>OV702280.1:376027910-377277910 GCA_916181665.1 Avena sativa
TATATAGAGAGAGAGAGAGAGAGAGAGAGAGAACTATTATAGGCTCCAGGGGCTAGGAGCACTCAATGTGGAATGGGAGGGAGACATATTGGCTGGATTTGTCTCAAAGGTTAACTATTATTTTCACTTTATGTTATTTGAAACAAATTCAAAAGCTCTTGAATTATTTGGGGGTTCAAATATAACTAAATTGCAAGGAAATTATATAGGGTTTCCTCGGATTATTATACAACACTATGAATATTTCCATGAGAACTTCAGTTTAAAGTTTTTCTCCTAAAAATCCTAAAATAGGGATCAAACATTTTAGGATCTGAACTACATGCAGGTGATTTTTCGCTCCGAAGTATTAAGGAAAATTTATAGTAGTTTTCTAATATTATTGGAGACTAGATACCAAATTTTTAGATTTTTCATAAAATGAAACTCCCTCATTTTAAGATATCCAAATCATCATTTTGTTTCTTTTGAATTGCAGAAATTGTGTTGTCGATGTTTAAATAATCGAAATCTCATGAAAATGACAAAGGAATTCTTGAAAAGTAACAAGCCAACCCAATGGCTTCAAGAGTTTTGGTAGAAGCTAGGCTGGGGTGAAGAAAAAATTATGTTGTCAAAGCCAATATATTTTTAAAATTCCCCTTAATTTCATGTTCCAAGAAAAGTGGATATGAAGCTAATGATATGCTCATGATAGACGTCATTTATATTTATTACAGATTACACGACATTGGATCTTATCACATCCCTCACGTATACCCAATATTGTTGATTCCCCAAGTGTTAAAATAATATAGATTCTTTTCACGCTAAAACCGGTTTCAGAATGATCTGGTGGCATTTCTTGCACAAAACATTCAATAATGCAAGAAAAAATTAAAAAGAAGAGTTTTCTACGTCAAGGCGTACATACAATCTTGCCTTTTTCACATCTTTTCATGACACTAACAAATTTGCAAAGATAGATTACATATTATTGTCATTTAGATTACATACTATAGTCCTAAAGTTATATTGGAAAATACGTTTTACATTAAATTTTGTGCCAATTAGGATAAAACAAGATAAATAAATAAATTTGGTAACCGGATGTATTCTCTACCACTTTGTACAGGTAACATAATGTAAGTTTTCCTCGATTTTTTTTGCAAGATTGTATAATATTGTGGAAAAGACACGAATATCATCTAGAGGGGGTGAATATGAAATTTAAACCAAATACAATTTTGGCTCCAATAAAAGTGTAATAAAGCTAGTGTTTAATTTACCAGCACAAAAACTAAATATGTTAGGCTCATCTATGTGCACCAACAACTTATGGTAATAAAGACAATCAACTATGTGATAGCAATATATAAAACATCAAGTATGAAGGTTATCATAAAGTGAAGTGCATAGGTAAAGAGCTCGGATATAGAAGTAACCGAGAAACATGGAGACGAAAATTTATCATGAAGTTAACTTCTAAAGAAGCTAATCTTTATTGGATACTTGTTATGGTATAATGCTCCTTGAACGCTACAGATGTCTCACCTTGAGGTGTGGTGGCATGATACAAACCAACCGCCACATAAGGCCTCACCCCAAGATGCGGAGGCACACCACTCACCGACGCCACAAAGTCTCACCTTATTCTCCGGAATGCTCACCACCAAGGCAGGCAAGATATCCACTATGAGATAGCTTAAGGTGGTCACCAAATTAGTACAAGTTTGGGGAAATCTCCACAACTCAATTGGAGGCTCTCAAGAATCACTAGTAAGGCCAAAACACTGTTTAGGGTTCTAATAAACCAAGAGGAACAAACTCCAGGAGTCACAAGCTCTAGGTTCTAAGAACACAAGAGTAAAAAATTCTCACTTTCACCAATTGATTCTTCGTACATAACTCAAACCGATACAACATAGGCAATGGCAATAACGCAAGTGCTCTAGTCCTTCACTCCCAAATTTTAACAAAGCTACAAAATCTATTGAGGAATACGAGAGGAAGAACACTAGAATAAATCCACAAACAAATCGAAAATCTAGATCCAACAATTACCCCTCACATAGAGGAGAGATTTATTGGTGGAATTGTAGATCTAGATCTCCTCTCTTTTTTCCCTCAAAGAGATGGAAGAATCATGGGAGGGAGAGGGGATGTAGGGAAACCTCATGAAAGAAAAAAAATGGTGGAGAGAGAGTAGAGGATCCAATCCACACATGAGGAAGAACGAGTGCTTATAAAGGTCCTACAAAATCCAGCAGTTGGAAGCAAAAACACGCAACACTGGTAGTACTACCGTACTACCGCCCAGAACAAAACAACGGTCAAATTTTTGGGTTTCGCATAGGGAATTTAAAATTTTCTAGTACTACGAACACACCAAAAACAAGCTATGCAAGAACAAGGCATGTAAGGGATCTAGTGCTCACCAACATTGTAGTAGAGATTCATTCATCAACGAAGAGGTTGGGGATTTTCTCGATGTAGGATCAATAGTATGCTCCCTTCGAAGGTATCCACGCGTCCAATGAACTTTCCCGGGCAGAGCTTCACCGTCCAGGGGTCTGCAATGCCGAAGTAGCAGAGCAGTCTTCTTGACTTGTATGTGGAGAAGGATATACTAGAGGGAGGGACACATCCTGTAACACCCGGGCCTCTCCGGACAAGCGGCTATCACTCTTGGCAGCTCAATAGGATCTCTAGACTAACCCCACGGACCAATACTAGTCTTTTCTACGCACTTTGTCCTCACTGATGGGTACCCACTTCTCGATCGGTCACCCGTCCTAAAATTTCTCTAGGCCAAGCATGGTTAACCTCAGAGTTCTTTTTAGATGAGCTTCCGGAAAAGAAATTGCAACTTGTTGGTAGGGGTACACTATCAATCTTATTAAGCCATGCGCCAGGGTCTCACACATCCAAAGGACTTTTGTGGGATGGTATGAGGGCAGCCTCCTCCCTCCCTTTATATAGGAGAATAAGATGGCGAGGGGAGGCGCCTGACGCGCTAGGGTTCCTCCCCGGCCGCCTTCCCTCCCAGATCTCCTCGATCTCCCCCATCAATGTTTGATCCTATCCATTATGTCTAATATCATATAATTCCTTTAATAGATGATATGGTATCTTCCCATAATGTCTAGATCAAATCAAATCACAATTAACAATTAGATCGGAACCTTTCTAAAATGGATCCCACCAAATTAGGAATGTGTGTGGCATCCATAGGAGGCCTAGGCGCCACACATGATGTGCCTGCCTGCCCATGCGCCACCCTAGGTGGGCCATGGGAAGCCTAGGTGCCATCTCCCTTTCGGGGCTTCGTTCCGACACATGATTCCCTCTCGAAACTATTCTATGACTCCAAAACTCGTCCAGTTTTCTCCTGAAATTTCTCCCAATTATCCAGAACAATTCTGGTACAGCTCTCACTTTCATACATTCTCTACTCATTGTATAGAACAAGATCCCTTAAGTGTGTGATCCTGCAGGTTCGATATTATGTGGTCATGTCCGTAGAGATCTTTTCGGTCAATAATCAACATCGGGATCTAGACGCCCATAATGATTCTCGCATAATCGCGAAGTAATTGAAGGAACCTATTGATGTCATTACTATCCCTTTTCATCATGATACATGAAAACCCGATGTAATATAATTGGTGATACCTAACTCTTGATTACTATACCACATTGACCTTTTAACCGGTTTTTTGTTCTTTCTCTCGTTCGTATATTCTAGTATACGGGGAATATCATCACCCTATGGATGGCCAGTCGTATTGGTGATACCGTATTATCGAGAAGGGTCCAAGATTATCTACCCATCGATGGAGGTGCAAATCCATTTCATCTTGAAATGTGCCTCTCGAGAGGCATCCTCCTAGGATTTCTTCGCAGCGGCGGAAGCGTCTTCCATCTTGGATAATTTCTCCACCGCCACAAGGAGCTTCCCGTTATGTGAATCCTGCACCTCGCCCCCTCCTCGGTTGTAGGAAGTGGGTGATAGGAGGAACCAACACGGGAGGAGCTGGGATCCCCCATCGATGTGCTATAGTGGCGACCATTGCGGTAGGGTAAAGGTGCATGAGGAGGCAATGGTGGATCAACTTAGGGAAGAGGTGCATCCATTGGAGAAAGCGTTAGCCACCTAGACATTCCGACATCAGGGCATGGTAGTGCACAGCGGAAGGCACGAAGGCTCGATCCTCCTCTAGCCATGCGCGATTGGTCCATCGATGATGTCAAAGAAATGAGACTTCGATGGAAGGTTTTATGTGGCTAGTGTTGTGCCGTATGGAGAGGTAGACATGCGGCTTTCGTAGTTGGCCTAGAAGGTACATGCAGTGGGCAATGAAGTCTAGCTGAGTTGTTGAGGTAGAGCGAACGCGATAGTCGGGCAGACGAGCGGCCAAGGGCGCAATTTTTTGACCAGACTTTCTCCTTCGCGTGGAAGGAACCGAGAAAATCATGCCATGGAGGTAGTTGGTCCCACCGGTCACTAACACATATTTTAGTAGTTTCCGTGAAGTATGTCACAACCCCGCGTGGAGCCTACTAAACACATCTCGTGAAATCTAATGTGTAGTATTTTGTGCCTCCTTTGACCTACCACAACATTTAAACATGCTGCTATTAACTACTACCTTTCACGACACAATTGAAGGGTTTCGCGGCATAGTAAATCAAAATTTTCTACGGATGCGAACAGAGGGAAAGCCAAGATATAATCTAGGAGATGCAAACAAAGAGAGAGATTGGATTAGATCTTCATACCCTTGAAGATTCGCACAGCGGAACGTTCGTCGGAACGTGGGTGATGTAGTCGTACTCGCTTCTCCTCCTCGCGATCCGATCCGATCTAGCACCACAAGTGGCGGTGCCTTCGTGAGATGCACACGTGCAGCACCTCGACGTCTCCTCCTTCCTTGGTCCAGCAAGTATGGTGGAGATATGGGTTGGATCTACAACGCGACGGCGCGGTGCAATTGGTGGAGAATTTCTGCAACAGGGCTTCGCCTACAAGCAGTCGGGAGGGAGAGAGGAGGGCAGCAGGGCAGCTAGGGTTGGAGGGGAAGGTGTAAGGGGTTGGTGCGCCCCCACCCCTCTTTATATAGAGGGGGGGTCGCAGCCCTAGCCCCTCCCCCAAGCCCAAACCGGCGGCCCCAAAGGATAAGGAGTGGGGGGCAAGGAAACCCCCCCTTCTAGAAGGTCTATCTTGAGTTTAAACCTCTCTTGGCCGGCTGGGCCCTATGGGGCCGTGTGCCCCTGGCCCAATGCGGCCAGGGCACTCCCTCATAGGCCCATTCCCCCTCCCGGAAGGTGGGGCCACGTTGGTCCCCTTCTGGAAGGTTCTAGAAGCTTCCGGTACAATACCGATTAATCCGGAACAATTCCGAACTCCAAAAACGGCACTGCCTTATATGAATCTTATTCTCCGGACCACTCCGGAACCTCTCGTGATGTCCCGGATCCCATCCGAGACTCCGAACAAAAACTCATAAACCAATTATCCAATCTATCCTAGCGTCGAGACACGTTAAGTGTGTGACCCTGCGGGTTCGAGAATATGCAGACATGATCTTCTATCAATAATCAGCAGCGGGGTCTGGAAACCCATATTGACTCCCACACATTCATCGATGATCATATCGGATGAACCACGATGCCAGGATTCAATCAATCCCATGTATATATTCCCTTCGTCTCGCGATATTTTACTTGCCCGAGATTTGATCGTCGGTACCGTCATACCTAGTTCAATCTCGTTCACAGCAAGTACTTTACTCGTTCCGTTACCCGATATCACTTTGTGATTAACTCCTTAACCACATGCTTGCAAGCGGTGTTGATATCGATTACCGAGTGGGCCCGAAGTATATCTCTCCGACTTGGGAGGGACAAATCCCATCTCGATACATCAACCCAACAGATACTTTCCGATCACCTGAGAGACACCTTTATGATCACCCTCTCATAGGATGATGTTTGATGACCTCAAAGCTTTCTTCCGATACCAGGGAGTTGTATTATCTCATGGTCTAAGGAATACAATATTTGACATAAGAAAAACTTCGCAAAGACGAACACGATGACACGATCTAATTGCTTCGCTTAGTTTGGGTCTGTCCATCATATCATTCTCCCAATGATATGATCTCATTATTAATTGACAACTCATGTCCATGGTTAGGAAACCTTAACCATCATTAATCAATGAGCTAGTCCATAGAGGCATACTAGGGACACGGTGTTGTTCACAAACCACACAAGTATTAAAGTTTCCGCTTAATACAATTCTAGCATGGAATATAAACATTATCATGAACAAGAATTATAATAATAACATCTTTATTATTGCCTCTAGGGCATAATTCCAACAGTCTCCCACTTGCACTAGAGTCAATAATCTAGTTTACATTTGGAAACAATCTCACACCCATGGCACTGAGGTGCTGATCATGTTTTACACGTGGAAGAGGTTTAGTCAATGGATCTGCGACATTCAGATATGTATGTACTTTGCTAATCTTCAGATCTCCATCTGCTATATAATCTCGGATTATATGAAACTTGCGGTTGATATGCTTGGTCTTTGGATGATATCTTGGTTCCTTAGCGAGTGCTATGGCGCTAGTGTTGTCACACAATATCTCCAGTGGGTCCAATGCACTTGGAACCACGCCAAGCTCAGTGATGAAGTTTCTGATCCAAACTCCTTCACTTGACGCTTCTGCAGCAGCCATGTATTCCGCTTCTACTGTAGATCCCGCGATCACGCATTGCTTGCAGCTTCTCTAGCTCACAGCTCCTCCATTCAAAATATACACGTATCCTGTCTGAGATTTAGAATCATCCTTGTCGGTGTCAAAACTAGCATCGACGTAACCTTTTACGACAAGTTGTTCATCACCCCCATAGACTAAGAACATTTCTTTAGTCCTATTTAGGTACTTTAGGATGTTCTTCACGGCTGTCCAGTGTTCCACTCCTGGATCACTTTGATACCTGCTCATCAAACTAAGAGCATTGGACACATCCGGTCTAATACACAGCATGACATACATGATAGAACCTATGGCCGAGGCATAATGCACTTTGCTCATAGCTTCCCTATCATTTACCGTAGCTGGACACTGAGCCTTTCTCAATATCTTACTTGACAGCATGGGCACTGAACCTTTCTTTGCCTTATCCATTCTGAACCTTTTTAGAACTTTGTCTAGGTATGTACTCTGGCTTAAAGCTATCAGGCGTCTTTGTCTATCTCTATAGATTTTGATGCCCAATATATAAGCATCTTCACCTAGGTCTTTCATTGAAAAACACTTGTTCAAATAACTCTTCACATCGTTAAGCATGTTGATGTCATTTCCAATAATCAATATGTCATCCACATATAGTACCAGAAACGTCACCGAGCTCCCACTCACTTTCTTGTAGATACAAGCTTCGTAGCAATTTGGAACAAATCCAAAGCTCTTGATCACTTGATCAAAACGAAGGTTCCAACTCCGAGATGCTTGCTTCAGTCCATAAATGGAACGCTGAAGTTTGCATACTTTATCAGCATCCTTAGGATCGACAAAACCTTCGGGTTGCATCATATACAACTCTTCATCAATGTTGCCATTGAGGAACGCAGTCTTGACATCCATCTGCCATATTTCATAATCATGAAATGCAGCAGTTGCTAATAAAATCCAAATGGACTTAAACATCGCTATGGGAGAGAAAGTCTCATCATAGTCAACACCTTGAACTTGTCGAAAACCTTTCGCGACAAGCCGTGCTTTATAGACGGTAACATTACCATCCGCGTCTGTTTTCTTCTTGAAGATCCACTTGCACTCAACGGCCTTTCGGTCGCTGGGAGGGTCCACCAAAGTCCATACTTGGTTTTCGCTCATGGATCCCAATTCGGATTTCATGGCTTCTAGCCATTTCTCAGAGTCTGGGCTCATCATTGCTTCCTCATAGTTCGTAGGTTCACTGTCTTCTACTAGCAAGACAGTCAAGACAGGGTTGCCGTACCACTCAGGAGGGGCACGCGACCTTGTCGACCTGCGACGTTCAGTAGCAGCATCGTCCGAAGCTTCATGATCCTTGTCATTAGCTTCCTCTATCATTGGTGCAGGCGGCACTGGAACAATTTCAGGTGCTGCGCTACTCTCCAATTCAAGAGAAGGTTCAATAACCTCGTCTAGCTCTACTTTCCTCCCACTCACTTCTTTCGAGAGAAACTCCTTCTCAAGAAAGGAACCGTTCTTTGCGACAAACACTTTGCCTTCGGTTCTGTGATAGAAGGTATACCCAATAGTTTCCTTAGGGTATCCTATGAAGACGCATTTCTCCGCTTTGGGTTCGAGCTTGTCCGACATCAACTTCTTGAGAAGCTTCGCATCCCCAAACTTTAAGAAACGACAACTTAGGTTTAGCACCAAACCACAGTTCATACGGTGTCGTCTCAACGGATTTAGATGGAGCCCTATTTAAAGTGAATGCAGCGGTTTCTAATGCATAACCCCAAAATGATAACGGCAAATCAGTAAGAGACATCATTGATCGGACCATATCTAATAGGGTTCGATTCCGGCGTTCAGGCACACCATTGCGCTGTGGTGTTCCGGGTGGCGTGAGTTGCGAAAATATTCCGCTTGCTTTAAGATGCGTGAGAAAATCATAACTCAAATATTCACCTCCACGATCGGATCGTAGAAACTTAATCTTTCTGTTACGATGGTTCTCCACTTCATTCTGAAATTCCTTGAATTTTTCAAATGTTTCAGATTTATGTTTCATTAAATAGATATACCCATATCTACTTAAGTCATCGGTAAAAGTGAGAAAATAGCGATATCCACCGCGCGTCGAAACACTCATCGGTCCGCATACATCGGTATGTATGATTTTCAACAAGTCCGTTGCTCGCTCCATCATACCGGAGAACGGGGTTTTGATCATCTTGCCCATGAGGCATGGTTCGCATGTGTCAAATGATTCAAAATCAAGAGACTCCAAAAGTCCATCAGAATGGAGTTTCTTCATGCGCTTTACACCAATATGACCTAGACGACAGTGCCACAAATAAGTAGTATTATCACTATCTACTTTGCATCTCTTAGCCTCAATGTTATGGATGTGTGTTTCATCCCTTTCGAGATTTAGAAGAAATAAACCATTCACAATAGGTGCATGACCATAAAAGATGTTACTCATATAAATAGAACAACCATTATTCTCCGATTTAAATGAATAACCGTCTTGCAATAAACGAGATCCAGAAATAATGTTCATGCTCAACGCAGGCACATAATAACACTTATTAAGGTTTAAAACTAATCCCAAAGGTAAAACTAAGGAGAGCGTGTCGACGGCCATCACATCAACTCTTGATCCGTTGCCAACGCGCATCGTCACCTCATCCCTCGCAAGCCGCCGTCTATTCCGTAGCTCCTGTTTCGAGTTACAAATATTAGCAACTGAACCGGTATCAAATACCCAGGCACTACAATGAGGGCTAGTAAGGAAAACATCAATAACATGTATATCAAATATACCTTTGATGGTGCCAGCCTTCTTGTCCGCTAAGTACTTCAGACAGTTGCGCTTCCAGTGACCCTTGTCCTTGCAATAGAAGCACTCAGTGTCCGGCTTAGGACAAGACCTGAGCTTCTTCTCAGCAGGGGCAACGCGCTTGCCGCCGCCTTTCTTGAAGGGCTTCTTTGCACCCTTACCTTTCTTAAAGGTGGGCTTGTTGACCATCAACACATGATTATCCTTTTTGATGTCCACTTCCGCGGCCTTAAGCTTTGCGAAGAGCTCGGTGATCGTATCAGTGGAACCAATCTGATTATGAGTCACTACAAAACTTTTGTAGCTGGGAGGGAGTGATTGCAGAACCCTTTCAATCTTGAGCTCCTTTGGAATCGTGCATTCCAGTTGCTCAAGGCGTTGAGTGTAGCCCGTCATCTTAATGGCGTGCTCACTAACGGAACTCCCTTCCTCCATCTTGCAGTTAAAGAACTTCTTAGAGATCTCATATCTCTCAGAACGGGCCTGAGTCTGAAACATGGTTTTCAGCTCTTCGAGAATCTCAAAGGGCCCGGGATAGTCTTCAAAACGATTTTGAAGTTCCGGTTCCATAGCAAACAACATGGTGCTCTTAATCACACCATAATCATCTTTGCGCGACTGATAGACAGCTTTCTCATCAGCCGGCGCAGTTGCAGCAGGGGGGTCACCTAACGCTTTCCCAAGGACATAGTCCTTTTGACCGCCAGAGAGAATGATTCTTAGATTGCGGAACCAATTGGTGAAGTTAGACCCATTGTTTCTAAGCTTTTCCTTCTCAGCAAAAACGTTGAAGTTGAAGTTGGACTTAGCCATGTGATCTACAGTATTTGCAAGTACAAATTAGACTATGTTCATGATAAATAGTTCAACTTAATCAAATTTCTAGATGAACTCCCACTAAATTCAACATCCCTCAAGTTGTTTAGTGAACACGATCCAAATTCACCACACCTAATCCGATCATCACGAGAAGAGATGTGGTTTCAATGGTGGACAACGAATTGTCGATCATATCATTCATATGACTCATGCTTAACCTTTCGGTTCTTGTGTTCCGAGGCCATGTCTGTACATGCTAGGCTCGTCAAGTTAGACCCAAGTATTTCCGCGTGTGCAAAACTGGCTTGCACCCGTTGTATGTGAGCGTAGAGTCTATAGCACCCGATCATCACGTGATGCTTGGACACGACGAACTTTCGCAACGGTGCATACTCGGGGAGAACACAGTTTTTATCTTGATCTTTAAGTGAGGAATCATCTTATAATGCTACCGTTGCGATCTAAGCATGATAAGATACATAAAAGGATAAACATCACATGCATATAACTTTATGTGACATGGTATAGCCAATCTTCGCGCAATGATCTCCATCTTGTGCGTTCCGGCATGATCTCCATCACTCCACCATGATTTCCTCCACCATGAATAGCAACTACAACTATTGCTAACTACTTAGCGATAAAGTGAAACTATTACATGGCGCATAAGAAGTTGACACACAAGTCATACACAATTATAAAGACAACCATATGGCTCCTGCCGGTTGTGTACTCATCGACATGCAAGTCGTGAAACATTACAAAATATGATCATCGCATACATTATACACATCACATCTTGGGCCATACCATATCACAGAAAACACTCCCTGCAAAAACAAGTTAGACGCCTCTACTTTGTTGTTGCATGTTTTACGTGGCTTATGGGAGTAGATGCTAAGAACGATTCTTACCTACGGAAAGCCACAACGGTGATATTATGGTTGCCAAACTCCGGTGTTAATCCCATGACAACTATAGTGAGAGAAACTGACATCCACCAGCCGCATGTGTGGAACAAGCCACACGTCAAGTGCGGAGCCGGTCTCGCGAACGACGTCGCGTAAGGTTGGCCTGGACCGCTTCAATCTCACTATCCCGCGTCATAAGAAGAACACAAACAAGAGGCTTGCAACAGAAAACATCAACGCCCGCAACAACCATGTTGCGTTCTACTCGTGAAACACATCTACGTATAGATCTAGCTCTGATACCACTGAAGGGTTTCGCGGCATAGTAAATCAAAATTTTCTACGGATGCGAACAGAGGGAAAGCCAAGATCTAATCTAGGAGATGCAAACAACGAGAGAGATTGGATTAGATCTTCATACCCTTGAAGATTCGCACAGCGGAACGTTCGTCGGAACGTGGGTGATGTAGTCGTACTCGCTTCTCCTCCTCACGATCCGATCCGATCTAGCACCACAAGTGGCGGTGCCTCCGTGAGATGCACACGTGCAGCACCTCGACGTCTCCTCCTTCCTTGGTCCAGCAAGTATGGTGGAGAGATGGGTTGGATCTACAACGCGGCGGCGCGGTGCAATTGGTGGAGAATTTCTGCAGCAGGGCTTCGCCTACAAGCAGTCAGGAGGGAGAGAGGAGGGCAGCAGGGCAGCTAGGGTTGGAGGGGAAGGTGTAAGGGGTTGGTGCGCCCCCACCCCTCTTTATATAGAGGGGGGACGCAGCCCTAGCCCCTCCCCCAAGCCCAAACCGGCGGCCCCAAAGGATAAGGAGTGGTGGACAAGGAAACCCCCCCTTCTAGAAGGTCTATCTCGAGTTTAAACCTCTCTTGGCCGGCTGGGCCCTATGGGGCCTTGTTCCCCTGGCCCAATGTGGCCAGGGCACTCCCTCATAGGCCCATGCCCCCTCCCGGAAGGTGGGGCCACGTTGGTCCCCTTCCGGAAGGTTTTAGAAGCTTCCGGTACAATACCGATTAATCCGGAACAATTCCGAACTCCAAAAACTGCACTGCCTTAAATGAATCTTATTCTCCGGACCACTCCGGAACCTCTCGTGATGTCCCGGATCCCATCCGAGACTCCAAAAAAAAATTCATAAACCAATTATCCAATCTATCCTAGCGTCGAGACACGTTAAGTGTGTGACCCTGCGGGTTCGAGAATATGCAGACATGATCTTCTATCAATAATCAACAGCGGGGTCTGGAAACCCATATTGACTCCCACACATTCATCGATGATCATATAGGATGAACCACGATGCCAGGATTCAATCAATCCCATATATATATTCCCTTCGTCTCGCGATATTTTACTTGCCCGAGATTGGATCGTCGGTACCGTCATACCTAGTTCAATCTCGTTCACAGCAAGTACTTTACTCGTTCCGTAACCCGATATCACTTTGTGATTAACTCCTTAGCCACATGCTTGCAAGCGGTGTTGATATCGATTACCGAGTGGGCCCGAAGTATATCTCTCTGACTTGGGAGGGAAAAATCCCATCTCGATACATACAACCCAACAGATACTTTCCGATCACCTGAGAGACACCTTTATGATCACCCTCTCATAGGATGACGTTTGATGACCTCAAAGCTTTCTTCCGATACCAGGGAGTTGTATTATCTCATGGTCTAAGGAATACAATATTTGACATAAAAAAAGCTTCGCAAAGACGAACACGATGACACGATCTAATTGCTTCGCTTAGTTTGGGTCTGTCCACCATATCATTCTCCCAATGATATGATCTCATTATTAATTGACAACTCATGTCCATGGTTAGGAAACCTTAACCATCATTAATCAATGAGCTAGTCCATAGAGGCATACTAGGGACACGGTGTTGTTCACAAACCACACAAGTATTAAAGTTTCCGCTTAATACAATTCTAGCATGGAATATAAACATATCATGAACAAGAATTATAATAATAACATCTTTATTATTGCCTCTAGGGCATAATTCCAACAATAACTACATGTCGGTATGGATTCTGCTATGATGTCTTTATGTCCACGGCCTCATATTGGTGATGATAATACCCATCTGCCCGCTAAAGTATTTTTGCACGTACATTTGTCTTGCGCCATAAAAAAGTGCTTCCTCTGAGGGTGGAGGTATTTTTGTGGTGTTAACTAGTACTAGCATTGGCACTACCGATGCCAAAATGATCAAGAGGTACTACCGGTAGCTAGCTGGAACTTCCCATCAAGGCAGTACTACATAATGAAAACTGCAATACCTAGAGTATCTCAAGTCCGATTGAGCTAAAATCAATTATGTTGGAATGATAACGACAAGGTTAATCCAGTAAAATTTGTTTCAACTCAGTAAAATAAGGGACAAAATACCAAGGGGAGAGAGGTGTGAAATCTTTCTAAGATAAGAACCGGTAAAACCTCCAACATAAAAGCTCAATAAGATATTCATCTAAAATATGTTTTTGATGAACTAGATCTTGATACGAAGAAACCACAAGATATAAATATGCACATGGATAAGATTCAAATAATAACCAAGAAAGATGATGCCAAGTATGCAAAAGTTTGAGATATCTATGAAAGATCACTCGAAAGCGCCTCTTGATAGTACGACTATCTATCCTATGACCTAGTCTTCCAACTAACTGCATGATACCGGTAAAAGAGAAACCTATCAAGATCACACCTTTGCCTGCACATTCTACTTGAGCTAGATGATGAAGGTCTTGATCTCCTCAATTGGAACACCTTTCTTAATTGCGCTTGATTGGTGAAGTCTTACGAATTGATCCCCCACACTTCACTATGGGACATCCACTTCTTTGTACTTGTCTTCACATATATATGATCACCATAAAGACGACAAGCTTCAAGCATATGATCTTCTTGAGAGGGATCATCTTGAATCCGCGCTTCATTTCTTCCTTGTGTGTTCATCCACTTGAATCCACCCTTTGCACTTTGTCTTGATCAACCTTGTATATTCTCTCTTCAATATGAGTATTGTAGTAATGCATGAATTCTCATACTATCTTCTTCAAGACATGTTTCCAAAATGCTAAACTCTCACATGACCATTATTTGGATCTTCTCTAGAATATCACCTTGGTCATCACTTGATCTTCTTTGCTTTTTCTTCCTTTTTCAGTTGTGAAGCTAAGACATGGTTCCAACAATGCCTATAGACAACCACCTACAAGTATAACTCAATGCAAATATTAATTCATAGATATTGTTATTAATTACCGAAACCACATATAGGGGCACACATGCTCCTTCAATTGTACTTAAGTTTGAACTTTTCTTAGATATTTTGCAACAAATTGTAACTAAAAAACACATAGTTAGTGAGTATAGGTAAACCCCAGCTCAGTTGCAGCCTTTCTATATCTATGCTATTTTTGCTTATTTCACACATGATTGCATGCTACTGCATGTACATATATATGTATGCTTCATTTGAAAAGAGGAACCAGAAACATTAGCACTTATGCGAGCGCGGGTGCATGAAAACTCGTTGGATATCGAGGCAGAAATGCCGACATATATAGCGTCTGAAGAACACAACGTGCTTAGCACCAAGCTGAGAGACCGCAATAAGAGAGAGCGAGGGAGATAGAGAAAGCACATGCACACAACACACGATATAGTTTAATTGGACAACCAGAAAAAAGGAAGCAAAATAAAGATTCCGCATAGACTTTGTTTGCTGGGAGGCGCCTCACCTAATCATGTCGCCACTTGAAGCTAGCTAGCCACTATTATCACGAGCCAATGAGCGATTACCTCACGCTAATATTTTAGGGCTCAACGGCATCTTTTGCCAGGATGGAAAGCTTTAACAAAATGGTGATTAAAGATAAGCACTACACCTGTTAGGGCCAATATTGTATGTATTAGCAGCGCATATGGACCCCGAATATGTAAAGTGACGACATGAGACGGCAAATGGGGCGCAAATGGGAGGATGATAGAAGCTCTTATTGCAAGAAAGGGTGTTGACCTAACTAAAGGAGACAACGTATGTAGTAGTATTATTTTTAAGGGTGGGAGAAAAAATATTAACCGACCAAGAGTTGCTTGTGCGCATATACGTAGGCACCCCCTTGTGACTGATAATGATTGATTTGTCACCCCTTTTCAACTCCATAAGCCAGTGGCTTAATCAAATGGTTAATTTGTCGTGTCAAATCTATCTCTTCGATCGATCCCCCTCGGTCGTCATATCCAGGTAGATTTCCCTTGATATTAGTTTATACATGGCCCCCAAATGTGCGGCGTTTGATTTTATTTACCAGTGCTGAAAAGTAGTGGTTTGGTATACGGACGGCGATGGATCCGTGCTTGATTCTCTGCTCGCAGAATATTTGGTCATATAATTAACCAGTACTCCTATATATATATAGCTTTCGATCAATCATACATGTTAGCTCCAATTAATTAATCTGATAATCTCATTTCGATCACACATATGCTATACATCTCCAATATCATCTGAGCTAGCTATATCAGGATCAGGCGCCCATAAATAATGCAGGGATGGCTTACTCGATCGTGCATCCATAAACACGCAATTACTACTGATTTGACTCATGGCAGGCAGCGAACTCTAGCTCGATCTGCCTGCAGCCCGTTCGATCTGATGCTCACATGCAGTGAGTTGCCGGCGATAGATCGATGCTGGCTCCGGGCTCCGGCGAACCAATCATGGCACGCCCCCGTGCCCTTCAGTCGTACGCAATGGACGGAGCTGCAGTGGGGCGCGCGTGCACGTGCCGGCGTGGCCGGCGATCGACCGGGCGCATTGCATGCGTTCACGTGCGCGTCCCATCCGAACGAACCAGCAAGCCTCCATGGCTGCCGGCCGCCGCTGCCATCGAGATATTCGACCGAGAGCTAGCTAGCATCAGTACATTCGTGCGTGCGTGCGCGCAGCATCATGGAGGGAGCTAGCTAGCCAGTGAGGCCAGGCACTCACACTGTCACACTGTCGCACGTGCGGCAGGCAGGCGGCGCGCTCGCCGAGGCGGTCGCATGTGCTTCCGCTATCCACGCTGCTCGCCGAACGTGCGCCGTTGGAAGGGAGCTCGCCGAGGCCGGACGGACGTACGCCTCGCGACGGACAAGGCATGGTACGGCGACAAACGGGAACCGCCAACGATGGATCAGGAATCGTTAGCCGGAATAGTAGAGACTCTTCGGTCCTGTGCTCGTTCTCTGCGACACCTTCTCGCCACCGACAGGCGACTGCTTCACTGAGGACTGACTGTTCTAATCTGGTTTCTTCTTTGCACGCACCATGGTGCACGATGTTGCAGAAGGCTTTTCTCGGCCCGGTTACTACAGAAAGGAGGCCGGGGGGCTAGCCCATTTTGTTCGGACAGTTGATGGACTTGTGTTAACATTTGGAAATTCCAACCTAGTCCATTCTGTGCCACCAATGTGGGCCTCTACATTAATATGCTCATACTCAGAGACACCTTTAGGCTGTACCAACAGAAGATCGGATTGGGCCAGCCCGAGTTCCACCATTTTATTATTATGTTTTATTTTTATTCTTAGTTCATTTTCATATTTTCGTTTCCTTTTTCTTTTTGTTTTCTTCAAATTTAATTATATATCCTGTATTTTAATAGTTTTATCTATTTTGATGTATTTGTGCATGTATGTATAAAAATGTACATACCACTTATGAGTTTCATAAAAGTAAATTATGCAATATGTAAAAGAGAAAAATAGAAAAGGAAAAATAAAAAATAAAAATAAAGATAAAAAATAAAAATATATACATCTTAGAAAATAAATGGTACTGTATTTCAGAATAAAAATTTATGTATGAAAAACAAGTATTCATGAATCTTAAAAATATTGATGTATCTTGCAATTAATAACAAATAAAATAAATTATCAAAGCTAAAACAAGTGAACACATATTCAAGTTATATATAAAAAATCTTGAAAATATTATGTATTCCCAAATAGCTTTTCATGTTCATCAAATGAGTTGTCGCTTATTTCAGAAAACAATATTGCGTATTTTGTAACAAAATTTCATGTCTATTAAGAAAGAATTCACATTTTCAATAGTAATATTGATGCACATATAGTTATTCATGTATTTTTAAAACAAAAAGATAACTAAAAATATAAATTAGTTTAAAAAATAGAAATACGATGCAAACAAGCCAAGAAAAAGAATGAAATACGCAACAAGGATGGCAAGTGAAAAGATAGCATAGAAATGAAATAAAACAAAAAAGTCTCATATGTTATATGGATAAGACCTTCAAGTGGTGAATAGGAAATTTTGGAGCTTATACCGCCTGAAGATTTTAACTGAGTAAACTATGATAGGCTTAGTAGAACATATTTATTACTATTTATATAACTATTTGATAGTACATTTATTTGTATTATACATATTAAGAAATTATGTAAACATATATAATAATATAGAAAATATTTTAAAGTAATTTTTTATGTGTGTTAATATAAATGTTAACATATCTCTAGAAATTATATATATAATGTTCATATACTTGAAAATATATAGTCATGTGTACAAACAAAATGGTCTTGTATTTGAACAATTATTCATACTTACCAAAACATAAAATTATGTAAAACTAAAAAAATGAACCAAAAATAAAGATATAATACAAAAGTAAGTAAATCTGAAATATTGTAAATCTTAGAAAAACATATGCATGCAATTATACAGAAAACTATAGAAAAACATAGCTAATTTAACCCTAAATAATGTAAATAAAAATATATTTTTTTGGAAAAAGTGAAAGACCAAAATGAAAAAAAGATGAAGAGGAAATATAATCCCTTGCCAGGACGTCCCATTGGCAAAATATATGGGCGAAGCTCACCTAGGCAGCAAATAGGATTTGCCAAAGAAGGCATGGATGTAATTTGTTGTGAGTGCTCAGATTCATACAAAATTACTATAGGTGAGTGCTTAACAAAAAATCCATAAGAAGTTTTATAGACTCTAGTCAAGCTTCTCTTTGGTAATGGTTGGATAATTATGTACTAAATAGAAAATAATACTATTTAAAATACATAAGCACATCCTAAGTATTGTTGTATGATGCACTCACATATAAATCAAAATAAGCAACACAACATAGTTTAAAAGTAAGAATGAGTCGGATAGTGTGAAGGTGGTTTGTTGATGACTGCAAGTGCACAAATAGATTATAGCTAGTTTCGGAATAAGAGTATCGAACACACAGAGAGCTATTTGGTTAAGGTTTTTATGCCCCTCATCACTGTCTATCAAAGGATACTTGTAAGTTGCCTTTGATTTCAAGTAAATGGTGTTTAAAAGGTTTTTGATTTGTGTGCAAGAAAGTAATAAAACAAGTAAAAAAGCAAGTAACAAAAGCGTCGGAAAATGGTGTTGGAACTCAATAAGGCTAAAGCGTTCTCGGAGATGTAGGATACACCACTAGCATATGGTAATTAATCATAATTAGGATAATTTGTTTATTTAGTCATGATATGTGTGGAGAGAGTTTCATAATATTATGTTCTCTATAAGACTCGTGGGCAGTCGCTTTCTTGAGTCGGGTAATGAGGTCATCTCTAAATAACCATTGTGATGCCTCAGAGCAATCACTCATACAGACCACCACAATTAAGGGTTTTTTCATGAATATCATAATTAGCTTAGTGAATCTCTCTTCATTCCCCCTTTGACCGTGCAGGTTATAAGCCAATGCTTGTAGTCATAAAAGTAATACTCGACATACTGCCATACATGTCCTAAGGGTATCACCCTCTCTTTAGACCTGCAGGCAAATGATATGTGGTCGACTACATATACCATCTAAAGAGAGAGATCAAACACAATATCATAGATCAATGGATCATGGATAAAAGTAACAGATCATCTTTTTTATTTCATAATAATGTTAGGGTTTCCCATCTCTCCAAGAACAAAGGTAACTACTCGCACTTGGAAGCAATCAACAACATCATCATATTCAAATGAATGGATAAAAGTATAGGGATAAACCTAGTGTAAACCACAATTGGATTTGGAATTATAACAATATCTAAAGTATGAAAAATGGGAATACTAATGGTGAATTATGGAGATGTAGCGGTTGACGATAAAGGGGATGATGTGATATCCTCCGATGATCCGTGAAGCAGCAAGGATTTTATCTTCTCTTAGTTCCTGCTCCAGATCCCTCTCTGGCATGGTATTTCAAGGCTCAAAGTTTCTTTGAATGTCGGATCTCAGATCCGTCTTCGCATGGTGAGAGTATTTGACGAGACGGACGCGCTGGCAGGTGGTACGGGTAGACGATACAAGTAAGTTCTGCCTGTACCACTGGTCTTAAGCCCCCTATAGCCTTCCTCCATGTTTTTTATTCTCCCAGGTGCATGGAAAAATCAATTAAATGACATTTATCACTTAGAAATATCATATTACTGTATAATATGACAGTTCCAATTGATATGTTTACAAGAGACTTAGTAATTCGGGATCTTATTGAAAGAAGGAGAAAAAGGTGAGTGTGAGCGCAATAAAATACCAAAAATCCTACTCTACTTGTGCGAAAACATAAGATAAATATGCTTCAATTTTAGACTCATCATTTGTTTTTAAAATCTCTCTCCCGTAAGACCCATCACTTACTTTTTTTTGTCAAAATGGGGAACTAAGCCCCGGCCTCAGCATCAATCGATGCACACATCCTTTCTTATTGCACATTTCAAAATACCCAAATTCTTACAATCATGGATTAGCCAAGGTTAAGATATATATCAACGAGCGAAAAAAATGAAAAACAATAAAAAGCTATCCATTTTGAATTCCACTAATGTGACGCCACCCACTAGCCTAAAAATAGAAGTCATGTGGAACCGCCATCATCCTGTTGCATCCATTATCCATGGGCTTCCGCTGATTCTGTAGGATTAGGTAGGACCATAATTGGATCCAGTGTGTAGCCAGTCGAATAACCTGCAAAGTAATTATACCAGTTTGTTTGTTAAATACAATATTATTCCTACACGTCCATATGTACCAATATAAAGATGCAAATTCATATTCGAGCTTTAGACTTCTTATCAATACCATTTAGCTAGTTTCCAAATATATTGGTAATGTTAGATGGTGGGAGTATATTATAAGTGAAGTAGACCATACGCCAAATAATCCTAGCAAATGGGCATAAAATAAAGAGATGTTCTATCTATGTTGAGTCACAGAAACAACAGTTTTGGCATCCATGTCAATTTCGTTTTACAAGATTATCTTTTGTTAAAAGTAATTTATTATTAAAAAACCACATAAATATTTTTATATTTAATGGAATCTTTAACTTCCATAAATATTTTCGCAGAAACCTCGTATGACCATTCATAAGGTCAAGATACATAGACTTAACAGAGAATACACCCATCACTTACTAACGTCGTGAGATGCACTTGGCACAATTATTGGCCTTTGAGTGTTTGTAGTCTAGGGCTAGGAGGGTGAGCCATTCACAGCCAATGATAGAGTGGAAGAAGGTGAGTAAGTGACCACGTTCTATGCCTCATATCTCCTTGGGTTAGGGGGAAAGCTAGGTTTTTCCTAGCCATGAAGTAATGATGCCATGAAATTGTTTCCTTCTTGGATGCACAGACTTGGTAGCGTATGGAGCCATATGATTGGTGTTTGTCCCTTTTTTCGAAAATGAGCAAAAGAATGCTAGATAAACCTTGACATCAAAAGAATACACAATCCAGTCCTTTGGGGTTCTTCATCATCTCTATCCCCCACGTGTCAATGGCGAGCCAATGTTGCCTCCTCTAGAGTTCGGCACCACTTCTGGAACCGACAAGACAAGATATTAGTATCCACATAGGTTGGCGCAAAGTCTCCGATATTTGGTGGGAATTGTTGGCAACATCGATCCTAAAAAATCCATGACTTGAAGAAGAAAATACAATGCACATAGTGTTTGGCACATCGTAGATGGTGTCTTACCCCTTTTGGTCTGTCTTGCCTCCAACTCGCTAAAGGGATTGGTATGTTAGATCAACCCTTCCACCTTAGGCGCAATTGTGAGGTTCACAAGAGCAACCTTGTTGTTATGAAGCGGCCCTCGAAGACATGTGCTATGTTTGGGTGTGTGCATGACTATGCAGATGCCAGGTGACACTTTTTGCATTCAGGTGACACTTGTTGCGTTCAGGTGCATAGTCTTATCACAATGAAAAAATAAATTAATAACCCACTAATTGTGCTACACCGAAGATAGTAGAACATTGCTATGTTAATTAACTTCCTTATATAATAAGTTCATCTGTTAGAAAAAAGTCGAAGGTGCTTTTTTCTGACAATCAATACCTTGATATATTTATAGTAGCGAGAAGTATATGGTAGTGATACCAAAGATGACTGCAGTGATTACAAAATAAAGGCTAAAAGAATCTAGCAAATCTTCGAGGTCTTCAGACTCTTTCTTCTTCCATGACACTTGTACTTTTTTGAAGACAATCAAAAAAAAGTGACATTGATACCAAACCAGACATGTAAATACCAACGATGGTTCTGCCATAATTTTAATTTGAGCCACAATACCAAAGCTATGTGGACACACACAACCATTAAAATAATCAACTAACATCAGCAAGAATACTAACACCGGTATTCCTGAAAAATAACCGAATAGTCTAGTCGACATCGCTAGGAAGTAGACAATATGAATCACCATTGTCAAAGGCGTAGCAGTGGGGACAAATATTGCGAGAACAATCCTTCTAGAGGCAACCATGAGAAAAAACCAAAATCGATCTGGTGAAGCAAGATCTAAAGGTCTATACCTAAAGACTTGTAATCTTCTAACACCACCATTGACGTCAGGAAAAAGATCTTGTCGTTGACCAAAGGGCCAAAGACTACTTATAATAGACGATACCATCTACATTAACGCGGGGTCAAAAGAAAAAACAGTTAGCAAAACCTCAACACAATATATTGAAAGCACTATTTCTATTAAAACATGCACTCATAGATCAGTTTCCCACTCCTACCGACATTGGCAAGGCTAGATGGAGTAGGGGGGCCAATCTATGGAGGAGACGGAGGTGGGAGGAGGCAGCTGTTTGCAGTATTTTCCTCCAGGACTATGAGTAGATTGTTAGGGTAATAGACTTATTGTATTACCAGAGGGCCAAAGGCCACAATATATAGTACATGTACAGGCGCAAATATAAAAAAAAACCTAACACACGGGGAAACTACAATATACAAATATATACTCTAACACCCCTCCCCCTCAAACTCATGGTGGATCCACAACACTGAGTTTGGAGAGTAAGAAGTCATGCTGCGCTCGAGTTTGTGCCTTTGTAAAGAAATCCGCCAACTGGAAATCTGAAGGCACATAATGAAGCGCAACAACCTGATCCTGCACCTGAGCACGTGTATAAAAAGCATCAACACCAATATGCTTGGTCAGCTCATGCTTGACCGGATCACGTGCAATACTGATAGCACTTGTACTGTCAGACAAAAGTGGAGTGGGTGTCATAACAGAGACCCCAAAAGCTGCAAGCAACCACCGTAACCAGGTCACCTCGGCAATCAACAAAGCCATAGCCCGCAGCTCAGCCTCAACACTCGAACGGGAAACCGCTACCTGTTTCTTCGTATTCCAAGCAACAAGCGAACCACCAAGAAACACACAGTAAGCAGAAAGTGAACGACGATCCGTAGGATCACTCTCCCACATATCATCCGAGTAGCACTGGAGCTGGAGAGAGCTGGAACTAGGAAAGAAAAGGCGACGAGTGATCGTTCCACGAAGATAACGAAGGACACGGAGGAGATGAATGTAGTGAACGGTGGTAGGAGCTGAGACAAACTGACTCAGAATATGAACAGGATAAGAGATATCAGGATGAGTGACAGCAAGATAAACAAGACTCCCAACAAGATGACGATAACGCGTGGGATCAGGAAGAGGATCACCATCAGTAGGACGAAGCTTAACATTAAGCTCCATAGGAGTCTCAACAGTGCGCTCATCCCCAAGAGCAGCACGAGCAAGAAGATCCTGAATATACTTTTTCCCGAGAGATAGAAAAGCCATCAGAAGTGGAGGAGACCTCAATCCCAAGAAAATAGCGAAGAGGACCAAGATCAGTCATAAGAAACTGATCACAAAGACGAGCCTTGAAAAAGGCAATATACTCAGGATCATCACCAGTAATGATCATATCATCAACATAGAGAAGAAGAAGAGTGCGTCCACGAGGAGAAGTGTGAACAAATAGCGCTGGATCATGAAAACTAGGAGAGAAACCAGCAGCAGTAACCACAGAGGCAAAGCGCTCAAACCAGGCACGAGGGGCCTGTTTCAGGCCATAAAGGGAACGTCGAAGACGACAAACCATCCCATCGGGAACAGAATACCCAGGAGGAGGCTGCATGTAAACCTCCTCACTCAACTCGCCATTCAGAAAAGCGTTCTGAACATCAAGCTGAGACACAGACCAGCGTCGAACAGAAGCAACAGCAAGAATATTACGCACAGTTGAAAGGATACAGATGTTGCCTAGAGGGCGAGTGAATATGCGATTAAAACTTTTCCTAGAGTGGCTCAACAAAGGCGGAATAAAACTAGTGTTTACTTTGTTAAGCACAACCTAGAACAACTAAGGTTCACCTATGTGCACCAACAACTTATGCTAAGAAATACAAGCAACAAAGTGATAGCAAGATATATATTACTTCAAGCACGAAGGCTATCACAATGTAAAGTGCAAAAGTAAAGAGCTCGGGTATAGAGATAACCGAGGCACACGGGGACGACGATATTTTACCGAGTTCCTCCCAACATGGAGTATGTCTCGTTTGGAGAGGGGGTGGTATCAAACCACCAACGCCATAAAAGGCCTCCCTTATTCTTCGGTGAATCTCACCCCAATGGGATCGATCCACGCTTCCACTATCGGTGCACTTGTCGGTGGCAAACCGGAACCTCTCACAAGGTTGGGGCACTTCTCCACAACTTAATTGGAGGCTCCCAACAAACGCCACCAAGGCCACAACCTGCAACACCAACAAACCGTCTAGGGTTCCAAGAGCCCAAGAGTAAAAAGCTTCTCAACTTTCACTCACCAAATCCTCCGAGGAGAACTCAAACCTATGCACCAAATGCAATGGCAAGAACACAAGTAGTGCTCAAATCTTCTCTCCCAAATTCCACCAAAGCTACAAAAATCTTGTGGGGGAATAAGAGAGGAAGAACAAAGGAGGAAATCCACAAAAGACTCCAAGATCTAGATCCCAAGATGCTCCCCTCACTTAGAGGAGAGATGGATTGATGGGATTGTAGATCTAGATCTCCTCTTTCAAATCCCTGAAGTATATTTAAGAATCAAGGGAGGGATTGAAGGGGGAGCAAGCTCAAGAGGGTCAAGAATGGAGGAGAAAGCCTGTAAAAACTCGAGCAGTTCCATTGGGGAAGAAGGGCCCCTTTTTATAGGCCCACAGATTTCTGCCCGTTGGGGAAAAGTCAGACCGGAGACTCCGGTCTACACCGGAGATTCCGGCCCATCCTCCGGGCAAGCCTCTGGACCACCCATCTGAATGACCTGGGCCATCCCTGACCCAACAAGACCGGAGACTCTGGTCTTCCAACACCGGAGACTCCGGACTGAGCCAACACCGGAGACTCCGGGGTAACCTCCGGACCTGGCTCCGGACCCCCATACAGTATGTCCCAGTCCTGATTCTGAAGTCACCACCGGAGACAGTTCCGGAAACTCCGGACCACACCAGAGACTCCGGTCCACGCAAACCGGAGACTCCGGTCAGGACCAAATAAGAGGCAAACTTCAAATGGCGATATCTAGAGTTTGGAAACTCCGATTGACCCGAAACCAATTTTGTTGGAAATAGGACAACAAGAGGTACCCAAAAAAAGTGAAAATATTGGATACCACCAAGAGAGAACATTTCATGTATTATAAAGTGAGATACCTCTCTTGGTGAGAAACCGGAAAAACTCAAAGATCAAAAATGCAATATGATATAAAAAGGAAATCCGTTTTTGATGAACTAGGGCTTGTTATGAATATTACCACAAGCTCTAGAACCTCACATGGATAAGATCCAAATAACAACCGAGAAAGGATGATGCAAAGTATGCAAAGGTTTGAGCTCTCTCTGAACGATATGATCGAGTTACTCACTTGAGAGCCCCTCTTGATAGTACGGTTATCTATCCTATAAACCGGTCTCCCCAACTAACATCCCAAGACCGGTAAGAAAGAAACCCTATCAAGATCATACCTTTGCCTTGCGCATATTCCACTTGATTATGATGTAGACGGTCTTGTCCTTCTCAAGATGGAACACCTTTCTTGATTGCTCTTGCACGCACTTGCTTGATGAAGACTTGCAAGTTACTCCCCCATACAACATGGGGAAACCTTTACTTTGACCTTGTCTTCATCGATCCATGATCACCGAGGTTGGCAAGATTTAAGCATGAGATCTTCATAGTTTTAACTCTCACATGACCAATCTGTGGATCACTCTTTGAACACCTTGGTCACCACTTGATCCTCTTCACTTTCTTATTCTCCAAACCTTGAAGCCAACATATGGTTCAAGCATTGCCTATGGACAATTCCTACAAGTACAACTTCATACAAGCATTAGTCCATAGAGATTGTCATTAATTACCAAAACCACACATGGGGGCCCACATTGTTCTTTCAATCTCCCCCATTTTGGTAATTGATGACAATCCCTTTGAGAGGGTTTATATAAGGAATTTAAAAATGGTAGCACCAATATCAAAATACTACAGAAGTATGTGATATTGGTACCATCACCATATATAGAGCAAACTCCCCCACAATCTATGCATGTGTGATGAACTTGAATTTCATTGCATATATTGCCAATCATTATCATTGGTGGAGTTTCCTATATATATATATATACCACATGCTAAGCAACAACAAAGATGCAAGAGCATGAAAAGCAAATGCTTAGGAAACAAACTCAAATCATAAACCATTTCCCTTAAACCCTCTAAAACTTCTCCCCCATTGGCATCGATTGCCGAAATGGGTGACAAGTTCTAGAAGGCCAATATAGTGATAAATCCCCAAAGGTGTGCATTCGCACATATCCAATGATGAATACTTGGGAGGAAGTAGAATTATATCGAGGACCCAAAGATTGCCAAAAGAAATAAAATAAAAGAAGCATCAACAAATGATGTAAGCAATCACAAGATCCGGCAAACCAATTGAAAACAACAAATGAGTCCAAATGGAAACAACAAGATATTATGATACGAGTAGATGAGTGTTTTAAATAACAAACAGAGAAGCTCTCCAAGATTTGTGCACAATTAAATAAATGCATTGGAATACATAATGCACAAATATGGAATCCTTGCTCCCCCATAGGCATTTAAAACACAACAATGAAAGATCAAATAAATGCTTAAATAAAATAGAGAAGCTCCCCAAGATTTGTGCATACTTTATAATCATTGTATTTCAATACAAAAATGCACAAATATGGAATCCTCACTCCTCCATAAACATTTAAGGCACAATAAATGAGAAATAAGATAAATGAGCATTATTAAATGAATTAGATGAGATCCCCAAAGATAATGCACCAATTATGATAATTGCATTTGGGAACAAAGTGCATAATCATGGAATACTCACTCATCCAACTCCATTTTAACAATACAAGGCATGAGAGAACAAATATGATAAGCACAAAGTGATGCTATAAATAAAATTAGGAAGCTCCCCAAGGTATGTGCAACATTAGGTTTTTGTATGTGAATACAATGTGCACAACATGGAATCCTCACTTCCTCTATTTTACTTATAAAACAGCTTTGTGCAAATGAGCAAATACCAAGGCATAAAATTTGCAAGAAACAAATGGTTGAGCAATAAGTAAGAGACAACATATTAGCGGGCCCAACCACAAGGATGTGTGAGATGCATGACAAAGCATATTATAATACTAGTACAAGGATGATCATTGCGTATCCACATAGTCTTCAGTGAATGATATTGCTTAGTATGACCATACAACACACACACGAAACAAGGAAGATATCAAAAAAAATTGAGTAACCTCTTTCATGTGTATAAGTTTCTAAGTAGACAATCTTGCAAAGATATTGATCCACAAAGAAACATGTACACACAAAGTAGATACTTAAAATCAATAGAGAAAGATATCCAAAATGAAGTCATGACAATACCAATAAGCTTTTTCTTGAAAGCATGGCCAAAAGGCTCAAATATCTTATTGTACATCGATGAGCTTCAACAACCAAAACACCCCATACATTACAACTATCACCAAGGGAAAAGGATAAAGTTGGAATATATGGAGAAAGGCAACAAGTATCACAAGGAGAAATCAACTAGCAAAATTTCACTATTGCACATGAGAGAAGGTGAGGAAAAGATAGGCAATAAAATTGCTAGATTGACATATTTGGGATTGGTGGATCATATGCATGATTTTGTATAGTCCCAATTATATGAACTCATCTCAACTTATGCACATTTACAATAGAGAGTTATTTTAATACCATGGCTAGAAATACAACAATAAATACAATAACAAGAATTCATGCCAAGATGCAACCTACAAAAGGTTGGAAGTAAGATAAATATGCATGAGCAAGAGATACTTGTTACCGAGATATAATTGGTAGGATGTAGAGGATAGGAATTTGTTGATCATCCTACAGTTTGCCTCAAAATTTCTTGTAAGCACTACTTCAAAATCGAGAGACAAGCATCCAATATATCTCCAATGTACCTAAAACACAATTAAGTACAAAATGGTCCCCAAACTTATTGGGTCCAATGTAGTTAGTGCAACTACAATACATAGGAGAGACTCCACATAAATATGTGCATATTGATATGAAATTGAATTTCATGCACAACTTAGCCGATGGGATTTGGTGGAGTTTTCCCTATATATTGGATCAAAGAAAGCAAACATGCCATAATATAAACATGTAGCAAATATGCCTGCACGAGGCTTTCAAGAACCAAAAAAGGAGATACAATTTGAACAAAAGCACCAAGTAAACCGAGATGTCACACACAAGAGTGAGACATGACAAATGGTGTCCAAATTGTATCAAAGAACCAATTCAACACATGAAAGGTTTACAAGTTCAACAAATAAACTAGGAAAAATCCAAAGAGCAAAAGATATATAAGAATACAAATGCTCAAGGATTTATCTCATTCTAAAAATAGACAAAACATGAAACAAGGAATGAGACAAAACCAACTCCCAAAAAGAGCAAGGTTCCAACAAGAAACCAAACTCCCCAAACTTTTCATGATGGCACAAAATACCAAAACGAAAAGATTGAGCTTCCAAGCATATAAAACATGATATGGAACAAAACAAGAAGCATAAAAGGATTGTTCTAGATAATATAGGAGAGCTCACCCATAAGTAGTACATTATATATAATTTTCTTTTGAATGCAAAATGTACACAAATGAGATCATCACTACTACCTATATTAAATAAAACACAAGAGGATATCAATAAAATAAGAAGATTCATACGAGGCAAGTAAGGCATGGGAGCACACAAATAATTTACTTGGTCATAGATAGGACAAGATTAAGCAAGGGCCAACGTGAATATGATCAATAAATTCTACCATAAATTAAGTATTCATTGTCCAAGGACAATAAATATTGGGTATACTTTTCCCAAGGTAGCTTGCATGGATATCCAAGATCATAGTCACAACAAGAAGCATATAACAAAATATAAGAATTACAATTGATGCTTCGAACAAGATTCTTGGTAGCTTCCAATAGTCACACAATCACTAGTGATTAGAGTAGCTTGAAGCAAATGGTTTCCATGAGGATATATATATCTAAATATGAGGAAACACATACCAAGAAACATTCTCACATACAAGATCCAAAATATGAGCAATAAAGGCATTCAGGCAAATTGGAACTTGTATGAGCAAAATGTGTCACATAGGAGCTAGATAATTATCATTATCAATTCTAAGTGACACAACCTCGAATGTTCACATTTTATAGGATTGTAATATGCATAAGCATATGACTCCCCATAATGTGATACTACCATGAAACCAACATGAGGCAAAAGTATACAAATAGAGATAATTAATGGACCTTATAAAACTTAATTTTCTCATGAGAATTATACCACATAGACACTAGACAATAATCCAATATAAATACTAGGTGGTATTACTCATGTACACACAATTTTAGGATTGTGGAATGCCCAATCATAATACTCCCCCAAAATGGGATAATCCATTAATCTCTCACAAGAGCCAAATAAGATACCAAATGTAACCAAGTAAGGCTCAAACACAAGAAACACACATACATGGTGTGCCACCTAATCATACACAAATATGCTTGATACCTCAAGATAATTAGGTGGAAAACACAACATGTACAAAATCATGGAAGATACAAAACCAACACATGCACAAGGGGCGAGTAACTTTCAATGTAATGAGTTAAGCATATGTTACCGCAAGGAGGAACATTGGATATATAACATAATCATGATAATCCAAATGGCTTGGCTTGACACAAATAATTGATGAAGATCCCTCAATTCTTCATAATGTAACCAAGTCTCCAATGCCCTTCAACAATACCTATTGATCAAGTTTTGGCTTGTTGGTCCCCAACCAAGTTGGGTCCTAAGAAGTTAGTCACAATAGGCTTGGCAACCCAAATGGATCTTTTCTTGACACCACATTGGGCACCAAAAAATTTGGCAAATACATTGCCAACCTCATCCTTACAAAGAGAATAAGTATCATCAATAATGATAGGGTTGGATGAGGAGATACCGATAGTGCATGAGGAATAAATATGCCCCTTCTCACGACATATGTAGCAAGTTCTACTCTTGCCATCTTTATTCTTAGGTGAAGCCACAACTCGAGGAAGAGCTCGAGTAGTCCTCTTAGGAGGAGGCCCATTAATGACTTGAGGTGGAGCTTGAGGCCGCTTCCCTTGTTGCTTCACACTAAGAGGCTTTTTCTTCAATGGGCAAGATCTAACATGGTGCCCTTCTTCCTTGCACCTGAAGCAAACAATGTTGGCCGGATTCTTGACTTGATCTTGGCCATTCTTCTTGTTGTCCTTGTGCTTCAACTTGATAGTGGACTTGTTCTTGATATTGGAGTTGAATCCAAGCCCACTCTTGTCATTGGGGGATTTTTGCACACTCAAGATTTTGTTGAGTGTGACCTTCCCTTGATGACCCTTTTTCAAGTCATTATTCAAAGAAGTGACTTGAGCCTTGAGCCTTTTGATTTCCTCTACATGGTTAGTTTCAACAAAAACACTAGAGGAAGTAGATGCTACATTGTTAGAGCAACAAGGCACGGAATGTAATTCATCACGAGATATATCATGGTTGTGAGAGGATGAACTACAAGGACTAGCACATGGAAATATAACATTTGGAGTATATGTAGTGCTAATGTCCACATGAGGCCCACTAGATGTTACCTTTGACACGATGGCCTCATGAGATAACTTTAGCCTACCATGGGAGACTAGAAGATCCTTATGCGAGCTCGAGAGCTTAACATGACTTTCTTCTAATTTCCCATAGTTGCTAGTTAGCAAAGCAAGTTGAGCCTTTAGCTCAACATTCTCCTTCAAAATAGATGCTTCACAAGAAATAGAGTTAGTAGCACAAGCATCATTATTATTAGCAAGAGGTGAGGGCAACTTGTCAAGCTCTTTTAAATATGAAGCTTTAAGTTGCTCATGTGACTCGGTGAGTTTGATGAGCTCCCTCTCAACGAACCGAGAGCCATTTTCGAGGTGCTTAAAATCCTCAACAAGTTTAGCATAAGCAACAACAAGTTCATAATTTTTAACCTTGAAGGAGTTAGCCACCGCAAGTTCTCTATCATGGTATTCCTTTACTCTAGATAATTCTAGAGTAAAGTCTCCTCAAGAGATTCTTTGGTGGTTTGTTCTTCTTCAAGGGAGTCCTTTAGTTGTGCAACTTCATTGGCATACTCACGCTCAAGTGCAAACTTTTCATCAATTAAGTTTTCTTGCTCCTCAATAAGATCATTGCCTTCTATGGCACAATTCAAGATTTCAAGAAAGTTGGAGGAAGCAATTTTATTTTTGAAGAGAGCGCTATAGACAACCTCTCCCATTTTCTTAATAGAGGTAATATCATACTTACCTCTATAATCATCATTATCATTCTCAACCTCATCATCATCATGAGATACAATGGGATTCAAAGAGGTTACCTTTGTTCCCTTAGCCATAAGGCACATGTGAGAACCGGAGGAAGGTGATGATGAGATTGCACTTGTAGCTCTCTTCAAGACCTTGTCTTGGCCCATAGAATATTCATTTTCCTCTACATGGTTAGCAACACAAGCACTAGAGGAAATAAAAGCATTTTTATCATGGCAACAAGACAACATGAGCATATCATCATGAGATTTATTCAAGTCATTTCTACATGATATGCAAGGACTATTAACACAAGCATGTGAGGAATTTTGAGTGCTAGAAGTGTTAAGGTCCAAAGATAGATCATTGCAACTAGATAGATATGAGGGATTACAAATAGTGAACACACTATCCATATTGCAATTTCTATCACCACTCACCTTATCATTTCCTTGTGAAAAGTCACATGTTGGTGAAGTGGTAGAGGATGAGAACTCATCTCGACCGGAAGTGGAAGCAACACAATCATCCTCAATAATGTTGGACTTGCTATATTTATCTTGAAACTTGGTCCATATCTCACGAGCACTTGAATAAGGCATGATAGAAGAAAGAACCACATTGCTCACAACATGCAAAAGAATTTTAGTAGCTAGAGAATCTATATGAGAGTTCAACTTCTCCTCTAAAGATTTGTTTTGGGTATCCATAGGAGAAGAGAAACCCACATATAGATATCCCTCGATAATTGGGTGAATTTCCCGAAATAAATTAAGCATGCAAATTTTCCAAACATCATAATTTGTGCCAACGAATGTGAGCGTGTCCTTATGCACTAATCCCCTAGCCGACATCTTTACTCTCAAGGCGGTGAAGCCTAAAATGAGATACCGGGCTCTGATACCAATTGAAAGGATACAGATGTTGCCTAGAGGGGGGGTGAATAGGCGATTCAACTTTTCCTAGAGTGGCTCAACAAAGGCGGAATAAAACTAGTGTTTACTTTGTTAAGCACAACCTAGAACAACTAAGGTTCACCTATGTGCACCAACAACTTATGCTAAGAAATACAAGCAACAAAGTGATAGCAAGATATATATTACTTCAAGCACGAAGGCTATCACAATGTAAAGTGCATAAGTAAAGAGCTCGGGTATAGAGATAACCGAGACACACGGGGACGACGATATTTGACCGTGTTCCTCCCAACATGGAGTATGTCTTGTTTGGAGAGGGGGTGGTATCAAACCACCAACGCCACAAAAGGCCTCCCTTATTCTTCGGTGAATCTCACCCCAACGGGATCGATCCACGCTTCCACTATCGATGCACTTTTCGGTGGCAAACCGGAACCTCTCACAAGGTTGGGGCACTTCTTCACAACTTAATTGGAGGCTCCCAACAAACGCCACCAAGGCCACAACCTGCAACACCAACAAACCGTCTAGGGTTCCAAGAGCCCAAGAGTAAAAAGCTTCTCAACTTTCACTCACCAAATCCTCCGGGGAGAACTCAAACCGATGCACCAAATGCAATGGCAAGAACACAAGTAGTTCTCAAATCCTTCTCTCCCAAATTCCACCAAAGCTACAAAAGCTTGTGGGGGAATAAGAGAGGAAGAACAAAGGAGGAAATCCACAAAAGACTCCAAGATCTAGATCCCAAGATGTTCCCCTCACTTAGAGGAGAGATGGATTGGTGGGATTGTAGATCTAGATCTCCTCTTTCAAATCCTTGAAGTATATGCAAGAATCAAGGGAGGGATTGAAGGGGGAGCAAGCTCAAGAGGGTCAAGAATGGAGGAGAAAGCCTGTAAAAACTCGAGCAGTTCCATTGAAGACCCATACAGTATGTCCCAGCCCTGATTCTGAAGTCACCACCGGAGACAGTTCCGGAAACTCCGGACCACACCGGAGACTCCGGTCCACGCAAACCAGAGACTCCAGTCACGACCAAATAAGAGGCAAACTTCAAATGGCGATATCTAGAGTTTGGAAACTCCGATTGACCCGAAACCAATTTTGTTGGAAATAGGACAATAATAGGTACCCAAAAAAAGTGAAAATATTGGATACCACCAAGAGAGAACATTTCATGTATTATAAAGTGAGATACCTCTCTTGGTGAGAAACCGGAAAAACTCAAAGATCAAAAATGCAATATGATATAAAAGGGAAATCCGTTTTTGATGAATTAGGGCTTGTTATGCATATTACCACAAGCTCTAGAACCTCACATGGATAAGATCCAAATAACAACCGAGAAAGGATGATGCAAAGTATGCAAAGGCTTGAGCTCTCTCTGAACGATATGATCGAGTTACTCACTTGAGAGCCCCTCTTGATAGTACGGTTATCTATCCTATAAACCGGTCTCCCCAACTAACATCCCAAGACCGGTATGAAAGAAACCCTATCAAGATCATACCTTTGCCTTGCGCATATTCCACTTGATTATGATGTAGACGGTCTTGTCCTTCTCAAGATGGAACACCTTTCTTGATTGCTCTTGCACGCACTTGCTTGATGAAGACTTGCAAGTTACTCCCCCATACAACATGGGGAAACCTTTACTTTGACCTTGTCTTCATCGATCCATGATCACCGAGGTTGGCAAGCTTTAAGCATGAGATCTTCATAGTTTTAACTCTCACATGAACAATCTGTGGATCACTCTTTGAACACCTTGGTCACCACTTGATCCTCGTCACTTTCTTATTCTCCAAACCTTGAAGCCAACATATGGTTCAAGCATTGCCTATGGACAATTCCTACAAGTACAACTTGATACAAGCATTAGTCCATAGAGATTGTCATTAATTACCAAAACCACACATGGGGGCCCACATTGTTCTTTCAATAGTGGTCATATGAGCCACAGGGGCAAAAGTCTCATCATAGTCACAGTCGTGCTCCTGCTGAAAGCCACGAGCCACAAGACGCGCTTTATAGCGCTCAAGAGATCCATCAGAGCGGGTCTTAATTTTATAGACCCACTTACATGTGATAGGACGAACACCAGGAGGGGGAGAAACAAGATCCCAGGTGCTAGTGCGCTCAAGCGCAGCGATCTCCTCAGCCATGGCAAGCTGCGATCTCCTGATAAGAAGTCGGCTCAGAGACGACAGAGAGACCATACTGACTAGGAGAGTAACGGTCTGGAGCACGACGCTGACGAACAGGCCGCAAAGAGGGAAGCTCATCGGCGGAGGACGACTCATCAGAAGAAGAGGAAGAAGGAACAACAGAGGAAGGGTTCGAAGCCGGAGAACGAGGTGGATAAGAAACTAGAGGAGAACAAGGAGAACTAGGGGAACTAGACGAAGGAGAGGATGGCGCCGAAATCGAAGGGGGCGCATCAGAAGTAAGAGGTGGAGAAGAAGGGACAACAGGAGGTGCATCAGGAAAAAGAAGAAAAGAGATATCATCCACCGGGTAAGTACCAGAGGTGGGGCGAGGATAGAAGGGACGCGTCTCATCAAACGTGACATCACGAGAGATGCGCATCCAACGACCAACGGGGTACCAACATCGATTGCCCTTATGCTCATCATTGTATCTGAGAAAAACACACTCAACAGACTAAGCGGTCAGTTTGGTGCGTTCGCGAGGAGGTAGAAGAACATAGCAAACGCAACCAAATAATCGAAGAGTCGAATAGTCTGGAGAGCTACCAGAGAGACGCTCGAGAGGAATACCACCTTGAAGGGCAGCAGAAGGCTGAATGTTAATGAGGTAAGTAGACGTAGCGACAGCCTCAGCCCAGAAATGCGGCGGAAGAGAGGAAGCAATCATCATAGCACGGGTAGTTTCAAGAATATGACGATGCTTACGCTCGGCGACACCATTTTGAGCATGGGCGCCGGGACACGAGAACTGAGTAAGGGTGCCCTGCTCAGCAAGGACACCACGCAGGTGCTGGGAGATATACTCTCCTGTGGAATCAGCACGAAACACACGAATAGGCGTGGAATACTGAGTACGAACCATGGCCGCAAAACGCTGATAAATAGAGAGCACCTCACTACGAGAGCGCATAAAAAACAACCAGGTGTACCGTGAAAAATCATCAATGAATAAAATATAGTATTGATGGCCCCCTTTGGAAGCAAAGGGAGCCGGACCCCAAACATCTGAATGAACTAAATCAAAAGGTCGCTGAGATACAGACACACTAGTAGGATAGGGAAGCTGAATCTGTTTACCTAACCTACAACCCTGACACGAATGTAAAGACACATCTCCTGAGACAGACTCCAGAAGACCACGACGAACTAAGGACGATAAACGGGAGCCATAAAGGTGACCCAGCCGATGATGCCACTGCTGAAAAGATCCAGTGGCAGAAGCAGCAACCGCAGAAGAACTAGTAGATGAAGTGTCAGTGGATGGAACGCGAAGCCAGTCTAACTCCCATAGCCCCGGAGACTCAAGGCTACGAGGACCAGCTCCAACCAGGGCCTGGGTACGGCGGTCCTGAACCGCACAAGAATCAGCGTCAAGAATGACACGACAACCAGAATCAGTAAGCTGACTAGCAGAGAAAAGGTTCATCTTAAGACTAGGAACATGAGAAACGTCAGGAACAGAGAAAGATGAAGTAGAAAGGGTGCCTCGACTGGAAACAGGAAGAGAGGTACCATCAGCCGTGATAACACAGACAGGAGAAATAAGAGAGCGAAGAGCAGAAAGAATAGAGGACGCAGAAGTCATATGAAAAGAAGCTCCAGAATCCAGATACCACGGGGATAACGTACCTGACTGTGTAGAAGGCGGTGGTCGCGCGGTGCCAGAAGAGCTAGGCACAGAACCAACAGTACCCGACGAGGAAGAGCCTGTAGCAGCGAGTAGACCACGAAGAATGTCCTGATCAGACAGTGCAACAGCAGAAGATCCTGAAGAACCAGCCTGCCTACGAGCATGGTACTGCTGACATAAGCTAGGATCCCTCCTCCAGCAGCTAGAGACATCGTGGCCAGGCTTGCCACAGTAGGCACAGGGAGGAAGAGGAGGTGCTGTCATAACACGAGGCTGCTGAGGCTGACTCTGGCCCTGAACCGGAGGAGTAGAGAGTATCGGCGGTACTGGAGACCGCAACGAAGCCGACGGCATAGGAGGACCATGAGCAGCAAGTACGGAGGGAACCTCAAGAAGACCAGCACCACGAAGACGAGTCTCCTCAGCGCGAAGCTCAGACAGTACCTCAGAGAGCGGAACACGACCACGTGCAAGCAGCTGGGCACGGCGCGGCTCAAACTCCTTACGGAGACGTGGCAAGAACTCAAAAACGCGCTAAAACTCCAGATCCGCGCGCACAGTCAGACAACAGGGACAGGTGGCACACACAGTTGTACGAAGAGAATCAAGCTGACGCCAAATAGCAGCACTCTGAGTATAGAACTCATCAACAGTAGAGTCACCCTGCTGAAGAGCATGCTCCTGGCGAACCACAGACAGGTAAAGAGCATCCCCAGACGGCTGATAGCGCTGACGAAGAAAAGCCCACTGAGCAGCAGCAGTGAGAAGACTCATGAACTCAGTAGCATACTGAGGCAGAACACTGGAAGTGAGAACAGCAGCAGCACGAGCATCCTCATCTATCCACTGAGTGTAGTCAGTCAGATCCTGAGGAGCATCGGGGGCAAGGGCAATAGGCGACGTAGGAGCAGCGGGGCGCGACAGACAGGAGACCTCGCCAGAAAGCACACCCGAAAGACGAAGACCGCGCATGTGGACGCGCATAAAGGCAGCGAAATCAGGATAATTCGCGCCATCAAAACTCACCGGACAGCTAGTAACCGCAAGATAGCCCGACGAGGAAGACTTTTTTTTTTGTTTTTTTTTGACGAAAATCAGATCAGATCCGCAACACGCAGCAATAGCCGCGGCGGACGGGGTCGACAGGCCGGGCGGCGGCCGGGAGGCGGCGGCGGCCGGGAGGCAGTGGCGGCCGGGAGGCAGTGGCGGCCAGGCGATGGCCGGGAAGCGGCCGGGAGACGGGGGCCAGGCGGCGGACGGCGATAGGCCGGCGGGCGGCGACCGGGACGAATTGGACGAGCGAGCTCGCAGGAGGCGAGGGAGAGGCAACAGCGGCGGCCGGGCGGGCAGGGCGGTCGGGCGGCGACCGGGGCGGATTGGACGGGCGAGCTCGCAGGAGGCGAGGGAGAGGCAGCGGCGGCCGCCGGGCGCGGCGGCAGGAAGCCGGGACGGGCGGCGGCGGCGGCTGCTAGGAGAGGAGCTACCTTACAGCTCTGATACCATGTTAGGGTAATAGACTTATTGTATTACCAGAAGGCCAAAGACCATAATATATAATACATGTACATACGCAAATATACAGGAAATCCTCTAACACACGGGAAAACTACAATATACAAATATATTCTCTAACATAGATCACATCGCATTCATACCTACGTAGCACATGCATCACAGGCGGCGTCAAATAAAAATCATATATACATTGATATCATTTCACAGCCATTGCAATCACATGAACATGAGATACATCGACCGTGTGTACACGAAAAGAGGCCCTATCACGCCCGTGGCGAACAACGCTCGGTGAACGTAGTACGAGTACGGACTCTCTCTTGTGATTGGCCTGGCTACATGGCCTACACTAGAGGAGCAAGAAAACCTGAAAAAAATCCCCCTCTCCTTGTTCTGTTCTCACTCGACAAGGAAGCGGCATGGTTTCTCGGCATATCCCAGTAGAAAACTAGTTACTGCCGCGAGGACGACAAAAGTGCGCCCCAAAGGTTGGACCTATGGCTCGGAGCCACGCGCGATCGACAGGGATGTTTTTGACTGCCCACATACGTACGTGTGTACGTGACAACCTTGGTTACAAGACTAGACTAGATTACTTACCAGTAACTTACAAGTACGGCTAGTCCTCTGCCGGCCGGCCTCAGTGCACAAGTGTTCTAGAAACTGTGTGGGAATTTCACTGGCCAAATCAAGCATAGGTTTTAGAATGGACGAGTTCCTTGCAAACAGACATACACGTAGGCGAAGCAACCGAGGGCTCGGCTGCAATCCAGACAAAGATGTGATGCAACAGCTAGCGAAGATAACATAAAACGGGAACTATGTTGTACGAACAAACTTGGCCTTTCCAGTTTAGTTATATGTGGAAGAATATTCAGTCAGTCTGTCTTAGACTCTTAGGTGTGAAACCAGTGTGGCAGCTATCAAAGATGTTGTAGTTTAAGACTTGGATTCTAGTACTATCAGACTGTACATTAGCTCGTTCTGGGTTTCTTTGCTGGGACAGGCGTATGTTCAGTTAAGACGTCAGCGGCCCGGTCACTACATATATGGTAGTATTGAACGCAATAATGTACTGGCTGACTAGCTGGAATGTGAGCTGCAAATTTTGTTCTGAATGTTGCCGGCAGCGTTGCCAGTTGCCGAATCTTCGTAGCCGCAGCTGTTGTTGCCGGGCCGTTAAGCTTCCGGAAAGCAAAGCTAGCTAGCACGAAACCGGAACTAAGAGAAGCTAAGGGAAATATAGTGTTAACGGTTGTTCTCGCAACTTCGGATCCATTTAAGCAGTGTTTCAAACTCACATGCGTCCGCCTCCCTCACCCACCCCCACCCCCACCCCCACCCCCACCCCCCAAACCAGGAGGGGACACCCTCATCGACCGATGTACGGCTAAACACAACAAATCTTTCCCTTTCACATCTCGGTCACTATGAAACCACTGACTTAACACAACGTTCTAGCATACCAGAGGTGGAGTTAGGCTAATTCATGGGTATGCAATGTATATCCAATATTTTTTTCAAATTGTTTCTAGTATATACGCTCCTTTATTTGAAATGGGGTTACACCCGGCCTCTGTATCCGCGGATACACACAGCCCTTTATTAAAAAGTATCAAGTGCATACTTATTACAGCTCAAGGGTCAGAGAGGGTTGATACAAACACCAACCATCTAAAAACAATAAGAAATTCGAAATTGTAAAGCATACGGGTAGCTAGACATCTTTCAATCTACTAGTATGCCACGAAGCCTGGTAGTAGATATTCCGTGCGACCGTCGTGACGGTTGCATCTAGAAACCATTATTGTGCGCTGGTGCTTTAGGAGTAGGAAAGCCCAGAGTTAAATTCAATGGGACGCTGATATAATAACCTGCAAAAAAGATGGAACTCGGGCCTTGTTAAAAATAATATCATTGCGACATTTTTAAATGGACCAACATAAAGCCGGTACCCCTATACGTATTCTATCTTTGTTAGTCCTATCCATCCTATTTAACCAATTCCCAAACATATTAGTAATATTGGTCAGAGGTGGGAGATCATAAGTAAAGAAAACAATACGCCATATAATTTTTGCAAAGGGGCATGAAAGAAATAAGTGTTCAATAGTTTCTTCTCCATCACAAAAACAACACTTCTTGCAACCTTTTCAATTTCTTCTTAAAAGATTGTATTTAGTCAACAAGACTTCTTTATTCAAAAACCACATGAATATCTTAATCTTTAGTGGTATTTTAAGTTTTCATAAATATTTTGTGGAGAGTCTCTGATGATCATTTATGAGATCCTCATATATGGATTTAACGGTAACAACCCCATCCATGGTCAGCTTCCACTTAAACGAATCCGGTTCATTAGTCAAGTTAAGCTACATTAATCTCTGACATAAATACAACCATGTATCCCATTTTATCCCAGTTAAATTCCTCCTAAATCCAATATTAAGAGGATTATGAGATAAGATATCATGTACAGAGACATTTTTCATGTGAACTATATTATATAATGATGGATACTGATGGACAAAGGGCATGTCCCCTAACCAAACATCTTCCCAAAACCGAGTTGCCATCCCATTTCCTACTTTAAAATATCCTCTATGAAAGAAACCATCTTTAACTTCTATCAGGCCATTCCAGAATGGGGAGTATGTTGGTTTGGCTTGAACTTGCGCTAGGATTTTATTTTTCAGGTACTTGTTATGAAGTAGTTCTTGTCATACCCCTTGCTCAGATAGTAATTTATAAAGCCATTTTCTAAGAAGGCACTTGTTTTTAATTTCGAGCACCTCAATTCGTAGACCACCCTGGTCCTTGGGTCTACAAATTATATTTCATTTAGTTAATCTATATTTTTTCTTGTGATCGTCACTTTGCCAAAACAATCTTGATCGATAGAAGTCTAACCTTTTTCTAACACCCTTTGGTATTTGCAGAAAAGAAAACATAAACATAGGCATACTTGTTAGTGCGGAATTGATTAACACTAATCTATCTTCGTACGACAAAAGTTTGTCTTACCAACATTCTAACTTAACTGTAATTTTAGGAAAATGGATGAAAATTAAAAAGAACGCCTATAATATGAAAATTCTAGCTCCGCCATTGTAGCCTACCAACCATAACCGGCTACCGTGATCAGTACCCCCAAGTTTTGGATCGGGCACCTCGGTTATAATACCATTTGTTATGGTTGTTATTACAATCTCATGTTCACTTAACCAGTGTTTCTAACCACATGCATCATAGGCCCGCTACACGAGCATCTCAGCCGACTAACTCAACCTACATGGACTTACAACAGACCACGTCCCCCCCCCCCCCCCCCCCCCTCCAAAAAAACAAAAAAATACTAGCATGTTAGGATGTGAAATCATCATCCCTATAAGTCAGTTGAGGTCTCCTCCTACAAGCTATGTGGGGCTAAATACAATATATAAGTTCATGCTACGAATGTTGTTTTGGATGGTACTATATAACAGTAATAAGGGAAAGTCGAACTCAACCAGTATGCTCCTCCCAATATATGTAGTATTTTACATTTAATGGACTCGAGTGCATAAATTTAGTCTTAAAAAGAAGATGATCGCAGCCTCCACACCGGTTAATACACACAAACATATGTTATTAACTATTTAATATGTCAAGCAAGCATCGAGTTTGAACAAATAGGTAAACAGAACCTAAGGCCATGCATCAGCTATCCACCACCCTACCACATAACCCTTTGGCAAGTGACCGAGCAAAGAAAAATACATAGCTCTTCAAAAATCTTCAAGAAAGGTTTGTCATGCATGCGTCGATGAGGACGAGTCAAACCATCAGTCGATTTAGAGACTTTCATCCCGAGAGTGGATCTTCAAGTTACCACCTTCAGCAAAGACACGTACCAACATTGTATGATCTGATGCCTCGTGTACAACACAAGGCGCACATATTTGTCATCGAAAGCGGTATTGTAAGCAGCATCACACCTGCTGACAACTTCTCATTGGCCGGATTCGGATGTTGGGGGAATGAATCTCTAAGGGCGTGTTTGGTTGCAAAGGTCCAAATTTCCCGTTTCCCCTACTTGGCCCGTTGGATGCTGCATGGTGGGAGATTGGGCTCAGACCAACTTGTGCATTTTGTTTGGCTTCATGCATTCAGTTTTCGCATAAATTGGCCCAGTTGTTTGGTTGCACACATTCCAGACTTTTCCCAGCTCATGCATTTCACAGGTGTTTGATGTGGTGCTTTGCACCTGATCACATGGGTTATGATCACCCATTTCAAATTGGGTGATCTTACCACCACATTACACACAACACATGTTCACAATGACATGCATATGCGCACGCAAAATTACGAGCTAAATCATATATAAATTACCAGGCAGGCAACAATCAGGGGTTCTAACTTATGCCCCTGATCAAAAGAACCATCGGCAGGGTCATCACATGACCCTCAACCACCAGGTGTTAAACCCTGATCAAAATAACCATCAGCAGGGGCATCACATGCCCCTGAACCACCAGGGGTTTAACCCCTGATCAAAAGAGATCAGACAAATTCACCATCAGAAGTTGTCCATCAGCAACTACTACTACATACAAACTATGACATGAAGGATGCTGGTGTCTAGCCGTGGTCAAGGCAGGTGTACCGCCTAGCGCTAGAGGATCCCGCCTTGTACATCGTCATCTTGAAGTCGAAGGCCTGGAGCTTGAACTCCATGGCGTCATCGTGATCTAGGTCATACTTGTACACCAGCTCCGGCCAGTTCTTCCTAAATGTAACTTGGCCACCAAACCAGTCCACATGCACCCACTCAGTGCACCAGTGACAGGCTATGTGAAGGGAATATGCTCGAGAGGCAATAATAAAGTGGTTATTATCTTATTTCTTATTTATGATAAATGTTTATTTTGCATGCTATAATTGTATTAATACGGAAACGTTAATACATGTGTGTTTAATAAAAAAGGAAGTTCCTAGTTATGCCTCTCTTATAAACTAGCTCATTGATTAACAATATGATCAAAGGTTTCCTGATCATGGACATTGGATGTTGTTAATAACAAGGTCACAACATTGTTGGAATGATGTGATGAACATTCATCCGAAGTATAGCATTACGATCAAGGTCATTGTGTTTATATTGCTATAACATCATACAAAGTAACCTTAGTCCTTAGACCATGAGGTCATGTCAATCACTAACACGGGAAGAGTATCTTGATAATATCAAACGTCACACCGTAACAGGGTGACTATAAAGGTGGGTTCAGTGCTACGAAGGTGTTATGTTGAGGCTCATGGATCAAGAGTGGAATTTGTCCATCCCGATGACGGAGAGATATACTCTGGGCCCTCTCGGTGATATCACATTAGTTAGCTTGCAAGCAAGTGATTTGATCACTAGAATGTTATATCACGGGAACAAGAAAAGAGTACATGTCGGTAATGAGATCAAACTAGGTATGGAGATACCGATGATAGAATCTCGGACATGTAATATATCACAAGACAAAGGGATTGAGTTACATGCGTATAAGGTTCACGCGATCACAGAAGTCATCGTTTAATGTGTCGGAGTCAGTACAAATCTCCAGGTCCCGCTGCTTATTATTGATCGGAGAGGAGTCTCGATCATGTCTGCATTATTCCCAAACCATAGGGTGACACACTTAAGGGATACCGACACCATTTGGATCAAATAAGATGCCAGAGAAAGAAAAAGAAAGCACGGGAATTTATTTCACTAGACACCGGAATCGTTTCGGTTGAAATTGCTGAAACTGTTTCTGCATGTGAAATTGAAATGTTATAAGGGGTTTTATGTGAATGTTTGTTAATTAGAGTAGTTAAAAAAATTCTGAATAAAATAAATAAAAGAGTTTTATTAAATGAGAGCTTGCATTAATTTTGGTGGAAAATTAATGCATGTGAGTGGAATTGTGAGTGGAGGTGTGTTTATGTGAGTGGAGCTTCCACCACACGAATGAGGGAGAGGCGGGGGCACCCTCCTTGGCCGGTGGCCATGCCCCCTTGGGCTGCCCCCCTCCCCTATAAAAGGACCCCCTCCTTTCACTTCTCACTTACACCTCCTCGTGAAGGATCTCTCTCCCGCCTTTAGAATTTCCCCATGGTCTCGGATCAGCGAGATACATGTTCCTGGTGGCTTTTTCTAGAAGGATTTGTTGCTTCAGCTGTTTCGCTGGAGTGAGGGCGCGTAGGTTGTTGGGGTACCCTGGACGTGTGTGCGATCAGGGATGTACCACTGCTTTGCGGTGCTGGACCGGCTGGACCAGATGGACTTCATCTTGAGATCGGCAAGCATTCGACTACATCATCCACGAGTACAACCTCGTTAACGCTATTCGGTCTTCGAGGGTAATGTATTCTATGGATGTATATCCACCCGTTGCTTGTATCTAGTAGATAGATCTTGATACTTAGTTGTTCCCATCGTAGGAAAAGTTTTGTTTTCTATGTTGTGAACCCTTCAGTGGTATCAGAGCTCGATCTATGCGTAGGTGCTTTGCACGGGTAGTACACATATGAGTATGTGGGAAATGATGATCATGTTATTGCTTCTTAGTTGTATTTTGGATATTGGTGGCATAGTGGGATGAAGCGGCCCAGACAAACTTTACATGTCCTCGCACATGAGACCTGTTCCACGCTTGGCATGCAATTAGTTTTGCAGAAGTGGCTAGCGGGTGTCTATCTCTCCTACTATAGTAAATATATAATTTACAACAAGTTGTTGATAATTTAGTTATCCTCGTTGTGGTTCCATGTTCGTAGGTAAGAACGGTTCTATCTTCGAAAGCCCTAAGCCACGTAAAACTTGCAATGGATAAATTAGAAGCATCTAGTTTAGATTGTTGCTGGGCTAGTGTCATGATATGGTGATGTTGTAAGTAAAAGTATAAGTCAATACTCTTACAACACACATAACGTGTAAGTTTTATAGACCTTGGCCTTACACATAGAGAAATGATGACGATCATACCATGATACACATGATGGAGATCAAGTGCAAGAACCATATCATTTCACTTTTCATATACGATGTTTTGTTGCATCTTATACTGCTAGTTTGGCATTTTATTAGCATAATAAGATGATACCTAATTTAGATATCAAGATAAAAATGTGTTCTTCCTTAAGTATGCACTGATAATGTTTTGTCGCTTCAAGACATCACGTGATGATCGGGTGTACTTGAATCCACGAGCATATCTCGGGTGTAAGACAGTTTTACACACGCGAATACTAAGGTTCTTACTTGGTGAGCCTAGCATGTACAGACATGGCCTCGGAACACGGACCGAAAGGTTAAGCATGAGCCATATGTTTGATATGATGACCATATAGATGCTCGCCTTTGAAGCTACACCGACTCACGTGATGATCGGACTTGGTGTAGTGGATTTGGTTCATGTAATCACTAAAAAACACGAGGGATGTCGTTTTTGAGTGGGAGTTCATTTCTAATTTGGATTAGTAGAACTCAATTTATCATAAATTAAATCAAAGTGAATTTTCATAATTTGTTGTAGTCATTGGCATTCGTTCACCACCTTATGCTTAGTTGTAATTGAGATAATAGAACTATAGAATTCTGGACATTTACTTTATGAACTGGTATTGTGTTGAGTGTCAATCTAAAGTTTAAAGTCCTATTGCAAACTTTCAGCAAACTCTGTTTACTCCGTGAAGTTTAATAATTAGTATTAAATCAAGAGACAATTTCAGTGTTAGTATCTTAAGTATCATCTTTGCCTCCATGATTCTTGATTGTTTTTAATATCAAGTTTATCTAGGAGCTGAAAGAATTGTTTCAGAAACCATAATGTGTGGCAGATATAACGATATCTGAAACAATGTTTTGGTTGTAATATGATAGAGTATAATATATGTTCTCATATTGGATGAGAATTTGCGAAGGTTGGAGATGCTAGGCATCCTAATCATCCAAAAGGGTTTTGAAAAGTAACATTATACTCACGATTCGCCTTTATAAGCTACATTAGGTTGATCATGAAAGTCATCATGATAAGGATGAATAGAAGATGTATGTAAAGTGTTTACTACAGTAAAAGATTACTAAAGAATGGATTTTGAAAGAACGCCAATCATTTGATGATTGTGATCTACTTCAAAGTGCAAGTCCAAAGGTATTAGTATTTGAATATACACGCTTTGGAATATGTTTCATGTATATGGCGCCACTTTTGATGTTGGTAGATTCTTTTAAAAGGAAAAGAAAATGCTGAAAGAGAATCTATAAAATATATTTGGCAGAAAAGAAAAGATTGGAAATATCCAGTTTAGGTATATAGATGATATACATGTTATGATTGTATTCTTTGCTTATTAAACAATGTGGTTCTTGGATATTGAATACCAAATTGGTTGTTATGAAATTTCATACATAACGACGCAATTCATGGACCACAATGGCCTAATTAACTAGCAAGAGAATATGTGATGATATTCATCGAAAACAAACAAGCGATTGTTTGTATTTCTCGTTGACATCAAAGCTTTCCTTCAAGATTTGTTTTAATAATCATTATTTAAATCAGGTATTATGAGAACAAAGATTGTTCAAATAATTACCGTATTCCATATAAGATGGATGATTTGCAAATCTAGTTGGAGAAATCACATCCATAAAAACTAATGCTAAAATGTCGCAAGACAAATGATTGAAAGATCACTTACGAAGTGACATCACCGTTTAAATTATATTGGAAAGAAAACATGAAGAATCTCCATATTCATGAATTTTTGGAGTCTTTGATTTGATCAAGTGACGCTTGTGAGACTTTCCTCGAGATAATTAAAACTTCGTTCAAAGGCAAAAGAAGAACGATTGACTAAATTGTTGGAATTTATACGTATTGATGTATATAGTCCATTATGTGCAGTCGTAAGCGATGGATTTCAACTTCATATGCTTTCTTCGGAAATTTGAGTGAATATTCACTTAATGAGAAAGGAGTATGAAATATTTGAAAAACGTTCAAAGACTTTCAAGATGAAGTGGAAAAACATTGTAACAAGAAAGTAAATAATTTATGATTTTATCATAAAGGGATTTATTTGAGTTGCAAGTTTAGCAAAACACCTAGATTTGCATCTCCCGAAACACCATAGGAATATGGAGTGTTTGAGATTTGTAATAAAACCTTGTTTGACATGGTTGTATCAAAGGTGTTATTTATAAAACTGCCATTATGTTTTAAAAGATTAAAGCTTTAGAGACTACCGCTTTTACACTAAAAAGAGCTCCATCTTGATCCGTTGAAATGATACCATGTAAGTTATGGTTTGGGGTAAAACCCAAGTTGTCCTTTCTTAAATTTTGGTATGCTAAGCATAAGTAAGATGTTTACAACCAAAGCTGCATGAGCATGTCTTTGTAGGTTATTTCGAATAACCATTGGGTATTCCTCCATCACACCGAGGACAAAAGGGTTTGTCGCTTGAAACGTGAAGTTTCTTGAAAAAGGAATTTTTCGCAAAAGTTAAGTGGGAGGACAATAGAACTTTGATAAGGTTAGCGAACCTTAGCTATATGTGTTGAATTGCGCAGCGCCGGAAAACGTTCCGGAGGTAGCCACAATGCTCATGGCTCACGTGCCTCAAAGGTTGTGGTCACGGAGGTGTAAGTTCCTATTGAACCAAGTAAGTCGGATAAACAATCAAATGCTAAGATTTGAGAATAAATCATTATTGTTTGACAATGATGAACCGACTACATGCAAAGAAGCGATGATGGGCCTTGACTTCGTCAAATGGCTTGAAGCCATAAAATCCATGATAGTTTCATACACGAGAAATCAAGTTTTTTTGAACTTGGAAGACCCTCCGAAAAGGTGTAAAAACCTATCGGTCGTATTTGGATCTATAAAGAAACAGACATGGATGTTTCACATCTATGAAATAGTTGACATGTCGATAAAGTTTTTACAACAATGTTCAAGGAGTTGACTATGACAAGATTTGATCTTTCATAAGCGATATTTAGTCAGGACGGATTAAAGTAGCAACCACTGCATATAATTTGGTATATGGTAGATGAATAAACAAAACAAAGTTCTTTTAATAGAATGGTTACCTAGGACATGTGCATGACACGATCCAAAGGGTTTTGTTAATTCAAAGGATGATAAAAAAGGCATGCAAACTTCAATGGTTGAAGTAAGCATCACGGAGTTGAAATCTTCACCGTGATGAAACTGTTAAAGAAGTTTAATTTCATCGGGAGACGATGGAGATGCTTGCATTTGCAAGAAATTAAGTGAAAGCACTAAGACATATTGCTAATACATTATGTTGAGGACATCTTGTTAATTGGAAATGATGTATATTTTATTGACAAAGGTTAAGAATTTCATTTCGATAAAAGACTTAGGCAAAACCACAATATTTAGCATGAATGTCTATATGGATAGACTGTGACGCTAATATGGTTATGCCAAACGTACATATATAAGATATTGAAGGGGTTCAATATATAAACGACGAGAAAAATATCTTGTCGCATGGAAAAGAATTGAATCAAGATTCAAGTGTATCGACACTTGATAAGTGAAACAATTCAAGTGCTTTGACACTTGATGAGTGAAATCACAAGAATGTTTTGATCAATCATACCATGATATATACACATCCAGATATGTCCTATGCTCTAAGTGTTATGAGCATATACCAGAATGAATCATAAAATGATCATTGGACGATAGTAAGGATATTCTTATAATCTTTTGGAAGAATTAAGAATATATTCCATTTGTATAAGAGACAAATAGTTCATTGAAAAATGATACTAGTTTTGTCACAAGATACAAATTAAGTTTATCTCAATTTAAACTATGGGTGGCATAATGAAATGGAAAGAAAGTTTCCATGATGGATTTGGATGAATTCCAAAGTTAAGACATTATGACGGATACTACAACAAAAGGCTAAGTATATGACTGCTATAGTAGTAGAAAAGGAGGGCATTTGTGTCAAGTAGTTTGTTATCAAAATAAGGTGTGGTTCTCAACGGTCTAACACTAAAGATATATTGTATGGTAATAGTATCGACATGATTTAACCCCAAGGAACTAAAGGTCTCACCAAAATACCAAATTTATACAATGCCATCTCATTGGAGAATGCGTGATGTATGAAGACGCAAAGACATGCAAATACACACGGACCTGAAAGCTTCAGATCCGTAGATTATGTTAACCACTTGCAATCGCGTATATGGAACACCAGAAAGCCATAGGTGTTCAATACGAAAAGTTTTCAAACTGGATTATTGTCTCTAGTACAAGTGGGAGACTAAAGGGAATATGCCCGAGAGGCAATAATAAAGTGGTTATTATCTTATTCCTTATTTATGATAAATGTTTATTTTGCATGCTATAATTGTATTAATACGGAAACGTTAATACATGTGTGTTTAATAAACAAAAAGGAAGTTCCTAGTTATGCCTCTCTTATAAACTAGCTAGTTGATTAACAAGATGATCAAAGGTTTCCTGATCATGGACATTGGATGTGTTAATAACGAGGTGACTACATTGTTCGAATGATGTGATGAACATTCATCCGAAGTATAGAATTACAATTAAGGTCATTGTGTTTATATTTCTATAACATCATACGAAGTAACCTTAGTCCTTAGACCATGAGATCATGTCAATCACTAACACCGGAAGAGTACCTTGATAACATCAAACGTCACACCGTAACAAGGTGGCTATAAAGGTGGGTTCAGTGCTACGAAAGTGTTATGTTGAGGCTCATGGATCAAGAGTGGAATTTGTCCATCCCGATGACGGAGAGATATACTCTGGTCCCTCTTGGTGATATCACATTAGTTAGCTTGCAAGCAAGTGATTTGATCACTAGAATGTTATATCATGGGAACGAGAAAAGAGTACATGTCGGTAACGAGATCAAACTAGGTATGGAGATACCGATGATCGAATCTCGGACATGTAATATATCGCGAGACAAAGGGATTGAGTGACATGCGTATAAGGTTCACACGATCACAGAAGTCATCGTTGAATGTGTGGGAGTCAGTACGGATCTCCAGGTCCGGCTGCTGATTATTGATCGTAGAGGAGTCTCGATCATGTCTGCATTATTCGTGAACCATAGGGTGACACACTGAAGGGATACCGACACCATTTGGAGCAAATAAGATGCCAGAGAAAGAAAAAAGAAAGCGCAAGAATTTATTTCACTAGACACCGGAATTGTTTCGGTTGAAATTGCTGAAACTGGTTCTGCATGTAAAATTGAAATGTTATAAGGGGTTTTATGTAAATATTTGTTAATTAGTGTAGTTAACAAAATTCTGAATAAAATAAATGCATGTGAGTGGAAGTGTGTTTATGTGAGTGGAGCTTCCACCACATGAATGAGGGAGAGGTGGGGGCACCCTCCTTGGTCGGAGGCCATTCCCCCTTGGGCTGCCCCCTCCCCTATAAAAGGACCCCCTCCTCTCACTTCTCACTTACACCTCCTCGTGAAGGATCTCTCTCCCCCTTTAGAATTTACCCATGGTTTCGGATCAGCGAGATACATATTCCCGGTGGCTTTTTTGAAGGATTTGTTGCTTCCGCTGCTTCGCTGGAGCGAGGGCGCGGAGGTTTTCAGGGTAACCGGACATGTGTGCGATCACGGATGCACCACTGCTTTGCGGTGCTGGACTTGATGGTGCTGGACCGGTTGGACCAGATGGACTTCATCACGATCTTGAGATCGGCAAGCGTTCGACTATATTATCCACGAGTACAACCTCGTTAACGCTATTCCGTCTTTGAGGGTATGTATTCTATGAATGTATATCCACCCGTTGCTTGTATCTAGTAGATAGATCTTGGTACTTAGTTGTTCCCATCGTAGGAAAATTTTTGTTTTCTATGTTACGAACCCTTCACTATGCCGGCACGAACCGCGGCAACAGGGTCCTGATCCAGGTCCTCAAGCCACGGTGGAACACCGATGGGATCACCAATATGTGGAGGTCAGCAGCCTCTAGCTGAATGATGAAGCGGCAAGGGACCTGGTCGATTTGGTGGTGGCCAAGCTTTGGCTGCTGGCCATGCTTGCTGGGCGGCTGCATTGCCGCCTCCAACCTGCCAATGACCATTGGCTTCATTTCCCGCGCCTAGCCGTTGAGGTGGAGCTTGTCGGCATAACCCGATGGGGGGTGCCTGCCCTTCCCCACAGTGTCACAATCAATATTAACCACCTTGGCATCAAGCAAAATAAGGCCAGGACAAAAGTACAACCTACAACTAGTACCATTGCCCGATTGGGCAATGGACATGAAAGAAACATGGCTGAAGTAGCAAGGATAAGAACTACAAGCATTGCCCAATTGTGTAATGCACATGAAAGGAAAATGGGCATTGTAGCAGGGCAAGAATTGCAAGCCTCATGCAATCCCCCATCGGTCAATGCACATGAAAGCATATTGAATATATACAAACCACATTAAAATTTCCATTAGGGCTAAGTACCAGGACAACAACCAATTTGGGGATTTTGGCTAAATTGAATCCCCAAATTCAACAACACATTTTCAAATCTATAACTACCTAGTGCAAAAAAATCCCCAAATCTCTCGTTCCAATCCCTAACACCTACCTAAAATACAGCTCGATCGATCGAGTCCTAACATTCGTCGATTTAGTACTAAACCCTAACTGCTAAACACATTACCAGTGAATCGGGAATTTACAGTGGTCGAGGGTGGCGACATCAATGAAGATGGAGAAGCAGTAGGTGGTGTCGGAACGAAAGAAGATGCGTCGGACGCGGGGGTTGGGGCCGCTGGCACGGGAAAAAACCCTATCAAATTGTCAAGGGTGACCACGACACTGTCGGGTGGTTTTACGGTCGCCTTCACCGCAAATGCGGCTGCCATCGCAGATGTAGAAGAAGCAACTGACGCCATTGCCGCCCGAGTTCTGCGTGTGCAGAAGGGTGCGGGAGCCCTGAGAGCCCTCGCAAAGGCCGCCTCGCCAGCAGCGGCGATCTTCTCCAGTTGAGCAACCGCCCACCACCCATGGGCACTCACCTCGCCGATGTTGGGGGCGCGGAGGAGGAGCATCGGCCATGGAGGCGAATCAGTGTGAGCGGCAGAGGGATTGAAGTGGGCGGTGAGTTGAGTGGACTAGGAGTTAAGCTAAAAAATGCCCCGTCTCCCGCGCTTCCTCACGCGTGCAACCGGTCAGCACACGGTGCTCACCTGAGCCTGGCTACGTGGAAATGACCGATTTCAGTGTTTCTAGCGGGCCAACATTTGACCTGCTTTAAAACTCGTGCCATGCAGCAAACTCATGCAGGATGAATAACCAAACTGGCTTATTTCTTCTCGCTGGGTGGAAGAAACAAAAATCCAGACTACCAAACATGTCCTAACACATTGATGGAGAAGATGTGGAAATAGGTAGAGGCCCTCACTGCTGCGTTGCACTCTTTAGTGCACCTCGTTCGAATCCATCAATGTGAGAGAGTAGGACACAACACAAAAGGCGACCCAACCACCACAACAGCCATTTTGCACCTTCTTTGGGGTCATCTTCTATAATGTCCTCCACCATCTTCCCACCGTCTAGATCCTTTCACCGTGTCGCCGCCGCCATACACCCATTCTTCTAACTGCTCGTTGTTGCACACATTGTGCTTGGCTCAAGATCTTACATGCACACATTAGGGTCTCAGTCTTGAATCTAGAAGCATGCCACAACTGGGCTAGACATCATTCCCCTATTACATCCATTGGGGTCATCCAAAATTACTCCAGAATCACTTCCTCCTACACGCCGATGTATTGTCTCCATGTTGCCACCACGCAGCCCATGGCGTCAAGTCAACACCGTGCACCAGCGATCTTTCCACTCGGCATGCCATGAATGTAGCTCCCACATGAAGCCACCTTCCTTTGTGTGCCATAGCGAGTTATCTTCCTATGCCACGACCATGATAAAACCTCACCTCGGCCGTCAGATGTGGAGGTTTCAGCCCACGAGAGATCCCATCCATTGTCGATGCTACACATGCTTTGTCTGATGGCGGCGAGGGAGAGAATAGGTAGGGAAGCCCCTTGCCGGCTGGAATTTGGGCGTTCCGGTGACTCCCTAGCAGCCTCATGCGAGCGAGATCAAATTCCATATCCATTTCGCCGTTGTGCGTGATTTCAGTTATGATTTTGTGGCTATAAATTAGTAAAAAGTACATTTTGCAAGAAGGATACAAGGTATTATTTGGAAATGTACAATCCAAGTACATCCAAGAATATAACTAGTTAACTAAATGTTAACCACACACCATGACGGCACAATAATTATGTTATATTTTAGGATTTTATAGGGACTATTCAACTTAGTTTTTTGGCAAATTAAGGAGCTTCATTCATTAGTCCGTTGAGTTAGAATCCTTAGCTTAGAATGGTGGTGTCTAATTGATCCACATACACCTTGTCAACATTAGCTTTTTTTTGGCATAATAATAACGGGTTGCTCATTAGCAAACTTGACTAACAATAGATTCCTTAAACCTAGTACAAACCACTCAACTCCTCGATTTCCTAAAATATATATACTCGCAATTTCAAATATGCAATCTCTTGTATTCTTTCACAAAATGGCAACCTCCTAGGCATCATTTTAGGTCTTCCGCTCGGCACTCGACTAATTTCCAATACATTTGGTTACATGAATGAAGTTTTTAGGTAGCTTATCCTTGTAACGCAAGTCAATTCTTTGTTAACTAATTCATAAACCATGTTTACATTAGCATCTGGAATCATAACTAGTGGTCTCATGCTTTAATTCAATGGAATATGTGGATCCTCCCATACCCGGATGGAAGTACAATCACGAAGAGTTTGAATAAATAATTCGTAGACCTGTCTCACGGGAAAGATCACATTCCACACAAGAGATCCATCTTCCTTATTTCCATGCCATAAAGTAAGTATCATGGAAATACTTCCCTTGTTAAACTATTGTACATATTGAATAAGGGTTGGTTAACAACCTCCACCCTTCTTTAGAAAGCACGGCCAAGTTAAGTAATTGAAAATCTATGTATCTCGAACCTCTAGCTTCTTTAAGAATAACAGTGTTATTCCATTTCCTCTGATTAATCTTCATGTTGATTTCATCAGCACCCCGCCAAAACTAAGCTACAAAACCAGTACCTTTTTATACATATTCATAAAATCAGAAGCAACTCACATAATATAATGGGTTGGCGTGACATATTCAATAAATAATTTGCCCCAAACCTACTTACAATTTTTTAAGTCCACCTATTGGACAAGTTATTGATCTTTGTTACAATGTGATCAAAATTTGAGCCATTCAGCTTGTTCAAGGCTGTTGGCAGGCCAAGGTATTTGTCAACCGACTCCTCCGATGTGGTGTCATACCACATCTTAGTACATATCCCTTGTGCAGTAGTACTCAGTTTGCACAATTTACCAATTGGGATGATCCTAACATTTGTCTCTAGAATATATGTCCTGCATCCTTGCCACCCCCACCGTCGAAGCTTGAGAGAAGATGAGAGACATACCGGTAAAAAGGACGTGCATCACCCACTATGCTTGAATTGCAATACAAATCACTCCTTAGAGATACGTTGGTCCACCAAAGTTCAAAATACTAGAAAGGGTCTTCACACAATAAAAAGGAAAAGGGAGAGATGGGATCTCCATGTAAATTTTTCCTAGTTGGCTTGGAAAATCCAAAGGTTCCCATGCGATATATAAATATGTTGGTCTATATAGTTCATTACCAAATTATTCCTTTGAGTACAAAACCCTATTTCTTCATAAAAACCATGATATAGATCTACTCTACTTTGCCATAATCCTTGTCTGTATCTTGTTTGATGGATAATGTTGTTTTTCCTTATTCCTCTTTAGAGAGTGTATTATTCCATGAGTACATTGTCCGCCATCAGTATTCCTAGTACAAAGTTCCATGTGACCATAATGACACATCAGCTACATAAAACACAAAATGTGTTGGTGACACCGCCCTTGATGCACCATCGATGGAGACCACCTTGCATGTATGCACAACTCTTCCTTCTTACCGATCGACGCACCATCATCAGGTCCTCCCTCTTCCACCTTGTCATAAAGGACATAAGAATGCATATGGAAATATAAATAAAACTCTATATCATATCATGTTAAGGAAATTTACATGCATCTTATAATTATCCATTAAGGGTGTGTTTGGTATCATGTAAAATTTCGGGCTCCCTGGAGTTAGGTCCCGTGGGGTATGTCCCCGTGAAAACGACTATGATCCATCTTCTCCATTTTGTTGGGTTGCATGCTTTTCACTTGGCTCCATGGGGTGAGAAACTATTTCCCATTTGTTTGTAGGCAAGACGACACCCTTTTTTGGCTAGGGTGATGCAAAGAAATGGTGTTTGGTAGCCTACAATTGGCTACATATGGTTACCAGGATACAAAAATGGTGAGATTATCATGTCAATGCATATCCTATACTGAAATCATAACATTAGAATAAAAGTTCATATCACATGCATGACCATTAGCGAAAGGGAATCATGTACTCAACCTATCACCACATGAAAAGTAGGTGTGAACTAACCACAACTGGCTCACCATTAGCAAAAGGGGATTAGGGAGTCAAACCTACCACTAAAGCAGGTATAAATGATACAAACACATCACTCATCACATATTTCCTTGATCATATTCAACTTCTCCTTGTTATCCTCACCATTACTGAGCATATCAAACATCATGTACTCAAGATTCTTCCTTTTCCTCCTATAGCGCGTCTTTTTCCTCATCCAATTTCTACCGTGTGGCCTTCAATATCTCTTATTGAGATTCCTACACCTTCCTCACACTGGTAGAGAAACCCTTATAGGCACCGAACGTTATTAACATGCTAGTAAAAGGTAACGATGTTAGTAATGCTAGAAAATACCAGTGACATGGCAAAAGTCAGTATATGTCAGGTACGGGCTTACTAGAAGTGTTGTTCCCGCGTGGATACTGCTGGTGAGTGGGACCCATTGGCTATCAACACTCATTATAGCAGTGATGTGTTGGTTTATTATAACGCTATTAGCAAGGAGATAATGTTGGCGTTGTGATGGCGAACCACTTCAGAGCGGTACGCTACCCACGAGTATGGACCATTATGATTGTGAGGTCCACCATAGAGATAGCATGTTAATCGCGGGGACGAGACCAGTATTTAAAAAACTTGTAGCGTGCCCAACACTGAAAATTACCTCATCCTGACCTTCTTGTGGGTCCCACTTAGTGGGTGCTTTAAACAAGCGTTATGTTCCCTCATGTCGTTGTCAAATTAGCTAGATGGTTCTTTCTTACCCCCCCCCCCTTTGCTTCTCGCACGTGTAGAGCATGGCGGCTCACTGTAACACCTCAGGCTCTCCAGACCAGCGGTTGTCACTCTTGGAAGCTCAATAGGATTTCTAGACTAACCCCACAGACCAACACTAGTATTTTATGCACACTTTATCCTCACTCGTGCGCATCCGGTATCCACTTTCCGGTCGGTCTCCCATCCGCAAATTGCTCTAGTCCAAGCGCTTAACCTCAGAGTTCTTTTCAGATGAACTTCCGGAAAAAAAGTTGCAACTTGTTGGTAGGGTATACTATCAATCCTATTAAGCCATGTGCCAGGGTCTCACATACACCCACCCTTAGAAGATCGACGCCCTCGTCGATCAACCACAAGCCAGGAACGTCCCCTCTTGGCATACGTTTGTGCGTCCAGTGCCGGCACATGTGCCATGTCGTGTCCACTCCGGGACACACGCGCCATGCTCCACATGTCTGCCACTGACCACACACGCCCGTGTAACCGCGAGGGTCGGCTCTGATACCACTTGTAACACCCCGGCCTCTCCGGACCAGCGGTTGTCACTCCTGGCAGCTTAATAGGATCTCTAGACTAACCCCACAGACCAACACTAGTCTTTTCTGCGCACTTTGTCCACACTCGTGCACACGAGTGAGGACAAAGTGCGCAGAGAAGTGTTGGTCTGTGGGGTTAGTCTAGAAATCCTATTGAGATGCTAGGAGTGACAGCCGCGGGTCCGGAGAGGTCGGGGTGTTACACTCACTTCCCAGCCAGCTCGGGCAACTCTTTGAGGAGCGGATCATCGTCTCGTCGCCATTGGAAACACGGAAATCCAATCCTGTATCGGCAGCTCTCGTTTGACTATGAGTTGGTGTGCTATTGCATATACTACCTGAAGATCGCATGGTGGATTTTCAGAGTGATGACAACCCTAGATATAGATATATAAATTGCAGTACCCGCTCAGTTAGTTTGATACTTTTTTCTAAATTTCATTCTATTTTGTTCCTAGTTTGAAGCCTTTCTCGGAATTTTGTTTTCATCTTGCTCTATCAGATGGGGGAAGGGGAGGGTGTGATAGGTTTGATGGGGTTGATACTACGATGACTCAATTTAAGAAAGATCTAATCCGCAACTTGTGGGATGCTACATGGGATAGAAATGAAGAAGTTAAGAGGCTCCAGGAAACGATCATTAAGAGCCATCTAGAAACGCCACTATTCTGTTGTATTGTTAGCGTGCCTACGGAACCACTACTAGTATGGTTAATACATGTTGTGTATGACGACCCACTGTCGTAGACCTTACGAGTGGCACCTGCTAATGGCGATTTTGCAACTCCGCTAGTGATGCCTTTTCTACTAGTGTCAGCATCTCCACCTCACTCTTCAACATGCCAGTCTTCTGCAAATTCATATCCTTCTCCTTCATCATGGACAATTTTCCTTCGCTGCCATTTTCTGAGCTTCATCCATGAATTTATTCAAATCAACTAACATTCTTGACTAATTCATCTCAATATTGTTCTTCTATTCTTCTAGATTCTTCACCAACTTTGCATTCTGAAATGGCATGTATGCCCCATGTGTGGTTTTGGTAATTAATGATAATCTCTATGGACTAATGTGTAAATTGAGTTTCACTTGTAGGTTTGTCCATTCGCATCGCTTGGGCCATGTGTTGTTCTAGAATTTTAAAGATGAAGAAATGAAGAAGGAGAATAAGAAATGTCCAAGGGCTTTGTGCCCATTGGAATCATGAAGAAAGAAGGAGCTTGAAGGCTGATCAGGACAAGTGCAAAGAGTTGAATCTCGATGGATCAACACTTAAGAAGGTATGAAGAAGGGCAAGCTCAAGATGCTTCCCATCCTCGGTGTTCATGGAGTGATGAAGTCAAGTTCAAATAAGATGTTTCCTCGTGAATTATGGGGGAGCACTTTGCAAGTCTTCATCAAGAAAGAGTGAACAAGAGCAATCAAGAAAGGTGTTCCATCTTGAGAAGGACAAGAAGGTCTACATCAAGCTCAAGTGGGATTCTCAAGACAAAGGTATGATCTTGATAGGGTTTCTCTTTTGTCGGTCTCGTGTTGTTAGTTGGGAGACCGGGTTTAGGATAGATAGCCGCACTATCAAGAGGGGATCTCAAGCGGGTAACTTGATCGCATCTTTCGGAGAGAGCTCAAACATTTTCATACATAACATCATCTTTCTTGGTTGTTATTTGGATCTTGTCCATGAGAGGATCTAGAGCTTGTGGTTATCATCATAACAAGCTCTAGTTTATCACATAAGGTTTTCCCTTGCATATCTTATTGCAGTTTTTGATCTTGCCAGTTTTCTGGCTCTACACCTCGGGAGATATATATCTCACATATATATTCATGGTATTTTATCCCTTGGTGATACCCAATATTTCCAACAAAATTGGTTTCATCACGTTTGGAGTTCGGATGTGAAAGTTATTGCAGTTTTGGTTTCTGAAACTTCCCTGGGCGGAAGTTCTGGCCCGTCACCAGTAGTACCGTGATACGTCCAAAACGTATCTACTTTCTCGAACACTTTGCTATTGTTTCTCCTCTAAACTTATGTTATTTGGATACAACTAACACGGACTGACGCTGTTTTCAGCAAATTACCTTGGTGTCTTGTTTTTGTGCAGAAAATCAACTATCAGGAAAAATCCCGAAAAATATGCCAAAAACTATTTTTCACCAGAAGATCCACGGAGCCATAAGGGGAGACAGAGGGGAGGCCTGGGGGCCCAGACCCACCCTAGGCGCGGGCCCACCTGACCCCGCGCCTGGAGGGGGTGAGGCCACCCTAGGCAGCTCCTCGGCCTCCCTCTGCGCCTATAAGTTGACTTCTGACCTAAAAACTCAGGGGGGTCGATAGTTTTCCAGAAAGAGTTCCGCTCTGCCGCCGCCACCAGAAACCAAGATTTGGATCCAGAAACTCTGTTCTGGCACCCTGCCGGGACGGGGAATTTTGAGAGGATCATCGTCATCGTCATCACCAACGCATCTCCATCAACCACCGATGTTTCCCTCATCCATGAGTGAGTAATCCCCCGCTGTAGGCTTGGGGATGGTAGGGATTGGATGAGTCCTATCATGTAATCGAATAAGATTGTTAGGGCATAGTGCCTAGTATCTCTATTAGTGCTATTTGACTTTGTTGCAACTTGTTGTGCTTAATGCTTGTCACTAGGGCCCGAGTGCCATGATCTTAGATCTGAACTTATTATTGAATTATTATGATAGTATTGTTTGTGATCTTACCTGCAAGTTGTGTACACATATCATTGTCCGGATCCAAAGGCCCCAAAGTGACAATAATTGGGACAACCGGAGGGGATGGCTATGGTGTGAGGATCACATGTGTTCACGAAGTGTTAATGCTTTGCTCCGGTGCTCTATTAAAAGGAGCACCTTTATTGCCAGTAGTTCTCTAGAGGCCTCGCTGCCACGGGCTGGCTGGACAGAAGATGTTGTGCAAGTTCTCATTGCGAGCACGTATGACTATATTTGGAGCACATGCCTAGGATTGTTTAGTACTTGGATGCTTGTTATTATTTATCTGCAATGCCCTAGATCTTGAAGTTACATGTTTAGACTCGTCCATGCAACGCCCGTCCATCCATCCCTATGCCTACCGCACTCGAATCCTACTGTTACCGTTACTGTTACTATTGCTACTGTTTCACTGTTGCTGTGGCTTTACTGTTGCTACTGATAAACTTTTGTGAGCAAGAACTATTTCCAGGTGCAATTGAACTGACAACTCAGTTGTTAAGGCTTGCAAGTATTCTTTGGCTTCCCTTATGTCAAATCAATAAATTGGTAATACTACCCGTGAAGACTGTTGCGATCTCCTATACTTGTGGGTCATCATACCGCTAGGGCAATTTGCCGCTGGTAGTTCCGGTGCTACTTTCGCTCCGCTTTTGTATCTTCTCTGTCTGGTTTGTTCTATTTGTCAGAACTTTGATCGGAAGTTGCACTATAAATATCGCTCAAGCATAGTTGCCGCCGGCAGTACCGGGTGAATTTATGGCTCTTGTTTTGCTCCGTTTAGTAAACTCTCTGTTTTATGAGTGCTATTTTATCGGATCTTTGATCAGAATTTCTGGTCGGAAGTCCCAGCTAGGCTTGTTTTTTCGTCTTTCGCATCACAATTTTCAAACCGTTGGCTGGGTGCCACCGGAAGTTCCGGCCCTCCCATCGGAAGTTACGGCCAGGGTTGTAAATGCCCAAACGGTCACATCTGGGAGCTCTTTAAAAGAGGCTCCTCTTCCCCTTCAGGGGCACAAGCTATTTTCTTGGTATTTGGCTTTCTCTCTCTCCTCCATTGTTGACCTTGAGGAGCTTTCCCTCTCCCTTTCCCCTCCTATGATTCTTGCATCTTTTTGAGGGATTTGAGAGAGGAGATCTAGATCTATAATCCCCCCAAACGAAATCTCTTCTTCGTGATGGAATCATTGGGATCTAAATCTTGGAGAGTTTTGTGTTCTCCTCTTGTGCTCTTCCTCCCTTATTCCCCCAATAGCTTTTGTAGCTTTGTTGGAATTTGGGAGTGAAGGACTTGCCCTTTCATTTGTTGCATAGGTTTGAGTTCTCCTCGGAGATTCAACGAGTACAAGATTGTGGGTTTGTCACTTTTGGGCTCTTGGAACCCTAGACGGTTGTGTGGTTGGTGTGTTGACTTCTTGTGGCCTGTTGTGGCTTTGTTTCCTTCTGTGGCTTTGTAGCCTTTTGTGGCTTTGCTATTGGGAACCACCAATTGAGTTGTGGAGATTTCCCCAATATTGTACTAGTTCAGTGATCGCCCTCAAGTGTCCCATAGTGAAGCTAGTGTCCGCATTTTGTGGTGCGCACTCGGGAGAATAGGGTGAGCCTTTTGTGGCGTCAGTGAGTTGCGTGCATTCGCATCCGGGGTGAGGCCTTGTGTGGCGTTGGGTGTGCATCAAGCCACCACACCCCGAGGTGTGAGCCATTTGTGGCGTTCGAAGGGCATTGCTCCATCGCACCTCTCCAATGGAGATGTAACTTCTTTGGAAGTGAACTTCGGGATAAAAAACTTTATCTCCGCATCCATCGGTTGTCTCTCAACCGAGCCCTTTACTGATGCATTTTATATTGTGATAGCCATCGTTCTTGAAGTATTTCATCTTGCTATCACCTTGTTTCTTGTATTGGTTAGCATAGGTTGTTGGTGCACTTAGGTGAACCTAGTGGTTAGGTTTTGTGGTCAATAAATTAAACATTAGTTTTTATTCCACATTTGTTTGAGCCTAAACCGTAATAATTTTAAAAGCCTGTTCACCCCCCTCTAGGCGACGTCCATTGCACTTTCAAATTCTTAATCCTCTCATTGATACTTGCACTGTTAGTGTCATGATACATTCCCGGGAGTTTTCCTAATGCATTTTGTGCTGCTTCTAGACATTCCTTGTCCAACCAAGACACAAACCACAGTTTGTGATTTTCTGCAAATCACAAGATCATGCTCACAACCTTTGGATGAGCTAATATGCGATAAATCAGAAGCTAGGAACTTACATTATGCACCTGGCAGAGATAGAATCTATGGCTAGTGTTTCTTCCTTCAAATGCAACACACTTGACAGTCTCAAGCTTGTGGATGCGGCACACCCGGGGACAATCTACTGACATGCCGGTGAATGTGGGATCTTCGATGCAGTTAAGAGCATAGTCCATGTCTATGAGGTCCCAACAGACACGCAATCACAATAAAATCGAGTTCAACCGAGACCAAATCAAGAGCTAACCATAATCCTACAGACGAATTATGGGAAATTGAGCTTACCCCTAAATACTACTGGCTCGAGCTCTCGTCGTCATTCTAGCTTGGCATGGCGACTATGGCAGCCGCAACGAAGAGGACACAATATTTTTAGTCGTTTCCATCGTCGATGATCGAAGATGAAGGAGCTGACTGTTGCAGAGCGACTAGGGAAGGGAGCTCGATGGGGGCGAATAGGGAGGGGGAATGGAGAGTGGATATAAAGGAAGGGTTTGGAAGGGGGAGGGGGTGACAAAATCCTTCACGTCCCCCTTTTCCCTTTTCGTAGTGGCACGCACGTGTTCCCGCCATCCCATGTGTGGCCGAGCTCGTGCAGGGAATCTCCCCTTTTGCGTCTGGGGAGCGTACTACGAGGATGGCTCGCTAGAAATGGCTGAATCGGTCGTTCCTAACGGGTCTAGTCCGGATATGCTTTAAAGTTCGTGTGGGCTACAACGCAGAGGTCGGGCAGGAAACCAACCGGCCCAATGAAAAACTTCATCTCCACGGGCCTGGCTAGACCTCGGGCAGCCTACCAAACATGCTCTAATAAACAAAAAAATACTAGTGCATATAATTCAGTTGGGAATGTATTTGCAAGTTTATAGAAAAGTATAAACATCTATAATACCAAATAAAATTCTAGGCTAAAATATGTTTTCATAGTATTCTGATGTGTAGACACTGATATACTCCCTCTGTTTTAAAATATAACATGTTTTAGATTTGTGAATAAAAGTATCTATATTTTTTTTAGTAGTAGGTTCATTCTAAACTTGAGTGAACCTATACACTAAAAGAAGTCTAGATACATTTCATTCACAAAGCTAAAACATCTTATATTTTGAAACGGAGGGAGTATAAACTTGGAGACCTTAATCATGTTTGATTTTTTTAATAAAGGGCCGTATGCATCGAATTGATACAGAGGCCCGCCCCTCCCCATTTTGGAAAAAAAATCATGTTTGATTTAATACAAGATTAAATGACCTCTTGTACATACAGATGGATGGAGTATAATTGCCCCAGATCAATTCCAAACCACATTTGCCCCAACCCAGGTAAAACATCACCGAATTGAATCCATGACCAGGACAACACAACTGTGCCTTAAGCTTACCTTAGCTTGCTAGTAGCTCCCTCGGCTCAGCTACCAGCATGCATGCACCGATACTACCCATGCAAATGACACAAGGTTCTGTCTGTCGCACCCTTGCAGACATGAACAAAAAGTTCACAACGCGCGACACTACCGATGCTCCGCTCACCTCCGTCTCTTCCATAACCCCAATCCCACTAGCTCAGTGGCACTTGTATAAATCTGCGGCGCCGAAACCGCACGAATGTCCCGTCAGTCACTACTCGTATAGAGCAAAGATCTCAAGCTAGCTGACACACGATCGAGCGGCACAGAGGATACATGGCGCCAGTGAGCAGAACCGAGCCGATGAAGCACATTATACTGCACAACTTCCTGAAGCAGCAGCAGCACCTCCTGCAGCAGCGCATCAAGCCCGCCGCCGTGCTCTGGAGCTGGCCGGTGCCGCGCCCGACGCCCGATGACGCGGCGGACGATGCCGATGGTGCGTCGTGGCCACCACGCTCGTACACGTGCACCTTCTGCCACCGCGAGTTCCGGTCCGCGCAGGCGCTGGGCGGCCACATGAACGTGCACCGCCGCGACCGCGCCAAGCTGCGCGGCCAGTACGGCGCCACGCCGCCCGCCGCCGAGGCCTCCGCACCAGCCGCCGTGGCAACCACGGAATACGCCGTGCTGTACCCAGTGCTGAACTCCAATGCCCCCGGCGCGCGCGCGGTTTTCATACCCAACGGCGACGTGCTCCTCTCCGCGCCGCTCGCACTGGCCGCATCCGCCGAGCATGGCCACCGGTGCCATACTGGCAGTGACGACGAGAACGACAATGACATTGACCTTGAGCTCCGCCTCGGGTGGCCGTGAACGAGAGACGTGCCCGTTTTTTTTCCAGCTATTTGCTTCGTGACGTGTGATTCTTTATTCGTCTTCCAATTTGAGTCATTCTTTCAACGAAATAATGGCATAAGATTAACCGAGACAGATTGCCATTAGACAAAGCCTCCAAAAGGGAGACGACGAGAGGGGAAGAAAAGGTGCAAAGTATCAGTATCATGTAATACTATATATTAGGCGTTGGCGCCTTGATTGATCACAGTACTATTCTTTTTCCATCATGTCATTTTCTCCGGCAGGGTTTAAGGTATTACCGACAGTTATGAGGCGACACCGAGGAGTCTTTCTTTTTTATTTAGATAAAAAACACCGAGGAGTCCGGTCTCAGGAGTCAGGATGACCATCTAGAAGCCAAATTACTTAACACTTTTCTAATAAAAATTTGCACCCTTAATTTTTTTGACAGGAATTTTCTCCCTTAATTAATTTATCATGTGTCATTTCATTTCAGCGACAAACATATTGAATTTTAGATACAAAATGCCCAGTTGCAAATCATCTTCTAGATAGAATCCAACTAATGTAACATAAGCCACTTAACAGGAGTTTCATCAAACCTACCTAATGCAGGCACAAACCGTCAGTCCAGTAGTCCACCATACAGAACTCTACATGTTAAATTTGCTGTGTTCTTCTCTCATTCTATTCATGCAACTTCAACGGCACGCTATGGGTTACAAGTACCAGCACACAGTACACTCAGATGATCATATGAGACACAGCTATTTGGTTCATGGTTCTGAATTTAACAATTTCCATGGAAGTTTTGAAGCTGATATGACATTTTCGGATCATACAGAACTACAGCGATACAGCTTGGAGCACAGAAAAGGTGTCCAGAAATGGAATTTCTAGTTGATACCGTCTTGATGCCATCAGTTGATTTATTTCCAGACAATTTTAACCACACACCATTGCTTATTATTATTACTACCTCTGATCCTGAAAAGGAAATCTATATTTTTTTACAAAGTCAAATAATGCAATGTTTTACTGACTTGGTAAAAAATCACATTGTTTGGCTCTGGAAGAAACCTGTAGGTCTTCTTTTCAGAAGCAGAGGAATACTAGTACACAATAGATTCAGAGAATCGTATGCCACTCAGCTATTTAGGTCATCAGTTATAAAATTACATAATTTCATGAAAGTTTTGGAGGTAATCCAATGACAGAGTATGCAAAACCACAGCAATACTGCTTAAGCACAGAAAAAATGTAACCCAGTGGAGTTTCTAGTTGTAATCATTTCGGTGCCGCCGGTTAGTTGAATAGAGCAGAGCGCCTATCAGTTTGCCGGTGGACATATGTTCTGTGGTTTCAGTTCATCGCTGACTACACTTGTCGATTCTGGTGTCTGAATTCCATGGACAGTGACTCACCTGGTGGCTGGCGAAGCTGCTACCCACACAAAACCGTGTTCGTTCAAGCGCCAACATACTCATCATCCTCACTGATTACCAAGTCATCATCATCTTCACCGATTATAAGATCTGAAATGTCCACTTCCTTGAGCATTGCAGCCCATTCTTCCTCGAGTTCTGCCCGGTTCTTGGCCCTGTCGGCGAGAAAGCTTTCGTCGACCTCGACAAAGCCCTTGGCCGCGAACTCGGTGCGGACCCAGGCCTGGAACTTGCAGAAGGTCTCCCAGCTGGAGTCGTAGTTCTCGTTCATGCTACGGTAGAGCTCCCTGAGCTCCTCCAGGTCCTCCGGCGACCTGAAAGGGTTCGGCTCGCGGTCGTCCAGGTTGGGATAAGGGGCATGCTTGGTCCGGGAAAGGACCTCGTCGATCTCCTCCTGGGACAGCCGCGCCATCTGCCGCTCGGGAACCTCGACGTCGCCGCCGCCGTGTCCTTCGCCACTAGCACGGACAGGAGGAGGAGGAGCCTTCTGCTCGATCTTCCTCTTGGTGGCGCAACTGCATATGCCATCCGTGCCCGCCGCCTCTGCCTTCCTTTTGATGCCGCAATGGCAATCCATCATCGTCTAGGTGCTACCGGGAGGGAGGGGAGGTCCAATTCGATGCTCCTCGTTTGGCAATGGGGATTCTTGAAACTTGCCGGATGTAGATAGCGATTGATTTTCTTTCGAGCAATTGATGGCACGGGATCTTTCGGTGTCCCCTTGACTTATTAGAGGCTAGGCCCAAGCCTCTCTGTACTCCGGTAACAGTCGGATTCGGACGGGCCACTATCCATCTACTCCGTCTCGAAATATGTTTCGTACCAATTTCAATTGGGCCAGGCCCGACACTACGAACTAGGACGTACTGACGACGATAGGTTTTTTCTTTGCTCGTCCATGTTTGTGTGTATGGTAGATATAAATACTTCCACTAAAAAAAGGTAGATATAAATACCTTTTTAAAGTACAGCACAAACGCGCGGACATTCGTGCACACACTATATCTCTAAGACTATCTTGGAAGACTCGGGTCTTAAAATTTACGAAGTCACCACAAATGTCTAAAAAAGCCTATACTTATATTTATTCATTTCTCCATCTCAAAATAAATGTCACGAATTTATTAAAATATGAATGTATCTATATAAATACATCTAAATTTAAAAAAATCATGACACCTATTTTAAGACCAAGGGAGTAGTTGGGATACATTTGTGAATGTATATATGGAGGGAATGTACATGTGATTAACCATGTCACAACAAAACATCAGTGGTATGAGAATGTACATGGGAATGTTCGTAACAGGAAAAGGGAAGGCCTATTTAGTATTTTTCTTGACCAATTCAAAACTACAATGCTTATAGAAAAGTCATTGAACAACTTGCAAGTATTAAAGTGAAGGATGCAAGGTCGCGGAATTTCTTGATCTTACTATGAAAACAACATTATCAATAAAAACTTGTCTTTTGTCTTCAACTCCACCCTATGGTTATCAAGAACAAGGTTTGGTATTAGAATTGAAAATAGTAAGAAAATAATAAAATAAACTAACTTAAGTATGCAAGCAAAAAATAAACTAATTTGGATGCAAAATCCAAACTATATGCAATGTAAAAGGTAAAGGTGTTTTTGGGAGTTTGATAGTGAATGCAAGAGGTAAAAGTTTTTTTTTGTATTATAGAATAAATAAGTGCAGAAAATAAAAGAACAAGTAAATACAAGTAAAAAGTGTTTCTTATGATTAAATACGGATCAGGATCCATGAGTTCACTTGTCTACTCTCTCATAAATATGGTGTGATTAAAAATGACTTAGAGATATTATAAATCTTGATTGAACTTTCATGCTAGTATCTGGTCCGCATTAATATGAACATCACATCCTATAATAAAGCCGATGCAACACATCTCTCTCATGTTCCTCTAGTAAAGAAAAACTTCGCAATACTAGATTTAAGAAAAAAAATAGAGTATAACCTTAAGAACTTTTACATGATGTTGAATAACTTTATACCTGTGACTAGATGGTTATAGCATCAGTATTTCATTCTTCCTAGTGAGGCAACAATGAAAAGGTAAAAGTGTTGGAGATATGCCCAAGAGGCAATAATAAAGTGGTTATTATCATATCTTCATACTTATGATAAATGTTTACATACCATGCTATAATTGTATTAACCGGAAACATTAATACTTGTGTGATTTGTAAACGTAAAAGAGTCCCTAGTAAAGCCTCTTGTTAAACTAGCTTGTTGGTTAATATATGATCATGGTTTCCTGATCATGAACATAGAGATGTTATTAAACAACATGGTCATATCATTAGGAGAATGATGTGATGGACATACTCCTATAGTTAAGCGTAGCATAAAGATCAAGTCATTTAAATAGTTCATTTGCTATAAGTTTTCTAATACATAGTAACCTAATTCCTTCGACCATGAGATCATGATTATCACCATCACCGGAAGGATGCTTTGATGACATCAAACACCCCACCATAACTGGGTGGATATAAAGGTGGCATTGAGTGTTCGGAAAGTATGGGTTGAAACACATGGATCAAGAGTGGGATTTGTCCATCCATATGACGGATAGATATACTCTGTGCCCTCTCGGTGGAATGTCATCCAAATTAGCTTGCAAGCATGTGACTGGCTCACAAGGGATCACATATCACGGGAACGAGAAAAGAGTACTTATCGGTAACGAGGTTGAACTAGGTATGCAGAGATACCGATGATCAAAACCTCGGATAAGTAAACTATCGTGAGACAAAGGGAAATTGGTATCGTATGTAAGTAGTTCATTCGATCGCAAAGTAATCGTAGAAATATGTGGGAGCCATATGAATTTCCAGATTCCTCTATTGGTTATTGATCGGAGAAGTGTCTCGGTCATGTTCGCATAATTCACGAACTGTAGGGAGACACACTTAAGGATTCGATGTTGTTGAGTAGTTATGGAATGATGAGTAAGAGACCGAATGTTGTTCGGAGTCTCGGATGGGATCCGGGATATCACGAGGAGATCCGGAATGGTCCGGAGAATAACATTCATATAAGGAAAGTCCTGTTTCGGGGTTGGAGAATGGTTCCGGTGTTTTCATCGGGAATGTTCTAGAAGGTTCCGGAATGTCCGGCACTCTGGAGGGGAAGGGTACATGAATGTGTCATAACAAGTTGGAATGGTTGCATCATGTACTAGGTGTCATCGTTGAGCAAAATAAAGGGATAAATCAAATCCTAGTTTGAAAAGTCAAACGCCAATTTGAAAAGTCAAACGGCAAGTTTGCTTGGTGGAGGGAGAGTAGGAAACCTACTTGGGGAGGAAGTCCCACTCCCTCCACCCGCCGGCCAAGGAGGAGGAGTTGGAGGAGGACTCCCTCCTCCTAGGCGCCTCCCTCCCACCTATAAAAGAAGGGGCAGGGGTGCCCCTCTTCAACACACCAAAAACCCTAGCTTTGGCGCCTCCACCTCCAAGTACAGCCGCCGCCGCCTAGGGTTTCCCCTCCAACTCGGCGAGTTGGGGATCTCCCCAAGCCCTAGCCGCCGGCCAAGCTTCCTCCCTTGGTGCCTCTAAAACCTAGATCGCCAAGGCCTCTCTCATAGTCCACCATACTCTCTCCGGCTTAAGGCGAAGCCCTGCGAGATCTCCCCTCTACTTCCGGTACCACGTCGTCGTGCTGTCGGAATCACGAGGAGAGTGCTACAACCTCCGTTGCCTGCTAGAACAAGGGAGAGGAAGGTCTTCATTGAGTACCGAACGTGTGACCGACTACGGAAGCGCTGCCAGAACGCAGCGTCGGAAGGATCGTCTACACGATCTTGAGATCGGCAAGTGTACGACTACATCACCCACAAGAATCTGCTCTCGTTAACCGCTTTGGATCTTCAAGGGTTAGTATTCTATCGACTCGTTGCTACAATCTAGTAGATAGATCTTGGCTTGATCATAGATTAGATCTTGATTGTGTGTTCATGCGGTAGAAATTTTTTGTTTTCCATGCTACGAACCCCTACAGTGGTATCAGAGCCGTGTCTATATGTAGATCTGTTGCACGAGTAGAACACAATGGTCATTGTGGGCGTTGATGCTTTTGTTGTCAATTGCTTCTTGTGTACTTTGCATCTTGCGGGATGGTGGGATGAAGCGGCCTGGGCTAACCTTACATGACATCGTTCATGAGACTTGCTCCACGCTTGACATGCAACTTGTATTGCATAAGTGGCTTTGCGGGTGTCTGTTTCTCCCAACATAGTTAAGATTCAATTTACAACGGGTGATTGACAATACTAGTATCAATGTTGTGGTTCTTGTTCGTAAGTTAGAACGACACTTATTGAAAACCCCAAGCCACGTAAAACATGGAAAGAAAATTAGAGGCGTCTAACTTTGTTTTGCAGGGGTGTGCTGTGATGTGATATGGCCATGATTGTGATTATATATGATGTATGCAATGTTCCTTATTGTAAGTTGGCAACCAGCAGGAGCCATATGGTTGTTTTCCATTAAGTCCTTCGTGTCTATTATTCAAAGTAGTTGTAATAGTTGATGCTGGTGGAAGACAACCATGAAGCGGCGCCATTGACCTTGACGCCACACCGGTGATGATGGAGATCATGTTCGTGCTTGAAGATGGAGATCGGAAGCACAAGAAGAAAGGCCATATCATATCACATATTATGAATTGCATGTGATGTTAATCCTTTTATGCATCTTGTATTGCTTAGTTCACGACGGTAGCATTATAAGATGATCCCGCAAGCACACAAATTTCAAGTTTTAAAGTGTCCATCCTTAGTAAGCACCGTTGCTAAAGCTCGTTGTTTCGAAGCACCACGTAATGATCGGGTGTGTTAGATTCTGCGAGTGTATACAACGTGAGCATGCCAGATTTGCTCATGCAGAAGCTAAGGTTTGACCTTGACGAGCCTAGCATGTACAGACATGGTCTCGGAACACGGATCACCGAAAGGTAAAGCATGAGTCATATAGTAGATATGATGAACATGATGATTGTTCGCCATTGAAGCTACATCAACTCTCGTGATGATCGGTTTTGATGTGGTGGATTTGGTTCGTGTGATCACTAAAACAATGTGAGGGATATTGTTTTGAGTGGGAGTTCAACGGCAATGTAATTAAAAGTTGAACACTATTTGTCATAAATTAAATCAAGTGAATTTGCATAATTGTTGTAGTCATTGGCATCCGTTTACCACCTTGCGCTTAGTTATAATTGAGATGATAGAACTATAGAATTCTGGTTAGTTACTTTACGAACTGGTATCGTATTATTTTGAAGTGTTAATCTAAAGTTTAAAAGTCCTATTGCAAATTTTCAGTAAGTTTCGGTTACTCCATGAAGATTAATAATTGGTATTAAATCAAGAGTGAAAATTCCAAGTGTTAGTGTATGAGTATCATGTTTGTCTCCATGATTCTTGATATTCAAAGGATTGTCTTAATATCAAGGTTATCTAAGATCTGAAAGAGTTGTTTCAGAAACCATGATGTGTGGAAGATATTATGATATCTGAAACGAAATTTTGGTTGCAACATGATAGAGTATAATATGGAAAAAGGCATGTTCTCATATTTGATGAGAATTTGCAAAAGGTTGGAGACACTAGTTGTCCTAATCCTCCAAAAGGTTTTGGAGAGCAACATTATACTCGCGATTAACCGTTATAAGCTAAAAGTAGCTTGATCATGGATAAATCCATGATAAGGGTGAATATTTGATGTAGGTAAAATGTTTACTACACCAAGAGATTACTAAAGAAAGGAATTTGAAAGAACACCAAACATTTGATGATGGTGATCTACTTCAAAGTGCAAGTCCAAAGACATTGGTATTTAACTATACATGCTTTGGACTATGTGTCATGTATGTGGCTCCACTATTGATATTGATAGATTCTTTCAAACAGAAAAGGAAATACTGAAAGAGAATCTCATAAATATATGGCAGAAAAGATAAGACTAGAATTGTTCAGCTTAAGTATATAGATGATATACATGTTATGGCTATATTCTTTGCTTATTAAACAATGTGGTTCTTAAGTATTTGATACTGAATTTGTTGGTGTAAATCGTCATATGAAACAACACAATTCATGAACTACAATGGCCTAAGTAACTAGCAAAAGAATATGTGATGATGTTCATCGAGAACAAATAAAGGGTTATTGTGCTGCTTGTTAAACATCAAAGCTTGCCTTCAAGATTTGTTTTATCAGGTATTATGAGAACAAAAGGGTTGTTCAAATAATTGCTGTAATCCATAAAAGATGGATGATTCACAAATCTCGTTGTAAAAATCACATCCATAAAACTAGTGCTAAAAATGTCGAAAGACAAATTGATTGAAAGATCACTTAGGAAGTGACATCGCTGTTTGAATTATATTGGAAAGAAAACATGAAGAAACTCCATGTGGATGGGACTTTGGAGTCTTTTGATTTTTGATCAAATGACGCTTGTGAAACTTTCCTAGAGATAATTAAAACTTCGTTCATAGGCCAAAAAGGGAACGAATGACTAGCTTATTGGAACTTGTACATATTGTTGTACGAAGTCCATTATATGTAGTCAAGAGCGATGGATTTCAACTTCATATGCTTTCTCCGAAAATTTGAGTGAATATATGAATATTTACTTAATAAGGATGAAGTATGAAACATTTGAAAAGTTCAAAGACTTTCAAGATGAAGTGCAAAATCATTATAACAAGGATATAAATAGTTTATGATAAGATCATAAAGGAAGATATTTGAGTTACAAGTTTAGCATGATACCTAAGATTTAAGGAATCGTTCCGTGGATTTGCATTTCCCGAAACACCATAAGAGTATGGAACGTTCGAGATATGTAATTAAACCTTGTTTGACATGGTAAGATCAAAGGTGTAATTCATAAAACTGCCATTATATTTTAAAGATTAAAAGCTTGAGAGAGTACCGTTTTTCCACTGAAAAGAGATTCATCATAATCCGTTGAAATGACACCATATAAAGTTATGGTTTGGGATAAAACCCAAGTAGTCCTTTCTTAAACATTGTTATGCTATGCATAAGAAAGATGTTTGCAACCGAAGTCGGATGAACCTGTCTTTGTATGTTATTTCGAATAATTGTTCCTCCACAACATCGGAGACAAAAGTGTTTGTCGCTTAGAACGTCAAGTTTCTTTGAGAAGGAATTTTCGGTGAAAAGTTAAGTGGGAGGACAATAGAACTTTGATGAGGTTAAAAGAACCTTAGCTATATATGCAAGGTTGCGCAGCGCCGAAAAGTGTTTCGGAGGCAGCAACAATGCTCATGGATCACGTTCCTCAAAGGTTGCGGTCACAGAGGTCTAAGTTCCTATTGAAACAAGTAGGTCGGGTAAACAATCAAATACCAAGATTTGAGAGTTAAATCATTATTTGACAATAATGATCCGGCTACATGCAAAGAAGCGATGATGAGCCCTGACTCCATCAAATGGCTTGAAGCCATAAAATCCGTGATAGTTCCATACACGAGAAATCAAGTTTTGAACTTGAAGGACCCTCGAGAAAGGTGTAAGACCTTACAGTTGTGTTTGGATATGTAAAATAGACATGGATGTTTCACATCTATGAAATAGTCGACATGTTGGGAAAAAGTTCACAACAATGTTCAAAGGTTGACTATGACAAGATTTGATCTTTCATATCGATATTTAGTCTAGATGGATTAATGTAGCAACCACTACATATAATTTTGTTATGTGGTAGTTGAATAAACAAAACAAGTTCTTCTAATAGAATTGTTACCTAGGACATGTGCATAACACGGTCCATAGGGTTTTGTTAATTCAAAGGATGCTAAAAGCATATGCAAACTTTAATGGTTGAAGTGAGCATCGCGGAGTTGGAATCTTCACTGTGATGAAACTATTAAAAGAGTTTAATTTCATCAGAGAAAATGAAGATGCTTGAATTTGCAAGAAATTAAGTGGGAGCGCTAAGACATGTTTCTAATACATTATGTGGAAGACATATTGTTGATTAGAAATGATGTATCTTTTATTAACACATATTAAGAATTTCATCCCGATGAAAGACTTAGGAAAAACCCAAATATTTGGCATCAATAGATGCTAATATGGTTGTGCCGAAAGTACATAGATGATGTATTGAATGAGTTCAATATAGAAACTGCAAGAAAGGTTCTTGTCGCACAGAAAGGATTGAATGAGTTCAATATTGATGATATATTCAAGTGTATTGACACTTGGTAAGTGAAACAAAGATTCAAGTATAGATTGATACTTGATGTATGAAATCACAAAGAGTATTTATATCAATCATACTGTGATATGTACAAATCCAGATATGTCCTATGCTCTAAATGTTATGAGCATATACCAGAATAATTCATAAGATGATCATTGGACGATAGTAAGGATATTCTTATGATCTTTTGGAAGAACTAAGAGTATATTATTTTGTAGAAGTGGCAAATAGATTTTTAGTTCATTGTAAAAGTATTACATTGATACTAGTTTTGTCACAAAGTAAAAATTAAGTTTATCTCAATCTAAACTAAGGGTGGCATAATATAATGGAAAGTAAGTTCCATAATGAATTTGGATGAGTTCCAAAGTTAAGACATTGTGACACATACTACAACAAAAGGCTAAGTATATGACTGCTATAATAGCAGCTAAAGAGGGCATTTGTGTCAAGTAGTTTGTTATCAAAATAGGTGTAGTTCACAGCGGGATAATACTATGAAGATATATGTTACGACAATATTATCAACATGTTTTAACCCCAAAGAACTAAAGGTCTCACCAAAGGACCAAAATTATACAAAGCCATCTCATTAGAGAATGGGTGATGCGTAGAGACGCAAAGACATGCAATTACACACGGACCTGGAAGTGTCAGATCCGGAGATCAGTTGACCACTAGCAATCGTGTACATACTGAAGGGTTTCGCGGCATAGTAAATCAAAATTTTCTATGGATGCGAACAGAGGGAAAGCCAAGATCTAATCTAGGAGATGCAATCAATGAGAGAGATTGGATTAGATCTTCATACCCTTGAAGATTCGCACAGCGGAACGTTCGTCGGAACGTGGGTGATGTAGTCGTACTCGCTTCTCCTCCTCGCGATCCGATCCGATCCGATCTAGCACCACAAGTGGCGGTGCCTCCGTGAGATGCACACGTGCAGCACCTCGATGTCTCCTCCTTCCTCGGACCAGCAAGTATGGTGGAGAGATAGATTGGATCTACAACACGACGGCGTGGTGTATATGGTGGAGAATTTCTGCAGCAGGGCTTCGCCTACAAACAGTCGGGAGGGAGAGAGGAAAGCTAGCAAGGCTGCTAGGGTTTGGAGGAGAGGTGTTGGGGGTTGGTGCGCCCCCACCCCTCTTTATATAGAGGGGGGGTGCAGCCCTAGCCCCTCCCCCAAGCCCAAAGGATAAGGAGTGGGGGGCATGGACTCTCCCCTCTTCTAGAAACCCTATCTCTAGTTTAAACGATTTAAACTCTCTAGGATCGGCTGGGCCCTATGGGGCCTTGTGCCCCTGGCCCAATGCGGCCAGGACAGTCCCTCATAGGCCCATGCCCCCTCCCGGAAGGTGGGGCCACGTTGGTCCCCTTCCGGAAGGTTCTAGAAGCTTCCGGTACAATACCGATTAACCCGGAACAATTCCGAACTCCAAAAACTACACTGCCTTATATGAATCTTATTCTCCGGACCATTCCGGAACCTCTCGTGATGTCCCGGATCCCATCCGAGACTCCGAACAAAAATTCATAAACCAATTATCCAATCTATCCTAGCGTCAAGACACGTTAAGTGTGTGACCCTGCGGGTTCGAGAATATGCAGACATGATCTTCTATCAATAATCAACAGCGGGGTCTGGGCACCCATATTGACTCCCACACATTCATCGATGATCATATCGGATGAACCACGATGTCAGGATTCAATCATTCCCATATATATATTCCCTTCGTCTCGCGATATTTTACTTGCCCGAGATTCGATCGTCGGTACCGTCATACCTAGTTCAATCTCGTTCACAGCAAGTACTTTACTCGTTCTGTAATCCGATATCACTTTGTGATTAACTCCTTAACCACATGCTTGCAAGCGGTGTTGATATCGATTACCGAGTGGGCCCGAAGTATATCTCTCCGACTTGGGAGGGACAAATTCCATCTCGATACATACAACCCAACAGATACTTTCCGATCACCTGAGAGACACCTTTATGATCACCCTCTTATAGGATGACGTTTGATGACCTCAAAGCTTTCTTCCGATAACAGGGAGTTGTATTATCTCATGGTCTAAGGAATACAATATTTGACATAGGAAAAGCTACGCAAAGATGAACACGATGATACGATCTAATTGCTTCGCTTAGTTTGGGTCTGTCCATCATATCATTCTCCCAATGATATGATCTCATTATCAATTGACAACTCATGTCTATGGTTAGGAAACCTTAACCATCATTGATCAATGAGCTAGTCCTTAGAGGCGTACCAGGGACACGGTGTTGTTCACAAACCACACAAGTATTAATGTTTCCGCTTAATACAATTCTAGCATGGAATATAAACTTTATCATGAACAAGAATTATAATAATAACATCTTTATTATTGCCTCTAGGGCATAATTCCGACAGTCTCCCACTTGCACTAGAGTCAATAATCTAGTTTACATCTGGCAACAATCTCACACCCATGGCACTGAGGTGTTGATCATGTTTTACATGTGGAAGAGGTTTAGTCAATGGATCTGCGACATTTAGATCCGTATGTACTTTGCTAATCTTCAGATCTCCATCTGCTATATAATCTCGGATTATATGAAACTTGCGGTTGATATGCTTGGTCTTTGGATGATATCTTGGTTCCTTAGCGAGTGCTATGGCGCCAGTGTTGTCACACAATATCTCTAGTGGGTCCAATGCACTTGGAACCACGCCAAGCTCAGTGATGAAGTTTCTGATCCAAACTCCTTCACTTGACGCTTCTGCAGCAGCCATGTATTCCGCTTCCACTGTAGATCCCGCGATCACGCTTTGCTTGCAGCTTCTCCAGCTCACAGCTCCTCCATTCAAAATATAAACGTATCCTGTCTGAGATTTGGAATCATCCTTGTCGGTGTCAAAACTAGCGTCGACGTAACCTTTTACGACAAGCTGTTCATCACCCCCATAGACTAAGAACATTTCTTTAGTCCTATTTAGGTACTTTAGGATGTTCTTCACGGCTGTCCAGTGTTCCACTCCTGGATCACTTTGATATCTGCTCGTCAAACTAAGAGCATTGGACACATCCGGTCTAGTACACAGCATGGCATACATGATGGAACCTATGGCCGAGGCATAAGGCACTTTGCTCATAGTTTCCCTATCATTTACCGTAGCTGGACACTGAGCCTTGCTCAATATCTTACCTGACAACATAGGCACTGAACCTTTCTTTGCCTTATCCATTCTGAACCTTTTCATAACTTTGTCTAGGTATGTACTCTGGCTTAAAGCTATCAGGCGTCTTTGTCTATCTCTATAGATTTTGATGCCCAATATATAAGCAGCTTCACCTAGGTCTTTCATTGAAAAACACTTGTTCAAATAACTCTTCACATCGTTAAGCATGTTGATGTCATTTCCGATAATCAATATGTCATCCACATATAGTACCAGAAACGTCACCGAGCTCCCACTCACTTTCTTGTAGATACAAGCTTCGTAGCAATTTGGAACAAATCCAAAGCTCTTGATCACTTGATCAAAACGAAGGTTCCAACTCCGAGATGCTTGCTTCAGTCCATAAATGGAACGCTGAAGTTTGCATACTTTATCAGCATCCTTAGGATCGACAAAACCTTCGGGTTGCATCATATACAACTCTTCATCAATGTTGCCATTGAGGAAAGCAGTCTTGACATCCATCTGCCATATTTCATAATCATGAAACGCAGCAATTGCTAATAAAATCCGAATGGACTTAAACATCGCTACGGGAGAGAAAGTCTCATCGTAGTCAACACCTTGAACTTGTCGAAAACCTTTCGCGACAAGCCGTGCTTTATAGACGGTAACATTACCATCCGCGTCCGTTTTCTTCTTGAAAATCCATTTGCACTCAACGGCCTTTCGGTCGCTAGGAGGGTCCACCAAAGTCCATACTTGGTTTTCGCTCATGGATCCCAATTCGGATTTCATGGCTTCTAGCCATTTCTCAGAGTCTGGGCTCATCATTGCTTCCTCATAGTTCGTAGGTTCACTGTCTTCTACTAACAAGACAGTCAAGACAGGGTTGCCGTACCACTCAGGAGGGTCACGCGACCTTGTCGACCTGCGACGTTCAGTAGCAGCATCATCCGAAGCTTCATGATCCTTGTCATTAGCTTCCTCTATTGTTGGTGCAGGCGACACTGGAACAATTTCAGGTGCTGCGCTACTCTCCAACTCAAGAGAAGGTTCAATAACCTCGTCTAGCTCTACTTTCCTCCCACTCACTTCTTTCAAGAGAAACTCCTTCTCAAGAAAGGAACCGTTCTTTGCGACAAACACTTTGCCTTCGGTTCTGTGATAGAAGGTATACCCAATAGTTTCCTTAGGGTATCCTATGAAGACGCATTTCTCCTCTTTGGGTTCGAGCTTGTCCGGCATCAACTTCTTGATGTAAGCTTCGCATCCCCAAACTTTAAGAAACGACAACTTAGGTTTAGCACCAAACCACAGTTCATACGGTGTCGTCTCAACGGATTTAGACGGAGCCCTATTTAAAGTGAATGCAGCGGTTTCTAATGCATAACCCCAAAATGATAACGGCAAATCAGTAAGAGACATCATTGATCGGACCATATCTAATAGGGTTCGATTCCGGCGTTCAGACACACCATTGCGCTGTGGTGTTCCGGGTAGCGTGAGTTGTGAAACGATTCCACTTGCTTTAAGATGCGTGAGAAAATCATAACTCAAATATTCACCTCCACGATCGGATCGTAGAAACTTAATCTTTCTGTTACGATGGTTCTCCACTTCATTCTGAAATTCTTTGAACTTTTCAAACGTTTCAGATTTATGTTTCATTAAATAGATATACCCATATCTACTTAAGTCATCGGTAAAAGTGAGGAAATAGCGATATCCACCGCGCGTCGAAACACTCATCGGTCCGCATACATCGGTATGTATGATTTCCAATAAGTCCGTTGCTCGCTCCATCATGCCGGAGAACGGGGTTTTGATCATCTTGCCCATGAGGCATGGTTCGCATGTGTCAAATGATTCAAAATCAAGAGACTCCAAAAGTCCATCAGAATGGAGTTTCTTCATGCGCTTTACACCAATATGACCTAGACGACAGTGCCACAAATAAGTAGTATTATCACTATCTACTTTGCATCTCTTAGCCTCAATGTTATGGATGTGTGTTTCATCCCTTTCGAGATTTAGAAGAAATAAACCATTTACAAGAGGTGCATGACCATAAAAGATGTTACTCATATAAATAGAACAACCATTATTCTCCGATTTAAATGAATAACCGTCTTGCAATAAACACGATCCAGAAATAATGTTCATGCTCAACGCAGGCACATAATAACACTTATTAAGGTTTAAAACTAATCCCGAAGGTAAAACTAAGGAGAGCGTGCCGACGGCCATCACATCAACTCTTGATCCGTTGCCAACGCGCATCGTCACCTCATCCCTCGCAAGCCGCCGTCTATTCCATAGCTCCTGTTTCGAGTTACAAATATTAGCAACTGAACCGGTATCAAATACCCAAGCACTACAACGAGGGCTAGTAAGGAAAACATCAATAACATGTATATCAAATATACCTTTGATGGTGCCAGCCTTCTTGTCCGCTAAGTACTTCGGACAGTTGCGCTTCCAGTGACCCTTGTCCTTGCAATAGAAGCACTCAGTGTCCGGCTTGGGACCAGACCTGAGCTTCTTCTCAGCAGGGGCGCGCTTGCCGCCGCCCTTCTTGAAGGGCTTCTTTGCTCCCTTACCTTTCTTAAAGGAGGGCTTGTTGACCATCAACACATGATTATCCTTCTTGATGTCCACCTCCGCAGCCTTCAGCTTTGCGAAGAGCTCGGTGATCGTATCAGTGGAACCAATCTGATTATGAGTCACTACAAAACTTTTGTAGCTGGGAGGGAGTGATTGCAGAACCCTGTCAATCTTGAGCTCCTCTGGAATCGTGCATTCCAGTTTCTCAAGGCGTTGAGTGTAGCCCGACATCTTTATGGCGTGCTCACTAACGGAACTCCCTTCCTCCATCTTGCAGTTAAAGAACTTCTCAGAGATCTCATATCTCTCAGAACGGGCTTGAGTCTGAAACATGGTTTTCAGCTCCTCGAGAATCTCAAAGGGCCCGGGATAGGTTTCAAAACGATTTTGAAGTTCTGGTTCCATAGCAAACAACATGGTGCTCTTAATCACACCATAATCATCTTTGCGCGACTGATAGACAGCTTTCTCATCAGCCGGCGCAGTTGCAGCAGGGGGGTCACCTAACGCTTTCCCAAGGACATAGTCCTTTTGTCCGCCAGACAGAATGATTCTTAGATTGCGGAACCAATTGGTGAAGTTAGACCCATTGTTTCTAAGCTTTTCCTTCTCAGCAAAAACGTTGAAGTTGAAGTTGGATTTGGCCATGTGATCTACAGTATTTGCAAGTACAATTTAGACTATGTTCATGATAAATAGTTCAACTTAATCAAATTACTAGATGAACTCCCACTAAATTCAACATCCCTCAAGTTGTTTAGTGAACACGATCCAAATTCACCACACCTAATCCGATCATCACGAGAAGAGATGTGGTTTCAATGGTGGACAACAAAGTGTCGATCATATCATTCATATGACTCATGCTTAACCTTTTGGTTCTTGTGTTCCGAGGCCATGTCTGTACATGCTAGGCTCGTCAAGCTAGACCCAAGTATTTCTGCGTGTGCAAAACTGGCTTGCACCCGTTGTATGTGAGCGTAGAGTCTATAGCACCCGATCATCACGTGATGCTTGGACACGACGAACTTTCGCAACGGTGCATACTTGGGGAGAACACAGTTTTATCTTGATCTTTAAGTGAGGAATCATCTTATAATGCTACCGTCGCGATCTAAGCATAATAAGATACATAAAAGGATAAACATCACATGCATATAACTTTATGTGACATGGTATAGCCAATCTTCGCGCAATGATCTCCATCTTGTGCGTTCCGGCATGATCTCCATCACTCCACCATGATTGCCTCCACCACGAATAGCAACTACAACTATTGCTAACTACTTAGCGATAAAGTAAAGCTATTACATGGCGTATAAGAAGTTGACTCGCAGGTCATACACAATTATAAAGACAACCATATGGCTCCTGCCGGTTGTGTACTCATCGACATGCAAGTCGTGAAACATTACAAAACATGATCATCGCATACAATATACACATCACATCTTGGGCCATACCATATCACAGAAAACACTCCCTGCAAAAACAAGTTAGACGCCTCTACTTTGTTGTTGCATGTTTTACGTGGCTTATGGGAGTAGATGCTAAGAACGATTCTTACCTACGAAAAGCCACAACGGTGATATTATGGTTGCCAAACTCCGGTGTTAATCCCATGACAACTATAGTGAGAGAAACTGACATCCACCAGCCGCATGTGTGGAACAAGCCACACGTCAAGTGCGGAGCCGGTCTCGCGAACGACGTCGCGTAAGGTTGGCCTGGACCGCTTCAATCTCACTATCCCGCATCATAAGAAGAACACAAACAAGAGGCTTGCAACAGAAAACATCAACGCCCGCAACAACCATGTTGCGTTCTACTCGTGAAACACATCTACGCATAGATCTAGCTCTGATACCACTGAAGGGTTTCGCGGCATAGTAAATCAAAATTTTCTACGGATGCGAACAAAGGGAAAGCCAATATCTAATCTAGGAGATGCAATCAACGAGAGAGATTGGATTAGATCTTCATACCCTTGAAGATTTGCACAGCGGAACGTTCGTCGGAACGTGGGTGATGTAGTCATACTCGCTTCTCCTCCTCGCGATCCGATCCGATCTAGCACCACAAGTGGCGGTGCCTCCGAGAGATGCACACGTGCAGCACCTCGACGTCTCCTCCTTCCTCGGACCAGCAAGTATGGTGGAGAGATAGATTGGATCTACAACACGACGGCGTGGTGTATATGGTGGAGAATTTCTGCAGCAGGGCTTCGCCTACAAACAGTCGGGAAGGAGAGAGGAAAGCTAGCAAGGCGGCTAGGGTTTGGAGGAGAGGTGTTGGGGGTTGGTGCGCCCCCACCCCTCTTTATATAGAGGGGGGGCGCAGCCCTAGCCCCTCCCCCAAGCCCAAAGGATAAGGAGTGGGGGGCATGGACTCTCCCCTCTTCTAGAAACCCTATCTCTAGTTTAAACGATTTAAACTCTCTAGGATCGGCTGGGCCCTATGGGGCCTTGTGCCCCTGGCCCAATGCGGACAGGACACTCCCTCATAGGCCCATGCCCCCTCCCGGAAGGTGGGGCCACGTTGGTCCCCTTCCGGAAGGTTCTAGAAGCTTCCGGTACAATACCGATTAACCCGGAACAATTCCGAACTCCAAAAACTGCACTGCCTTATATGAATCTTATTCTCCGGACCATTCCGGAACCTCTCGTGATGTCCCGGATCCCATCCGAGACTCCGAACAAAAATTCATAAACCAATTATCCAATCTATCCTAGCGTCAAGACACGTTAAGTGTGTGACCCTGCGGGTTCGAGAATATGCAGACATGATCTTCTATCAATAATCAACAACGGGGTCTGGGCACCCATATTGACTCCCACACATTCATCGATGATCATATCGGATGAACCACGATGCCAGGATTCAATCAATCCCATATATATATTCCCTTCGTCTCGCGATATTTTACTTGTCCGAGATTCGATCGTCGGTACCGCCATACCTAGTTCAATCTCGTTCACAGCAAGTACTTTACTCGTTCCGTAATCCGATATCACTTTGTGATTAACTCCTTAACCACATGCTTGCAAGCGGTGTTGATATCGATTACCGAGTGGGCCCGAAGTATATCTCTCCGACTTGGGAGGGACAAATTCCATCCGACACCAGAAAGCCATAGGTGTTGAATACACAAAGGTTTGAAACTAGATTATTGACTCTAGTGCAAGTGGGCGACTGTTGGAGATATGCCCAAGAGGCAATAATAAAGTGGTTATTATCATATCTTCATACTTATGATAAATGTTTACATACCATGCTATAATTGTATTATCCGGAAACATTAATACTTGTGTGATTTGTAAACGTAAAAGAGTCCCTAGTAAAGCCTCTTGTTAAACTAGCTTGTTGGTTAATATATGATCATGGTTTCCTGATCATGAACATAGATATGTTACTAAACAACAGGGTCATATCATTAGGAGAATGATGTGATGGACATACTCCTATAGTTAAGCGTAGCATAAAGATCAAGTCATTTAAATAGTTCATTTGCTATAAGCTTTCTGATACATAGTAACCTAATTCCTTCGACCATGAGATCATGCTTATCACCATCATCGGAAGGATGCTTTGATGACATCAAACACCACACCGTAACTGGGTGGCTATAAAGGTGGCATTGAGTGTTCGGAAAGTATGGGTTGAAACACATGGATCAAGAGTGGGATTTGTCCATCCATATGACAAATAGATATACTCTGGTACCTCTCGGTGGAATGTCATCCAAATTAGCTTGCAAGCATGTGACTGGCTCACAAGGGATCACATATCACGGGAACGAGAAAAGAGTACTAATCGTTAACGAGGTTGAACTAGGTATGCAGAGATACCGATGATCAAAACCTCGGATAATTAAACTATCATGAGACAAAGGGAAATTGGTATCGTATGTAAGTGGTTCATTCGATCGCAAAGTAATCGTAGAAATATGCGGGAGCCATATGAATTTTCAGATTCCTCTATTGGTTATTGATCGGAGAAGTGTCTCGGTCATGTCTGCATAATTCACGAACCGTAGGGAGACACACTTAAGGATTCGATGTTGTTGAGTAGTTATGGAATGATGAGTAAGAGACCGAATGTTGTTCGGAGTCTCGGATGGGATCCGGGATATAGCGAGGAGATCCGGAATGGTCCGGAGAATAAGATTCATATAAGGAAAGTCATGTTTCGGGGTTGGAGAATGGTTTCGGTGTTTTCATCGGAATGTTCTATAAGGTTCCGGAATGTCCGGCACTCCGGAGGGGAAGGGTACATGAATGTGTCATAACAAGTTGGAATGGTTGCATCATGTACTAGGTGTCATCGCTGAGCAAAATAAAGGGATAAATCAAATCCTAGTTTGAAAAGTCAAACGCCAATTTGAAAAGTCAAACGACAAGTTTGCTTGGTGGAGGGAGAGTAGGAAACCTACTTGGGGAGGAAGTCCCACTCCCTCCACCTCCAAGTGCAGCAGCCGCCGCCTAGGGTTTCCCCTCCAACTCGGCGAGTTGGGGCTCTCCCCAAGCCCTAGCCGTCGGCCAAGCTTCCTCCCTTGGTGCCTCTAAACCCTAGATCGCCAAGGCCTCTCTCATAGTCCACCATACTCGCTCCGGATTAAGGCGAAGCCCTGCGAGATCTCCCCTCTACTTCCGGTACCACGCCGTCGTGCTGCCGGAATCACGAGGAGAGTGCTACAACCTCCGCTGCCTGCTGGAACAAGGGAGAGGAAGGTCTTCATCGAGTACCGAACGTGTGACCGACTACGGAAGCGCTGCCGGAACACAACGCCGGAAGGATCGTCTACGCGATCTTGAGATCGGCAAGTGTACGACTACATCACCCACGAGAATCTGCTCTCGTTAACCGCTTTGGATCTTCAAGGGTTAGTATTCTATTGACTCGTTGCTACAATCTAGTAGATAGATCTTGGCTTGATCATAGATTAGATCTTGATTGTGTGTTCATGCGGTAGAAATTTTTTGTTTTCCATGCTACGAACCCCTACAAAAAGTCATAGTAGATCTTAAATATTTTGTCATCATCCAGTTACTACTGTCCATTGCTCCATCTAATGCACACTTCGCTCTCTCGTGCCTATGCATACTAGTTTGATTAGAACATGTATACAAGATGCGGTAAATATATGCATATATCAATACACCAAATACATACTGAAAATTTGCAACCTCATATAATCATCTCATAAAATAAAGAATCAAAAAAAAGAATTGCATATATATATGACCATAATCATGTTAGGAAGCTCATATGACTACATGAAAAGTTGCCATAAGGAACGGTTTGATCCGTCCAGAGTGGTAGAAAGTAAAACCCTTGTTTTGGTCTTTTTTGGTAGTAGCTGAAAACCTTTTTTTTGTTTTTTCATCCCTATTCACGAAACTATAAAAACGTGGCAGAAGCTTGACCGTAGAGTGGTAGATGTCAGATTTTCATTTCCTGATGCGATTTTGACTATGACTGATGCCATCGTAGTCTTTTGAGGCTTGTAAACCCCCGATGTCAGTGTTTCTTGATCTTTTTTGGTCTCGTCTCTATGTTTTGAACTTGATAATATTGTTCGATACAGGAGCCGTATAGTTTAGTAGTTGGATCTCTAATGCCAACCTCTCTTTAGAAGAAACGTGTGAATGAGGACTTTATTTTTGGTTCGACATTGTATTTTAACTTGACAACATTGCCCGATACAGTAGCTGTTTAGTCTAGTTATTGATTTCCCGATGTCAACCTCTCTTTAAAATAACGTGTGTATGATAGACTTTTTTCTACTCGTGCCTCCCTATTTTGAACTCAACAATGTTGCTCGATGCAGCAACCCTCTTTTCATGTGGTGGTTGGTTCTCACCTACTTTTCATGTGGTGGTAGGTTTACTGAAAGGTTGACATCACGGACCCACCAGCCAGCAGCGTCCCTCAAATTTAATGAGCGGGTTTAAAAAAAGTTAAATACTTATGCAAAGAGGCTAGCATCAGGGACAGGGACCCACAAGCCAGAATATACTAGAGAGGCTGGCATGGAGGCCCCAGCAACAAGACCATACACGGCTGCCGCATCGAGCAACGTTGCCAAGGTCAAAATAGCGAACACTTCCAAAAAAATTCCATCATACACACATTTCACTTATAGAGAGACCGACATGTGGGACCCACCAGCGAGACCTAATACAGGTGCTACAACGAGTAACGTTGCCAAGTTCGAAACAGGAAGACCATGAGCGAGAAAAAAGTCCAGCATACACATGTTCCTTATAACGAGAGGCTAACATGGGGGAGCTAGCAGCCTGAAAAAATGGCTGATGCAGTGAGCAATGTTATTAAGTTTAAAACACGGAGGCGTGAGCAAAGAAAAAATTCAATCACACAACTGATTCTTCTAATGAGAGGCTGACATTTGAGACCCATCGGCGTGAAAAAACAACATATTCATCGAGCAACACTATCAAATTTGGAACAGGAAAGCGCGAGAGAAAAAAATTCTATCATACACATAATTCTTATAATGAGAGTCCGATATACGGGACCCACTAGTCTGAATAAACGGCTGTTGTAGCGAGCAACGTTATCAAGTTTGGAACACAGAGACGCGATTGAGGGAAAACGTTTCTATCATACACATAGTTTTTCTAATGATAGGATGACATGTGGGACCCAGCAACATAATTAAACGGTAGATTCATCGAGCAACGCTATCAAATTTAGAACATGATAGCGCGACTGAAGAAAAATTCCATCATCCACATGATTCTTCTAATAAGAGGCTGACATGAGGGACCTAGCAGCGTGACTTAACGATAAACCCATCGAGCAAAGTTATCGAGTTCGAATCAAGGGGCACGACCAAAGGAAAAAATTCTATCATATACACATTTCTTCTAATGATAGGATGACATGTGAGACCCAGCAGCCTGATTAAACGACAGATGCATCAAGCAACGCTATCAAGTTTAGAACAGGTTAGCACGAGTGAAGGAAAAAATATCCATCATACACACGGTTCTTCTAACGAGAGGCTGACATAAGGGATCCAGCAGCCTGACTAAATGGCAGACATATCGAGCAATATTATCGGGTTCAAATCAGGAAAGCGTGACCAAAAATTATGGTCCGCTAAGGACACTCACATCCGAGATACACATGCCTCAAAAGACTTCGGCGAGTCAACATCGCGCGAGGAACCGAAAATATTGCTTCTGCCATGCACCGGTTGAGGTTCGTTCTCGTTTTTAGCGGTTTCGTCGTAGTAGAGAGCCAAAACCGAAAAAAGGTTTTCCATCAGCCATGGTCGAGCCAAAAATTTTGTCGCGGAAGACACGATTTCTACGACGCTCGGCGGACAAAATCATTGCGTGTGAACACTTTTCTTGTAGTATTTATATAAATAATATTTTTTGCTACAAGTACTGCAATAACCTGGTTGATGCAGGACTTAGTCATGAGACGCCAGAGCATTTTAAGTAAAAAGCTATGAAAACAGTAAATGAAAAGAAGCGCCAAACCACCAAGTGGTTCATTTGTCTGTTTGTCTAGTTATCTGAGAATGCTCAGCCGGACTCCTTGTACAAGGGGCAAGAGGTACCTCGGTTGCCACCCTTATTTGTAACTATATGCTTTCAATGACAAATTTTTTTGGGGCCCAAGTTGACTAAACATGTGGACTTGGCGCCAGTAGTCGACGAGCATGAGACATTCAACTTGTAATCAGTCAAGCGTATTAACCATATTTTTTCTCACTTAAACCATATCCATAAAGGATGCCTAGAGCCCAACTCTTATGATCTACATATCTTAAAACTTTATTTTACTTTCTCTTATAGCTTTTTATTTTATCAAAGATATAGCACATGTATTCCCTACTTATTTTCTACGGAATCACCTCTGGTGCGCTCCACCACCTCTGGCGTGATCATCATCAACATTTGTAGCGAGATCCTCTCCATCTCTCTACTGTAATCTCTTAAACATGATATGTGATGCAATCTATTGTTTTCTCATGATCTATTGTGTCTCTATGTCTTTGTTTGAGTAGCGATTTGTTTATGGCCACTGGCGGACCTAGAACTTTCTAGAAGCCTGGGCGGACGGGCCTATGATGCAATTTTTTTGGGACAAATTACTATAGAACATAGTGTAATAAAAGGTGTCGCGCGGCCGGCAAGCCCGGACGGTTGCCCGGGCAATAGGGAGGGTGAATCCGCCTATGTTTATGGCAGTTGTGAAATAGTTCGTTGTTGGTTGCATAGAAGTATATGTTATCTTCTATGATGGTCTTATGTAGTGATATATGAGTGTACACATATGTTGAAAAATGTATAAGATTGTCACTGTTGCATGTTGATAGGAAGAGTGATGGCCAGAAACAGAAAACATGTCACAGTCTTAAATATGCATGCTATGTTAATTCATGGTTAACTAACGGGAGGATAAGTTATGAAGACCTTAGATCTTTATACCATGGTTGGATGTCTTAATGAATCCTCTGTTTGCACATGAAAATGGTGTTAAGATCAATTATTAGAGGTGCAATTGTTTGGTAACACGACTGCACCTAATTATGGCTTCTCTATAGAAGAAATAATAAAAAGACTATCCATGTGCTTCACTAATTATGACAATAAAACGAACTAAATAAAAATTTGCCTAAACACTTGCTCCCTTGAATTACTTGCTTTTACTTTTACTTGTTTTACTTTACATGCAATAGTTGTACTTTCTATATTACTTTTAGCACTTTATAGTTTTATCATTTGAAGTAAAAAGTACCTTACACACTCTAGTTCATTGCTTTGCACAAAAGTCTATATAAATGGATTATAGGACTTTCGAGAATCGATAGTTTACCTTCAGCTTCTTGTGGATTCGACAGTCAAATACTTGTCGAATTGTGATATAGTGGCTCCCTGCTCTTAGGGATTATCAGTTGCCTATTGCGGTGTTGAGTCGGTTGGATCGTGGAAGGGAGATCTTCACCAACCATGTTATTAAAACGTTTCCGCTCATTTTGTTCAAGGGTATGTAGATCTCTCACTTGTAACTTGTATTTAGTAGATTTGATATGGTTCTTATTCACTCTCTCGTAGGAAATTATTTGTTTACTATGCTGCGAATCGCATCAAGTAGGGCACCGCTCTCTTAGAACCCAAACTGGTGGCGCATAAATTTAGTTAAAAATCATTGTTTCTAACTTTGACCAAATATAATAAAACATATTCAAAACTACAATTTTAAATAAGTATATTATAAAAAATATCTTATAATGGTTCTATTGATATTGATCCAGTATTACAAAACTTTATTTTTTCTACATTCGTAGTCAAACTTTGAAATATTGACTTTTTATATTGCATCTCTTTTGGAACGAATGGAATAATTTTTAGAACAAATAGGAGCATTTCTTTAGAACAATCTAGTCAGACTTTATTAATCAGATATAATGTTTACAGGGATAATAAAAGAATAAGGATGAAGCGGCCACAAATAGCGTCCAACGTTATGTAAAACCATGCGGCTAGATTGTGTGTCTCGAAGTTCGAGGATATGCCCTCTCGTAGGCAAAGTTGCAGCCTGCTCATCAATAATTGATCGTAATTGCTGTGCACACGATGTTCTCTTTACAATTTGTGGACGGCACTTGTGTTGCACCATGTGATGGATGAGCAAACCAAACGAAAACGGCCATATGAATCGTCGTAAAAAAACATCGTGTGAAAGGCAGCTTTGATAATCGATCCATAAACCCCCTTTTTTTACATTGATCCATAAGCCCCTTTTGTACCTCCTTTGATGTGTGAGATCACCGTCCTACAGTCAGATGCTTCATGAATCGAGCTCAGCATAAAAAACTTGCAAGTGTGTCTTCTGGATATAGGCAGCTTGGTGTACCATTATTCCTGAGGGAAGGTGCTCGAGTTGGAGACCCAAGCAAAATTTGGTTTGACCCAAATCCTTCATCTCAAATTCTGTCTTTAGATGATTGCGTACTTCATCAATATCTTGTGTGTTGCCAATAATGTTGAGATCATCGACATACACTGAAATGATGCAAAATCCTGAAGAGGACTTCTTGATGGAGACACATGGACAGTCATCATTGTTGGAGTAACCCTTCTGAAGAAGGAACTCACTAAGTCGGTTGTACCACATCCGTCCCGACTGTTTCAAGCCGTATAAAGACTTGTTCAGTTTTACACAGTACATGTTGCGTTTAGTGCTTGCATTCGGGACAAAGACTCCATCAGGAACCTTCGTGTATATGTCTGAATCTAGTGACCCGTAAATATATGCGGTCACGACATCCATCAACTGCATAGATAGATGATTTTGCACTGCCAAAGATATAAGATATCGGAAAGTGATACCACTCATTACTGGAGAATATGTCTCATTGAAATCAATGCCGGGTCTCTGCGTGAAACCCTGTGCTATGAGCCTTGCTTTGTATCTCACCACCTCATTGTTCTCATTCCGTTTCCGGAGGAAAACCCATTTGAATCCCATAGGGAAAACATTGGGAGGTGTTGGTATTGCTTCTGTGAATACCTTCCTTTTATTGAGCGGAGCAAGTTCTGCTTGTATTGCTTCCTTCCATTTAGGCCAGTCGGAGCGTTTCTCACACTCAACGATAGTCCTTGGATCATGATCATTGAGAAGGGTATCGGCAATTGTAGCAGAAAAATAAGTGTCGACAATCGTAGACTTACGGTTGAATGATTCTCTAGAATCGAGATAGTTGGTGGATATCTCATGCACCCTTGATGACTCTTCGTGATTTTCCAATACGTGTGAGTCTAGGTGTCCCGATGTCCCAGCCAGTGTGTGCAACCTGGAGCTGGGTTGTGGAGGTTTCCCTTCCATTGGGTGTATACTACCCATAAGGTGTTCGTCAACGTTGAGCTGACTTGCATTTACCGATTTGGAGGATTTTCTCCTCTCTCTCCTTTGTTGCTTGCGAGAAGCAGGTTCCGGGTCAGAAGTCGTACTACTCCCCCTCTTTTTAGGATCAGGGAGTTGAGTGGTTTTTGTTGGTACCTCCACTCTTTCTGGCGCATTTCTGGCCAGTTTCCAGGATTTTGTAACACCTTTTAGATCAGTAAATGAATCTGGCAGATTATTTGCAAGATGTTGCAAATTGATGATTTTCCGAACTTGGAGTTCGGTCTCTTGGGTACGTGGATCAGAGGTCGAAATGGCAATAGCATTCCAATCAATTTCCGGGCATTCTTTCTGGTACTTGAAATCTCCCCCTAATGCCGGAAAATGTTCCTCATCAAATATGCAATCAGCGTGACGGGCTGTGAATAGATCCTCAGAAAGGGGTTCCAGGTACTTAATAATCGACGGCGATTTGTACCCCACATAGATCCCTAGTTTTCTATGTGGGCCCATGGATGTCCGCTGTGGTGGTGAGATCGGGATGTATGCATCACATCCGAACTTACGCAGATGGGAAATGCTGGGAGGATTTCCACGTACCAATTGCAGAGGGGAAGTACTGTGATATGTAGTAGGTCGCAATTGGATTAGGTCAGCGGCGTGTAAAACCGCATGACCCCAACACGAAATTGGCAAGCTGCAATTCATTAACAAAGGTCTTGCAATGAGTTTGATCCTCTTTATTAGGGACTCAGCCAAACCATTTTGAGTGTGGACATATGAAACAGAGTGCTGAACTTCAATCCCCAAGGCCATGCAATAGTCATTGAAGGCGCGTGAAGAGAATTCTGCAGCATTGTCCATGCGAATTGATTTAATTCGACTTTCTGGATAATGGGCCTGTAACTTAATTACTTCCCTCATTATCTTGGCAAATGCATGGTTTCGTGTGGAAAGAAGACACACATGTGACCATCGTGTAGATGGGTCTATCAAAACCATGAAATACCTGAATGGTCCATATAATGGTTGGATAGGACCACAAATATCACCTTGAATTCGTTCAAGGAACTGAAGTGGTTCAACTTGTATTTTTAGGTGCGAAGGTCTCAAAATTAGCTTCCCTGTGGCACATGATATACACACAAAGTCTGATGACTGAGGGAATTTAGACTCATGGAAATTATGACCAATGGAATTGCTAGTAATCTTCCTCATCATCCCGATGCCGGGATGGCCTAGGCGATCATGCCAAGTTTAAAATGCGTCAACATTCTGAAAGATTACCTTGTAAGCAACATGTTTTACGGGCTTGATGTACATATAGTACAGTCCGAACGACAGAGAAGGAATTTTTTCAAGTACTTGCTTGCCATATCCGTTATCTTTTGTGAATAGCAGATACTCTTCTTTGTTGTCTTCATGGGTTTCAATATGAAAACCATTCTTACGGATATCTCGATAACTGATTAAGGTATGTGACGAATCGGGATACAACAAGCCATCCTCAATTGTCACCTGTGTACAGTTTGGGAGGGTAAAATATGGCACGTCTAGTGCCAACAATTACCGTATCGCGTCCAGCGATAGTCAAAATATCTCCATTCATCTTTTTCAGAGTCTGGAAATATTTCAACTCCCTTAGTATAGAGTTTGTGGTAGCACTGTCCACAAGGCATAATTCCTCTTCCATCAGATTGTCCCCGTAGAGAGCTATATATAAAAATAAAGAATTTTCAATAAGAAAACCTTATTTAGATACATAGAATACAATCTTTATTATATCAAAGTGCTAATACAATATACATGACAACAATAATACTTATGTTCTTATTATAACATCACAAATGGACATAAAATAAAGTGATCATTAAGGAGATAGTGGGACTAGTCAAAGTCTCCAAACACGTCGTTTGAGACGTACTCAATCATCATGTTCTCTGTGCTCATAGGATCCTCGGGCTGCTGGAGAGTCATGGTGTTGCTAGGTCCAGGAGGAGCATCTTGCGAACAACCAGCTCCATTGGTGCCATCTGGATGAAGGTTGAAGTTGGCTTCAAACCTTTTCCCTTGAGGTGCCTTGCGTCCTTGGGATTGCTGGTAGAGGATCGCCAGATGCTTTGGGGTCTTGCACTTGTTAGTAGGATGCGTGTAGCATCCACACTTGTCACAAAGCCTAGTTTTGTCATACTTTGGCTTTGAGGTGCCTTTCCCACGGTCCGAGTTTCGAGGCTTCCTGTTTCGGTTGCGCTTACGCTTACCCTTGAAGTTTGGTTGGTTACCATTGAAGGCACCACCAAACTTTCTTCCGTTCGCAACATTCATATGAACTTCCGGCAAAGGTTGGGAACCAACCGGATGCTGAGAGCCATTCTTAGCAAGAAGCTCATCATGCTTTCCAGCCTGAAGTAGGATATGAATAAGGTCTGAATAGACCTGGTAGTCGCGAGCGCGGTATTGCTGCTGGAGGAGCCTTTCAGATGGGAGCATAGTGGATAGAGTTTTTTCTATATTTTTCGCATCAGTGGGTTCCTTCTCGCAAAATCGCAGCTTGAAACTTATCTTATGAACCTCATGATTGTAATCCCCAACGGACTTGAAGTCCTGGAATCGAAGATGAGTCCAATCATAAAGTGCTTCGGGCAGGACAACTGCCTTCTGCTTTTCATACCTCGTTTTGAGGGCCTGAAACAAAGTAAATGGGGATTCCTCCTCCAAATACTCGGACTTAAGATACAGGTGAATATGATGCCTTATAATGTACAAGGCAGTATATTTCTACTCTTCTCTCAGCGGTGCGGCTCCAGTCGGAAGAGGGTCGTCCGAGTTCTGTATGGCACGCACTATCCCACGGGACGCAAGAGCGATCTTGATGTCCATGGCCCATATAGGGTAGTTGTGGCCATTAAGCTCGAGTGCATCAAACTCTCTTCCAGCCATCGGTTACCTCTTTTCTCTAATTCCGGTGATCGCCGGAATCCTCGAAGGGCTCTCGCCGAAGCAGGTGCTGATAACGTCTTAGAACTAGAAAGATTGACAACGAGAGACAAATGACTAGAATGAATCTGTATCCTTTATTGATGATTGATAGAGCTTTTTATACAATTGGAAATATGTCGGTTCTCTGAAAGACGGCATCGATTAGGCAGTTCCTAGATCGATGGCTATCGGAGTTTCTCCGGAAGGAACCATCGGGAGCGGGACGTCGGTTCCCAGGTAGAAACCGCACCCTCCCAGTTCCCTTTTTTCCTGGGATATTTTCAACAAGATGCTTCATGAATCGAGCTCAGCATAAAAAAACTAGCAAGTGCCACTATTAAAAAAGACCTATCAGATTCTAAAAAAAAAAAGACTTATCAGGCTTTCAGCCAAATGCTTGTGGGCCACGGAGGCCCACGTTACTTGTTTTCTTAAGACCAAGGCAGCCACGCAGGGGTCTGATTCTCAAAAAAAAAAAAAAAAAAAAAAGCAGCCAGGCAGGTGTCTTCTTCTTTCTCCCTTCTCCCCTTTCTTCTCTCTTCTTCGCTGCTGGCTCATAGAACTTCCCCCAAAAATGCTTGTAGACCTTCTTCTTTCGCCCACTGCCCCGGCTGTCTCAAAATCCACACCCGTCGCCTCTCGCCTGGGACTAGCAGGCTCTTCGCAAGTGGGCGCTCTTCGTTTCACTCGCGAAGCACTTATGGAGGATCTTTCTCTGTCCCGATCCCCGAAAGAAGGCGATCGATTGGATAGCACAACGCCTGCAATCGACTGCGCAGGCATCACAACTCATCAAGCCCCGTCTAATCGCCTCTATAAGAGGCGAAAGGATAAGCAATCGCAACCTGGAACTATTCCGGCAGCGAATAAAATCCAATCGCATCCCCAGGTCCCCAACTCGCAACCGCTCCCCCGCCTACCTCGATCCGCGCCGCGCGATCCCTGCCCACGGCCATGGAAGGAGGAGGCAAGGCTCCCGAGCCGGTGGACCGCGGCGGCGCCGCCCTTCCGCGCCGCGTCGATCCCCAGGTCCGTATGGAGTTCTCTCTCCTCTCTCTCTCTCTCTCCCTCTACATATATTCCGCTGGCCACGCCATTTCCGTTTCGAACCTAACCCTCTTTCGTACACCGTTAACTTCCAAAGGTACCCCGCCGCCAAAGGGGTTACTACATCGGCGGCGCCGGTCGGGACGTCGACGGCTACTTCGCTCTCGCCACGGAGGAGGACTACGGCGGGGTTGGTGGCTACTTCGATCCCACGGAGAAGGACGGCGGGGACGGCCGAGGCTACTTCGCGCCCACCGCAGAGCAGGACTACGGCGACGGCATCGGCGGCTTCGCTCCCGCACCAGAGCAGGTGTACGGCGGCGCCGGCCGCTTCGTCGGCGAGGATCTCGCCCCGCTCGCGGAGCGCATCCTCTTACATGTCCCACGCCCCGTCGGATCGCCCGGCCGCGGGGGCAATCTCCCCTTAGCTCCAGTCGCCGCACCACCTCCCCTCATCGAGGTAAAGCATCTTCCTCTCGCTCTGTACCATTTCATATCGCGATCGTAAACAGTAACCCCGAATCTTTGCATCAGGGCGCTCTTGGCAGAGCTACTGGCCCCGATGAAGACAGAGACCGTGGAGGCAACCAGCAGAACCACCATGGGGAGGTCGACGATGACATGCCTCGAGTACACGGCGGCCACCATCACAGAGAGGTGAATGCACTGGGTGATGTGGCTCGTGGAGGGCAGCACATCCACCACCTTCCTGTTGGCGGTGCCAACCGCCGGCCACGACTTCTGGTGAGCTACTGGCATACCGATGAAATCCTTGCTATTTTCACTCCGTATAATTGAAGCTGCCCTCCGAAAACAATTGTGCTAGCTACTAGGTGTATCTGTCCGAGATTAGTAAGACGATGGTGCTAGGCTACGGAACCAAAGACAATGTGGAGGATATAGTTTACTTAAGCTGTGTTCTATGGATAATCTAAAGAACTAATAATCTTAAGAAGAGGTGTCAAGAGGCATGAACAACGCTGAGAAACGCTAAGTTTGTGCTGTCAACAAGAGGTGACAGCGTCTTGCCTCATTAGCTACCTAATCTCCGTCTAGCAACCACTCTGGCATTGGGTGTGGGAAGGCAGATGCCTTGAGCATGGAAGATCCTTGCTACCTCCACCTTTTGTGTTCTTCCTTGATTTCGTCTTGACTGTACACTAGGTGTACCACTGTCGAAAACAATGTCATATCGGTGTTGCCGCAAGCACCAGAATACTAGTGTAATGATGGTCCACAAGTTTCTCAGGTCGTGCACCGGTGCTGTCCGAGGCGTCCACCATGACAGCATATTAGTGTTAGCTGAGTTGCCAATCTTGTCCTTTTTTTTCATTCTGTACAGTTGAGACTGCCATTTGAAAACGACTATGATAACTAGCTGTATTTATCTGAGAGTAGTAAGACTCTCAGCTCATAAGAAGTTTTATCTTTATTGACAACAGCAAAGATATAACGTAAGCAAACTATTCTCTACATCATCTTTAGTTCCACTTTGATAAATATGTCAAGTAGAGGTTCAGAGGTATGTCAAATTAATCCACTTTGATGTTTAATTTGTTGGGGTGGGAGTGGAGAGACGGTAGCTTGCTATTATGTTTTAAGATTTGTATGATCCCACTTATGAGCATTGAGACGAGAAAGTTTAGAAAAGGAGTAAATGGGACACAAATCTTTATAAGTAGGAAAGAAAACTCTATATTTGTGATGCATTTGTTTCATCTTTGAGATCAGTTACTACAGAGATCGTCTCTCGATGTATTTATGATGACATGGACTTAATACATGCTCAACTGGTTATGTGTCGCAGGCTGAACCAGATTTGGTACCCCTTCGTGCCAATCGAAACCACCTGGACAGCAAAGGCGCTCAGCTATCGATTCTGGAAAAGAGGCATAGGACCGACAATGAGTTTGCAAACGCAACAAATGAAGATTTGCTCGATCTTATAGCTTCCTTACATGCACTAAAGAAAGAGTTTGATGCTGCTTCTAAAGATGACAAGTATGCTGCAAAGAAGTTGGCGAAGGCTTACAAGGGTGCGCTTGCCAAGGCTATACAATACCAAAGAGCTATCACTAGGGCTGGAGGGGTTCCCCAGCCTATCCCCACAAAGCTTATGATTTTACCATCACCTTGAGATGTATAGTAGCATATTCGTGATTACTTAGGCTTTATTAGCTTCTTACTGTCATACACAAACTTTCCGATGTCCTTAAATTTGTGTAGTCCTTGTTTGACAAACTACTGTGTGTGGCCTCGAAAGTTGTTTGTTGTAGCGTAGCTAGTCAAACTGCATACTGCCTCTTAAAGTCTGGATATATTGCATATACCTGGTTGCACTGCACATAAGTTCTCATGCCTTCATGGTAAGTTTTCAGCTCTGAAATTTTTACTAAGAATGACCTGCAAGAGTTCGATTTATTGCTTTGATATGTGCATAACTATGGTTATTGCTTCTAAAACATACTTATTGCAACAGAAAATAAGGTTGTATTTATATTTGTTGATCGGGGCATACAGAAACAAGTAGTTTTAAAGTGTCTATTTTTCGAGTAAAATACATCGGTGGAGTCGATACTCGCCTTTTCACTGTACACAGAGATACATAATTTATGGTCATCCAGTCATCAAATACGTTGCATGCTTCACTGGAGGTCACCCGAGCCATGTAGAGCTATATATCTGTGGCACTAGTTTAACCAGTCTAAAGCAGTGGCATTGTCACACGCCACGTAAAATAAAAAAATTTCTAGCGGATCCAATGTGAGAAGAGAGGTAACAGATTAATATCCTCGAAGATCGAACTTAGTGGAAGTTTACTGATAACAAGGTTGATAAATACAATCGATCCTTGCAACAAGTCTTAGGAAGTCGATCCTTGCAACAAGTATTATCCCACGGACGGCTCCATGAACATGCACCGATGAAGATGTTATTGTCGAAGTAGTGGTGCGTCGATTCCCACAGCTAGTCGATTAGCCGCGAGAAGATTTCGCTTTGTAAAGATCCGCATGATGAAGTGCTCCAAGTGTAGCATCCTCACCGGTATCCACACATACGAGATCAACGATACCCCATCGAGGTGTGATCAAGCACACGGTCGAAGCGGGAAGACCCGGCAGCGCTTCCGCAATCCCGTCTAGATTAGATCTAAACGGAGGTAGAACTCGGGCAACGCTCCAGCGTCGTAGTAGAAGAAGAACCTAGGGCATGCCCACCCTAGGGTTTTAGTCCATGCCATGGAGAAGACGGAGACGAGAGGAGAGAGGTAATACGTTGGAAACGTATCTATAATTTTTTATGTTCCATGCATGTTTAGTATCTACTTTGTTTTGTCTACACTTTGAGGTGTTTTTATATGTTTTCTGGTACTAACCTATTAACAAGATGCCACAGTGTTAGTTGCCTGTTTTCTTCTATTTTTGGTTCCAGAAAGGCAGAAAATCAATATTCTCAGAATTGTATGAGACAAAACCCAAAGTTAATATTTTACCGTGGGGAACACGGAGCCAGAAGACGAAACAGAGGAGGGCCTCGAGGGGCCACATCCCTGGCCGTGTGGGTGGGCCCACCCCGCGCCTGGGGGCAGCCGCCTCGGGCACCCCCTCGGCCTCCCTCTTCGCCTATAAAAATCCCCCGATGCCTAAACCCTAAGTACCTGATCAATATTCCATGGAACCGTCTATAGCCGCCGCCACCACCGTCCCTAGATCGGGGGGATCTGAAGCTCTTCCCGGCACCCTGCGGGAGGGGAGATCATTCCGAAGGCCTTCTTCTTCATCATGCTAGCCTCCGGTATGAAGCGTGAGTAGTTCCACCTTGGACTACGGGTCCATGTAGTAGCTAGATGGTTGTATCTCCTCCTTTGTGCTTTCATGTCTAGATCTTGTGAGCTCCGATCATGATCAAGATCTCATCTATTTGTAATCATGCATGTTGTATTTGCGGGGATCCGATGGATATTTAGATTACTATGTTAGATTGATTAATAGTTTTGTCTTATTGATTCTATCATGTATGTGTTGTTTGTGATCTTGCATGCTCTCCGTTGTTTTTTTAAGGAGCATATATTAATATCAAGAGATACCAATTACACCCGGCCTCTATAATAACGCAATACCATATTGGCATTAAGGATGCACATAGCCAACAAAAGATAAAGAAAACTAAGAAAATAAAAGACCCGCTACAGTGTTCTGGTCCTAGCAGCAACAGTACAACCACCACCAATACAACACCTGAACTCCAGGATCTTCAAAAGCGACGCCTCCAAGAAGGGAACAGTGCACAAGCGTCGTCGTCGCCCGATCAAAGATCTAGATTTTCACCCCGAAGATAACCCTCACTCTCAAAACAATGCCTTCAACAAGCAGGCACAACCAGCTAAGGCCAGACCTTGGGTTTTCACCCTGAAAGGTAAGATTCTGAAATTCACATGTGTTGCCGCCCCCACTTACATAGGCTGCTGTTTAGCCCTGAACACCAAGCAAGTCCCTCAACTGTACAACGACTCAAACCTCCATAGATAGATCTCCAAACCTAGACTTCATGAATTCTCCACCTCTGACTTCACCATGGATCGAAAGTCGCCTGGTGGCAACAAAGGACAGAGCTTCGCGGCGCTCCTTCCTGAACCAAACGGTCGAAATAAAACATGGGTGCACACGACCGAATACCACCCGATCCAGCGAACTGCAGGCATAGAAGCGCTGGTACATTCGCCGGCGGAGCCTTCCGCAACTCCCCACTCTGGCCAGATCAAGAACCATCCTCAGAAAGGTGATCATCTCCACACAAGAGGGACCCTAGGACGATCCACCTTTATTTGACCGGCCGACCAACTCCGACGGGGGAGAAAGGCCACCACCACCATGCCCGGGCTCGCAGCCCTAGGTGACCTCGTGAAGCCGGGCGAACCCAGAAGCCATCCCGCTGCCGGCTGCAACAGATCCGATAGGAAACAGTCGAGATCGGGCTCGACACGCTCTAGCCATCACCATCTGGAGGCTGAGGCCGGGAGGACAGTGCCGCCCCTGCCTACGACCTCCCACCGCCGACCGCCTAGGCCTTTGACCGCCGTCGTCCGCCATCACCATCCTTGACGAGGGAGAGGGGGCACCGCCGCCGCCATCCAGATCTCGGACGCAAGGACTGCCGCGCCACCACCGCGCTGTCGGGACTTTGCCTGGCGACGGAGCCGGCGGCGGCGGGCAGGGGGAGGGGCGGGGCGGAGTGCCCTGGAGAGGCGGGGCGGCTACACCCCGGTGCGGCGCGTACGCTGCCGCACGGGGGTCAGGGGCAAGGATGTCTGTTTGAGGAATCCCAGGTAGGCCAAGCCATGCTCTCCGTTGTTAGTAGCTATCTTGGCCAAGTAGTTGCTAGTAACTCCAAGAGGGGGTATTTATGCTCGATAGTGGGTTCATGCCTCTATTTAATCTAAGGTAAGTGACATAAATCTCTAAGGTTGTAGATGTGATGTTTCCACTAGGGATAAAACAACGGTCTCTTGTTCATGGAACAAGTGGATTGTTTACCTTACACGTTTTGCTTAAAGCAGTTGTCTGTTGCTTGCAACTTAATACTAGAGGGGGTTCGGATGATAACCCAAAGGTAGACTTTTAGTCATAGATGCAGTTGGATGGCGGTCTATGTATTTTGTTGTATTGCCCAATCGAATCTCATAGGATCATGATGTCTAGTATTGCATTGTTATGCCTTGCTCAGTCCTGTCAATTGTCGTGCTGTAATTTGTTTACCCAGCATGCCATGTTTGTTTATCTAAGGAGAGCACCTCTAGTGAACTATGGACCCCTATCCAATCTTTACCAGGTATACATCTTCCACTATTACTGTTTGCTTTCTGCAAACCACCATTACCTTCCACACCATACAGTTAATCCTTTCTTATAGAAACCGGTGAGATTGACAACCTCATTGTTCGTTGGGGCAAAGTCTTGAGTTTGTGTTGTGAAGGTCTCCAAGTTGCTTGCAACACCTTTGAGACGTTTCCTTCCTCCTACTGGTTCGATAACCTAGGTTTCTTACTGAGGGAAGACTTGCTGTTGTGCTCTTCACACCTTGCTCTTGGGGTTTCCCGACGAAGCGCTCTCAGGCGCCATCAACAAGTTTTTTGGCGCCGTTGCAAGGGAGGCTAAGGACGTCTTCACAAGGGGAGTCCTTCTCAAACTTTCTCTTTACTTTGTTTTTGTTTTGCTTAGTTTCTTTTGCTTGGTTTTGTTTGCCTCTTTTTTATCAAAAACTCCAAAAAAAAATTAGTTTAGTTTGGTTTGCTTTCTCTTATCAAAAACACAAAAAAATTAGTTCCTGCTCTAGTTGTTGCTGTTGTTGGCTTGCTCCACTTTTGCCAAAATGAACTCTGCTGAAAACACCAAGTTGTGTGACTTCACTAGCACAAAAAACAATGATTTTCTAAGCACTCCTATTGCTCCACCTGCTCCTGATGCTACCTATTATGAAATTAAGCCTGCTTTGTTGAATCTTGTGACGAGAGAGCAATTTTCTCGTGCTAGTTCGGATGATGTTGCTGCCCATATCAATAAATTTGTTGAACTTTGTGAGATGCAGAAATATAAAGATGTAGATGAGGATATTATTAAGCTCAAGTTTTTTTCCTTTCTCCTTGAGAGGAAAAGCTAAAGAATGGTTGCTATCCTTGCCTATAAATAGTATTGATTCTTGGATTAAGTGCAAAGATGCTGTTATTGGAAAGTACTACCCTCCTGCTAAGATTATATCTATGATAAGTGACATTATGAAATTTAAACAACTTGATAATGAACATGTTGCTCAAGATTGGGAAAGAATGAAATCTTTGGTTAAGAATTGTCCCACTCATGGACTTACTGCTTAGATGATTATCCAGACTTTCTATGCAGGTTTGAACTTCTCTTCAAGAAACCTGTTGGATTCAGCTGCTGGAGGTACCTTTATGACCATCACCTTGGGTGCTGCAACAAAACCCCTTGATAATATGATAGTTAATTATTCTGAATGGCACACTGAGAGATCTCCACATGGTAAGAAGCTAAATTCTGTTAAAGAAACCTCCTCTTTGAGTGATATGATTGATGTTATCATGGCTATGCTTGTTAATGGGAAAGCTCCTTTAGATCCAAATAATGCTCCCTTAGCCTATTTGGTTGCTCAAGAAGAGCAGGTTGATGTGAAATTCATTATAAACAACAATTTCAACAACAATGCCTATAGGAATACTTTTGGTAGTAACAACAATTATAGGCCTTATACTCCTAATAATGGCAATACCTATGGAAACTCCTACAACAATACTAGAAGTTCCCCCTCTGAACTTGAAGTCATGCTCAAAGACTTTATTAGTAAACAAACCACTTTTAACAAGATTGTGGAGGAAAAGCTTTTGAATGTAGAGAAAAATATTTCCTCTTTGTCTGAAGCACAGTCCTCTTTGATTAATAAAATGGCTGCTAAACCTGAAATCATGGAAAGTACCTTTGCTGCTACTCATGCCATACAAGTTACTATTGATGAAAAGGTTAGACTGTTAGCCCAACTTCATGCTAAGTGGGACAGCGAAGCTGAAATTGCTAGAAACAATAGTGTGTGCACTATCACCACCACCAATATGGATGCCACTAAACCACAAGAAGTCCCTATTCCTCCTACAATGCCTAAGCCCAATGAGTCTACTACTAATGATTCTAAGTTTGATTTTGATCTTGATGGTTGCAATTTTTTTGAAGTGATTATGTTCCTACAAAAGCTTGCTAGAAGTCCTGATGCTAGTGATATGCATGTAGGTTTCACCAAACACATTATAGATTCTCTTGCTAAAATTAAGGAAGAGAAGTTGAAACACATAGCTTCTATTCCTAGGAAATTAGAAGATAGTTGGGAACCCATTATTAATATGCAAGTGAATGACTTTGATCTCAAAGCTTCATATGATCTTGGTTCTAGTGTCTCTATTATGCCTAGGAACATTTATGAAATGCTTGATTTTCCACCTTTGGAAGATTGTTACTTGGATGTCCCACTTAATGAATATGCTAAGAAGAAACTCATGGAGCGTATTAATGATGTTCTAATTATGGTTAACAATGCTTATGTTCCTGTTGATTTCTATGTTTTAGATGTTGAATACAATGCTTCCTGTCCTATTACTTTGAGAATACCTTTTCTTAGAACTATTGGTGCCATCATTGATATGAAAGAAGGTACCATTAAATATCAATTTCCATTCAAGAAAGGTATTGAACACTTCCCTATGAGGATAGAGAAGTTTATTTTTGCTCCTCCTTTGAAAGCAAGGTTTGATGTTAATGCTTCTTCATTTGAAAATACTTGATTTCTTGCTTCTTGTGCCTAACTTAAAGGCGTTAAAGAAAAGTACTTGTTGGGAGATAGCCTAAGAGTTTTCTTGAGTCTTGGAAGTTATTACTTCAGTAATGAACTCTCCTTATCTTTTTTGTTTGCTTTTTGTGCCAAGAATGACCTCTAATGTGAGGGAAGTAAGATTTGGGGAGTTGTTGTCCCGAAATAGATTTTTGTCCTCCACAGTAAAAATTCATGAGGAGTCTCTATAAGTCGTATTGAGCTGACAATTTATGAATAAATCCCCCAGTATGTTATCTAACTTGGTTAGTTCAACACTTTTTGATTTGAGCAACAGAACGTCTTCAAAAAAATTGGTTTCTACCTGCTGGTCTGTTTTGACAGATTTCTGTCATTATTTGCATTTGCTTCTTATTGATTCCTTTTTGGGTTCTTTTTGGGAAATTGAGATTTTTGAGGGAATTTCTACAGTAGCTCGTGTTTTTAATGAAAGTTTTGTTGCTGTAAAGCTAAACCCAAGGGTCTATTATCTTTTGAATACACTAATGTTGCTAATGAAGATTGTGTGAAGTTTTGTATGAAGGAAAAATTTCAGGTGTAGAGAGAGAATGATGTAATGAGATGAAGAATGGACAAAATCTCAAGCTTGGGGATGCCATCCCGTGTCATCCCAAGAAATATTCAAGAGGTACAAGCGTCAAAGCTTGGGGATGCCCAAGGAATCCCCTTCTTCATTAATAAAAAGCTCAGGTCTTTCTAGACACTTTGTTTTTATTGTTTCATGCACTGTTGTGTTGTTCTTGGAGCGTCTTAGTTTTCGTTTGCTTTGCTTAGTTTTCTTAGTTTGCTTGAATAAAGTAGTTTGGACCCCCGTTCTCGCTGTGTTGTTTTAAATAAGTTGATTGGTGTTGGAAAGGAGTAGAAAGTTCTTGCTTGAAATAGTGCAAGAGGATCTTGCTTTGACTGTGACTTAGACTTTAGCATGTCATGCTAGGTGTTGTTTTGACCTTATGCTTAGTGATTATTTCTGTAGCATGACTTGTTCCAAACAATTGGCATTGCTTAGTGTGCCTTGAAAAAATCATGCGTTGTTTTAGCATGCAAAAGCATAGTATTGTGGTATTCTCCTTTGATGCTTTGTTAGGGTTGACTTGGCACATGCTCAAACCATGTTATGACTATGAACAAGTCACCATAGCCTCTATGATCATTTAGTCCTTAACTTGTAGTACCACTCAATGCTTTGATTAGTAATGTTTTGTCGCTCTGCATGATTATGGCCATTATTGCTCTCTTAGTTGGTTGCTCCCAGTCTTTTGCTAGCCTTCACTTGTATGAGTAAGCTCTACTCATGCTTCCAACTCCCAAGAAACCAAGTTATCCCAAAGTGTCCACTATAAATTCCTATGCATGGTGTGTTACACCATTCCAAGTATATTCTTGTTTTCATCTATCTTCCAATTAAAATTGTTATGTGAAAACTTAGTGATTAATGAAGGGTTTCGCGGCATAGTAAATCAAAATTTTCTACGGATGCGAACAGAGGGAAAGCCAAGATCTAATCTAGGAGATGCAAACAACGAGAGAGATTGGATTAGATCTTCATACCCTTGAAGATTCGCATAGCGGAATGTTCGTCGGAACGTGGGTGATGTAGTCGTACTCGCTTCTCCTCCTCGCGATCCGATCCGATCTAGCACCATAAGTGGCGATGCCTCCGTGAGATGCACACGTGCGGCACCTCGACGTCTCCTCCTACCTTGGTTCAGCAAGTATGGTGGAGACATGGGTTGGATCTACAACGCGACGGCGCGGTGCAATTGGTGGAGAATTTCTATAGCAGGGCTTCGCCTACAAGCAGTCAGGAGGGAAAGAGGAGGGCAGCAGGGCGGCTAGGGTTGGAGGGGAAGGTGTGAGGGGTTGGTGCGCCCCCACCCCTCTTTATATAGAGGGGGGGCGCAGCCCTAGCCCCTCCCCCAAGCCCAAACCGGTGGCCCCAAAGGATAAGGAGTGGGGGGCAAGGAAACCCCCCTTCTAGAAGGTCTATCTCGAGTTTAAACCTCTCTTGGCCGGCTGGGCCCTATGGGGCCTTGTGCCCCTGGCCCAATGCGGCCAGGACACTCCCTCATAGGCCCATGCCCCCTCCCGGAAGGTGGGGCCACGTTGGCACCCTTCCGGAAGGTTCTAGAAGCTTCCGGTACAATACCGATTAATCCGGAACAATTCCGAACTCCAAAAACTGCACTGCCTTATATGAATCTTATTCTCCGGACCACTCCGGAACCTCTCGTGATGTCCCGGATCCCATCCGAGACTCCGAACAAAAACTCATAAACCAATTATCCAATCTATCCTAGCGTCGAGACACGTTAAGTGTGTGACCCTGCGGGTTCGAGAATATGCAGACATGATCTTCTATCAATAATCAACAGCGGGGTCTGAAAACCCATATTGACTCCCACACATTCATCGATGGTCATATCGGATGAACCATGATGCCAGGATTCAATCAATCCCATATATATATTCCCTTCGTCTCGCGATATTTTACTTGCCCGAGATTCGATCGTCGGTACTGTCATACCTAGTTCAATCTCATTCACAGCAAGTACTTTACTCGTTCCGTAATCCGATATCACTTTGTGATTAACTCCTTAACCACATGCTTGCAAGCGGTGTTGATATCGATTACCGAGTGGGCCCGAAGTATATCTCTCCGACTTGGGAGGGACAAATCCCATCTCGATACATACAACCCAACAGATACTTTCCGATCACCTGAGAGACACCTTTATGATCACCCTCTCATAGGATGACGTTTGATGACCTCAAAGCTTTCTTCCGATACCAGGGAGTTGTATTATCTCATGGTCTAAGGAATACAATATTTGAGATAAGAAAAGCTTCGCAAAGACGAACACGATGACACGATCTAATTGCTTCGCTTAGTTTGGGTCTGTCCACCATATCATTCCCCGATGATATGATCTCATTATTAATTGACAACTCATGTCCATGGTTAGGAAACCTTAACCATCATTAATCAATGAGCTAGTCCATAGAGGCATACTAGGGACACGGTGTTGTTCACAAACCACACAAGTATTAAAGTTTACGCTTAATACAATTCTAGCATGGAATATAAACATTATCATGAACAAGAATTATAATAATAACAGCTTTATTATTGCCTCTAGGGCATAATTCCAACAATTAAAGCTCTCACAAACTTGATGGCACACTTTATTTTTCTTGCCCCTAATAAACTTGAACCATTGTGTCATCTATGTTGTATATTCTTGCACTTATACGTTGGAATTAGCAGAAGCGTGCTGTCACGGGGAACGCTTTCAACATTGCACCTGTACTTTGTACACAGTTGATATCATGCTCTTTTGTCTATGGATGTCGTTGGTGTGAAATGAAAGGAGAGCTTGTAAGTCCATGGAGTTATGGATGTGTGTTAGAGAAACGCCTGGGCCGCTAGCCTAAGCCGTGCCTAATCATGGTGGAAACTTGCAGCATCACCATAATGACATCTATGAAGCTTTCTTCTGATAAAGGGATAGAGAGACATTGAGAAGAGGAAAGAGAGAAAAAAAGCACCATATTCCCATGGTAAATAAGAAGATTGCTTAGATGCTCATTGTCTGCTTGCCTTGTCATTTTGGTTATGGGATAGCTCATGTACCATATGCAAGGGGTACCCCGTTGGCGGTTCTTTATGATACACATGTACTTACTATGACAGGAACTTACAGGTGACTAAAGTTGAGTAGCATGAGGAGCGGCCCTCATATTCAAGGGACATGAGATTGCCAACTGATACTTTGTCAAGCATATACTCCATAGTTTGTTCACTTTAACCTTAATCACTTCAATATGCTTATGATAGGGGCAATGAGGGCTGAAAGCTAACAAGTACCATAATTTTTGGAAGCTCTTTTTGAAACTTGAAATCCCTGCTTCCCTTTATGAAGGGCCTTTATTTCCCTATTATATTGAGTCTCCACCTTCTACCTTTAGGCACCAGTTAAGAGAGCATAGTTGCCATTCTTAGTTCTATGTGCATTGTCCCAAAACTTATTGATTGATGCATATTGTGATATTACTTGTTCTTGTGCTACTTGTATCTAGTCACTCTTATGAACTTTGAAGGTGTCCTATGCATCTATTTGCTACTCTATGAGGGACAAGCTGATTGCCACTATGCTATGTTTTCTGTATGTGAAACAAACAATATTTTTAAATGCATGTTATTCATGATCTTTGTTTGTAGCCTTTCATGTTGCATGCATAGTTACTTTGTCTTACTCATAGAAATCTATATTTCATGCACATGTTTAGAGTTCTTTGATCCCAGCTTTCAATGCTTGCAAATGGTTTGATCTTGGTTTTGATGGTGCATGTCACCTCAAAAATTATTATTTTTATCACTTACCTACTCGAGGACGAGCAGGAGTTAAGCTTGGGGATGCTTGATACGTCGGAAACGTATCTATAATTTTTGATGTTCCATGCTTGTTTAGTATCTACTTTGCTTTGCTTTATATACACTTTGAGGTGTTTAAATATGTTTTTGGTACTAACCTATTAACAAGATGCCACAGTGCTAGTTGCTTGTTTTCTTCTGTTTTTGGTTCCAGAAAGGCAGAAAATCAATATTCTCGGAATTGGACGGGACAAAAGCCAAAGTCAAATATTTTACCATGGGGAACACAGAGCCAGAAGACGAGACGGAGGAGGGCCTCGAGGGGGCCGCACCCCATGTCCGTGCGGGTGGGACCACCCCGCGCCTAGGGGTGCATCCGCCTCGGGCTCCCCCTCAGAATCCCTCTTTGCCTATAACAAGCCCCCGATGCCTAAACCCTAAGTACCCGATCAATATTCCACGAAACCGCCTATAGCCGCCGCCACCATCGTCCCTAGATCGGGGGATTTGAAGCTCTTCTCGGCACCCTGCGGGAGGGGAGATCATCCCGGAGGCCTTCTTCTTCATCATGCCAGCCTCCGGTATGAATCGTGAGTAGTTCCACCTTGGACTACGTGTCCATGTAGTAGCTAGATGGTTGTATCTCCTCCTTTGGGCTTTCATGTCTAGATCTTGTGAGCTCCGTTCATGATCAAGATCTCATCTATTTGTAATCATGCATGTTGTGTTTGCGGGGATCTGATGGATATTGAGATTACTATGTCAGATTGATTAATGGTTTTGTCTTATTGATTCTATCATGTTTGTGTTGTTTGTGAACTTGCATGCTCTTCGTTGTTAGTAGCTATCTTGGCCAAGTAGTTGCTAGTGACTCCAAGAGGCGGTATTTATGCTTGATAGTGGGTTCATGCCTCTATTTAATCTAAGAGAAGTGACAGAAATATCTAAGGTTGTAGATGTGTTGTTGCCACTATGGATAAAACAACGGTCTCTTGTTCATGGAACAAGTGGATTGTTTACTTTACACACCTTGCTTAAAGCAGTTGTCTGTTGCTTGCAACTTAATACTGGAGGGGGTTCGGATGATAACCCAAAGGTGGACTTCTAGTCATAGATGCAGTTGGATGTCGGTCTATGTATCTTGTTATATTGCCCATCGAATCTCATAGGATCATGGTGTCTAGTATTGCATTGTTATGCCTTGCTCAGTCCTGTCAATTGTCGTGTTGTAATTTGTTTACCCAGCATGCCATGTTTGTTTATCTAAGGAGAGCACCTCTAGTGAACTATGGACCCCGGTCCAATCTTTACCATTGATACATCTTCCATTATTATTGTTTACTTTCTGCAAACCACCATTAGCTTCCACACCATACAATTAATTCTTTGTTACAACAACCGGTGAGATTGACAACCTTACTATTCATTGGGGCAAAGTCTTGAGTTTATGTTGTGCAGGTCTCCAAGTTGCTTGCAACACCTTTGCGACGTTTCCTTCCTCCTACTGGTTCGATAACCTCGGTTTTTTACTGAGGGAAGACTTGCTGCTGTGCTCTTCACACCTTTCTCTTGGGGTTTCCCAACGAAGCGCTCTCAGGCGCCATCAGGAGGTGGCGGCAGCGTTTGGCGGCGACGACGCTGGGCGGCAGCGGCTAGGGTTTTTGGCGGCGGCTGGTGCTGCGTCTTGGGAGGAGGCAAGGCCACGACTTGTTTGTCTCTTTGTGTGCCCTTGGGTACCCTTTTATAGGTCTGCAATCCCCTTGGGTCGTCCAAGACCCAGCCAAAAAGGCTTTTCTCTCTCTAATTGTGTTTTGATGATTGATAACAACACAAACATTTTGTAACCGTGTGTTAAGATGGTTTCAGTTAAATATGGTAAAAAGCACAAGATGGTGGTTGTTGGTGTTTGTTCCATCAAGAGACGAAAAGCTTGTTGAAGCGTAGTCTTAGGGCCCCTTAGTTTTATTTGCTAGTTTTTTAGGGATCTTGGACTATCAATGGGGGTTACTCAATGGAAGGTGTGTGGTTTCCTGTTCTTTCCACATCACAAATTATTTCTCCACGACCTTCCTATTGTTGCAGAAGTGGAATCCTCCCAAGAATGTGTTGCTGGTGTCCTAAGGCCGGAGACTACCGAGTGCGCACCGCGAAGACTCTAGAAAGTGTCTCCGGCCCTATCTCAGGCCTGGTTAAATAGAGGTCTTCCCAGGCAAGCCGGAGACTAGCCCGAAGACTCCGGGGTCCGCACCCCAGAGACTCTATGGCTCGTCTCCGGCTTAGTCTCCAGCCCAGTTTACCAGAGGCTCTCCCGAGCAAACCGAAGACTGGCCCGAAGACTCCGGGGTGCGGCGCCCGGAGACTGCGGTCTAAGTGGACTCCAACGGCTATTTCTTGGGAGCACCTATATATATACATGTCTTCTATCTCCAGCTAGGTTGACGACTTCCACTCTTTCTTCACCATTGTTGTTGAGCTCCAAATCACCTAGATCTCCTTTCCTAGCCAATAGAACCTGATGCCCTTTGGGGAATAAATGAAGGAGGCCTAGATATACACTTCCACCAAAGGGATTTGAAATACCCTCATTTTTTATTGAGTTACTTGCTACTTTTGGGTTGAATACACGGTTAGGCTGCAGATTTCGATAGTGGTCGCCTCTGAAGACACCAACTTTTATCATGATTTAGTTGGAAATTAGGCATGTTATGTTTTACACACATACATAAAAATATTTTTTTTATTATTCCATGGCAGGACACGGTTATTATACTCTTACATACATAAATACTCTTGTTCGAGTGGGTCGTCGCCGTCAACATACTCATCATCCTCACCGATTACAAAGTCATCATCATCTTCACCGATTATGAGATCCGAAAGGTCCAGTTCCTCGAGCATCGCCGCCCATTCTTCCTCTAATTCTGCCCGGTTCTGGGCCCTTTCGGCGAGGAAGCCGTCGTCGACCTCGACGAAGCCCTTGGCCGCGAACTCGCTACGAACCCATGCCTGGAACTTGGAGAAGCTCGCCCAGCTGGACTCGCAGCTCTCGGTCATGCTGCGGAAGAGCTCCCTGGCCTCCTCCAGGTCCTCCGGCGTCCTGAAGGGGTTCGGCTCGCGGTCGTCGGGGTTGGGGAACGGGCCGTGCTTCGTCCGGGAATGGATACGGTCGATCTCCTCCTGGGGCAGCCGCGTCATCTGCCGCTCGGGAACCTCGACGTCGTCGCCGCCGCCGCCGCCGTGTCCTTCACTACTAGCACGAACAGGAGGAGGAAACTTCTGCTCGATCTTCCTCTTGGTGGTGCAGCTGCACATGCCATCCGTGCCCTCCTCTGCCTTCCTTTTGATGACGCAATGGAAATCCATCGTCATCTAGTGCTACCGGGAGGCACTATGGCAGGCACACTATTCAGAGGCACTCTAAAGTGCCTCCAATAGTCAAAATAGTGCCTCAAATGAGTTTTTAAGGCACTAAAAAAGTTGCCGGGGACGGTCATGTAGGTAAAAGTTTTTTGAGGCAGTTTTAAAAAGTGCCTCTAAATCATAGTCATTTGAGGCACTATGACTAATGCCTCTAAATCCTAGCCAATTGAGGCACTATGACTAGTGCCTCAAAAACCAATTTAAGGCACAAAATAGAGTGCCCCTAAATCCTAGCCAATTGAGGCACTATCACTAGTGTCTCTAAAAACCAACTTTTTGAGGCACTATGAATAGTGCCTCTAAAACCCAACTTTTTGAGGCACTATGAATAGTGCCTCTAAAACCCAACTTTTTGAGGCACTATAAATAGTGCCTCTAAAACCCAAGCATTTGAGGCACTGTCACTAGTGCCTCTAAAAACCAACCATTTGAGGCACTATCACTAGTGCCTCTAAAAGCCAACCATCAACCATTTGAGGCACTCTTCATAGTGCCTCTAAAAAATAACGGCAGTAAAGTTACAGTAACCATTTGGTCGACAGAAGTCAAATTACAGCGGTCAAATTTTCAAAATGGCTCATAGCAGTCACATTATAGTAGGTATTGCACTCAAATCACATCAATTCAAATCACAGTAATACAAAACAATACATAGCTCACTCAAATTACAGTAGTTTATGCAGAGATTTAAATTTCACTCAAATTGTTACAGTCAAATTACAATAGCCATACACCTCTATAATGGGGGAACATCAGAGACGAGTGTAGTAATTGGAGATCTTCAGCATCTAGACATGTCACTTTGCCAACTGGGAATTTAGACCCATATCTCCTAGCTTTGCCTACAAAAAAATGAGACATGCAAAAATTGCTCAGTTTCACCTCAAGGTGCATGTGCAATAAGCGGAAGAAAGAACTGCCAGGGAGTACCAGCAATCTGTTTGATCTCAGGCACAGGCAGTTCCCTAATGCAGACACCATCAAACTTTTTCAGTGTAGAAAAAATAATTCTAGAAATGTTCAGATTAAGACCAATTCTAGTAGCATCGCTAGCCACTAAAGAAGGCGTACCTTATAAAACAATTCAATGACAAGCCACACAATATACCATTTTTGAGCTGTTAACTTATTTATAATCAGAAACAGAATATCAAATGCACTAATCAATACCCTTTTAATTCCAGTAAAAAGGCAATACACATATTGTTCTAGCTCCATATTTTCAATAATAAATATTTCATGAGCACAAACAAGAGAAAAACAGTAAGTATTTAGAGAACAAATGAGTGCAACCAGGAAAGAAGCATTCAACCAAAGAATAATTTAGGAGACTATGTTATCTAAGCAATGGACCTAACAACACACCTTTCATCGGAGCATCAACCTCATGAAATCCCATAGGGGTAGACTCCTCCACCTTGCAGCTTGTAAACCTAGGAGACTACAATAAAAAATATTAAGCAAAAGAGCATTATTAGAACAAAAACAAATCTAAATAACACAAACAGGTGCAGATTGAAGAGATGCAATAACTTATCTTTTTGCATCCATTTAAACAATAGAAAAGACAAATCATGCTACAAAATCTATATGGTTACATAATGCATCTGGTAGTCTTAATTTGCACACAAAAGATTCAACACACTAATAGAAGGAAAGATCAGAGAATATGGATGGTCGGAGAAAGCTCAATCCGGTTGCAAAAAAGATGATGAATCAAGCATAGAAGCACTGTGTTTCCATTAAGGTACCCCATATCGACATACCTAAGTCGAATAGACTAATATCCAACACCCTGAAAGCCAAAGAAGGATCAGAGCTTCTAAATTTCATTGCTACCTAAAAATTACACATGCGGTTTTAAGAATAAATTAGGGAACAAACTCCCATAGTATGTCAAAAAAACTTCATGTCCAAGCTGAAATCCTCACAGGGAAAAACCAAATGAACAACATGGCTAACAAATCCATTGCATCATCTGCAATTGCTGAAGCCAAAGAGACATGTAGGAAAGGAGATAAGATTGCAAATCACCTCATTGCAGGTTTGGGGCGCGAGGGAGAAGGTGTTGCTGCTACCGGTGCCTCCCATCATGCGAAGAAAGGGGATGAGGAGCTCGGGCCCAGGGTCGCATCGTCGGCCGCTAACACTCGCCATGGAGTTGGGACAAGGCGGCTGCCACTGCCTCTCGTCGACGACTTGCCACATCTTGCGGAATTATGCCTGGTATTTATAGTTAGACTATGCGCTATTATGAGTACATCTAAGGCGAGGAGACAAATTGCAATAGATACACAACCATCTGCAGCAGCAAGAATCAAGCCACACCTTACTTTATAAATTCAGCAGTGTAGCATGGATTTGTTGCTCATTATTCTTGACCCCTCCGCTTCCATTCTCACTCCTCTTATATTCAAACTGCACATGGTGACTCTAGAAAAGGAAAACAAACACCAGCTAGAGTTAACACATAGAGGTAGATAGAAAAGCAGATACAATACTCCCTTACATCTCAGCACCAAGAACAAATTCACTCAAACTCGTGTTGGTGAACTATGTAGCAGAACAAATGAGCAAATAGGTAAAAAGATCATGATCAGCTTATAATGGGCAAAACTATACATTTAGTGCAAAACCAAAAACAAATCAGATAGAGATACTGCAAAACCAAAAACAAATCACATATACCTCTGTTCATGACAGTAATAAGTACACATATATTGCAAGGAAACCAAAATTTATGATGAGAATATAAATAATGGTTTTGTATTACGTTATTATGAAGGGAAACACCTTAATAGTGGCTTTCTTGAACAGTGTTTAGTTCTTGACAATGTTTATTATATGTTGCATACAATTTTTGTGTAGAGCATGGCAATATGAAAGAGGGTTACCGGCACACTCGAAGGGACACTGGAAATTCGCTGACCCTCATGCTCCATCCTTCTTCTCAATACAACCTAAGAAAAGGCAGAATAACCGATAAGAACACAGTTACCTTAAGAAATATAGTCATATGAAGCCACTAAAGGAATCATTCTTCAGGTCATCACACATCAACATTCATGTGGTTATGAACATCTTGAGTTTCTTTATCTACCATACAAACCAAGGATTACGAGTCGCTGAGTCGCAACTTGTCGCTGGGGTACCGACTCACAGACTAGCCGTGACTAGTCTCGACTAGTGATAGACTTGTCGATATGTAGTCGAGCTGTAACTACCAAAAAAATACTAAATAAATAGGCTACTAATAGTAGGTATCTGGTGGTGACGTTGGGAAATCTCTGGTGGTGGCATGGTGATATGTTGCAGCAAACAAGACAGGGTAAAAGGAAATCAAGACAGGGGAAAAGGAAACTGCTGCAGAGGAGAATACAGGAGATCAAGATCAAGAGCAAGAGTAAGGGAGAACAATGATTACAGGAAACTGCTGCAGAGGACAGTATAGGAGGACAGTTCAGGAAACTGCTGCAGGGAAGGATTTTATTTCCCAGCCCAGAACTAGTCGCTCGACTAAAAAATGTAGACAAGTCGTGAGTTTTCATCGACAAGTCAACTTGTTGATCGACAAGTTCAACTTGTTGATCGACAAGTTCAACTTGTCGTGTCGCTCCAGGTTATCGTCAACGAGTTTGCGACAGGCCGACAAGTCGCGCGACAAGCCGCGACTTGTCGAGCGACTCATAATCCTTGATACAAACTGGCAATTGACACCTCCAAATAAGCTTACATGCTGAAACTTTGAAAAGCTAATATGCAGGACAATCAGTAAAGCACATCACACTAAAAAAGAAGAAGAAGATAAATGTTTTTTCATGTTCATACAACAAGCCTATGTACACACTGTCAAGATAAAATATGAAGTCAAAGAGAGAACTATATTAGTTTCACACACGGGCACACGGCCATAGCACACACCAAATAGAGGCCAAAGACGCTAGCTGCATAGAAGAGACAAATTGAAAGGATATGATCCATGGCCAGACCACTAATTACCTAGGGTTTGCGGATTTTTTTCACCAAAGCCATGGAGGTGACCGTAGAGAGGGAACCAGCTCGCCCGTCGCTGCGTGCCCTGTCCCTGCTCACCTGTGGTCGTTGTCGCTGCTCGCCCTTTGCCGGCCGTAATATCACTGCAACAGAAAACTAGGACTAGGCGACTAGCAGACGTAATACAAGCACATCTGGGTCTAGCATATTCTCAAAAGCAGGAAACAGTTTTAACACATTCCATATATCTAACCAAAATTACACACGCAAGCCCAAAATCTAGAATACAAGCAGCTGCCAAACCCTAGAACTGAAGTTTTTTACTACCTAACAAGAGCACAGGTGGGTCTAGCAAAATCTGAAAAGCACTACAGTGTAATAAAATGATTGAGAATCATTCTCACGGTAGCACATCGGAAGAATTAGGACAGGGTTACTGGCAGACGTAATACAAGCACAGGTGGGTCTATCAAATTCTGAAAAGCACTACAACAGATTGTGATACATAGGTGATGCATTACAGTGTAATAAAATGATTGAGAATCATTGTCCAACCACTATAGCAGAAGAACTAGACTGGGCGACTGGCACGTAATAAAAGCACAGGTCGGTGTAGCATATATTAGCAAGATAGAGTTTTAACACATTCCATATATATCTATGCCAAAATCACACATGCCACCACAAAATCTAGAATACAAACAGCTGCCAAACCCTAGAACTAATGTTTTTTACTCCTACCTAACAAGAGCCGGGCGCACGCGACAATACGGGTTCGTCATCTAGCGAGCGAAGCAATCGACATGGATCTAACTAATCAGGGAGGGGGAGACGTACTCGCGGACGGAGGTGTCGACAATCTGGCAGACGGAGAGGGAGATCATGGAGGTCTTGCCGGTCCCGGACTGGGCCTGGGCGACGACGTCGCGGCTGGTGATGATGGGGAGTACGGCGCGCTGCTGGATGGCCGAGGGCTTCTCGAAGCCGTAGCCGTAGATTCCACGGAGCAGCTCGTCGCGGATGCCCATGGCGTCGAAGCTGCCGATGACCTCGACCCCCGCCGAGGTCTCGAAGTTCAGGTTCTCGTCGTCAATCGGCCGGCCCCCGCCGCCGGGGCCGCGCCGGGAGGTGGTCGCCACGGCCGCCGCCATCGCCGAAACCCTAGAGGTGGGTGGGTGTGGTGACGAAGGGAGACATGGGGAGCAGCAGGAGGCGGAGACCTTTTTGCACGTGGGTACCTGGGGGGCTTTGGGTTTTCGGTTATAAAGAATGGACTGCGGTGCGGGGTCGGTTTGAAGCTGTGAGAAAGTTTTAAGGGATTTAGGGGTGGTTTATGCAAAACAGGTGTTGAATCCGTGTGTAGCCCGGTCATGGGCCGTTGCTGGACCTAGTTTCCAGCAGAGACTCTACTAGCCAAGCTGGGCTAAATAAGAAACAACATGACATTTATATAGGATATAATGTAGAATAAGCATTTTGTGAGAACTGTAAAATGACATGACAGGGCATGAGGATCCTTACAAAGATATTTCATCTCTACTATGAATTGTTAAGTGTTAGTAGATGTTATTCTCTGTCACAACTTCCTGTCAACAACCCATGTTATTGGCCTGGCATGTCAATATATCATATGACCAGTTCTCTAGAAAAATGGCCAAACTTCTAGCCTTCGATCTCATTATCTCCAAGAACACCACAATAGAAAGAGATGTATATATTATGACCAAACAGATTTGCATAAAAAATAGATTGGCCCATGTGAGCATTCCTTCATACAGTATATGAACAGATATGATTCTCTCTATGAAACACATTTAATACCATACCTGCGGTGTAAAAAAGTTCACAAGTCAACCTAGACAGCAGTAATTCACCACTAGTACAAACCAGGTACAAACCAATTCAATTCGCCATCACTGTGACCAAATTAATACAAACCAGGTACCATTACCAAAAACCCAACCTAGAGAGCAGTAATTCACCACTAGTACCACGAAGTCCATGTCGAAGAGACCACTAGAACCACCAGAAACTAAATGGCTGTAGCCCTATACCTAATACCACTAAACCTAGCTAGAACTAAATCAGCCTAGAACACATAAGGAAGAGAGCAGGGGAGGGCTGGGGTATACCTTTGAAGCGTAGCCGAGCAGTAGTTGACGTAGACGCAGTATAGGAAGATTGGTAAGTAGCCCCAGCCTACCACCACGCCATGGTGCAGGAGACCACGGCCAAACCCTAGAGGCAGTAGCAGCAGCACCCCGCCTAGGTTCGAGCTGGGGCTTGATATCGGTGAGGAGGAGGTCGTAGTCGTCGACGGATAGCAGCCGGAGCAGTGGTTGTTGACGGTGCGGCGGCAGCCGGAGGCGACCAGAGTTAGGGTTTGCCGTGGTGGGCCCCTGTGGGCCCTGTGGCAGCGCTATATAAAGATGGTGGGGGCCGGGACACGCAACACGAGGTTCGTCGCGCCACCGCTCCCTCCCCCCCCCCCCCCCCACCCCCCCACCTACAATCCCTACCGATCTAGGGTTAGCGCTAGTCACGGGAAGCACCGCCGCCGCTCTGCCTAGCTGCTTTAGCCACACTCTCGCCGTCGACCAAGATGGCCAACGGGTCCTCGAGTTCCATCACCGGAGAAGGTATATCTCTCCTCTCTCTCTCTCTCTCTCTCTCTCTCTCTCTCTGCAAGATCAGATCCTATAGCCCTTAGAGGAAGTAAAAAAATCAAAAAGTTTCACTAAACAAGATAATCTAGATGAAAAACTGCTAAATATGATAATTGGTGTAAAAAGCCTAAAAGTATAGGGCAACCCGTGAATTTATATATGTTAAACAACATATAAGACAAATGTGTCAATTGAGATGACCCTCTATGATCTATTTTTATATAGTTTTGCTTTCTCCATCGTTCATAGGCGTGGGACATGTGTATCGGTGTGTATGAAAGGAAAGATGATGAGTAGATCCTGATTGTTAGGCGAAGGAGGTCAGGCTTTAAGTATCGCTGACATGTGGCCCCAATTATCAGGTGGGATATCCATGAACAAAAAATCATGATCGTCTCATGAGTTAGCGGCACCCATCCCAATAAATTTTGGATAAAGTTGTCATCCTTAAACAATTATGTTACGTGGTGGACTTACATCTAGTTTATTTTTTGATCGGTAATTTTTTTGGTGGACTTACATCTGGTTTATATAATCTATACTCAACAACGCAACGCTACGACCCCCCACACAACAAGGAACGCCAACAAGAAGACGTCGGGCTACCAAATGCTATATCTATCACTGCAGAGCTACTTGCACAAACCAAAACATTTATAGAAGGAGGAGAGATACAAGCATGAGAGGCATATGAGAGTATCTTTTATAGGAGAGGAATGTCAAACAATTGTATAGGAGAGTACAATGTGTATCTATGTAATAGCTATGCATAGCTATTGCTGAATTTGTCATAGCACTATGAATTTGGAAACTGCAGTATGACTTTGGAAACTGAATTTGTAATAGCTATGGTTTTCTTCTATATGCAAAAGTACTCAAGTACTCAATGCAGCCTCACTAGTTACAGTTATTTGCAGCAATGTAGAAAATTTACAGCTTGTGATGTTTAATACCAGCTGCACCATGTTCAATATTGATCTATTGCTGAGAGGAGTTATCAGTACCATGCTATAGAACTAAATATGAGTATATTGATCTATTGCTGAGAGGAGTTATCAGTACCATGTTATAGAACTAAATATGAGCATACATGCACTAAAATTTCTTTTAGCCAGTCCCTAAGACAGGACTAGTCAAATATGAGTATACATGCACTATTGAATTTGAGTGATCACTAGGATGATGTGCACTAAAATGCACTGAATAGTGCAAGTGTGCACTAAAATATTGCAAGTGTGCACTGAATATTGCAAGCAAATGAGAAATTGTACACACCAATTTTTACAAGGCTGCATGTTCCGCAAGGTTCAGGTATTCTGTCACTCAAGAACATGTGCACTACTCCAACTACTCAAGAACTAGCCCTACTGAATTTTTATATTGCTACTACTCCAGGAACACTACTTCAGGTTTTAGAGTGAACAAATGCAAGCATGAACATGCCACACATTAATTTCAGGCATCTAACAGCAAGTGAATCTAACAGAGGAATTCTAAAAATTAATTATTTGAGTGATGTTTACTGAAACATAGACCAAATATTTGAGTAATGATCGCTGAAACTAGAGTATTTAGCATTGTAAGACAAGCAGGAATTTCAGATGCATAGATTCTATGCAGAGAGAGAAGAAAAGAAGCTCACAATCTGCTAAAGCAATGTGCAGAAGACAAGCACGCAAGCATAAATGAAGCCCACTAATGCAAATCCCCACGCCTTGGTGGTGTAGTGCTTGCTGTTGATTACCCATTCCATCAAGCAAACGACCGGAATCATGCTCAATTTAGAAATCTGAAAACTCACATGGCTGCACATATTCAGCCACCACACAAAAAGAGCAAAAAACAGCCACGGCCAATGGCCGGCGCAATCGTGCGTCAAGTGCAGATTGTTTCAAAGAACCGCTTCTATTCTGGAAGTGCTTTATAGAAACTTTAGTTGGAAAGACTTTTATCAAGGTTTAGCAATTTTAGTTGGAGTATCATCCATCCTTCCCCAAACCAAGGACACCCAATTTGATCAAGAGCCTAACGAACAGATTCAGGACATTATCGAATCTGAATAAGATATCACACTAGCAGTAGCAGCAAGCCGGAGCAGACAACAAGCTATGTATCTATGCATACCTTCGATGATCAAGCCGGAGCGGTGGCCAAGACGCTCCTTTTGCTCCGACGGCAGCACCTCCCCGTTGGCGGAGCTACGTACAGTGACGGGGGCGCCGGTGCCGGCGCGGACGGCCTCAGCACGCATACCTCAGTCTATTAGCTCCGTCCGGCTCACTCCTCTGCAGATCTAGCAGCGCCGCTGCATATCTGACCGCCGGAAGGGGAGAAAATCCCATCTTGACTCGACGAGGAAGAGGACGACTTGCGGGAGGACGAGGGAGGCAGCGGCGGCGAGCGAGAGGAAAGAGGGAGGCATTAGCGAGGCGTGGGGAAGCAAGACGGCGGCGGTGTGGGGCGGGAGGGATTGTGCCGGTCCTGCCGGAGCAAGACGGAGGGCGGCGTCCGGTGACAGGCACCACCGAGAGAGAGGAAGACATGATAGCGAGATGGCGGAGGACTGCAAGCTTTGTCGGAAATTTGTTATGGACGTTTTTGTAAAGTAACCCTCCCGACATCCTTTGATGGACGGAGGGAGTATATTTTTTTTTGGCATTTTGTCAACTCAATGATCATCCATTTAAGATATTTAAAATGCTTTGAAAGGCCAACTATTAGAGGCATTATCATATGTGCCTCAAAAAATTATCCATTGGAGGTGCAACAAATAGTGCCACAATTAGTTATTTATTAGAGGCATATTTTAGTGCCTCTAAATAATAATGAATTGTGGCACTTTTAATTGTGCCTTAATTGATATATTTTTAGTGGCATTTCCATAGAAAGTGCCTCTAAAAGATTTGTCTTTTTGAGGCACATATCAAAGTGCCACTGATAGTTTACCATAAAGGCACTAAATTGTGCCTCTATTTTTCCAAATATAAGAGGCATTATTAATAGTGCCTTAAAAGTCTAAACTATTAGTGGCATTTTAAAAACTGCCTCTAAAATCTTATATTTTGAGGCACTATTATTCAAAGTGCCACAAATAGTTATAATTAGAGGCAATTATAAAAAATGCCTCTAAGAAAAGTGCCTCTAATTCATGAACCTGCCATAGCGAGGGGAGATCGAATTCGATGCTTCCAGGTTTCGCAATGGGGATTCTCAAAACAGAAAACCTTGCCGGCTCAACTGATTTTTCTTCGGAGCAATTGATGGTAGGGGATCTTACGGGGATCCTGCTGACTTATTAGAGGCTAGGCCCAAGCCTCCCCGGCCCCGCACTTCGGTAACAGTCGGAGTCGGACGGGCCACCCTCCTTCTAGTCCGTCCCGGAATATGTTTACTACCCTACCAATTTCCATTGCCGCTAAAAGAAGAACTTAGAAAGGGCCAGGCCCAGCACTATGAACCACGACGAACTCGCGACGAATTGAGGACGATTGGTTTTCCTTTCCTCTCCTTTTAGGTATTTCAGCTAAATATTTTTTTACGGAATTCCATCGATCTATTAAAAATCATTAAAAACAGTACAAAGAGTTTTAAAAATAATAAGAATATAAATAGGTTATTAAACCACCTAACGACGACTAACACGAGCCGAAGACGCACCGCTTTACTCGCCCCTCTATCAGTAACTTTATACCCCTAAAAAAAAGCTAAATAGTTCACTGCTATGAAATAAAAATTAATATATTTATTATTCGGTTATACTTTTATGAATCGTATGTATGGAATGGAGAGCAATGTATACGTGTTTCTATCACGTCACAACAAAACATCATGGTTTTCTCTTGATTTCTCACGATCCAACGACCACTATCGACACATGTAGCTCTTCTTTCTCCTCTTGGCTCGTCTTTGTTATGCTTACTTCTTTGTTTGGCCATAATGTAATTACTCCACTCTTTATCTCGCTCCATGGTATTTTTTTAGCTAAATACACTACTAGTCCCAAGCTGTTCACTAGGTGCATTTTAGTCCTACTAGTTATAAATTGGGGATAGAATAGTCCTAATAATTGTAATACCGTGCAAAACTCATTCTAATTGACTCCGGTGCTGACATGTGGCGGTGGTTGTTTTGCAAAAACTTCCCTATACTTTTTATCTAAAACATGTAATTTATTGTTGCCTCGCTTACATGGGCCTCACATGTCAAAGAGAAATAAAAAGAATTAAAATTTAAGAACCGATGGAAAATCGAACTAGCTACCAATTGGCTTTGTGCGCTTCCAACAAGCCACTAATCACTAGAGCAAACAAACATGCACATTCAACATGTACTTTTCCCTTTTATATATTGTGCTCATGAATATTTCGGAAGGCCAGCTTTAGCAACTCTGGTCGGGTCCGCGGACGTTGTCGTCCTCGGCCGCATAGCTTGCCGCCGCTCTGGTCTATGGCCACCCTAGCACCGCAACCCTACAACCACGTCATCGGTACAACACCCATTTACGCACACGCTCCGACGCACCAAGATAGAGCTAGTTGTACAGGTGTGAGCGTGTTGCCGATGGCCTCGCGGACAAAGGAGTCGGTGACATAGCCGTATCACACATAGTCACTGACCATGCATGGGTCTAGAGGCTTGAGGTCGCCACCTCTATGGAGAGTCAGGCGAAGGTGAGGGATGAGCTACATAGAAGGAACATAAAAGAGGGAGTCAAGTGTATTGTGTGCAATCGTGATGAATCCCTGTTGCATCGTCTTCTGGAGCTGCCCTCACTCCCTGCGGGCTTGGGACCTAATCCGCGAGTATACTGGATTGCAGCTACGTAGTCCTGATACTAAAAATGTGAGGCCGAATGAGCTTCGCGGATGGATCCTTGATTGGACGGGGAGTCTCTCGGATAAGGAAATTTCCATAGCTATAATGATGATCTATCAACTTTGGCTTGCTCGAAATGATGCCAGGGAGGAAGAGAAGATCGATGACCCACAGAACATTGCCCGTCGAGCTATGTTCTTGGTTGAAGAGTGGCTGGAGAGTTTATCTATGACACCTCCTGTTCCACCCAAAGCTGTGGAGCACTAGCTCCCTCCTGAGGACAATTGCTGCAAGGCAAACGCTGATGATTCCTTTTTTGCTACGTCGTCAAGTGGAGGTTGTGGTGTGGTTCTGCGGAATCACCATGGCGGTTTCCTCGCGGGAGCTCGCCATTTTTTGAACTCTGCGACTGACCCGGAGCAGATGGAGCTAATGGCGTGCAAGAGAGCTTTACAGCTGGCTATGGAAATGGGAGTTCAAAGGGTTTTCCTAGAGACGGATTGTCTGGGTGTGGTGGCGAAACTGGACAGCAGTGACAGGGAGCGGTCTTTGCATGATCACCTGGTTGAGGAGAATAAGGTTGTGCTAAAGAGTTTCCGTGAACATCGAGTCAGATATGTGCGCCGATCTGGTAATGGAGTAGCGCATTGTTTAGCAAAGTTTAGCTGCGAAAATAAATTGTGTAAGACTTAATTAGGATCCCTGTCTGAGGAAATTGTAAGCTTTTGGCATCTGATTGTGCCGTCTAATATATGCAGCGATTGTTTCTAAAAAAAAGATACATGTCAGGCATATGCTCACAGAGTGCATGATTTGCAATTGACCACACATATGGAAGGCCACCCGCGGTCATAAGGCGCCCAAGGGTTATGGGCGGATAATGCAGACCCGTGATAATAAACCTTGAACTATTTAATATGCACAAAGTAATTTGGTTTGTAGTGGTTAAACACCTAAGTAGGCAGGATGAAGGTTTAGGGTTCAAAATACATCGGTTCTGTATTTCTAGATATACCTAATATGGTCGTTCATGCAAAAAAAAAATGTAATGATGTTTTTGCAAAAAAAAAAAACTTAGCACCACGTGTAGTGGAGACATCTAGGACTAGTTTTACACCCATTTACAACTTTTGGGGGTACTTGACCCCATTTTACAAGTAGTAGGACTAATTTGCACATCCTAAACAACTATTGGTACTGACTGTGTATTTAGCTCATTTTTTTGAAAAACACAATATAATCGTAGACGCTCACAACATGTACATGCACCCACCTCTATGAACGCGCACACGCACACCCTATCCCTATAAGCACCTCCGAGAGACTAAGCTGACGGATCGGGTCTTGAGATTGATGAAGTCAACGCGGGCGCCTCGCTGTCGACGGAAACGTCGTCTCTCACTGAAAGAATATTCCGCCTTTTATGCAACATACAACGTTAAACCTAATGTTTGAAATTTGGTGGGTTAGGGGTATAATCATCCTTCTAGCCACCCAACCACAGATTGGTTTGCTCCATGATATATTTTATGTACTCAAACTTCAAAGAATCACCGCTTAATATTGGTATATTTTATGTACTCAAACTTCAAAGAATCACCGCTTTATATTGATTACGAGAGCCATGTTGGCAAAATTCCCCCTCTAATATCATGTCATGTTGATAGGGCCCATAGACATTTGTAAGAACAGAAGAGTCATCTGATTTGGTGGCAGTGAGTTCAACGGAGAGTGAGAAAGCATCAGCAAAAATCTCTTATCTAACAAAATTTGAACTAGACCATGATGTTAGTAAACCTCCAGACCTTCCATTAGAGGGGAAAAAGGCAAAACAATCAATTTTTCCGGGACAAAAATTTCTGTATAAGCTTAAACCAAAAGGTTCTCTTTTTGTTTCTTGAAAACAGAGAATTTGAGCACCACTTTCATCTATTATCTAGATGAGAGACCACTTGTCCTCATCATTCTCTCCTCTGATACTCCAATTTAGAATTTTCTAGAAAAGACTAGTCATAGATCTTAAGATAATGTCTGGTATCCCCAATCCCATACATTACTAACTCGGGACAAAATCATTACAGATAAGTTCATAGTCCAAATAAAGCAACTAGCAGGAAGTCTTGCAACACATGAAAAGAAAATAGGGACTGAAAAGAGACTGAAACTATCCACATAGACAATGACTGAAAAATACTGAAACAGTAGCACCCAGTTGGGCCTTGGACTACTTCTTTGAGGGCTTGTCCTTGTTGATTGTGATATCCGTGGGTTTTTTCTTGGCTTGCTTTGGCCCATCCTTCCTAGTTGGCTTGCTTTTCGGCTGGATCTTTGCGCAAGAGCAGCTGACAGACAAGATCTTGTTCATACTATGGCACAGAAGTTTCTTTAGGACAAGGGATATCAAAATACGAGCTCAAACTCTTGAATATCTTACTTGACGGAGGAGGGGATACCAGCACATGCTAAATAAGTTTTGTCAAAACATGTCTTTCCTCTGAAGCCATGATTCAACTTCCTAATTGGGTCACTATGTCTGACTTCTGTCTCCGCCATAGGAGTTTTCATGACCCTTCTCTTTATGTGCAGAACTATAGTAGAAACCAGAGTCAACTGAGGAGGAGACTTGTAAGAAGGTTGTGGAGTGGAAAAACTCCCGGAAATATTGTCAACTATATTTGTCAGATAACACTTTGGTAGTTCAGTTGTAGGAGATTTACTTTTCATATTTGAAAATTTTCATAACTAAACTTTTCATTTTTTAAAAATCCAAATCGGAATATTTTTGCAAATATAATTATTTTATCAAAATTTGAAATTTTTCAAAATAGTCTGAATAATTTCAAAATATGAACAATTTCCAGTACAAACACTACTAAAATTGAACATTTTCAAATTTGACTAGTTTTCAAATTTGAACAGTTTTTGGAGTTGAATTTTTTTCAAATATGAACTTTTTTCAAAATCTGATCATGTTTAAACAAAACAAAAGAAAAAGGTCGCAGCATTAACTGGGCCGGCCCACTGCATGGTAGCCTTCAGGTGTTGCAGCAGTAACCAACTTCTGAATTGTAGGTGTACCCAAATTGAAGCCCGGCAGATCCTAAGACCCAACCCGCATCAGCCCAACAAGCGCCAGCCCGCTTGAAGAACTAATTTGACCAAAGGTTTATTAATAAACCCCTAAAAAAACGGAAAAGCCTTTTTTGGCTTGTGAGCTCCAGTGCTTCCTGCATATATTAGAAAAAAAAAGAAAGTACACTTGTAACTTCTAGAAAATCTTAAAATAAAATCCAAAAAATTGCTAATGATGTATCCGACCAACATGTAAAATCTTAATTTAAAATATTGTGTATTCTAAGCTACACAAAAATGACAATGTGTGATTTTTTTATTATTTTAGATCACTATAATATAGATCTACAATTTTTTTTATTTTTGTGTAGCTCAAAATTCACGTTATTTCGAATTAAGAATTTACACGTTTGTTGTATAAATCACGGGCTGCATCCTGATTTTGTTTTTAAATCTTTTAAAAAACTGAAAAACATGATTTTTGTTTTATTTTTTAAAAGCTGGATCGCTGGTGCCATATACACCAATTCCCCACCGTAAAAAAAAGTGTTTATTGCCTTCAACAGAGCATATTCGGTGAGCAGCTGTGCACGGCCGCGCAGGTGCGGTGTTCTCGATTGCTGTGGTGAACCGCTCAACATGGATTATCATTTCTCTGGTTGATGACCGGCACTACCGTTGTTAGCATCATGGTTACACGGGCAGGCAGATTATTAACGGTACTGATCGATCACCCGACGTCCAGCCAGCGTCGACATCTTCGGGTGAGGGGAAGCCCGACAGGGAGTCGCAGGGCCTGCACGCAGAGGTGCGCGGCGACATTAGAACACGGATGAGTGCGCCCAAATTAGCTAGCTGGCACCGATGGAGGAGCCATTGACCACCGCTCACGCTCCTCTCCATCGCGCGCAGGTCGCCGCTAGCGACTAGGGTCTGCGTTCCGATCCCCGATCGAGACCGGCCGCAGGCTGCAGCCGGGTGGCACCAAAACGCACATTCATGCCACTTTGGCGCGAGCCTGCTAGCTCTGCGCCGCTAGCCGCTCGTCGTTTGCTTAATCAGGCAGCACAATCATGCGCGCATGTATGTATGCGCGCCGGCCGCCATTGGATGCCGTTGTGCTAGCTGCACCGAGTCCCTCCAAAACCAAAACTGCGGCCGGGTCGTCACACAGCGCATGCACACATGACATGCCTGCTCAGTCCGTAGTAGGCCGGCCGGTCCCCGTTCATCTCTAGTCGACCGGCATCCATGGCGCGCGCCGCGTGAGAGTCGACATAAAGACACAGCTCCAGCGGCTGATCGGACCGGGCGACGGACGACGGTGTAGCAAACGGGAGGTCGCATCTACTGGTCCTGCTGCATATACGTTCAATATAGGCTGGACGCTATTAACTCGCCGATCGCAATTGCCTAGCAATAATATCGCATCGCGTCCATGAGCGCTAGCTGCTTGTGGAGATGCAGATAGAGATAGGTTCAGTAAAAAGCACGTACGTACAGATGCTGAAGGTGTCCATCGAGTACAGGCCTACAGGCTTGTGTACGTACGTACGTGCGCGGATGCAGACACGACCAGAGCATATGCGCTAGTAGCCTCATCTATACGAACCTATGTGCAGATGCCCGTTCCATCGCCGGTCCTTTCGCATGGCTCGTTAGCTAGCTTTTTTCCATGAACTCTTCACGAAAATAAGAGTTCCGGGTTGCAAAGGGATAATCAACAAGTCTAGGGGCTTGGATCCATATATGGGCATAAGGGTTTTACCTGACTTTTTTGGGATCTGCTAGCGCGCATGCGTGCGCGCGCGACGCTCCGGCCGGCCGCACGATTGTGATCCGTTGGTGCAGGAAATAACACACACAAAATCAGAAAAAAAAAGTATTTTCAAGACAATTATGCATCACTTCTGCTGAGTTTTTTTTTGAAAAATCGGCACCACCGATGGTTAGTTTTCTTGACAAATGTCAACGGGGAACTTGGTATTTGTGGTGTAGAGCATGTGGGAACAATATAGTGAACACGTGGAAAGAAAAAAGGAAGTTCTTCGCATGTGCACTCAGCAAATTCAGAGAGCAATGGGAAAAAAGATTCACGACGAATTAAAACACAAATAATGCAAATAATAGAATGGGAATGCCTACGTCTCAGGCGACTGAGAAATAACTATTTCTCAGTCGGCTGACGTGGCTGGCTCAATCGAATGGAAACATGCATGGTTTATAAACAAAAAACTGCAACCAGATGGCTCAATCGAATCTTGGAACTAAAATCCAACGGTGAACAAGATGACTGAGAAATAACTATTTCTCAGGCGCCTGAGAAATAGCAAAACCGTAATAGAATACACTTAAAAGCTAGTCAAAAAAATGAGAATCTTAAATGATGAATAAAAGCTATAAAATATTATGAATTTTATTGAAATCCATAATTTTGTAGAATAGTTGCACTTTTAGTATCTAGATTTTTCTACTCCCTCCGAGTTGACTTGGATTTGTCAAAATTTAGATGAACCTATATACTAAATAGTGTCTAGATTCATTTAAATCTAGACAAATTTAAGTCAACTAATATGGCTCAGAGAGAGTATTATTTTTTCTGTTTCTCTTGGTTTCGAAAAGTTTACTTGTGTTTAAAGTAAAAAAAAATGCCCACTGTCCTGGCACGCATGAAATCATGTGGAGGACCTAAGCTAGCTGCTTGAAGCCGATCTACGACAGCAAGCTAGCACGCCGGCCAACCGATCCTGCTCATCTGATGGCGAGTTGGCGAGCGTACATACACCCTGGCACATGTGCACGACAAGTCGGCAAACATGGTTGGATTTGGACGCGCAGCACGCGGCTGAGGGGACATACTGTTGTTCGCCCGTACGTATATAGGGTCCAGTCCAGACCGAAGGATATACTCTACACACGGAATACATCTGTAAATGTACGTGTCTCTTCCATGCTGACACCACGTAGCCCCCCCATATTGTGCGCCCGTATATATACGGACAGGGGCTCGGCTTAGCTTGGACCATGGTCCTGGTCCGAGCGAGCAGCGTCCTGCTGTCAGCAGGGGAATCCATGTGATCAGCAGCCCTACCCTTCTCGAGAACCACGTCGCCAGCCAACAGTCATAGCAGCAAATCTGGATCTCTCTCTAGTCTAAAGTGTGTCATGCAGCAGTCACTTTTGGAACGTCTCGATATCACCAAAACTTTCCATAGGATTGCAATCTTCTTCCCTAGCTAGATCTACCCAGAGATTTGAGCGCCTAGCTACAATCAACCCATATGCGTGTTGCTAACCGCGTGCTCATGCAAACCATGCGATTCCACCAAACACATTTTTAGAGCAATCATAGAGCAAATAACCCATTTTTAGTATCCTCCGATCCAACTTAATGGATTCAGAATTGTCTAGATTTAGATGTATTTAGCATTAAAACAATATGACTAAAAACATTTGAGTCTATAAATCTGAGTCCATTAATCTGGTTGAGGCTGGATGCATTTGTATCTATACAAAGTTTTGAGGCTATTAATATGGACCGGATGAAATATATTCTTTTGCATTTGTATGCTAGTCTGGCTATTTATATGCCAGCCTGCCGCCAAAGACGCACCGCCGAAGAGCACCGAGGAACGCCACGAAGAGGAGGGCGCCGACCGACACAGAGGCGGGGCTCAAGGACAAAACACCGAGGCCGCAGACGCGAGCTCCCGGGACCCGCCGCCGCGCTGCCCACGCGGCCACCGCAGCCGCCGAGGAAAACCGGGGCCGCCGCCCCGGCACCCAAAACTCTGCCGCAGCCGGCGCGCCGTCCAGGGCCGCCGCGCCGCTCCGGCCAGAGCTCCCGCCGCCTGATGGGAAGAAGAACCCCGCCCAGATCCCATCGCACGAAAAGGAGGGAGGCCAGCCGCCGCCGTCAACCGCCCGGCCTTCGACCGGCGGCGTCCTCCGGCGGCGGCAGGCAGAGGTGGAGGGGGAGGGGGTGGCGGCGGGGATTTGGGAACGGTCACCCGAGCCGGCCCCCTGGGAGCGACACGGGGACGACGATATTAATATGAACCTGATAAAGTAGGTTCATTTGAAATTGTGTATACTAATCTTCCACACCTTTCTCGTCTCTTCCACCATCCCCCCTTGAGAGTCGACTCTAGCCTCCCGGCCCGATCTGAAGCTCCCGTCGACGGCGATGCCGGCTGGCGGAGGCGGAGGAGAGGAGCCGGACTAAGTAGAGTAGATGGTAGGTGTAGATGTTGTAGTTTGTGTGCCGTTGTGCCGACTGGGAGTAGGTCGCCGGGCTCCATCGGCCGGTTCCGGTGCGTCCTCTGCTTCGTCTTCCTCTGCACGCTTCTCTGGTGGCAAGAGCGGCGGCGCGGTGGAAGCTCGGAGCGTGGCATCTCCGCCAATAAGGCCGTCTTACCTTCTTCTTGGAGGCCGTCCGTTCTGATGCCTTGCCGCGGTGTCAGGCGGTCGCCGGAACCGCTCTGGGTTGCGCCATCGAGGTGGTGGCCAGGCGCTGGATGCGGAACTGGTGAAGCCCCCTTCAATAAGCGGTTCTACTCGGTGTGCCTTCCTCGCTACCATCTCCGCTTGCCTCTCCAAGCCCGTGGCAGGAGCTTTGGATCTGACGGTGAGCCTGTTTTCCTGATGCGATGTGGGTATGCCTTTGCTGCTCTGGTTCTTCTGCTGGATTCGCCTCCCTTCTTCTCTTCAAGCGCCAAGGCGGCGATGGATGAAGAAGCTGTCGAATTGGGCGATGTGCTGGAGCGGTGCTGGAGTTCGAGAACCATCCTGATTCGGAGCATATCCTCTGCTTCTTGCAAGAAGCCGAAATTCTTGGCCAAGATGGCTAAGCCGGTGAGCTCCGACAAGATTTCAACCTCCACCGAGAGGCCCTTTTCGGGCGCAGCTGTTGAGGGCGTCGCCGGGTCAGCGGCAAGTGGTTGCGTCTCCGCTCCTGACCATGGCTGCAACATGCTGAGCTCGTTGCTCCACAGTGGAGAAGAGGAAGGACTAGATTGTAATTCTCAATCTCTTAGCAAGGTCCTTTCTACATATGCTAAGGACCTATGTGTTATTTTTTATTTTATAAGGTCCTTTGTAATCTTTGTACCCCTCCACTGCTGTTTTAATATATGGTTCTAGCCCCTTCGGGGCACTCCACCGTTCAAAAAAAAAAAAATCTGGCCAAGTCTCTCCCTAGTGCTACGGGCTGTTCCGTACGTGTCATCTAGCTGCATCATGCATCAATCTGTTTACTACACGGACGGTTTCTGTCTCGGAACTAGATAGTTGGCGCTAGCCACACAAACTTAGCATCTAAACCTTCAAACGAAAAGGTGGCGAACAGGGCATGCAGCTGACAGTAAAAAAAAAAGGAGTTAGTAGTACTGCCAGTACATGTAGCTACTGCATGTCTCTACGACAGCAAGAATATTCAGGCTGAACTTCAACTTGTTGTCTTTTGGAGTTTTCAGAAGTACACATACTTTTAACTTGCTGTGCGCTCTAGTTACTGTTCCAAGTCTGCTTCCAGAGTTTTTTTAGTAACTTGTTAGAGATAAACAAAATATGTTGTATACTCAGTCACTCATCGGAAATACACATTTGATCCCATGTGTGTATGCTCCCTTTATTAAAAACACATATTTCAAAATGTTAAAAATTTCCAAAAAATATATTCATGTGTATTTGCACATTCTATGAGTACACGTCCGATTTCACGAAAAAACAATATGTTATGTTGATTGTGTAAAAATGACAAAAACATGTCTCGTGGAGAGCCTTATTTTAGCATCTAAATTTGTCCTTTTACAGAAGCCACACAAAATGTCTATTTTTCATGAAACAACATGTGAGGACCTAAAATGTGGAGATGTACCCGCATATATTTTTTCGAATTTTTTTGACATTTCAAAATTTGTTGAAAATTAAACTCAAATAAAGGGAGCATATGCACCCCAGAGCAAAATAGCGGTGTTCGTCACTCATGCAACATTTTTCTTTGAAACTATAACTATTCTTAATTTTAGCCTCCACTAACTAAAAATACAAAATGTGTGCGATCATGTTGCTATGTCAAATGAATTTTGTCACCGTCGTCGATATCTCTCTCTACCTTTTTGCATATTTTTAATTAGCATAAACATGTTAATGTTCTTCAAACTATTTATACTCCATATTTTCAGAGAAAATGTTTTTTTTTTAGCTTGCTCCCTCTATTTCCATTTATAAGACGTGTGTGCTTTCCAAGATTTTCGTTTACCAGAATTGGTTCAAGTAAATGAAGATTGTTTTTCTACAAAATTATATCATCAAAAGGCAGTTTCAATATGAATAGTGACCATTTTGTACAAAATAAATGAGATATTATTGCTCAATTGTTTGGACAAATGTTCATCTCGAAAAGCATGTGCACCTTGTCAATAGGAACGGAGGGAGTATCATCTATAACATGTGCACCTGGAAATTTTGGTGTGAAATGTCATAGTGAAATAGTTGAATATTTCTTCCTCTTAAAAGAAATGGGTGAATATCCACATTTCACACATAGTACTACTCGGTTGCAAAAAAGATTTAATAAAAATGACACGTGTGAATGGTCGGTTGCATTCTGTACCATGCGTTTAACTTTTGGTGGGTATAGCTATATCTAGAAGACTGGTCGGATGAATATGCCGACCGACCGGTGTACTACCAAAAGTTGAAGCCTGTTGGCTCTGGGCGGCTTGGATTCATTGCTCTGGAGCTTATGCGAATAACTGAACATCTCTCAAACTACGGGCCGAAAGTGCGGTGGTACACATGACATCGATCCATCGATCGCCTTCACTTGTCCTCATGCCTTCCCGACCACTGTTGGTCCATGTGGCTAGGTAATAACCAATATATATACGCCCTGGCAATTTCCACTCATGCACCATGCATGCATGCCCGCATATGAGGGCCCTACTTTCAGTGTTCAAGCTAAGAAAATGGGAACTAATATTGTTCTCAAGAAAATTTTAGATTTTGCTCTAGTTTTGTTGAGTAAATATTAATGAACCATACCTATTGGGGCATAGGTTCCTAAAGTTCACAATCTTTTGGGTTTTTTTTTGTCGCTAAACCATAACCGTTGGGGCATGGGTTTCAGAAATTCACATTCTTGTGGGTTTTCTTAACTCTCATCGTTGGCCAAACATATAACCAAATAAATCCCCGGTTGATATTTTTCTACAAGGGAAGTGGAGTCCATTAAGTCTTTACTTTGAATGCTAGAATTCCTCAACCGACTCGATTAATCGTTTTTCACCGGAGCACGCTGATTTTAGTTGCATCGATGACTCGGAAGGACACAAACAAAAGAGAAGAAGAGGTGTTACGGGAAAGAGCGATGAAATCATGGGTTAAACATCGACTTGGTTTGATCCGAACTGGTTGGGTCTGACCCATTTGTGATGAGGCAGCGGTCGCTCGATCTTTTTTACCCGTTATATCGACTATAGTGGTCCGAGAAGTCATATTCATTGCAAACTGAGTTAACACAAACTTGTTAGACATATTATATTTCCTTTTTATTTGAAGATAGTTTGGTATAGAGTAGTACTCTACCCAAACTCTATCTCTTCTTTTGTATTGCTGTCTCGGGGTTTTGCCGAGCCATATAACACGTAACAGATCGCCCCTAGCAGGGTCAACGATCTTTCCTTCTTTTACGAACACCAACATGGTATCAGAGCCACTCTTCCCATCTAGCGCCGCCATCGCCGGAGCTTCTTCTCCATCGCCGTCGGCCCCTCTCCTTCTCCCCAAAACAACCAAAAACACTCCCTCCCCATAGATCCAAGTCCCCTCAACCAATTCCCAAGGTTTTCTTCCTCAAAAACGACCTGCAACACCCTCCCTCCCAAACCCTAGCCTCAAGCCGACCTCTCCACCTCTCGGATCATGTCGACTTCAACAACTCCTTCGGCCTCCATCGGATCTCCACCAACAACAAAGCTCAACCGCGACAATTTTCTCTCATGGCAAACGCAGGTCATGCCCTCTCTTCATGGCGCCCGTGTTCTCGGGTACCTAGATGGCACTACAAAGGAGCCGACCGAAACCATTGGAGCTGAAGATGCCGATCACAAGAAGATCACCATCCCCAATCCATATTACGATGTCTATGTCACCAAGGATCAAGCGGTTGTGAGCTTCCTCGTCAATTCTCTTGGCGATGATCTACTCTATCATGTGTATTGTCTTGTCCATGCCAAGGACGTGTGGGATGCTATTATTGAGATCTTCTCCACTCAATCCAAGTCTCGAGTTTCTGCGCTTCGCGGAGCTCTTACCAACACCAAGAAGCTTGATATGACTGCCTCTCAATTCCTTGCCAAGATGAAAGGGTTTGCCTCCGAACTTGCTGCTGCGGGGAAACCAGTTGATGATGATGAGCTCAAAGACTACATCCTCAATGGTCTTGATGGTACTTACACCCCCTTGTTGCCTCTATTAATGCAAATCCCACTACCACCATTGGTGACATGTCCTCACAGCTTTTATCCTATGAATCTCGTGAAAACATGCTTGCTTCCACGGGTCAAACCATCAGCACGTTCACTTCCTCCATTAATGCTGCTCCTCGCCGCCCTGTTTTTTCCAACACCCCCACTCCACAGCCTCCTATCCTACCTACACCCCCTCCACATACAATCATACCCCATACCATCCCGCCCCATCTCCACCAACGTTTCAGCACCCTCCCTATGCCCCTGCCCCATACACTCACCCTCCTACACCTCACTATCCTTTACCTACATATGCTCTCATACCCTACCAGCAACCAAACCCCTATTACCCACCACCGCCACACCCTCGCCCTTCACACCCACCACCACAGCAGCCCACTCAGGGGCACCAGGACCGTTGGCCCAAGGGGGCGTGGCAAGGGCTGTGGGCCCCCGGATCGTGTTGCTAGTACATGGCAGCCCGGTATTTATTGCCAGATATGCAAGAAGGAAGGGAACCCTGCCAATGAGTGTTGGTGGCGATATGGAGATGACAATGATGATGATGCTCCTCATGACAACAAGGGTTCTTATGACGCCTATGGTGTTAACACAAATTGGGTTCTGGACACAGGTGCAACAAATCATGTAGATGAACAAGCTTCAAGTTCATGAACCATATCAAGGCCAGGATCAAATCCACAATGCTAGTGGACAAAGTATGGAAATTTTTAATATTGGTCATTCAGTTTTGCACACCCACATACTTCTCTTCAAGTCCGTAACATTCTACATGTCCCGAGATCTTCCATGAATTTACTTTCTGCTCATAAAATTACTCTAGACAACAATGCCTTTATTGAGATTCACCCTTTATTTTTCTTGATTAAGGACAAGGCACTGTCATGGTGATCTCTACCACTTGTTCTTGTGTCCTCGGATTACTCCAAGCATGCATTGGTCACCGTCAAGCCCTCATCCTCTACATGGCATCGTCGTCTAGGACATCCATCTTCTTTTATTGTTCAGCAAATTCTTCGGAAAAACAATCTCCCTTATAGCCCAAAAATAAATGCTTACATATGTGATCCGTGCCAACAGGCTAAGAGTCATCAGTTACCTTACCATGTCTCTAATAGTGTTTCCACTATTCCTTTGAAACAAGTGTTTTCTGATGTTTGGGGCCTTGCTCCCTTGTCTCTAGGCAAACATGCATAATATGTAAGCTTCATTGATGATTTCAGTAAATTTACTTGGATATATCTTCTCAAAAAGCGCTCTGAAGTGTACCAAGTGTTTCTCAATTTTCAGCAATATGTTGAGCGTAAGTTTGATAGGAAAATTATTACTATGCAAACTGATTGGGGTGGTGAGTATGAAAAGCTAAATGGTTTCTTTCAAAAGGTTGGCATCACCCATCATGTTTCATGTCCTCATGCTCACCAACAAAACGGTTCTGCTGAACGCAAACACCGTCACATTGTTGAGGTTGGTCTTGCTCTACTTACCAATGCCTCCATGCCATTAAAATATTGGGATGATGCTTTTCTCACAGCCACCTTTCTTATTAATATTCTTCCATCCAAAGTTCTTAACTTTGCATCTCCTACAGAAACATTGTTTCACACCAAACCAAACTATGACTCTCTTCGTGTTTTTGGTTGTGCATGTTGGCCCAACTTACATCCCTACAACAGGCAAAAGCTCTCTTTTCACTCCAAACGGTGTGTGTTTCTTGGCTATAGTCCCCTTCATAAAGGAGTAAAATGTCTTGACATCTCGACAGGACGTGTCTATGTTTCTCGGGATGTTGTCTTTGATAAGAATGTTTTTCTTTTTGCTGCTCTACATCCTAATGCTGGTCGTCGCCTACGTGAAGAGCTTATTTTATTACCCTCGGACTCGTCCTCCTCAGTAGACACGAGTAGGGGTGTGCACACTAATGATCCATATTTGCATATTGTTCCTACTATTGATCCCTTTCAGGTCCCAGCTCCTCACATGCCTACAAGTTCGTCTGAAGAAACGACATCGGAATCGGGACCACATAGCCCTCATACTACATCCAATAACGGGCCTGAAGAAATAGCAGCTACAAGCCAAAACAATGGGGCCTCCGATGCAGATTCTGTGGGTCAATTAACCTCTGACCGGTCCCCCTCTGACACCGATGCCTCGGATCGGTCCCCGCGCGTGTGTCCTCGCGAACTCCCGCGTGCCACGTCGCCTGCTCCGCGGGCTGCGCCAGGAGCTACCGGGTCCGAGTCGCACGCCTCGGTTTCCCCGGGGCTGACGCCTCCTTCCTCTCCACGTCGAGCCCAGGGGGAGTCCGCCACCACGTCGCCTCGGTTCCCTCGGTCCCCGCAAAGTGCGTCCCTGCCACGGTCCGATCCATCCACTGCTGCAGGGTCCACCTCGTACCGGGCCACGCCTTCGACAGAAAACGCGTCTGACACCAGCCTTGGGACGGGGGCCACGCCAAAAACTGCGTCAGCTGACGCGAATGACCAGGGGGAATCAACTGATTCCCTGATTTCTTCACCAGGATCTTCTGTGGCAAGTGATGTTGTGTCCTCTCCTGCTGCAGAATCGCGCACTCATCTACAAAAAGGTATAAAACAGCCAAAAAATTGTACTGATGGTACAATTCGTTGGGCATTGCTAACATCTACAGGAGAACCTCAAAACTTAAAGGAAGCCTTAACAAATGCAAATTGGAGACATGCCATGCAAGAAGAATATGATGCTCTTATGACAAATCACACATGGCATCTTGTTCCACCGAGATCTAAGAGAAATGTAATTGACTGCAAATGGGTTTATCGCATCAAGAAAAATGATGATGGCACAATTGATAGATATAAAGCTCGTCTTGTTGCAAAAAGGTTTTAAGCAAAGGTATGGAATAGACTATGAGGATACTTTTAGTCCTATTGTCAAAATTACTACAATTAGGCTTGTTTTATCCATATCTGTCTCAAAAGGCTGGAGTTTAAGGCAGCTAGATGTTAAGAACGCGTTCTTACATGGCGTTCTGGAAGAGGAGGTTTACATGAAACAACCACTTGGTTTTGAGTCTTCCGCTACTCCAAATTATATTTGCAAACTTGACAAAGCTCTTTATGAACCGAAACATGCACCAAGAGCATGGTACTCACATCTCGGTGTCAAACTTCATACTCTTGGCTTCATACCTTCCAAAGGAGATACATCTCTATTTCTGTTTAATCACTCAGGCATTCAGATTTTTCTCATTATTTATGTTGATGATATCATTGTTACAGGTTCCTCAGATGCTGCAATAATGGATCTTCTCAAAGATTTGAGTCATGAGTTTGCTCTCAAGGATCTTGGAGATCTTCATTATTTTCTGGGTCTTGAGGTTCACAAACAACACAATGAGCTTCTCTTGAATCAAGAAAAGTATGCTACAGATCTTTTGAAACGTGTTGGCATGCAGGATTGTACAACTTGCCCTACACCTCTGTCCACTACTGACACCTTGTCATTGCATGATGGAACTCCACTTGGTTCTGAGGATAGTACTCATTACAGGAGTATTGTAGTAGCTCTTCAGTATTTAACATTGACACGATCTGATTTGAGTTTTTCAGTTAGTAAGTTGTGTCAATTTCTTCATGCTCCTACTACAAACCATTGGACAACAGTTAAAAGGATATTAAGGTATATTCATGGTACACGCGCCTTGGGACTTACATTCTGTCAATCATCATCTACACTTCTTAGTGCATATTCAGATGCTGATTGGGCTGGAGATTTATATGATAGACGTTCTACAGGAGGCTTTGCTATCTTCTTTGGTTCTAATCTGATATCATGGAGTGCCAGGAAACAGCCTATTGTGTCTCGTTCCAGTACTGAGGCTGAATACAAAGCTCTAGCCAATGCAACAGCTGAGCTAATCTGGGTGGAGGCTCTTGTTAGAGAATTGGGTGTTACACTTCGTGAAAAGCCTACTCTCTGGTGTGATAATCTTGGTGCTATCTTCTTATCAGCCAATCCAGTGTTTCATGCTCGGACTAAACATATTAAGATAGATTTCTACTTTGTTCGGGAACGAGTTGCTAATAAACAACTTGATGTCAGGTTCATCTCCAGTAAAGATCAAATAGCTGATGGTTTTACTAAACCACTGTGTTTCAAGAAACTAGATGAGTTTAAGCGTAATCTAAATCTTTCTAAACTTTAGATTAAGGGGGAGTGTTAGACATATTGTATTTCCTTTTTATTTGAAGATAGTTTGGTATAGAGCAGTACTCTACCCAAACTCTATCTCTTCTTTTGTATTGCTGTATCGGGGTTTTACCAAGCCATATAACACGTAACAAATCGCCCCTAGCAGGGTCAACGATCTTTCCTTCTTTTACGAACACCAACAAAACTATGTAGGTTCATTGTAACCATCTACCTATATATATAGTTGTTATGTGAAAAATGAGGGTCTTATTAATTCTAAGTCGACTGAGAGTTAAGTTAGAGATTAGTCAGGTCCTAAGTCAATGCATTTGCATCATGATTCGGACAACTAAGATATTTCAGTTGGCAGTGAGGTTGCAACTAAGATTTTTCAGTTGTAAGTGAGATTATAACTGAGATTTTTCTAGTTGCAATTGGGTTGTAAGTGAGCTGCATGTGAGGTTGCAACTAAGAATTGGTGACATCCTCTGCCTAGAAACTAAGCTAAATTTTAGTTGACGGAGAATTAAATACACCAATAAAAATATCCAAAAAAAATCATGTTTTGCTATCATCTCAATAATTATGCTCTTTCATATTTTGCTCAAATTTGTTCTCGTTAGCTACGGGGCGAAATATGAGGACAAGCAAGAGCGCGTGGCTGTAAAATTTCACTCGACGGCCGTACCGATTCCTTTACAAACCATCACAAAAGATGCTGCCGTACGTGGGGGCCCTCCTGCCTCAGCTATGCCAGCATCCTTAGAGCATCTCTAGTGGAAGGTCTAAAGGGACGTCTATGCCAAATTTAGACAATGTGAGGCAAAAAAACAGCTTCCAGAGGCACGTGTAAATGGAGGTGTAAATTTTAGACGATGTCCAAGTCTGCTACGCATCGTCCAAATATGGACGACGGAACCACGACGTCCAAAGGCAAACTGCCGCTCGCGAGACTTCCCTCCCGCGCCCCTGCTCCCGCGCTCCCGCGCCCATCCGGAGGAGGTGGAGAAACAGGAAGTGAGGAGTGCTCCCGTCTCGCCGTCGCCCCCGCTCACCGGCATCAGGTACGTCACCTTTTCCCTGTAGAGTAGGTGAGAGAGAGCTCCAAAATTGGACTGGATTGAGGGGGGATTCGATCAAGGAACCATGGTAGCCGCCGGATCTGGCCGTAGGCGCTCCGTTTCCTCCCGATTCGGAGGCAGCGAGGTGGGTGGGGGGCGGCGCTCGATGAGGGGGCGGCTCTCGATGCGGGGGCGGCGGGGGCGGTCTGATTCGTACGCGGGGTGGGCTGTGAGTGCAGCCGGGGCGGCACCTGAAGCTGGCCGGCGCAGCCGTATGCGTGCGCGCGCGCGTGAGTGCAGACACGGGCATGTGCAGCACCGGTCTGCTGTTTCCTTGCTGTGTATTTTTGGTAGCTAGCTGATGGACAACTCGCTGGTAGCTGAATTCCTCATAGCTGATGAACAGATGTCTTGCTGTGTATTTTTGGTAGCTGATGGACAACACGTGCTGATGAACAAAAATATTTTCCTTGGTAGCTGAATTATTTTGCTATGTATTTTTTCGTGCAGATGGACAACTCGCAGACGGACAATTCACAGATAGACAACTCGCAAGTGGACAACAGGGGATTTCTGGACATTATGGATGTGGGAGCCAAATCCAAAGATCTTTTGAAGCAACCGCTTCCAAGATCATTGTGGGCTCTTTCACATGACCTTTAAACATGCCATGCCATTTTTTGGGGCAATTTTTCCAACCCAGTGCATACAGTCTATACTCCCTAACATACCAAGGAATCCTCTTTCCTCTCCTATTGCAAGTAATCTGGCAGTATCTTCTTCATTTGGAGATCTCAAGTATTTCTTCCCAAATACTTCACAAACTTTGATCACAAACTTCTTGCAAGCCTCTAGATTTGTAGCTTCTGCTGACCGGATGTACTCATCGGCACCATCAGCTGCTATTCCATAAGTTAACATCCGCATTGCGGCAGTCATCTTTTGGAGTGGATGCAACCCAAGATGTCCACAAGCACTTCTTGTTTGCTTGAAATAACCATCATAAATGTTGAAGTATAGTTTCAGCTATGCGATTAAACAAATTACGGGACATTCTAAACCTGTGTAAGAAAGGAAATGAGATAGAGAGCTAAAAATAAGGCAAAAAAAAGTAATGTACTAATTACGAACCTTCGCCGAAACAAGTTTTCGGGATAGCGAGGAATTTCTCTGAAGTAGTCATCCCAGAGAAGAACAAATCCGGCATCTCTAGCTCGATTGATTGTCTGATGTCCATGCTTGGAACCGCCATGGCGTCGAGCATTCGTCTGCTCTTCCTCCTCGCGCTCTGCAAATGCTGCAAGAATGAGTTCATCATCGTCGGATGAAGACGACGACGAATTCATGAGCATATCCAAAGAGGAAAAGTTTCCACTCATCATTCTGTTGTGTCAGAAATGACAAAGTATTTCGGAAGAGAGATGAGAGAAGACACGTTGGGGAATGATGGATGAGAGGTGAGAGGTGTGGTATATATAGACTTGAGAATATAGCCGTTGGAAATATAGCCGTTGGATGGTAGTTAGAATATATTGTTAAATATAGGAGAGAGAATATAGACCTCCTAGATATAGACGTTCCACTGAAAAACTGAGGACGTCTAAAAGAGAATCTGTATACACGGCCGTCTATACGGAGATATAGAGGCTCATATTTAGACGTTCCACTAGAGATGCTCTTAGGGTGTCATTTGGCATACCAAGAAGGGACATCACCACACTCCCACATACCGTATGGAGCAAAGCAAGAAAAGAAAACTCGCAAGGAGAGAGAGACCACTCCTCCTCCTCCATCTCTTCCCATCACTCACTTTTTTGTGAGACGAGAGAAAGCTAGCTAGCTAGGCCATGCCATATCTCCTCCCCTGTCACGTGTAGTGTAGATCGGTCAGCTCTTTCCCCCAAAGATTTCACCGCAATGTCAAGATAAAGGAAGCTTTTGGTGCCTATCCATTGGAGCTAGCTAGCTAGCGTTGCGTGGCGACGGGCGGAGATCTGCTGATCTGCGCCGGGGGCTGCCTGCGCCCGCTGCGACACTCGGAGCCCATCGCGCAGGCACACGCAGAGTTAGCTCCTGCCGCGTCCCACTCCGCCCGCTGCCCACGACGATTACTTTTACACCGTCTCGTGCTTGTCCTAGCTTCCCCCCATGTCTCCCTAGAAACGCACATGCGCACAGTCGCATAGCCCCAAGCACCGGCCAGCTGCTGCTTCGGTCCGTCGACCGACATGGCGATGGATGCCCTCTGCGCGGCCAGCGACGTCCTCGTCTACAGCACCTTCAACGCGGCCGCGGCCGCCGCCGCGAGCTGCTTCCACTTCGGCAATGCCGACGGTGAGAGCACGGAGGGCGCCGCCAGCTGGATGGCAATGCCGGCGCCGGTGCCTGTTGCAGTGCAGGCGGAAGAGGGGGAGAAGGTGCAGGCGGGCAGGAGGAAGAGGCGGCGCAGGACGAGGAGCTGCAGGAACCGCGAGGACGCCGAGAGCCAGCGGATGACGCACATCGCCGTCGAGCGCAACCGCCGCCGCCAGATGAACGAGTACCTCGCCGTGCTCCGCTCCCTCATGCCGGAGTCCTACGCCCACCGGGTACGTACGTACTTGGCGCATTGTTACGGCATGCACTTATTTCATGAATCCTAATATTTTCTCTGCATTTCGGAGTGAAAATCTTTACTCCTCGAGCCAGCCTCGTTTAAGCTGTTTGGTCCTGGATTGAGATTTTGGAGTGTGGTTCTTCTTGGAAAGCTCCTAGTCACTTTCGTTCATGTCTCTCTGTCCTTACCTACCTACGAGAGTCCATGCGTCCCAGTAATAATGGAACGAGCCCCTGCTCCGCGAGACATATATTCCCCGGCCACATTGCGCCATTAATGTAATGCGCCTCCTCCGCTCATAGTTTCAGTAAATGTTCTCGTACTCCTCCTGATTTTAATGTTTTCCTTAAAAAGAGAGTATATATTCCTGCCTGCTGGTTTTTCCTTGTGCGTGGTAGTAGTAGTACAAGCACTTTTTCGATCACATGGGACAGCCTTTTGTAACTTGTAAGGCCGAATGGTTGATTGTACCATGTACTTGAGACTACCTGCAATTATTTGTTGGAATCTATGTGTAGGGCGACCAGGCATCCATTGTCGGGGGCGCCATCGATTTCGTCAAGGAGCTCGAGCAGCAGCTGCAATCCCTGGAGGCGCAGAAGCGCGCGCTCCTGGCGCAGAAACAGCAGCAGCTGGGAAAGCCGCCCGTTCCTGATGCGATGCCATCGCCGAGCACCGCTGCTAGCCCCACCGTGACGGCCGCGGCGACAACGACGACGAGCAAGGAAGCGACGGCAGCGCAGGAGTTGACGGGCATCCCGTTCGCGGGGTTCTTCACGTACCCGCAGTACGTGTGGCGCCTTCCGCCGCGGGACGACGCCGACGACCGCGCGGGGATGGCGGACATCGAGGTGAGCCTGGTGGAGACGCACGCCAGCGTCCGTGTGATGGCGCCGCGGCGGCCGGGGCAGCTGCTCGGGATGGTCTCCGGGATGGAGACGCTCAGGCTCGCCGTCCTGCACCTCAACGTCACCACGCTCCACTCGCTCGCGCTCTACACCCTCAGCGTCAAGGTACGATCGATCAACATTTTCCATTTCTCCTCTATGTTACTGCAAAAAAGTTTATTTTTTTACGGGTACTGCAAAAAAGTTAGTAAAGGAGAATAACAATACGCTGGCATTTTCTTTTCTCAGAAAAACAAAATTGTAAACTGCATTTGCCTTTTTTTGAGAACGACCAAAAACACGACCACGTACATCCAAAATAGTTAGTAGAACAGTAGCAAATTCCCTACAAATTCTTTATTCCGGCAGTGCGGAAAAGCTACAGATTCTGTGTCTTGTTCCGGCTGAGCTAACCTTCCCACAAGGTGAAGGCCCCCAACAGGCCAGCACCCATACCGCAGACCCATTGCCGTTTCCGCGTCCAAAGCTAGTCCATGTTCAGACAGCAGATTTGCCCATGCAATTGCGTGCTCACGGCAAACCCTTCATCGGAAACAGTATCATATCTCCCATCGCCGGTGTGACGCACACCGAAATTCCGGTGGTGCTAGCTGCAGCTGCTACTACTGCATTGCATCAGTTCTGCAGCAGAGGTTGGCGTGCATCGCTAGTTAGCTTGAACTACTGTACAGTAGCTAGTGCTAACCTCACGCATGATGCATGTGCCGTTGGCCATGGCCAGGAAGATCTGAGAGCTGGCTGGCTGAATCCACTGGACATTTGCTTTTTGGCCACTGAGAGAGATTCCGGAATCGATTCAGAAGCTTTTGCTCCGCCATTGGCGCATGCACTCTGCTCTGCTCTGCTCTCCTAAACTGTAGCAGCTCAGCCGGTGGGCTTGAGCTGCCTCCATGGACCGATGCTGCCTGCCGCACTATATCAAGCCATGCCGCTCCTAGCTCAAAAGCAGAAACACAGTTGCATACGTGGTATTCTTCCCACAAAAAATTCTTCCCGGTAAAGCGAGCTCGAGAATCTTTCTGCCGAGCTGGGCCGTAGATAGATTGACATGGCGAGGTCAGCAGCAGGGAAAAGAAAAAGGCTACAGACTCAGTGCGCGGTGCTTCTGCCTTTTTTTCTCGAGCTGTTCATCCCAGCAGCGTCGATCGCCCAGGCCCCATCGGAGAATCTACCTTTACAAGATCGCTTTTCGTTCCGGCCTCCCCGGCGACGGTGTAGCTGCAGTGAACCTGCACTTTGATTCACCTGGCCTCTTGCGTTCTGGAACCGCCGCTTTGCCTTGCTTGCGTTGGCCGGACTCCATTAACTCCGTGCAGTGAACTTCTTGTTCCCGGTGAGTGGCAGTACAGAAGTTCAGGATTTATGTTTTCTGTGTGTGCCTTGCAGGTGGAGGAAGGCTGCGGGCTGACGACGGCGGACGACATCGCGGCGGCGGTGCACCAGGTGCTCTGCTTCGTCGACGCCGAGGCCACGTCGCAGCGGCTGCTGGACGGTGCGCGGCCGGACCTTTTATGTTAGCTGAGTAGATGCATGCCGGCGAGCTTGCCGTGCGACATTTGTAAAGCGTAGTAGAACTTGATGTTGAGGATGTAGACGGCCGGAGTCGGTGGCTTGTTGTCAGTGTTGCGGAGCAAAGAGGAGAGCCATGCTGGGCAGGAAGGTAATGGTAGTGTTATCTTTGAAATTCGTTCTTCGTGTTAGGCCGTGTTACCTGAAGTGGGTCCAAATGCACTTCGCGGGACCATCATCCGGTCCGGCCCAAATGCACTTTCGGGGGAGCCCCAGCTCCCAAAGGCAGTATGCATGGCTCACTTTATTTACAAATAAATTCAAAAATCATGTTTACAAATTTTTTTAAACCTAAATTTAATTCTAGACACATCAATATAGTATCCTACGACATGCAAAATCGTAACTCGAATTTTTTCGAATTATAGGCTACACAAAGAGACAGAGTCTAATAAAGTTTATAGATTTCAAAATATGCAAACTCAGATTCAAACTTTTGACATTTTTGTATAGCTCATAATACAAAGTAGAAAATGATATTTTGTACGTGGGCAACATGGTTGGCTACATCCTGATGTTTTTTTACATTTATTTTAAACTTAAAGTATAGTTTATATTTTTAGAAAAAATGAAATCACTAGTGTCCATATACGCCAAATCTCCACTCATGCAACATTATATACAGAAATCCCTTTTGACTCACGGGTGCATTTGCACCTATTGTGAGATAACATTTTTTAAATATAAAAAAATCGAAAAAAATATCTATATATACATTCGAATATTTTATGTTTGTTTTTAAGTTTTTGGGACGAAAGAATATTTTATGTGTCGTGTATAAAAAGACAAAAATGTCACATGAGTACGACTATTTATAGGACATTTTTTATCTTTTTAACATGGGACACGTAGAATTTTATTTCATCCCGAAAACTTATGAACAAACATAAAATATTTAAATATATATGTATACATTTTTTAAAAAAAAATACATTTTAAAATATGTTTTTTTATAATGTATGCAAATGCACCCATGAGCCGAATAGCCACCTCCGCAGTATATTACCGTGAGCCAGTACACTCATTTTGCAGCACAATATCAACTGCTACTTGAGACATGGAGAGGCATATAGCAAAAAATAGTTTGAGAGAAAGAAAAAATATAACCCCAAAAGTTATGTCGAAGGGATCAACCTCGTGCAACAATAAATCATCAACATCAACTATCGTTGTGTTGCCCTAAAAAAAATATGTGTCCTACAAATTTCCCTAAATATTACCGATATGATAAGTTTTGTGAAAATGAGAATACTATAGATTAGGTTTCACACTAACCTGGCAAAACCCAGCTTCTCAGGTTGCTTCGGGCGACTCAGGACCGCCACCTTAGGGATCCCTCGTCGTCCTATTCACCTCGTCGTCGCTAGAGGAGGCCAGCTGCCGGCAAACGGCGTCGACGGGGTGTCTCCGCTCATTTATTTCGTTCTCTTGCTTGGTTATCCTCGTCCTCCAACCTATAGTTTTTACCCCTTCCTCCAGTGGCGATTCTAGAACGAAATTGGAGGGTGGGCTCGAGATAAAACATCACTCAACTATAATGACTTAAACAAAGCAATATGATTTTGTGCACTCAAATTCTTATGACAATGATGGAAAATATAAAATAAACAAGAAAAATAAGAAACACAATAAGATACATTGCCAGGTCGCTCATAGTTGGAACAGTTGTGCTGACATCAGTACGAAGGATTACTTGACTTCGGTGTACAATAACAACGCAAATCAGTTGGATTTTTTGTCACCTGATGAGAGTGGTCGTTTCTCATCGCAGATCTGTTCACACAAAATTCATAGACTACTCGACACAATCATACAAACGTGGCAATATTTGAGGTTGATTTGAGCCTAGTGAACTATCTAAACTAACGTTGGACACTACCTGATGTAAAAGCTGGAATTGAATAACTTGACAGGGTCAGGGAGAGATCAATAGTCGCCCTGAACTCCTGAAGGACTGAGCCCGGCACCTTGGCTGATTCTTGTCTGCGTCTCAGTGCAGTTCGATGAACCGCGCAATTCTACGCGAGTCTCCGCCGCCGCTACGTGCAACCAGCTAGCCGAACAGACGAAAAGCGATCGATCGAGTTTGGGTGTTGTACGGGTATACATGTCGCTTCCTAATCCCTCCCGCTTTTCTTTTCTTTCATGCCTATCGCGAACGGGGAAAATAAACGTGGTTTGCTTCCTTTTCTTTTTTTTCCTACCTATCGTGAACGCATGTACTAATAACAGGAGTCCAGGAGAAGCTCCAGTTGATTGCTAACTAACTAGAGCCTATATATTTGATAACTTTTTCGCAAAATTTGAGGTGAGGCTCAAGCCTAATGAAGCCTCACCGGCAAAATCGCCCCTGCCTTCCTCCCCCCTCCCTCGTTCTCTCTGATCTCCCATGACGATGACTTTTCGATCTGGCCACCGCTACTCCACGTGGTTATCCTCCCGATCTGGCAGTTCGCCCAAGGTGGTCAGCGGCGGCAGCACTAGGCGCGGCGGCGGTGGCCCCTTTGGGCGGCTCCCTCTTGGGCCTTTTCCCTCCAGGGATTTGGCCATTAGGGAAGTTGCCCATTAAATTTAATTTTAAATATTATTATTTTTATTAATTATAGTAATTAATATTAAAAACATATTTAACATTTCCTCATGATCTAAAACTCCTTTTTGATCACTCCGAACAACTTCGGACTTTACCCAAAATATTTCTGGTTTTCTCTTTTTTTTGACTGTGATCCCAACGATTTCATAATGATCTTCAAGCGTCATAGGATTTTTAAGTGTGTTACCCTACGATTTGGAAATGTCATAGACATGATCAAAAACTCTATCATATCAATGATCATCAGCAGGACCGGGATGCCCATAATAACCCCAGTGCATTCCACGAAGTTCTATCGTTTGAACCATAAACTTCAAGTCCAATTTCTTTTGTTACTTCAATGCATAACTTGTCCAAGATTTAATGATTGGTATAAACATACCAATCTTGTTACCGATAAGTGTACTTAACTTGTTTTCATGATATCATATCCCCATGATCTAGTTATTCCCTGCAGCTTATTGGGTGCAATATCACCAAGTGGGCCTAGTGTATCTTTCCGTCACGCGGGAGAACAAATCCTGATCTTGATGCATATGCCTCAACGTGCCCCTCTAGAATATCCAACATAAACCTTTCTAATCACTTGTTACAGTGTGATGGTTGATGCATTCAAAATAGCCACGGATGATAGTGATTAAATATGATTTCATGGTCATAGGAGAAGGTTTCTTAGTTTCTAACTATTGCAAAGGTAAACCATGTGACTTGAACATATTTTAATACTTATATGGGTAATGTCCATCATGTCATTCTCTAATGTCATGACCATATTGTCAACTGGCATAAATGTTTCATGATCAGAAAATATTGATCATCGTTTGCCCAACGAACTAGTATATATAGAGGCTGCTAGAGACTTGGTTTGTTTATGATGTATCAATGTTTTTGCTTCATATAGTTATAGCATTATATGAAAACTATCATAAATTAATTGAGATATGATAATAAATACATTTATTATTTGCCTCTAGAGCATGTGTCCTTGAAGTTGGGGACCAGGTTGGGGGCTCCCGGTGAAGATGCTCTAATCTTGTGCTTTCCTAGAGACAACCAAAATCTGACCAATACCAAACCACAACCTATAAATATTAGTGATTGTTCTCCCATAATTTTAAGTTGAACACGATGTCAATGCTACGAGCACGCAGGCAATTATTAGATTAATCAATCAACATCATACCAACATAAATATTTCAGGGAACAACAACCGAACGACATGGTTGATGTCGCTAGCGAACCGAGAATATAAATTATCGAGGGCGTAACAACTAAAACACATATTGCAAGGATAATCCTTTTCGCGGCAACCATGAGAAAAAGTCCAAAATCAATTTGTCAAAGTAAGATCTGAAAGATTGTACCAATAAAATCCTAATCATCAACACCACCATTAACATCTGGAAGGAGATCTTGTCCTCGAATGGCCGAATATCACTTGTTGTAGACGACACAATCTTTATTTTTTTCGTAAAAAAATGGCTATGAAAACACTAACCTAATATTCTGAAAAAACTAGTTTAATAAAATCTCTATGCATAGTCGGGTTCCCACACTCCGATGCCGGCCTCGGCCGGAGGAGCGAGAACTGATCTATGAGGAGGTTGTGGCTTAGATCAGGAGATAAGAAAGCAAACCAATCTCCCTGGAAAGAATCATGTCACAATCGGAAGCGCTAGGCTTTAGTCTATCAACATAGTAGAGGATTGAGAAAAAGGAGAACTCGCTTGGCCCACGGCCTTTTGACTCGTTTCTTCTTCATCCTCTCTCCCGCCGAATGCCATTCCCGAGTTTAGTTTGAAACAAAGGCGGAAAGACAGCACAAGTACCAATGGTCTCCCGACTCCCGCCGCTGCAATACCTTTAGACCGCAGCCTACGACTCCTGTAGTGTCACCCACTGCCACTGAAGCAAGCACATGCAACAATGCCCTCGCCAACGACAGCCATCTCATCTGATTAGTTTACAGGGGCAAATCCCGACGCCGACAAGATCCAGCTTTCGTCGTTTTAAAGTTCAAGGCACCGGGCATACAACATGCCTGAGTCCTCTGCTACTGCTGGCAAATTAGGTATCCACTTTTTCCACGTGTTCCATATTCGACCAGGCCACGTCAAACATCAGCACTTTGGTGTGATGCAAAATGCCAGGTTGCCAGCGAAGCCACCTTCATGTACTCAGTCTCGTGTGATCAAAGCCACAACATTTTCAAGCTCCCAGTGCTCTTCGCGAGCGCGAAGAAAATAGAGAAAACAATCATCTATTGATATCACACAGATCTTATAATATCATGGATTAAATAATTTTCCTCCTCTCTTACTCTCACTACCCTTTCTCGCATCTCCCTCGTGTCGGCTCCCTCCAGGGCGACCGAGGGAGAAACCCTAGCTCTCCTAGCCGCCACCTTCTCCCCCTCCCCCCCATCGTCCCTAGTGTTGGTCGTCGGAAAATCCCACGTGCTGCCGGTGAAGGCGACAGCGGGGCCTTGCCGCCTCGCGACCGTGGTGCAGCTTGGAGGGGTAGTGCTTGGCTACATATTGAAGCGATGCGTGATCTCCTTGCAGTTGTTTCTCGCAACGGCTCCGGTGGCTTCGCGGGGACGGCGGTCCCGACAAGGAGGCGCCTATCGATCTGTGGCGCAAGGATCCTGCAACAGCGGCTCCAGCCATGGCAGTGGCGACGTCCCTCCGGAGGGATGGCTGGCCAAGAGGTGGCTCCTTTTGATGGCGCCTAGGGTGTGGCCGATCATGGGATCCTAAGCCTAGGTTCGTCGCAAGAGGCGTGTGGCGGCCGGAGCTATCTCCGGCATTGAGGGCGCTGGGATACGAGAGAACCACACCCCCGCGAGGTCTGCTGATCGGATGATGGTGGTTGCACCGACCTCGCAGTTGGTGGCGATCTAGCCGACTGCGGGTTCGGGGAGACACAGTTGCCGGTAAAACCGCGCCAACTTTGGTCATGGCAGACGATGGTGATGGATTTCTGTCATTACCGTGTCGAAGGGACCGTTGTTGCATATCTTGTATTCTTGTTCGGGCTGCTCCAGGGGAAATCCTAGATCTAGGTCTCCTGGATCGGATGATGGCGGCATGATGTATCCTTCTCCCTATTGGATATCGTTTTTTTGGAGCAGGTGGCTAGATGCGTCCTAAGGTCAAGCGGCATGGTTTCTTCTGCAGCGAAGATGACGAGTCTGACGGCTTCGCGCAACATGATCTCAGCGACGAACACATGACGATGGACACGCGAGGTGTTGTTGTTGTTGTCTGCCGTCGTGGTGACGTCGACGGCTGGCATGGCAAGGTCAATTGATTGATCCTTTTCTTAAAGATGGGTTTGCGAAAGATGGCGGCCTTCTAGATTTGTTGTAGTGGCGTAGAGTGTTGTAATAGCGCGTTGATAGTCTAATTTCTTCGGTTTTTAGACGCTATCGCAAGATGGTGGCTTCATGTTGATCTTTGTATTCGGCCCTTGTAAGACATTGGGTTGAATAATCTAGTAAGAAAAAAGTAGTGTGCCTCAGTTTGATGCAGATGCCTCAGTATGATGCAGAGACAGGGAGTTTATAAAACTAAAAAAAAATCATAAGACACATCGACCAACTGCCAGCGAGAGATTTGGAATAGGCCTAACCACGAGATTCCAGCATGATTGCTGTTACAGAAACTAGCTTCCGCAGCACTACTGGCCGTAACCTGCATTCGGCTAGGAACAAAAGGCATCCACTAACCGAATAAAAATAGCATTGCTTTTGCTGCAAAGTGTGGATGGGGGGAATCAGGTTCCAGTTGATCTGAGATCTGACTAAGAAGAACCATGCAGCAAGCATCCATATGAGTCCTGGATAGAAAACGTGCATTGAATAATTCAACGCTAATAGGATTAGATCTGTGTCGGTCTGAGACTATGTTAGAACTAGTCTAACTCATGGACCGCAGCAAGCGTGAGGGACAGGACAGAGTAGAAATATACTTATCTGCGCAGTGGCTCCATCAGTGCTATAGATATAGAAAGTGTCCCTGAATTTAAGCTCAAAAGGGGTGCTGTATGCAAAAGAACAACGAAATTCTCATTCTATTCTTTAGAACAAACCCCTATTACTAATATACCACACTAACATTTGATCCTTCGGGGTTCACACACACTTTGCGACCAACGGCGAAGGCATAAACACACACAAAAAGCAGGAAAAACAGGCCAGGCCGGACAAAACTTTAGCCTTCTACTGCACTCACAGTAAAACATGATGACCACTGAAGGAACGAAATGTGTGGAGGAGACGAACCTATGTCATAAAGATGGAAGAGCAAAAAACGAAAAGATCCAACGCCTACCGAACTATCATCACAAGGGGTCTTACCCAAACACCACCGCAGAGGGACGGTTTGGCCGTAGCATCACATGATGCAACCGATCGAGGGAAATCAACATTATCACAAGACGACGATATCTCCAAATTATGGTGATGGTCCTCCTTGCTTCCCCATTCGCATCCCATCATGCAAACGGACGGGATCCTAGCTTGTCCGTGATCCTCGCTAAGGACATCACGACTGGCCACCTCGCACTGAATGATCTGAGTCATTTCCCCTGCCACTCTTGCTGCTGAAGCACGACCTGCCACTGGGCGGCAATCTCTTCATCTGCTGCACAGGGTCCATGGCGTCCTGCAAGGCGCGCCGGTTTCGGCCCCGCCCGTTGCTGTTTTCGCCGCGGCATCGCCTTGACGTGCCAGCGCCACCTGCAAGGAGACCACTCTCCCTGGCTGCAATCAGCTCGTCCTCCATGGTGGACTGCAGAACGTCGGCAATGGACATCCGGCTGTCACGGTGCAGGCTCGACGATGAACCACCCGTCTTAGGTGGCGCGCCTTCTTCTCTGATCTCAGCTATGCCATTTGCCTCCTCCATTCCCTCTGGGCCATCCTTCACCTCATGATCATCACCGTCAACACTGCCGTTGCCACTGCCACTGCCCTGCTGCTCTTCACACATGTTTTCCAAGTCTTCCATCACCACAACCACCTCGTGTGTGCCCCTCCCACCCTGGACGGGTGCACATAGCTCTGGCTCCGGTGACACCTCACCAGCCGTGACGAATGTAATGGTGGAGCGACAGAGGGGGCAATTGGAGTGCGACTTCAGCCACGTGTCGATACATTGCTGGTGAAAGGCATGGCTGCATTTCGGCAGCAGCCGGAGGCTCTCCCCATCGTGGAACTCACCGAGGCAGACCGAGCAGTCCGTGGTGTGGACGAACACATCGCCGCGCCTGTACTTGCACACTGTGATCTTGTTGATCAGAATCTCGTCCAGCCCGCTTGACGGCGAGACATTCCACGATTCTTGGCTCCTGGACTGCCCGTGGCCGCTCCCACCGCTGCCGCTGCCACTGCCTCCACCACCTCGGGCACTGCCAACAGAGCTGGAGCCGAAAAATCTCCCCCTGAGGGAGCTGAATGTGCCGCAGTACTTGGAGATGAAGGTGTAGTAGCTGACAAGGAGGAAGGCGGTTGCTAGCACACCGATGATTGCAATGACAAGTGGGGAGAAGACATGGCCGGAGGAGTCGTCCGGGCTGGGGCCGGCGAGGTCGAAGGGCGGCGGCGGAGGGAAGATGAAGTAGCACCACTGGGGGCAGTACATGCTGCACAGCCCCTGGGAGCAGTCTCTGGTTGGCTCGTAGGGGACCCAGGTGGGTTCTGTCCCCATAATTGCAGGAGGTGAAGAAGCCATTGCTGCCTCCTAGCTCGAAGAAATCTTGGCAGCTGCAACACCAGATGGAGAGAGAGGTGAAGGGGGAGACAGATGTTAACTACCTCACTCAGTCCGAAACTGACTGAGTGTACAAGTACTAGCAGAGAATCTCTGTGAGTTTCTGGGCCAAATCATTGTGAGGATGAGGTGAGCCAAGAAGACAGATGGGCATCTGTGTATCCATGGCACTTTCTCGAGGTTGGGAAATGGAATTGTGATGAGAGGATGGGGGGAGAGAGATCAGGTGATGCCACCGGGTGATGGGGGATCTTTTGGAGACTGGAGATGGGGAGAGATTGCCTGCAAAGCAAAGTGAGGGAGGTGGAATGAATGGTGGTTGCTGGGGCCTTCTCTCCTTTTGTTTTTGGTGCTGCAGCTCTTCTTTCCTTTTCTTTTTCTTTGGCCTGCTCCTCCTCCTTTCCTCTTTAACTTCCTTGGTTCCTTTGCCACACACGACAGAAGAGAAAGAGAACATGTCCATTGGATATGATTATATAACATATGTACAGGAAACATAAGCATAAGCATAATTATAATTCACGAGGGGTGGGGCATTACCGCATCAGCGTACCCTACCAACGCAATCTTCTATTGGTAGTTCCCAAAAGGAATGGAAATCAAATCACTGGAATTCCCCCAGCCTGACAACTCAAGGCCTAGCGTATTCTATCTTCTTTAAATTCTCCACTAGGGCCTAGAATGACAAGGGATACAATTTTAATTTTGTCATTCATTTGGTGTCTGAAAGCGAAAGTCTGCTCTAATTCCAAAGTTATCTGATCAAAGAGATTTAAGGGTACATTTAAAGCTTTGCTAACTGTCAAAGAAGTAACTTTCATCAAAGCTAAGCTGCTAAACCTTCACTGTCCTTGAAATCTCTGCCTAAACGATACGGTTTTTCTCTCTTCAAGCAATTGGAGACAATGATTACCAGCACTAATTGACAGCTTTCTTCACACTTACTTCTCCCTTACTGACACCAATCCTGTGGTTGTGTCAACTTAAGCCTTTAATGACTTGCATTGATATGAAAGAAACTGCTCTCTTTTATTTCTTCAAGTACAAGGATAGTGTCAACTAAGTTCAGATGGAAATTTGGATTGACGATCAAAATTCACCCATACAACTACAGTTAGCAGACTCGCACTATATGCAGCTCAAGCTAAATAGATGCATGAATCAGAGGACTACAATCATCTTCCAAACCAGAAAAGCAGAATAGCAGAATAGCAGACAAGGATCTACAGAATATAACTGGTCAAACTGTGAACCAATTATAAGGAAATTTAATACTAGGTTTCTTTCTTTGTTCCATCAGTCATCAAAACATCATTGTCACGCAACAGGGATGGTGGCTTTCTGGTGAATATTGATGACAAAAGCAGGGAAACATAAGGATTCGAAAAAGACATGATTGGTTTTCTGTTCACGCTAGAAATGAGTCATTTAGAAAAAACAAGATTACACCACATCTACCAAAGTTAGCAGCGAACAGTTCATCGGCATGCAACCTAAGCAGATTGCCGACCATATATGATCATAAAAATGAACACAAAGGAGTCTAGCAGAAACTACAGAAGATGAGTTGGATAGTTATACTTGTAAAGCAATGAAGTGAAGCATATAAAAGCAAGTGTGGGCCCATATAGCAACTTGTAAAGTGACTTAAGGAAATATAAAACATAAAAGTACAGAAAAAAATTGCAAGGAAATGAAGAACACTATATAATGGTGCTATTGATGCCTCTTAGAACACATTGGGGCTATCAATGTCACATCGAAATTCAACTGCTCTTTAGAGAATATCACTATAATATCTAATGACTCCTTCCATATTTATTTCTCGAAGTTCTGGATAGTATTCCTAATGTCAAATGAAACAAGAGGCAAGTGACAATGCAAAGCTTTAGCACCAACAAAGTACTTATATCATCAGAATTATCAATTCAGCTGATTTTGAGTTCCACCGTGAGTGTATCCTTAGACCCCTCATGTGTTGAATTGAATATGCTCAAATTTCCACACCATGTTACTCCCTTAACAGACACCATAGGAAGTTAGTTTTGTGCTACTTTTTGCAGCCATGAGGGGCAACACTGAATTCGGTTTATATTTTTCAATTATTTTTCTGAACATTATAACAGTGACATTCTACTGTTGTGGACTGACATCATTCTCAGATAACTTTATCTGGGCCCAGTAAATAACAGAAATGCTTTTATTCGAAACATATCTGTGCAGCATACACTATCTATGAATCATGCAATTGCCACAAACATGAGCATAAGTCAAAGCAGGTGCATGTAAGCAATGATTGGGTTCCTTTTTAGTATATTAAAGTTGGTGGAGAGAACTTATTACCTCAAAACAGAGAAATAATAGAGATCCTATTCTTCTGGATTGAATGTCTAGGACTTGGAGTTGTAGTTCAGAGTTCAACAGGATTAACAAATACTGCAATGCAGAAATGCATAGAGCATTCTTTCCCTGGATGAGAAATTACCATGATTAAATTGACTATATTACAGAAAAAGCTCGCCAACATGCACTTGTACCCATGGCACTTTAAATTAGAAGAAACTACCGTGAGCGCACCCCGCAGAGGCTAAGCCCTGAACTGGGGTGGGTCCGTATGCACTTGCACCTCTAGCCAACTGAGCAACTCTCAGTTCTCATGGAATAAAATATATAGAGCAAATCATTAGTTGAATAGTGTCACAGTAAAAAATATGAACAACTGAGATCAGAGCCATTCCAACTTGGCATAATGATATTTACTTGGCTGGAACAAAAAAAATACTAATGCAAGCTTTTCCTTGACTTAGAACTTTGAAATGGTAAAAAAAATTAATTGTAGGAGTAATGGACAACCACAGAGAACAAACAAAGACCTGTACCGCCAGGAAAAAACAAGTGCACTGAAATATATGAGACGATGCTTTAACTGGACATTGTTCTATTTAACAGTTGTAAGTACAAATCATGAGTTCCTACTTCAGAAACATTACAGGACAGTACTACCTGGGGAAAAGGGTATTACTACAATTGTGATGAAATTCAATTGTTAGAGTAAGTTGCAACTTGCAAGCACCTGAGTATTTATAAACAGTCTGTCATCCTGCAGCAATGCTAACGCAAGGTCCAGAGTAAAGGTTCAGAAAGTATTCAGCGATATTTTTGTTAGTCTAGGCCACTTGGCACTTGCAATTGGAAGACGACCTTGCCGATGAAGCCATCAAGGAATGGAATTCAAGGTAGCAGCCAGACCCATCATTAGCAAGCATATAGCATCTGCGCTTTTCATTCCCCAAATGAAATACCTTTGGGAGACCAGAAAATCTTAGCTGTCGCATTTGTAAAGGGTGATCCAGACATCCAGTATACAGTAGTTACTTCATCTCTGGATTTCATTTTGATGGACATGCCTTGATGTTTTGCATGGTGTGGCCTGACGAAGTTTGATTCCCTGTTTTTGTTTCTTGTTTTTCTTAAGACCTTGGGAACTGGTTCTTGGTTTCAAATAATCTAAATCAGGAGGGTTTCCCCTTCTAGACAGAAAAAAAAACTACCCTCTGTACCTAAATATAAGATGTTTTGGTAAGCCCAATTGACTTGCCAAAACATCTTATATTTAGGAACGGAGGGAGGAACAGACAAATTAACTTGCAATTTGAGAACACCTCGTTACCTAAAGCTGATTGGCGAGCTAAGAAATGTTATGGTGAATTGAATCCCAAACCAGGAAACCACGTATCGCAGCAGGAGACAGCTCATGGTCATAATGAAGTATAAATAAGTACAGACCATTACAATAAACAGATGACTCGCTTTAAACATTGACGCAAGCTACTCAAGGACAATGTTTCACCTTGATTAGAGCTAATACCCTTTGTCCCCATTTCGCTTAGGAGCATCGAGGCAGAAACCGATCTGCAGTCTCAGTCTTTAGTTATAATTACCACCTCTATTCCGTATCTACAAGAAAAAAGACACCATATCTGCATTTTAGCCAAATAATATGACCAAGAGACATGATGAATATGTTATCCATGCAACATGTAGAATAAAAAAGCTCCTACCTATACAATGAGTTTCCGCATCTGCAATTTATCAATAAGGCTACTTCAACTTTCTCCCAGCACAGTACTATTAGACTATTCCTGTTTATCTTCAGCTACATCTTCACTGTTATCAATCACCACACCTTCGGACTGATCATTGACCTTTACATCTTCAACTTCACCATCAGCCTTTACAACTACCTTATCCTCCCTCCATCTCAGGAGAACAGCCCTTCCCATAAGTTCCTATCAAACAAAGAAATAGAAACTTAAAAACACCATAGTGATTAATGAACTTGTAGTCTAACATCTCTTGCATTTGATTTTACAAGAGGTATGAAAAAAATAGGCCAGAAGACTCGTCTTATGATCTAAAATGTGCGGTAGTTTTTTTGGTCACTCAAGCAAAGGACGATGTAATAATGTTTTATCACACATAGATATCCGACAGGGCTGCTGCTCCAGTGTAAATATATCCTCGAGTATACAACTTGAACAAATTCATAACAATATGGGAAAAGAATAGTACAGACTAATAGCTAAAGGTGGCATGCTAATTGCTCATCAAAAAATAAATGAATATAAGAAAATGGTACACATTTCTGAACTATAGATAATGACAAATCTTTGCATCAAACATGAAAGGTTAAACATTACTGCAAAGTTAATTTAAGAATGATCAATCTCAATCCTCGGTGTGAATTGTAGAACTGATAGGTAAATGTTTCTAAGATCATCACCTTTCCATTGAGTTCACTGAGAGCAGTCTCTGCTTCCTCTTTCGTTCCAAAAGAAACAAAACCATACCCAGCTGACTTTCTATCATCAAAGACTATATTAGCAGAAACTGGATTATACTGTGAGAAGAACTCCTTCATATCGGAAGACCTTGCTTTCCATGCAAGATTAGACACATAAAGCTTGTACTTCGCCATAGCGGTGTCTGGAGATGGAGGCGGAGCAGGTTTTCTGAAGCTCTTAGAAAATTCCACCTTGATGGTCCTTCCCATGAGTTCCTACAAAGGATTGGTGATGCAAAAAATTATCATAAGAAATTTATGGTCAAAATTTTAAATATCAGATATGGCTATTTTTCCTGGAATACCACAGTATCTTATTTCGGGGGAACCTCAAGATGTCAGTATTTTAATGATAAGCTCAAATGACCTCAGATACACAACACTGTCAGGTTGTGCTAAATTCAAGCATGAAGTAAGATTGTAGAAAATTCTATCTCCTTGTGAAGAAAAGCTTGTAATATTCACATAGCTGATGAAATTGTTTAATCCAACCATCTCATAAGAATACAGTACAGAAAATGTACACAGTATAATCATCAATTGTGACTATACCCATGTATATTCCTCAAATTGTAAGTTCTAGCCTCATAGAAGGCATGTTAGCGAAATGAACACATGAAAACAGAGGTTGCAGCCATCTTTCAGTTGACATGCCCAAACAACGTTTGGCCGCATGTTTTGTGAAGTGGCATTAAGCCGCATTTGGTACTGATGAGCGGTGTCGACAGATAGCATGCCACAAAACATACACGTTTAAGCAGCCAATAAGCACACTCACGTGTTCGTTGAACTTCTCCACGGCAGCGGCCGCCTCTTCGGCCGTCGACATGGTGACGAACGCGAACCCCCTCTTCCTCCCATCCTTCAGCTTGATAACCTTGGCCAAACAGACACAAAAACTCGTGTCAGAAACCCGCGCATCAGTACAGAATCCATAAGAGCGCGACGAAATCAGGCTGGATTGGAATGAATGGCTCTGGCATCGTATCTCACCTCGATGTCCTTGACGACGCCGCATTCTGAGAAGAGCTTCTCGATATCCGCCGCGGAGAAGGTCCATGGCATGTTACCCACGAAGACCTTCCGCCGCGTCTCCCCCTGCTCCGCGTCCCCCTCCGCCGCCGCGTCCGTGGGCTCGGAAGCCTGAGCCTCCGGGGGTGAAGAGGCCGCTACGGCGGCGGCCGGGAGGCGGAGGCGGAGGCCGGGATAGGGGCCGCGAGTGGAGTGGAGGAACGGGAGGAGCGTGGCGAACTGGGAAATGCGGGGTGCGGAGAGCGCCGCGGCGGGGTGGGGGCTGCTGCGCGCGAGGGAGAGCGCCATTGGTGGTTCGCCGGAGGTTGCGACGCGGGTGGTTTCTGTCCTCCCGGGGTTTGGGATTGGGGAGTTGGAGTGGACGGAGGAGGCGGCGACACTGCTGTCCTGTTCCTGACTGAAAAAATTCAGTCTGGTTTTGGTTTCGGATAAGCGAGCGTGGCTGGCGGGATAAGGGAAGGACGGCGATGGGTTGTGGTCGCGGCCCCGCTTGCCACGATTACCTCGTGCTTCTGGTTGGGCCTCCATGGAGAAGAGGATTCGGGCCTTATTATGACGACTATTCCTACTCCTTTTCTTTTATTTTTTTTTGAAACTTATATTGTTTCAAAAAAAATTGAAACTCCTTTTCTTTTAGCTTGTGTAGAACTTTGTGATGTTTGAGCCCAAGATTTAACAGATTATTTTTAAGTCCGATGAAGGTGAGAAACAAAGGTGGCCTAAACCACAATCCATGCTTAGTAACAGGCCCAGCTCAAGTTCTATGGACGCAAAAAGAAAGTATGCACATTTTCGATTATTAAAGGAAAAGTAATAAAATAGGTCAAAACGGGCTAATATAATGACAAGTTACATATATCGTAAAAATTGTACTACCTCCGTCTCAAGGCTTAAGTCATATAACTTTTTTAAAAGTCAAACTATCTAAACTTTGATCAAGTTTTTAGAGAAAAATATCAATATTTACAATAGGTAATCTATACCCTTTCATACACGATGAAACATATTTTCACATGATATCTATATAATATAATAGTTCTTGATGTTTTTTTTTAAATTTGATCAAACTTTACATCGCTTGACTTTTCAAAAAAGCTATAGGCCTTAAGCCTTGGAATTGAGGGAGTAGTGTATAACTACTGCAAAAGGACAAGCAGGTGCTGGAACTCTTGAAGCTAGTAAACCTACTTAATTGTATGTTGTCAGTGAAAAAAGCAGAGGCCAATCCATGTTGGCGACCAAGCAACATAACTACTTGTAGGACATCATCTTCAAATATGACCTCTCTAGGAAGCTCATGATGCCGAAGTGCCACCCGGTCTTACATATCGGACCTAGAGATTTCATAAGGGTTTAAGGATGGGAAGATGCCCTCAACAACATCCCCGAGGAGAACCAAGACTCCCGATGCATCATTTATCGGATCCAATCGTCAACTCTCTGTAAATTTTTCATAGTTTGCACGAAGAAAAAAGCTCTATATCAAACCAAAGCTTGCACGTATGCCTTCTGCCGGGAGCTAATTGTTCTCATGGCCTCGAAAGAGTGACGACGATTCTTGGTCGACATCCTCATCATCGGCGACCACAAGTCCTCAACATCGGTAGATCGAGGGCCTTTGGCCGCTGACATAAGAGTTAGAGATGGTGGAGGTTTCTCGGATGGGTACAGAAGGTAGAGGTGGCTATATTGGCAAAATCGGAAGATTGCCATTGTGTTTTTCGTGATGTTTTTCCAAGCTGGAATTTGCCTGGAATCCCAACCCTGATAGTGGAGCCCGACCATGTTATCCGGGGGTTGCATGAAAAAAAGAACAGATGGTAGGAATTTGCTTTTTTAAGGAAGGGGCTTTTCATTAAGTAGAAGAGAACATGTTCCTTGGCAAACCGGTAGACCATATTATTGGAATTGGGAGATTCTTCTTCTTTTTTATGAGATCGTGCGAATTAGGAGATGATACTGCCTTGGGTACATCAATTATGAAGAGGCTAGCCAGCAATGGCCGAATGTCACATGGCCGCACGAACGGATTATAAAATATAAACGAGCGTGTCACAGTGGATCCCTAATAAATTTCAGTCATGGGTGCCGTCCAAAAGGACGAACGGAATCCCCTAGATTCAGCGCACCTGCAACTGCAAGAGGACTTCTTAGCAGGATATCACAGGTAAATCAAGGAGTCCAATGGGGGCAGTCACAGGATTGCATCAAATCTTTTGCGCCACTGGCAACGGATAATGGTATTTGACGGTGTCGAAGTTGGCTGGTTTACCTTCAGTTGATTGCTTATTTACGTCTCATCCCTGACTCGATCATCCCTGTACATATACTTTGCAGTACTCCAATAACTGTACTGCACTGTACAGTGTACCGCATCGTCATCCCGACCTATACGTGGTGTCGTGGCTAGCTTCCACGACTAGGACAGACCGGCAAAGAGGTCAACGAGGCCCATCCATTGCCGAGCGCGTGAGTAGCAGCAGGAACACGAATAAATTCAGAGTCTGGAATCGAGCACACACGACACAGTGCGTCGCCAAAGCGAAAGCAGCTCCCACCCCATCCCATTCGTCCGTCAGTGCAGATCACTTGCACCTGCGCCCTGGTTGGTCAGTGGGCTATGCAGATCCATGATACTGGTGCAGAAGAACTGTGTTTTTGAAACAAGGGTTCAGACGAACTGCTGACACACAGCGCGGTGTTTTATCCTGAATGCCACAGCGATAAGGATCGAGCCGACGACGGTTTCTGGTCTGATCCAGAGGGCCTAATTTCGTAGTACTAGGACCCAAATGACATAATCATTTTCTGGCTTTGCTGATTTCCTAAGGAAGGAAGGAAGGAAGCTGACTGACAAGGCCCGATTCCTGGGACCTAGCCCCCTTTCAACGTCTCCTTTTTGAACGGAACACCACGCTCGCTCGGCCTCGCCAAAAGTCGCAACTTTCAGAGTTTTTCTCCGTCGGGATTCAGGGGAGAGGACGGGAGGGGGGGAAAACCTGGGCTAGTGGTGGATACCCTGTTGTGATTCCTGCTGTGAAGAAAGCGATCCCCGATGGGTCGCTAACGGAAGGAAAAGGCGTTGCCTGAAATAAATAAAAAAGGTTTCTGAAAGGAGATTAGGGTTCAACGATCTGATCCTATTGGAACAGGTGATTGATTTGTACGCACATGCCTCCCTCTTTTTATCATGCTATAAGAGTGAGACTCTCTCCCCATCACTAGGATCGCGCAGGATCCACTGCCCCCACGGCGTCTTCTTTGTTCTATATCCCGTGAATATAAATCCACTTATATAGCTCGTTTTTCCTCTGAACTTATCTGATGGAAAGAGGTGTGCCCACGAAGGGAGTGGAGTGGGGCAGAAGAAGTGACTGTCGCCACACCACTGCACTCCTGGATTTGATTCGCCCATTCATGTCGAGATTGAGATATCGTTTGCGATGCACTGGTGGCCCGTGGGCATGAACTCCATCCATCCAACAGCGAGCCGTCCACCCACCCACTCGCCAATCCACCCTCGTCACAAAGTAAAGCCGGGAGAAATGTGTACACGCCGAAAGTCAGTTGAACACACACACACACTGGCATTGCCATTGCCTGTTCCGATGAATGGTTTGGGGAAAAATAATTTGAGTTCATCACGGGGCCCATGTGTCAAGCACCGGTTGCGCAAAGCTCGGTAGGAGGCCGCGCGTACGCGGAACAGTTTGCTAAAGAAGCGGAGAGAAAAGTACGGCGCCCCCGGTTGCTTTCGCCGTGGAAAAAGCCAAGCGAAACTCGAGAGATATCCGGGCGCGTACGAGAGCAATCCAACCCAACCGATCCACGTCGTGGACCACGCGTACGTCGAGCCGGGAAACCTACCCCTCCCGTGGTGACCGCGCACGCCGCCGCCGCCGTCCGCCATAGGCACACGCGTCACGGCCGGCGACGGAGAGCTAGGGTAGGAGGCAAGTGAGCCCAGGCAGGCGTACGTGTACGTGGTGGGGAAACAACCGGTGCGTGCGTGTGATGAGCACGGGGCTCACGCGTGGGGGTGGGGTGGGCGCGCCCCCATATTCTAGCTAGGCGTCGCCGCCAGTGCGCGGCGCGTGCCCATGAGATTTCGAATGCGCGGGATGGGAGCCGACCGACGAGATCCAGAGCTATGGACGGCTAGCCCCCACCCACTGACGGCGCCGTGCCGCACACATGCCATGCCAAGGGGCGAGGAGTTTCAAACGAACAAGGGTCCCCGTGCGTGCGTGCGTGCGTGCAGCGCACCTGCCCCGGCCGGCGCCCGTCCTCCTAGTAGGCCGGCGGGGCCGACCTTTCCCTAGATGTGTGAGATCCACGACGCACGTGGTCCTGCAGGCAGTACACGTATCATTGCTCGTATTGTACGACCGATCTCGCCTCTAGATCGATCCAGCCAGCCAGCCCCCGTCTTTATTATCAGTGCCGCTACATCTACCTCTACCTCTACCACCACGGCACGGAGAGGGAGACCCTGCCGTGCCGTGCCGGCCGGCAGAGTTGAATGGTTGGACAGAGCTGCCGTATGGGCGGAAGCAACGAACTGGTCCAGGGGCGACGATGACGACAAGGTCGGCATCGGCCGGCCGCTTTCAATCCTTCCTTGGGTTGGGTTGGGTGAATGGCTGCCGGGTCAAGCAAGTTAGGCAGGCGGCTTGACGCAGCTGACCATGCCACAGTTCTCCCCATTTCCACCGTCCCAGGGTGAGCTAGATTCCTCATTGTCTAGCACCATTGCATTGCAGTACCCTCCCATGTCCCCCTGCATTGCAAAATCTTTGACACATTTCCAAGCATTTGCAGATGATCTAGAGAGAGATTGAGAAGATGAAGAATCCAAGCAAAAACAAGCATGATGAGACCTGCCGAAGGTGAAGGCCGTCAGGGCTAGCTACTGACGAGCAGCATTCTGAACCTTTATTATTACAGGACAAAATATGAACACCGGAGTCATAGTACTGCTACTACTAGCATTCCCCATCTGTGATAGTATACATGCATATATGTACATCTACCATGGTAGTAGTATCAAACACAAGCTACCAACACCTACGAATGAAAAAGGTTGCAAAACTTAGCAGTAGTAGTACTAGCTACTACCTCCCGCCCGCCCGCCCTTCCGGCGAGACGACGGAACACAAACCCCACACACACCGTTCCTGTTACTGACTGACTGTTTGCTGTAACTAGTACTGTATGAAAGTAGTAGTAGTAACTATCCCTGCCATGCCATCCCGCATTGCGCCGCACCGGCCTCCTCGTCCAGAAGCGCACAGGTGCGACGGCAATGGCGGGGGAAGCTCGTTATTGCTTGCTTCGGCTCCTTGTGTAGAACAGAACAGACCAAACTATAGTAGAGAGGTAGATATGGATGCGTATGCTACAGTGGAGGTGTACCGCTGAATCGCCCTCCGGCGAGAGGGTGCCGCTCCGGTTGTTGGGAGTGCCCTAGAACTCCACCATGAGGCTGCCGAAGGGCGACCGGTGCGGGATGCCCTTGCGCCGCTTGGCGGAGCGGTAGCTGTTGGCGGTGGCGGCCGGCGGGGTGGACGGGGTGAAGCTCTGCACCACGCTGCTCTTGTCGCTCCCGCCGCTGGTGATGGTGGACGAGTCGTCCGAGTCCGACGCCGCCGGGCCACCAGTGGGGCTCTTCTTCAGCTTCCGCTTCTGCCCTGCGGCGTGCTTCTTCCGGCCGCGGTACTCGCCGGAGGTGCCAACGATCTGCACAAACAACAGAGTTTAAAATCGCAATGCCGCTGCAAAGCACTTTGAACTGAAGTGAAGAAGAAATCTTGTTGGCATGAAGGAAGAGGCGTGTTGACTGACCTTGCATCCGAGGGAGCAGAATCGGAAGGTGTCGAGGAGGCTGCGCTCGCAGACGTCGCAGGTGTTGGTGACGCCCTTGCCGGGCCTGGGCTGCGGGCGCTCGTTCAGGAACACCACGCGCGCGCTGTTGATGATGTAGGTCTGCACGCCGGTGATGTCCAGCACCTTCTGGATCTCCGACACGCGGATCACGTCGTGGTACGAGGACCTCCTGATCTGCAATACAAGAGTGGAAGAAAGAACCATAGTCAGAGAGATGGAACATGGCCATTTCCCATGCCGGTTCGGGCAAGTTCGTTATCCCGCTCCTCGGATGCGTCTACTTTCGAATGCGTGTGGGGAAAGAGAGGCCGTTGGAAGTTGCAAGATACAACTACTGAGCTACTACAAGTCAATACTACTAGCTTAGAGAGAGGGACGCTTCCGTTGGAGAGCCAAGAAGCATCAATAGCTAGCCGGCCTTTTGCGTGTTCTTGCAGCAGCAGAAAGGGAAAAAAAGGGGGCGGGATGAATCGAATGCGAAGAAGAAGAAGGAAGAAAGGGAGCTGTTTGGGTCACCTGGATGGCGTGGTGTCCGTGGTGGTAGGCGAGGCACTGTGAGCAGAGCGCGCCGCTGATGCAGTCGAGGCAGTACATGTTGCACTCGCACTTGTGCGCGTCGGCGTGCACCTTGCATTGGCCGAAGAAGCTGGTCGCCAGCAGCGGCTTGAGCCACGGCGGCCACCGCTGGTTCTCCGCCTCGTCCCCTCCCTGCCGCCATTCCATCAGTTCGTTAGCAGAGTTGAAAGCAATAAACAGAGCATTCAATGGCTCAAACCAAAAAAAAAAGCAGGGGAGGCAAAGATGAAGACGTTACCATGTGGCCGCCTCTGGCGTTGGTGTTGATTCTGAGCAGCAGCGGCGAGTGGTCGTGGAATGCCATTGCCATGCCGGAACTCGACAGACAGAGCAAGCTGGGTGCGAGGCAGGAGGGAGAAGAATGCGGGCGGAGCGGAGTGGAGGATTTGAGGGGAGAGGAAAGGGGAGAGGAAAGGGGAGAGTTTGGAGTTTTGGGAAGAAAGAAGTGGAGGGCAGAGGAAAGGCGAGGTCTTTGTAGACCGGGCGGGGAGAAAGCGAGCTGCAAGTGTCACGGCCAGCACTGGTGGACAGTGGAGGTGGAGGTGGTGGTAAACCAAACCGGCTGGGTGGGCAGGGGAGGATGCTTTCAGGGGAGCGTTTGTTCCGTAGCGAGGCCGGTCGCCCCGTTCCGTTCGGTCTTATCCCCTCCCTCCCTGCCGGATCCGGGCCCGGTAGCGTCAGCGGCGAGCCCGGCTCGGACTTCGTACCCTGCAATTGCTCGCCGCCTTGTCACGCTTCAGTCCAGGAGACGGAATCTAGTCCACCATTCAAATTTTAAATCAGAACAGTGTATACGGTGTCGCTTCGTGGAGCAGGGAGTGGCCGTGGCAACAGCGGCAGACCATTGGTGGCGGTGGCAGGCACGCGGCCATCAGCGCTGACGCCACTATTTTAGTTAACGGGTCGGGTTGGAGATGTCGCATCCGCAATCTCGGCCGACTACTACTAGCAGTACGTGTCCTTTGCTAATGGTAGATTATGCGTGGTGCTTCGTGCGGTTTCTTTCTTCCTTCCCCGTTCGTCACCTCACCTCGCTCCTCCACCAATGCCGGTTTTGGCTGCTAGGGGTGCGGGCCGCGCCAAAAGCGAGCACCGAGACACGTTTTCTCCGCGGGGGAAAGTTACGGCCACTAACCACGCCACCATTAGCGACTACACTATCCCAGTGGGAAAATCACCATGAAGTTCACTCCGGTGCGCTGAACCCTGCGGTGGAGGGAGAAGGATGCGATGCTTCCTTTCGCGATCACGAGCCAAGGTGGATGTTGTCTCGGGTATAGCTCACTCTGAATAGTTTTAAGATGCGTTTAAGTACTCGGTGCATATGTGCTTCCGTGCATATATCTCTAACACATATGACCTATAATAGCACTGGCGATGTAAAACCTAATTTACACATCACCAAAGGTCAATAAAGTTAATCGGCTAGGAAACCTAATTTCCTAGCCGATTAACTTTTTCTTATCTCTTTGTCCGAAACTCTCACACGCTCTAGAACTCGTTGTCCATCAGCCTTTGCCATTACATGCTGACAAGTGAGGCAGTGTTTAGTCGGGTTCCGTAGTTGACACAATTCTTCACTTATCCAGATTAGCGTGGGACTCATGACTTATCCACGTGAGCGTCGGACCTGTAGCTTACCCAGGTAAGCGTTGCAAGATGGAACCCCGAGTCAGTCCCACGTCTGTGCCCATGCCATTGCCTCCCTCTCTTCTTCTTCTTCTTCTTCTTCTTCTTCTTCTTCTTCTTCTTCTTCTTCTTCTTCTTCTTCTTCTTCTTCTTCTTCTTCTTCTCTCTGGCGACGGTGGCCCTTCTCCGGCGACGGCGGTCCTTTGTCTAGCTTCACTTCGGTCTCCCGTTGGTCCTGGACGCAGTATGGTGCCATTTCGTAGACCTGTATGAAGGATGGCAATGGCAACCGTGTGCAGGAAAGGTTAGATCTTGCATCAAATTGTTTCGGAGGGGGGAATTTGTTGTGGACAATCAATTGGCGAACTCGTGAACTCAATTGGGTGCGCGCTTGCTGTGGAGAATGCGTCTGACAAAGGAGCCATTCTAATGATTGATGGTGCTGCGTCAACGTGGGAGCGCTTCGTCGGGAAACCCCAAGAGCAAGGTGTGATGCAGCACAGCAGCAAGTCTTCCCTCAGTAAGAAACCGAGGTTATCGAACCAGTAGGAGGAAGGTAACGTCTCAAAGGTGTTGCAAGCAACGTGGAAACATGCACAATACAAACTCAAGACTTTGCCCCAACTAACAGTGAGGTTGTTAATCTCACTGGCTGCTGTAACAAACGTCTCAAAGCTCATTTGCTTGGCTGGTCGATTTGTTGTGTTTTAAATTTTATAGCATAGTGGTTAAGCTAAATTGTGCTTATCATATTTAAGATATTTTGTTGTTCTTTTTGGTTAATATTGTTTTTTGGTAGACACATGGTATTAATTACTTGTCTTATTATGGGAAGCTAGAAATTAGTGAGTTGTTATCTTTTACAGTATATGCAATGTCGGAAGGGAACTTGAGTTAACATTTGTTCAAAAAGGGTAAAAATATATAACATTGTGCAGCTAAAGGAGATGCCCTTGCATGATGGTCCATGTAACGTGGGTACATATGTTACAAGTAAATTAATACAAAGACAGACTACTTATTGGTACATCACATGATCTAAACTTTCCTAGTAGTTTAAACAACAAGATTATCATCTTTTGCAAGTCTTCTTTTAGATATTTATTAGACAAGTGTGCATTTTGGAACTCTCTACCAAGATACTCTTGGATATTAAAACACGAACAACATAGATGAACATAGATGATCGCAATAATATATATAAGTGACTTTAGGTTTAATTAAGGTGACACATGATGTTTGTGTTGTTGTGTTCATATTTTAAAATTGTATAAGAAATAAAGTTTAATAATCCTAAATAAAACAATTGTATCAATAAAATTTAGTAACATGTAAAATTTTTCAGTTTAAACATGGATCAATTTTTTATTATGAATCTTCTTGTGTCCACTAAGTTTATAGGACTAATCATGTATGCCCGTCCCAGGTACTTTGACCGCTACGTTTAAAGGCTCCTCTTCCATGTCCAGTCATGTATTATCTCTTGTCTTGTCTTGCTCATGGCCTGGCGGTACTACTACTCAGATTAGCTTGGCCTGGAGTATTCACACTACCAGTACTAGACAAAGTCTAGCTTGCTCATCGCTTGGCTGGGCGGTACTACTCAGATTTTTAAGGTAAAAAAAGGTTTCAGAAAGAAAAAAATTGCGGGTGTGGCTTACCCACGCCTTGAGGGCTGGAGGCAAAGCGTTCGGCATATCCAAGCTACATGCAAACAACGTTCTGGGCTCACAAAGCAACGACAGTAAACGCTCCAGGCTGCAAGTGGCTTCAAAACTACCGTAGGTCACCACACTTAAGCTTATATATGTAGTCTTTTCATATATAATGTAAACTTTCATCATTAACATCAAGCGTGCCACATTTTCCTCGATGCCATGCTCACAACATAATCCGAGCACAACGAAGCAACTAAGTTCATCGACAATCATGTTTCACTTAGTGATTTGTGTCAGTCCTTTTGTCTTCCTTTTCTAAGGTTGTTCTGAAACGCGTGGTGGAATTTTTAAAGTTAAACACTATGTTTCGATGATATCAAACTCAGACTCACCACTTACATACTAAAAACACTATGGGTGCTACTAATGCCATGATATGTCTATTTTCTATTTCTCAAATAAATTTTCATTTTTATGTTCTCGCTTCACCTTTAATTGCACATTTCCTTGTTATTTTCATTTTTTTCTCATGGAAAAAATAATGGAGTGGTTTCATTGTATAAAATATTAGTCATAATACTGCTCACCAATAATAGTGCACTATTCCTTCGTGAATCTCTGCTATTTGAACATTGAACATATAAATAAAAACATGAATGAAACATAAAATCGTGGAGAAGTTGAGCCGTTGTTGCATGCATGTATCACATGGATGAATTTAAAGTGTGAATAAAAGATATAAAGTTTGGACTGAATGAGGCATGCTAGATTTTGTGTGATGTATATTATGAGTTGATGGAATATTGTTCTAGGGATGTTTTAGGGTACATTAATGCACCCTAGACCATCCAATTGTCTTCATCCCATGCTCCAAATCTGATATACTACCTCGGAATTTTGGTAGTATATTTTGTTCTAAGGGGCATTTTTATTATTACACTATTTAAACCGTGCAATCATTTTCCTGTCGAAGGGTAGGGTCGTATTTTTGATTTAAGTAATACTACTATAATTTTACCCTAGGAAATTTTGACAGTAATTACTTAAGTAACCAATGGAAAAACTAGACCAATTAAGATGGACCATTCAACCAGGCCATATACTACATACATAATTGTGTAGTGAGATGTACCGTAAAATATCTCTCATTCTAACTAAGAAAAATAGGTATAAGACCTATAATAGGAAATAACACAAAGCTTCTACAAGAACAATGTATTTTGGACTATCCTCAAACCATCAGGAAGACTTAAATGTTATGTAGCTTACAGAGGGATGATCTATTAGATCAACTTTGGTAGAAGGGGAGAGGAGGGGGGTGACATAATATTTGAATTAATAAAAAGAAATAGCAAGTTAGTCGACAACCAACCATTGGTTGGATTATTAAAAGGATTAAAGTCATGTCTAACACCCTTAATGTCTCACAAATGCAGATTATTATTTAAGTGAGAGACCATGTTCCTCTTAGTATGAAGATTGTGTCATATTTAAATTCCGCCTCTCCACTCTTCAATATGCCGAACTGTAGGAATGATTCTTTAACTCGCATAAGACCTTTTAAGTGTGCAATCCATGTATAATATCATCTAAGACATCTATCTTGAGACTTAGTAAAATGTTGTTTATATTAGTTGTATGGCATTAAGTGAAACCACAATAATATGATTTGTCCCTACTTTTGTGAGCATTTTTTACATTTAACCGACACATTGGTCTGTTGAATTTTAGTAGCCTCAAAGCAGTTTAATGGAAGAATGATTTCATAGAAATATTATGTTGTAAATGTGGCAATATGACCTTATGAAAGTCAAAAAAACAGAGCTAGAAATGGCCTTAGCGTCTTCCCAAGAAACATGATGTATTATAGGAAAGTGCCTATTTGGTTTCTTGTTGACTGTTAGGACTTGTGGATGCCTTTTATGGATAATGTTCAATACTTTCTTCTTTCCAAATTAGGATGCATGCTGGTTTTATTCAATCTCAAACTTTCTAAAATTTGATCAATTATATAGAAAATAATTATTAATAACATAACCTCGATATTATCAGAACAATCATTAGTATATTTTCTTATTATTTTCTTTTTATATGCATTTGCCGAACTTTATAAAGTTTCACTTTGACCAAACCTACTATGCACCGTAATTTGGAAAGGAGGGAGTACTATATGGTTTGGTTGGTCTATTCGAGCAAACCAAATGTTTTTTTGCGCATGTCACTGGATGAGTAAGCGTAGCAGGTTAAGGAGCAGAAAATGATGCGTACTCTATTGAAGTGTTTCATGGCCGGTGTGCGGTAGTTTGGTCAACTACTCTAACGTACTTGGACTATTTGTGTACCCTTCCATGCTTTACTATATATATAAACCCCTAATGATATTTAGCTGCGACATGAATGACACCGTGGGACACTCATTACTAACCACTAAAGCGCTTTGTTCATCTCAAGCTCCCTGGACGGCTGATCATGCATGACTTCCATATATTCGATGATGTACTCAACAGATAGTACATGTTGGTGTTGAATTATGCAGCTGATCAGAGGCTAGCTAGGGTCGGTTACAACAACGCCTGGTGTCGCTTAAAGTAATCATGTTGCGGTTAAACATCACATCAGGCTCTTGGAACCGGTCCTAATCCAAATGCCGATGACGATGCACTGGCCAATTAACAACTCGACGGACAAGATGACGAAACGAGCCGATCCATCGGGCCAGGTCGCGATCGAGGAAAACAGAGGCAAATTACCGCAAAAAAGGAAGCATGAGACGAAGCTCTTTTTCTACTAAATGTTTCCCCCCTTGAGTAATTCAGAGTCCATCATCCGTGCTGCATTATGGTCGAATTATTGGTGCGGTGATGCAACGGTGACGCGCTCTGATGCATCGATCGATCGCCCGCCCCCTAATTCATGCATGGTGTGGAGTCTGAACCCTGAAGCTACATATGGTGAAGGAATTCAGCCATATTCCCGGAGAGGCCAATTGACGCACGTACGTGTCAATGATTCGCGTTTCTTGATGTTTCGACGTGAGCCGCTCTTGCCACCTTGTGTAGTTGTGTTCACAAACCAGGTAGTATTGTTGAATGGAAATTTTATGCGAGCTTAATTAGGGCATGTACCTAATCATTATTCGTGGTCGCTTTCCATCGCGTACGTAGGTAGACACATAGACATAGCTAGGTGTGCATATCATGCACACCATCTCTGGGCGGCCATCTGTTATCCGATCTGGTGAGACAGCATCTGGTTTCCGGGGAAAGACGTACGTACACCTCAAAAGCCTACGGCCGGCCGCTGGCTACAGGGCTTAAAGAGGGCCCTCTACACAGGCACCGCCGCTCGTATCCTCTCTTCTTCTTTTGGGCGTTCTTTTAAGCTAGTCGTGGGGCTCGAAGCTCCACAATAAAACGCCTAGAAAGATACCTGTTCCGTCTCCTTCGGAAGCGATGGATGGTTCCAGAAAGACGAGCTCGCTCTGATTAAAGTGGGGTGATGTGAACTGATCGTCGATTCAAACGAAACATACGTGCATTGATGCAGCAGATCAGGCTATCATTGCACCCCGTTCGAGGGCCTCGATCGATCGACCATAATAATGGCTGCGAGCCCATGCCGCTATATGTTCCAGCAGAGACGAGGAGAGCATACAATACTGCCAGCACCTGCTATGTTTTGGCTTGGCTAGACTATTTTGATCTTTGCTTCGGCGGGACGGATGGCCATCGGATGCGGACAAACGACATGTTGTTGCGCTGCTGATTTCATGGCGGCTGCCTGCCGGATAGCGCTGTACCGTCCGGACAAGGACAAGCAGGCACAGTATTCTTCTGGCAAAAAAAATTACTAGTAGCTGAATGCATGCGTGGCTTTCCCAACCGCATGTGGTACGGTACGGTGTGTGTGTGTCTCCTTCGTAATCAAACCGATGATTCCGTTGAAGATTGCAGTATACTACTCCTGGGGTATAATAAAGCCAGCGCGCGTCGGAGACGGTTTAAGGAAAAAAGGGAGAAGCAACCGGAGGTCGTGAGGTCACCACGGCCGGATGGGTGGCTGAAGCCGACCGCGGCAAAGTCAGGATTAAACAAGGTCGCCGTGTCGATCGTTTGGGAGGCGGCGGCGACGCCATGATGGCCGATGGATGGATCGCTACAGAGAAATGGCTATTGTATCGGTCGGTCGTGGCTGGCGGTGACCTGCCTAACTGCGGCCCTGCGTACGTGGCGCGTCGATTTGATTACTAGTTAACTCGGGCGTGTGCGTGTTCTAGCTAAGCTTTCCGGCCGGAGGGACGGAGCTTTCCTCGTCATTTCCTCTCTCGGCCTCTCGGGTATGGGCACCAGATGGGATGGCAACTTCCCCGGCCGGGCCAGGAAGGCTAGGACACGCGCGCGGTGCCGCATGATTCAGGGACCGGGCGTGCACACTTTCCTTCCAAGTGAGGTCTTGACAAATGTGCACAAAGTTGCTGACACGCGCTCACCGGGCATACACGCTCTGAAACGGACCCTGCTGTGTGCGGAGTGTTTTCTCTCCAGTTACGGGCGTGGGGCTGTCGTATCTCGCACTATGTACTTGCTCGTAGTACGGACAAACGACATGTAAACACAGTGGAACTGCTCGTGCTGCTGCTGACGTCTCTAACCCACGGAAATAAGTACACAATGCAGGTGTGGGTTAAGCTAAGCCCGGTGCGACGCGAAAAGTCCAAACCTCGTGGCGTCCTTCAGCACTGAGCATGGTAGACGTACTGTTTGACCTCACAGGCCTGAGATCTAAAGAAAACTCATGCTTGGTCAACGTTCAAGCCAATCCATCTCCAGATTATACGTTCCATGTCTCATCAACTACTACTAGTCATCTAGTATATTCCCTAATAAAAAACTAGGATTAGTAGTCATCTATAGAGGCACGTACTGGAAAAAAAATGGTGTTCCGTGTTTGACCCGGCGACGGGTCTACGAACAAAGGCAGCAGAGGCGGGCTCGTGACAGCCGGCCGCGTGGGAGTCGGGCCCACCCACCAGCACAGGCACACACACGGACACAGGGGCATGCCGTGGCGCCGTGGCCAATGCCTGTCCTACGTTTCTGCCACGTTTATTGGGTGAACCTTCTGGGGCGCTTCGCGTCGACAACAAGGACGAATATATGATCGCCTCGGGACGCCCCCTCGCCACTGCCACCTTCAACAGCGACCTCCTATCTTTGATTCTACAAAAAAAAAAAATCGAAAGTAGCACGCGCCGTTTCTTCAAAAAAAAAAAAAAAATCAAAAGTTTCTGTGGTCAAGTTTGTCCTTGGCTGGTAAAGATCTCTCCGCTTCTGGCTCAAGCCACAGGTAGTTATCGGAGCATGGTACTATACCGGTACAGCTTTTTAAAGCATGGGTTACAGTTTCAACAGTACACGGCATCCATCGGATGCAGAGCATCTGACTATCTGAGCATGGAGCTAATAAATTCGTCGTCACCACCCACGTTCGTCTTCACTTCCTCGCTGAAGAATGCGCGTTGCACGGCGAGAGGATATGATGGCGGGCGGCTATGCACGCGAGATGCGAGTCACGGCTCTCACGGGTCCAGGCAGGCGAACGGCGGCGTTCGTCGTACACGACCGTACGTACTGGTCAGTTTTGTGGTCTTCAAGACGGGTAAGAGGGCCGGCACGGCACGGCACGGCATGCGTGCGACCCTGTCGCTGGGTTCCACCTTCTGCCGCGGAGGCTTTTGGCACCACGCGAGCCGGCCACTTTATCCATCCACGGCGGATCGTGGAGTGCGGAGGAAGCAAAATACGGTCGTCGTCTCCTTCTCCTTCTGTTTCGCGGTTATAATAATCTGCTGTTCTTGAGTTGAGTTTCGGTTGGCGAGGTGTCGCTGTAAACTTTTTCCAGTGTGAGCAGAAATGTTGTGCGTGACATCTGATGGTCCATTCCAGAAGAGAGTCCATTGTGAGTAAGGATAAGATTTGGGGGAGAGCGAGCAGAACTATGTCACATCGTGTTAAGAAAATACGCGAGAAAACATGATCACATGTCTCAAGAAAAAGGAAAATGATACCGATCCCCTTGGGGATCGTAACCTCCCGTTTCCTAGGTACGAGTCAACGCACGACTCACGCACGCAGCGTGGTGGCCCCGCACGCTGTTCATCTTCTTCGCTAGAGCGAGGTAGTTCAGTGCCGCCGCTCCACCGTTCCATTTCCCATGTCCCACAGGCCGCCGCGGCAGCTGCCCTGCTTCCCGCCGTCGGTTCCCCGTGTCGCCGCCAGTCTCCACCGCTTCCTTGCGTCGTCTCTGCCGATGAAGATCGGCCTCCCTGGATCCCTCACCCCACCACCGTCCCTTGTGTTCCCATCTACGCACGCGCCGGTGATGGTGAGGCCGCGAGCAGGTGCTACCGACGCGAGCCCCTCGTCCCGTGGTTGTGGCCAGCGGCGCCGCGCCGCCCCGCCATCGTTGCCGCTACCTATGACGTCGATGGTTGCTACATGGTGTTTTGTCAGGCTGCTACGTGCGGCCGACGGCGATGCTACAAGTGGCGTGAGGTTTTGCTACAAATGCTTTATTGTTTTGCTATGAGATCTCCGACGAGATCTCTTACGAGATTGGATTTGCTACAATATGACATTTTTTTTGCTACATACATTTTGTACTCTTGTTACAATAGCATAAAATTTTTGCTACACGGTCTCCGGTGAGGTCGGGTTTGCTACATTAGCATAACTTTTTGCTACACGGTCGCCAGCGAGGTCTCCGGCGAGGTCCAGTCTATTTTTTTATTTTCTGAATCAAACCGTTTTTTGCTACGTTGTAGCAAAAGCGGGACTATTTATAACAAAAACGAGTATGTCTATAATAAAAACAAAATTTTGATCAAAAAAGAAAACACGTGATTGACTGGGGACCCGAAGGATAAAAAACATAAATCCCCCGAAAAACACATGCCCAAGAAAAAACATGTAACCTACGTCAGTCAGACATTTGATTTTTTTTTTTTTGAGAAATGCATTTGACGTACCACCGAGTTTGCATACCGGTTTGACCCATGTAGAAACCCTATCAGAGTAAGTCTTTTGATGACGGCCCGTCATTCATTTTCTGGAGTGGGCTGGGCTGCCAACATATTTTTCTTTGGAGGAGCTGAAACATGATTGGGAAACATATGGACCTGCAATAGCTTGGCACTGCAAAATCAGTGGTGTTGGGTCTGTGTACTCGAGATTTTTTTATAAAAACAGGCTAAGCTTGAAAAATTCATAGATGAGCCCAGGTGCGTCTGAAATCTCAGAATTTCTGGACAAAATCGTAGTACATGCACAATTTCAGGTTGTATGTTACACACGCAAAAAAAAAGTGTGAAATGACATTTTATATGTCTTTTCTTCATGAAAATCTACAGGGACCGTGAACACATTAGCATTAACTACCTCCATTCTAAAGTAGTACTCCTGTTCGGGATTATAGGTCCTACGCGCATACCTAGGTTGTTAATTTGACTAACAAAACATAATTTATATATCACAAAAATTATATCATTAAAAAATATAACCTCTAAAGTTTCTAATGATATAATTTTTATGCTATATTATTTATATTTTATTGTCCAAATTGACAACCTAGTTATCCGTGCGGGACTGAGGGAGTACTCCGTACAACATAGTTTCGTTCTCTTTGACCGTAAATTTGACGAGAACGCACCGGTGCGGCCATGACCAGAAAGAACAATGCATGTGCATGCGCCAGTCTGCATTTAACGTCATCGTTACGTTCGCAAGCCTCTCGTGACCGCGTCCGTGTGCGGAGCTATGTGATGTCCCAGTTAGCGTGTTAGGTCTGTCAGGTGCATCACACCAAACCTTGTACACCACGACTTGATTCGTATTGAAAAGAACCGGCACTACAGGAGAAGCTGAATACGCCGACGGCCGGTACCGTCGGCGTAGGCACTAAATGCTGTCGGCGTAGGCTGGCCCGACGGCTGCCGTCGACGTATGGCAGCCCCGTAGGCGTAGCCTCTTCTCCCGTCGGCGTATATAGCTACGCCGACGGCCACCTAGATGACTAACGGGCGTTTGGCTACGCCGACGGTTTTACCGTCGGCCTAGAATTTTTCAAAAAAAAATCTTTTTTTTTCAAATTTTTGTATTGTTTAACTTGTTAATCTCACATGGACATTTTTAATTCTAAGTATACTTAGTCTTAAGTCAAATTGCACAATTAGTCAAACTTCCCAACCGGTCACCCATCCTAATACTATTCTAGCCCCAGCACGCTTAACTTCTTCGTTCCTTCCACATGAGCTTCCGACAAACAAACTAGAACTTGTTGTGAATATTATCATATCAAACCTATTAACCATTACACTATAATGTTAGACATATTTGTTTTTTTACATTCCATACAATTTTTTGAGTAAACAACAATATAATCTTGAATTCAAATAAAAATAAAATAAATTTTATTTATTTTGCTTTTTATTTAAATTTGAATAATTCGTATCTACAAATCCGTAAACCACAATTCGACAAATAATATATCCAAATCGATCATAAAAATGAGAGGAATCCAAATATGACATTCCTATCATCTATTTAATTATATATCATAAATTTTAAATATTAGACCAACTGAAACTATGTCAAGATTCATTAAACACCCCGTTTTTGACACTCGAAAAATAAAAAAAAATGCCTTTTTGGTGTGACGAAAAGGAAAACTTCCTTCTGCAACATTGTTCGCCATCCCATGATATACACGAGTGCAAAATATGGGCACATTAGTGCAAACTATATCGCGATTCTAGCAATAACATTGGTCATTTGACCTGAAATCCAGAAAACCTCGATTGAGATAGGTCATTTTGTGAAGGGTTTTTTAAGACACGATCAATATATCAAGTTTTATATTTTTCCATGCAACTATGTCACATAATATGACACCACACGAAGGTTTTGCATTGTTTCGATCGTTTTTGAATTTTTTATGCCCGTTTCGAACTATCGTCAAACTTTCTAAATCGAGGGGCATGAAAATTCTTAGTTCGGGGCTGAGCCTCACTAAACTTGTATTAGATATCTGATGAAATAGCATATTTTGAACCTAAAAATGATTTTTGCAAAAAATCATGAGCATCATATCATGTACACGTAGTTCAAATCTAACTCATTTCCTGCTGATTCGGCAGGAATTTATCTTTTTCACGAGAGGTGAACGAAAAGGTTTGAGATATCCCGGTTGGGAAATTGTCCATTTAATATGGTCTAGTATTATTCATGAACATCTACAGGGACTGTAAACACATTAGCATTTACTATCTCCCTTCTAAAATATGACACACTTTCGTTCTCTTTGACCGTAACTTTGACGAGAACGCACCGGTGCCGCCATGACGAGAAAGAACAATGCATGTGCACGCGCCTGTGTGCATTTAACGTTATCGTTCGCAAGCCTCTCGTGGCCACGTCCGTGTGCGAAGCTATGTGATGTCCCAGTTAGCGAGTTAGGTCTGTCAGGTGCATCACACCAAACCTTGTACACGATGACTTGGTTCGTATATTGAAGAACCAGTGTGGTTAGCTAATTTCTAAATCTTCTCACTGTAACAACTCTCATGTAAATTCTTCCGGGGTTGTTGGTTAAACCCCCTTGATTAACATGTACGGTGCGTCTCGGAGAAGTACGACACCTTTGACCCATACAATCGCATAGTTCCGTTTAGTCCCATTCGATGCCGACATGCCGTGAGCAGTGGCCTGGCATGTGTCGCTCCCCTGTACTAATTTGAATAGGAATATTGTGATGTCATTTTAAGATCATATTAATATACTAAATATTTGTTGAAAAGCCTTGGTCAAAGCAAACATAATATGCCTTACTATTTCGGAATGGAGGTGACATTTTTCTAAAAAAAATATATGTATATCCTTATTTTATTATTCATATACCCGGGGTGCAAAAACACCATGCTCACTAGTATCACTACTAGAAAAAAGCTTATTAGTGGCGCACATTTTTCGACTTCCGTGTCTCTTATCGGACGCACCACTGTTATGACGCCACTAAACTGTAATTATGTGGCGAGTGTCAAAGTTTCGTGGCGCATATTGCCTATATGCACCACAAAATATTTTTTCAAATTTCAAAAAAAGGTGGGCTAGATCTAAAATTTCGGTGGCGCATGTTACCAATACGTGCCACAGATTTTTTTTCAAATTTTAGAAAAAAGCTGGCCAGATCTGGCCGGAGGTGGGGGGTCGCCGGAGGAGGGATAGGCTAGGCTGGAGGAGGGGGCTCGCCGGAGGAGAAGGAGGCCACCACCGGAGGATGAGGAGGGGGTCACCGGTGGAGGAGGTCACCGGGGTGGTCGTCGTCGTCAGAGGAGGAGGAGCTCACAGTGTGGAGGAGGAGGAGCTCACAGTGTAGAGGAGGAGGAGGAGCTCACCGGGGTGGAGGAGAAGGAGGAGTTCACCTGGGTGGAGGAGGACAGAGGAGCTCACCGGGTGGAGGAGAAGGAAGAGGGAGGAGAAGTGGAGGAGAAGGAGAGAAGAAGTGGAGAAGAGGAAGAGGAGAAAAGGAGAAAAGAGAGGGAGAAGGGGCGTCAGCGGGATTGAAATTTTAAATCCCGTCCAAGACTTTTGTGGCGCATATGGGACATATGCGCTACAGAAGTTTCTCCCCCTTTTTATTTTTTTAGGAAAAAAACTTCTTTCTGCCATAACTTTTTATTCATTTCAAATTTGGGGAATCTGTAAATTCCAGAACGGCCTTTGCCGTTGAATTCGAGTAGGAAATTTCGGGACGATTATTTTGATCGGTAAAACTTTTTTTCGACATCGTATGCAAAAGTTATGGCCATTTTATCGTGTGATGGCCCTTTTTTGCAAAATACATAAAAATTTATGTTTTTCAAATTTTCCTACAACTATACCCCAATATATAATTACATCTCAAAGGAATTATTTTTTTAAAAGATTTATTATTTTTGTTTATTTTTTACAAAAGTTAAAAGGCGATCAAGGGGTGGAATCTGTTTTTCTACATTCTGTATGCGCCACAAAAACATCAATTTCTGTGACGCATATAGTCATATGTCTCCCCCTCTTAGTTGGTTCTGGATTCCATTAAATTTCGATGGCACATATCGACATATACGCCACATAATGTGAGTTTCTGTGGCACACGAGAAAATATGCGCCACAGGAACACACATTTTTTGACGCATATGAGTTTCGTGCGCCACAAAATTGCTATTTTTCTTATGGCGTTTTTGTCTATATGCTGCGTCACCAGAATAAAGTATGTGCAGCATGTCCATTCATATGCATCACATGAAGCATTTCTATCTATAGCTAGGTTTCTAATAGTTTATCTCCTAATTTAATTCATTTATTTATCCTACTCATTTTTACCCAAACATATTGTTCCTTCTATACCAATGCCCACATGCGGAGTATGACGTATGATTGAAAAAAAAACACATACACATAAAGATGATGCATACATGCATGTATGAGTCGCAAAAGAGAAACCCTTTTCAAGGTGTTCAGCATTATTACTGGTATCTGCTTATAAAATAAGTGAAGGAGAGAGCAAACTGCCAGCAATTCATCATTCAAAAGATCCGTCCTAGCTACGCAGCTAACGACCTTCACATGCCTTCACCGAAATCTCCGTAGGATCGCGATATACGCGACGGCCTGTCTGTCTCCAATGTAACAACCATGCGCGGCACAACGTGCCCACAGGATCGCGATCTTTAAACCTGCCACTAGTATTCAGCTAGCTAGCACGGCCGCGCTGCCGCCGATTGGGTGTCCGACGGCGACGACGGCGACGGCTTGGACGTTTGCGCCGGGTGGTGTTACAATAATACGGCCGTCTCGCCATGCATGTGCTGCGCCGGCACCTACCAATGCCAGGGCCCGTCGTGGTTGGATGCTCCGCCGTCCACCAACTGGTGATGTGTCTGTGTGTAACCGTGGAGGTTAACCAATCTCCAGGTCTTTTTCTGAATGTAACTAATCATGCATGGTCGAATCGCTTCTGGAAGATGCACACGTTGGGTAATTTGCAGCTCGACTATTAGTGAGAGTGTGAGAGATAACTGCAACGTGGAAGTTTTAATTCATAATGAATTAATATGATTGTTTTTTCTCTTTTGTTTGCCTCCTTTTGCAATGGTCCTTTTCAGCCAGTACGTGATGGACTGTTCTACCTAGGCGAGTTACGAAATATGTTAGTCTAATTAAGATGGCATGTTTTGGCTATTATGGAAACTAATAGCAAGTCTACTAGATGATGTAAGATAGGACACCTAAGACAGGTGTTGTAAAAAAATACATCACCAAAATCTGTGTTTTTTACATCATATTTTCAGGTTGTGGTTTAGTAGATGATACATTTTACATCACCAGCTGCCGCACTAGATGATGTAGAATATATCACCAGCCACCGCACAGCACCCCTATTTTAACTACGCTGGGTCATCCAAACATATTAATTATGAAACTGAAACCTTAGCAAAATCACATCAAACATATATGATTAAACCAGTTCAAAGCACATAGCTAACATAGCACAGTTCATAACATAAGTCAAAGCATAGTTCAAGACACAAACGGACATAGTTCAACACACACATGATAAACATAGTTTTAACGCAAAGTTCAATATCATAGCCAATTCTCATGTTTCATTGGCACCATTGACACTCTTGCCATCGTTGCCACCTCCTTCTTGCTCCTCGGTATCAGCATTGGTATTGGTGGAGACCATGGCATCTCCCAAGCCGCCGAGGTGCCACCTCGAATGCCTTGTTGGGTCACACCACCCATGCCTTCTTGCATAGCACTTGCCATGGCACCCATGTAGCCATATCCCATGCTCATTGCACCTCCCATGTAGCCACCACCCATGCCACTGGTACATGGGCTGATAACTAGGGTTTCGCTGGGCCTTAGCGGTGCCTATGGGAGGCAGCGGGGCAGGCAATTTGGCGGCGGGTGGGGCGAAATGGCCATCACTTGCTAAATTGCCATCGTCCATGGGATTCCGGTCACCGGCGTCAACGAAATTGTGGCGAGAGGTAGGAAGGCGCGAGAATGGAAGTTTTAGCCTAGCAGTTGGCCCCTCCATGTGATGCAGTTTGTTTTGCTGCAGCCGGCGGGTGATGTATATTTGCATCACATGGGTTTCGAATTTGAGGCTACCCAAAAGAAATTATATCACCAAAACTTTTTACACCATCCGTTGGAGATATTTTTTTTGCCTTAGGTGATGCAAAAGTAGGTTTTACATCACTTTTTTTGTTTTGCATCATCTATTCGAGATGCTCTAATCTTGTTAAAAAAATGCTCTAATCAGTACAAGCTCTTTGCATCTCTCTTTCTATGTCACAAGAATTAACTTGTACTCCCTCCATTTCAAAATATAAGATGTTTTAGGTTTGTGAAGAAAATGAATCTAGACTTGTTTTAGTATATAGGTTCACTCAACTTTGAAATGAATCTACACACTAAAAAAAGTCTAGATTCATTTTCTTCACAAACCTAAAACATCTTATATTTTGAAACGGAGGGAGTACGAGTATGCTTGTACATGAGAAAATTGAGAGGTTATGCATTTTGTAAATGTACCGTGGCTAGGTATCTCAGATTTGGACTGGCGTGCCACGTGGAGCGCCTGAGCTTCCTATTTTCTTTGACATGAGAGCTTCCTATTTTTTTGTAAAGAAAGATCAAAAACGTCGATACACCGATGATTGTTGTAGATCTTTTGGATGGTATGGGGAAGTGGGATGAGCAAAAGATTAGGAAATATTGTTTTCTTGCTGATGGTGATGCTATCCTAAGTATCCAAAGATCTAGAGGGTAACGATATATGGTCATGGAGTGAGGAGAAATTAGGTATTTATTTAGTGAGATCATGTTATAGGATGCTTTCGAGGATTTCGAGCCAGGATTCAGAAGCTCCTGGTTGTTCGACTACTGATAATAGTATATTGTGGAAGAAACTTTGGAAACTCCGAGTGATCCCAAAAGTCGAGATTTTTTGGTGGCGTGTTCTAAAGGACCTTCTTCCATGTTACAGTGAGCTCACAAGGCACTGCATGGCAGTCTCCTTGTTTCTACCGTGCAGTTTGACGGATGATAAGTGGTCGCTGAGCCAAGCTTTTGGGTCCTGAGTGCCGTCGAACTTCGGAGTATCCGAAGGAAGCTTGAAGTTGTGCGGCATCCGTGTGCGCCGGACGGATCTGCTGAAGCATCGGGCTCCGCAGAGTTCTCCTTCATCTTCGTCCATCTCGGATTCAGACGAGCATGCGCGCTTGGCTCGCGCTTTGTCGATTTTGCGCTGTGTGAGCGCATCTCTGGCGTCGTAGTCGCGGTCGCGGCGGCGCGAACTCTTCTTCCTTCGAGGAAGGTCATGTTCCTCTTCTTCGGATGAGGGGGTGGGGCTGCGGTTGAACCTGACCGGAGCTTTCTTCTTCGGCTCCGTGGGAGCTTCCTGGTGGAGCGCAGCTCCAACGAGTCCGAGTCCGGTGAGTGCGGACTTGTGCATGGCCCTCTTCGGGTCCCCCTCCGGCAGTGGGTGGGCCGCGAGGTACGCAGTGGCTGCCATGATCGCAGCTTGCGGCGTTTTCGGGATGACGTTGCCGTCGGCGTCCATCTCCATGAAGGATGTGTGGAGGGTTCGGTTCACCTCACGGCGCTCCTTGGGGTCCATGTTTTCCACCCTAGAGCGGTGCTTGTTGCCTTGGTTGGCGTTCGAGCTTGAGCCTATGCCCATGGCGGAGAGCGCAGCTCGTCGCGCGCAGGACTCTGAGGCTTCCTGCTTGCGCTTGTCGAGCACCTCCTGCATCTTGACCTGCTTCTTGTGCTCCTCGATCAGGAGCAGGTGGTAGGCCATCAGCATATCCCGGGAGGCGTCTGCATGCAGTACTATGTTGCCTGCCACGGCGTTGCGGACCTGGGCCCATTCTTCTTTGCTAAGGCGGATGACATGGCCGCCGTTGTTTTCCCCTTCGGGTGGGGGGACTGGCTTCTTATGTTCCCGCCGTTTCGTTCTGGCGGGTTGGGCGGCGGGTTGGGTGTTTGCTGATCCGCGTCGCTCTGGATGACTACGGCGCATTGGTAGCGCTCGTAGATTGGTCCGCTGCTGCCGCAACTTTCAGGTCCAGAACCGTAGGTTCCTGCATCCGATGGCGGATCACACAGATTAGAGTTGCAGCTGCTGCTGTCGTAGGAATTATCTGTTGATGATGTTGTGCGTAGCACGGGGTGTGGGGTCCACAAAGCGGGCCTGATTGATGGCAGGGGCACCCGCTCAGGGAGGCGGAGGGTGCCAGTTTGCCCCACCTGGAAGCAGAAGCTCCCGAACAGGATTTCGAGTCCGTCGCCTACGGGCTCGAAGTCCTTCATGGTGGCCGGTGAGTGGGCGGTGAAGTCGAAAGCGCCGAAGAGGAGGTGACTCTCCGTCGCCGCAGAGTTATAGATCGGGTTGGGACTGTCACGACTGCACAATCAGCGTCCCCAGTTCCCACAGACGGCGCCAATTGACGAGGTTTGATCTCATCAATGCCCATTGTTATGGACTTGGGTTTTGGAGAAGATGGGGATGCTGGAGATCGTGGAACGGTTAGCAAACAAGCAACACGGGGACACAAGGTTTACCCAGGTTCAGGCCCCCGGAGGGAAAACCCTACTCTTGCTTGCCTGTTCTTGATTACGGCGAAACCGAAGGTTACAGGGTGCGCAGATGCAATATGGCGTGGAGGTGAGTATGCGAAAGTATGAGTCGAGGGATCTAGGTCGTGCCCTCCTGGCCTTTATATAGACTTAGGCAGGTCCCGGGCATAGAACTAGTCGGTTATAGGTTCTAGGGTTTTACCCCTTTGAATTTCCTATCTACTCTAGTCTTGCTCTCCAAGGATCCGAAGACGTCGTGGGCCTGGACCACCCGAAAGTCTTCATGGACCGGCGTATATTTGTCGTGGGCCTTCCTTGGGCTGGACCAGGTATGCTGAGATCATGCACCCGCGGGGTATAACCATGTCAGTGGATGAGTCGTTATTTCAAGATATGGTACGATGTGTTCATGCCAAGGTGTTTTGGAGGGCTCTTGATGAACAAAGGGGAGTTTCTCTCCCGCAGCTGCATCCGAGGAATTGGGTTTCAGATTATACTACGGTTGAGGCCATCTCAAATAATGACAAGGCAGTGTACACACTGATGTGGTGCATTTGGTCTAGGAGAAATAAATTTGTGCATGAAGAGGAACAGTTTCAGCTAATCAGGTGCTTGCAGTTGGTTGATGAGTTGGCTTCTTCTCTTGATTTGCCTCCAATGACTTCTACGCCAAAGCCTTATATACTTCGCTGGAGTCCGCCACCGTCTGGCTAGTTTACAATCAATACCGATGGCTCTCTGGATTTATCAGCTAGGGTGACTAGAGGGGGTTATGTTATACATGACAGTACGGGTGCTATGATAGAAGGAGGCTGTTCTCGCCACAACTCGGTTGATGACCCTTTTATCAGTGAGCTATTGGCTTGTAGATTAGGCTTGTAGGCTGCTGCAAAATCACAGTTGCCTCGGGTTATCTTGCAGACGAACTATGCAAATCTGGTGTCGATGTGACGAGATGTGAGACAGGTTTGGATGGATGGTGTTCACATTCTGCAAGAATTAAAGGCTCTTAGCCAAACTTTCTAGGCTTTCAAGCTTCTGTATTTGAATCGAGCGGCAAATTTTGCGGCTCATATGTGTGTAAAAGTAGCTCTTAGCATAGAATATACATGCTTTGATGTAATTCCTGGTGTCCTGCTTAAAACTATCCAAGCAGATTTTCTGTTTGAGTAAAGTGGTTTACGTGTCAAAAGAAAAATAAAATCCCCACCGCCGCGTGGCCCCCGCTTATAAGAGAGACGGTCTCTCTGCTTCCCCGCGTCTGTAGAGCCAGCAGACGATCGAGCGCCGCCCGCGACCCCGCAACTCCCTCCCCCTCTAAAACCGCGGGAGCAAGATCGATCGCATCACCGGTCGAACCAGCGGACGTTACAGACCCTACAGAGCGGTCGATCTATCGAGACCACACTAGATGGCCGCCGACGACTGGCGCTGCCGGAAGCACCCGCCCGCGCCCGGCGGCGGGGTGTGCCCGCACTGCCTCCGCGACCGGCTCCTCCGGCTCTGCCCCGACTGCGCGCGCACGCGGCCCTGCCCCTGCGCGTCCTCGGCCTCCCCGTCCTCCTCGGCGTCGTCCGCCTCCGGCGGCGGCGCGGCCGTCGGCAGGGTGTTCAGCCTTATCGAGCGGGAGCGCCGGATCGGGCGCTCGCGGTCCGTCGCCGCCGGCGGAGGCATCGGCGACGAGAAGCGCAGGTCGAGAGTCTGGGGCTGGGCGTCGTTCCGGAAGCCGGCGGGTGGCAAGGGCCTGGATGTGGACCAGGAGGTGGTGGAGGATCGCGACGAGGACGCGGCGGCATTGGCGCGGTCGAGCTCTGTTTCCACGAACGCGGCGAAGGCGGCGCCCAAGGCGGGAGGGTGGGGCCGTTTCCTGCCCGGCCCGATCAAGGCGCTGGGGCACCGCAAGTCGCGCGCCGACTCCGGGGCCAGAGACGATCGCCGGGATGGCGTTTGGTGAGTGAGATCGCCGTCGATCCGGCGCGGGTGCCTAGAGGTTCTGTTTTCCCCTGTTGATTAATGGACGACGAATCTTGCTGCGAATTCTGTAATTTCTGAGACCTTCTGACCTTCCTTTTGGATCTCACTTGCCGTTATGATGCATACATAAAGGTGTGAATATGTTTAGTGGAATCTCACTCTCATCGACTCTTCGTCAGTTTTTTTTAGTGCAGAAAACGGGAATTTTCGCTGTTCTTTCCTGCTTGTGTTTCTAATCTGTCCATGTTCCAGTGACACTAGAGTATGCCATTTGTGAGCATCAAATTCCGCCTCTCGTGGCTTGCAGGGGCACATGCGTGAATTCGCGCGCGGCTCTTCGAGCTACTGTAGCTGGATAGTACGACACGCGCGGCGCGCCTGCAAGTACGGTTGTGTCCTGTATCCCTCGTCAGCGTCGATCGTTGCCAACAGTTTTGGCCGTATCCGGTTTCTGGTGCCTCGCGGGACATGTCCCCGTTCTCATGGAGCTAACTTGGCGGCAGCACCAGCGGTCAAGCGCACGCTACCGCCTCGCGGGTTCCGCCGACGTGACGACAAGGCGCGACGCACGTCGTCGGCACGTGCATGCATGCGCCCGGCCGTGCGGTACGTCTCGCAAAGCTTCTCTCGTCTCGATCGTGCACGTCCGTGCGCAACGTGCTGTCCCGTTCGACGCCGACATGCCGTAGCCGGTGGCCGCCACGCGTGGCGCTCCCCTGCTAGCTGTGTCGTGTCGTCGACATGGTTGGCCGGTGAGCTCGGCTGGCGTGGCGTCGATACGTACGAGGCGACGTGTGAGCAGCTAGCGCGCAGCTGCCCTTTTTGGATCGCCTCCTTGTGTGCGTGCGTGCGTGCGCGCCTGTCGTCGTCGCCATATGCTCGCCCGTACGCACGGACAGACGCTGGCTGGGCAGCACGTCCTGGCGTGCACCCAAAGTAGTCACTCCGTGGTGCTGTCGGGCCTGCATCGTGAGCGGCCACTCGCGCGCGCGCGTGCATGCAAGCTTGATGGCCCCTCGTACGACGCCGTGGCAGGCAGCCCACACCACACGCACGTATACTTCGTTGGCCGCTGCTAGTGCACGTTGTTCTACTGTTCGAGGGCATCGATCGATCAGAGTGTGTGTCTTGCAGGGAGACGGCAGCGCTCTGCGTCCACGGTGCGTCTGCACGTGCTCCGAATCATGGTATACCACGGACATGCTCGTGCGACGTCGTCATGGCGTGGGCAACCTGCCTGCAGAAATCTAGCGGCTGACAGAGGGGATGCAACCTTTCAGGCCATGATGCCAGTTATGTATCATATTTCTGAAGATATAAGAAGCGCAATATCAGAATGGATCTGACACGAAACGTGATTTTTTTCCCTTACTCGTTAACAGCCAGCAGGGTTGGGAGCCACGGAGAGGACAACACGAGGTCTGCAATGTGGTGCAGCGATCCGATCTAACAGGCCGCGTCCTGGTTTTGTCATACGTGCGCCGAATCGAGGCCGTAGCAGAAGTATGGGCAAAAGCATGGGGCAACCAGTCTCCGACAGGAAGAAGATATGGGGCAGTCAGCAATGGATGTAATGCATTCAATACCGATTTCTCCTAAATGTACTTCATCTTAAAAATAAAAGTAGAACAAGTGCTTGTTGGGTAGCTTTTACTCATACACGAAGATCATGGCTCCACGGAAGCTGCACGCGACAATACAACCTCTCATGTCAAAAGAGTCATATTTTCATTTTCTCCTTGGGGTTGAGAAACCAAGCCCCAGTCGTTTGGTTCCATGCATTCTAGGATTTCAACAAATTGGCATTTATTTGACTAGCTGCATTATCCCTGCTAGCCTTACCTCCTGGCTAGTGAGGTGAGCTTACCCAACATCATTGTAAAATCCCCAGTCACTTTGGACCGACGGCTGTCACTTCTGGCAGCTTAATAGGATCTCTAGACTAGCCTCACAGACCAACACTCGTTTTTTCTGCGTACTTTGTCCTCACTCATGCGCACCCGGTTACCTACTTTTCAGTCGGTCACCCATCCTAGAATTGCTCTAGGCCAAACACGCTTAACCTTAGAGTTCTTTTCGAATGAGCTTCCGGAAAAGAAGTTGCAACTTGTTGGTATGGGTTTCCTATCAATCCTATTGAGCCATGCGCCAGGGTCTCACAATCATCAAGGCAGAGAACAAAGTTCAAAAAAGTGCATTCAGAGAACTACTAGTTTATATTAACACAGGTTTAGCATAACAAGTCGTGGCGTGTGTACTGCAACACGAGTTAGCGAGCAAGTACACGTGATGCAACACTAGTTCATCACATACGGAGGGATCATAACTGAATACCACCTCCCAAAATATACAGACCAAAGTTTAGGGGCCACCTCAACCATAGTTCATCAGCCTAGCTACTTTCGAAATACACATCACAACCATCATCATCAACACCGCTACCAGCACCTCCTTGAACAGCTCAGTCCGCTTCTCAATGGTAGTGCTTGTTCAGGAAGGTCGTAAACCAGATCAACCTGTGCTTAGGGGTCATGGCAAGATACTTGGTCGCATGTTCGATGTGCTCCATCAGGTAGGTAAGAGCACGTTGTATTGCCGTCACAGAGACGGGCGCAATGGGAATGCGAGGACCGTAGATCATCTTCATCTGAGAATAGTTCTCAATGGGCTTGTTGATCAACTCGGTGTCCGATGCTGAGCCTACATGAGAATCACAGTTAGTTTATGACATGTAGTTCATATGTGAGCATTATAAAAACTGATGCAAGTGCAAATATATCATACCTTGATGTGCACATGGTAAGCTTCATCGTCCATCGTGATAGTAGAGGTCTCATCAACCCAGCACATGTTCTTAAGCCTCTTGATTCTCAGCACCTGAATCCAGCGTACTCTACAGTGTCTCATGTGGTTGTACACCTGGTTTAGAGTGATTGTCCGATCATAAAACTTAAAGACATCATCTGCAACCAAGCACATGTTTGCATGTCTAAATCCCCGCACTACTGAACCCCCTTTCTCGATGAACTGGATGACCCAATTTAGGATGAAGGTGGACAGGGATGTTGGCCATGACATGGCCAACTTCCTCCTGGCTATCGTATCAGGCATCGACACATAACGCAGAGGCAACACAGAGGTTGCGGATAGATCAGTAGACGCAACCTTCTCCTACAACAGTAAGGATAATAATGTGTTCAGTTCTAAGGGAAGAACTATGCTTATAACATTAATCCTATCTACAACACATGGCAATCCTCACATGACAACATGAAAACTCACTGCCAGAATGCTCAGGTCCAGATCTAGAACATCAGCTCACAACTTAGAACTATGAGCAAGAACATGGCAATAAATATAAGCTACGAGAGTTAGGGTTAGGTGTTTTTTACCACGATCTCAATCTCTCCTGACGAGGACGACATGTTCGACATAGCCAAGGAGAAAGATTTGTCGGAGATGAGCTAGACATACCGGAGTAGAAGACGCCGCTTACCTGCTTATCGGTGAGGAAGAGGATTCGGAGTAAGAGCTCCAAATTGGAGGAAATGGTGGCGGGAATTTTGGAGCCTGCGGAGGGATGGTGTAAATAGCCGCGGCGAATCGGCGGGTGTAACCCCAATTTCTCCTGTCGAATTTTGCGAGCTCCCGTCATCCTTCCCTTGCACAAGCACGTGCAACTTCTTTCCCCGCGAGCGCGAGAAGAACTTGACTCCCACTACTAGGAAAATGGCTATAGGTAATCCGCACATCCGTGGCTCACATGGTTGAAGTGTCCCACGGGTAAAATAGGTGTGGCTCATCTATGGGCAATGCCCTACTAGTAACTAGAACATCCGTGGCGTATATGGGGTATGTGCGCCACAGATATGTGTGGGCCAGGAGCCTGCTAGCCGCATGCCACATACCCGTAGCTTACACGGGTATGTGCGCTACAGTTGTGGCAAGTTCTATGGCGCACTATGCCATGTGCGCCACAGATGTGTAAATTTAGTGCCCTACAACTAAGTACCTTGCACAAACTCCATCTCCCCTCCCCCGTGGATCGCCTTTTTAGGCTTTGCAAAAAATAAAATAAAATGAAAAACATTCAATAAATAAAATCCTTTCATATGTAGGTAATGTGGTATAGTTTGTAGGAAAATTAACAAACAATAATTTTGACTTTTTCTGCAAAAAAAATCATGCGACGGTAAAATGGCCGTAAATTTTACATACGATGTCGAAAAATATCGTATAATATATCAAAATGACGAGAACGAGATTTCGCATCTGCTCGCAACGACCTTTATTATTTAGATTTTCAAAATTCGAAAAGAGTAAAAAGTTACGGTCAAAAAACCGTTTTTTCCTGCAGAAAAAAATAGAGGGCAACTTACCCATAGCGCACCACCATCTAGTGCGCTACGAGTAAGTTGGGCGGGATTCAAAATTTGAATCCCCACCCTGCCCACCTACCCCTCTTCTCTTTCCTCCCCCTTCTCTCCTTTTCCTTTTCCTCCCTTTTACTTTCCATTTTCCTTTTCCTCCCTTCTCCTTCTCCTTCTCCTTCTCATCCTCCTTCTCTTTCTTCTTCTCCTTCTCCTTCTCCTCCTTGCAGTGGAGATGGTGATGGCGGCCTCCTCCTTGCAACGGCGACAGCGATGTCGGGCTTCTTCTTATTCTCCTCTCCTTCTCCTTGTAGTGACGACAGCGATGGCGACAGCGGGCTCTCTCCTCCTCCTCCTTGCAGTTCCGACGGCGGGCTCTCTCCTCCTCCTCCTCCTTGCAGTTCCGACGGGGACGACAAGCTCTCTCCTCCTCCTCCTTGCAGTTTCGACGGCGACGAGCTATCGCCTCTCCGACGAGGTGAGGCAACGGCGACAACGGTGACCACCGACGACGGTGGACCCACTCCGACGAGGCGACGACGACGTCTCCGACGAGCGACGACACTGACGGCACCGACGAGATCCAGATCTCCCGCTTTTTTTTTAAATTTTGAAATTTGTATCTGTGGCACACAACACCTAGTGCGCCACGGCTAGCTTTTCATATGCGTGACGCACATCACCTAGTGCGCCACAGTTATCTTTTCATACGCGTGGCGCGCCATGGCTAAAAATTAGCCGTAACGCGCGCTTTGTGGCGCACCCCTAGTGCGCCACGGACGGCCAAAACGGGTGCGCCACGAATTAGTTGTTTTCTAGTAGTGTCCGTGGAAATAGTCAATTTCGGCGTTTCTCGAGAGCCAGACTGAGGAGCGCTTTAAAACTCGAGAGCCAGACTGAGATTTCGCATCTGCTCGCAACGACCTTTATTATTTAGATTTTCAAAATTCGAAAAGAGTAAAAAGTTACGGTCAAAAAACCGTTTTTTCCTGCAGAAAAAAATAGAGGGCAACTTACCCATAGCGCACCACCATCTAGTGCGCTACGAGTAAGTTGGGCGGGATTCAAAATTTGAATCCCCACCCTGCCCACCTACCCCTTCTCTTTCCTCCCCCTTCTCTCCTTTTCCTTTTCCTCCCTTTTACTTTCCATTTTCCTTTTCCTCCCTTCTCCTTCTCCTTCTCATCCTCCTTCTCTTTCTCCTTCTCCTTCTCCTCCTCCTCCTTGCAGTGAAGATGGTGATGGCGGCTTCCTCCTTGCAACGGCGACAGCGATGTCGGGCTTCTTCTTCTTCTCCTATCCTTCTCCTTGTAGTGACGACAGCGATGGCGACAGCGGGCTCTCTCCTCCTCCTCCTTGAAGTTCCGACGGCGGGCTCTCTCCTCCTCCTCCTCCTCCTCCTCCTTGCAGTTCCGACGGGGACGACAAGCTCTCTCCTCCTCCTCCTTGCAGTTTCGACGGCGACGAGCTATCGCCTCTTCGACGAGGTGAGGCAACGGCGACAACGGTGACCACCGACGACGGTGGACCCACTCCGACGAGGCGACGACGACGTCACCGACGAGCGACGACACTGACGGCACCGACGAGATCCAGATCTCCCGCTTTTTTTTTTAATTTTGAAGTTTGTATCTGTGGCACACAACACCTAGTGCGTCACGGCTAGCTTTTCATATGCGTGACGCACATCAGCTAGTGCGCCACAGTTATCTTTTCATACGCGTGGCGCGCCATGGCTAAAAATTAGCCGTAACGCGCGCTTTGTGGCGCACCCCTAGTGCGCCACGGACGGCCAAAACGGGTGCGCCACGAATTAGTTGTTTTCTAGTAGTGTCCGTGGAAATAGTCAATTTCGGCGTTTCTCGAGAGCCAGACTGAGGAGCGCTTTAAAACTCGTGCGATGAAAAGATTCCATCCGCCCGAATTATTTTTTCCTGTTCCATACGAGAAACTGAAAAATGAGCAATCAAACATGCCCCAAAATGAGCAGATCGTTCATTTGCACAAACTACGGAATAAAAAGCCTCGGACGAAACCGAATGAAAGCCGCAACGAAATGTTCCAGCAAATGTTTCCGCCCCGATGCGAGAGCAGAACGGCATGTTTTTTTTATTTTGTTTTGTTCATAAAAGATCATTATAGTAGGATTATTGCGCTTGGACATTGTGTAAAGAATTAAGGATCCCACCATCAGTGATGATGATAACAAGGTTCGTGAATGGACAAGCTGTGCTTGTCGGATCGGAGCAACGGAGTACCTCACATGCGGGCTGGTTCGAGGCATCATGCCGTGGTTTCGAACCATAGGGAGGCAATAGCAGACTGCTTAATCCGCCATTCCACATCTTCTGTTCGTGCATCCCTCTGCATAATTCCTCTACGTGCGATGCAGCGTTGGTGGGGTGGGAATGTCATCCAGGTGACTTCAGGCAGTGACGTCGTGATGATAACGATGGAGATGGTCAGCTCAACCAATTTCTATGCCCGCGAGCGGCGACCGTAACTGTGCCAAAAAGGGATCGTCACTCGTTTAGCAAGCCATACCTTGGCCCATCTGACATTTTAAATTGGGCTACCTCACCGACATATGTCGGCCTGCGTTGCGGATGCGTCAAGGCTATGTATATAGGCTTTGACGGCAAAACTTATATTCTTACGGCCCAATTGTTTATACATTTTCTGGTTCTTTTTTTACCCTTTTTGATTTTTTTTGCGGGTACCCCTTTTTGATTTTGATTAGAGGAGACGATGTGTTACAGTGTTAGCTTTTACAATATACTCCTTCTGTTTTAAAATATAAGATGTTTTAGCTTTATGAAGGAAATGTATCTATACTTACTTTAGTAAGTAGGTCCACTCGGGTTTGGAGTGAATCTGTACACTAAAAAAAATCTAGATATATTTTTTCACAAGCCTAAAACATCTTATAATTTGAAACGGAGTGAGTACCAGTTAATAGGGACTGCCTTTTGTATCATTTTCCTAGAGGCATAACTAGAAACTTTATGTTTGTTTATTAAACACACATGTATTAACGTTTTCATATTAATACAATTATAGCATGCAAAATAAACATCTATCATATACTTGAAATATACATAATAACCACTTTATTATTGTCTCTCAGGTCATATTCCCTTCACTTGAGCGTGTTGGTGACGAGGGACCAGGGAGGAAGAGCTTGGCCAGTTGGTGAAGAGCTGGGCGGTGAGGCATGGGACGATGCAAAGTTGGCGACGAGGTTGGAGTCTAGGAAGGAAGCAAGGTGAGGGAAGAGGCAGAGGGTGACGAGATCGATTCGGGAGGGGGAGAGGGTGCATGGCGCAAACATGGATCGACGAGGCGGTGAATTAGCTGATGGTACACACATCGGCCGAGAGAGGGAGATGCTCGGTTTGGGGACGTGAAGGACATGGGGTTGGTGGGATAGATCGGTTGGGGATCCTATCTTGTGCTTGTGTGTGTGTTGTGTGCATGTGTGTGTGGCCCAGGTGGGTGTATGCGTGTGTGAGTTGGATTTTAGGGTTTGGGGTGGTAGGTGGTCTGGCCTCGCTAGTTGGGCCTTGGGTCGGGCCGGCTAGGTTGCCTCCTCCTAGATACTAGTGACGTTCCTATATGAGAGCACGCTATCCGGTAATGACTTACTGGTAGTGTGTCTATATTAGGGCATGCTGCTAATATGTTCTGACAACGTGAAAGAATGTGGCCTACTTACTGAAATGGCATGCCCCTTTAGCCCAAACACTTTACTAGTAGCATCCTAATTTTGAAACGCTAATAGGGTTTATCTGTATTTTTTATTAATTTGGACTCGCTGCTAATGTTTTTGCGCCTACGGCCAGTTTTCTATCCGTATTTTTTATAGGGAATGTCCACAATTGTGTATTGAAGTGAATGGTATAAGTATGCATTTCATAAGGTTGGGCATCTACACACTCAAAAGCTACTAAAACGAACATGGCCTGGACACAAAGATCAACCTACTCAATTGACGCGCACATAGATCTAGTACTTCCTTAGTTTGATTTACGCGGCCTTGTTATTTACTAGCACTTTCTCCGTTTTAAAATATAAGATTTTTTAGATTTGTAAAATAAATGTATCTAAACTTCTTTTAGCATATAAGTTTACTCAAGTTTAAAGTGAATCTACACGCTAAAATAAATCTAATTTTTACACAAAGCTAAAATATATTGTATTTTGAAACGGAGAAAGTAGTACAGAAGTTGCAGGTGGACTGAGAATGAGCAAAGTCACACGGCACACCCTGCGAAGACGACCTATTGACTTAGACATCCATCGAATCGTACAAAAGCGTACACGCGCACGTACTTTACACGTTTGCATCAATGCAGGAACGACATCAACAATCAGGTGCAAATATGCGTAGCAATGTCAGCAATATCAAGATAAAGGCGTAACTTTTCAGTCTGGATCGCTCAACTTTCCGTTATTAAAATTCATCAAAAACCGGATTAAGGTATTCATATTACTTCATATGTTTCAATTTTATGTAGTCCCTCCGTCTCAAAATAGATATCTCAAATTTGTTAAAATTTGGATAAATCTAGACACTATTTAGTATATAGATTCATCAAGATTTTGAAAAACCTAAGACATCCATTTTTAGTCGGAGAAAATATGCACACTTGTATATGTCAACCAGCATAAATTTCATAGATTTGCATACAAGTAGACTCAAAGGTAAAGCGACATTTGTAACTAAAAAAGGTAAAGAGAGATTTTAGGAGTCTTTTGATCGAACACCGCTGGAACACAAAGATCAACTTGGCTAATTGGACTGCTTGTGCTAATGTATATAGTCATCGTTAGGTGGTCCAGTAACATATTTGTAACTTCTATTAATTTAGGTCTTTTATATGGCTGTTGATAATATTAATAGATCAATGATTTTTTTTAAAAAGGTAAACGTATATGCACCCCGAGTATCTCACAGCCAGTGAATTAATCGCTATGGAAATTCGACGGACTAACTACAGAAAGGAAGGCATGCATAGACATAGAAACTTTTCCTTGTCAACAGCGCCGCCTTCAGTGGAGTGGAACCTCTTGCTTGAAAGAAATGAATGGGAGTCCCTTAGTGGCGTCTGGCGCTATGCCGTTCTCTCCTCTTCTCTCCCAACTCTAAGCTTTGAGCCCACCCATCCAAACCACCATGAATCCATCATCAAATCCACCAAATTCCACCACCCCCGCAAGACCATTAACACCAGATCTACACCAGCCACCAACTCCAACACCCGGCCAATTCTTACAGGCTCAATTTGAAGGAGCAGACTACACCGGTATCACTGGTGTGTGTACTGAACCGAGTGAGATGATGGCTTCACCGCCGCTCTCACCAATTCGGCAGGAAGGGCGTGCTTCAGCCCCCCACAATCCGCCTGTTCTTCAAGCGCCAGAGGTTCTGCAGCTGGCAATCGATATGGATGCTATGTCAATAGCTGATGAAGACTCCAGTGAGCAGCATGAGAAAGGAAAGGGGCAATTTGCTATATACATGAAAGTGGCCACAACCAGAGGAACACCAAGGATCATCTCTCTTACAACGATCCAGCAACAGTTTAAGAGAGCATGGAGAGGAAACTATGGGGATATTATTCAGGTACATCAGCATGTTTTTAAAGCAATTTTTACATCTTTCCAAGCTATGATGTGGGTATTTGAGAGACAGCCCTGGCTCATAGGCCCAGATACTATGCTCATAGAACTAGCTAATCCTGATGGTGAAGGATATGCCAAAGAACAAGAAGAATCACTGAAAAAGTTTGGCAGGCCAAGGTACACATTTCAGTATGTTTATGTTACTGTCAAAGTATATGGAATTCCGTGGAACAATAGATCTCTGCAATTGCTAGAGAAAATCATCAAATTGGTTGGTACACCCTCTGAATTTCATCAGCCAAAAGAGAATATGCTGTATGGGCATCCAGATTACTTATGGGGGGTAATGAAACATAGAGTATGCAATCCAGTGTTTGACAGAATCAAGTTGAATCTCAATCAGGGAAAGCAAAGTATGGCTTATTTACATTATGAGAAGATTGGAAGAATATGCCTGTTTTGTGGAGTAATGTTTCATATATCAGCAAACTGTCATCTAAGGAAGAGCATTATAACTGACAGGATGACAAAAGGATTAGAAGCAGAGGAAGTTCCATTTCAGAGATATGGTCCATGGATTATAGATTCAGATAAGGTGCCTAGAGAAAAAGGAGTTCACTCCTCTCCAATATTCAGCAATTTTCAGAGCAATGAAATATCCAGATTCAACAAGGTTTTTGAGAGACAGGAAATCAGCAAAGGAAAAGAAAGTACAGAAACCCCTGAACAATTGCTGAAACAATTGGAGGATAACAGAGGAAGGAAAAGTGATAGGTTTCAGACTAATTCTATAGTCACGAGGGATCAGGAAAAAGTTGGTGAATGTACTGTTCATGGAGAAACAACATGTCAAACTTTGGGAACACAGATGCAGAAGAAAGACATGCAATATACACACGTAGCCCCTACTACCAGCACACAACTGACAGGTATGGAAAATTTGAGCCACCAAGAAGTCCACGAGTGTCTGCTACAACTGACAAACACTGAACACAATCGAGAAAACACGATGGCGGCAGAGGTAATGGACATTGAGGTCAAAGCTGGGAAGTCACTTGTTCACAAAGGAACAGAGCAAAGTCCAGGACCAAATAGACACATATTCACACAATGGAGGGATAATGAAGGGAGGGAATCATTACAGCTGGAAAACATGGATAAGAATAAGCAAAGCATGCTAATTAAGAACAATATTTCTGGCCCACTGACCCAGGCCCAGCTGCACTCAGGACAATCCTCCCAACCGCAAGAAGGTCTGGTTTTAATCCCTCGAAGCAGATGGGAGCTTCTATTTGGCTCTGAATCGGCTCCTCTCGCGGGCGACAGTACTCATATGCAGGTGCCTACTGCTGCCATTCCTGCATTAAATCCTGCCAGCAACAACCGAGGTTTACAGCGCATTGCCACCAATCCCACCGAACAAGAAAGCATGCAACACTTGGCAAGCACAGAAGTGAGGACAGATGTACAGCTCACTGAAAAAATGGACACCTGGACAACTGTTCATCAGTCCTGTAAAAAAAGAACAGCTGAAATAGCAGATAACCATCTTCTCCACTCTGCCAAGAAAGTGGCCATGGAGATAGGAGGTGGAGAGGATGGAAGGAATGCCACGCTCCAAGACAATGCTGGCAGTGATCCACCACAGAGTCGAGCAACAGGCCAAGGAAGGGAAGGCACATAGATGGAACTCCATGCCAGAGAATTACTGGAAGGGAAGGCCAGTAGCACCAGAGGTGGGGCAGTTGGCATCAGAGAACAGCAAGAACAAGCCAAGAAGATGTGGATGCAAGACAAAGAAGCAGTGGCAGGAGAAGGAATACCCCAACCCCATCGTCGGTCCCCCACTCCAACGTCTCGGTCTCGCCACAGACAGACTAGGTGGGATGTCACTCCAGCAACTGAAAGTAGAAATCACCACGGACATCCTGTGGGATTTACTGTCAATAAGCCAGGTGCTCACACTTGGAGACGTGGTGGCGGAGCCAGTGAGGTGGGGGTTGGCAGGAATACTAGCCGCAATGGGAGCCCTACTGTGGGAAACCTTTGGAGGTCCTCGATTCCATCAAGGCGCACACGATATCCGACAGTCTCTGAAGACACTGCCAACTTCGACCCATTCAGAAGCGGTACTCCGTCGTCTCTCACGCTGGGCTCTGGGGATTCTCATAACAGGGGTAGCCCAGATCCTAGGATGGTTTGCCAATTCCACTTGGCTAGCAATGACAATTCTAGCATTGATCGCACCAGTCACATCCGAGATGCTACAGACCAGGCTCAATCTGCAGATGCTACTGCTGCTATGCAGATGGGCGTGCAGGTACATGCTGAACAACACACTGGCATCCTCTCTGATCAGGCTCTGGCGCCAGCCTTGGAGGCGCCACGGTCGCCATGAGAGCCTTGGCTTGGAATTGCCAAGGCATTGGCAGGGGCCTTGGCAATCCAAAAATGTGCCACCTTGCTAAAATGATCATGTCCACTAAAGCCCAAGTAATATTTCTATCTGAAACTAAAACCTCTAAGTTCTCCTCTGCTAATATTTCCACTCGCTTTAATATGAACAATGCTGTTGTAGTTCCCTCTTTGAAGAAAGCAGGAGGTCTCTGGTTGATGTGGAATGATGAGCTGCAAATCTCTGTTCAAGCCTCTAGCTTTCATGTTATCTTAGCTATAGCTACTGAAACTACCACTAGTATTAAGTTTGGACTAGTCTGTATCTATGGTGACCCCTACCACCGCCAAACTACTACCATCTGGGAGCAGATTGCCAATTTTGTGTATGATAACCGTAATCTGCCCATACTTTGTATTGGCGATATGAATAATATTCTGTATGACTCTGATAAAAGTAATGCTAATATTAATCGTAGTCGTATGCAAGCGTTCCGTTCGATTGTAAAAAACTGTGGTTTGTTTGACTTAGGTTTCAGTGGTCCTGCTTACACTTGGTCAAATAAAAGATTCTCTTCTCAGCCTCTGTATCAAAGGCTAGATCGTTGTCTTGTTAATAGAGAGTGGTGTGTCCAATTTCAAATTTCAAATGTTTACAACATGCCTCTCATCTACTGCTTCAGTGACCATGCACCAATTCTAATGTCTACCAATGGAAAGGAAAACAGACCTATCAATAATTTAAATTTGAAAATTGGTGGCTCAAGGAAACTGATTTTCAGGATTTTGCAAAAGAAAGTTGGACTCGATCAACTACAAAACCTTTCTCCTATATAACTAAAATGCTTGCTTCAGATCTTAAAGTGTGGTGCAGGAAAAAGAAACCTCTACAGGATGTCATCAAGGAAGCAGAAAAAGAGATTGAAAAGATCCAAACTAAACCTCTTGGGATGCAAGATCAGTCAAAGGAGATGCAACTCATAACCAGGTATGAACAAGCCATCACAAAAATGAATGACTTTTATATGCAAAGAGCCAAGAAAAACTGGATCAAAGATGGAGACAGAAACACCTCTTTCTTCCATAGGGCTATTGCCAAAAGAAGAAGAAGGAACACTATTCTTTCAATAAAAGATGAGAATGAGGTCACTCACTTCATGCCTGACAAAATTGCTAATACTTTTGTAAACTACTTTAGATCCATCTTTGCTTCCTCTTGGCACAGCAACCATAATCTGCAGGTCCTTCAAGATCCTCCAAGTAATGACTACACCTACTCCTACCCTGACAAAAATGAAATTTTAGAAGTGCTAAAGGACATGAAAAGGAATGCCTCTCCAGGACCAGACGGCTTCAATGTGGAATTTTACATTGCAACTTGGAATTGGATTTCCGAAGATGTTCTTAATTTGGTAAGCAACTTCTTCTCTTCTGCATCCATCCCTGATTGTATTAATGATACACACATAGCCCTGATCCCTAAAAAGCTTATTCCTTTAGTCCCTGCTGACTACAGACCAATCAGCCTCTGCAACGTTATATACAAAATCATTGCAAAATGCCTTGCCAACAGATTAAAACCTCACCTTCCTGAATACATCCACCATTCACAGCAAGCCTTCATTGAAGGAAGGAGAATCAGTGACAACATTATTGTGGCCCAGGAGATAACCCACTCCTTTCAACTTTCCTCTTGGAATCATGAGGCCTTTATGCTCAAAATTGATTTAGCCAAAGCCTTTGATAGACTTGAATGGAGTTTTATTAGACAAGCTCTAATGCGAAAAGGTTTACATCCTCATTTTATTAACCTGATCAATGCTTGCATCTCTTCTCCAAGATTTTCTATTATTGTAAATGGGCAAGCTTTTGCTACTTTCAGAAGTTCCAGAGGAATTAGGCAGGGCTGTCCTCTCTCTCCTTATCTTTTTGTCATGGCCATTAATGAGCTTTCTCTTGCTCTTCAGCAAGCTTTAACTCTCCAGAACCTGTCGGGCATCACTCTTGGCATGAATTGTCCTCCTATTCACTCACTCCTTTTTGCGGATGACCTTCTTTTATGTGGTAAAGCCACTACCAATGAGGCTACTGAAATGAAAAACATTCTTCAATTCTTCTGTCAAGCCTCAGGACAGATGCCAAACTGGAGCAAATCGGGTATTATTTTTAGCAAGAAGGTGAATGAGCTTAAAAAACAAAACATCATGAGCATTTTCCTTGTACCAATCATCTCAGAAAACTTTACACATCTGGGTCATCCACTCATCCTTCCTGCAGAAAACAGATCCCAAGCTTACAATTTCATCCTAGAAAAATTCAAAACCAAACTCTCGACATACAAATCAAACTCCCTGTCTCATGCAGCTCGTGTTGAACTTATTAAATCTGTTTTTTCATCCATCCCGGTGTATTATATGTCCAACATCATCTTCAATAAAAAGTTCCTCTCAAAAATCACTGCCATCATTAGATCTTTCTGGTGGTCAGGTACAGACAAAAGCAACAATAAGAAAGCCATCTGTTTAGTTGCTTGGAACAACATCTGTACCCCAAAGGAAGATGGGGGCTTAGGCATTCGTAATATTCAAGCTGTCAATCATGCCTTAATTCTGTCAGCTGCCTGGCGCTTAGCTCAGAAACCTGATAGCATGCTGTACAAAATACTAAAATCCAAATACTTCCCTCATAGCTCGATTTGGAGAGCCAAAGGAAATATTCCCAAGTCAGCCTTCTGGACTTCTATTCTGCGAATTATGCATGTTCTCAAAGAAAACTCGTTTTATCAAATTACAAGAGGACAGATTTCTGTTTGGAGCACTCCATGGTTTCCCTCTTGGGAATCCATTTATGATGACCTGATTGTCCAGGACACTGGTTTTATATACCCTGCAAAAGTTGCTGATCTCTGGGTCCCTAACCAAAAAATGTGGAACTGTAAACTTATAGATAAAATTTTTACTCCCAGAGCAGCTCAGGCCATAAAGAACACTCAAATTCTGCAGACAGATGATCATGATGACATTCTTTGCTGGAAGCCTACTCCAAAAGGTAACTGTACTACCAAGTCAGCTTACAAAACATGTTTGCAGAATTTATACTCTGCAGGTCTCCCCACTCCTCAATGCATCGATCACTCAACAAAACTGCTTCTAAAGAAGATCTGGGATTCTAAAACAATGATTCCACGCATTAAAACCTTCATGTGGAGGCTTCTCAGGAGAGCGCTACTAACAGGAGCAAGAGGTGCAGCTTTCTCTACTCATATCCAGGCAGGCTGTTGCAGGTGTGGATTATTAGAAGATGATTTACACCTTTTCTTTAATTGTACTTTTGCAAGAGCAGCTTGGTTCAGCTCACCTTGGGGTATTCGCTCTGATATTCTCACTGAAAATGTAACAAGCTTATCTGACACTATAATAAATCTTGCAAAAATTGATAACCCTCATATTAATATTGTCAACATCTCCACTTTCCTCTAGTGCCTTTGGAAATGCAGAAATAAAAAATTGTTTAACCAGAAGGAACATCAACCTCACCAGCCTGCTTTTCGCATGTTTGCTCTTCTTAAAAATCAAGAGGTGATGCCACACAAGGAGGTGCAAACCTCTGAGCAGTCTACTGGCAACAGGATGGTTTCAGAATTGATCACAACACCCCAAGGAGAAACTATTTCCTCTGATTTTCTTTTTGCAGGACCAAAGCTGTATACAGATGCTGCAAGAACGATAGGCAGGGCTAACTCCGACACTAGAGCAGGACTGGGAGTCTATCTGCACCATAAGGAGCAAAATGCAGAAGCGGAGACGGATGTCTTCATCATGGCTACAATGGTGAAATCTAACTCGGTTATTGAAGCTGAAGCTACTGCCCTTTTGATTGCAGCAAAGTTAGCACAAGAGCTCAAATTACAAGATGCGATCTTCTTCACCGACTCAGTCAATCTAGCAAAAACAGTAGCAAACGCGGCTGGAAGAAATCAAGACATGCTTTGGGAGATAAGAAGGCAAGCTATCCACTGTCAGAACCTCATAAAACCTTTAGGGGCTAAAATTTATCATGTTAACAGATCAATCAATGGAGTAGCCCACTGTTGTGCTCATCAGGCAAAAAGATCCTTTGGATCTGAGCCAACTAGTTCATGCAGGAACATAAACCATTCAAGCTTAGAGTGCCCTGTACATGCAGTATTACACAATCTGCAGGTACCTGGCGTTGTAATCAATGCTTTTAAGCTAAGCTGGAATGAAAATTGGGTGCCTGGCACCCTCACCCTGTTCAAAAAAAAAAGGCATGCATAGACGGAAATGTGTAGGTCGCACAGTACCACGAAGTCGAAGATGTGCACCAAGCGCACGAAAAGACACGCGAACTATCACACGTCTGCATGCATGCAAGAACGACATCAAACATCAGGTAAGTACGGGAGTATGCATATACGGCAACGACCAACGACAGTTATTTCAGCACGGCGAAACCTCCGAGCGCGGTGACGAGGACAAGCGGGACGACGGACGCCCAGATCACCATCTTCCCCTTGCCGTGGCGGCGGCGCGGGTCCCCGGCGACCCAGAAGCCCGCCGCCACCTCCATCGCGCCGAAGACGGAAATGGCGGCGAGGATCACGTAGTACGCGTCGACGAGCAGTTTACCCCGGAGGAACACGCTGCCAGGGGCCCTGAAGAGGGCGAGGAAGAGAGCGGCTGAGGACTTGGCGACGCCGCCGCCGACCAGCGCGCGCGGCAGCTTCGCCTTGTCATGAGCGGCGTCGACGATCATCTCCTCGGCGGTTGTGTTTGGGTTTGGCATCTGGATGCTCAGACTATCCATTGATATACAGCGAGCGGCGCCTCACTCACAATTTTTGAAGGAAGGCGAACAAGCTCACGACTCTATATATAGGCGTGCGAGATGGGAGAGACACCTCCGTTGACTTTCGTCAGTCTCATTTAGGGACACCGGGTGTTTGTAACAGTACTCCACGTCACCTACAGATAGCATTAAAAAATATCTCTACAACGGCCTGTCGTTTTAGCTATCTACAACAGTTTTTCCTTAACCTCCAGCTCTTTCATTTCTTGCCACCACTCCCAAGTAAGCGTGGTCAGGATCCACAAAGAAAGGAGGCAGTTGCAGTCTTTGCAAACATGATCGGTACTACAACGGGTCGTCGGTAGCAACCAATTTTTAGATCGTCGGTAATTCTACCGACAGACTGCTTCTCTCTCTCTCTTCCCTCCTTCGGTCGGTCTGTCACTCGTGAGAGCAACAGCTTAGCTTGTAGGCCTTGATTGTGGGCCTGTGGCCTTCTTTTCGTCAATCGTGCGGGTCGGTGTCACCCACTGCTTTCGCCGTAGGTAGATTGCCGCACAGCCTCCACTCGTTTACCGTTTCTTTCCGTCGTTTAACGTCATGGATTGCCTGGACAATTTTTCATTCTCTGGATCATGACCGTGGACTACCACGCAAAAATAGACGAGCCCATATTGTCATTTTATTTGGTTCTCTTCATGGTGGTTCGTGGGGTTTGTTGGCATGATACATGGCTTCGTGCGTGTCATATGAAACAGCCATGCATGCCGTAACCTTACATTGAAAATAAGAAAATCTTTTGCAGGCATGACGACCCTGGTAAAAACGGCCAAAACTTGTGCACCCAAGCTCCAAGCTGCTTAATTTAGGTACCGTGTGGCGCAGCATGCAGCCTTCTTGCGTGTAAGAAAACAACTTGGAAAATAAAATGTTGTTGTTTTTGCCTGAAGCATACCTACCACCCTGTAGACAAGACAACCAATCACGCCCTAAATTGCACCCGCCGAGGAAAAGCACGAGGCCAAGCCCGGCGGTGGGTTCTACATGCTTGGTGACTTTTGCTCGATCTGTTTGCCAATGGTTAGTTTGCAAAAGACCTATTACTTATATACTCCTTTCGTTCCAAAGTAATTGAAGTCCTAGTTTGGTCTTAAGTCAAACTATTTTAAGTTTGAACAAGTTTGTAGAAAATACATTAACATTCTATAACATTAATTCAGTTTATTAGGTTCGTCATAATATATATTTCATACTATATAGTTTTAAATGTTGTAAAATTGACTTTTTTTTAAATCCGGCCAAATTTACATTTTTTAAAACTTAAATCAAATTTAGAACTTCTATTATTTTAAAATGGAGAGAGTACCAAACAAAGGTTGAAACTTAAAGAAGCAGCATAGGTCTACTGGGATGCTTTCTGAGTCTTGGCTTTCATTTAGCAAGCACCTGGCTCAGACTGAGCGGGTGAGGCTGAACTCAAACCCACTAGAAAACAACAATAAGAATATACTAGAAAATATGTATGTGCATTGTGACGGGAGAGAAAAATATTTGTGTGGACGTGTCTTCGGCGCATTCATGTTTAGGCATGTTGCCACTGCATCATGTACCCTCTCTTTAGCTAGACAACAGGTACACGTGTATCAAGGTCAAGAGAAGCATTGACCCTCTGCTTTTGCAAAGACCTATTCCGTATTATTATATACTTCTTTCGTTCCAAAGTAACTGAAGTCCTAGTTTGGTCTTAAGTCAAACTATTTTAAGTTCGAACAAGTTTGTAGAAAATGCATTAACATTCTATAAAATAAATTCAGTTTATTAGGTTCTTCATAATATATATTTCATACTATATAGTAATGTTGTAAAATTGACAAATTTCTTTAAATCCGTCCAAAATTACATTTTTTTAATTTAGATCAAAATTAGAACTTCTATTATTTTAAAATGGAGAGAGTATCAAACAAAAGTTGAAACTTAAAGAAGCAGCGTAGGTCTACTGGAATGCTTTCTGAGTCTGGGCTTTGATTTAGCAAGCACGTGGCTCGGAACTAAGCGGGTGAGGCCGAGCTTAAGCCCGCTAGGAAACAACAATAAAAATATACTACTAGAAAATGTGCATGTGCGTTGTGACGGGAGAGAAAAAATATTTATGTTGACATGCCTTCGGCGTATCTATGTTTAGACACGTTGCCACTGCATCATGTACCCTCTGCTTTAGCTAGACAACGGGTACCCGCTTATCGAAGTCAAGAGAAGCATTTGCCATCACTTTTAGCTCACGGCCAGTTCAGAAAGGTAGAAGTCAAGAGAAGCATTTGCCATCAGTTCTAGCTCATGCCTAGTTTAGAAAGGTATTTGCATCTCTAGGATCGGGGAGTAGACAAAGCATATAAAATAGGATATGCCGTTGGGACGTCATCTACCCTCTGATTTAGCTAGATCACCGGGTACATCGCTTGTTGATACATCATAAACGTGTCTATAATTTTTGATGCTTCATGCTTGTTTTATATCTACTTTTTTATGTTTTGTTTACACTTTGAAGTATTTTTAATACATTTTCTGGAACTAACCTATTGACAAAATGCTGCGGTGCCAGTTCTCTGTTTTCTGCTGCTTTTCGTTTCAGAAAAACTAGTAAAAAAATATTCTCGGAATTGAACAGGACAAAAGCCAAAGTCAATATTTTACCAGAAGGAACACGGAGTCTGAAGGGCAGCCGAAGTGGGGCCACGAGGTGGCCACACCTAGGGCTGGCGCGGCCACCCCCTAGGGTGCGCCACCCCATGGTGTGGGCCCCTCGGGCACCCACCAATCTTGCCTCTTCGCCTATATAAGCACCCCGTTGCAGAAACCCTAAGCACCCGATCAAATCTTCACGAAAGAGTTCGTAGCCGTCGCCATCTCCATCCCTAGATCGGGGGATCCGAAACCCTTTCCGGCACTCTGCCGGAGGGGAGAGATCATCCTGGAGCCCTTCTTCATCACCATGCCAGCCTCCTGAGTGATGCGTAAGTAGTTCACCCTTGGACTATGGGTCCATACAGTAGCTAAATGGTTGTTTCTCCTCCTTTGTGCTATCATGTCTTGTGAGCTATGTTCATGATCAAGATCATCTACTTGTAATCCTACATGTTGTGTTTGCGGGGATTCAATGGATATTGAGATACTATGTCAGATTGATTCTTGATTCTATCATGTCTATATTATTTGTCATCTTGCATGCTCTCCGTTGCTAGTAGCTATCTTGGCCAAGTAGATGCTTATAACTCCAAGAGGGAGTATTTATGCTCGATAGTAGGTTCATGCCTCTAGTAATTTGGGAGAGTGACAGAAACTTCTAAGATTGTAGATGTGTTGTTTCTACTAGGGAGAAAACAACAATCCTTTGTCCAAGGGCAATTGTATTGTTTACTTTACACACATTACTTAATGTAATTATCTGTTGCTTGTATCTTAATATTGAAGGGGTTCGGATGATAACCTGAAGGTGGATTATTAGTCATAGATGTAGTTGGATTACGATCTATGTATTATGTTGTAATGCCCAAACAAATCTCGTAGGAATCAAGATATCTAGTATATGCATTGTTATGCATTTTCAATCTGTCAATTGCTCCGCTATAATTTGTTCACCCAACATGCTATTTATCTTATGGAGAACACCTCTAGTGAACCGTGGACCCTGGTCCATTTCTTTATCATTGATATACCATCTATTGTTTACCATTTACTGTTTACTTTCTACAAGCAACCACTATCTTCTACACTATACATTTAATTCTTTGTTTTCAGCAAACCGGTGCGATCAACAACATCACTGTAAGTTGGGGCAAAGTATTGAGTTTGTGTTGTGCAGGTTCCAAGTTGCTAGCAACACCTTGGGGTTGTTTTCTTACTCCTACTGGTTCGATAACCTTGGTTTTATAACTGTGGAAAACTTGCTGATGTGCTCATCATACCTTCCTCTTGGGGTTCCCAACGAGCTCTACATATCTGAGTCATCACTTGTCTAAGTCAAGAGAAGCATTTGCCATCACTTCTAGCCCACCCCACTTTAGAAAGGTTTAGCCTCTCCAGGATCGGGGAGTAGATGAAGCAGATAAATGGGATATAGCGTTGGTACATCATGTACCCTCTGATTTATCTAGATCACCAGGTATATGTGTGTTGTCGTGGTGATTGCATGGCAGATGCTATGAGTAGTTTAAAGATGAGACCAATGTGCTCTACTGAAATCCAAGGAAGGATAGTGTAGTGAATCTACACACGAAGGCAGGGACAGAGCTACTCGGCGCTATCCTGATGCACAAGCACCAGGGTCGATTTTGTTTTCTACTAGCGATTAGCTTACCTAGGTAGAGTGTGCATCAGGTTCCACCAGCTCCGGTGCACCAGGTTCTAAAGAAATTAATTTGCAGGATTGTTTGGATGTGGGCTTGTGGCCTCTTTTGGTAGTGCAACATGCGGGCCTTGAAGGCATTGTTATTGGGTGGGAGGGAACGAGTCAAACCGTAAATGAGGCGACCAACAACACATCACAGTCCTCTGATCCACTGGCAGACCTTCTTGGAGGCCAAAAGTGTTGGAGATATGCCCAAGAGGCAATAATAAAGTGGTTATTATCATATCTTCACACTTATGATAAATGTTTACATACCATGCTATAATTGTATTAACCGGAAACATTAATACTTGTGTGATTTGTAAACTAAAATAAGAGTCCCTAGTATAGCCTCTTATTAAACTAGCTTGTTGGTTAATATATGATCATGGTTTCCTGATCATGAACATAGAGATGTTATTAACAACAGGATCATATCATTAGGAGAATGATGTGATGGACATACTCCTATAGATAAGCGTAGCATAAAGATCAAGTCATTTCAATAGTTCAATTGCTATATGCTTTCTGATACATAGTAACCTAATTCCTTCGACCATGAGATCATGCATATCACCTTTACCGGATGGATGCTTTGATGACATCAAACACCACACCGTAACTGGGTGGCTATAAAGGTGGCATTAAGTGTTCGGAAAGTATTGGTTGAAACACATGGATCAAGAGTGGGATTTGTCCATCCACATGACGGATAGATATACTCTGGGCCCTCTCGGTGAAATGTCATCCAATTGGCTTGCAAGCATGTGACTTGGTCACAAGGGATCACATATCACGGGAACGAGAAAAGAGTACTTATCAGTAACGAGGTTGAACTAGGTATACAGAGATACCGACGATCATAACCTCGGATAAGTAACATATCGTGAGACAAAGGGAAATTGGTATCGTATGTAAGTGGTTCATTCGATCGCAAAGTAATCGTAGAAATATGTGGGAGCCATATGAATTTCCAGATTCCTCTATTGGTTATTGTTCGGAGAAGTGTCTCGATCATGTCCGCATAATTCACGAACCGTAGGGAGACACACTTAAGGATTCGACGTTGTTTGAGTAGTTATGGTATTATGAGAAAGAGACCGAATGTTGTTCGGAGTCTCGGATGGGATCCGGGATATCACGAGGTGATCCGGAATGGTCCGGAGAATAAGATTCATATAAGGAAAGTCCCGTTTCGGAGTTCGGGAATGATTCCGGTGTTTTCATCGGGAATGTTCTAGAAGGTTCCGGATTGTCCGGCACTCCGGGGGGAAGGGGTACATGAATGTTTCATTACATATTGGAATGATTGCATCATGTACTAAGTGTTCTTGCTGTCCCAAATAAAGGATTAAATCGAATCCTAAAACAGAAAAGTCAAATGTCCAGTTTGAAAGTCAAACGGCTAAAACAAGAAACTGTGGGAAACAAGCAAGAGGAGTTGGAACCAACTTGGAGGAGGAGTTGGACTCCTCCAGGCCGGCGCCCAGCCCAAGGCCGAGTTGGGGAGGGACTCCCTCCCTCCCCTGGCGCGCCAAGACCCCCTCCCATAAAAGGAGGGGCAGGGCTCCTCCTAGAACACACAAGTTTCCACCTCTAAAATCTCAGGTTTAGAGCCGTTTTGGTTTAGAGCTTCTAATTGCTTTAGCCAGCGGTTTAGAGCCTTCTAATTGGTTTAGAGCCTTCTAATTGGTGTGTCTAATTACTAGACCACTAATAGCCTCTCTCATAAGCTCCACCATACTCGCACCGGCTTAAGGCGAAGCCCTGCGGGATTTCCCCTCTACTTCCGGTACCACGCCGTTGTGCTGCCGGAATCGCGAGGAGAGTGCTACAACCTCCGCTGCCTGCTGGAACAAGGGAGAGGAAGGTCTTCGTCGAGTACCGAACGTGTGACCGACTGCGGGAGCGCTGCCGGAACGTGGCGCCGGAAGGATCGTCTACGCGATCTTGAGATCGGAAAGAGTACGACTACATCACCCACGAGAATCTGCTCTCGTTAACCGCTTTGGAATCTTCGAGGGTGAGTTCCTCTATCGACTCGTTGCTACAATCTAGTAGATAGATCTTGGCTTGTTTGTTTGTATGCGATAGAAAATTTTTGTTTTCCATGCTACGAACCCCTACAGTGGTATCAGAGCCGTGTCTATATGTAGATCTGTTGCACGAGTAGAACACAATGGTCATTGTGGGCATTGATGCTTTTATTGTCGATTGCTTTTTGTGTACTTTGCATCTTGCGGTATGTTGGGATGAAGCGGCCCGGGCTAACCTTACATGACATCGTTCATGAGACTTGCTCCACGCTTGACATGCAACTTGTATTGCATAAGTGGCTTTGCGGGTGCCTGTTTCTCCTAGCATAGTTAAGATCCAATTTACAACGGGTGATCTACAATACTAGTATCAATGTTGTGGTTCTTGTTCGTAAGTTAGAACGACACTTATTGAAAGCCCCAAACCACGTAAAATATGCAAAGAAATTAGAGGCGTCTAACTTTGTTTTGCAGGGGTGTGCAGTGATGTGATATGGCCATGATTGTGATTATATATGATGTATGCAATGTTCCTTATTGTAAGTCGGCAACCGGCAGGAGCCATATGGTTGTCTTTAATTTCTGTTAAAACCCGCGTGTCTATTCAAAGTAGTTGTAATAGTTGAAGCCGGTGGACGACAACCATGAAGAAGCATCATTGACCTTGATGCAATGTCGGTGATGATGGAGATCATGTTCGTGCTAGAAGATGGAGATCGGAAGCACAAAGAAGAAAGGCCATATCATATCACATATTATGAATTGCATGTGATGTTAATCCTTTATGCATCTTGTATTGCTTAGTAGACGACAGTAGCATTATAAGATGATCCCTCAAGCACACAATTTCAAGTTCTTAAGTGTTCACCCTTAGTATGCACCGTTGCTAAAGTTTGTTGTTTCGAAGCACCACGTGATGATCGGGTGTGTTAGATTCCGCAAGTGTATACAACGTAAGCAAGCCAGATTTGCTTATGCGGAAGCTAAGGTTTGATCTTGACGAGCCTAGCATGTACAGACATGGCCTCAGGAACACGGATTACCGAAAGGTAGAGCATGAGTCATATAGTAGATATGATGAACATGTTGATTGTTCGCCATTGAAGCTATATCAACTCTCGTGATGATCGGTTTTGATGTGGTGGATTTGGTTCGTGTGATCACTAAGACAATGTGAGGGATATTGTTTTGAGTGGGAGTTCACCTAGATTAATTTAATTATTAATTAGAACTCAATTTATCATAAACTAAATCAAAGTGAATTTGCATAGTTGTTGTAGTCATTGGCATCCGTTTACCACCTTGCGCTTAGTTATAATTGAGATGATAGAACTATAGAATTCTGGTTTGTTACTTTACGAACTGGTATCGTATTGTTTTGAAGTGTTAATCTAAAGTTTAAAAGTCCTATTGCAAACTTTCAGTAAGTTCCGGTTACTCCATGAAGTTTAATAATTAGTATTAAATCAAGAGTAACAATTCCAAGTGTTAGTATATAAGTATCATGTTTGTATCCATGATTCTTGATATTCAAAGGATTCCCTTAATATCAAGGTTATCTAGGATCTGAAAGAGTTGTTTCAGAAACCATGATGTGTGGAAGATATTGTGATATCTGAAACAAAGTTTTGGTTGCAACATGATAGAGTATAATATGGCAAAGTTCATGTTCTCATATTTTGATGAGAATTTGCAAAGGGTTGTAGACACTTGTTGTCCTAATCCTCCAAAAGGTTTTGGATAGCAACATTATACTCATAATTCATCGTTATAAGCTAAAAGTAGCTTGATCATGGACGATTCCATGACAAGGTGAATATTTGATGTAGGTAAAATGTTTACTACACCAAGAGATTACTAAAGAAAGGAATTTGAAAGAACACCAAACATTTGATGATGGTGATCTACTTCAAAGTGCAAGTCCAAAGACATTGGTATTTAACTATACATATTTTTGACTATGTGTCATATGTATGACTCCACTGTTGATGTTGATAGATTCTTTCAAACAGAAAAGGAAATACTGAAAGAAAATCTCATAAATATATGGCAGAAAAGAAAAGACTAGAATTGTTCAGTTTAAGTATATAGATGATATACATGTTATGGCTATATTCTTTGCTTATTAAACAATGTGGTTCTCAAGTATTTGATACTGAATTTGTTGGTATGAATCGTCATATGAAACAACACAATTCATGAACTACAATGGCCTAAGTAACTAGCAAAAGAATATGTGATGATGTTCATTGAGAACAAATAAAGGGTTATTGTGTTGCTCGTTAAACATCAAAGCTTGCCTTCAAGATTTGTTTTATCAGGTATTATGAGAACAAAAGAGTTGTTCAAATAAATTACCGTGATCCATAAAAGATGGATGATTCACAAATCTCGTTGGAGAAATCACATCCATAAAACTAGTGCTAAAAATGTCGAAAGACAAATTGATTGAAAGATCACTTAGGAAGTGACATCGCCGTTTGAATTATAATGGAAAGAAAACATGAAGAAACTCCATGTTGATGGAATTTTGGAGTCTTCTGATTTTGATCAAATGACGCTTGTGAAACTTTCCTAGAGATGATTAAAACTTCGTTCATAGGACAAAAGGGAACGAATGACTAGCTTATTGGAACTTGTACATATTGTTGTACGAAGTCCGTTATGTGTAGTCAAGAGCGATGGATTTCAACTTCATATGCTTTCTCCGAAAATTTGAGTGAATATATGAATATTTACTTAATAAGGATAAAGTATGAAACACTTGAAAAGTTCAAAGACTTTCAAGATGAAGTGCAAGATCATTGTAACAAAAATATAAATAGTTTATGATAAGATCATAAAGGAAGATATTTGAGTTACAAGTTTAGCATAATACCTAAGATTTAAGGAATCGTTCCGTGGATTTGCATTTTCCCGAAACACCATAAGAGTATGGAGCGTTCGAGATATGTAATTAAACCTTGTTTGACATGGTAAGATCGAAAGGTGTAATTCATAAAACTGCCATTGTATTTTAAAGATTAAAAGCTTTAGAGATTACCGTTTTTCCACTGAAAAGAGCTCCATCATAATCCATTGAAATGACACCATATAAGGTTATGGTTTGGGATAAAACCCAAGTTGTCCTTTCTTAAACATTGGTATGCTATGCATAAGAAAGATGTTTGCAACCAAAGTCGGATGAACCTGTCTTTGTATGTTATTTCAAATAACTGTTAAGTACTCCTCCATAACATCGGAGACAAAAGTGTTTGTCACTTAAAACGTCAAGTTTCTTTGAGAAGGAATTTTTCGTGAAAAGTTAAGTGGGAGGACAATAGAAACTTTGATAAGGTTAAAAGAACCTTAGCTATATGTGCAGAGTTGCGCAGCGCCGAAAAGTGTTTCGGAGGCAGCAACAATGCTCATGGTTCACGTACCTCAAAGGTTGTGGTCACGGAGATCCAAGTTCCTATTGAAACAAGTAGGTCGGATGAACAATCAAATACCAAGATTTGAGGGTTGAATCATTATTTGAGAATAATGAACCGACTACATGCAGAGAAGCGATGATGGGCCCTGACTCCGTAAAATGGCTTGAAGCCATAAAATCCGTGATAGTTCCATACACGAGAAATCAAGTTTTGAACTTGAAGGACCCTCGAGAAAGGTGTAAGACCTTATAGTTGTGTCTGGATCTATAAAGAAATAGACATGGATGTTTCACATCTATGAAATAGTCGACATGTTGGGAAAGAGTTCACAACAATGTTCAAAGGTTGACTATGACAAGATTTGATCTTTCATAGTGATATTTAGTCTAGACGGATTAATGTAGCAACCACTACATATAATTTGTTATATGGTAGTTGAATAAACAAAACAAGTTCTTCTAATAGAATCGTTACCTAGGACATGTGCATAACACGGTCCATAGGGTTTTGTTAATTCAAAGGATGCTAAAAGCATATGCAAACTTCAATGGTTAGAGTAAGCATAGCGGAGTTGGAATCTTCACTATGATGAAACTGTTAAAAGAGTTTAATTTCATCAGAGACAATGAAGATGCTTGCGTTTGCAAGAAATTAAATGGGAGCGCTAAGACATATTTCTAATACATTATGTGGAAGACATATTGTTGATTGGAAATAAACGTATCTTTTATTAACACATATTAAGAATTTCATCCCGATGAAAGACTTAGGCAAAACCCAAATATTTGGCATCAATAGATGCTAATATGGTTGTGCCAGAAGTACATAGACAAGATATTGAATGAGTTCAATATAGAAACTACAAGAGAGGTTCTTGTCGCACAGAAAGGATTCAATGAGTTCAATGTTGATGATATATTCAAGTGTATTGACATTTGGTAAAGTGAAACAAATAATCAAGTATAGATTGATGCTTGATGTATAAAATCACAAAGAGTATTTATACCATACTGTGATATGTACAAATCCAGATATGTCCTATGCTCTAGATGTTGTGAGCATATACCAGAATGATTCGTAAGATGATCATTGGACAATAGTAAGGATATTCTTATGATCTTTTGGAAGAACTAAGAGTATAATATTTGTAGAAGTGACAAATAGATGGTTAGTTCATTGTAAAAGTACTACATTGATACTAGTTTTGTCACAAAGTACAAATTAAGTTTATCTCAATCTAAACTAAGGGTGGCACAATATAATGGAAGGTGAGTTCCATAATGGATTTGGATGAGTTCCAAAGTTAAGACATTGTGACAGATACTACAACAAAAGGCCAAGTATATGACTGCTATTTTAGCAGCAAAAGAGGGCATTTGTGTCAAGTAGTTTGTTATCAAACTAGGTGTAGTTCACAGTGGGATAATACTATGAAGATATATTGTGCGACAATATTATCAACATGTTTTAACCCCAAAGAGCTAAAGGTCACACCGAAAGACCAAATTTGTACAAAGCCATCTCATTACAGAATGAGTGATGCGTAGAGACGCAAAGACATGCAATTACACACGGACCTGGAAGTGTCAGATCCGGAGATCAGTTGACCACTAGCAATCGTGTACATACAACACCGGAAAGCCATAGGTGTTATATACACAAAGGTTCGAAACTAGATTATTGACTCTAGTGCAAGTGGGAGACTGTTGGAGATATGCCCAAGAGGCAATAATAAAGTGGTTATTATCATATCTTCACACTTATGATAAATGTTTACATACCATGCTATAATTGTATTAACCGGAAACATTAATACTTGTGTGATTTGTAAACTAAAATAAGAGTCCCTAGTATAGCCTCTTATTAAACTAGCTTGTTGGTTAATATATGATCATGGTTTCCTGATCATGAACATAGAGATGTTATTAACAACAGGATCATATCATTAGGAGAATGATGTGATGGACATACTCCTATAGATAAGCGTAGCATAAAGATCAAGTCATTTCAATAGTTCAATTGCTATATGCTTTCTGATACATAGTAACCTAATTCCTTCGACCATGAGATCATGCATATCACCTTTACCGGATGGATGCTTTGATGACATCAAACACCACACCGTAACTGGGTGGCTATAAAGGTGGCATTAAGTGTTCGGAAAGTATTGGTTGAAACACATGGATCAAGAGTGGGATTTGTCCATCCACATGACGGATAGATATACTCTGGGCCCTCTCGGTGAAATGTCATCCAATTGGCTTGCAAGCATGTGACTTGGTCACAAGGGATCACATATCACGGGAACGAGAAAAGAGTACTTATCAGTAACGAGGTTGAACTAGGTATACAGAGATACCGACGATCATAACCTCGGATAAGTAACATATCGTGAGACAAAGGGAAATTGGTATCGTATGTAAGTGGTTCATTCGATCGCAAAGTAATCGTAGAAATATGTGGGAGCCATATGAATTTCCAGATTCCTCTATTGGTTATTGTTCGGAGAAGTGTCTCGATCATGTCCGCATAATTCACGAACCGTAGGGAGACACACTTAAGGATTCGACGTTGTTTGAGTAGTTATGGTATTATGAGAAAGAGACCGAATGTTGTTCAGAGTCTCGGATGGGATCCGGGATATCACGAGGTGATCCGGAATGGTCCGGAGAATAAGATTCATATAAGGAAAGTCCCGTTTCGGAGTTCGGGAATGATTCCGGTGTTTTCATCGGGAATGTTCTAGAAGGTTCCGGATTGTCCGGCACTCCGGGGGGAAGGGGTACATGAATGTGTCATTACATATTGGAATGATTGCATCATGTACTAAGTGTTCTTGCTGTCCCAAATAAAGGATTAAATCGAATCCTAAAACAGAAAAGTCAAATGTCCAGTTTGAAAGTCAAACGGCTAAAACAAGAAACTGTGGGAAACAAGCAAGAGGAGTTGGAACCAACTTGGAGGAGGAGTTGGACTCCTCCAGGCCGGCGCCCAGCCCAAGGCCGAGTTGGGGAGGGACTCCCTCCCTCCCCTGGCGCGCCAAGACCCCCTCCCATAAAAGGAGGGGCAGGGCTCCTCCTAGAACACACAAGTTTCCACCTCTAAAATCTCAGGTTTAGAGCCGTTTTGGTTTAGAGCTTCTAATTGCTTTAGCCAGCGGTTTAGAGCCTTCTAATTGGTTTAGAGCCTTCTAATTGGTGTGTCTAATTACTAGACCACTAATAGCCTCTCTCATAAGCTCCACCATACTCGCACCGGCTTAAGGCGAAGCCCTGCGGGATTTCCCCTCTACTTCCGGTACCACGCCGTTGTGCTGCCGGAATCGCGAGGAGAGTGCTACAACCTCCGCTGCCTGCTGGAACAAGGGAGAGGAAGGTCTTCGTCGAGTACCGAACGTGTGACCGACTGCGGGAGCGCTGCCGGAACGTGGCGCCGGAAGGATCGTCTACGCGATCTTGAGATCGGAAAGAGTACGACTACATCACCCACGAGAATCTGCTCTCGTTAACCGCTTTGGAATCTTCGAGGGTGAGTTCCTCTATCGACTCGTTGCTACAATCTAGTAGATAGATCTTGGCTTGTTTGTTTGTATGCGATAGAAAATTTTTGTTTTCCATGCTACGAACCCCTACAAAAAGGGCCATGGCACCCCCTACTCAATTGCAATTTGCACTATACTATTTCGTATTTATCATTTTTGACCATATAAAACACAAAATACTTCAAGTTAGCCCCCTCAACTATGATCTAATGTCTTTTTACCCCTCCTATAATGATGGTCAAGGTCCGCCACTGCTCTGATCGACCGCTCCCGACGAGGCGATACACACGACTCAGCTGACGACGGGCAGCCAGCGCCGCCACCTCCCTACGACTCCAGCTTCCATGGATCAAACATGCCTTTCCACGATCGACGACACGATCAGCCACCGCCACCAATCCCTGCCCAACTGCCCATGGTATTTTCAACAAGGCGTCCTAAATATGTACTCCCTTCGTTTTAAAATATAATATGTTTTAGCTTTGTGAAGCAAATGTATCTAGAATTATATTAATATATAGGTTCACTTAGCTTTGAAGTGAATCTATATACTAAAATAAATCTAGATACATTTTCTTCATAAACCTAAAACATCTTATATTTTAAAACGGAGGGAGTAATTATTAACTTTTCACTAGGGCAAAACTTATTCTTCTATTTCCCTAAGTTCGTGAGTTTTTCATTGCCCTTACAAGTTTGTTGGGAAACTAAGAATCCAATCTTATTTAATTTTTCTTCGTCAAAACTTATTTACGCAATTGTATCAATGATGATAGTTTCATTAGTAATGCCATTTGTTATCTGGAAAAAAGTAATAAATTGTTGGAGATATGCCCAAGAGGCAATAATAAAGTAGGTTATTATCATATCTTCATACTTATGATAAATGTTTAAATACCATGCTATAATTGATTAAAAGGAAACATTAAAACTTGTGTGATTTGTAAACATAAAAGAGTCCCTAGTAAAGCCTCTTGTTAAACTAGCTTGTTGGTTTATATATGATCATGGTTTCCTGATCATGAACATAGAGATGTTATTAACAACAGGGTCATATCATTAGGAGAATGATATGATGGACATACTCCTATAGTTAAGCGTAGCATGAAGATTAAGTCATTTAATATAGTTCATTTGCTATAAGCTTTCTGATACATAGTAACCTAATTCCTTCGACCATGAGATAATGTTAATCACCATCTCCGGAAGGATGCTTTGATGACATCAAATACCACACCGTAACTGGGTGGCTATAAAGGTGGCATTGAGTGTTTGGAAAGTATGGGTTGAGGCTCATGGATCAAGAGTGGGATTTGTCCATCCATATGACGGATAGATATACTCTAGGCCCTCTCGGTGGAATGTCATCCAATTAGCTTGCAAGCATGTAACTGGCTCACAAGGGATCACATACCACGGGAACGAGAAAAGAGTACTTATCGGTAACGAGGTTGAACTAGGTATGGAGAGATTCCGACGATCAAAACCTCGGATAAGTAAACTATCGTGAGACAAAGGGAAATTGGTATCGTATGTAAGTGGTTCATTCGATCGCAAAGTAATCGTAGAAATATGTGGGAGCCATATGAATTTCCAGATTCCTCTATTGGTTATTGATCGGAGAAGTGTCTCGGTCATGTCCTCATAATTCACGAACCGTAGGGAGACACACTTAAGGATTCGATGTTGTTGAGTAGTTATGGAATGATGAGTAAGAGACCGAATGTTGTTCGGAGTCTCGGATAGGATCCGGGATATCAGGAGGAGATCCGGAATGGTCCGGAGAATAAGATTCATATAAGGAAAGTCCTGTTTCGGGGTTGGAGAATGGTTTCGGTGTTTTCATCGGGAATGTTCTAGAAGGTTCCGGAAGGTCCGGCACTCCGGAGGGGAAGGGTACATGAATGTGTCATAACAAGTTAGAATGGTTGCATCATGTACTAGATGTCATCGCTGAGCAAAATAAAGGGATAAATCAAATCCTAGTTTGAAAATTCAAACGCCAATTTGAAAAGTCAAACGGCAAGTTTGCTTGGTGGAGGGAGAGTAGGAAACCTACTTAGGGAGGAAGTCCTACTCCTTCCACCCGCCGGCCAAGGAGGAGGAGTTGGAGGAGGACTCCCTCCTCCCAACCGCGCCTCCCTCCCACCTATAAAAGGAGGGGCAGGGGTGCCCCTCTTACACACACCTCTCTCCTCTAAACCCTAGCCCTAGCCGCCGACCTCCACCAAGTCGCCGCCACCCCTAGGGTTTGCCTAGCCGCCGAGTTGGGGCCCTCCCCTTGCCCTAGCCTCCGGCCTAGCCATCTCACCTTGGTGCCTCTAAACCCTAGATCGCCAAGGCCTCTCTCATAGTCCACCATACTCGCTCCGGCTTAAGGCGAAGCCCTACGAGATCTCCCCTCTACTTCTGGTACCACGCCGTCGTGCTGCCGGAATCGCGAGGAGAGTGCTACAACCTCCGCTGCCTGCTGGAACAAGGGATAGGAAGGTCTTCATCGAGTACCGAACGTGTGACCGACTGCATAAGCACTGCCGAAACGCAGCGCCGGAAGGATCGTCTACGCGATCTTGAGATCGGAAGTGTACGACTACATTACCCACGAGAATCTGCTCTCGTTAACCGCTTTGGAATCTTCGAGGGTGAGTTCCTCTATCGACTCGTTGCTACAATCTAGTAGATAGATCTTGGCTTGTTTGTTTGCATGTGGTAGAAAATTTTTGTTTTCCATGCTACGAACCCCTACAGTGGTATCAGAGCCGTGTCTATATGTAGATCTGTTGCACGAGTAGAACACAATGGTCATTGTGGGCTTTGATGCTTTTGTTGTTGATTGCTTCTTGTGTACTTTGCATCTTGCGGGATAGTGGGATGAAGCGGCCCGGGCTAACCTTACATGACATCATTCATGAGACTTGCTCCACGCTTGACATGCAACTTGTATTGCATAAGTGGCTTTGCGGGTGCTTGTTTCTCCCAACATAGTTAAGATTCAATTTACAACGGGTGATTGACAATACTAGTATCAATGTTGTGGTTCTTGTTCGTAAGTTAGAGCGACACTTATTGAAAGCCCCAAACCACGTAAAATATGCAAAGAAAATTAGAGGCGTCTAACTTTGTTTTGCAGGGGTGTGATGTGATGTGATATGGCCATGATTGTGATTATATTTGATGTATGCATTGTTCCTTATTGTAAGTTGGCAACCGGCAGGAGCCATATGGTTGTCTTTAAATTCTGTTAAGACCCGCGTGTCTATTCAAAGTAGTTGTAATAGTTGAAGCTGGTGGACGACAACCATGGAGCGGCGTCATTGACCTTGATGCAATGCCAGTGATGTTGGAGATCATGTTCGTGCTTGAAGATGGATATCGAAAGCACAAAGAAGAAAGGCCATATCATATCACATATTATGAATTGCATGTGATGTTAATCTTTTTATGCATCTTGTATTGCTTAGTTCACGACGGTAGCATTATAAGATGATCCCTCAAGCACACAATTTCAAGTTTTAAAGTGTTCATCCTTAGTAAGCACCGTTGCTAAAGCTCGTTGTTTCGAAGCACCACGTGATGATCGGGTGTGTTACATTCTGCGAGTGTATACAACGTGAGCAAGCCAGATTTGCTCATGCGGAAGCTAAGGTTTGATCTTGACGAGCCTAGCATGCACAGACATGGTCTCGGAACACGGATCACCGAAAGGTAAAGCATGAGTCATATAATAGATATGATGAACATGTTGATTGTTCGCCATTGAAGCTACATCAACTCTCGTGATGATCGGTTTTGATGTGGTGGATTTGGTTTGTGTGATCACTAAAACAATGTGAGGGATATTGTTTTGAGTGGGAGTTCAATGGCAATATGATTAAAAGTTGAACAATATTTATCATAAATTAAATCAAAGTGAATTTGCATAGTTGTTGCAGTCATTGGCATCCGTTTACCACCTTGCGCTTAGTTTTAATTGAGATGATAGAACTATAGAATTCTGGTTAGTTACTTTACGAACTGGTATCGTATTGTTTTGAAGTGTTAATATAAAGTTTAAAAGTCCTATTGCAAACTTTCAGTAAGTTCCGGTTACTCCATGAAGTTTAATAACTGGTATTAAATCGAGAGTGAAAATTCCAAGAGTTAGTGTATGAGTATCATGTTTGTCTCCATGATTCTTGATATTCAAAGAATTGTCTTAATATCAAGGTTATCTAGGATATGAAAGAGTTTTTTCAGAAACCATGATGTGTGGAAGATATTGTGATATCTGAAACGAAGTTTTGGTTGCAACATGATAGAGTATAATATGGCAAAAGTCATGTTCTCATATTTGATGAGAATTTGCAAAGGGTTGGAAACACTAGTTGTCCTAATCCACCAAAAGGTTTTGGAGAGCAACATTATACTCGCGATTCATCTTTATAAGCTAAAAGTAGCTTGATCATGAATAATTCCATGATAAGGGTGAATATTTGATGTAGGTAAAATATTTACCACACCAAGAGATTACTAAAGAATGGAATTTGAAAGCACACCAAACATTTGATGAAGGTGATCTACTTCAAAGTGCAAGTCCAAAGACATTGGTATTTAATTATACTCGCTTTGGACTATCTGTCATATGTATGACTCCACTATTGATGTTGATAGATTCTTTCAAACAGAAAAGGAAATACTGAAAGAGAATCTCATAAATATATGGCAGAAAAGAAAGACTAGAATTGTTCAGTTTAAGTATATAGATGATATACATGTTATGGTTATATTCTTTGCTTATTAAACAATGTGGTTCTTAAGTATTTGATACTGAATTTGTTGGTGTGAATCGTCAAACGAAACAACACAATTCATAAACTACAATGGCCTAAGTAACTAGCAAAAGAATATGTGATGATGTTCATCGAGAACAAATAAAGGGTTATTGTGCTACTTGTTAAACATCAAAGCTTGCCTTCAAGATTTGTTTTATCAGGTATTATGAGAACAAAAGGGTTATTCAAATAATTGCTGTAATCCATAAAAGATGGATGATTCACAAATCTCGTTGGAGATATCACATCCATAAAACTAGTGCTAAAAATGTCGAAAGACAAATTGATTGAAAGATCACTTAGGAAGTGACATCGCCGTTTAAATTATATTGGAAAGAAAACATGAAGAAACTCCATGTGGATGGAATTTTTGAGTCTTTTGATTTTTGATCAAATGACGCTTGTGAAACTTTCCTAGAGATAATTAAAACTTCGTTCATAGGCCAAAAGGGAACGAATGACTAGCTTATTGGAACTTGTACATATTGTTGTACGAAGTCCATTACGTGTAGTCAAGAGCGATGGATTTCAACTTCATATGCTTTCTCCGAAAATTTGAGTGAATATATGAATATTTACTTAATAAGGATGAAGTATGAAACATTTGAAAAATTCAAAGACTTTCAAGATGAAGTGCAAAATCATTGTAACAAGAATATAAATAGTTTATGATAAGATCATAAAGGAAGATATTTGAGTTACAAGTTTAGCATAGTACCTAAGATTTAAGGAATCGTTCTGTGGATTTGCATATCCCGAAACACCATAAGAGTATGGAGCGTTCGAGATATGTAATTAAACCTTGTTTGACATGGTAAGATAGAAGGTGTAATTCATAAAACTGTCATTATATTTTAAAGATTAAAAGCTTTAGAGAATGCCGTTTTTCCACTGAAAAGAGCTCCATCATAATCCGTTGAAATGACACCATATAAAGTTATGGTTTGGGATAAAACCCAAGTTGTCCTTTCTTAAACATTGGTATGCTACGCATAAGAAATATGTTTGCAACCAAAGTCGGATGAACCTGTCTTTGTATGTTATTTCGAATAACTATTAAGTATTCCTCCATAACACCAAAGACAAAAAGTGTTTGTCGCTTAGAACGTCAAGTTTCTTTGAGAAGGAACTTTTTCGTGAAAAGTTAAGTGGGAGGACAATAGAACTTTGATAAGGTTAAAAGAACCTTAGCTATATGTACAGAGTTACGCAGCGCCGAAAAGTGTTCCGGAGACAGCAACAATGCTCATGGCTCACATATCTCAAAGGTTGTGGTTACGAAGGTCAAAGTTTCTATTGAACCAAGTAGGTCGGGTAAACAATCAAATACCAAGATTTGGGGGTTGAATCATTTATTGAGAATAATGAACGGACTACATGCAAAGAAGCGATGATGGGCCCTGACTCCGTAAAATGGCTTGAAGCCATAAAATCCGTGATAGTTCCATACACGAGAAATCAAGCTTTGAACTTGAAGGACCCTCGAGAAAGGTGTAAGACCTTACAGTTGTGTTTGGATCTATAAAGAAATAGACATGGATGTTGCACATCTATAGTCGACATGTTGGGAAAGAGTTCACAACAATGTTCAAAGGTTGACTATGACAAGATTTGATCTTTCATAGCGATATTTAGTCTTGACGGATTAATGTAGCAACCACTACATATAATTTTGTTATGTGGTAATTGAATAAACAAAACAAGTTCTTCTAATAGAATTGTTACCTAGGACATGTGCATAACACGGTCCATAGGGTTTTGTTAATTCAAAGGATGCTAAAAGCATATTCAAACTTCAATGGTTGAAGTAAGCATTACGGAGTTGGAATCTTCACTATGATGAAACTGTTAAAGGAGTTTAAATTCGTCGGAGACAATGAAGATGCTTGCATTTGCAAGAAATTAAGTGGGAGCGCTAAGACATGTTTCTAATACATTATGTGGAAGACATATTGTTGATTGGAAATGATGTATCTTTTATTAACACATGTTAAGAATTTCATCTCGATGAAAGACTTAGGCAAAACCCAAATATTTGGCATCAATAGATGCTAATATGGTTGTGCCGAAAGTACATAGATGATATATTGAATAAATTCAATATAGAAACTACAAGAAAGGTTCTTGTCGCACAGAAAGTATTGAATAAGTTCAATATTGATGATATATTCAAGTGTATTGACACTTGGTAAGTGAAACAAAGATTCAAGTATAGATTGATACTTGATGTATGAAATCACAAAGAGTATTTATATCAATCATGTTATGATATGTACAAATCCAGATATGTCCTATGCTCTAAATGTTATGAGCATATACCAGAATGATTCATAAGATGATTATTGGACGATAGTAAGGATATTCTTATGATCTTGTAAAAGAACTAAGAATATATTATTTTGTAGAAGTGACAAATAGATGGTTAGTTCATTGTAAAAGTACTACATTGATACTAGTTTTGTCACAAAGTATAAATTAAGTTTTATCTCAATCTAAACTAAGGGTGGCACAATATAATGGAAAGTAAGTTCCATAATGGATTTGGATGAGTTCCAAAGTTAAGACATTGTGACAGATACTACAACAAAAGACTAAGTATATGACTGCTATTATAGCAGCTAAAGAGGGCATTTGTGTCAAGTAGTTTGTTATCAAACTAGGTGTAGTTCACGGAGGAATAATACTATGAATATATGTTGTACGACAATATTATCAACATGTTTTAACCCCAAAAAACTAAAGGTCTCAAAGGACCAAATTTATGCAAAGCCATCTCATTAGAGAATGAGTGATGCGTAGAGACGCAAAGACATGCAATTACACATGAACCTGGAAATGTCAGATCCGGAGATCAGTTGACCACTAGCAATCGTGTACATACAACACCGGAAAGCCATAGGTGTTGAACACACAAAGGTTTGAAACTAGATTATTGACTCTAGTGCAAGTGGGAGACTGTTGGAGATATGCCCAAGAGGCAATAATAAAGTAGGTTATTATCATATCTTCATACTTATGATAAATATTTACATACCATGCTATAATTGTATTAAAAGGAAACATTAATACTTGTGTGATTTGTAAACATAAAAGAGTCCCTAGTAAAGCCTCTTGTTAAACTAACTTGTTGGTTTATATATGATCATGGTTTCCTAATCATGAACATAGAGATGTTATTAACAACAGGGTCATATCATTAGGAGAATGATGTGATGGACATACTCCTATAGTTAAGCGTAGCATGAAGATCAAGTCATTTAATATAGTTCATTTGCTATAAGCTTTCTGATACATAGTAACCTAATTCCTTCGACCATGAGATCATTTTAATCACCATCTCCGATAGGATGCTTTGATGACATCAAACACCACACCGTAACTGGGTGGCTATAAAGGTGGCATTGAGTGTTCGGAAAGTATGGGTTGAGGCTCATGGATCAAGAGTGGGATTTGTCCATCCATATGACGGATAGATATACTCTGGGCCCTCTCGGTGGAATGTCATCCAATTAGCTTGCAAGCATTGACTGGCTCACAAGGGATCACATACCACGGGAACGAGAAAAGAGTACTTATCGGTAAAGAGGTTGAACTAGGTATGCAGAGATACCGACGATCAAAACCTCGGATAAGTAAACTATCGTGAGACAAAGGGAAATTGGCATCGTATGTAAGTGGTTCATTCGATCGCAAAGTAATCGTAGAAATATGTGGGAGCCATATGAATTTCCAGATTCCTCTATTGGTTATTGATCGGAGAAGTGTCTCGGTCATGTCCGCATAATTCACGAACCGTAGGGTGACACACTTAAGGTTTCGATGTTGTTGAGTAGTTATGGAATGATGAGTAAGAGACCGAATGTTGTTCGGAGTCTCGGATGGGATCCGGGATATCACGAGGAGATCCGGAATGGTCCGGAGAATAAGATTCATATAAGAAAAGTCCTGTTTCGGGGTTGGAGAATGGTTCTGGTGTTTTCATCGGGAATGTTCTAGTTCCGGAAGGTCCGGCACTCCGGAGGGGAAGGGTACATGAATGTGTCATAACAAGTTAGAATGGTTGCATCATGTACTAGATGTCATCGCTGAGCAAAATAAAGGGATAAATCAAATCCTATTTTGAAAATTCAAACGCCAATTTGAAAAGTCAAACGGCAAGTTTGCTTGGTGGAGGGAGAGTAGGAAACCTACTTAGGGAGGAAGTCCTACTCCCTCCACCCGCCGGCCAAGGAGGAGGAGTTGGAGGAGGACTCCCTCCTCCCAATCGTGCCTCCCTCCCAACTATAAAAGGAGGGGCAGGGGTGCCCCTCTTACACACACCTCTCTCCTCTAAACCCTAGCCCTAGCCGCCGGCCTCCACCAAGTCGCCGCCGCCCCTAGGGTTTGCCTAGCCGCCGAGTTGGGGCCCTCCCCTTGCCCTAGCCGCCGGCCTAGCCATCTCACCTTGGTGCCTCTAAACCCTAGATCGTCAAGGCCTCTCTCATAGTCCACCATACTCGCTCCGGCTTAAGACGAAGCCCTGCGAGATCTCCCCTCTACTTCCGGTACCACGCCGTCGTGCTGCCGGAATCGCGAGGAGAGTGCTACAACCTCCGCTGCCTGCTGGAACAAGGGAGAGGAAGGTCTTCATCGAGTACCGAACATGTGACCGACTGCGGAAGCACTGCCGGAACGCAGCGCCGGAAGGATCGTCTACGCGATCTTGAGATCGAAAGTGTACGACTACATCACCCACGAGAATCTGCTCTCGTTAACCGCTTTGGAATCTTCGAGGGTGAGTTCCTCTATCGACTCGTTGCTACAATCTAGTAGATAGATCTTGGCTTGTTTGTTTGTATGCGGTAGAATTTTTTTGTTTTCCATGCTACGAACCCCTACATAAATAGTCACCAATGATCAATGGGTTAATTAATACAAAAAAAACATCGTTAATATCAAAATGTACACTTTAATTTAGACATAATTATATTACTTCATTTTGTTTTAGTAGATATATTGACATCGATTGGTAATTTTGTAGGTTATGGATGATTCGAAGTCCGATGATATCTTTTGCTAGTATGGACTGTCTCTTAGAAAAGAAGTCATCATTTGTTTATCTATTTCGGTAAGAACTTGCCAATACTTATCTACTATCGCTTGGTCTATCCATGTTTTGTTGAATTGCATATGCTAGGACTAGTTAAACGCAACATTGTTTGTAATTTTTGTGTCAATTTGCGTATATTGTTGCATCGATGTCAAAGTTGTGCACCAGGGGTACCTCTCTGCCATAGCTGCCGCCGAGCTCTTCTTCTTGTCGCCGGAGTTGGAGTTTGTGGTTGCGAAAATGGGAGGTGAGAGTGTGTGCTCTGTGAACCGGCGAAGGCAGGAGGGGTGTAGCGGCGTGGGCGGAAAAAAAAGGAAACAGAGGGAAGGCGGATAGGCGGTGGCGCTCCATTACAGCGACGCTTGGCCGACGAGATGGACAGTCGTTACAGCGACGCTCCATTACGGCGACGCTTGGCCGACGAGGGAAGACGGATCGGCGGTGACGTCTCGGCTTCACACGCTGACAGAGCAGGCCACAGGCAGTTTTTTTTTCCGTTGATTCCGCTGCGTCCGGCGTTATCAGACGGTTCCTAGCACCCCGGGTTCAACTTGGGAACACCAGATGAAAGTTACATCAAATTTGGCGCAAATCGACGTCCTGAAAACGTGACTGGGCGAATTTTTTGCCGTCGAATAAATAATTTGGCCTGAAACGCCCTACCGAAAACACGGGTGGAGATGCTCTTTGCCCAGATCATTACCCCTTGTTAATCAGAAACCATTGCAAGATTTAGACGTGGCCCGGAACTAAGCGGGTGAGGCCGAGCTAGAAACCACTAGGAAACAACAGTATGAACATATTTGCAAGCTATATAGTCATTATTTTTTTATTTTTTGAACGCTATATACTCATTATTTATAGTATTGCGTTTAGTTAATAAAAGCTCTCATTTCAAAAATACGCCACGTGTTGGGAGTATATGTTAAAGAACTGTAAACAATCCAAAAGAACCACATTAGACTATCCTACATATTTTGCAGCTAACTTCAAGCCTTCAAAACACATTTCATACACTAATGGCGTCAGCACGTGTTTCATCAAGTTGCACATCCTTATACCCAAAGACACAGATACTCCGAATTCGAACCCCGACGAGACACAGAGACAACTTAACAAATTGGACCGCAAACGTGGACGCGATACGCATACATCCAACGCAAGCATCGACTCAGTCAACCAATACGGACATCTATCACGGACTACATACAGAAAATCACAGGCGGAAACGTGCAGGTCCTGGTACGTGCGCGCTGCCACGACCATCTGACAGAAACATGCAGCTATTTCAGCACGGCGAAACCCCCGAGCGCGGTGACGAGGACGAGTGGCACGACGGACGCCCGCATCACCACCTTCCCCTTGCCGTGGCGGCGGCGCGGGTCGCCGGCAATCCAGAAGCCCGCGGCGATCTCCATAGCGCCGAAGACGGCGACGGCGGCGAGGATCACGTAGTACGCGTCGACGAGCAGCTTATGGAGCATGAACACGCCGCGCGGAGCCCTGAAGAAGGCGAGGAAGAGCGCGGCCGAGGACTTGGCGACGCCGCCGCCGACCAGGGCGCGCTGAAGCTTCGCCTCGTCGCGCGCGGCGTCGGCCATGTCCTGATCCTCGGGGGTTGTGTCTGGGTTTGCTGCTGGCATCTGGATGCTGAGACAGTCCATTGCGTGCTCTGCCCTATGCTCACTGACTCACTGTGTTGTGAATTTGGAAGAAGGGCGAACGAGCACCTGAACTGTTATATAGGCGAATTGTATGTATGAAGCTGGCGGCGGGATTCCGTAGGAAAAGCCCGAGCCCGAAACCGAACCCGAGCTCGGCATTCGGATACTCTCATACATGCTGACTTTTTGTCCGATCTCTTGGAGTACTATATAAATGGGTACGATAAAAGGAGAACTAGGTAGGCGACAGCGACAGCTCGCTGCAATGCTACATCGGGCTTGCTTTACGGGTAGTACGTGGCCCGAACTTGAGCGTCCGAGCGCGATTTGGAGCAGAATGTCCGAAGATTCTGTCAACAAGGTAAAGTAAATAAATTCGGAGATGGTGCCGATGAGAGGAGTCTCCGACCTCTCCCCTCCGAGAACGCAGCTTACCGACCTGCTGACTGGCCGGGTGCCTGAAACGGAATCCTCTATACTCCCTCCCTCCCGATTTAAAGGACACAATTTGTATTAATTCTCTGGACCGTAGGTGTTCTCTAATCGATTTCATTTAATAGTGTGGAAAAGAACATGCATGAGGAGAAGAAGAGTTAGCAAAGCGTTCACATTTGTTCATATGCATGCAAGCATTTTATTGTTTTCACACGGAAGTAATTACAGAGATTAAATACTTTTGTGTCTAAGTATTTGGGATTGCATGATTTGCAAATTGTGTCCTTTAAATCGGGATGGAGGGAGTATTTGATGGGCGAAACTACTTAGTTAGCGGCCAACACGCGGCGGTGTTCGACTCGCATACGACAGGCAAATCGGACGGGTCAAACAGCCTGAGCAGCTGCATATCAACGGAGCATGCCGAGACGTCGTACTTCTATGAATTTTTTGAAGCTTAAATTTGAAATTTTCGAAAAAAGTCCTCCATAGGGTTCGGTTTCCAAAACGACGCGCTCGCATTGTGGTTTATTTATTGGACCGCGCTGAGCGCGTCCTCCGGAGGACGCGCGCGACACAGCCTCCGACTCGGGCGCCATTAGATTGAGCAAACCTAGACCGTCCGATACAACTACTAGTATCCTCCTCCCGCTTTTGCGCTACGCAGCAAATATTCAGAGTTACGCAGCAAAAAAACCTGGACGGATCTGTTTTCACCAGAGCTGTCGCGATCTCGCGACAACAGCCGGAACGGGGGCCGCGGCGGCTGGATCCGTTCATGGCGCATCTCCTAAGATCCGTCCTATACCCTCCCGCTGGTCATCCTAACCATCTTATTCCTCCACCAATTGTTGCTTCTAGCTCTAGTTCAAACCCTGCTCCACAGCGGGTTGTGAACTCGATTCGGCGAACGGCGACAACAGAGATCAAAATCGCGGCGGGCTGAACAATCCTCCAACGTATTTCGACCAAGACCAAGAAGCTGATGACCCTGCTCCATCGGTATGCTCCATCCCCTCCTGATTTGCTGCTAGGTTACAATTTTGCTGCTTACATGCTGCAATGCGCTGGTAATGTGCTGGTATGATTAAATATGCATCATTGGCATATGTGGTTTGATTAGATATGCATCATTGAAATATAATTTGCTGGTAATGTAATAAGAATATTTATTTTCCAATGTCAGGGTTTTGTGGCTGACAGCATACATGCTGGTTTTGACCTGAACAATGATCCTCCACAACCAGATGGATTTGCTTCAAACTTGAACCACAATGGTGATGTGCCACAATTTGTTCCAGGCCCTCAGAGTGCAGCAAGTGCAAGTGAAGTACATGTTGCTGTTGAAGATGGAGAAGAAATTAGTTCACAGCCTGTGGTGCCATATGTCGGTATGGTATTTGATGATCTTGAAGAGGCCAGAAAAGTGTGCAACAATTATGCTTGGAAACTTGGATTTGGCACACGGATTGGAAACACAAAGTACAGCACAGCAAAAGGAGCACCAAAATCTACCATTCTTAATAGGGTGTTTGAGTGTGTGCATGCTGGTAAACCAAATGCTCATGAAGCAAAAATTGAGCGCAGCACGACAGGTGTTGGTGCAAAAGGTAAAGAAGCTATGATAGACTTTAGCAACTTTAGTGGACAAACGTCACGTAGCAAACAGGCCGGATTGCATATGGATGTGAAGGACACGAGGCAGCGGAACAGAATTTTGTGTCATGACTGTAAAGCACACATGCATGTTGGGAAGCGAGATGGGGTTTGGGTGGTGACTGTATTCAAAGCAGAACACACCCATCCAATGGTGACGCAAATAGGTCGTCGGAGGTACTATCGCTCTCACAGGAAGGTCCCGGAAGAGGATTTCCAATTCATCCAAACTTTGCATCAACAAAACATGCTAAAATCATGGGATGCTTGGGGAGTGTTCATGTTGGTGACCCAAGGTGCCTAGGGTACGTGAAGAAAGATATGTCTAACATCAGAACAATGCTGCGAGAAGAGGTCTCAGTGCGAGACATGAGTATGGTTATTGAGTACTTTGAAAATCGGCAAGCTGAAAGTCCACACTTCTTTTATGCAATACAACTAGACCAGAACAATGTCGTACGTGCCCTTTTCTGGGTGGATGGACGGACAAGGGCACTGTATCAAAAGTACAAGGATTGTGTCTTCTTTGATACAACATTTTGCACCAACAAATACAACATGCCCTTTGCTCCAATTGTTGGCATCAACAACCATACACATACTATTGTTTTGGGATGCGCTTTGCTGCCAGATGAGAAGATCGAAACATTTGAATGGGTGTTCAAAAAGTGGAAATTAGCAGTAAATCTGCCTCCTGACCACATCATGACAGATCAAGACCAAGCAATGAGCACAGCAATTTCAAATATTTTCCCTGCTACAATCCACAGGTGCTGCATCTACCATGTGCTTGCAGTTGCAAGAAAAAAACTTGGTCCACTTTTGGTAGATGGAAATCCGTTTGCAGATGCGTTTTACTCATGCATTTATGGCACGGACACTGTTGCGGAGTTTGAGATATGCTGGCAGAATATGCTGCAAAGGTTTGAAATCACTGATAACACCCACCTAGATAACATGTGGAAAAGCAGAAGAAGATGGGCCCCGATGTATTTTCGGCGCAATTTCTTTCCATTCACAAGCACAACGGGAAGATCAGAAGGACTGGATGCCTACTTCAAATCATAGGTTCAACCAAGCGACTCGGCGTACAATTTTGTGCAGCAGTACGAGTTATGCCAGAATCTAATGCTTGATAGGGAAGATAATGCAGGATTCACAATGGAGACGACTACTGCACCACTTTGGGGAAGGTGAGACCACATCATAACAGTTTCTGAAAATGAAGCATAATTTTTTTTGTAGCATTCTGTTTTACCTGTTTTAGCAAATTCTGATGCTATTTTCACCGAAAACTGTTGCAGGTACATGATAGAAAGGCAGGGTTTGAGATTTTACACTAGGGAGATATTTGAAAGGTTCCAGATGATCATACAGGCATCAACATTGTTTTATCCACAACAAGTTGAGGGAGAAGGGTTGTGTTTCGATCTTGTTCCGAATGAAGGTCTCGATGTGAAAACATATCGGGTTCTGGTTGTTGCTACAGAGGGGCTCTATTCATGTGGTTGCAACGAATTTGAGATGTGTGGGTTACTCTGCCCACATATAATCAGGGTGATGGTCCAGTTAAATGTTCAGAAAATCCCTGCGAGATACATGCTTGAGCGGTGGTCTGCAGCAGCAACAACACCTGCTCCTAACCCGGGCACTAATACAATCAGGTTTGAAGTACCAACGACAAATACACTGAGGTACAACTCGTTGTGTATGAAGATGAATAATTTGGCCTCTGATGCTTGTTTCAATGAGGATGCATATGTAGTGGTGTCTAGCATGGTAGATGAAGCGACCAAAGTCATTGCAACAATGGGAAGAGCACAACATGTTGCGCAACAGCAAGAAGAAGAAAATGCTACATCTACGCAGCAACCTGAAATGCATTACCAAAATCAACAACAGCCTGCACCACAATATGCTCCTACAACTAGCATGTTGCAAAATCCTCCCTGGACAAAGCCAAAAGGCCGTCCAAAAGAGAGTGAAAAGAGAAGGAAGCCGCTTATTGAGCTCCGAGAGAAGCAAACAAGAAAAGGAGGAAGAAGGCAAGTGAGCCAAAAAAGCAAAAAGAACCAAAACCACCTAGGAAGTATAGAAAAAAGAAGTGTCCATACTGCAACGAGGAAGGCCACACGGTGCAAGATTGCAAGTATATGAAGGTTGCATTGGCAAAAGATGCCGAGAAAGAAGCAGGAGTGGACTTGCATTTGTAGATGATTGCATTTCATAGATGAGTGGAACACATGTTTGATACATAGGAGCAAAAACTGTTTGATACATATACAAATGCAAGTTTTGCATACTTAGTTCATATAGTTAATTGCTTTATTCTACCTCTTTTGTATCACTACCTGTCACATTATCTTGCTGTTATTTATGGGAAAAAGAGCAAATGCTGTGTATGGAGCAGCTGATGTGACAGACTTTATGTAGCAATTATGAGACACCAATATCGCAATTTAATTTGTCTAATATAGCAATTGTATTTTGTGTTTACAACAACATAATATGTTTTATGAAAAACCTGAATAGTTTTTAGTCTGGTTAAACATCATACACTGCATTTGTATGCAGCACCTGTTACTCAGTTGGCAAAACCTGTAAATCCATTTGAGTGCGACATTTTCTCGCATTTCCAGGTAACAGAGCAATTCTGAATAACATATATAGCACTTTTTATATGGATATACAACAAAAAAATCTGCAGTAGTTATGTTATTCAATCATCACTGCTGCATAAATGGGAAAACGGATTTGCCAGGTAACAGAGCAATTCTAGATAACATATATAGCACTTTTTATATGGATATACAAAAAAAAATCTACTTGTGTTCGACAACTTATCGCTTCCCAGATACAATAGCAATTCTGAATAACATAACTAGCAATTTTTACATGAATATACAGCAAAAAAAGCAGCCCAGTTTTAAATAACATAACTCTGAATAACAAAGTTTTGTGCATACACAAGTTCCCAGATTTCTTTCTTCATCCATCAGTTTTGTTCGACGACCATTCATCTTACAAACATGTTTCGAAAGCATCCATCTAACATGATCCAAACATTACAGGTTTGACAAAGACAAAAACAAACATGACTAGTTTCCAATCAACTCCTCAGCCATTATCTTCTCGACATCATCATTGTGGTTCTCTCTACCATCAATAAGAATTGATGCCAAGAACTTGCGAAAGTCCAAGACTGAATCGTTGTCAATCTCCGGCATTATCTTGGCGTTGTAGGGCTCCATGTATAGAATGTTGTAGAAGCCGCAATCATATCTACAAACAAAAGTTTAAACTCTTAGCATCACAAAATACACATGAAACCAAAACATGCAGCAAGTAAAACAGAATAAAAAGTAGTAAGGTATGTAGAAAATTACAATGTTTGTTGTTGCGAATGGCTGGGAGTGATATGCTTGAAACTAGCAAAGTCAACGTTGCAAATCTCTGATTCAGTTGCAGTCCTCACGAAGTTGGTGAACTACAGGAGAACGATGCATATATAAACAAACAGTCTTAAAAAAAGTGCCAAAGTTCCAATGCTTAACAAACTAACCAGATTGTCTGTGAGTTTCTGAAGCTTGCTGACACCATTGGCCGGTGTCATGGAGTCAAACGTGTGAAATTGTTTGTGGAGCAAGTTGGCACAACAAACAATCGAGTGCTGTTGTGCTACAATGGGAAAATAAAGCTACATACACAAAGTAAAGAAAAAAGAAAGGAAAACAGATTAATCATCTAGTAAAACATAATGAAACAACTCTTTTATGAATATGTAGCACTATAATATATCATATATAGCAAAAAAAACATTGTTTACAACATTGTTGTAGCACTATAATATATCATACAATAGAGTGGTGAAGGCTGCTTATGTACAAAAATGTAGCAATAAGTATGTTCATAAAAAGCAAAAAAGATTAATTCCATTTCACTCACAAGGTCATCCTTTAGGATTTTGAACTTGCTACAAGGTTCCTTAAAATATTTCATGAAACCATTGGGGTTGAATATTGATGGCTCAGCAACAAGCTTGTCCTGTCATTATTTTTGATGGATGATCAACACGCAATATTGATGGTTTAGCAAGAACATTGTTGGTTTAGAAAGACCAACACAGGCTTACCGTGTCATATGTTGAGAAAGAGTACTTCTTCTTTGCGCGAGTGTTCTTGTCAGCATATGCTTTTGCTACATTGTTGAATTTCTCAAGAAACACATTCATCACCTCGCTGCTCAGATATTGGCGGGGGTGGAGAGACTCTTGGAAACCTCTGTAGGAAGTATAGAACCTACCATACTTCACAATACATTTGTTGGAAATAAAAACAAAACAACATTATAATTTGGGGGCAACCAGATTGTACAAATGAAGCTAATGTTGAGGATTAATGTAGCATATAAAATTGGTAGGGGTAACTCACGGTGCATGTTTCTTAGCCCTCTCGAATCTGCGACCATTCATGACAAATTTGTCATATGTGTGGATCATATCTTGAGAGACCTTAATCTTTTTCATCTTGGGATGTGAAAGAACTTCTTTGGCTGCCCTTTTGAACCTATTCTTCTTCTCAAGTGTTCCAGCACCAATACTATCATCTTTTGTTACATCATCTGAGAAGCAATTGTCACCAAGGAAGTTAAGAAGCATATGCAAGTAAATAGCCAAAACTTAATTCAGCATTCTATGCAGCATGTGCAAAACCAAAAAATATAACTTCTAACCTGTGCTCATGCGGTTGGTTGGGGTTGCAGGCTTGTTCAAAACTTCTACTGATTTAGCTTCCTCGGAAGCTTTCGGTGACAATGCTACATTGGTCTTGTCTTCAGAAGCTTTCGGTGACAAAGCTATATTGGTCGGTTCTTCGGAAGAATTAGGTGACTTTGATTGAGCGTCCTTGAAGGCTTTAGGTGACACTGGTGCAACATTTGCATCATCCATTTCTTTAGCCTGCTCTGTAAGGCCTACAGAAATCAAAACAATCAAAAACACGACAAGTTTGTAAAAATTAGAATCACATTAGCATATGAAGCAAAATTAATAGATGAATGAAGCAAAATTAATAGATGAATGAAGCATGATGGTACAACATAATATACAAATGAAAATGGTAAGCATGAAATCTAAAAATGAACCATATAATATACAACAGTGCTTATATCCTAATGTAGCAAGAATATATCATTTATGTAGCAAGAATATAGCATTTATGCAGCAGTGATGATTGAACTACCCATTTATGCAAGCAAATATATAGAAACTTATGCAACTAGATTTTCATACCAATACTGCAATATAAATGTACTGTTGCAGCATGATATGCATCTCCTGAAAAAACATAAAAAAGACATCCATCAAAAAATACGTGCTTCAGCTGGTTTTTCCATGATATTATCCTCTTGAGAGAAAAGTTCAAACGATGGAGCATCAGGGGATGCATTCCATGCTTCGATTGATATACCATGAGGTGGGCTGGACCGGTAAGGTGAACTAACTGGGCCGTTAACAGCGGGAAGGCCGCCAACATCACCTCCAGGGGTCAACAAATCCACAATTATTGCGGGTTGTGGAACATCTTGTGTGGTGGTTCGTGCATGCTTGAGCACCCTAAATTTTGCTGTAAGGTTGACTTCATCATCATCATCAGTTTCCTCATCGGTGCTTCGATAATCCACATGTTCCATATCCCCATTTGCTTCAGCCTCAAGGACTCCTCCCTCTTTCTCTATGCCCTGCTCTTCAGATCCCATATCAAATTCAGATCGCATTTCAGCATTACCATTTGGCTCTTTCTCAGGTGCAGCTTCTGTGAAACATGACGCTTGGATCGTCTTGTGAATTCTGCGCAGCATCAACATCAAGAAGCAAAGAAGCCATCCGGTGTGCATTCATTTGTTTTAACCCAACAACAAAGTTCTTCATAGCCATGTCAATATCAGCACCGTAGATGGCCTTGTGCTTGTCATACAAGTGCTTGAAGCGAGCTGGAACCTGTAAAATAAGTGTAAAATAATGTAACAATGGAGCACTGTTTTAAAACAAAAATACGCAGCAACAATACAGAAAATGATAGTGAATGTAGCAAAATCATATGGTTGAAGTAGCAAACTAGACATGTGAATGAAGCATAAAAATTTAGTTTATGAAATAACACAAAAGTGGTGAAAACTGTAAGTAGCAAAACATATAAATTAATGTAACAAGAATATAACATTAATGCAGCAGTATAACTGAAAGTAGCAGAAACACTTTAACACTTTAAAAAGTTGTATGCAAAAATATATAACATATGTAGCAACTGGTAGAACATAATAAAGCAAAAATACAAGAAAAATGCAACAATAATATCAATTACATGTGCTTAGAAATTGTTATGATGAAGCAACTAGAAAAGTACCTTATGAAGCATTAAATTTATGCAAGTAATGCTAAAACAAGATCATAATGAAGCATGTAATGTACCTCTAATTCCTGACTACTAGGGAACACTAGCCATTCGTTTAGAGAGGCGGACAAGTTGCCTTCTGCTGCTCCCACAGCCTCAAAGATAGGTGGTTCAACTTCATATGGAGTTGCTGATATTTGAAGAAACTACAAATAAATATAGAAAAAAGAGAAAAGTAAAAGAATGAGGAGAATAATTTTGACAAAAGAGCAAAAAGAAAAAATAAACATCAATAGAAGTACAAAAGATGTTGGTCAACTTACCGGACGCCTTCCAAAAACGGTTGTATTGTTGAGAATCTTCCTTTCAATATATGTCTTCACTATAAACTTGAAGTCGGAACTAGTCACATGACACACTCTAGGTAGCGAGTAGTCAAAGACATGAGAGTTAGGTGGAAACTAAAGGTGGTTCATGTATACAATCTGTTGAAAACAATAAGTAGCAAAAATAAACTAGTTAGTCAACAATGTCAAAATTGAATAAATGCAACATGTGAAACACCAACAAAGCAAAAAGAAAAATGATCACACAGAAGACAACTTACACCAAGCATTGAATAAGGCTCGGTGATCCAAAACTCAAATTTAGGAGCATTGGCACCTTTCTCATCACCCTCCTCGTCACCCTCCACCGCAGCATGCTTTGCTCCTTTTTGTGCATTTTTCTGAACACACTGCTTTGCACCTTTCTTGGGTTCTTTCTCCTCTGGTAGTTTCAGAGGCATGGCTTTGTGATTCTGAATATTTTGCACCAAATCCATAGCAAGCTGCAGCAAGTGTTCATCCCATGCAAATCCAGTTGTCCTTGTAGGATCCTCCATGCTGGCTAGATAATTCAATGTCAGCATATTACCACTGCTAGGATCGACCACAGTTGCCAAGCAAATAAGATCCCATGATCTAAGAATTGTTGCTTCATCTGTCACAGGACACTTCAGCAGCAAGTCGACAGCATTTTGAATATCAGGCCTCTGCTTGGGATTACCATTCTTGTACACCTCTCTAAGCTCGTGCTGCTCACTCTTCTTCAACCATAAAACTAGCCTGTTGACGCAGCGGATGCCATAAACTTTCCTTATCATGTCCTTGCTGAAAACAATCTTGTTGTTGTTGAATTTGAACTCACGCAGCGCAGGGGCTGTGTTAGTAGCAATGAAATCAATGAGCTTGTTTGGAATAATGAAAGGGGATACATTAAGCAACGCTCCAAACGCGCTCTTCTTTTCAATTATACTTCTCTTGTCAGCGACAAGTTTATCAGCAAGAGTACGGAGCCGCTTCGCAGCAAAACGGTCCTTTGACATCCACATAGGTGGCTCGTGCTAAAGTAAACATACATAAGGACCAAATATGCACAACTAACAAACCAAAAACTGCTACAACCTAACAGAAAATATGCACTGCCTAAGCAATTAATATCAAAAGAGTAAAACTAGGTATGCTAAAAGCAAAAAGCACTAACATAGGAAGCAAATCTACCGAGTAAAACAAAATGAATTTATGTTGCAAACTAACAAAAACTAGGTATGTATATAAAACAAAAACAAAATGAAATGAAGCAAAATTGGAAGCACCACACAGTAAGAACAACAACAATAATTGGGGAAAACAATCTACAGAGAATGAACTCATCTGTACACTGAATTGCTACAAAATTAGAAGCACAACACAGTAAGAACACATCAAAAAGCATCAACCTACATAGCATGAATTCATCTGCACACTAACTTGCTACAAAATTGGGGAAATTTGTAACCAATCCGACTGAGTAGGGCTTGGAAGGAGAGAAAACACTTACAGCCATGGCGCTGACCCGAGGAACTTGCTTCTCCATAGCCAAAATGATCCCCCCACCATTGATTTCTTCTCTTTCCCCTGCTCAGGAAGCGCGAGACGGGTAGTTAGGGTTTCGTTGGCGCAAATATGTTCGGGGAGAATCGACGCAGAGACGAGGAAGCGATGCGGATCGAGGAACTTACGCAGAGAATCGACGCGCGGCAGCGCCGCCGTTTGCAGGTCCAGCAGTCACCGGTGGCGGCGCCGGCTTCGCCCCTGCGGTCGCCTCCGTCTATGGGGGAGCGACGCCTCTGCGGTCGCCTCGCGTTTGTGAGTGGCGCAACGAAATGCTGCGAGAGAGCGCGGCAGCGCCGCCGTTCGCAGGTCCAGCAGTCACCAGTGGCGGTGCCGGCTTTGCCCCTGCGGTCGCCTCCGTCTAACGGGGAGCGACGCCTCTGCGGTCGCATGACGAAATGCTGCGAGAGAGAGGATAAGCAAGCGCGTGCGTATGTGTCTACGTGGCAGAGCGAGAAGTGTCCGATCAAAAAGAAACCAACGGCCCGCGATCCGAAGATAGCGTCGGCCGCAGCCTCCGACGGAAATGTAGCATTTTCCTTATTTATTCTCCACAAGCGTCAGGTTGGCCACAGATCATACAGGGAGCCCACGTTCGATACAAAGAAACGGAGCTCCAACGGGCCGTGAAGAAGAGAGGAACTGTTGGTGGTAGCGGGCTGCGTCTCAGATAAGAAGCCACCGAGAGGGAACGAACATCCGGCCCGGCCAGATAAGAAGCACACCCATGGATCTGCTGACTAGTTTGTTTTTTCCCTAAAAAGAGCGCTCGCTTACCACTTTGTCTAAAACAAACCCAAATCATCTGTTTGCCTCAGTAGTGGAGTGGGTACAAACTTATGTCAGCACCAGAACAGGCCTCTGTACAATCAATCGGGAATATTTATTTTTCACAGGTCTACATCACTTTGGCCATCCGTTCCGGAGATTCTTAGTTATAGCATCTCCGCTCGTTAGACATCCTCAGGCCGAAAATAGCTTTATATGGAACTAGTTTCGGTCTGGGAACGTCCAATTTACCACTCGCGTTTTCAGGCCGAGTTTTCAGGCGAAGCAAAAAACGGTAAAATATTTGAATTCACGTTTCCTCCGTCAAACTCGGCCAAATGTGTTCGACAGAAGTACGCCCAAAAAATTCGGCAACAAAATTATTACAGAACTAGATAAAATGGTCTGCGATCAATCGTCGATAGGGATGGCTTCCTCCGGCTTATCCGGTGCGACGAGGATGAGTGTATCGACGACGTGGCCAGCCGACTGGTTGGAGGAGATTCTTTGTTAAAGGGGGATACTCGTCCTAGAGATTGTTGTCGAATTTTTCTCCAATCTCTATCCCTTCTTTTTGAGGTTCCATCTGTATCCGTTCACGCATTCATGCTATCCATGGCAAAGTAGAGATCCTTCCTTTGGAAAAAGTAGATTCTTACGAAACAATCTGGGACAGAAGCAAAAGGTTGGTTTGTTTACAAAATCCAGGGAATGCATATGTCAACGGGAAATTTGTAGCAACCTGACGTGCGAGAAATGTTGGTGGCGTACTTGTAAGGAAAGTTTCGTGAAAAATCACAACGGGGTTGTGGCGCAGTTGGCTAGCGCGTAGGTCTCATAGCTAAAGCGAGTGATCCTGAGGTCGAGAGTTCGAGCCTCTCTCACCCCAATTGTTTTGTTTTTCCTTCAGCAGATTTGCCTCTGGTTATCAATCTGCAGCCCAGTTGCAGGCATCCAACACACAGCACATGGTCCACGCAGGTCTGCACATGCTAAATCGTCACTCGCGATTTCTTTCTTTTTAGCTCAACCTCCAAAACATTCCCGCGTAGGCATGGACACCGGACGTACGAACGCGGACACCGGAATTTTTAAGTAGCCGTCGCCGTCGTGCCCTGCCGGTGGCATCTTCCCCGGACGGAGACGTAGTCAATCCACCACGGCGCGGCTGACCGCCTGACCCCAGCGTCATCAAACGCGCCGGTCACATCACATGGCCGACGGCGACCATCCAACAGCACCACACACACACACACACACACACACACACACACACACACACCATGATGATCGCGTTCTCGGTGCGCGTGCGTACGCACGTACGTACCTGAATGAATACCTACTCCGTCGCGTGAGCAGAGCAAACTGGATGGACGATCCTCCTACCTGCGGCGGTGAACGATTGGTGAAGTTTCGGCGTCAGGGACGACATGGACAACGATAATACTACTCCATCTCAGTCCATCGTACGGCGTACACCTACATACTACTCTACTGGTCTGTCCTGTATCCTACTGCATTGATTGGATCCGCTAGCTGCTACCAGCAGTGGTTAATCAGTTAGGGGCGTAGAGGACGGACGGATCATCTGCTGATGATCGTCCCGGCGGGGGCATGATTAGGCGGTGGGGGATGATTCCGCGCGGCGCGAGGTGCCTGTCCGTATCCGGTTGTCCTGTGCTGGATGGAGATCACGATAGATAAGGCCAGGTGGATGGGGGTCGACGACGATTTCTCGTTAAGCAGGCAACTCACTGTTCCCCGATCAGATGGCCAACGGCGGTGCGGTGCAGTGAAGGAGATGCTGCTAGTGCCTCGGTGGAGAATCTCCACCGGAGAAGGGGTGGTCGGGCGTTTTTTGCTTTTTTCGGGGTACGCGACCAAACATAGGATCCACGGCCTAATTAGTGCCGGTGTTGCACCGAAAAGAGGAGGGAGATGGGACAGCAGATAACTTATACACGAACGATGATTCTGTGGCTCCACGTATTCTTGTGCTAATCCTGGCAAAGGAGAAAAGGGCAGTTCTCGTAGGGGTGTGCGAGCTAGCTTTGGTCACCAGTCGCACGTTGGACCGTGCATGTGGGGATCGATCGTAGGTTGGTAGTGTCTACTGTCTAGTGCCGCACTAGTATTGTTCAGCGTTGCCTCTTGCTGCACTCCACTTTCTTTTTAGGGGATGTTCTTCGTATAGGTACTTTCCCTCTCAAGTAAAAAACATTGGCATACGCAGGATGTCTCTTCGTCCTTGGTTATTTTTTTAAATGAGTGAGTAAAAGATTTATTATATACTCCATTGAATAAGAGGTTTTAGAGTTCTTAAACTACTACTACTACAACAAATACCCTAAACTTTCAAGACAGCATATTCTCCCGATATTACGTTACTCAAATGTTTTGCCTTGGCCACACTACAAAGCAGCGCCTCTGCTTTCTTGTTAGCGACGACGACAATCGATGGCTTTATATGGTGTTTAAAAACTCCAGCATTTCGCTCCTTCCAAATTATCAAGAGACAAGTACAATGATGAAGTCATTGCATTTCTCCTGTATCCAGAACAAGCATAAACCGAACCACTCTCCTCCCCTCCCCCCAACCTTATCTCTTCCTCCGCTTGTCCGCCGCCACCCAAGATTCGGGCTGCTCCCGAGCCTCTCCCGCCGGAATAGCCGGCAGGAGGTGGCGGAGGAGCGGTGCCGGGGTAGCTCTAGGTTTTAGGATCTTTAGGGTAGTTAGGTTTGGGCTTTTTTCCTTAGTTTGGCTTCATGCCGTGAGGAGTCTGGAAGTTCTCTTCCCCGAGTCTTGCAGCCGCTAGTGGCGCTTCTTCCTCGACGCGGAGCTCCGGTGGTCGGAGACCTGGCTGCAGTGATGGAGGGCTACCTCCTCTTCAAATAAAGGGGCGCCTGGATCTAGGTGTTGTCCTGGGTCGCAGAGATTGCTGGCGGTGACGCCTCTCCCGGCCGGTCGTGGTGGCGAGGAGGAGAGGGGCTGCGGCGTGACGTCTCGTGTGTGGGTTTCTCTTCCGGCCGGCCGTGGAGGCGAGGGGAAGGGACCCCGTACTGATTCGTCCTCTGCTTCCTGGATAAGGTATTGTCGATCTCTGGTCCATCGTCGTTGCATCTTCTTTGGTTTCTCCTCGTCATCTCGGACAGGAGCTCTGAGGAGGGAACTCGTTTTCTGTGCGCAGCAGAGATGGAACTTGGCCTCTCGTTGCTGGTGCTCCTCCTCTGTCCTTCTTCTCCTGGGCGCTGTGGTTGCGTCTAGATGGTTGGTTTTCACGAGGAGTAGCGGCGCCGATTGGCCGGTGGCTGCAACTGATGATCACACAGTGTGCCTTGTTTGGACACTGATCTTTGATGCCCAAGAGAGGCATCCTCTGACCCAATGGATGCGTCGAAGAAACCTCCGAGAATGGAGGCCCTTACCTGATGGTGCGAATACGGCATTCAACGCCGACCTCTTCCCAAGTGGTTTCGTCCCCGGTGAAGAAGACGGCGGTCGGCGGCGACACTCATCTCCGAATCTGTGCAGTGAGGCATAGGGACCTGATTGCTTTCTTAAAAAGTTTCTGAGGTCCTTTGTGTTTGTTTGCAGGACCTGGTTATAATTTTACCTTTACTTTTGGTCCTTGTTGTAATATGTACCACTGCTTTGTATTAAATGCAGCCCTTTAGGTCCTTCGGGACCTTTCCCGTTCAAAAAAAAATTCTCCTGTATCCACCACTCTTTGAGTTTCTCGTAGTATGCCCATTCCATGGTATCAATGTCACGAGAATCGATCCAAGAGAGGATATCCATCCAAATTTTCACGGAGAAACGACACTTCAACGGTAGATGAGCTACCGATTCATGAACTTGGTTATAAAAGGGATAATTCGCACAATTAGGTCACCCTCTGACGAGGATCGATCTCGTCAATGCCCATTGTTATGAGCTTGGGTTTTGGAGAAGATGGGGATGCTGGAGATCGCGGAACGGTTAGCAGACAAGCAACCGGGGGACACGAGGTTTACCCAGGTTCAGGCCCCCGGAGGGAAAACCCTACTCCTGCTTGCCTGCTCTTGATTACGGCGGAACCGAAAGTTACAGGGGTGCGTAGATGCAATCTGGCGTGGAGGTGTGTATGCGGTGGTATGCGAGGTGCCCTCCTCGTCGTGCCCTCCTAGCCCTTATATAGAAGTAGGCAGGTCACGGGCACAGATCGAGTCGGTTACAGGTTTAGGGTTTGCCCCCTTTGAATATTCTATCTAATCTAGTCTTGCTCTCCAAGGATCCGAAGGCGTCATGGGCTTGAGCCACCCGAAAGTCTTCATGGGCCGTGTATATTTTCATGGGCCTTCCATGGGCTGAACCAGGTATGATGATATCGTGTATCCGTAGGGTATAACCATGTCATTAGCCCCCGAGTGTTCAGTCGAATCGTAGATTCGGCTGAGGACTCTTCAATCTTTCGGGTGCAGCTATTTTCTGTTCATCAGAGAATGATTTTAGGGTGTAGGGATTCTTGATGCGTGTGCCTGACTCTCCCGATGGATCAGGGCCAGTTAACTGTCTTAGGACAAAACAACACGGTCTTCTTCAGATTCGAGTCCCTCGACTCGAACCCGGAACAAATGCTGGCGTAATTCAACGCAGGCCGTTGAGGACTTACAGGAGTAGAATTCCAGTAATTTTCGAATGATGTACCCAACGCGTCTGTTGGGATTTTCATCGCGCCTGCTGGCACGGATTATTACTAGCAAAGCGCAGTTGCGTTGCCAGGCCATCAGATGGTATCTGTAGGTCTTATCTTTGCGTCGTAGACACAACATCCGAAATGTTATCACCGCAGAGGTGTTTCGGGTGGCCAAGGAGGATGTTTCTCACTTAGCGTTAATCGGGGCAAAGTTGCCGAAAAGTTTTTACATTCTGATCCGAAGGATCGTACTCGAAGATTTCATAGGGTGCGCGACCAGCGCTACCTATGGGAGTATCCCTCGAGTGTCTGTTCGAGTCATAGACTCGAGCAGGGACTTTAATTCAGCCTTTGTTTGTTTCAGGTCCGTAGGACACAATTTTTTCGGATGCTTGACCAGTCCTCCCTATGAGAGTAGCCCCCGAGTTCGTAGTGGAGTCGCAGACTCGACGTAGGACTCGAAGTATAGTTCATTGACGTAGTACGCTATTCATGCTTCGGGTGCACGGCCAGCGCTCCTGATAGGAGTAGCCCCCGAGTAGTTGCTCGAATCGTAGATTCGAGTGAGTACTTTAGTCTGTTTGAGCCGAAAATTTGTAACCGTTGCTAGTATAGCTTGGATGACGTTAGTGCTGACGATCGTTGACCTCAAGCGTCTGCAGCACTAGAGGTGACGCGACTGGACGAACGTGAGTTCCACTTTCTGACTTGGAGTTAACTGGTCACGCGCGACGTGGCTATAATTACGGCGTCTCCTCGGTTTCCGTGCTTAGTGGACGGCGTGCGAGCCACGGTTCGCTGTTGTGCTAACACGTGGACGGCTTGGATTTGATGCTATCTCTAGGGCTTCCCGATGAACGGTCTCTGTTTATCGTCTTCGTCCTTATAATCTGTGGGGAAAATTTTGTTTGTTTTCACCGCAGCCATTCGCGTTTCACTGCTTCCACTTTCTTGAGCTTTTCTCGCCGCGCGCTGGAAGTTCTTCAATCCTTCCCATCCTCTTTTCTGTGCTCACGTCGCCGCCGCCGTCGTACTGCAATGGGGAAACCGAAGAAGGCCTCCACCGTAGTGGGCACCAATGCTGCTGCCAGCGGCAAGAAGGGCACTGCCGCCACTCGCGTCACAGGTGGTGGCTAGCGACGGTCGGAGACGCGCGAGGGCAACCTACGCAAACTTCGTGAGCGGGGTCTGATCCCGCAGGACAAGGAGGTCGTCAAGATTCCCGGCGACGAGGTAATTCCCTGTCCACCTGCAGGGTTTCGGGTCATGTTCGTTGCTTTTGTCCTTCGGGTCCTCTCTCTCCCAGTCCACGATTTTCTCTGTGGACTGCTTTTTTTCTATGGCATCCAACTCCATCATCTCTCCCCAAATTATCTTCTCCACATCGTCTGCTTCATCACCTTCTGCAAGTGTTGGCTCGGTATCGAGCCGCACTTTGGCCTCTTTCGGAAGCTCTATTCCGTGAAGAGGCAATCCAGCTCCGACGGAGTTTATCCGATCGATGGCTGCATTATTTCCCTTTGATCCAATTTTCTCTTCTTTTCCTTTTCGATGTCTGAGTCCATCCAATACTGGCGGAGGAGGTGGTTTTATATCCGCAACTCCACAGTGGATGGGCAAAACTTTGGCATTGCCCCTTTCGACTCCACCCAGACAATCCAGCCGAAGAGATCCTAGAAGAACCACATCCTGGAGGGTGAGGTGGAAGAGATTGAGGGGCTCTAACGTCGGGTGGAGGACCTCCAGGTGATTCCGGAGAAGGAGGTGAACAGTGTGGATATTATCCGCACCTTCCTCAAACGTCGGGTGCAGCCGCTCCAGGCTAGGACGCATCCGAAGTTCCTTTCATCTGGCCACCACGACCCGACGAGAGTTGCGGCTGAGGAGCTCTCCAAGGGGGACCTCGACGGAGTCCTTCGGCCGTTGTTGAAGTTCAAAGCTGACGAGGACCTTCCGGGTAGCTCACTGACCCTTCCGTTCAGGGCCTCTCGACCGGTGTCGCAGGTGTAGATCTGGGATGTGCGTGTAGCGCTTTTTCCGACTGCGTTTTCTTGTACTTCTTTTGTTCTGAAAGTTTGTTTCTTTTGTGGAGGAGTTTAAGGTACCTGGCATGGTGCCTCCACTACCCGAACATTTTCCGGATGCGCCGGACAATGAGGAAGTGGACTCCATGTCTGAGCTTCCCTCGGCGCGATCACCGGTTGAAGAAACCTTTGAGTCGAGCAAGGAGCAGACCCAAAAGCGGACACGGAGCTCGAGCGAATCGTCGGATGCTTCGACTCCGCCAACGCCTAGGAACCCACCATGCCTTGCGCGCCACAGTGGAGGTGATGGTGGTTCTTCCTCCCCTATTTCGGTCGTGCCTGTGTGGGCTGTAGCGCCGCAGCCGCCGGCGAAGCGGAAGAAGGAAGAGAAGAAGGAAGAGAAGAAGGAAGAGAAGAAGGGCAAGAGGACCTTGACTATCTTCAACTTGAGCGATATGGACTCGTAAGTGCCTTCGGTTGCCTTTGGCTATCTTTCATTGTTTCTTGCTTATGTTTGACTGGTGTTTTCTTTTGTAGCCACTCCTCTGGTGGCTCGTTTAGCGGTGGCACTCAGGAGATGGTAGGGGAGTCGAAGATTACGCCTCCTCCTTCTCAGACGGTGGCCACCTCTGGGGGCATTGCTCCGAACCCCTCTCCGCAGGAGGCTCAGGTGACCGTCTCCCAGAAGACTATAGTAGGACCTTCGGAGTCTCCGTATGATCATGTAAGTGTTTCTGTTCTTGCCGTGGGGGGAGCCCCCGAGCATTTTTCGTATGATCTGTGGATCGGTGCTTCTGTTTTGTGCGTGTCTCGGGGGGAGCCCCCGAGCGCTTTTTGTGTGATTGATTTTGTTTTTTTCTCCCTTCTTGGGCGTAGCCCCCGAGCCCTTTTCCTGATAAGTTGCTTCGTCACGCAGCCTTTTGTGCAAGGCGCCAACCAGCTGGTGAAGCAGCATCTGTCATTGGAGGCCAGCCTCCAGCGGCTTCAAGGTACACCCGTAACTAGGTCTTCTACTTCTTCGTATGCTTGCAAGCTTATAAAACTCACACGTGTTCTTGTTGCTTTTTTGCAGATGAAAATAATACTGACCTCTGCGAGCTTGATGCTCTCAAAAAGAGCCTAGGGTGAGCAGAGAGAAAAGCTAAGGACGCCGTTGGCGCTAAGAAGCGCCTCGAGCAGGAGCTAGCCGACGTAGCTGCGGTGAAGGAGCGCCTGCAGCAAGAGGATACGGACCGCGATGAGCAGCTCGCCACCGCTGTGGCCTCGCGCGAGAAGGAGGTAGCCGACAAGCTGATGGCTGCTGCCAAGGCTATTTCGGGTGAGTAGTTTCGTTTGTTACTTGTTCCTTTTCGGCTTCCTTGTCTCTCTAGTTTTGTTTGATTCTCACTTTGCCTTTTCCGTTTATCTAGATGTCGCGGGCATTGAGTTCGACCGCAGTGCTCTGGAGCACGGAAGTGCTTTGGATGATGCTACTGCGGCGGTCGAAGATCGCTGCTGCACTATGGTTGGCTCTCTTGCCAAAGCCAAGGAGGTTTTTCGGTGCTTCTACAAGGAGCTCGTCCCCAAGGGCGTTGCCCTCGAGGATGTCGACTTGTTGGCAGATGCGCTGTCAGCCGAGGTGCCTGCAGCGTACAAGCGCAAGCAGAAGGGCATCGGCGCGTCCATGGGGCTGGCGATGGCCATGGCGTCTGGAGCGGAGCTGGATCTTCATCACGTCACCTCCCAGATGCCAACGGCTCCCGACGGATCCGAGGTAGCTTTTGCCCTCTATGCTACCCGTTGTAAACGCTATGGGCCAAAGCTAATAGATATGCTGGCGGAGTACGTGGTGAGGCAGCAGGGGGAGGCCAAGAGCAGGCAATCCGGCTCCGAGGCCACTCAGGATGCAGCTGCTTAGGCCTTGTAGTTGTAGGATAGCTTTCGTCTGCTTTTGTTGTAATATATTTACAAACACTGCTTGTGCCACGCAGTGGCTTTTGTTGTATATAATTAATCTTCGAGTTGTTGCCCATTCGTGTGTTTGTTCATATCCTTGCCTCTTTTCCTCTAGGGACCTTTGGGTGATGATCCCGTTGATACTTCGTCTGCGTCGCGGCTGCGGCCATCCTTGGATGATGCGTCGCAGCTTGTATTTCTTCGTGATCGTGTCTGTAGTCTTGAGAAGGAGTTGCTTGGCATCCGAGGCCACGCGGATGTTTGGAAGTCGAATACGGAGCGAGACGCCGCCAGAGAGGAGTATCTAATGGGGGAGTTGCGGCGTTTGGCCGAACGGCTTTAGTGTAAGTTTCTTCAAGATGCTGCTCATTTTCGGATGCGCCTGTTGGCTTGTCGTCTTACTTTGTAGGTGCTGCAGGTGCTAACCTTGTTCCTAGGGAGGAAAAGGAGCGCGTTACTGTTTGAATCAATTGCTTGATGCAGCAAGATATGGAAGCCGGTGGCTTTTTCTGGATGGACTGCGATCGTGCCATGGTCCTTGCGACTATGCAGGATCGTGTTCACCAGGTGTCGCGGGTGCTGCGGCAAGTGAAGACTTCCTTGGCATCAATTCTGCACGTAATGTTTCCCCTGGATGAGGCACCATCAACTCTCTAGGGCTTGCTGGCAAAGTTTTGAGATCTGCATCATGTCAGGGAGCTGGTGTGGCATCAGTTGGTTGCAGGGGTGAAGGTCGCGCTTTCCCTCATGCGGCTGCATCGCCCTGATGTAGATCTTGCCGCTGTTGCGGCTGGGCCGCATCCTCGGCCAGATGGTGGCATGTGGGACATGCGTCCTCACTATGCGGTTGTAAGGCAGTATGCCGAACAAGTTGTAGATCTCTTTGAGCATCGTGCGCTGGTGATTCTTCAGAATAGGTAGGACCTATAAAAAGATAGATGTAAAATTTGCATATATTCGACTAGGCGTGTTATGCTCTTTGATGTAAAAGGATGATTGTTTTTAGCACGTGGTTCTTTGTTTGTATGCATGCCCTTTTCGTTAGCCTGACGTGATGAGCTACTCAGGTGTACATGCGTTATCCTCAATCGACGAAGTCGTGAGGTGAGGGGGAGCCCCCGAGTGTGTCGTAGCATAAAGGAATGTGAGTGAAAGATAAATTTTGGGGCGAGACACTTAGATTTTATTTATATCGTAATGGAGAGGTACATTGTTCGGGTGAGTAGCCTTATTGAAACTAAAGGGGAGATAGCTAGGGGTAGAAGCGTTGCAGTTGTGCGACGTTCCATGGATTGGAGTATGCGACTCCAGACTCCACGTGCTTGAGGCGATAGGAGCCACCTGGGATGACTTCGTTAACGACGTAGGGTCCTTCCCAGGGTGACTCGAGCTTCTTCGGTCGCTCTTGCTTGAGTCGTAAGTCTAGGTCTCCTTCGACGAAGGACCTTGGGCGCAGCCGGCAGCTGTGATAGTTGCGGAGGCTCTGCTGGTAGACCGTCGATCGGGCTGCGGCGATGTCGCGTGCCTCGTCGAGTGTGTCGACGGCGTCTTCAAGTACGGCCGTCGATTCGGCTTCACTGTAGGCGACAGCCCGTGGGGCCTTGTGGCGTACTTCTGCAGGCAACACGACTTCGGCTCCGTGCACCATGAAGAAAGGCGTGTAGCCAGTTGAGCTATTTGGCGTTGTGCACAGGGGCGGAGCTCCCCTTTGGGCAAGGTATGGCAGATGCCCTATCTTAATTTTTTGCAAAAAATCACATATACATATGCATCTATAGACATACAATTAGTTTTGTACAAGTTCTGTCCGTTTCTAAAGAAAAATAAAAAGAGAAAAGAAGAATTAAGCCGAATGGACCGAACTGGGCTGCTATAGCTGGGCTGCCTGTATACTGCGATCGACCGGACGTGTAAGGGAGGTGTATACGCGTGCGCCCAGCCGTCCAGGAAACTCCTGATCGCGTGCGCCCAGCTGCATAGGAAACCGCCTAGGAAATCACCTCCACTTCTGATCGAGTACGCAACGCCGCGATGGCCGACGGGATACGACCTTCCGGCCACCGTCCTCGTCGTCTTTTCATTGCGCCGCCTGACGCCCTGTCCTGGAGGCTTCTTCCCAAGCGAATCCCTCCGAGTCTCCGACTTTTACCATCGACACGTCTAGCTTGTACGCCCTGTCCTGGCGGCTTCTTCTCAAGCTGCAGATCACCCGGCGGCCGGCGCTGGTCAAGGTTACCTACGAGATTTCGAGTTTGAAGTTCGTATAGTTTTTTGCTGTGATTTTGTGGTCAAGGTTCGAGAAGAACTAAGATGGACAGGAAAGGGAAGAATGCTGCAGGTAAAGGGGGAGGTACAATTGTAGATGTTTTTGTCAATCGAATAAACTTTAAATTTATGAATTGTGAGCTCGGTAACATGAAAAATTACTAATGTATTTTATGTTTTTAATTGCAGATTTGAAGAGATATTTTATGCCCATTGCTAGTAGCAGCCAATCTAAACCAAGCACCCATGAGGAAACTACAAATGTTATGTCAAATTAAGCTGAAGAGCAAGCGGGAAAACACGCGGTCACCACTGATCATTTTTACCGTGTTAACCATTTTATGTTGCCATAGACTCTATTATCATAGAGTTTGATCATCGATTTAATGATGCATCTTCAGAGGTTATTCAGAACTTCTCTTGTCTTGATCCAAGAGACTCATTTGCAAGGTTCAATGTGATTAAGCTTGCTCGTCTTACAGAGATTTATCATGATGATTTCTCTGATTATGAACAAGATCGTATAGAAGATTCCCTTAAGCTATTCCTTGTTCATATGAAGAGAGTTGAAGATTTCAGAGTTTGTCTTGACATTGCAAGCCTAGCTAAAAAGATGACTGAACTTGAAAGGCACGTCATGTTTCCTACATTTTACCGTCTTATTGAGTTGGCAATGCTTTTACCGGTGGGGACGACAACAGAGGGTATTCTCAGCTATGAAGATTATCAAGACTGAGTTGTGCAACAAGATGTCGGATGGTTGGCTTAATGATATGATGGTGTGCTACATCGAGCGAGGGATATTCAAAAGTCTTGATCTTGGTGAAATTAAAAAGGATTTTCAAAAGAAAGGTAGAGTTTTTCCATTGCGCCTGGAACTTTTAGACGGCATTAAAGCTTTATTATCGGTACGTTTGTAGGCTATACTTATATTTGAACATGTTGTTATTACCATAGTACTGAATGACTATACTTACCGTCATATAAACTATTAATGTGTCGAGACAGTTTATTCTTTTGCATCATTTTTTTACGTTTACAATTTTGCCCGACCTTAATTTTTTTCCGTCCTTCGCCACTGCGTGTAAGGGAGGCGTATACGCGTGCGCCCAGCCGTCCAGGAAACTCCTGATCGCGTGCGCCCAGCTGCATAGGAAACCGCCTAGGAAATCACCTCCACTTCTGATCGAGTACGCAACGCCGCGATGGCCGACGGGATACGACCTTCCGGCCACCGTCCTCGTCGTCTTTTCATTGCGCCGCCTGACGCCCTGTCCTGGAGGCTTCTTCCCAAGCGAATCCCTCCGAGTCTCCGACTTTTACCATCGACACGTCTAGCTTGTACGCCCTGTCCTGGCGGCTTCTTCTCAAGCTGCAGATCACCCGGCGGCCGGCACTGGTCAAGGTTACCTACGAGATTTCGAGTTTGAAGTTCGTATAGTTTTTTGCTGTGATTTTGTGGTCAAGGTTCGAGAAGAACTAAGATGGACAGGAAAGGGAAGAATGCTGCAGGTAAAGGGGGAGGTACAATTGTAGATGTTTTTGTCAATCGAATAAACTTTAAATTTATGAATTGTGAGCTCGGTAACATGAAAAATTACTAATGTATTTTATGTTTTTAATTGCAGATTTGAAGAGATATTTTATGCCCATTGCTAGTAGCAGCCAATCTAAACCAAGCACCCATGAGGAAACTACAAATGTTATGTCAAATTAAGCTGAAGAGCAAGCGGGAAAACACGCGGTCACCACTGATCATTTTTACCGTGTTAACCATTTTATGTTGCCATAGACTCTATTATCATAGAGTTTGATCATCGATTTAATGAGGCATCTTCAGAGGTTATTCAGAACTTCTCTTGTCTTGATCCAAGAGACTCATTTGCAAGGTTCAATGTGATTAAGCTTGCTCGTCTTACAGAGATTTATCATGATGATTTCTCTGATTATGAACAAGATCGTATAGAAGATTCCCTTAAGCTATTCCTTGTTCATATGAAGAGAGTTGAAGATTTCAGAGTTTGTCTTGACATTGCAAGCCTAGCTAAAAAGATGACTGAACTTGAAAGGCACGTCATGTTTCCTACATTTTACCGTCTTATTGAGTTGGCAATGCTTTTACCGGTGGGGACGACAACAGAGGGTATTCTCAGCTATGAAGATTATCAAGACTGAGTTGTGCAACAAGATGTCGGATGGTTGGCTTAATGATATGATGATGTGCTACATCGAGCGAGGGATATTCAAAAGTCTTGATCTTGGTGAAATTAAAAAGGATTTTCAAAAGAAAGGTAGAGTTTTTCCATTGCCTGGAACTTTTAGACGGCATTAAAGCTTTATTATCGGTACGTTTGTAGGCTATACTTATATTTGAACATGTTGTTATTACCATAGTACTGAATGACTATACTTACCGTCATATAAACTATTAATGTGTCGAGACAGTTTATTCTTTTGCATTATTTTTTTACGTTTACAATTTTGCCCGACCTTAATTTTTTTCCGTCCTTCGCCACTGGTTGTGCACATGCTCCAAAGGACAGAGGGTAGCTCTTCTGGCAAGGCTCCCGCAAGTCGCTAGAGCAGGCTCATCAGGCGTTTCTTAATGCCGCCGCCGACGAGTCCGTTGGCCTTTTCGACCTGCCCGTTCGTTTGCGGGTGCGCCACTGAGGCGTATGTTATGTTGATCTCGAGGCCTTCGCAGAAGTTTTGGAATTCTTTGGAGATGAAGTTCGACCCGTTGTCGGTGATTATGCTATGCGGTACGCCGAACCTGTAGACTATGGATTCAAAGAATTTCACGGCCGTTTTACCCTTTTGATTAGTAATGGCATGGCCTCGATCCACTTGGTGAATTTGTCGACTGCGACCAGGAGGTAGACGTGGCCTCCTTTCGAGGACTTGGACAGTTTGCCGATCATGTCGTGACCCCATTGGGCGAAGGGCCACGCCAGGGGTATGGGCCTGATCTTTGATCCGGGTGCGTGCGGTTTGTCTGCGAACCTCTGGCATCCATTACACTTTCGGACGATGTCCTTGGCATCGTTCATGGTCGTTGCCAGTAAAACCCAGCTCGCAGAGCTTTGGCGACGAGGGCGCGGCTGCCCGCATGATGGCCGCAGATGCCCTCGTGGATGTCTTGGAGAATAGTTTTACCGCCACTGATGGTGACGCACCTTTGGAGTACACCCAAAATGCTGCGCTTGTACAGCTCACCATTGATGATGGTGAAGGCCTTGGACCGGCGAGATATGCGTCGGGCATCTGTTGGGTCATCAGGCAGTTCCCCGTCTATCAGGTATCGGAGGTATGGCTGTGTCCATGTTTCTTCGACTGCCATGACCTGCATCAGGTTGACCACTACGACCTCTGTGTCGAGTTTTCATGGTCCTTCTTGTCCTTCGGGTAGCGCAGCCCCCGAGTGTTCTGCTTCTTCGGGTGATCCCTTGGGGAATTTCCTTTTGATGGATGGCACGCAGATCTGTTCAAGGAAAACACCTGGTGGCACCCGCACGCAGGTGGAGCCGATGTTGGCGAGTCTGTCGGCCTCTTTGTTGCTTTCTCTTCCAACGTGCCGAAGCTCGCAACCGTCAAAGTCTCCTTCGAGTGAGTTGTAGAGTGCGCGGTACGCGATCATGTTGACGGCGTGCGAGTCGCACTCGTTCATCGTCTGCTGGACGATGAGATTTGAGTCGCCGTAGATGACTAGGCGCGTTGCGTCGCAGATCTTGGCCATCCTCATGCCGTGGATGAGGGACTCGTATTCGACTTCGTTGTTGGAAGCTCGAAATTTCATCTGGAGGACGTACTTCATCTTGTCGCCCTGCGGGGATGTTAGTATGACCCCGGCTCCTGCTCCTGCCTCGCGCTTGGAGCCATCGAAGTGCATCGTCCATGACTGTGTCATGTCCGGGGTATCCGGCAGCTGCAACTCCATCCAGTGGATGAGGAAGTCCGGAAGGACCTAGGACTTGATCGCATGGGCTCCATGGCACTTCTCATAGACTATGTCTAGAGGTGACAGCTCGATGCCCCACAGGGCCACGCGTCTTGTGGCCTCCGGGTTGTTCAGGATGCTGTTCAAGGGTGCTTCGTTGACGACCATCACCTGATGCTCCTGGAAGTAGTGGCTCAGCCGACGAGCCGTCATGAACACGCCGTAGGCGAGTTTCTGGTAGTGAGGGTACCTCTGCTTTGTCGGCGTCAATACCTTGCTGAGGTAGTAGATTAGACGTTGGACCCCATGGGTCTTGCCATCTTTGGGTCGTTCGACCACGAGCATGGTGCTTAACACCTAGTGTGTAGCTTCTATGTATAGCAGTAGAGGCTCGCGCTCCTTTGGCGTGACCAAGACGGGCGAGGTGGAGAGCAGCCGTTTCAGATCTTCGAATGCCTCGTCTGCTACGGGCGTCCACTCGAATTTGTCTGCCTTGCGTATCAGCTGATAGAAAGGCAGAGATTTTTCACCCATGTGGCTGATGAACCTGCTCAACGCCGCAATTCGCCCAACGAGCTATTGGACGCCTTTGAGGTTCTTCGACTTCTCCATGGCCATTATGGCTCGGATTTTCGTTGGGTTCGCCTCAATCCCTCGCTGGGAGATGAAGTAGCCGAGCAGTTGGCCAGATGGGACGCCGAAGGCGCACTTTTCTGGGTTTAGCTTGATCTTGTATTGATCAAGGTTGTCGAACGTCTCGCGGAGATCGTCGATCAGTGTCTTGGCCTCCCTTGTTTTGATTACTATGACATCGACATAGACTTGTATGTTGCGGCCGATCTGGTTCTTCAGGCATGCCTGCATGCACCACTGGTACGTGGCACCTGCGTTCTTCAGCCTGAAGGGCATTGTGTTGTAGCAGAACACTCCGAACGACGTGATGAACGCCGTTTTCTCCTGATCTTCGACCTTCAGTCGAATCTAGTTGTAGCCTGAGTAGGCGTCGAGGAAGGAGAGCTTCTCGCATCCTGCAGCCGAATCGATGATTTGATCGATCCGAGGGAGAGGGAAGTGATCCTTCGGGAAGTGCTTATTCAGCGATCTGAAGTCCACGCACATCCGTAGGATGTCCGTGTCCTTTTTAGGGACCATCACGGTGTTGGCCAGCCATTCGCTCTCCTTGATCTCTCTGATGAAGTTAGCGTCGAGCAGTCTATTGACCTCGACTCCGATGGCTTCAGCCCGTGGCTCGGACAGTCGTCGGATGGACTGTTTGACGGGCTTGGCGTCTGGAAATACGTTAAGTGCGTGCTCGGCGAATTCCCTAGGAACTCCTGGCATGTCCGTAGGACACCAGGCGAAGATTTCCCAGTGCTCACGGAGGAATTCGACGAGCGCGCTTTCCTATGCGGGGCTGAGGTCGTTGGCGATCAGCGCCGTCTTGGAGGCGTCCGTCTGGTGGACCTACACCTTCTTTGTGTTGACTATGGAGTCGAAGGACATGTCAGGTGTGTTCTACCTTGAGACTGGGGGTGCCCCGTTGTCTGTCACCTCTCGGAGCCTTATGAGCTCCTCCTGCATGCCGAATGATTGGGAGTTTATATTGAAGTCCCTGTCGCAGTGATCCGATCAGGTGAAGCTCCCGTGGACCGTGATGACGCCCCTAGGTCCTGGCATCTTGAGTAGCAGGTACGCGTAGTGCGGTACTGCCAGGAACCGTGTGAATGCCACGCGCCCGAGGATGGCGTGGTATTGTGATGACCAGTCCACCACTTCGAACTCGAGTCATTCGCACCGAAAGTTATCGGGCTTGCCGAAGATGACGTCGAGCCATATCTTTCCCAGGGGGAATATGCCCTTCCATGGGATGATGTCGTGGAACGTTGTGTCGGATTGTTCCAGGCTGCACAGCGGGATCTGCATTGCTGCCAAGGTGCTAGCGAACATCAGATTGATGTCGCTGCCGCTGTCCATGAAGACGCGGATCATCTCGAACCCTCTGATCTGCGCCTCGAGCACCAGGGAAGCATGACCTGGGCGAGGGATCTGGCGGGGGTGATCCGAACGGCTGAACGTGATGCAAGACTCCGAACCGCTGAGGTACTTAGGGATGGCGGGTGGAGCAGTCACAGCCAGACTGACCTGACGGGTGATTTTCTTTTGCACCCTATTCGTTGGGCGCCCCTTTTGGATCATCAGTGGCCCTTTCGACACGGGGTACCCGTTTCCGCCGTTGTTCTGCGCGAGTGCGATTGGGTGATTCGAAGGTCCCACGGGTGGTGGTGGAGGACCTCTGTGGGCGATGTCACCTGGTGCGGGTGCGGGTGTGTTCCCGTACCCAGGTTTCGGGGCTTGTTGCCTCATCTGGGACATGCTCTCGCTGAGTTTCTGGAAATCGCGGCAGTCTTTGAGCATGTGGCTTACCTTCTTTTTACCATCCTGCTTGTCGATGTAGAAGTGGATGGTACATGGGCCTGACAACTTGTCGTATGCCTAGGATCCGTCGTTGCGGCCGTGACGTTGCCATGATTGCGTTGGGCGTCCTCCATCGCGAAAGCTGTTTCAAGGTATCCGCCGCTGTTGCGGTTACCTTCGCTGCGGCGATCGGCGTAGCCAGCCGCGACCATGTCGGGTTCGTCGCGATCGTCGTAGACGCGCGATCTTCGCTTGCTACGATGCTCACGTCGGCGGCCGTAGTCATCTTCCTCCTCCGAGTGTGCTCGGTGGACGGAGTCCTCACCATCTGCCCACCTGTTGGCGATGTCCATGAGGTGGTCGAGTGTCTTGGGCTTGACGCGTCCGAGTTCTTCCTTGAAGTCCTGGCATTTGACGCCATCCTTGAAGGAGTCGATTGCTCTCTCCTCAGAGATGTGCGCCACGGAGTTCTTTGTGTTGGACTAGTGTAGTATATACGAGCGAATGGATTCGCCTGTTCGCTGGGTACAGGCCCTCAGCTCTTCGATCGAGGCTGGCCTCTTGCTGGTGCTCTTGAAGTTTCGGATGAAACTGTATGCCAGTTCCTCCCAGCTTCGGATGGATCCCAAGGATAGGTTGCTGAGCCAGATCCGGACTGCGCCTGTCAGCTGCAGCTCAAGGCATTGTAGGGCTGTGTTTTTGTTTCCGCTGTGCAGCTTGACAGACAACAGGTGGTCGCTAAGCCACGCCTTAGGGTCATGCGTGCCATCAAATTTCAGAGTGTCCGAAGGAAGCTTGAAGTTCCACAGCATCTGCGTCCGTCGAACGGATCTGCTGAAGCATCGAGCTCCGCAGAGTTCTTCTTCGTCGTCGTCCTCTTTGGATTCGGACGAGCATACGCGCTTGGCACGTGCCTTGTCAATCTTGCGTTGGGTGAGCTCGCTTCGAGCATCATAGTCGCGGCTGCGACACCGTGAGCTCTTGTGCCATCGAGGTAGGTCATGTTCTTCCTCGTCTGATGAGGGTGTGGGACTGCGGTTGAATCTAATCGCAGCCTTCTTCTTCGGCTCCTCGGGAGCTTCTCCGTGGAGCGCAGCTCCAACGAGTCTGAGTCCAGCTAGCGCGGAGTTGTGCATGGCCCTCTTCGGGTCCCCCACCGGAGGTGGATGGGACGCGAGGTATGTGGTGGCTGCCATGATCGCAGCTTGGGGCGTCTTTGGGATGATGTTGCCATTGGAATCCATCTCCGTGAAGGATGTGTTGAGGGTTCGGGTCACCTCAAGACGCGCGGCGGGGTCCATGTTCTATACGCGAGAACGGCGCTTGTTGTCGTGGTTGCCGTGTGAGCTGGAGCCACCGACGACAGAGAGCGCGACTCGCCGTGCGCTGGACTCCGAGGCTGCTTGCTTGCGTTTGTCAAGCACCTCTTGCATCTTCACCTGCTTTTTGTGCTCTTTAATGAGGAGCAGGTGGTATGCCATTAATAGGTCCCGTGAGGCACCCACATGTAGGATCTTGTTGCCCGCCATGGCTTCGCGTGCTTGGTTCCATCCCTCCTCGCTGAGGTGGATTACCCGATTGACATCGGTGTCATCCTCGTTGGGCGGGGGGATTGGTCCCTCCTGTTTTTGCCCTTTCTACCCTGCGGGTTGGGTGGCGGGTTGGGTTGGTGCTGATCCACGTCACTCTGGATGACCACGACGCATTGGTAGCGTCCATAGGTCGGATCGCTGCTGCCGCAGCTTTCAGATCCGAAACCGTAGGTCCCTTCATCCGATGGCGGATCACACAGATCTGAGTTGCAGCTGTTGCTGTCATAGGACTCATCTGTCGATGGTGATGTGCGTAGCACGGGATGCGGAGCCCACGAGGCGGGCCTGATTGATGGCAGTGGAACCCGCTCTGGGAGGCGGAGAGTGTCGGTTTGTCCCACCTGGAAGCAGAAGCTCCCGAACAGAATTTCGAGTCCGTCGCCTACGGGCTCGAAGTCCTTCATGGTGGCTGACGAGTGGGCGGTGAAGTCGAAAGCGCCAAAGAGGATATGTCTCTCCGTCGCCGAAGAATTGTAGATCGCTTTGGTTGGGACCGTCACGATCGCACAATCAGCGCCCCCAGTTCCCACAGACGGCGCCAATTGACGAGGATCGATCTCGCCAATGCCCATTGTTATGAGCTTGGGTTTTGGAGAAGATGGGGATGCTGGAGATCGCGGAACGGTTAACAGACAAGCAACTAGGGGACACGAGATTTACCCAGGTTCAGGCCCCCGGAGGGAAAACCCTACTCCTGCTTGTCTGCTCTTGATTACGGCGGAACCAAAAGTTACAGGGGTGCGCAGATGCAATCTGGCATGGAGGTGTGTATACGGTGGTATGCGAGGTGCCCTCCTCGTCGTGCCGTCCTAGCCCTTATATAGAAGTAGGTAGGTCCTGGGCACAGATCGAGTCGGTTACAGGTTTAGGGTTTGCCCCCTTTGAATATTCTATCTAATCTAGTCTTGCTCTCCAAGGATCCGAAGGCGTTATGGGCTTGGGCCACCCGAAAGTCTTCATGCGCCGTGTATATTTTCATGGGCCTTCCTTGGGCTGAACTAGGTATGCTGATATCGTATACCCGTAGGGTATAACCATGTCACCCTCTCTTTTGAAATGGTCTACGATCCAAATATTATTGTGCAAGACAAACTAAGCAAAAAAAATATCTTGGGAGATGCCCGAGCCTTCCAAACCACTTTGTTGTAGCGCATAGTAATAAGGTCTTACAATTGCATTTTGTACGTCGAAGCCGCAAAATAGTTTCATCGAGTTAGTGACTTCCATCAGATTGAATCGGGATTCCAGCGGCAAATAGGAAGTAATACTACATTGACATGTCACCTTCTAGTTGCCACATGGAAAATTTAGTAAGAAATGATGTTCTTCAAGTTTAGCCAAAACAAATCCAAGTATAGCCGCTCTAAATATATAGGTCGCTATAAGTAAGTACCTTTGGGACATTTCCCTCCGCATGGAGGTCTATTGGCAACCCAACATCAACCTGTGAAGTCCAACAGATTTGAATCTTTGATCGAGATTTGCATTCAGCGACTAAGGTGCTCCTTGAAAGATGAGTAAAAACAAAACCCTAGCCACCAAGGGAGACTATGTGCAAGTGAGTGAGAAAAGTCATCTTGGATGCTATTGTGAGAGGGACAGAGAACACGTAAGAACACTAGCCTTGTAAGGAGAGAGAAAGAAGAAGAAGATTATGATGATGATGATGCAATTTCTATCCAGATTTCTTACTTTTGACCAGTATGTCTTCAAGATGGTGTTCAGAGACTCAAACGTGTTTTCACTATTAGGAAAACCCTTATAGTAAACACCACGTTAGTGGTGCATCGTCATCTTTCCATGTTGTTGTTACAACTAGCGGCGTATGAAAATGGACAGCGTCCTCGGTAAATAGGCATCGGCGGGAGACAACGCCACTAGAGTTGATGGTCCCACACATTTGAATAGCGGTCCATATTAATGGTGTGGTCATTGGTCGGCTCGCCCCCAGTAAATATGTATCAGGGCGTTTCTAATGGTTGTCCCGCTAATTTTGACGTGTGGCATGGCGTGATGTGCCCACGACTCTAGTAACTAGATGTCCCATATTATCGATGTGTGGCTCTACAAAGAGCAGAGCCCATGACTCGCTAGCGGCCAAACAACATCGACCGGCGATCAGAGCTTTACATTATTCTTCCGCTCATCTTCCTCTTCTTCTTTCATATAATACATATACTCCTCTACCCCTCTTCACATAATACACCGGCCACCGGCTCCTTGTCCTCTTTTGCTGATTCTTATCCCTGCCAACTGAAGGAGAAAGGGTGAAAAGGAGGGGGCCAGGCGAGGCAGATAAGGAGGGGTATATGGGCGACGCAGAAGTGCCACCACCGGTGTGGAAGGAAGAAGGTACGTAGTGGACACCTGCAGGCTATCGTCCTCGATGACGCTACCTTCTCGAGGATCGTGGCTCGCAACACGGAGATGACAACAAAGGTGGCATGCAGGGGCCAACTCATGGCTTCTAGTTCATGGCCGCGACGTGGATACATAGCAAAAGGGCGAAGTGGGAGGATACCGCGGTGGCGGTAGCAACAACTGCAGGAGCAACGACGGTGACGGCTAGCAAAGCCATAGGAGGCAGGACCCGCGGCGAGGGAAGGTGATCTGTGCATTTTTTAGCACTTTTAAGCATAGATTTTGTGCAATTATTCACTCATTCCGTGCTCATTCTAGCCATTACTATTTATTATATGCATGATTATAAGTTCTTATCATTTTCATATCAGTGCTGCACAACTATTGGTTTTCGTTAGGATTTTATTACCTTTCCTTGTCTATGAGATGTTTGTTGGTGCTATGGATGATTACGGACAAATCAAGGCAAAAGGAGCAAAGAGAGGGTAATATGGAAGGGCCGCATGCCCCAGACTTAGCCATATGAGAGGTGGAAAAGTGAATTTTCCATCAACTCCAAATGAATATCCAAGGTCATGATATCGTAGCCCTCGTCCATACGAATCAAATGAACCAAAGAACACCCAAATTGGAGTTCGTGCAAAGAAATGGCGGCCATTCTAAGACGGGAGTCACACGTTTTAACAAGCATCGACACAGGCACGTGTGCCCATATGGACCGCCCGTACGACGGGTTCTGGACATCAGAAACCATCAAAACCAAGGGAGAAGGCATCCATCCTCCAAACCTCCACGAAGGAGTCCTGCCGCCCTGTCGTCTCCATAGCCGACGCCTCTCCTCCACTCCGATCTCCATCACCACCACCACACACGAAGAGAAGGGACTTGAATCTTGAAGGCCTACGCATCGATCTACATCATCACCATCATCAACAACGTCTACATCACATATTCCCTTATTAACTTGGCTGTAATTCCGATCCCCATCATGGATATGCATTTGTATTCATTCATACATGTACTCCAGTGATATTATAGAGATGATGTTGAGTGTCTTCATATGTGAGTAGTTTCCTTTGGTTCTGGAGACATATGGTAAAACCTTAGCATAATTATGAATTGAAATAAAGATGATTTATACCTTTGTTCATGAATATGTATTAGTTTACTTCCTTGATGTTGTGTGAATGTCGACCACACAATATTTGTCTACAGGACAAGAGAGAAAAACTACCCCTTGGGCATATGATGGTGTGAATGTGCTAAGTGACATATGGATCATTACTCATGTATTCAAGGGGGAATAATAGGTGAATTGTGAATCATAATCATAACCATTGGGTCAACCTTTAATAGAAGGGAATCGTGGGTGACTTGCCTAAGATTATTGTTGTGGTTATGAGGGATGAAATAGAAGATATATTGTCTTTAATCATTTAACTTGGAGATCCTTAGATACATATACATAAAGAAAAGACATAGACATATCCTAATCATGATTAACTAAATTGCTAGTGGTGGATCCTATACTCTCCGAGAACTTCTTATCCATACTGCAACTTCCACAATTACACTCACATGTATTTGTTCATTTTAGTTATTTACTTTGTTCTTACTTACTATTGCTCTCAAACACCAATATCTTTTATACACCTTTACGTGGAATTAGAGATAACTTACAAGTACTCTCTAGTAAATGATAATGAGGGGCATAAATACCTCTATCAATATATCTCCATGGTTTGATACTCTTATTTCAAAACTATCTATAAATGATCTATGCATTTACAGTCATTAGAAGGCTTGTCGACACCGAACTCAGCGACGATGATGCCCCAAGCATTTTCTATAGTCAATGATGGAAAAGGCAACACCCAGGCGACGCTTAAGCACGCTTAGGCACTACAAAATGGGCAAACACCTCGCTTAGGGCATATGCAGAAGTTGTTGGAGATATGCCCTAGAGGCAATAATAAATGTAGTTATTATTATATCTTTGTGTTTATGATAAATGTTTACATTCATGCTATAATAGTATTAACCGGAAACATTAATACTTGTGTGGTTTGTAAACTAAGTTAGAGTCCCTGATAAAGCCTCTTTATAATACTAGCTTGTTGATTAATAGATGATCATAGTTTCTTGATCATGAACATTTGAGATGTTGTTAATAGCAAGGTCATATCATTAGGAGAATGGTATGATGGACATACTCCTATAGATAAGCGTAGCATAAAGATCAAGTCATTTTAATAGTTCAATTGCTATAAGCTTTCTGATACATAGTAACCTAATTCCTTCGACCATGAGATCATGCTAATCACCATCACCTGAAGGATGCTTTGATGACATCAAACACCACACCGTAACTGGGTGGATATAAAGGTGGCATTGAGTGTTCGGAAAGTATGGGTTGAGGCACATGGATCAAGAGTGGGATTTGTCCATCCATATGACAGATAGATATACTCTGGGCCCTCTCGGTGGAATGTCATCCAATTGGATTGCAAGCATGTGACTGGCTCACAAGGGATCACATACCACGGGAACGAGAAAAGAGTACTTATCAGTAACGAGGTTGAACTAGGTATGCAGAGATACCGACGATCAAAACCTCGGATAAGTAAACTATCGTGAGACAAAGGGAAATTGGTATCGTATGTAAGTGGTTCATTCGATCGCAAAGTAATCGTAGAAATATGTGGGAGCCATATGAATTTCCAGATTCCTCTATTGGTTATTGATCGGAGAAGTGTCTCGGTCATGTCCGCATAATTCACGAACCGTAGGGAGACACACTTAAGGATTCGATGTTGTTGAGTAGTTATGGAATGATGAGTAAGAGACCGAATGTTGTTAGGAGTATCGGATGGGATCTGGGATATCACGAGGTGTTCCGGAATGGTCCGGAGAATAAGATTCATATAAGGAAAGTCCTGTTTCGGAGTTGGGGAATGATTCCGGTGTTTTCACCAGGAATGTTCTAGAAGGGTCCGGAAGGTCCGACACTCCGGAGGGGAATGGTACATGAATGTTTCATGACAATATGGAATGGTTGCATCATGTACTAGGTCACTTGGCTGGCCAAAATAAAGGTAGAAATCAAATCCTAGTTTGAAAGTCAGACGCCAATTTGAAAAGTCAAACGGCAAGTTTGCTTGGTGGAGGGAGAGTAGGAAACCTACTTGGGGAGGAGTTCCTCTCCCTCCACCCGCCGGCCAAGGAGGACGACTTGGGGGAGGACTCCCTCCTCCCAAGACGCGCCCTCCCACCTATATAAGGAGCGGCAGGGCTGCCCCTCTCCCTCACACCCAACACACCCCAAAACCCTAGCCCTAGCCACCGGCCTCCTCCAAGTCGCTGTCGCCCCTAGGGTTTCTCCAAGTCACCGAGTTGGGCCTTCCCCAAGCCCTAGCCACCGGCCAAGCTCCCCCCTTGGTGCCTCTAAACCCAAGACCACCGAGGCCTCTATCATACTCCACCATACTCGCTCCGGCTTAAGGCGAAGCCCTGCGAGATCTCCCCTCTACTTCCGGTACCACGTCGGCGTGCTGCCGGTATCGTGAGGAGAGTGCTACAACCTCTGTTGCCTGCTGGAACAAGGGAGAGGAAGGTCTTTATCGAGTACCAAACGTGTGACCGACTGCGGAAGCGCTACCGGAACGCAGCGCCGAAAGGATCGTCTACGCGATCTTGAGATCAGCAAGAGTACGACTACATCACCCACGAGAATCTGCTCTCGTTAACCGCTTTGGAATATTCAAGGGTGAGTTCCTCTATCGACTCGTTGCTACAATCTAGTAGAGAGATCTTGGCTTGTTTGTTTGCATGCGGTAGAATTTTTTTGTTTTCCATGCTATGAACCCCTACAGTGGTATCAGAGCCAGGTTTATATGTAGATCTGTTGCACGAGTAGAACATAATGGTCATTGTGGGTGGTGGTGCTTTTATTATAAATTGCCTTTTGTGTACTTTGCATCTTGCGGTATGATGGGATGAAGCGGCACGGGCTAACCTTACATGACATCGTTCATGAGACTTGCTCCACGCTCAACATGCAACTTGTATTGCATAAGTGGCTTTGCGGTGTCTGTCTCTCCAATCATAGTATAGATCCAATTTACAACGAGCACTTGATAGTTCAAACATCAACGTTGTGGTTCTTGTTCGTAAGTTAGAGCGACACTTATTGAAAGCCCCAAACCACGTAAAATATGCAAAGAAAATTAGAGGCGTCTAACTTTGTTTTGCAGGGGTGTGCTGCGATGTGATATGGCCATGATTGTGATTATATTTGATGTATGCAATGTTCCTTATTGTAAGTTGGCAACCGGCAGGAGCCATATGGTTGTGTTTAAATTCCGTTAAGACCCGCGTGTCTATTCAAAGTAGTTGTAATAGTTGAAGCTGGTGGACGACAACCATGAAACGGCGCCATTGACCATGACGCTATACCGGTGATGATGGAGATCATGTTCGTGCTTGAAGATGGAGATCGGAAGCACAAGAACAAAGGCCATATCATATCACATATTATGAATTGCATGTGATGTTAATCCTTTATGCATCTTGTATTGCTTAGTTAACGACGGTAGCATTATAAGATGATCCCTCAAGCACACAAATCAGAACGTAGAAATTTAATCTTCTTGTTATGTTGATTCTCTACCTCACTTTGAAATTCCTTAAACTTCTCGAAAGTTTCGGACTTATGTTTCATGAAATATATATACCCATATCTACTCAAGTCATCCGTGAAGGTAAGAACATAACGATAACCACCGCGCGATGCTACACTCATTGGGCCACACACATCGGTATGTATGATTTCCAATAAGTCCGTAGCTCGCTCCATCATCCCAGAAAATGGAGTCTTAGTCATTTTACCCATCAGACATGCTTCGCATCTTTCAAGTGATTCGAAATCAAGTGATTCAAGAAGTCCATCGGAATGGAGTTTATTCATACACTTCACTCCAATATGACCAAGACGACAGTGCTACATATAGGTCGAGTTATCGCTCAATTTCAAACGTTTAGCTTCAATGTTATTAATATGTGTATTTCCACGATCGAGATTCAATAAGAATAGACCATCTATCAAAGGTGCATGTGCATAAAACATATTACTCATATAAATCGAACAACCATTATTCCCGGACTTAAACAAGTAACCGTGTCGCAACAAACATGATCTAGATATAATGTTCATGCTCAACATAGGCACCAAATAACAATTATTTAAGTATAAAACTAATCCTGATGGTAGATGAAGAGGTAGCGTGCCGACCGCGATCACATCAACCTTTGATCCATTTCCAACGTGCATCGTCACCTCGTTCTTCGCTAGCTTCTGTTTATTCTGCAGCACCTGTTTCGAGTTACAAATATGAGCAACCGAACTAGTATCAAATACCTAGGCACTACTACGAGTACTAGTGAGATACACATCAATAACATGTATATCGGATATACCTTTCTTCTTGATGTTGCCGTTCTTCAAATCCGCCAAGTACTTTGGGCAATTCCGCTTCCAATGACCTTCTCCCTTGCAGTAAAAGCACTCAGTATCAGGCTTAGGCCCAGCCTTGGTCTTCTTCGTCGGTGCGGCAACTTTCTTACCACCCTTCTTGAAGTTTCCCTTTTGCTTAGACTTGCTTTTCTTTAATTTGGTGGTCTTATTGACCAACAACACTTGATGCTCTTTCTTGATCTCCACTTCTGCAGATTTCAACATGGAGAAGAGTTCTGGAAACATCTTGTTCATGTTTTGCATATTGTAGTTCATCACAAAGTTCTTGTAACTTGGTGGTAGTGATTGGAGGACGCGGTAAATCCCCAAAGCATTAGGAATCACTATACCCAAACTTTGGACTTTGTTTGCGTGCCCAGACATCTTAAGCACATGCTCACTGACGGAGCCGCCCTCTTCCATCTTGCAGTTAAAGAACTTTTCAGAAGCCTCATAACTCTCAACTGCCGCGTGAGCCTCAAATATCATTTTGAGTTCACGGACAATATCATGTGGGTCTTGGTTCTCAAACCTTTTCTGAAGCTCCGATTCCAAACCATACAAGATAGCACACTGAACTGTGGAGTACTGATTCTTTTGAGTGAGGTAAATATTCTTTACTTCATCGGTAGCAGTAGCTGCAGGTGGTTCACCCAGCGGTGCATCCAGCACATAGGTCAAATTACCAGCATTGGGGACAATGCTCAAATTGCGGAACCAATCCGCGAAGTTGCTTCCATTGTTTTTCAACTTTTCTTTCACTAGGAACGCATTAAAATTGATGGTAGGGGCCGCCATTGATCTACAACATATTTGCAATAGTTTAGACTAAGTTTATGACAAATTGAGTTCTAATTAATAGTTAAATTAATCTAGGTGAACTCCCACTCAAAACAATATCCCTCACATTGTTTTAGTGATCACATGAACCAAATCCACCACATCAAAACCGATCATCACGAGAGTTGATGTAGCTTCAATGGCAAACAATCAACATGTTCATCATATCTACTATATGACTCATGCTTTACCTTTCGGTGATCCATGTTCCGAGACCATGTCTGTACATGCTAGGCTCGTCAAGATCAAACCTTAGCTTCCGCATGAGCAAATTTGGCTTGCTCACGTTGTATACACCCATAGAATCTAACACACCCGATCATCACGTGGTGCTTCGAAACAACGAGCTTTAGCAACGGTGCTTACTAAGGATGAACACTTTGGAACTTGAAATCGTGGAGGTGAATATCTAAGTTATGAGTTTGGCGAGCATTTAAAGAAATGCGGAATACTTTCACAATTGACACCATCGGGAACACCACAGCGTAATGGTGTGTCCGAACGTCGTAATCAAACTCTCTTAGATATGGTTCGTTCTATGATGTCACTTATAGATTTACCGCTATCGTTTTGGGGTTATGCATTAGAAACAACCGCATTCACTTTAAATAGGGCACCATATAAATCCGTTGAAACGCCGTATGAATTATGGTTTGGGAAGAAACCTAAATTGTCGTTCCTTAAAGTTTGGGGTTGCGAATCTTATGTAAAGAAGTTATAGCCGGACAAGCTTGAACCCAAAGCGGAAAAATGCGTCTTCATAGGATACCCGAAGGAAACTATTGGGTATACCTTCTATCATAGACCCGAAGGCAAAATCTTCATTGCTAAGAATGGATCCTTTCTAGAGAAAGAATTTCTCTCGAAAGAAGTGACTGGAAGGAAAGTAGAACTTGACGAGGTTGTTGAACCTTCTCTCGAACTTGCGAGTAGCACAACACCGGAAGTAGTTCTTGTGACGCCTACACCAATAAGAGAGGAAGCTAATGATGATGATCATCAAACTTCGGTTGAAGTTGCTACAGAACCTCGCAGGTCAACGAGAACTCGTACCACTCCTGATTGGTATGATCCCGTTATGAGTGTCATGTTGGTGGACAACACCGATGACCCTGCGACATATGAGGAAGCGATGATGAGCCCAGATTCCAATAAATGGCAAGATGCCATGAAATCCGAGATTGGATCCATGTACGGAAACCAAGTATGGACTTTGGTGGACTTACCGGATGGCCGGAAGGCTGTCGAGAACAAAAGGATTTTCAAGAAGAAAACATATGCTGATGGTAATTTTACTGTCTATAAAGCTCGACTTGTCGCAAAAGGATTTCGACAAATTCAAGGAGTTGACTACGATGAGACTTTCTCACCAGTAGCGAAGCTAAAGTCTGTCAGGATTTTGTTAGCAATCGCTGCATATTATGATTATGAGATATGGCAGATGGATGTCAAAACGGCATTCCTCAATGGAGACATTGATGAAGAGTTGTATCTGATGCAACCCAAAGGTTTTGTCGATCATAAAGATGCTAACAAGGTATGCAAACTTCAACGGTCCATATATGGATTGAAGCAAGCATCCCTAAGTTGGAATCAACGTTTTGATAAGGTAATCAAAAGCTTTGGTTTTATACAAACTTATGGAGAAGCTTGTATTTACAAGAAAGTGAGTGGGAGCTCTGTAGCATTCTTAATACTATATGTAGATGACATATTGTTGATTGGGAATGATGTAGACCTTCTTAATAGTGTCAAACAATATTTGAATAATAGTTTTTCAATGAAAGATCTTGGCGAAGCAGCTTACATATTAGGCATAAAGATTTATAGAGATAGATCGAGACACCTAATATCATTGTCACAAAGTACATATTTGGAAAAAGTTCTAAAGAGGTTTGGAATGGAAGATAGCAAGAAAGGGTTATTGCCCATGTTGCCCAATACGACCTTGAGTAAAACTCAAAGTCTAGCAACGGCAGAAGATAGAGAAAGGATGAGTAAGACTCCCTATGCCTCAGCCATAGGATCTCTAATGTATACCATGCTATGTACAAGACCCGACATTGCATATGTTGTTAGTTTGACTAGTAGATATCAAAGTGATCCAGGAGTGGATCATTGGACAGCGGTCAAAAACATCCTTAAGTACTTGAGAAGAACTAAGGATATGGTTCTTTCTTATGGAGGTGATGAACGGCTCGTTGTTAATGGTTACACCGATGCTAGTTGGAACACCGATCCAGATGATTCTAAATCTCAATCTGGATACGTATTTACTTTGAATGGTGCTGGAGGAGTGCAAAGCAAAGCGTTGTGGCGAGATCTTCAACTGAATCGGAATACATAGATGCTTCGGAGGCTTCACAAGAAGCGATATGGATGAAGGAGTTCATTACAGAGCTCGGTGTGGTTCCAAGTGCGTTGGACCCAATGTCTATCTACTATGATAACATGGGCGCCATAGCCAATGCGCAAGAACCAAGGTCACACAAGAAGCTGAAGCACATCAAGCTACGTTTTCACGCTATTCGAGAGCATGTCCAAGATGGTGACATAAAGATTTGCAAAGTACACACAGATCTGAATGTGGCGGATTCGTTGACTAAACCTCTCCCGAGGGCAAAACATAACCAGCACCAAACCGCCATGGGTGTTAGGTATATTACCATGTAATCTAGATTAGTTGACTCTAGTGCAAGTGGGAGACTATTGGAGATATGTCCTAGAGGCAATAATAAATGTAGTTATTATTATATCTTTGTGTTTATGATAAATGTTTACATTCATGCTATAATAGTATTAACCGGAAACATTAATACTTGTGTGGTTTGTAAACTAAGTTAGAGTCCCTTGTAAAGCCTCTTTATAATACTAGCTTGTTGATTAATAGATGATCATAATTTCTTGATCATGAACATTTGAGATGTTGTTAATAACAAGGTCATATCATTAGGAGAATGGTATGATGGACATACTCCTATAGATAAGCGTAGCATAAAGATCAAGTCATTTTAATAGTTCAATTGCTATAAGCTTTCTGATACATAGTAACCTAATTCCTTCGACCATGAGATCATGCTAATCACCATCACCTGAAGGATGCTTTGATGACATCAAACACCACACCGTAACTGGGTGGCTATAAAGGTGGCATTGAGTGTTCGGAAAGTATGGGTTGAGGCACATGGATCAAGAGTGGGATTTGTACATCCATATGACGGATAGATATACTCTGGGCCCTCTTGGTGGAATGTCATCTAATTGGCTTGCAAGCATGTTACTGGCTCACAAGGGATCACATACCACGGGAACGAGAAAAGAGTACTTATCAGTAACGAGGTTGAACTAGGTATGCAGAGATACCGACGATCAAAACCTCGGATAAGTAAACTATCGCGAGACAAAGGGAAATTGGTATCGTATGTAAGTGGTTCATTCGATCGCAAAGTAATCGTAGAAATATGTGGGAGCCATATGAATTTCCAGATTCCTCTATTGGTTATTGATCGGAGAAGTGTCTCGGTCATGTCCGCATTATTCACGAACCGTAGGGAGACACACTTAAGGATTCGATGTTGTTGAGTAGTTATGGAATGATGAGTAAGAGACCGAATGTTGTTCGGAGTCTCGGATGGGATCCGGGATATCACGAGGAGATCCGGAATGGTCCGGAGAATAAGATTCATATAAGGAAAGTCCTGTTTCGGAGTTGGGGAATGATTCCGGTGTTTTCACCAGGAATGTTCTAGAAGGGTCCGGAAGGTCCGGCACTCCGGAGGGGAAGGGTACATGAATGTGTCATGACAATATGTAATGGTTGCATCATGTACTAGGTCACTTGGCTGGGCAAAATAAAGGGAGAAATCAAATCCTAGTTTGAAAGTCAAACGCCAATTTGAAAAGTGAAACGACAAGTTTGCTTGGTGGAGGGAGAGTAGGAAACCTACTTGGGGAGGAGTTCCTCTCCCTCCACCCGCCGGCCAAGGAGGCCGACTTGGGGGAGGACTCCCTCCTCCCAAGCCGTGCCCTCCCACCTATATAAGGAGGGGCAGGGGTGCCCCTCTCCCTCACACCCAACACACCCCAAAACCCTAGCCCTAGCCACCGGCCTCCTCCAAGTGGCCGCCGCCCCTAGGGTTTCTCCAAGTCGCCCGAGTTGGGGCTTTCCCAAGCCCTAGCCGCCGGCCAAGCTCCCCCCTTGGTGCCTCTAAACACTAGACCACCAAGGCCTCTCTCATACTCCACCATACTCGCTCCGGCTTAAGGCGAAGCCCTGCGAGATCTCCCCTCTACTTCCGGTACCACGCCGTCGTGCTGCCGGAATCGCGAGGAGAGTGCTACAACCTCCGCTGCCTGCTGGAACAAGGGAGAGGAAGGTCTTCATCGAGTACCGAACGTGTGACCGACTGCGGAAACGCTGCCGGAACGCAGCGCCAGAAGGATCGTCTACGCGATCTTGAGATCGGTAAGAGTACGACTACATCACCCACGAGAATCTGCTCTCGTTAACCGCTTTGGAATCTTCAAGGGTGAGTTCCTCTATCGACTCGTTGGTACAATCTAGTAGATAGATCTTGGCTTGTTTGTTTGCATGCGGTAGAAATTTTTTGTTTTCCATGCTATGAATCCCTACAGAAGTCTAGGGCGGTGTTGGATCTTGTAGCCATCGGGATTCAATTTTCCCAGTGTTGGATCTTTTAATCTACGGCGGTGTGGCGTGGGACATTACTTTTAGCAGTAGTATTAGTTCAAGCAACACCCCGGTAGTCTAGTTAGTTCAGTTATACTGGGGCGTGGTCCCTCACCACCAGCAAGGTATGCTAGCGACACCATATTAGCGGCGCACGAATCGAATGCCCTTGATCGGATTTTCTCAACGCCGCTAGTAGGCATATCCCTACTAGTGTTGGATTGGATCCAAACATAGTGTGCTTGTTCCTTACATTGATTAGTTCGATCTGGCTAGCTGGTTTGAGATCTGGGGCAGTATAGCACAAGATTTGGAATGATTTAGTCAGTTCGGACTGCAATTTTAGCACAAAGCAGTTTTGATAAGATAACTATTGGGACATGAAAACACGTATGTACGCTTATTGGTGAGTCCAAAATTGAAGCTTATTTAAGTATATAAATTATTCATTATGTTACTCATTACATGCTACATCTAGCTACAATTATGCCTATTATGTATTATTACTAGTTCTCTTTTATTTTACATGGACTTTACACAATTACTAGTTTAGTAGTATTTTATTATCTTTTTCCTTGTCTTTGACTTGTGTATAGGTGCTATGAATAATCATGAATAAAAGGAGCCAAGAGGATGCAATATGGAGAAGCTGTAGGCACCAGACTTAGCCATTTGAGGACATAAAGAAGTTAAATTTTCCATCAACACCAAATGAAGATACAAGTCCATGGTGTTGTATACCTTGTCCATACGAATCCAACGAGCCAAAGAACACCTCAATCAGAGTTCGTATAAAAAATGGTGACCAAAACAATGTAGAGTCCAACGGGCGTAACGACCACTGGTACGGGTGGAGCCTGCCCGTACCGTACGGTCGTACCATCCTCCGATGGCTTGGTTTCATCAATGGGAACAACATTTATGAAGGCCCAATGGGCATACTCGTCCCTAGCTACGTCGTTACGCGAAACCGACCTCCAAATGCCTATTTAAAGAGGGAAAAACCCTAGATGAGAGGGGGAGAGTCCGCACACACGCCATATGGGCAGAGCCTTGCCGCTCTGTCGCCTCCATAGTTGTCGTTCACAAGATCTACACCACCATACCACTCAAGGGAGAGAGGATACTTGCATCTTGAAAGGCTATGCATCAATCTTCATCACCAACGTCTCCAGCTTCGATCCCCTTTGTTTACTTTGTTGTGATCCAATCTCTATTATGGATTTGCACTTGTATTCAATCGTACATTCACATTTTATCCATACTATTGCCATGATGTTGATCCCTTCATGTATGAGTAATTTCCTTGCTCTTGGGGAGAGATGGTGAAACCCTAGTATTATTATGCATTGAAATAAATATGATCTATTATTTGTGTTCATGATCTATTGATTGATGATGTGTGTTTGATCTCTTCTCTTTAGATGATATGTGTAGTCGGCCACATATCATATTGCCTTCAGGTCTAAGGAAAAAGGTGAAATCCTTTGGACGTGTTTGAAAGTGTGCCTGGGGCTATTGTGACTAGAAGCATCGGCTAGCAACCTGCATGGTCAGAGTAGGAATAAAAAGAGATTCACTACGCTAATTACGATATCCACGGGAAAACCCTTAATTGCGGTGGTCTATATGGATCATTGCTCTCAAACATCGCGGTGGTTATTTAGAGATGACCTCATTCTTGGCTCAAAAAAGTGGCTTCCTACGAGTCTTGTAGTGAACATCTTATTATGGATCTCTCTCCACACATATCATGGCATAAAAATAGGTTATCCTAATCATTCATAATTCTTCCATGCTAGTAGTTAATCCTACACTCCTTGAGAATCCCCCCGCTCATATCACACAACACTTCATACACACTCTCATGCTTCAGTTTACTTTTGTTATTTACTTTGTTCTTGTTTACTTTAGCACTTATTCAAACACATTCTTTTTAAACCATTACTTGAAATTAGAGATAACTTACAAGTACTCTCTAGTGAATAGTAATGAGGGGCATAAAGACCTCTACCAATAGCTCTCTGTGGGATCAATACCCTTATTTCGAAACTAGCTACAATTGATCTATACACTTGCAGTCATCACTTGTCTACCGAAATTGATGTTGATTGAATCTATAGTTTAAGATTAGTTTGTTGATCACTGAAGAGGACAAGAACCGTGATATCTCCGCTTTGATGTAATCTTGTATGTTGTGGTTGTTGTTGCCAGTTGGCAACATGTTAAGTGTGTTGTATATCACTAGATGCTTTAGAGAATACTTTGTACCAATGTTACTCATAGTGAAACTTGCGTGAATCGGTTGGTACATAACCGTGTTTTTTTCCTCCTCAAACGGTTTTCTACGCAAATCCTTGTGTCATTTGTGCATGTATTTTTTTGATGCATATCTGTCGGTTAAAGTTATCCTTGAAGTTCATTATAGCCTATGGGGATGTGTATCTTCCCGCAACATGTACTAATATTTAATACATGGTCCACCTTAGACTCTCCTAAAGTTAGACTTGTGCCAGTATGGAGGCCATACGAGAGAAGCGATTGGAAGGCGACAACTATAAACCTATCCAGGATTTCCTTTTCCTCGCTGTCGCCCCCACCGGTCTACTCTTCCTCCATTGGCATTGGGGCCTTGGAGGCGTGGCCGACCACGGTCCCTCGGGAAGGTTCTTGTTCTTTTTAGATTTTTTTCGGTGTCTTCTTCCAGATGGTGATGTGGCAGCTATATCTTGAAATCGGAGTAAGTTTAGTTTTGCCTTATCCTCTCTCCGGTGGTGCGTGCAACACTAGTGGAGAGCGCTGTAGTCGTGTGTTCAGCAAATCTTTTGGGATCCGGCCTTTTTCATATTTATTAGGTTAGTCTTTTTTATCTACGGTTGTCATTTTTTGCGATGATTGTTGCTTTGGTGTGCTGGTTGGTTTTTTGAGGTTTGAGCATATCGATTTTCTGTCCGACCAACTTTGCCCGTCTGCGGTGATGGAGGGGCGAGGACAAAAACGCGTCTTCAGTTTGCGCTAGTATCTCTAGTCGTTGCTAGATGGTCCAAAGACATTTTTTTATTACTTCTAGGTTTTGTATACCGCTGTTTAGAATCTGCAAATCATTTATCTTCTCTAACCGAAGGGGGAAAAAGAACGATGTTCAAACTCGTGTAGCCTGTTTACGCCACTCCATTATACATTTACACCACTCTGTTATGTTTGCTCTCGTCTTATTATCTGTATCTACAAGTCCTTGTTATTTTGTGTATGCACGTGACAGCTGATAGGCTAATGACCGTCCATCATATACGCCACTTTTTTGACCGCTACACCGCACAAAACACCGCCGCGTGCCCAAATTCCAAAGCGAACTCTGCCGCGGGCTGTCGCTGTCGTCCCAGGAGGAGCCGCATCGTCGCACGGTGTGCTCGCTTAAACTAATCGAGCCTCCCTTTAAGTATTTCTTTCTCCCTTTTTAATGAAAGAAGCTAATCGAGCTTCCTAATCACGCCGCGTACGGTCGGTGTCGGTTCGTGCGCTGCCCTCCGCGAGTTTCTTTCCCGGAAACCCGAAGCACGCGCAAGCGCAAGGCGACGACGCCGCACCGACGCCCCCGCCTCCCCTCCTCTCCCCGTGCACGCGCGGGCGATCTCGGCTCCAAAATCCCCGGTGCGCCTCCCGTCATCAGCTCCAGTTTTTCCCCTTTTTAATACAGGCACGGCGAGCTGATCCTCGGAAGGAATTGTTCCTGAATTTTACACTGGCACGTATGGTCTCTGTTCTGAGAGAGTGGGTCGCGGTTCAAGTGTCACGTCGTCGCCAGAAAGGCATACGCAATGGAGTAGTATGTACAAGGCATGGACAAATGATATCTTCCGAGGAAAAGTTGGGAAAAAATAAAATAGGAGCATGCTCTATCATCAAAAAAGAAGCAACCCTATGGAAAAGTACTATAGCACCTTGCATGAATTTTTCTGCTCCAATAGTAGCAATATAGATTCTCCAAGCAACAGGGACCATACTGAACTTTACTACACTACCAAAAGGGAAAAAAAAGGGCATGAATAAATAAGTGGGGAATAGAAACCTGGGATACTAGCATTTATGCTGTTTTGTTATTTCTCATGCTTTTTTGGAGGGATATTATTTCTTCTGCTGTTATAGAAGTTGGGTGTACTTGTTGATACTCCCTCTGTCAATAATTAACCTGCATTCTAAATTTAGTCAAAGTCAAATTTTGTAAAGTTTAGTAGAAAATATAGAAAAAACTATAAACATCTATAACACTAAATGTATATAATATAAAAATATATCTTATGATGATTCTAATGGTACTTATGTTGTATTATAGATGTATATAAATTTTTCTATATATTTGGTCAAATTTTGTGAAGTTTGACCTTGACTAAACCTAAAATTCAGGGTATTTCCGGACAGAGGGAGTATCTGTTTGATATTATTATACATTATTTTTATATTAAAAAACTCTCGAAAGAAAAACAGTCAAGACTTCCTTGAGAATAACCCTCCGCAAAACTCAACTAAACCATGTCCAAACCCGTATCCGAAACACGGTATGCCACGTATAGGCATACTCTTCAACCTTTGTCCCACACGACCAGTACAACTGCATGCGCGATCACAACCGCCGCAGCCAACCTCGCGATCGCCGCCATCGCAAGACAGTCTGGCGCGGGTATCGCGAGATTGTCAAGAAGGGTGCCGATAGTCCGACTAATCTTTGCATAGACCTAGCTTTGTCCCGAACGCGCCAAACTATCCGGCCAAATTGTTGTCGACTTGACCACTCATGGCGCCACTACGTCGCTGATCAGTTTGCGCCCCACCGCCAAACCCGCCAGCAAGCACCTACGAGCCATTGTCAAGGCTTGTGTCAGCCAGCGTCGCCTCACAGTGAGTTGTGTAAGGCCAAACATTCTACAAACCACCCAACCAAGTGATAACAAAGAAAGGGTGGACTTCTCTCACCTTCATCCCCTCTATTCGCTCTACCGTACCTTGAGAGTCCTCCTCGCCAGATCGGGACACTCTGATGTCCTCCCGCCGGAATAGCCAGCCGGAGCTGGATCTGGAGCGGCGCCGGAGAAGTTAGGTTCTCTATAGGTATAGTTTTAGTTGTTTTCGTTCTGGAGGTTGGCCTTATGCCAGCCGTGGAGGCGCGTAGAGAAATAGTTGTGTGCGAGCTCTGGGAGTTCAAGCTTGGCGGCGACGAAAAGCTGTTGCTGCGATGACGACGATCTGTTCCACAGTGGTGCAAGGCAGGCCACTGATCTTTGATGCCAAAAGGAGGCATCTGTTGACGCCATGGGTGCGTATTTTCAACCTCCAACAACAAAGGACCTTCTCGATGGAGCGTCGGAGGCGTTCTTCGCTCTCTTCTTCCCAAGTGGTGTAATCCCCGGTGAGGAAGAACGGTGGCCAACGGCGGCAACCATCTCAGATCTTGGGTCGTGAGGCACAGAGACTTGATTGCGTTTTTAGAAATCTTTCTAAGGTCACCTGTGTGTGTTTCAAGGGCCTGTATAATTTTTTTATTTTCCTGAAGTCCCTCATGTAAATTGTACCACTGCCGGAATTAATACAACAATCTCGGTCCTTTGGAACCTTTCCCGTTTTAAAAAAAACCATGCCGTCACTCCCGCTCCTCGGCCACGACCACCACCGTGTGGAAGGGTCGCCGTCGATGAGCCGGTGCATGTACATGCTCGTATCCATACAAATGCTACAAATTCGTATAGTTTAGTTGAGCCATACGAGTTTCATCCATGGCTACTATACCGTTTATCATTAATGATAAATGATATCGGGTATTGAGTGATCTTGCGTTTGATTTTGCGTGAGTTTTTCTCTGAGTTTAGGGAGCGTTGTACCGGAGCAAACGTTAAAACAGCCCCCGCTTTTCATCAAAAGAATAAAAAACACTGATGAGGTGGTTAGCGAAAGTGATACCGCAGCCGCAAGCTCGGCCAGTCCCAAAGCTGGCGCAGTGATCATGACGGGAATGTGATTATTAAACTCTTAACCCCCTCGGATTAACACAACCCCACAACCCATCTCCGTGCTCCCTTGTCCTTCACTTCACCTTCTTCAATCACCGCTCCTCCTCCTCCGATAAAAACAAGCTGCAAAGGTGAACGCGAGCTGAGCGATGTGATGCTCTGAGATGCCCCCACAAGAGACACTGATCAAAACCTGTGCCTTTTTCCTCTCCTCCTTTTCCCTCTGTAGCCAGTGAAATTCCACAGACCCACCCTGGCCTGGCCTGGCCACCTCTCCCCTCCACCTCCACTCCTCCATGTTCTTCTTCTGCTACTAGGCTCAGACAGAGAGCTGCTCCTCTGCCATAACCGCCCACCCAAGGAGCGAACCCCCTCAACCACCACTCCTTCCTCCGATTTAGCATTCGCCGGGCTTTCCCCCGGGCTGGTGCTAGGACGCGCCGGGCAGCAGCGGCGGCGGCGGTAGCTAGTCCACAATGCTGGGCGCCAAGAGCAAGTAAGTGATTCTTGATCGCTACGAGTTTTTTTTTCTGTAAGTGCTGGGCGGGCATGGGCAGGGGACTCTGGTTCTTGGTATATCATTTTTGCTTGGTTTCTTGGAGCACAGATCTGGTTTGGATCTTGGTAGTTGCGGATAGTAGCTGGAAGTTCTTGATCTAATGGTGGTTCTTTGTTTTTTTTCTGGAGCGCAGATCTGGTCTGGCCGACTCCAAGGGCGACGGCAAGCCGGAGGCCAAGGGCGCCAGCAAGCCAGGCGGCAAGCCCGAGGCGAAGAGCAACGGCAGGGCCACGCCACCGACACCCAAGGGCGAGACGCCGCCGACACCCAAGAACGAGAGGCCCAGGAAGCCGGCGGTCCCCAAGGCGAATGCCGCCCACGGCACGCCGCCCAGCGTGCCGCGCAACGCCGACAGGTCTCCCAGGTCAGCCGACCGCAAGTCGCCCAAGACCGCCACCCGGATCACCAGCCCTTCTCCTCCGCCGCCAGAGGTACGAGAAATTTTCCTCTTGCTGTGACCCTGGAAGCTTCATGCGTTAGTGGAATCTGAGCTGGTTTAGTGGCTTGCAGAAGCAAGGGAAGGTCGCCAAGCCGTCTCCGGAGCCGGCGCAGGCTGCGAAGCCGTCTCAGGAGCTGCAGGCACAGCTTGATGCGGTCCAGGAAGCGCTCAAGAAGGCTATGGGACAGTTGATGGAGAAAGAGGAAGAGAAAGGCAGAGTTCTGGAGGAACTCGAGTGCGCCAAGAAGGTGGCTGATGAGGCCAACGCCAAGCTCAAGGAGGCGCTCGATGTGAAGAGCAGGACCCTGGAGATTGAGAAGGTCCAGGACATTGAAGTTGAGCAGGTGAGCAATGATTCTGCGCACGGTGGAGAGGAAGATGAGCTGCGGAGGAAGCTAAAGATCATGCAGAGCCAGCAGGAGGCTGACGCAGCTGCGCTCCATTCGACCGTGGAGCAGCTTGAGAAGGCAAGGTATGAACTGGCAGATGCGATTGATGCCAAGAACTGGGCGCTCAGCCAGGCAGATGATGCCATGAGGGCTTCCGAGGTGAATGCTCAGAAAATCGAGCTCCTCAATGCGGAGGTGGGGCGACTGAAAGAGCTACTTGATTCCGGGGTGGAGAGCCAGTCGAAAGAAGCTGCTGAGCAAATTGGGAAGCTTGAGGCAGAGAATTCTGTGTTACAGCTTGAATTGGAGAAAGCAAAGCTAGCTGAGGAGAGGGTGATTGAATTGGAGGGTGTGGTTCAACAGCTTAGAGCTGATGTTGCTAAGGCCGAGAAGGCAAGCGCAAGGTCAAACGAGTTAGCTGAGAAATGGAAGAAGAAAGTGCAGCTGTTGGAGTTCGAGTTGGAGGAAGCCAATCAGTCGATCATTCTGAAGGGCAAGTCCTTGGATTCAGTGGTTGAAGAATTAGATGAAACAAGCACTTTGCTTAAAGATAAAGAATCTGAAGCTGCTGTACTTCATGACAACGTCAGATCCTTGGAGGATGAGGTGACTAAGCTCAAGGAAGATTTTGACGTGACAAGGGAACTTCTTGGTGCTGCAGAGAAAGAAGCAGCTGACTTAAGTGCAGAGGTCGAAGGGCTAAGGTTGAAGCTACAAGCAGTAGAAAAGGAGAAAATGGAGGCATTGAACAATGACGAGCTTTCAAGTTCAGAAATCGCGGCCCTGACTGAAGAAAAGAACGAGCTAGCCAAGGAGCTAGAAGCTAGCAAAGATGAAGTTGAGAAGGTCAAGAAGGCAATGGAAGGTCTAGCCTCTGCCTTGCACGAAATGTCAGCTGAATCGAGAGATGCGCAGGAGAAATACCTCATCAAACAAGAAGAGATTGAGCGTGCTCGGGCACAGGTAGAGGAACTCAACATGAGTCTACAGAACGCCAAGGAGAGCTATGAGGTGATGCTTGATGAAGTAAACTACGAGAAAGTTTGCCTCAAGAAGTCTGTTGAAAGACTGGAGGCAGAAGCTAAGAGCGTGTCTGAGGAATGGCAGCCCAAAGAACAAAGTTTCATCAACTCTATTAAGAAGTCGGAAGAAGAGGTGGCCGCCGTCAAAGTTCAAATGGACAAGTACTTGGCCGTAGTGAGCGAGAAAGAAGCCGAAAATGCTGAGCTGGTGGAGAAGATGAACCATCTTGAGGCTCAGCTACTGGAAGCAAACAAAGCTAGCGAGGAAGCCAAGGCGGAGACCCTCCAACTGAAGGACAAACTACTAGACAAAGAAAATGAATTGCAGAACATACAACAGGAGAACGAGGACTTGCAGGCAAAGGAATCAGCTGCTTCCGAGAAGATAAAAGAGCTTTCTTCTCTAGTGCCAAACAGAGCAACAAATGGGGGTAACAAGGAAGAAGACAATGACAATGGAGGCGGCGTGGACGACGAACCGGTCGTGGTGGTTGCCAAGATGTGGGAGAACAGCAAGGTCACCGACTACGACTCATCCAAGGAGAAGGAGAACGACGGCGGGTCGGAAGTCGATCTGGAGTCCAACAAGGGAGACACTACTCTCGACAGCAGCAACGGATTGCAGTCAGCAAAGACAACCAATGGCAGCACATCACCAGCCAAACAACAACAGCAGCAGCAAAAGAAGAAGAAATTTAAATTCGGCGGTTTACTGAAGAAGAAAAGCCCAAACTAGCGCAAGATCGTGTTATGTTGTATTCCTTTGTTGTATGCTATGTGACATCATCTCCTTTCTTTGACTAGCCACCTAGTTTCCGAGTCTTTGCCTCTCGTCATCATCATGGTAAAGCAAGTGTTTGGATGTTTCAGGAGAAATACAGAAGGCCGATTGTATTTACAGCCATGCGTTTGTTTTCTTACAGTTTGTGTAAGTCCAGTGATAATTCATATTGTAGCTATTGTATTTATTCTTAAGTGGCCTGGTAATGCTGTTGTATATGGAACAGAGATTTTTCGAATCAATGCAGAATGTCGTTAAGCGAATTTCTTTGACCTGATAATTGCAACTGGGTAAAAGCTGCTGTACTGTCTGATGGAGGAGGGGCCAGAGCATGTGATAGCCAGTGGTAGGGTTCCTGATGAGGCTGATGCTCATCAAATAATTGGGTTTGCTCCAGCTAATATTTTTCTGCTCCAGGTTTGCCCTCAACCACCTGAACTGAAAGGCCAGCACAACCGTGCAGCACTATGCATGCATTTTATACCATTCATGTGAGTCACAACTCACAAAGATGTACTCCTACATATGTTATACCATTCATGTGAGTCACAACTCACAAAGATGTAGTACATGGAAATACAGTGCTGATCATATATGTGGTTGTACTATATAGGTCCTATGGAGGAGTGATGAACTTTCCATGGCATAATGAACCCACAAATTAATTGGCTCCACAAATTTATAGGTCCTATGTCTTCGAATGATGAACACTGAATACACAAAGGACCTGCTGTTCCAGGTCAACAGAGACCCACCAGATTAACTGGCAACGTGCACTGGTTTTAGGAAATCTGGCCGTGTGTTTCTGGTTCAGTAATGTGGCAGCAAAAGAGTGTATCTGCAGCCCCAGAGAATCAATGCCTACTGCGTTCCCATCTCAGTTGGATTTTTCAACAATACATGCCAAATACCTGAGTTTGAAATGCGACTCTCTCAGAGTGATACGAGAGTCTGAACCTGGAGAGGCGTCTGCTGCTCCGGCTGTTCACTAGTGGATGGATGGAGGTGATGGCTCTATAATCCAGGGAAGATAAAGTGAAGAAATGGACCACAGCAACAGCACCAGTCCTCACCGAAACCATGTGGAGCTCTGACCGATCTGCACGCTGAACAGAAGAGCAGGGTTTCAACATTCCTACTACGTAGTAGTACATGGTGGCATGTCGTCCCTGGCTGGCAACCGCCGCACCGGCCTCTGCGTGCGTCCGGAGACATTGCACTGCACCACCACGATTACCTTCGCAATAACAGCAGTGCGCGAAGCGTCTCCACAGGAAGGTGAACAAGGAGAGGAAAACTAGAGGTCAGAAGTGTACTGAAAAACAAAACTGTAGCAGGTACTTGCAGAGCTAATGATTTGCTTTGTACACAGCCTGCTAATGCTGTAGTAGCTCCATCCCAGCACCAAGAGAGATCAAAGCTACTGGTGTATTTCTTGGTTTGGGAGGAGATGGAGGAGCCTAACAAACCTGGTTCAATTTTAAACGTAACCCTAATCTAAGACTCGGCGTGGAATAATTATACACTGCAGCACCGGGATGTATATCATCTCAAAACGAGAACTCCTCGGGTAAATTTTTGCCAAACTTGCCGGATAAGAAGCTCCGGTACTTCCCCTTCAGTTCCGCCACTGCAATCAAACGGGCAATGTCGTTCAACGCAAGGAACCAGTACGCTCTATGGTTGGTGTTGACTATATATGTTGGTGCCATAACTATTTTTTACCTCTAGTCTCTTCAGGCCTGCCGCTGTCTGGAATATCGTTACACTGCGCCAGCTCGATTAGTTTCATGAAGTCCTTGCCTGTATGTGAACAATAATGGCTGAAATTGTCCTGCAACCCAGAAAATCAAACTGGATAATGAATGAGGGGGATGATAGATCATAATTACCATCAGTGTTCTTTCCGGAGCTCTTGGCGTTGATCAGGTAAGCTGGTGTGTTGTCTTCTTTCAACTGCAAGGGTAGAACCATTTGTTTCTGAGTTCTGAGGTTAATACTAGACCATCAATATAGTGGTATAATAAACGAGTTAAGGGGTAGAGGGACAGACAAGGAAAATTATGAAACATACATGCAAAAATAAGGAATGTGCGAGGGAAAGCGGGTCGAAAGGAGAGGGGGCCCTGTTGTAAGCTGGGACAAATTTACCATCCTCGTATCCTGCTAAGAAATGGTAACCTGCCTGACCCGGAGAGAGCTTTGATACTAATGGTAGAGCATCAGTGCTGAAAGAAAAGAAGGCAGTAAGAAACTGTTGGCAAACATGTTTAGAACAAGTGTAGAGCAAGCAATGACTCGCATTATTCTCATTCCTTTCCATTTTAACCATCCGTATAACACAGTAGTACTACTAAATGCTGCCAACTTGCTACTTAGCAAAACAACTCTGTTTTGCACTCTGTAAAATACAACTTAAAACAGAAAATGATGCTATGTATCCATGAAGCACATGGTCTTCATTACCTATCAGACGACACAATAATCACTGTAGCTGGTTTGGTAAACAAATTTGGTGCTCTTGACTTTGTTGGGAAAAGAACAGTAGATTGTTTAGAAGAGATAACTACACCGCTATCAGTGGACACAACAACATCCTGAATTTCCGAGCATGACTTGATGACGTCCACTGGAGCAAACAACAGTGTGACAGAACCACCAGAAGACAGAAGCCTGATAAAATATTCACAGAAAAATGCAACAGTATGGAAGATTAATAAAATATTCACACAAAGAGTAGAATTAAAATACCAAGCAGACTCCTAAAAATAATGCCAAGTGCACTTTACCAGCCCGGGACAGGGAGACCTCCTCTTGCAGATAATACAGGAGTAGCCAAAGCGGTAAGAGCATCTTTTATCATAGTGGAATCAGCAAATGCTTTACCACATAGGATAAGTGATGAACGTTCTATGTCTACTGCTGCAACTCCATTAGCATATTGTGTCCCAGAACCAAGAGCATTCCTGACATTGGTACTGTTAACAAACAAAAAAGACAATATATTATCAGTCTTATATCGTGACCAATGCTCCGGGCTCCTGCTGGTAACTTGAATGCATGCACATGTTAAATCTTCCGTGGAAGAACTAAAAGGATAAGTTACCTTATGGAACTGGCAACATATATTGTCAAAGGGCATGTGTCATGCGAAATTGCACGATCTGATACTTTCTGAAGGACATTGGACAGTGACATGATAGCAGAGGGGTTATCACTAATAACACGAACCTTCGCATCAAATTCTGCTGCTGCAGATGAACCAATGGCACCATCTTGGATGTAAAGACTTGAGATAGATGAAAGGTGAAAGGTCACCTAATCGAGCAAACATCCAATCAAAACATACAGACATAGGAGCTCAACTGGAAATTGGTAAATTAAAATTCTGCCAGCTGACAAAATGAGGCTAACGGTAGGTCTGAATTGCCGATCAGATCATGAAATTGCATGATACCATGCCATGGAGAGTAAAAGTATATGAAACTCAAAACCTACCTGTTTCAGAAGCTTAGCAAAGTGTGCTCCTGAAACTTCAAGGAACCCACCGATGACATTTCCTTTAACATGAAGGGGAATGCCAGACAAATGCTCTACATTCTCCAGAAACAGGCACCAAGTTATACATCTGTGTAGCATCAGCTACAGATATATAGACATCATAACTCATTGGCATCAGTTTGCATGTACCTGTGAAAGTTGTACCACCTTTCTGAAGCTCTGATGGCTCCAAGTTATAGAAGACCTTATCTTTTGCGACGACACCTCTCACGGCAATAGCCCAATTAAGACCAGATGGAACTTCTTGGTCTTCTCTGTGCAATACAGCAGAGTAGGTGAAAAATGTGCAAACAAATTTCTAATGATCGGTCCAATTGGAATGAGAAGACTAACTGAACTTGGTAGTACAACAAAGTAGGAGCACGCGAGTTGTTAACCCATGGTGTGATCTTGGACAACATAACTTCATGTTTTCGGTCACCCCGTGATTAGAAATGAGAACCTCATAAGCATAACTAGTAGCTTGGAAGAGAGGAGGATTGTATGGCCGCACTTACCTCGGCAGGGCAATAGTCTCTCACTGCTCCGATGGTAAGCGCACTGGAACTGCATATTTCAGAAGTCAAAGTATCACCACATGATCACCAAAACAACACTGGCACTTCACAATCACGACCAGAAAAAGAACCTCAATGTTTTGGTAAAACTACAATGCACGTTTTGCACAGAAGCCTTACCAAAATCCCTCATTACTCGAGACTCTTAACCCCTCTTCGATCACCGTACAAGCACAGGCCTGAGTTATTCTTTTTTTTTGTTTAGAAAAAGAGCCTCAAGGGCCCCAATTCATTACGAAATTGGATTTGTTCTACACCATACTCACCCGAATCAAGTGGGATCACACCCAAACCTGACGAAAACAGAAGTACCAGCGACTGGTACAAACTACCTGAACTAAAAACACAGGCTAACAGCAACGCAGCCTGAAGGTCTGAAAAGTTCAGAGCAAAACTACAGCTACTACAACAGAGGATGATTACCCTAGTCTCATCACAGACGACAGCGGGCCAAGTCCCTGTGTCACAGGGTCCCCTTGCCATGTCGATAACTGAATATTTCGTGCGGCCCATTAGACATTTTACTGATAGTGACCTGAGATATTCAAATCAGCTACTGTACTGAATCATAATTTCACTTCTATCTAGGTCTAAGTTCTACAGCAAAGTTACACGCGTCTGGATCCTTGGGATTTCTCATGGCCAACTACTTCCCAAATCCGCCAAAGCAATACACGCGGCAAAGCAAGCGGAAGATTCAAAAATAGCGGGACAGAAACAAAAGAAGGGAAGCTGGACTCACTAGTTTGAGGCTCACCGCCGGCGAGGATGCGGCGCGGCGGCGGAGAAGGCCCAGCATATGCTTCGCTCTCCGGCTCGGCGAGTCCGTGCCCCTCCGGAGGCGATGGTCGGATGGTGGTCACCAAGTGGGCCAAGATTAGTTGAAGTCCATACTGCCCAACGTGGCTGCCCTGTTGCTAGAAGTATTTGTTTGGGCTTTACTAACGAAATTTGGCCCGTCTAAATATCTGACTCGCCAAAAAAAAACCCAGAAGATTCTCAAAAAGAAAAAAAAAACAGAACATAGCTAAGCCATGCTATTCTAAAAGAGCGCTAAGATAAAATAGTTAACTAAACGGATTTGTTAGTTCTGGGACACAACTTTTTATGCCTCGGTCACTTCTCTTACTTTCAGATTTATATTCCGATTTGTGCAATATGAGAGTTACACATGTGTAACCGAGAATCTAATGAGTTGCAATTAGGTTAACTAAAAAATAGACTGAGAATTAACACAAATAGTAGGATGATGTCAGCCGACTGAGATATAAAAAGTTTTCAGGCGGCTGAGATCTAGGCCCTCCCTTAACTAAAACAAAGCTAAGCTATGTAGTGTTAAAGAAATACTTCATCCATCCTGAAATAAGTGACCTGTTATCCATATTCATATGTATCTAAATACTAAAACATGTCTAGATACAGGTGGATCTACACAAATTTAAGTTACTTTTTTTAGGACAAAAGGAGTATAAGACGATACATTAGTAAGCAAAGTTAATTTACCTCCTAAACATAGTAACTAAATAGAGCTTATAACAAGAACAGAGCTAAGGTATGCTATGTTCAAATAGTTAACTAAGACAAAGCTAAGCTATGTCTTGCCAAAACAGATTATTAAGACAAAGCTAAGATATGCTATGCTAAAAAAGAGCCAAGCTTATTAAGTACATAAATCTAATACTAGTGTTTAGTGTTTTATCTTAGGCGAGGCGGGATCGTTTAGCGCCACCAGCCCTGAATCCAGCGCCATAGCTAAAGGAGTCATCCTCCGCCTCGGAGTCATCCTCGTGTTTTCCAGGTTCAACCTTCAGTTTTAGGGTGTGATAACATTGATGCGATGTATCTCTTATCGAACCCGTTTAAAAAATAACTTCATATTTCGTTTCATCTTCTTCAAGGACGCTTGCTGACTATCTTCACCAAGCCATTGCATTTGCCATTGTATCAACATTGTAAGCGCAATCTCAACCTCGTTGAGCCGGTTGAGATTGAGGGAGGGTGATAGAATATATACGGTTAGATACGTGAGTTAGACCGATTCAATAGATATTTCAGCTATCAAGTATCCTATATAATCTTTCATTGTACGTGTAACATCTGATCAACATATACCAAGCAAAGACGGCTCTATTGGCGCTGCGCAACCTTCCCCAATCTCCTCTTTTGTCTTGAAGTATTTCAAGGATCAACACATAAACCAAAGTTCCATCTGAGATGCTATTTGATTCTCCATTTTTTTTCTTATGGCTGCTCAAATCTCTTACAAATAAATAGTGCAGATAGTATAATAAATAGGGAAAAACATACGTTATTGAGTTAGAATTAGTAAAATGAACCATAGCATGTACCGGATTAATCCATTATTGTATGATCTAGTTAACACAATATAACCGAATAGAGATAGGAGGAATTAACTTTGACAACAAAAGAGAGTAAATATTCTCACCTTCTCAAATCTTTAACGCATACAGATATAGTAGTGACATTTTACCAAGCAATCTGTCAACCAACGTAGCCAACTTAAATCAGTTGTTGCTGCAAATAATTTTGAGAACCTGTACTTCACTTCATCACTTGTACTTTACACGTAGAAGTAAATCCATGAGAGATAATGCCCTTGCGTTCAATGCTCCATCCATATGTAGCGTATCAGAAAACAAATCAAAGAGAAAACAAATGTCGTGCAAGATCGTTGATCCTGCAGTGGGAAGAAAGCAGCGCCACGGTACTATGAATGCTGTGCATGTTGTTGGCTCTGTGCTCTGGAAATCGGAACATCAATTCAATCTAGCACTTAGGTTCAGGAAATCCTGGAAAACAAAAAGGGTAATCCGAGGTTCAAGCAGAAAAAAATCCGGCATGGAGCGTCAAGTATGGCTAACTTACCATCAATTATGTTGCCGTCGCAGTGTGGCAGATAACTAGCTAGTGGTAGAAAAAAATGATGTGGCAACACTACACCAGGTTCCAACTTGAAAATATTAAATGCATTTTTGTGGGGATAAACTATTATCGATATTATAGATTTCCCTAAAACATAGCTGCCACATACTCATTATACAAATTCATCAACCATAAAAAGAAGTCCATCAAAGTTCATGATGTATTTCAAAGAAAGGTAAGGTTCATCATGATGTTTCCTGGGAAAGATCATGATCATTATAGAAAGAGCAAATATCACAAAAGCACAACCTTTTGCGAAACATTAGCCACAAATAGTTACGGTTTGTGAGATTTGCTCTTGTAGTAAAGAAAGATCATGATCACGTGTGAGAAACTGGCTAGCAGATTGCACAGGAGAAGATAGAAAATTCAGATACTTTCCCTGAGGATTACTCTCGAAAAAAGGTACAAAAAACGGAAGGTAACTGCACAGCAAACAAATTGTCATTGAACCACTGAATACGTGTTGAATGAATCTGGTCAATATATATACAAGGATCGGACTTTGCTGCATGTTCCATCTAAACAGCATCACAGGCTTACAGCACACAAGCTACTTGTCTACACATCCGAAGCAGCTTTGCCTGATGGATGGGCAATGTGCTTCCCAGATTCATTCGTAACAGTGTGGGGAATGACCATGAATGAAACAATGTTCTTATGGCAACAATGCAGATCTCCGTTAGGCAGGCGATGGACGAACTTGGGGTCCAAAGTCCAGCTATGCTGTGTTGTCGAGCGAACTTCCAACCCATGTGTCATCCACCTCACAAGGCCTGTAGGCCCAAATCCAGTGAAGCCAACGCATGCTGTGTCTTGGTATATGTACAGGTGGCTAGGTGAGGCGAGGTCTTTGGTGATCATGAAGTGGCAACTGCAACTTCAGGTGTTTTTTCTTGTGCCTCGTCCTTGCCCAACAGCGCTGGGGTGACCGAGACAACCCCGATTAAGAACAGCAGCGCCACTGACTGGGTGTCATAGAGATCACTGAGGGACGTTAACTCTCCTAGAGCAATCCCAGCCTGGATGCAAGAAAGAATCAGGCAGTGGGAAGTTAGCACAAACAATGTAACACTCAGGGGTCGCTGATTAACAGGCATCATATGTGAAGATAGAAACTTACCCTCACGGTTACGTAGGCAGCTGGGATGAGACCAATTAGAGTTGCCAGTAAGAAGGTATGGAAGGGCACATCAACAATGGGTGAAGCTAAGTTGATGAAGGTATTTGGCAATGTTGGGGTGACCCTCAGGAAAAGCATGTAATTCAGCAGCTTTTGTCTTCTCCTCGCGACCTTAAAGTAAAGATAGATTACACATTTTCAGTTATAAAGATCTAAACTGGTTTTAAGCATTCCCACGAAAATGCAAGATGTCCATGACACCACATCACGGTGAAATAAAACCACATTTGCTAATATCGGTGCTGAAGTTACCTGCTTCTGGAAAAACGTAAGCTTGTCTGGCCACATCAAGAAGACGAGCGGCTTTCCGATCATCTTTGATAGGAAATAGCATGAAGAAGCACCAGCAGATGCAGCAAAGACAACCAGAGCTACGCCCCGGAGTTGCCCGAATAGAGCGCCAGCAAGCAGTGACATGAATATTGTCCCCGGGATCATGAAGGTCTGCATGAAAATGTACACGGCACAGTAACCTATCAACACCTGTATGGTGTAGTCACTGGTATAGTTCTCAAGATGGCCACTGCAAAGGAAACCAGATTTAACGGTTAGAAACTAAGAAACATTTCCATTGCCAGCACTGAGCACAAGCAATTTGGATACTCCCAGTGCACAGAACTGAGAATGCTTAAGCAACTAGTAATCTATATACTCCCTCCGCCCGAAAATAAGTGGCTTGGATGTGTCTAAGATTGGATTTGTCTAAGATTCGCATGTATCTACACACTAAAACACGTCTAGATACGTGCGAATCTAGACAAATCCAAGTCACTTATTTCTAGACGGAGAGAGTAGCAGCAACGGAATCATAACGGGCTGTGCATTGACTGTAGCGAGCAGAGACAGCTCACATGCCTAGAGGCTAGAGAAGATACATGTTACATGTGTGATTAACAATACTAAACAGAGGGCACATGAAGCATGCCAGGACCAAGTCCAATGCATATGGCAACACTAGCTGGCAAGAAAGTGACATGATCATAATAATTAGAGAGAAATAAATAAAGTAAGGATTGCTTAGTAGTGCACCAAGAACTAAACGTGTTCAATTTCTTTCAGAAAATTGCTCGAGGGAACTAGTTTGCTAACTCCTCAGGTATTAATCCCAGCTCCATCTAACAAGATAATACTAGCAGATTGTTCCAAGGTCCAAGGAGAGTAAGCATTAATCGGAACTTATACTGATGCGTGAAACAGGCTAAATATTCCCAGATTTGAATGGCAGTTTGTTATAGTAATAAATCCGCACTTGGTAGCTCCCCAGATTTATCACGGGCCCAGCATGAATATATAGGATTTAATTTTTTCGCCAGATCCATGCTCTCACTGTCGCATAGTATAGAGACAAAGAAGAAAGAACTTTTACCAACCCACCGGTGCCGAGGTCGTTACCTTACCAAGAGAGGACACCCACCCACTAAAGTTCATCCGTATAAACAACAACTGTTCCATCCGCAAGGCTCGGATCCACTATAACCAGGGGATTGAAATCCCCACCTATTAACGCAATGGCACGAGAAATCTGAAAAAAAAGGAAACTAGATCCAGTGGAACCGATGCGGTCTAGACGAACAAAACAACGAGCGCGAATCGAGTCGAATCTGCCTCTTCCAGGTTAAAAGAGGAAGACGGGGGCAACAACATGCGCACGCCAGGGGAACGACGCGAATGAGGAAACTTTGGGCGTGCGATTGCCCAAAAGAGACGGAAAGCTGTGGCGGACGCAAGCGGAGGACGCACCAACCGAAACTATAGAAGGGTAAAAAAAGAAGGGGAAAGAAAGAAACTTACGTGAGGATTTGCAGCTCCTGTAGGTTGTGTGGCAACTTGAGGAAGCTGTAGTCGGAGTCCGGCATGGAGAGGTAGACCCCGACGAGGCCCGCGGCGAAGACGGCGGCGACCCCGGCGCCGAGCGCGGCCTCCCAGAGCGGGAACTTGTCCTCCCTCCCCATCCCCTCCTCCTCCTCCTCCTCCTCCCCTGAAGAAATCGGGGGGTCCGGGCGAGGAGCAGTAGGAGAAAGATGAAATTGCGGGAGGGGGGGTTGGGACGGACAGGAGAGCTCTTCCTTTGGCCTCTCCTCCTCCTCCTCTCTTCCTCTCCGGTCCGCGTTGCCTTTCTTGGCCAAGTTTATATCGGACGGGGTGGGCTGGGCAGAGGGAGGAGAGAGAACCGAAAAGGATTGGAATATTCTCTCTCGCCTATTTACCCTTTTTTTCTGTACGTACGTAGGTAAGCTGGACAATTTTCCGTTGGTGACTCTGCAGGCAGATAAACATGCTTGCTTTTTGGTCAGGTTCCGTTTGGTCTGTGGCGTTCTGGGAACTGCAAATTTAGGCCGGTCTGAACTCCTTCCTAGACAAAAAAAAAAGAACACGTTTTAGATGAGATTTTTTTGCTTGCAAAATTGGTGAACACGGTGACTGATTGTTCCCCCCTTTCCACCCTAGGCAGCAGGGCTAGAGCATCTCCACTCGCCTACCCAGAAGGCCAATCCGGATGTCGAAACTCGGTCCAGTCGCGTACCCAGGGATCTCTTTTCGGTCGGATTTGGACCAACCTTGGTCCGGACTACCCAGGCCGAACCCAGGATCCCGGGTACGTCCTAGGAACGCCGAACGAAGCAAATTCGGCGAGTTGACCAGCCTGTCAGCGATAGAAGCCGACTCGCCGCCATCCTTCCCGTCTTTTTCCTTTTCCCGTCCTCGCCGCTACACCCCTCCCGCCATTCTTCCGGCCTATAAAAGTCGTATATCTCGCCGTCTCTCTTCATAGTCCCTCACACCACCACAACTCCGGCGAACTTCGGACGGTCGCACATTTCTTCCTCCTCAACTCCGTCGAGAAGCCATGGTTGGGCGACGCACGTTGTCGCCGTGGGAAGTCCGGCTGCTCCGCGAGGCGCGCTATACGGCGTCGCCGGACACTCGTCTTCCCGTAGGCTGGAAAATCAGCGTCGGCGGGATCCCCGTTCCGCCGGTGCCGGACGGAGACGACCTCGCCGGAGAGATCCAGGCCGCTATCGCCGCCATGGAAGCCCCGGAACTGGCCGGAGAGATCCAGGCCGCTATCGCCGCCGTGCAAGACCCGGATCTCGCCGAGGATCATGGCAACCTTGTCTTTTGGAGGCAGTTTTTCGCCGACAGGCGCCTCGAGGAACTCGCCCGACACAACGGGCCGCGGGGCTCGCTGCCGCCTCCGCGTAACAATGCGGCTTACCGCCGCCGCTGGTGGAGCGTTCCAGGGCGGACTCTCGCCGGAGTCATAGCGTACATCGAGGCCGGCAACAACCGCCGCCTTGGCCTGTAGTTGCGGCGTCCGGCGTCGACCACGGCGGCGGCCTTTTCTAGTTATGGATTCCGACGTACTCCCTCCGATTCATATTACTTGTCGCGGAAATAGATGTATCTAGCACTAAAACATGTCTAGATACATCCATTTTCACGACAAGTAATATGAATCGGAGGGAGTACTATTTACCCCTTGCCTACTTCAATGAAATTTCGCCTATATTCGCCCATATTTCGACGAGTTAGATACTCGGCCTGAGTACGCGAGTGAGAAACTGGACATAGTCAGGCCGAAAACGCGATCCGTCCGGCCGAAAATTGGTTCGGTTTTCGGTCTGGGTTAGCCCAACTAGTGGAGATGTTCTTATCTTGAAGCAATTTTTGTTGGAACGGGGCTTGCCACCTCAGCCTTGTTAACTTTGCTGAACATGCATGCCACCTTAGCTTTCGTTTTTCCTTAAATTTATCTGTCCACACCATTGTGGATGGTGCTAATAATGCACAGTAAGGTGGTCCGAATCGGATCCTGATATACTTGATCGTGACATGTAATCTACAAAAATCTGAGCAGGGAACACGTTTGGTCTCGCTTTCTTGCTTTATTTCTTTGTCTTGACCTCTAAACTAGCAGTGTACTAGTAGTTTCAAGTGAATTTTTTTTTGCCTCCGAGCTCCAGCGCTCTTGCATTTTAAAACATTCAAAATCCTATTAGTGAGTTCTTCAAAAACAATCTGGATGTAGGCCAAGATTTATCTCACAAACGTGCAAAATATTAATTTCAAACACTTGTCCACCCTAAAAAGGATGTCGCTGGTTCGTCCTTGGGGTTCGCTTTTTGGGTCCGGCAAACCGACGCGTAGAGCGGAAGCAAAAGGGTGGGTGTCCTGGGTCGGGTGGCTGCTGGGGCCGAGAGATGGTCGGCCACGACGCAAATTGTAAATGCCGCACCGGTGCACGGCCACCCATGCATGGTTCGTGATGTGAGATTCTGCTCGCCACCGGCGACCGCAGCGACGAGACCTGCTTGTTTCGGGTGCGTGTGCGTGCGCGACACGAGGGGGAGGTATCACGCTCCACGCATGACTCCTCGTGACGCTAACTAACTAATCGCGGAGTTAGTTGAGGTGCTGTGCTGCTGTAGGAACTCTGCTGATCTAGTATTATGAATCTGGTCGTACTTCCGGACGGCAACGTATGGAACTCGTCCCTGCAGTACGGCGTGTTCGTGGCCACCTCTCCCTCTCGTTTTGATTCCGAGTCAGAGAGGGGAGGCCGTGCTGCTATGTACGTACTAAATAACGTCAGAGATTATTAACCAACCAACTACTCCCTCCGTTTCATATTACTTGTCACTAAAATGAATGTATCTAGACATGTTTTAGTGCTAGATACATCTATTCCAACGACAAGTAATATGGATCGGAGGGAGTAACAAATTGCCGGTGCAGCAGGATGGCAGGTGGAATCAGTAATCCCGTCATGCTGTCTTTGTGCCTACCTCTGACTCTGACCGAGGCTGAGAGCTGAATCTTTTTTTTTCTCTCGTGATGATGACAGTTAGTCGATCTGAATCAAGATCCCATCACATGAACGGGAGCTGCTCTCCTAGTGTCTGTTCCTCTACCGTTTATACCGTTTGCCCCGTCGTCGTATCGCATCGCATCGCACCGGCCACCCCCATGCCCATGTGTGGTCTGTTGGTTTTCTGCAAGGCTCCCACTCATCACGCACTCCGTCGCTAACTGCTAACCGCCACTGACTGACAGTTTCCGGTTTAACTATATAATGCTTGATGCAACGGACACGACTCGATCCGCTGATGGGCATGTGCGGCGTGATCGGACCGACTAGATCGGGAATCATGGAAAATTGTGGAGCGCTTGCGGCCAGCTAGCTCAACCATAACAAACTCAATAGGAAGAAACGCTCCTCCATAGGATCCGTTCTGACGAAACATGCGTGGTCGATCGAGGTGGTGTGCGCCTTGTACCTGCTGTAGTATGATGCTTGCATGCACGGCGGAGGGAGCCACGAGTTGAGAAGATACAGGGGCCAGCACAAGCAGGCTATTCTCATGCAGCAGATATCTACTTACATGCGCTTGAATGAGAGTTGATAAAGATCAATCAGCATGCATCGATTCCGAATATTAACACTTTTCAAGGCTAGACAGGTACACTTGCGAGTGCACTGTGTAGCTGCAATTCTTGAATCGGTGGGGAGCCTTGGCGTATGACATTCGGTAAATGCTTATTATTATCTCCGTCGGTATGGCATTCACGTAAAAACAGCTTGAGATAAATGTCAAGGGTAAGAAACTGTCGTGATTAACTTTTCTGATGATGTTAAACTACTCATCGCCCCCACCGCTTCGCACATGCTTCCGGTCAAGATCACCGCCACCACGGTCAGACTAAACCCACCACGCGCTTCTTTTCACAGATCATCTAGATGTTTGTTTACTTGTTCCAATACAAGATAACCACACACAAACACGCAACGGACGAGCTGAATCGTCGGGGACGTGGCGCTGGCACAGCTATAGCTAGGTTTGTACTACAGGTAGCCACGTTTGTCTCTTGCGTGGGGTGCAGCTGGCCATTGCGCGTCCAAATTCAGAAACGTGGAACCCGTTGCGTACAAGCGTACCAAGTCGAAGGTGTCGGCCAGACATGTATGGCCACGTCAGTTTCTGTCTAGCTAGAAGCAAATCCAGAGATGTCACTGCTGCTCTATTTTTTTTTGACAGAAAAAAAATCTACAGCTGCTTTTATTATGGACATTGGTGATTGGTCGTGTTTCAAACACGTTAGCATTTCTTTTTTGTTGATGAAGAGAATATACTGTATTACATCAGCGTTTACTGTGATTCAAATCCAACCCAAGTCGTTACCCCAAAACCGCCATGTAGTAGTAATAAACAGACAATTTACAGCTATACCTTTCGTATAAGCACGAATAGTATGAGAAGGCCGTAGGTATTATTTGTTTCACTCGTACTACTAGCATAAAAGCTTTGGCTTCTTCTACGGTTTGAAAATTACAAGCTCGATGCCCGGCTCACATGGCCTATTTGCTGGTAGACCGACACTTCGTTCCAACCGTTGGGGCGAGTGACACAGTGGGATTTTTGTACTGGCACTACCTTCTCTTTCCGTGACCACGCACCGCCCATGGATCATCGGGTTATTTTACTGACCTCTCCGCTCTCGCATGGAGACGGACCGTGGACCACCTCTTGAACGGCGCCAGTGTAAAAATTCCCGGTTTGCCATTTGCATCATACTACGAAGGGACAAGGTGTTGCTTTCCAAGTTCAATTTTCTTTCCATCGAAAGAAGTTCAGGTTTGAGTCCACATCGTCTAGATCACGGTTGTCCATTACATAAGAATCCAGCGGCCACTTTTTATGTCATATATTTCTAATTTTATGTTTAATAACATGGAGACACACACACACAGAGAGAGAGAGAGAGGGGTACAATATCACCTCTAACTTTTTTAAAGAAGCCCACTACGGCGTGAAGGTGATTCGGCGTGACTAGCCTTGGTGTCGCGACACGGATCTGCTTCCTCGACATCGTTCCACATGCGTAAGACATGCCACATCGAACGGTGTCGAGCATAGTCACAAATGGGAGGCAGGTTCCTCAAGTTCGCTCCTTACATTTTCCCTTTCAAAATTTTAGGAGTGAGTTGGTAAAAGGTGTCTATTATTTCAGAATTTTTTAAGCCAAATTTGATATACACGCAGAAAACAAAATCGGCAAATTCATTAATCATGCAACCGTATTGAGACAATACTCATTTTGATTACCTTCCTCGTGTATGTATAAAACTAAATTCATTCTTTTTAGAAATCAGTTACGAAATAGAACTACTAATTCCTAATTTTTTGAGGAATCCTTCATAAGTGATTGTGAAAGACTGGATTTTTCAAATCGTGCATCAGCAACTAATTCACAAGCTTCTGATAAATCACTTTCTAAAAAAATGTTGGATTTGTTCAAAAAATGAGTAAGATTTATTCAAAAGAAACGAGTTGTTCAGGCACACATACTCACTTTCCAAAAAAAAATCGGAACACCAACCACTATAGTTAGATTTATTAGATTCGTTGGTAAAATACTGGTATTAAGCTTGAAGTTTCACTAATGTTCCTAAATTTATGGACCTTCCTGATCTCAACAATTCGCAAGATAATAGCTATTTATTTTTTAAATCACCGAATAGCCGGTCCACAATGACCTATTTTTTTAAGTTGCATATTATAGTTTTGTGCCATGTCTTTTTTTTAAGTCGCCTAATAGACTAGTACTAAATAGAAAATATTTGAAAATCATGGTAATGTCCTTTTGTATTTCTTTACTTGTTTTTTGGGGGGTGAGTATTGATACCTAAAGATATTTATTGCTACATCACATTTCATTTCTCCACTATACGGTTCGCGATTGGCACAATATCTATACATAGTCTAGACAACTCCAGACGTGGAAGACTCTCCGCTAAGATGTCTCTAAGCTAGATATAAATTCACTACAAATTTTTACGAATAAGGGACTTCACAAGCTAGGAATTTTGTTTCAAATGGTTTGTTTAGCACCGAAAGAGTTAACTAATGGAATAAATCATACAATGTACTATCTTACTATTTTGATACATTTAATCCAAACAGTAAAAAATATAGAGACAATTTATCATATATTTTTTTCTCGGCTCTCTTATACTACCTCTGTTCCATAAAACAAGACCTATAAATTTATTTATAAGCAAAAAAATGCTGAATTTGCCGAAACATACATAAGCTAATATCATCATTTACAATATTTGGTAACTACACTATGATATATAATTTTTGGTGGATCTATTCATATTGATTTTGGATTTAAGATATTCATGTTTTTGTCTAGAAACATAGTCAAACTTAAACAATATTGACTTTGGACTAAATTCACAGATCTTGTTTTTGGAATGGAGGGAGTATATATGAATTTATTGCTCAAAATATATGTACATTAACACACATATATATAAGAAACTAATATGATTTTAGTTTGTATTTAATTTTCTCTTGATTTTATAAGAAAGTAACTATAGAATGGAGCAAATAAGCTAGAGCGGAAAATCATGATTTATCTCCATTCGCGTATTTTGAAATTTTAAAGATGAATGTCGGATAGTATTATCAGTCTACTGTAATACGTACTTTTCGATTTGTGGAAGTCTTTAATGCATATTCTAATATGAAATGATAAGTTCTTATTACTTTTTTCGAGACAATTCTACATACGCATAGAAAGATCCTAACGGATGTAATTCACATCCATGTATTGAATCGACACATTGATGTTTCTTCTACCTCGCAAACAACTCTGGGTCCTTTAAAAGATGAAACTAAGCTATTGTAAGTCGAGGTGAAGCCATGGCCATTGTATTAACTAACTTAGTTCTGGCCTTATGTGTTAAAATAATCCAATTCAATCTGTAGCGATACCTAGATATTCGCTAGTTATAAACCTTTGCATGGCTCGCATTGGAGACTGTCGACAAATTTATGCATGACATCATGGAAAATTCGAAGTTCACGATTTGCATTATGAGGAGGGATACGGCGTGTTGATTTCAAAGTTCAGTTCAGATTTTGAGACCACATCATCTCCTGTGGGCATGTGGTGTTTCTTGCTTCATTAAGCAGGGGTTTCTTGTGTGCCACACAAATTGCGTTATTCTTGTTGCATGTGACCATTTTAGATAGGGTAGCATGGGCAAGCTACACTCAATAGCTCTTTGTAAGTTACGTCCTGGGTGTGAGATAACGTCCAAGCATCCTGAATGCAATGCGCTCTCTTTTCTGTGGAAAAACCGTGAATGGAATATGCTGATTTGCTGGTGGAAGAAACCATAATCTCAAGCGGAAGTTGACAACATTGACATTGAGTGTTTATAAAGCAGGGACCATCGATTGCTGTCTCGCATCTAAACGTCACATTCCTAAATCATGGCTGATGCTGACAGGCTTAGAGGAAGTTTTTTTTATGCCCTGCCTAATATTCGCATAATAATATCCCCCAGCATATATCGGTATCAGTAACTTATGTTGCCCAACTGGAAGCACTTCAACTTCTATTGCGACCACACCCATGTCAATTGCACATGACTGGTGGTGGTAACTAAAAGGCGATTGCAACCTACAGTATATAAACTACCGACAACTTAAGATGGCTTTTCCTCCAGACTCATGCTAGACAACTGCTAGAAACATTATCTTACAACTTGCAAAACGAGGTACACGAGTAGTCCACCTCACACCCCACTCAAGCATAAAAAGAACTTGCCAAGTGCCAAGGACATGAATTATGAACCATTGCGACGTCCAGATCGCAGATCCAGCAATTACAAGTGGAGCAAGCAACTTTATGGCTGGGGCACGTACTGCCTCCGCGAAAAACAATCAAGGGAAACTAAACCAGAGGATAAGCTGGCAGAGCAATTTCTAAATCAAAAGCGTTACGGTGAACTCCATCAGAAATTTTTAGAACAGATTACTAGTACATGCCTCAAGCAACCAGGTCTTTTTGGCTCAGACGAAATTACACTCTGTACAGTGTTCATCGACGTATCAGAATAAAATATGATTCATGTTGCAGAAAACGGCAGGTACAACAGCAGCTACAAAATTGGTGGTGCAAAGAGAGAACTGGTCAGGGTTAACTGTTTAAGCCTCGACAGAAACAGCGGTACTGTCCCCATTGGTAGAAGCCTTTGCTTTCTTACTACCCTTCTTGCTTGATTTGCTTGATTTTCTTTTCTTGCCAGGCTTTTCCGGGCTCTCTTCTGCAGGTTCTGCTTGCGTGATTTCACCATTCTCCACTGATGGGACGTTTGTAACATCTGTGGCTGCGCTGGCATCTACCACATCCGGGTCTACGACAGACATCCGGGTCAAGGTGTAGTCCAGTAAAAATGTGCTGCGCACTAGTCTATCAACCCTGCTGAAGTGCCTTTGCGAATATGGAATAAGGCCCTCGAGGAGCTCACTGATGCCTTTTATCTGTACAAACAAAAGAAATGTCTCAGAAAGAGAGCAATAGTTTCTCACATATTATCGGCATTCTTAAACAGAGCTCTTCAAAATAGAGAAGTAAATACCTCCAGGATGTCAGTGGGAGGGAAGCTCCTCAACACCCGAAAAAGCACAAACTGTGCAACATGACAAAACTTGGGCTTTGTATTCCATTCGCGTATATACTCAAGAAGCACGCGAAGCCCTTCCTTTGGGAGACCAAGAAGGGCTTTTTCTATAGGGTCCTCTGGATCAGCTTTCCTGCACGCCCAACAATATATCAAATTTAATAAAGAAAAGCCATGTGACCTCCTTCAAAGATGCCTACCTGCAAAGCTGTGAGAATAACTCAAGAAGCCTGCGTGGTCTTCTAAGCTCAAATGCGAGTTGTATTGCTTTTGTGTAGTCAGAATCTGACACTGCATTTTCCAATTCCTGGCCCCTCAAAACTTCCTCCTCCTGCCACAGTGAATGCAGATAAGTGTCCAACATATATCCAAGGGGCCATAGGCACTCACAGAAGGAAGCATGTAAAGAAAGTGGCTAATCTATCAAGATTCAATAAACATTGTAAACCGAATGATATAAGCCAGGATCCCAATTACTAAACTACTGACTGCAAGTGTTCAATGGACGCAATGTTACAACCATTTTACAAGGACTAAAGATCGTGTTTTTGGTGTCGTAATTTTTTGGAAAGAAGATGTATTCTGAATCGTTTGCCCACAAAATTAGACGAATACAATGGCCTCGCATGCAAAGTTTAATGATGAAACTGTAATAGAATACCACACTTGCCTTTTTAAGGAAATCTTCCTGCTTATCTTCCACTGTGCAATCGTGCCAAAGGTTAAGATCAGAATCAGTTCCACCAGTAGCAAGCATTTCAGTTTTCCTCCCAACAGCCAATGCCCAAACCTGTTGAATAACTGGCAGTCAGATGGGAAAGCAACCCTTACTAATTCACGCAAATGGAAAAAATCTCCCATATTGCCTACAAATGGTATTGAACTAACTTTCCAAAGTTTACGTTAGATAGCTAATTGGATATTAGAATTGTTTTCATAAATCACACATTTTTTCCATAGATGAACTGGTTAATAAAGCCAAGCAAAAGCTCAAATGAACACATAAAATAATGATGGCAACTGACGAAGCTAATGGATCACACTGCCAAACTGCGCATCTCACACTGCTCTAGAATGAAACAGAACAATGGAAGTTTCAGTCAGATTGAATACAAGTCCGGTCCATCACTAGATTCTCTTAAGCAATGGTAACGAAACTTCAATTCATAGTGTTTTAGCTGCCAATGCAACAAATAGGCTATAATTCAACATACAAAAGAAACTATGCTACTGTCATATCCTAAAATGATGATGATCTACTGGGCTCAGATTACAAATGATAAATAGAGCAGAGCTATATAGCATACCTTCCCATCATGCTTGTCATAAGTAGCAATGCATTCATTTGTTTTTATTGTCCATAGCTTCACTAAACCATCACTTCCTACAGCAAGTAAATCACAAGAAGAGAGTCAGCAGAGTGTCCCACAACCCAATACCCGATAAAATAGAACAATTATTATGCGCAGATTTCTGATTACCACAAGAAACAAACTGAGTTCCACGTGAAAGGAATGAAGCTCTTAAAACACTTGATGTATGGCCCTCAAATGTCTTCAAGCATGAGCCATCAGGAACATGCCATATTTTGATTGTTCTGTCACCAGATGATGTTATGACACATCGTTCAACAGGAGAAAACTCAACTGACCAAATGCCCCTTTTATGCCCTTTAAGGACAACAGAGGACACTAGATTCGGGAGTTTCCATATGCATGCAGTTCGGTCCTACAGAATCATGGCAATGAGATCAGACAGTCCAATGGCGAGTCAAATCTTCAAGAAAATTTAGCATACTCAATTTCACCTCAGAACCACTGCAAACAAGGCCATCATCAGGTGACACAGACAGAGAATTAATATCTTTATCATGTGCAGCTACACCAGCCTTTGCTTTGAGAGGAACTTCACCGTTGGCATCAATGAGTGTATCATCCCAGGTCCAGACCTTGATGGTTCGGTCGCTAATAACAAAAGAAGTTTATTTTAGAAAATTATTAGCAATAAATGATAGAAATGTACAAGGAACTATCATTATGGTCGGAACTTGTAACAATGACTAAAGTGCTGAATAGTTCTGCTCATTCCAGGATTTGGTCTTAAGCACTGGTTCGCTAAACATGTTCGAGTCCACAAATAAAACCAGTAAAACAAACCAATGACCAAGACAGACTCAAGTTACATTACATACATGCCATGACTCCTTAAGCAATTCAATGGCTACACAGCTACTTACGGTAACTTCATTTCAAAAGGCAAAGCTAAATTTCCTCAGAACACCGCCCGTAGACATGCAAAACCATACCAAAACATGACATCTCAATACTTCTCAGGACCGACAGAAAACTAAACTTTAGCTATATATCAAGAAGAGTCATGATACATCACCCGTACAAATTCAAAAATCATAGAGGAATTGAATATCTCTATTAGCTGAAATGGAACCGTTATGAATTTCAAACTAACCTGCTGCCACTAACAAAAAAGTTCTTTGATTTCTTTGAGAAAGCAACACAACCAATAGCTCCTAGATGGCCTTTGCCGGTACCAATGCAGCTTCTTTTTTCCATATCCCACAACTTTACCTGTAAGGTACCAAATGTTAAATCTAAAATAGGAAAGTAGCACAGGACTAAATAACAGTTATCCCATAAAAATGTATGCTGTTTCAGCAATATCTTTAGGATACGACATATGACTTACGGTATTATCTTTGCTTCCAGTTACAACAAGTGTCTTCCCAGAAGCAGAGACACAAGTGTCAATGCAAACAATAATTTCAGTGTGGCCAGACAGCACATAAGAACATGACATTGATGCAACGTCATAAACACGGACCTGCATATGGAGGAAATGGTGTGAGAAATTAGAAATACAGAAATCCAAGAGAACTGTAATAACACTATTCACACGCACCTGCTCTAAGTTAGTGGCTACAGCAAGGTACTTTTCCTCTTCCCCAACAAATTTCAAATCGAGAATTTCATCGTTATAACCTATTAGACGTTTATATAGGTTCAACTGGAAGACCCCCTCATCAGTTCTTGTACAAGAATAGAACAAAAATTGTTGGTCAGCAGTGACACATAGCAATCCTTGGTCATCTGGCAACATAATAGTAGCTGTAAAGCCTCTTCTAGATTCCTCATTCTCTGTGTTGGTGGTTACATCGGACGACTGTTGCTCAAATACACAAACAGCGCTGTGGAATGACCAGAAAAGGGATTGAGAAATGTATTTAAGATACATATGAAGTATTAAAAAATTGTAAACGGCAAGAGCAACGACCAATGTACCTTTCCAAGCACCATATGCGTACAACTCCACGCTCACCAACTGTAAGACAATAACCATCTGCTTTTTCCTTCAAATTTGCCGGTTCGACACCCAGAAAAGCCAAGAAGCCACTTCCTGGTCCTATGAAGGAAACACCTTCTATCATTTCATATGTCGGTATTGTCTTCTTTGAGCTGTACTTCCGAAGATCCCACACATTCACAACCTACAGATACAGATGGTTTAAAAAAACTACATATACAGATGTTCCATTCACTCAAATTGTTGGTAGCTCACAAGAGAAAATGCATCATAACTTTGCAACGTATATACTGAAGAGTATTGAATTACTAGCTATGAAAAAAAATCTAGACAAATAAAAAGCATGATCTAACAAGCACTCTCCCCCATGAAGATCTTCTATTTTATGATCCCAGCTTTAGAAGAGTCTAGAGTAATGGCAAACCCCATGGAGCTCATGCATCTTCAAAGTACACTCTAGCACAACCAGAATATGGAAACGCTGGCTTAAAGACATACATAAAATTTATGCTAGTTTTGCCATATGAAACAGATTTTGACACTTCCTCTGTACCTTATCCCTCCCTGCACTGAGCAGTGTTTGCCCATCTTCTGATAATGCCAATGAAGTCACCGTTGTAAAGTGTGCCTTAAGCACAGCAACACATTTTTTGCTTTCAAGGTTCCAAACTCGCACGGTGCCATCATCACTTCCTGAAAATAACTAGACAAGTAGACATCCAGAAAATAAGTAGGGCATAAATACCTCAAATACATGGATAGATGGGAGTATATCATTAAAACCAAATATAGCTCAGGGCATCTAATACTAAGTTACTTAAACCAACAAGGAAAAAAGTCCACTTCCAGTTAATAATGTTCGAAAGTAAGACCGGCTATTTATCCGCAATAACATACTCACCAGAAGCCGCTTTGGATCTTTATGGAACATTATGGTTGTCACAACACCTGTGTGACCCCTAAAAAAATGCGTACAAAATCCACCATCTACATCCCACACGCACACCTTCTTGTCTGCTCCAGCGGTTGCAAGCAATCCACCAGACGCATGGCACGCCATGGCCATAACAGGACCATCATGTCCCTATACAACATTACAAAACAAAAGCACATACCTTAGATGCCAATATTGATGAACAAAAACATGCAGTACCAATATACTGAAATGAACATCTTTAGTTGCAGAAGATGTCGACTTTTATAAATGTAAATCCTCCATTCTGTCACTGCTTACGCCACCATGAAACTGGAATCGGTGCGCAGTTCTTCATGCAAGATGTAGCAAATGCTAGAGTTGTCATAAGAATGCATGCAAGTAATAACTCTGATGGCACAGAAAACCATCAAGGCATCAATCAACAGACTGCCAGGTATCACGATGTGAAGCATCCTGAGATTCTACCACCTATGCTTACACCATTGTTTGTACTTCTTCCAACAACACAAGCTTGGAAAAAATTCTAGAACAGACTATTTTGTATTGCCATAAGAAAGTGCGGCCTTTAACAGTTCCAGGTGCAAACTGGTGAATGAGTAGATACCGGATTACCTTCTCAAGACCAAGAACAACTTATGAATCAAGTGATACTGATACGTCGTGGAAAAACAAAAAAACAGCATTGGCCTAACCTATGCTCTTCACCTGAGATACTCACACAAAATTGCAACCCTATGTTCAATTTCACAAGTACATAAATTAATTCCCTACACACAATTTCACATGTCCATAAATTAATTCACTATGCTCAACTCCACACACAGATAAATGCTACTACCTCTGTTCCAAAATACCATATGCTCTAGTTCACCTGCCCCTCTACGATTAGCATTAGGATGCAACATTCCAAACAGGATACAGCACTCGGAAGGGCCACAAGACACACGAAGATTAGAAACACACCTTCCAACTGCGGATGCAAGTGCGGGACGCGAGGTCCCAGACCCTAATGAGCCTGCTGTGGCCGGCGGCGAAGAGGAGGCGGGAGTCGGGGGACAGCGCGAGGCCCGTGACGGCCTCGGAATCGCCATCGATTGGGTCCCCTATCGCGGAGGCGTCGGCAGCGGACACCACTCGAAGCTCGCTGCCGCAAGCGCACGCGAGGAACGCCTCTGCCTCGGTGTCGCCTTCGCGACCGGGGGCGCCGCTCCCGACGGCGAACGGCCCGCCAGTGTAGAACTGCTGCAGAGAGCGGTCGCAGCGGTAGTTCTTCTTAGGCCCCTGCGACAAAGCCATGGCGTGCCGGCGGGTGGGGTCGTCGGAGCCTGGGGTTCCGCGGTGGCGGCGGCGCGAGAAGGGGAGGAAGGGTTTAAGAGCTCAAAGCGGCGACAGTGCGTTCGGGGAGGGAGAGAAGCCTAAAGCGTTGTGCAATCCGACATGTGGGACCAGGACGCAGTAATACAGGTTACGACGTTGAGGACCATGGCTTCTTGGGCTCACGTTTTCCTTTTATTTTTTAGAATAACGTGTTGGGCTCATATGCGGGATGGGTAAAAAGCCCTTGAAGACCAGGCAGAATGGATAAAATTGATTCAAGTTTAAAAAAAAATCATAAACCAAACTTATTTCACCCGTCTAATCTTTTCGAGTAGCGATTTAACACAAAAACGCTATACTTACCTGAAAAAAAAAGCTATGCTTAACAGGGTAGCGCATTTCTAAAGACGCTACACATCTTACCAGCATGGCACGCATGTCACAGGGATCGTTTTGATAGCGACGCACGTACTGTGACGGTTATGTGTAAAATGTTACACTACTCTATATTATATACTATGTCTATATATAGTTGATTAAACACTATAATGGTTGAGTTGGTAGAACCTTTTGTTAGCTATTGCTAGATCACGAGTTTAACTCCTCATAGCATCACTTTTTATTTTTATTTTTTAAATCTATGACGTTGCTTTTATAGTTGGACATATCACGATATATTAACTCTAGTCTTCTTATATTTATTTTAAAAACAGTTTTACTTAGCATTAATATAAGAAGTCTACTATATTTATTTTAAAAATAGTTTTACTTAGTGTTAATATAAGAAGTCTAGAGTTAATATTTATTCATACGATAGAAGTATATGCATGAAACACAGAATTGAAAACAAAAAAAATATAAGGATTCACATGAACACAAAAACTATAAGATGTTATCATGGCACTTACGACATTGGTCGCATTCTTCATACGTAGGACTTTGGAAAAGCAAGTCCAAATAGATTATAAAATTCCTTTGTATCACCCTTCATACTAATATCAAAGAAAAGTTTGAGGGCTCATTTGATTCAAAGGATTTGTAAAACATAATAATAGGAAAAGTGCAGGAATAGAATGGCATGACATTTAGAATCCTACGAAAATAAAAAATGCAGGAATCAATAAGATAAGATGTTTGATTGCACCGATAGAAAAAACGCAGAAAATTTTAGAAGAATTTAAGTACATGTCATAGTTGTCATAGACACATATTTTTTTTTCAAGAGGTCTCACCTCTTGTTAGAAGTCCTATAGGATTGTAGTGTAGAAAAGCAATGAATAGGAATTTTGTAGGATTTATTTTTTTTAAACAAACACACTCTATTGAAAAAATTCTATGGATTAGAATCCAATAGAATTCCTTTAAAAATCATTTGAATCAAACATGCCCTAATTTGTTTTTTTTCTGTGCTCCATTCTTCTACTCCAAATAGATGAATAGTTAGGTCATATCCACCCGGCCGACTCAACCGATCGATCTAAACAGTTCGTTTCTGTCTGTTTGGGTCCACGGTCGCTTTTGGATCGTGGTCTAGCCTGTCCGGCCAACCGCGTCCAACAGTTCGACCCATCTGTTTGTCTTCCCCCGCTGTTACCACTTGACACCCTCGCGATGAGACGTTAATAGCGACCCAACATCGGCTATCAACGTCGGCGGCGGCTTCCCGCACGAACGATATTTCCTGCCATCGTTTTCCGCACGAGTGCCTGTACATGGGTATGGGTGAGAAGCGGCCGGGTCCATGTACACATGGGCCGCTCGGTACCATAGCTGGGGATAACCTCTCATGTGGCCTATGTACTAACTGAAAAGTCTACTGCTAAAATGGCCAGTGCAACGTCACTTTTCTCCTGGAATCTTGTTCTCTACTGTGCTTTTCTTGAAATCGTGCTTTTCTTGGAATCCAGCTTCTTTGCTAAATTGTAGAAATAGAATATAAAACAGCCAACGACGACATCTTTTCTGAAACTCAAAGCGTCAAACTGTTTCTAAACAGACAAATAGGTCGTGTATCTCTTCTGAAGATGGGATTGCGAAAGATGACGGCGGCTACTACTATGGGTCTGCCGGACCGGTTTGAGTTCCTTGCGCGTCAATGGGCGGCAGGTTGAGCTATCGGTTTCTTAGATGAGGCGCGTCGGTGTGATGTCAGGGCAAATGGCCCTGTTCATGGGCATCCCCCTCATATGTTTAGGTGTAGCGATGATGCTAGGATTGGTGGATTTCGGTTTGATCCTTGTATTTCTCCTTGCAAGGTTTAGTGAATAATTAATAAAGCAGGCTGTGTGCATCGCTCGATGCAGAGGCCTGGGGTTTTCATCTCCTTTTCGAAAAGAAAAAAAGTCTTGTATCCATGTGTACTGTTTTTGTCTTTTCATATTTTGAAACATTCTATATGCTGCCTAGAAAAAGACAAAAGAATATGCTTGGAAAGTCTTTTATGGTGTTTTACATAGGTTGTAGAAAATGACTTTTTTCTATGTCTGCATACAATATGTACCACATGTATACCCGTGAATTTTAAAGAAATAGTTAAAATAAGTTTTTCTACGGTAGGAGCATCTGTCAAAGCGGATTTCCGATTCATGTATTACGGGTGTACATGGGGTTAGCGTGTGCTGCAACGCTTAAGTACTCAAGCAATTAGTCAAGTGCATGTATTGATTGTACATTAGTTGTGGTCTTGTGGTAATTCAGCGGATGAATGCATGCATCATTCACTGTCGTGTCCGTACGCATTTAGCTACATGCATCTTAAAACGAGTTTCGACTGAGAACTAAGGTAGAGACCAGTCAAGTCATAATCCACCGTATTTGCATAGCGATTCGTGTGTCACGTTGAATTGCAAGCGGTGTTGTAAATAAGATTTTCAGTTGCAAACGAGGTTGCAACGAAGACAAGTAAAGTTAGAATTGGAAATATTTATAGTTACAAGTGGGCTTGTAACTGAGATTGCATGACATCGTCTGACTGAGTTAGAGACACCCTTTCAAAACAATGCGTTATTAGAGGAGGTCTGTGTCCGTACCATGTGAAGAATCATAGGTTCTGGACACGACGCTTTGCTTGGAGGTGACATGTTCGCTCATAGCGACATGCGGTTTCGCCGAGAGACGTGTCCGTGCATGGCTAGAGAGTAGCGAACACTCTCGGACATATAATTAGGTTTGGCCATTTGGATCATCTCGTTGTTTCTGATGTTCATGGTAATATTAAGTCCATTCAACTGTGACGAGCACTCGTGGTATAAATGATTCAGAGCACGTACATACTGTATGACACTCCGCATCATGAGAGCGTATGCGTGAATAAAAAGACATATACGTGAAGTTAGTTCTTCATCCATGAGAAAGAACACTTAAAGTGAAGAGGAAGAAAGAAGAGAACAAACTCTACCATAGGAACTTGCGTCGGTGATTCTAGAGGTTCGCCGTTCTTATGGATGTGTCAGGGTATATGAATCAAAGAGATCAAAGAGTTGAATCAAATGTGTGCGTAAACCCGATTGTGGATTCATGTTGTCGCCTGACATTTTTTCTTACAACTAGTGTCGAAGCATGGTTATTTGCACATTTGATTCACCATAAAAGTATCGATTCTTTGATTCTACTAACTGCTTTTGACTCGAAGTGATGTCTTAATAATTTATGAAGATGGACAAATTAAGTCTTATCATATTGACCTTTTGATTCATATATTGTGGAATTGGGAGAAGAAAAGTTGTCTTGTTTTGACATGCCTTTAATGATGTAAATGTTGCATGGTAATTGCACTTCTTATTCTCATTGATGCTTTCGAATTCTTGTATGACAATGCTTTTCATTTTTTTGTTGGAGGATACCGTCAAGTATGAAGGAGTGATTTATTTTCTCTCAATAAAATGATGAAATTATGGTCAACGTAATCAAGGTTTTGATCATTAATTTTGGACCAAGTACTCATAGCATAATTGATATGTATAGCATGTGAATATGATGGTGCCGTTGTTGGAAGATAAATGTTTTCAATGATCTCCTTATTATCTTTGAATTTTTGTTCTTGTTCCATAGAAGGGAAGGTCAAGGACGACATGTACGGTGATGCTAGCAATGGTGAAAGTTGGGGGTTGAAAGGATAGAGATGTCGCCTAGAGGGGGGTGAATAGGCAATTTCAAAACTATTATGGTTTTGGCTTGATAGAATGCGGAATTAAAATAACATTTATTTTACAAGCACAAAACCTAAATACACTAGGCTCAACTAAGTGCACCAACAACAAGTGAAGCTAAGCAAGATAGTGAAGGGTTTCGCAGCATAGTAAATCAAAAAAATTCTACGGATGCGAACAAGAAAGCCAAGATATAATCTAGAAGATGCAATCAACGAGAGAGATAGATGAGATCTTCATACCCTTGAAGAAATCGCACAGCGTAAACGTTCAACAGAACGTGGGTGATGTAGTCGAACTAGCCTTTTCCTCCTCGCGATCCGATTCGATCCAATGCCGCAAGTGGCGGCGCCTCCGATAGATGCACACGTACGGTGTCGCAACGTCTCCTCCTTCCTTGGTCCAGCAAGTGGGGTGGAGAGATGGATTGGATCTGCAGCACGACGGCGTGGTGCTATGGTGGAGAGTTTCTGCGGCATGGCTTCGCCTACGCGCAGTCGGGAGAGAGAGGTGGAAGGGCAGCAGGACGGCGGCTAGGGTTGGAGGAGTGGGGGGAGGGGTGCGCCCCTGCCCACCTTATATAGGGGGCTGGCTGGCCCCCTTGGCCCCTCCTCCAAGCCCTAGGGCGGCGGCCACAAGGGTTGGAGTAGGGGGCAAGTTTCCCCCCTCCTTCTAGAAGGGTTCCCTAGGGTTTCCCCTAGGGTTTGGCCGGCTCGGACTATGGGGCCCTGTGCCCCTGGCCCAAAGCGGCCAGGGCACTCCCTCTTAGGCCCATGCAGCCCTCCGACAAGTGGGGCCACGTTGGTCCCACTCCGGAAGCTTCTAGAACCTTTCGGTACAATACTGAATACTTCGAAACAATTCCGAAATCCAAAACCTGCTTTCCTTTATATGAATCTTATTCTCCTGACCATTCCGGAACCTCTCGTGATGTCCTGGATCTCATCCGAGACTCCGAACAAAAACTCATAAACCAATTATCCATTCTATCCTAGCGTCGAGGCACGTTAAGTGTGTGACCCTACGGGTTCGAGAATATGCAGATATGATCTTCTATCAATAATCAACAGCGGGATCTGGAAACCCATATTGACTCTCACATATTCATCGATGATCATATCCAATGAACCACGATGCCAGGATTCAATTAATCCCATATATGTATTCCTTTCATCACGCGATATTTTATTTGCCCGAGATTCGATCGTTGGTATCGACATACCTATTTCAATCTCGTTCACAGCAAGTACTTTACTCGTTCCTTAATCCGATATCACTTTGTGATTAACTCCTTAACCACGTGCTTGCAAGCGGTGTTGATATCGATTACCGAGTGGGCCCGAAGTATATCTCTCCGACTCGGGAGGGACAAATTCCATATCGATACATACAACCCAACAAGTACTTTCCGATCACCTGAGAGACACCTTTATGATCACCCTCACATAGGATGATGTTTGATGACCTCAAAGCTTTCTTCCGATACCAGGGAGTTGTATTATCTCATGGTCTAAGGAATACAATACTTGACATAAGAAAAAGGTTCGCAAAGATGAACACGATGACACGATCTAATTGCTCTGCTTAATTTGGGTCTATCCATCACATCATTCTCCTAATGACATGATCTCATTATTAATCGACAACTCATGTCTATGGTTAAGAAACCTTAACCATCATTAATCAATGAGCTAGTCCATAGAGGCGTACTAGGGACACGGTGTTGTTCACAAACCACACAAGTATCAAAGTTTCTGCTTAATACAATTCTAGCATGGAATATAAACTTTACCATGAACAAGAATTATAACAATAAAACTTTTATTATTGCCTCTAGGGCATAATTCCAACAGATAGCACAAGATAAATATACCACAAGTGATAAGCAAGATATAAGTACTTCTTGATGGCTATCACAAGGAAAGTAAGCTCGGGTATAGAGATAACCGAGGCACGCGGAGACGAAGATGTATTCCCGTGTTCCCTTACAAGTAAGGTATGTCACGTTGGAGAGGTGTGAGATTCTACGAAGGATTTTCCAACGCCACGAAGGCTCACCTTCTTCTCCGAGTCTATCCCACAAAGAAATATACCCTTTCCTTATGGCTAGCTTTTACTTCACTCTGTAGATGGCAAGCTCCACAACCACTTCACAAGCTCCACGAAGGATAAGCTCGGGTTTCTTCACAATCTTCTACGAAGAGGACACCGCGGCACCAACCGCCAAGCCAACTAGGAGGTCACCCTTCAAGAGTAACAAGATCACGGTCTCTCACTCGAACAAATCGTAATGGAGAGCTCAACACTTATGCAAGAATGCAAAGCAAGACCACCAAGGGTGCTCAAATCCTTCACTCTCAAATCCCACCAAAGCAACAAGTGCTAGGGAGGAATTAGAGAGGAAGAACAATGGTGGAAGTCAACAAATGACTCCAAGATCTAGATCCAATGGGTTCCCCTTACTTAGAGGAGGAATTGGTTGGTGAGGATTGTAAATCTAGATCTTTTCTTTCAAAGCCCTCAAAAAGATGCAAGAATCATAGGAGGGAAGGGGGAGGAAGCAAGCTCAAGAGGTTCAACAATGGAGGTCAATTTCGTGGTCAACAACACTTAGAAACTTTAGGGTAAGAACCCCCTTTTATAGGGGAAAGCAAATATGGCCGTTAGGAGAAAACTGTGAATCCGGTTAAAAGTTCGGTTGAATCGTCTCGAGAACCGGATGGTCCGGTTCTCAGCCCGGAAAACCGGACTCCAACCAGGTTTGTTACTGACCCCAGCCTCGGTTAGACTCAAAGTAACAAAACCGAAAATCCCGGTTTAAGATCCGGTTTTCCGGTCCTGGCACCGGACCACCCGGTCTGGGAGCCGGTTGAACCCAATCCACAACCGGGATGAAACAGGCTTCACGAAAAACGCAATAACTTTTGCATCCGGACTCCAATTTCGATGATATTGGGCTTGTTTTGATGAGGACAACAAGCTCTACAATATTGTGCAGAGAAACATCATAGAAAAACAAAGGGGGATAGAACCAAATGAAGAAAGGTAAGAAGCCTCCCTCAATAAGAACCGATAATACCTTCAAACTCGAAAACGCCATAGAAGATGCATAGGAATTCCGTTTTCGATGAACTTGGGCTTGTTGAAGAGCTAGAAACAAGCTCAAGAACCTCACATGGAGAAACACCAAGAATAAAAAAAATAGGAATATGCAAAGTATGCAAAGGATTGAGCTCCATATGACGATGTGATCAAGTTACACAACCAAAAGCCCCTCTTGATAGTGCGGCTATCTATCCTATAACCCGGTCTCCCAACAACCACCTTGAGACCGGTAAAAGGAAAACCTATCAAGGACATACCTTTGCCTTGCGCATCCCGCTTGATCTTGATGACAATGCTTCAAGATCCACCCAAGCCGAAATGCAACACTTGATCATTGTTGCTTCGCGAAGACTCCTAATTTGCTCCCCCATACACCACTATGGGATAGCTTCATTAATACATGTCTTCACATGTCCATTATCACCAATATGGATGGCAAGCTTCAAGCAAATGATCTTCTCGAGATGCTTATCTTGAACTTGCCCTTCTCAACCTTGATGACGATCACCACTTGATGACATCCTTTCATGGGCTATATAAGATCTTCACTTTTGAAGCATGCCCATGGAAAGATACCTATCCCATATAGAAAACACAAAGGCACACATATAATGGGTTAGTTCATGATTCATAATTGACAAGGCTTACCATACCACAAGATCCATGTGGCACATTCTTTATGCTTCATGTGTTGACCAACTTGAAATCACTCTTTGTATTGGTCAACCAAGTATCTTCTCGTGCTCCATCTTAATATCTTGAGGTACATAAGGAACTCTTCATTTGATTACATGCTCTAAATATTAGTCAACCATAGCTCAACTAATGATGCTATCATGACACCGACTTAGAGCCATATCTTGAATTCTTCTATTGAGATCACACTCTCAAGATCTTGATCATATCATATTCTTCTCTTCAACTCGGTGATTTTGATGCCAATACTCAAGGTATATCTTTATCTTCATGGCATCCATACTTGAATCCAACACATGGACTACAAGCATGACCCATGGAATATTCCTTCATATAAAACTCAGTGAAAACATTAGTCCATAGGGATTGTCATTAATCACCAAAACCACACATAGGGGCAATTACCCTTTCAATCTCCCCCATTTTGGTAATTGATGACAATCACAACAAGAGGGTTTATATAATGAATATTAGAAACAAGTATACAGATTATCCGAGAATAAGTTGTATACAAGAGGTTGTATTTGATATGGTTAAGTAACACAAAGATACTATCCCATATCAAAACCGATTCTACTCACATAAACTACAACTAATGCAGGAGATGTGAGTAGAACAAACATATATAGAGCAAACTCCCCCACAATATATGCACGTGTGATGATCTTGAATTTCATTGCATACATTGTCAAACATAACCTTTGGGAGAGTTTCCACTATATATACAACCATGCAAAACATAATAAAGATGAAATGCATGAAAGGCAAACACTTAAGAACAAACCAATCTTAAGTAGAAAACCATTTCCCTTAAAACCCTCTAAACTTCTCCCCCGTTGACAACAAGTGCCAAAATGGATAACAAGGTTAGAAGGACAATATAGTATGAGTTCCTACACAAGGTGTGCATTACTCGTAATATGAATGAAATCACATGCACATATCCAATGACGAACACTTGGAGGAAATCAAACTATATTGAGGATCAAGGATTGCTAAAAGGATAGCAAGGTGAAGGAACTTCAACGGATGAAGCAAGCAATCAAAATATCCAAATAATAAAATGGACAAATAGTGCTCTAAGTGAAATAAGTAAGCTCCCCAAGGTTCGTGCATAAATTAGTTGTTTCATTTGAATACAATATGCACAAACATGGAATCCTCACTCCCTATATATTATTTAGAACACAACCAAGATACAAGGATTAGATATAAACCAATACACTTGTCAAGACAAGCTTAAGTCAAAAAGAAACCAAATATGAGATATGAGTGTGTGAAGATGCAATAAAAGTAAACCAAGCACTCATAAATCAAGACCTTACCAAAACCATTAAAAATCAAGAGGATAAGAGTGATGGTCGGAAAAGAGCGAGCATATCAAGGCGAGAGATTAACACTCTTGTGTATATAAGTTTCTAAGGGAAAAAACATGAGAATAATCCACAAAGAAACATCCACACACAAGAGGTTAATAAAAAGAATACATGATATCCAAGTGGAAGTCATAAGATATACCAAAAAGGATATTTTGCTTAAGTGCATATATAGCCCATGGCTCTATTTTATCTTGTGGTATATCAATGAACTTCACCAAATAAAAACAAAAAATCTCAAAACCATCACAACTAACACTAAGGGAACTAATGCTAGTTGGGATACTTTGAGAAAGGCAACAAGTATCAAAAGGAATGATTCAATGAAATTTTAACAATATTGCGCATGAGAGTACCTTGAGGAGTTGATATGCAATAAATTGATAGAAGGCATATTTAGAATTGGTGAATCATGAACATGATTTTATATACTCCCCATTATATGCATCATCTCAAATTACTCACATAAGCAATAAGGATACAGAAGTCTTTCAAAGATAATTGCAAGAATCGAACATTTACAAACAAATAAATTCATGCCAAGATGCAACCTACAAGAGATAGGATGGAAGAATAGTATGCATGAATAAGATACTTGTTACCGAGATAGCAATGGTATGATGTAGTAGATAAGAATTTTTAGATCATCCTAGCTTGGATCCAATTATCATGTGGTGACAACACTTTCCTTATAGACGAGATAAGCATCCATTGCATCTTCAATGTACCTAAAACAACATTCAAGTACATCTTGGTCCCCAAACTTATTGGGTCCAAAGTGGTTAGAATAACCACAACACATAGGATACACTCCATAAAAATATGTGCATATTTAGAGATGAAATTTGAATTTCATGGACATCTTAGCCGTTTAAGGATTTGATGGAGTATACCCTATATATTGGATCAAAGAAAGCAAAACATGATATAAGATATACATTTAGTAAACATGCATGCACGAGACTTTCAAGATCCAACGAAGATATACTTTGGACAAATCACCAAAAATATTCAAGAAGGCATACAAGGTGTGACAAAATACATTTGTTGTCCAAACTATATCAAAGAATCAAATCAACACAAGATTTGTACAACAAAGTTCAACAAATGAACCGAGCAAAAACTATTAAGCATGAAGGATAAAATAAAAACACAACTGCTCAAAGATTTATCTCATTCAAGAAAATAAAATAGAGAATAAAGAATGAGATAAAAAAACTCCCAAAAGAGCAAGGTTTCAACAAATAAACCAAACCCTTAACACTTTTCACAATGGCACAAGGTTCCGAGAAGAAAAGGTTTGTCTTCCACTAAAACACATTTGATAATAATCAAAAACATCATCAAAGAGATGTTCAAAAGCCAAGGAAGACAATGGGAGCCACACCAAAGTTTTGGAAAGAAAATAAGGCAATAAGAGGTTAACTCCAAAGTGAAGATGATACACAAATGCTACCACACACAAGTATATCAATTGTCGAAGACAATGAATGTATTGGAATAGATTTCCGGTGGTATATTGCATGGATATTAAAGATAAATATTCACAATAAAAAGCATAGGATAGAAATAAAAATATTAAGCACTATGCAAAGATAGAGATTTTTTATAGCTTCAACTAGTCACACAATCATGCAAAGCAATGATTAGAATAACTTGAAGAAAATGGTATCCCAAATAAGATATAGAGATATGTATTTGAGAAAGACCGCACCAATAATTTCTTACTCAAACAAAGACCAAAAAGACGAGCAATAAAAGCTTCTAACAAAAATAGGACCTTGTTTGATCCAACATGCCACCTAGAAACAAGATAATCAACAATATCAACTCTAAGTGGCACTAGCTCATATGTTCACATTTCCTAGGATTGTGATATTCAAAATAAGCATATTACTCCCACATAATGTAATATTCATTTTTTATAAGAGGCAAAACAACCTCGACTAGAGATAATTAATGGTCATTTAGAATTTGAATTTCTCATGAGTATGATACACCACATAGTGACTATATAAGCTTGCAATATCAATACTAAGTGGTAGTATTCATGTACACGTATTTTAAGGTTTGAGAGATGCGCAAGGCATGTCACTCCCCCAAAATGGTATGTTCCATTAACCACTCTAAAAGAGCCAAATAAGATATCATCAAGATGCATTAGAGGCTCAAAATAAAACACATGAGTAAATGATGTGCCAAACACCTAGACATACTTGAATACACAAAATAATCAAGTATGAGGCACACCAAATACAAACACATACTTGGTACAAAACCAGAACATGTAAAGGGGCAAGTAACTTACAATATAAATGAGTTAAGTACAAGTTACCGCGAAGAGGCACATTGGATAAGATAGGGAAATAATAATCCTTAGGACTTGGCTTGATCAAATATAACATATGAAGATCCCTTAATTCTTCATGAGTTAGCCAAGTCTCCAATGCCCTCCATAAACACCTATTGATCAAGTTTGAGCTAGTTGGTCCCCAACCAAGTTGGGTCCTAAGAGGTTAGTCACAATAGGCTTGGCAACCCAAATGGTTCTTTTCTTGACACCACTTTGAGTTCCAGCAAACTTGGCAAACACATTACCATCCTTATCCTTCCTAAGAGAATAATCATCATCAATCATGATAGGATTAGATAAGGTACCGTTTGAACATGAAGAAGCAAAGTGCCCCTTCACACGACATATGTAGCAACAAGTGCTCCCATTTCTCTTCTTCATTGATTTCTTGGCTTGGGGAGCATTATCTTGATTCTTATTTGGAAGTGGCCTAACTTCAACTTGGGCTTGAACTTGAACTTGTGGCCGCTTCCCTTGTTGCTTCTCACTCAAGTGATTTTTCTTCAATGGACAAGATATTACATGATGTCCTTCAACCTTGCACTTTAAGCAAATAATCTTGGCCAAATTATTGACTTGGTCTTGGCCCTTCTTCTTGTTGCTCCTGGACTTGTTCTTTTTATTGGAGTTGAATCCAAGTCCACTTTTATCATTAGGGGATTTTTGCACACTCAAGATATTATCGAGTGTGGATTTCCCTTCATGACTATTTTCCAAGTCATTCCTTAAGGAAGTGACTTGGGCCTTGAGCTCTTTTATTTCCTATATATGGTTAGTAGAAATACAAGTACTAGAGGAAGTAGAAGCTTCATTGTTAGAGCAACAAGGCAAAGAAATTAATCCAACACAAGGTTTATCAATAGTATGGCTAGATGGATTACTAGGACTAGCACATGGCAAAATAGCATTTTGAGTAGAAGTTGTGCTAATGTCCAAAAGAGGCTCATAAGATGTTATCTTGGTAATACTTGCCTCACAAGCTAACTTTATCCCATCATGGGATATTAAAAGATCATTATGAGAGCCCGAGAGCTTTTCATGACTTTCTTCCAATTTCCTATACTTGCTAGTTAGCAACTCAAGTTGAGCCCTTAGCTCAACATTCTCATTTAGGGTAGATGCTTCACAAGAAGTAGAGTTAGTAGCACAATCATCATTAATGGATTTTTCCTTTTCAAGCTCATAAGATTCAATTTTTTGTGTGAGGAGACTATTAGTGTTCTTCTCCTCGGCAAGCTCTTGCTTAAGGAGATTGAATCTATGACTCTCATCATCAAGTTGGAAATCCAACTCCTCTATGGTTCCCGTTTGTTTAGTTATGGTGTCCATAACGTGTTTGATACAAGTAACGACCTTATTATTACCACGAAGAGAGGTACACAAAAAGGTCAACTCAATCAAGAGACCACTAGTATCCTCATCAATGTCATCATCACTATCATCATTATCATTGCTATTATCTTTAGACGACATATTGGGATCCAAAATAGGAGATACCTTTGATCCTCTTGCCATAAGGCACATGTGAGCACGTGAGGATAAAGATGAGGATATTCTTGAATCTTCATTCATGATCATGTCTTGCTCCATAGAATGTTTTATTTCCTCTACATTGTTAGATAAACAACTAAAGGAAATGTAAGCATTTTGTTCATGGGAATAAGTCAAATCAATCATATCATCTACACTAGTACTCAAATAATTTCTAGAAGATATGCAAGGACTAGCAACAAAATGGGATATAACATCATTTTTGCAAGAAGTGCTTAAGTCCAAACTCTCTACACCATTATCATTTATAGAACGAGAATAGTTGGTGTAAAGAGAAACACTACCATCATCACATATGATTTTTCCACTCACCATGACATTACCCTGTGACTTGTCACATGTAAGTGAAGTGGGAAGAACTGAAATCTCATCGCGGCCGGAGGTGGAAGCAACTTGGAGCTCTTCATGATGTGAGGGAGAAGAGAGCTCCTTGGAGATACCATCGACCCTTTGAGGAATGGAACCACCAAATATTTCTTTAAGCTTGGTCCACATCTCATGAGATGACTTGCGCTTTACAATCATTAAGAACTAATTAACTGTGGGGCTCAAGGAGAAAATAATCTCATTAGATACTTGAGCTTCGAGATGTAAATTTTTCTCATCCTCTAAAGATAGATTTTGAGGATCCATAGGAGGAGAAAAACCTACATCTAGAAATCGCTCAATATTTGGACACAAGGTCCAAAGATTACAAATCAAGCAATTTCTCCACAAAGCATAATTTGTGCCATCAAAGATAATTGTGTCATTGTGCACTATAATACTAGTCGACATCTTTACACTCTAGGCGGTGAAGCCTAAACAAGGAGAGAACTTGCTCTGATACCAATTGAAAGGATAGAGATGTCGCCTAGAGGGGGGTGAATAGACAATTTCAAAACTATTATGGTTTTGGCTTGATAGAATGTGGAATTAAACTAACATTTATTTTACAAGCACAAAACCTAATTACACTAGGCTCAACTAAATGCACCAACAACAAGCTAAGCTAAGCAAGATAGCACAAGATAAATATACCACAAGTGATAAGCAAGATATAAGTACTTCAAGCTCGATGGCTATCACAACGAAAGTAAGCTCGGGTATAGAGATAACTGAGACACGCGAAGACGAAGATGTATTCCCGTGTTCCCTTACAAGTAAGGTATGTCACGTTGGAGAGGTGTGGGATTCCACAAAGGATTTCCAACGCCACGAAGGCTTGCCTTCTTCTCTGAGTCTATCCCACGAAGGAATAGGCCCTTTCCTTATGGCTAGCTTTTCCTCCACTCCAAAGATGGAAAGCTCCACAACCACTTCACAAGCTCCACAAAGGAGAAGCCCAGGTCTCTTCACAATCTTCTACGAAGAGGACACCGCGACACCAACTGCCAAGCCAACTAGGAGGTCACCCTCCAAGAGTAACAATCTCATGGTCTCTCAATCGAACAAATCGTAATGGAGAGCTCAACACTTATGCAAGAATGCAAAGCAAGACCACCAAGGGTGCTCAAATCCTTTACTCTCAAATCCCACCAAACCAACAAGTTCTAGGGAGGAATTAGAGAGGAAGAACAATGGTGGAAGTCAACAAATGACTCCAAGATCTAGATCCAATGAGTTCCCCTCACTCAGAGGAGGAATTGGTTGGTGGGGATTGTAGATCTAGATCTCCTCTTCCAAAGCCCTCAAAAAGATGCAAGAATCATAGGAGGGAAGGGGGAGGAAGCAAGCTCAAGAGTTTCAACAATGGAGGTCAATTTCGTGGTCAAGAACACTTATAAACATTGGGGGGAAGAACCCCTTTTTATAGGGGAAAGCAAATATGTCCGTTAGGAGAAAACTGTGCGAATACGGTTGAAAGTTCGGTTGGACCGGCTCTAGAACCGGACCGTCCGGTTCTCAGCCCAGAAAACCGGACTCCAACCAGGTTTGGTTACAGACTCCAGCCTCGGTTAGACTCGGAGTAACAAAACTGAAAATCCCGGTTTAAGATCTGGTTTTCCAGTCCTGGCACCGGACCACCCGGTCTAGGAGCCGGTTGAATCGAATCCACAACCGGGATGAAACATGCTTGACGAAAAACGCAATAACTTTTGCATCCGGACTCCAATTTCGATGATATTGGGCTTGTTTTGATGAGGACAACAAGCTCTACAATATTGTGCAGAGAAACATCATAGAAAAACAAAGGGGGATAGAACCAAATGAAGAAAGGTAAGAAGCCTCCCTCAATAAGAACCGATAATATCTTCAAACTCGAAAACGCCATAGAAGATGCATAGGAATTCCGTTTTCGATGAACTTGGGCTTGTTGAAGAGCTAGAAACAAGCTCAAGAACCTCACATGGAGAAACACCAAGAATAAAAAAAATAGGAAGATGCAAAGTATGCAAAGGATTGAGCTCCATATGACGATGTGATCAAGTTACACAACCAAAAGCCCCTCTTGACACAACCAAAAGCCCCTCTTGATAGTGCGGCTATCTATCCTATAACCCGGTCTCCCAACAACCACCTTGAGACCGGTAAAAGGAAAACCTATCAAGGACATACCTTTTCCTTGCGCATCCCGCTTGATCTTGATGACAACGCTTCAAGCTCCACCCAAGCCGAAATGCAACACTTGATCATTGTTGCTTCGTGAAGACTCCTAATTTGCTCCCCCATACACCACTATGGGATAGCTTCATTAATACATGTCTTCACATGTCCATTATCACCAATATGGACGACAAGCTTCAAGCAAATGATCTTCTCAAGATGCTTATCTTGAACTTGACCTTCTCAACCTTGATGACGATCACCACTTGATGACATCCTTTCATGGGCTATATAAGATCTTCACTTTTGAAGCATTGATGTCTACGCACTTCTATTCTTGTAGACAGTTGTTGGGCTTACAAGTGCAGAGGTTTGTAGAACAGCAACATGTTCCCCTTAAGTGGATTAGCCAAGGTTTATCGAACCCAGGGAGGAAGTGGTCAAAGGTATTCCCTCTCAAGTAATCCTGCAATCAAGATACAAGAAGTCTCTTGTGTCCCCAACACACCCAATGCACATGTAAGGTGTATAGGTGCACTAGTTGGGCAAAGAGATATTGAAATACAAGTGGTAACGGTGCCAGAAAATAGCTTGACGGTGAGGTAAAGACTAAAGGCAACAAGAAGGAAGCAAGCAAACATGCAACAGATCTAGTAGCAAACGATGTTTCAATGCTTAGAAACAAGGCCTCGGGATCATACTTTCACTAGTGAACACTCTCTCATATAAATATCCTCTCTTCATGATACTACTCTTAACTACTCTCTGGTTGGACACTCTAATCATCGGTAGGGCTATAACAACACTCCTCAAAGTCCGCCTTCCCCAATCTAGATAACCCCACACTGTCACCTTGAGCGCTAGATGGTTCCAACAAACACCACAATTTCATAAGGACATCCAACTCCAAATATAACTCATAACAAATATTCAATCTAGCCAAAGTGCCACACACGGTATGCACGCTGTCACTTTCACACACGTGGGGAAAAGCATAGATCTATTAAAGCACAAAGAGTATTTATGTAGACTCAAACCTAAGTGCCACCATGGCGTGCACGCTGTCAATTTCACACACACATGGGGAGAGCAGAGATCTATTGAAGCACTTGAGTAGCAAGGTAGATCTACTTGATTACAAAGCTCATGACCACAACAAGATCATGCACAGAGAGAGATGAACACATAGCTATCGGTAGAGCCCTTAGCCTCGAGCAAGAACTACTCCCTCCTCATCATGGGAATCAACAACGGTGATGAAGATGGCGATGGATATCGATGGAGATAGCCCCGGGGGCGCTTCCCCATCCCGGCAGGGTGTCGGAACAGAGACTTCCTGTCCCCCGAATCTCCCTTCCGGTGGCGGCGGCGCTACGGAGGTTTTCGTGGATTTCTTCTGGATTCCCTAGGGTTTTGGGTCGGAGGCTTCTTATAGGCGCAGGAATCAAGGTCGGTGGGGGTCCAGGGGGCCCACACCCCCTATGGGCGCCTCCAGGGCTTGCTCGCGCCTAGGGGGTGCGGCCACCCCGTGGCCCCCCTCCGGCTCTGCTTCGTGGTTCCGTGTTGCTCCGGGAAAATAATGACTTTGGCTTTTGTCCCGTCCAATTCCAAGAATATTGATTTTCTGCCTTTCTGGAACCAAAAACAGAAGAAAACAGGCAACTGCCACTGTGGCATCTTGTTAATAGGTTAGTTCCAGAAAAGATATAAAAACACCTCAAAGTGTAGACAAAGCAAAGAAAAGTAGATACAAAACAAGCATGGAGCATCAAAAATTATAGATATGTTTCCAACGTATCAAGCATCTCCAAGATTAACTCCTGCTCGTCCTCGAGTAGGTAAGTGATAAAAAGAATAATTTTTGAGGTGACATGCACCCTTACAATAAATATCAAACCATTTGCAAGCATTGAAAGTTGTGATCAAAGAACTCTAAACATGTGCATGAAAGATGGAGTTCTAACAATAGGACATAGTAACTATGCAAGTAACATGTCAAGCTACAAACAAAGATCATGAATAATATGCATTGAAAAACGTTTGTTTGTTTCACATACGAAAACATGGCAAAGTGGCAATCAACTTTTCCCTCATATAGTAGCAAATAGATGCATAGTACACCTTCAAAGTTCACAAGGGTGACTAGAAACAAGTAGCACAAGAACAAGTAATATCACAATATGCATCAATCAATAAGCTTTGGAACACTACACACAGAATAACAACTATGCTCTCTTAATGGTGCCTAAAGGTAGAAGGTGGAGACTCAATAGTGGTGGAATAAAGACCTTTTATAAAGGAAGCAGGGATTTCAAGTTTCAAAAAGAGCTTCCAAAAATTATGGTACCTGTTAGCTTTCAGCCCTCATTGCCCCTATCATAAGCATCTTGAAGTGATTAAGGTTAAAGTGAACAAAGATGGAGTATATGCTTGGCGAAGTATAAGTTGGCAATCTCAAGTCCCTTGAATACAAGGGCCACACCTCATGCTACTCAACTTTAGTCACCTGTAAGTTCTTATCATTGTAAGTATTTGCATATCATTGAGAATCGCCAACGGGGTACCCCTTGTACATGGTAATGAGCTATCCCATAACCAAAATGACAAGGCAAGCAGACAATGAGTATCTCAGCAATCTTCTTATCTACCATGGGAATATGGTGCCTTTTTCTATCTTTCCTCTTTTCTCAATGTGTCTCTTTTTTTATAAGAAGAATGCTTCATAGATGTCACTATGGTGATGCTGCAAGTTTTCACCATGATTAGGCATGGCTTAGGCTAGAGGCCCAGGCGTTTATCTAACACAAAATACAAACTCCATGGACTTACAAGTTCCCTATTTATTTCACACCGGTGGCATCCATAGACAAAAGAGCATGATATCAACTGAGTACAAAGTACAAGTGCAATGTTGAAAACGTTCCCCGTGACAGCACGATTCTGCTAATTCCAACGTATAAGTGCAAGCATATACAACATAGATGACAGAATGGTTCAAGTTACTAGGGGCAAAGAATACAAAGTGTGCCATCAAGTTTGTGAGGGCTTTAATCACTAAGTTTTCACATAACAAAATAGTTTTTAATTGGAAGATAGCTGAAAACAAGAATATACTTTGGAATGGTGTAACACACCATGCATAGGAGTTTATAGTGGACACTTTGGAATAACTTGGTTTCTTGGGAGTTGGAATCATGAGTAGAGCTTACTCATGCAAGTGGAGGCTAGCAAAAGACTGGAAGCAACCAACTAAGAGAGCAATAATGGCCATAATCATTCAGAGCAACAAAAAATTACTAATCAAAGCACAGAGTGGTACTACAAGTCAAGAACAAAATGATCATAGAGGCTATGGTGAGTTGTTCATAGTCATAACATGGTGTGAGCATGTGCCAAGTCAACCCAAACAAAGCATCAAAGGAGAATACCGCAATACTATGCTTTTGTATGCTAAAACAACGCATGATTCCTTCAAGGAACATTGAGCAATCCCAATTGTTTGGAACAAGACATGCTACAACAATAATCACTAAGCATAAGGTCAAAACAGCACCTAGCATGTCATGCTAAAGTCCAAGTCACAGTCAATGCAAGATCCTCTTGTACTTCTATAAGCATGAAACTTTCTACTCTTTTCCAACACCAAACACTTATTTGAAACAACTCACAAAGACAACAATCAATAAATATCAGTGAGCTCGTCTCACAAATCCACAAAGAAGAACTAAAAAGTTCTAAGCTGAAAGCTCAAGAAAACTAAGGCTAAACACAGTGCTAGCAAAAGAGAACACTCACAGAACAATAAGAGTGAAATTCTAGGCAATGAAAACAGAGTGTGTCTCTCTCCAAAAAGGTGTGTTGTGATCAACCAACTTTATTCAGGCAAACTAAGCAAACAAAAACCAAAACGAAAACTAAGACGCTCCAAGAACAACACAATTGTGCATGAAACAATAAAAACGAAGTGTCTAGAAAGACCTGAGATTTTAATTGATGAAGAAGGGGATGCCTTGGGCATCCCCAAGCTTTGAAGCTTTTACCTCTTGGATATTTCTTGGGGTGACACCGGGGTGGCATCTCCAATCTTGAGATTTTGTCCATTCTTCATCTTATTACATCATTCTCTCTCTATACCTGAAATTTTTCCTTCATACAAAACTTCACACAATCTTCATTAGCAACATTAGTGTATTCAAAAGATAATAGACCTTTAGTCAAAGCTTTGGAACAACAAGAATTTTCACTAAAAACACATGCTACTGTAGCAAATCCTTCAAAAAGCTCAATTCACCTAAAGAGAACTCAAAAAGGAATCAATAAGAAGCAAATGCAATAATGGCAGAAATCTGTCAAAACGGACCAGCAAGTAGAAACCGATTTTTTCTAACATCTTCTGTTGCTCAAATCAAAAAGTGTTGATCTAACGAAATTAGATAACATACTGGGGGATTTATTCGTAAATTTTAAGTCAATCTGACTTACAGAGACTCCTCACAAATTTTTATGGTGGAGGACAGAAATCTGTTTCGGGACAGCAACTCCCCAAATCTCACTTCCCTCTCATTAGAGGTCATTCTTGGCACAAAAAGCAAACAAAAAGGATAAGGAGAGGTCACTACATAGGTAATAACTTCCAAGACTAAAGAAAACTCTTGGATTATCTCCCAACAAGTACTTTTCTTTAACGCCTTTAAGTTAGGCTTGATAGTTTGAGAAGATGCTCACATAAGAAATATGAATTGATTTAAAAGAGCATCAAGAAGAAAATTCAAAAAACACTTAAGTCTAACCCACTTCCTATGCATAGGAATCTTATAAATAAACAGGTCATGAAAGCACAAAGCAACAAGCATAGGAAAGCAAAACAAGTGCAAGTTCAAAATTTTCATCATAAAGAGGGGAAACTTAATATTATTGAGATGCATAAAACCATGTTTCCCTCTCTCATAATAACTTTCAGTAGCATCATGAATAAAATTAACAATATAACTATCACATAAAACATTCTTATCATGAGCCACTAATACGTCGGAAACATATCTATAATTTTTTATGCTCCATGCTTGTTTAGTATCTACTTTGCTTTACTTGTCTACACTTTGAGGTGCTTTTTACATGTTTTCTCGTACTAACCTACTAACAAGTTGCAACAGTGCCAAATGCCTCTTTTCTGCTGTTTTTGGTTTTAGAAAAGTTAGTAAAGAAATATTCTCGGAATTGGACGGGACAAATGTCAAAGTCAATTACTTTCCGTGGGGAACAAGAAGTGCAGAGGGGAGCCATGGCGGCCAGAGACACCCTAGGCACGGGTGGGACCCACCCGCGCCTGGCTAGGGTTTGGCGCCCCTGACCACCGGCTTGGCCTCCCCCTTTGCCTATAAAAAGCACCCGATCAAATCTCCATCAAACCATCTGTAGCCTCCACCATCATCCCTAGATCGGGGGATATGAAGTTCTTCCCGGCATCCGGCCGGAGGGGAGATCATCCCGGAGGCCTTCTCTCCGATATGATGCGTGAGTAGTTCCACCTTGGACTATGGGTCCATGTAGTAGCTAGATGGTTGTATCTCCTCATTTGTGCTTTCATGTATAGATCTTGTGAGCTCCGTTCATGATCAATATCTAATCTAATTGTAATCATGCATGTTGTGTTTGCGGGGATCCGATGGATATTAATATTAATGGTTTTGATTAATGGTTTTGTCTTTATGATTCTATCATGTCTATGTTGTTTGTGATCTTGCATGCTCTCCGTTGTTAGTAGCTATCTTGGCCAAGTAGTTACTAGTGACTCCAAGAGGGGGTATTTATGCTCGATAGTGGGTTCACGCCTCTAGTTTCCAAGGGAAGTGACAATAATCTCTTCGATTGTAGATGTGATGTTGCTACTAGGGAGAAAATAACGGTCTCTTGTTCATGGAACATGTGGACTGTTTACCTTACACACTTTGCTTAAAGCAGTTGTCTGTTGCTTGCAACTTAATACTGGAGGGGGTTCGGATGATAACCTGATGGTGGACTTCTAGTCATAGATGCAGTTGGATGGCGGTCTATGTATCTTGTTGTATTGCCCAATCGAATCGCATAGGATCTTTCTGACTAGTAATTGCATTGTTATGCCTTGCTCAGTTCTCAATTGCCCTAATGTAATTTGTTTACCCTTCATGCCATGTTGTTTATCTAAGGAGAGCACCTCTAGTTAACTATGGACCCCGATACAGTCTTTACCATTGATACATCTTCCACTGTTACTTGTTTACTTGCTGCAAACCATTACCTTCCACACCATTCGTTTAATCCTTTGTTACAGCAAACCGGTGAGCTTGACAACCTCACTGTTCGTTGGGGCAAAGTCTTGAGTTTGTGTTGTGCAGGTCTCCATGTTGCTTACAACACCTATGTGACGTTTCCTTCCTCCTTCTGGTTCGGTAACCTCGGTCTCAACTGAGGGAAAACTTGCTGCTTGCTCTTTACACCCTACGCTTGGGGTTACCAACAAAGTGCCACGTCGAGCACCATCAAGTCTTTCTGGCGCCGTTGCCGGGGAGGCTAAGGACGTCTTCACTAGGGAGTCCTTCACTTCCTTTCTCTTTACTCTGTTTTTAGTTTGCTTTGTTTCTTTTGCTCGGTTTTGTTTGCCTCTTTTCAAAAAAGAAATTAGTCTAGTTTGGTTTGCTTGCTTTATTCAAAAACACAAAAAAATTACTCCTTGCTCTAGCTCACCATGTTGCTCCCCAAGTTTGCCCTAAAAGATCTTGCAATAGGAAGTGGCTCCATAATTGGGAAAGATAATATTGAAGAATTCTTTAACTATGTTAGCAAGCATGATGATATTGAGGATAAATCTATAGCAGAGCTTGCTCCTAATTATGAGATCGCTGTAGCTTGTTTAGTTCATATGTTGGAGGCTATGTTTGTTAGCCTTAACCCCTTCATGCAATTCTTGTTCCTAAAACTAAAAGAATAAAATAATGCTGAAAAGAGAGAATTCATCCTTGAAACTTTATCAAAAGAATTTCATGATGTTGTTAGGGAGGCAAAAAATGTTTTTGAGCATTTCAATATGCTAGGATCAAGTGTAGATGCTATGGGTATTTCTGATAAAACTAAGCCTAGAGAGGAATTTAAGATACCCATACCCTTTAAGCTTGTTGGAATGCATGAAGCTTTTGAAAAGAATTTTGATTGGATTGCTCCTGAAAATCTTTTTGATGAAAGGTAGTAGACCAAAGAGAGATGAGAAGGGATACTCCAAAACCCATTTGGATGAGATACCTTTCATAGTTGAAGACTTTGCAAGTATGGATGTTAATGCTTCTTCATTTGAAAATACTTGATTCTTCTTGCTTCTTGTGCCTAACTTAAAGGCGTTAAAGAAAAGTACTTGTTGGGAGATAACCCAAGAGTTTCATTGAGTCTTGAAAGTTATTACTTCTGTAATGACCTCTCCTTATACTTTTTGTTTGCTTTTTGTGACAAGAATGACCTCTAATGAGAGGGAAGTAAGATTTGGGGAGTTGCTGTCCCCAAACAGATTTCTGTCCTCCACCAAAAAAATTCGTGAGGAGGCTCTGTAATTCGTATTGAGCTAAAAATTTACGAGTAAATCCCCCAGTATGTTAGCTAACTTTAGTTAGTTCAACACTTTTTAATTTGAGCAACATAATATGTTTGAAAAAATCGGTTTCTATCTGCTGGTTTGTTTTGACAGATTTCTGCCATTATTTGCATTTGCGTTTTATTGATTCCTTTTTGAGTTCTCTTCAGGTAAATTGAGATTTTTGAAGGAGTTACTACAGTAGCTTGTGTTTTTAGTGAAAAGCCTTGCCGTTTCAAAGCTTTGCCAGTGGTATAATATCTTTTGAATAAGCTAATGTTGCTAATGAAGATTGTGTGAAGTTTTGTATGAAGGAAAAAAAATCTAGGTGTAGAGAGAGAATGATGAAATGAGATGAAGAATAGACAAAAGCTCAAGCTTGGGGATGCCACCATGGTTTTACCCCAAGAAATATCCAAGCGGCATCCCCTTCTTCATCAATAAAAAGCTCAGGTCTGTCTAGACACTTCATTTTTATTGTTTCATGTACAGTTGTGTTGTTCTTGGAGCGTTTTAGTGTTCGTTTTCTTTGCTTAGGGTTGTTTAGTTTGCTTGAATAAAGTAGTTTGGACCCATGTTCTCGCTGTGTTGTTTTGCAAATAAGTTCTTGCTTGAAGTGCAAGAGGATCTTGCATTGACTGTGACTTAGACTTTAGCATGACATGCTAGGTGTTGTTTTAGCATTATGCTTAGTGATTATTGATGTAGTATGTCTTGTTACAAACAATTGGGATTGCTTAGTGTGCCTTGAAGAAATTATGTGTTGTTTTAGCATGCAAAAGCATAGTATTGTGGTATTCTCCTTTGATGCTTTGCTTGGGTTGACTTGGCACATGCTCACACCATGTTATGACTCTCACAAGTCACCATTAGCCTCTATGATCATTTAGTCCTTGAATTGTAGTACCACTCTTTGCTTTGATTAGTATGCTTTGTTGCATTGCATGATTATGGCCATTATTGCTCTCTTAGTTGGTTGCTCCCAGTCTTTTGCTAGCCTCCACTTGTATGAGTAAGTTCTACTCATGCTTCCAACTCCCAAGAAACCAAGTTATTCCAAAGTGTCCACTATAAATTCATATGCCTGGTGTGTTACATCATTCCAAGTATATTCTTGTTTTCAACTATCTTCCAATTAAAAACTATTTTGTTATGTAAAAACTTAGTGATTAAAGCCCTCATGAACTTGATGGCACACTTTATTCTTTGCCCCTAATAAACTTAAATCATTGTGACAACTTTGTTGTATATGCTTACACTTATAAGTTGGAATTAGCAGAACCGTGTTGTCACGGAGAACGTTTTTAACATTGCACTTGTACCTTGTTCTACTCAGTTGATATCATGCTCTTTTGTCTTTGGATGTCACCGGTGTGAAATAAAGAGGGAACTTGTAAGTCCATGGAGTTTGTATCCTGTGTTAGAGAAACGCCTGGGCCGCTAGCCTAAGCCATGCCTAATCATAGTGGAAACTTGCAGCATCACCATAATGAGCTATCTATGAAGCATCCTCAATAAAAAGCTATGCATATGGTAAATAAAAAGATTGCTGAGATGCTCATTATCTGCTTGCCTTGTCATTTTGGTTATGGGAAAGCTCATGTGCCATGTGCAAGGGGTACCCCGTTGGCGGTTCTCAATGATATGCAAATACTAACAGTGACAAGAACTTACCTGGACCCAAAGTTGAGTATGCATGAGGTGTGGCCCTCGTATTCAAGGGACATGAGATTGCCAACTTATACTTCGTCAAGCATATACTCCAGCTTTGCCACTTTAACCGTAACCACTTCAAGATGCTTATGATATGGGCAATGAGGGATGAAAGCTAACAAGTACCATAATTTTTGTAAGCTCTTTTTGAAACTTGTAATCCCTACTTCCTTTACAAAAAGGCCTTTCTTCCACCACTATTGAGTCTCCACCTTCTACCTTTAGGCACCATTAAGAGAGCATAGTTGTCATTCTGTGTGCAGTGTTCCAAAGCTTATTAATTGATGCATATTGTGTTATTACTTGCTCTTGTACTACTTGTTTCTAGTCACCCTTGTGAACTTTGCAGGTGTCCTATGCATCTATATTTCTACTCTATGAGAGACAAGTTGATTGCCACTATGCTATGTTTTCTGCATGTGAAACAAACAAACGTTTTTCAATGCATGTTATTCATGATCTTTGTTTGTAGCTTGCCATGTTGCATGCATAGTTATTATGTCCTATTGTTAGAACTCCATCTTTCATGCACATGTTTAGAGTTCTTTAATCCCAGTTTCAATGCTTGCAAATGGTTGGATCTTTATTGTGAGGGTGCATGTCACCTCAAAAAATATTCTTTTTATCACTTACCTACTCGAGGACGAGCAGGAGTTAAGCTTGGAGATGTTGATACATTGGAAACATATCTATAATTTTTGATGCTCCATGCTTGTTTAGTGACTACTTTTCTTTACTTGTCCACACTTTGAGGTGCTTTTTACATGTTTTCTGGTACTAACCTATTAATAAGTTGCAACAGTGCCAGATGCCTGTTTTCTGTTGTTTTTGGTTTTAGAAAAGTTAGTAAAGAAATATTCTCGGAATTGGACGGGACAAAGGACAAAGTCAATTACTTTCCGTGGGGAACAAGAAGTCCAGAGGAGAGCCTGAGGGGTCGGCCAGAGGGGCCAGACCCACCCCAGGCGCGGGTGGGCCCCACCACGCGCCTGGCTAGGGTTTGGCCACCCTGGCCGCCGCCTCGGTCTCCCCCTTCGCCTATAAGAAGCCCCTGATGCATAAACCCTAAGTACCCGATCAAATCTCCATGAAACCGTCTATAGCAACGGCCACCATCGTCCCTAGATCGGGGGGATCTGAAGTTCTTCCTGGCACCCTGCTGGAGGGGAGATCATCCCGGAGGCCTTCTCTCCGGTATGATGTGTGAGTAGTTCCACCTTGGACTATGGGTCCATGTAGTAGCTAGATGGTTGTATCTCCTCCTTTGTGCTTTCATGTATAGATCTTGTGAGCTCCGTTCATGATCAAGATCTAATCTATTTGTATTCATGCATGTTGTGTTTTCGGGGATCCGATGGATATTGAGATTATCATGTTGGTTTGATTAGCGGGGAACGTTTTCAACATTGCACGTGTACTTTGTACTCAGTTGATATCATGTTCTTTTGTCTATGGATGTCACTAGTGTGAAATAAAGATGGAACTTGTAAGTCCATGGAGTTTGTATCTTGTATTAGAGAAACGCCTGGGCCGCTAGCCTAAGCCATGCCTAATCATGGTGGAAACTTGCAGCATCACCATAGTGACATCTATGAAGCATTCTTCTTATAGAAAAATAGACACATTGAGAAAAGAGGAAAGAGAGAAAAAAGCACCATATTCCCATGGTAAATAAGAAGATTGCTGAGATGCTCATTGTCTGCTTGCCTTGTCATTTTGGTTATGGGAAAGCTCCTGTACCATGTGCAAGGGGTACCCCGTTGGCGGTTCTCAATGATATGCAAATACTTATAGTGATAAGAACTTACCTGGACCCAAAGTTGAGTATGCATGAGGTGTGGCCCTCGTATTCAAGGCACTTGAGATTGCCAACTTATACTTCGTCAAGCATATACTCCATCTTTGCCACTTTAACCTTAACCACTTCAAGATGCTTATGATAGGGGCAATGGGGCTGAAAGCTAACAAGTACCATAATTTTTGGAAGCTCTTTTTGAAACTTGTAATCACTGCTTCCTTTACAAATAAAAGGCCTTTCTTCCACCATTATTGAGTCTCCACCTTCTACCTTTAGGCACCATTAAGAGAGCATAGTTGTCATTCTATGTGCAGTGTTCCAAAGCTTATAAATTGATGCATATTGTGATATTACTTGTTCTTGTGCTATTTGTTTCTAGTCACCCTTGTGAACTTTGAAGGTGTCCTATGCATCTATTTGCTACTCTATGAGGGACAAGCTGATTGCCATTATGCTATGTTTTCTATATGTGAAACAAACAAACGTTTCTCAATGCATATTATTCATGATCTTTGTTTGTAACTTGTCATGTTGCATCCATAGTTACCATGTCCTATTGTTAGAACCCCATCTTTCATGCACATGTTTAGAGTTCTTTGAACCCGGCTTTCAATGCTTGCAAATGGTTAGATCTTTATTGTGAGGGTGCATGTCACCTCAAAAATTATTCTTTTTATCACTTACCTACTCGAGGACGAGCAGGAGTTAAGCTTGGGGATGCTTCATACGTCGAAAACGTATCTATAATTTTTGATGCTCCATGCTTGTTTAGGATCTACTTTGCATTACTTGTCTACACTTTGAGGTGCTTTTTACATGTTTTCTGGTACTAACCTACTAACAAGTTGCAACAGTGCCAGATGCCTGTTTTCTGCTGTTTTTCGTTTCAGAAAAGTTAGTAAAGAAATATTCTCGGAATTGGACGGGACAAACGTTAAAGTCACTTACTTTCCGTGGGGAACAAGAAGTCCAGAGGGGAGCCGAAGGGGCCGGCCAGGGCGGCCAGACCCACCCCAGGCGCGGGTGGGCCCCACCCCACGCCTGGCTAGGGTTTGGCGTCCCTGGCCGCCGCCTCGTCCTCCCCCTTCGCCTATAAAAAGCCCCCGATGCAGAAACCCTAAGCACCCGATCAAATCTCCACGAAACCGTATGTAGCCGCCGCCACCATCGTCCCTTGATCGGGGGATCTGAAGTTCTTCCCGGCACCTTGCCGGAGGGGAGATCATCCCTGAGGCCTTCTCTCCGGTATGATGCGTGAGTAGTTCCACCTTGGACTATGGGTCCATGTAGTAGCTAGATGGTTGTATCTCCTACTTTGTGCTTTCATGTATAGATCTTGTGAGCTCCGTTCCTGATCAAGATCTAATCTATTTGTAATCATGCATGTTGTGTTTGCGGGGATCCGATGGATATTGAGATTATTATGTTGGTTTGATTAATGGTTTTGTCTTTATGATTCTATCATGTCTGTGTTGTTTGTGATCTTGCATGCTCTCCGTTGTTAGTAGCTATCTTGGCCAAGTAGTTGCTAGTGACTCCAAGAGGGGGTATTTATGCTCGATAGTGGGTTCATTCCTCTAGTTTCCAAGGGAAGTGACAGAAATCTCTTCGGTTGTAGATGTGTTGTTGCTACTAGGGAGAAAACAATGGTCTCTTGTTCATGGAACATGTGGACTATTTACCTTACACACTTTTCTTAAAGTAGTTGTCTGTTGCTTGCAATTTAATACTGGAGGGAGTTCGGATGATAACCTGAAGGTGGACTTCTAGTCATAGATGAAGTTGGATGGCGGTCTATGTATCTTATTGTATTGCCCAATCGAATCTCATAGGATCTTTCTGACTAGTAATTGCATTGTTATGCCTTGCTCAGTTCCTGTCAATTGCCCTAATGTAATTTGTTTACCCTTCATGCCATGTTGTTCATATAAGGAGAGCACGTCTAGTTAACTATGGACCCTGGTCCAGTCTTTACCATCAATACATCTTCCACTATTACTTGTTTACTTGCTGCAAACCGTTACCTTCCACACCATACATTTAATCCTTTGTTACAACAAACCGGTGAGCTTGACAACCTCACTGATTCGTTGGGGCAAATTCTTGAGTTTGTGTTGTGCAGATCTCCACATTGCTTGCAACACCTGTGTAACGTTTCCTTACTCCTTCTAGTTCGATAACCTCGGTCTCTACTGAGGGAAGACTTGCTGTTGTGCTCATCACACCTTGCTCTCGGGGTTTCCAACGAAGTGCTCCACCACCGTCAAGTTCTTTGGCGCCATCAAGGAGTCACCAGCCACACGCATAAAATAATTATTACTCTCCACATAAGAATAGTCATTCTTATTAATTGTAGTGGGAGCAAATTCAATAAAATATCTATCATTAGTATTCTCATCACCATAATCATCAAATATAGGAGGCAGATTGTAATCATAATTGATTTTCTCCTCAATAGTAGGTCGACTGAAAATATCATATTCATCATTGTAATCATCATATATTGGAGGTTTGGTATCATCATAAGCAATAGAATAGCTATCTTCCAAAGCTGGGGAACTAAAAGGATCATTTTCATAAAAACTAGCTTCCCCAAGCTTAGACGTTTCCATAGCATTATCAATAATGGTGTTCAAAGAATTCATACTAATAACACTGCTATTAGCATGCAAATAAAGCTCCATAGGTTTTTTAATTTTCTCTTCAAACACTTCATGTCCTAACTCAATATAAATACTATAAAGCTCTCTATTTTTTTTGTTTTCCATTAAGCCTAACTAGTGAAAACAAGAAAGAAAAAGACAAAATTGCAGAATCTAAAGGAAATAACTTTGAGCACTCACACCGGAGGATGTGAGTACCTTTTACCTTACCTCCCCGGCAACGGCGCCAGAAAATAGCTTGATGTCTACGCACTTCTATTCTTGTAGACAGTTGTTGGGCCTCCAAGTGTAGAGGTTTGTAGAACAGCAGCAGGTTTCCCTTAAGTAGATTATCCAAGGTTTATCGAACTCAGGGAGGAAGTGGTCAAAGGTATTCCCTCTCAAGCAATCCTGCAATCAAGATACAAGAAGTCTCTTGTGTCCCCATGCGGTGACCCAACATACGACTGCATGATGTAGTACACTATAATCGTTGGCATAACACCAATGAAACACCGTTCACTAGTATTACATCCCTCAGAGTGATACAACGGAAACACAACAGGTCCAATACATGGCTAAAGGTTAAAACTCACTCTATACACAAGATCCAGAGAACACTCTAGGGGAAAGAGAGAGAAAGAACTTCTTACAAAGAAGAATCAAAGATAAACAACGCAAAAACTATCATACTATTAAGACTAGTATTTTAACTAAGGGGTTGGCATTGCTGCTATTGCAATACACTACGAAAATAGGTTCTTTGGCTAGAGATTATATTCCTATCTTATCAGTAACTCCGTCTTCACTTGACTTGATGTATATGTTGACTTCCTTGTCTTCATTGAAGATTTTTAGCTCTGGATGATGATTCCTGGAGCATAACTTGATGTAGATGTTATGTGTACTGGCTTCAGAATCTAGCAAGGGTTAAGAAGATATGTTGAGTACGAGCGTACTCAGCAAGTCCACTAAAAAAGGAATGTTTGATGCACTATAACTACAGCCACAGACCGTAGGTCGTAGGCAATGCAAGTTTTCATAAACATTTCTTCAATGGTTACTTTTATTCTGAAAAGCTATGTCCGTCAGCCTTCACGGGTTTACCAGAACTTTCATGGAGTTCCTTTCCCGCCGCGTTCGCAGCTCCTTCCCGGAACAGGGAGTAACAAGTCACAATTCTTACACTCTGCAGAGGTGCATTACTTTACCCATGAGAGATCAACTCTTTGTTGCACAACCGGGCAGCTTATTCTCGTCCACAGTTCCACGATGTGGGGCCCAGAAGATGTTCCAAGCCAATCACTGCCCCCTTCGCGACCTCGCATGCCTCCTTGGTGTACACCATGCCCACATAGTGAATTACGGCAATGGTTTGTACAGACCGTTAGATGCCAGAACTATCGTGGGGCGTTGAGGGTTCCCACCCATATGTTGCATATCGTCTACGAATTACTAATTAATATGCACGCTACGAGGATAACAGCCACGACCTTCGCATCCGGCTACATGCGAGAGGAAGAATATACAGCTGACTTCTTCGTCCCATTCCAAATATCATGGTTAATGCGTGATATACGGCGCAAGAATCACTGGCGAAATTGGTTGTTAAGTCCTAGATAATATGTTCCTTTACCACCGGAATTTTCATAGTAGGTTATTACCTCATGGTAATTAACCTATAGTCATATTATTATGAAAATAGTGTTTTCTGACCTTTTTCAAATGCAGGTGATGACAACACTGAATTTGCAAAATACTTTACAGAAAATAATCAAAGGACATGAGCAAGTGTGAACTTGCCTTTTGTGATTGCAAGATTATGCACTCACGGTCTTCAAGACAATATAAGATCCAATATCTGAAATCAGCATCATTGGTCTGGTAAGGACTAATGTTTAAAGAAGAAATATGCTCTTATGCATAAGTAATGTGATGCACTTTCTAAACGCGAATCCCGGGGATAACGTTGTTCTAGGGTTTGGATGCTGGAAAGGTTTCCTTGGAATGTGTTGTACTTTAAGTTAAGTTTTACACTTGTGCTTCTTGTTAAGGTCTGTGAGTGTGTGAAACAACATGTAATTATAATAACATAAAACAATGAGATACACACCAACGTGAAATGTGACTCAAGATTGCTTACATTATAATTGTTTATCTTTAAGTTTTACTTTACAAGTAATGGCCTTGTTAAAGGATCTTAAGTGTTTATAATCCTAAGTATACAGGTAAAGTTTGAAACAATGTGAGTGTGGTTAATTTCCATCTATTGATTATAATGAGAACTCCTTGAATTTAATTTGTGAAAATTTGGAAATATTATTATAAGGTTTGTTGAGTGAAGTGGCAAAACAAATAACTTTTGAAGAAAAGATTCCTTTTCTGAGGTCTACAAAATCTTTGTAATTAACCAAACATGGTTGAGGTTGTTTATGTTTGTTTGAATAGCTTGGACTTGATATGCCTTAACTTTATAACAGACCAAAGTTAACTATAAAACATATAACAAAGTGTTTAATCTTATATTGAAAGTCTTGTGGACTAAAGTTGACTTAAAAACATGGATGGTTTGAAAGTGTAATGCTTATGATATTTGTACCTTATGTATCTTGTAATGTTTTCTTATAAAGGTGTGATTATAGTTTGTGGATAGTAATTAGTACTAGTGACTACTCATGAATTATCTTTGGACTCAGTATAGTGTTTTGGGTATGTTTATAACTTGTGGTTGAAATAGGGAAAAAAATTATTTAGTCACGAATTATTCTTGAAGATTTTATATTGGATAAGAAACTTTTTAAGAAATAATCTACACTTATAGATGAATGATAATTCAATAAAATTGCATTTAAAATGTATTGAACCATTTTTTACTTCATATTATCAATATTGAAGACTAATACTATTTATTAGACTCAGTTAGTTAGTTTTAGGAATATTTGCAAATTTTATTTATCTTAATAGGAATTATTCATAAAGGAAATAAGTTTAACTTTGAGTTATTAAAGTATTTAAATTTTTATTTAACTCAATAGTGGAGTATTATATTTTTAACATGTAGGTATTATTTTTGTGATCATTTTGGTATATTACAATTATTTTTGTGATTTCTAAATAATAAGATATGATTTTTATAAGGTTTACTACTTAATAAATAGTAAATATTTATTTAAGTGAAATCCTAATGCATGATTATAGTTTTAAATTATAGTTCTTATTTTTCTAAGATTTTTGGTATTTTATTTGTATTTTTCACATTTACCAATATTAAATATGAATTATTTGAGTTTTTATTACTTATAAAACCTTTATTAAATAATATTTATTTAAATGATTATCATAATAATGTTTGATAATAGTTTTAGTTGATAGATTTTATTTTTCTAAACATTTTCATATATTAAACATATTTTTCTGAATTATAAAACAAAAGTTATTGATTTAATAAGATTTAATGATTTTATTTCATTCCTAAAATATTCAAATGTGAAATTATATTTTTTTATCAATTACTAAACAGAGAATACCTTTTTGTACCGAGGCTAAACCTACCCAAGGTCACTAACTGGTGGGCCAATGGCCACATCATCATTCGGGTTCGTAAATGCATTTGTTACCGACCCTATTTCTACTCCGAGACAATGACAGATGGGCCATGGGCCACGTCACACGCCACCTGGGCAAGAACCAGTCAAATGGCTGACCAGGTCAAGGGTGACACCACCCTGACATCAGCTTGCTAGAACCTCGTAGGAGACGGCGCATGAATGAGTTCTGGGATGCGCGAGTAGGGGCGTTCAATGCAGGGGTGTCTACTAAACCTAATAGTGGCAGCGTCGCCCCCTAAAGGTCATCGGAACAGGAAGTCCGGCGACGACGAGCGACGGAGCACACAAATACCTGGTGAGCGCTTGATCTAGGAAGCGAATAAAAGCTTGGAGAGCCTCGGGAGGATCAGGGACTCACCACGGTGCTCGTAGTAGGTTCAGTGAGGTCGAGGAAGGCCTGAAGACGGCGAATCGATGGTGGTCGGACTTTGGAAGGACGAGGCTGTGAGCTTGATTAAGGGCGTGCGCGACCGATTCCTTCCACGAGATGAACCAGCGCGGCATGGCGGTTCTAGCGGTGGGCTTGATAGGGCTAGGGGAGCTTCAGAGCGACGACGACAAATGTCTCCGGCGAGCTAGGTTTCGGCATCTGAGAGTAGACAGGGAGGAAGATCTTCAGAGGGAGAGGGAGTGGATGAGGATGAGATAGAGTGGCGTCGTCGTGGCCTCCTTATCCCCTCTAGCTGTTGGCGGCACGAATCTCCATGTCGGCGAGCGGCGGCGCTGCTGCCAGCGAGCTGCTTCGGGACGGGCACGAGGTAGACGATGGCGATTAGGTGGACAATGGGGTATGTGGGCCTGGGCCGGTGTTGGGCTTCGATGAATCAAGCGGAGGAAGCTGGATGCGACTCGCGAGCGACGAATAAGCAGAGGAAATGCTGGGCCGGCCTGCTGCTTAGGCTAGATCCTTTTTTCTTTTCCATTTCCTTTTTTCTATTTCTTGTTTTGATTTCAGATTTGAATTTACTTATTTGATTATTTTCTTTTTAGGATTGATTTGCTGAGTGGTTGCAGCAATAATAAAGTGTATTAAGGTTCTTTTATGGGTTTGTAATATAGTGGTATTATTTCTTTATTTACTTTATATAAATCCCCTTTTAATATTTTTTAGAAGACTTTGTTCTTAATCATCTTTCTAATAATAAACCATGGTTTTATGATGTTTCCTTATTTGTTTATAAAACGTAATTCTAGTTAGCTAATAGTTTGGATGGAAATTTTTATATAATGATACTATATCATTATTTACTACATAAAGTTCTAGGGAACTAATATGGTTAATATTACTCCCATGAATTTAAGAAATAGCAATATATATGTTTTATTATAATTACTCCTAGGGTTAAGGTTTGAATTGTAGATACTTACCCTAGGGTTTAGGGTTTTTACTATACTTATATTCTTTTGTTCATGTGAATAAAGATAAATGGCTAAGCATATTATCTTTTTGTTTCTGATCTTTAATGATATCACCTTTCTAAAATAGAAATTATTAACTAGGGTGGCTGATGGAAAAGAATTTCTAAAGATACTCCTAAGTACATATAGTTATGATAATTGGAATTAATAGAGATGTGCTTAAGTGATTTGCTATATAAACTATTCCTATAAAACATTGTGGAGATAATATGATTTATCCATAAACGAGATGAATATTGAGCTTGATCATAGATTTAGGGTTTAATGTTTACTAAGAATTCCTATCCTTCATAATTCATAATTCTGGACTTCTGATTAAGGAATTCCTTTCCTAGTTATTCTACTCTTTCATATCCATCATCATGTGCTAACATGACGAGCTTTTCTTCACAAGAATATTCTTATCCATCTTTTATTCTTCTAAACTTATTGATGAATCCAATGAGTTTGACACTAAAGCTTTTCATGATTTTCACCTATCCAGACTTGGTTATATCAACTACTCTACTGCTGATAACCTCCAATCCAACAAATAGCTACTTCTAACTCCATTCCTATTCTTCCATAATCATCCACTACTGATATTACTTCAGTAGATGTATTTATAATTAGATATACATCAAATCCAACTTCACCTCAAGTGTTTACTATTTTCCAAGAGAAAATACTAGCTCTAAAATCCAATGTTACTCTAACATCATCTTAATCATACAATCTTATCTTTACTTGACTCCAATATCTCATATTAGAGTTTAATCATGTTTTACCCCCCAATGTTCCTTATACAGGGTATAAGCATTCTTTCTTGGTGCTCTAAGCATGATCATTATAATCCTATGATCCCTTATGGTTTAGGTTTCATCAATGCAACACTACAGTTGTATTATAATTATCTTCTTAATATCTCTAGTGGATTAGGGAATGTTTATTCATGGACTATACCTACTTAGTCCAATAGGGTTACTCCTTATAACTATCTTCAATAATCATCCTTGTAATCTTTACCTCAGATACCCTTCTATCATTTCAGGAGTGAGTTAACTCCATCAATATTCATATTGATTTTTATTCACTTCCAACACACCCATCCTGAGGATGTTATTTATAACTAGCATTACTATTTACCTCTTCTTACTTATTTATTTATAAGCACTTAAGTGGATGCGATGATATGGTCAAGAGTTGATAGCTCAAGAAGTTATAAATTAAGGATTGGTGCATCAATAGTTGATTACTCAACATTGATGAACCATATATAATAGAGTAGGGTTCAATAGAGATGATAAAGATTTTTATGGAAATAAGGATATGTGGTAACTGATCTTAACTTGATTTCCTTGCTACTCAAACTCACTAAAGAGTTAAGGTTGGGTATTACCATGACACTCATGATATAATTTAATAAGAATTAAATAAGTCAAGGTTAGGCATTACATTCTTATTACTTGGGCTACATTCTTAACTTGGTAGTCATGGTTGTTGTAATGAATATTATGATATGATCCCTTAAGGATCAGATATTTATCATTAAGCAATGCATTAGAATTGAATTTGATTATATTTGATCTACCCTTTAGATCAAATCATGCTCTCCCAAAAAATATTTTAGCAAAGGTCATTCTGAACTTATCACAGTCAACTTGATGATCTACTTCAATTCCACCAAGTTGAGAGAGACTTCAATCTCTTTGACAAGTTTTATTCAAAAGCGTGAAAATTATTCGGATTTTCTATGCATGAATGCAATGCACACATCTTGGTCCAACTTATTTCTAAGCTCTAATGCTGGGATGTTACAAACTCTCCCCCTTAAAATAAACTTCGTCCTCGAAGTTTGCAAACTCTCGTGTTTCGGAGTAAGGAATTGACTTGTGTTGGTTACGGTATTTCTCAACTCCATAGTAACCTTAAATGGAAATAATTGTAGTATTCCATAACCAGATAGTTTTCTTGTATAGTTTGCATACTTGGAATCTCCAATTTGTTGCCTTAATCCTTCAAAGTTTCTTTTACAAACCTCCTTGAGAGATATATACTTATTTTAACTCCTTTATTTTGGGTTCTCTTCTTTAATTACATATCCTAATTAGGTATCCTAGTCCAACTCCTTTTATTTAATCATCGAACTTTTTACTATGTAAGGTTTAGGAAGTCTCACTAAAACAGATTGTAAATTTCTATTTGCCAATAGTTGTGGACAAAAGACTATATTTTTGTTCTGTCATAGAATGGTTAATACTGGTATTCCTTCCAGAATTAGTATGTTAAAATTAGTCTATTTTATCATCTTCAAGCTTTTACCTTATCATGCTTTAGATAATCTTTTGTTATCACCTTAAATACTTCTGCAACTTCCCTTTATTAATTACCTTAAGGTTTGAGTCCTACTATCTTGGGGTAAACTTCGATCTTTCATCTAGACATACTTCCAAGAGTATTGTTATAAAGATGGCTTCTTTTGACCTTATGAAAATAAGGCTTAATGTTGTTGTAGGTTAGTACTTTCTCTCCAACCTTTATTCGGAAAGTCGGATAATAATACTTTCATTTCTAGTGTTTTAATCTCCCCCTTAGGGTTTACTAATAGTCTTCAAACTGCCTTATAGTAACCATTGGTTCCATAACTAGGATGTTGGTCTTTGTTCAGCTTATATTCTACCTAGTTAGAGTCTCATGAAATATTGTACGGTGTATCCACACAATTGTGGATCTCCGAAGCGCATCTTTCAGCATTATTTGTCTTACTTACTATTTGGACAATTTCGCTTTGATAGGTCTGACTTCGCGAAACGCTTCGAAAGACGATCGCTTTAAATTTTATATTCCTGTAGGTGTTACTTCACTTAGGCCAAATTTTATGCTCTTTATGCAACTTTTTTTAAAATGATCTCTTTCACTATTTTAACCGATACCTGTTGTGGCAAGTTACCAACTGCGGAACATCCTAGGGTGTATGTATTACCCTACGATTTCCAACATATTTCTAGTATTCACTCTGACTTATTCAAGTTTGGATACCACCCATTTCTGGTGAACTAATTTCACTACTTCTTGTTGTTTTATTCTAGGTGTAAACCTCCTTGGTATACGAAATTCGTCACTCCATTACACGGATTCCCATTCCTATCTAGGTCTATAACATCAAGTAATAACTGGGTGTTACATCATGTATTTGTACACCTAATTAAACTTCATGCACAGATCTAGCCAATCAAGAAGATGCAAGAAAATCCAAAAGTCGATAAACAACAAAACATATACCATGTATTATACATAGGTTTTAAATAATTTAAAATTGCTCTAAACGTTCCAATGGTTTGAACCTCACATATATTACACAACTACCTTACAAGAACTTCCTGATCTTGTGAGTATATCCTCACTTATTTCGGCAAATCGTTCAAATTACAATACGCATTACCTTCTATGTACATTATTCAAGCACTCATCCCTTGGGATGTCGTTCCTTTCTTACTTTCATCTTCCTCTAGTGCTTCCTAGAGTTCCGTCCATGATGACGTGAAGTCCTACGACTACCTTCTGGAGCGTAAGAGCATCCAGGAGGTGCGTATTCTTGATTAGAAGTACCGAGACTGAGATTAGTGTGTCTCTGCATAAAATAGGCCTACAAATGTCTTTGCATAAAATTCCATTTTAATAGAAAAAAATACAAAACTAATCTCATAGATTTGTAGGATTTATTTTTATGATTCCATTGATTCTTATTTGCATTTTTTGGATAGACAGAACAAAAGTTATTGAATTTACAAGTTTAAATAACTAATAGATTCAAATCTAAATTTAAAACAGAAAAACCTAACACGCGGCGCAATCTGATTGGCCCGTACCGGTTCGTGTCGGGGGGGTGACCCCGGATAGGATAAAGACGGGGAAAGACGAAAGTACGACCCCCGTCTGGTTCCCGAGTTACAGTTTAAGTCGGCCGGATCCGGTATAAGTTGGCCGACATAAGGAGGCGAGAGGCCTGTAAATGTATATTGAGACATTACCCGGCCGAGATATTACGTAAGTCGGCCGGGTCAGCCCGAGTGATCTTGATGCAGGTGAGGGAAGATCCGAGCTATTCGAGGAAGGACCGGATGATAAGAAGCTTGCAGGGGAAGGAGAAGCCTGAAGTCAAACCCTAGCTGCAAGCTAGGGAGAATCCGAGCAGAGCCAAGCGCTACGAACAAAGGCGCAGAGCGACAGAGAGGCAGGAAGAGGTCACGGAGGTGACAGTGCGGAAGACCGAGGCACGCAGGGGGGCCCTCTGGAACCTTGCCATTGTTAGAAGAGCGACAGGGAAAGGGGAGCGCCGAACTACTATATTGGGACAAGCATATTCCTCGAAGATGCTTGCCACGTCAGCCCTAGGGGAACCCAGGGCTCTCCTTTATAAGGGGAGGCTTGGATTCAGAAGAGGCATCGACTGAAGTAAGAGCCGTTAGGCTGGTAAAGTTCTTATCTTCTCTCTGTATACAGCTCAAGGAGCACTTGTAGCCCGAGGAAGAAGAAATAAAGACCTTTGCCCTAATCTTCTGTGTGTAGAATCTACTACATCTTCCCTCCCCAGATCCCACTAGCATCCATTGGTCCCATACTTTAGCCTACCCATGGCATCTGCCGTGAGACCACCACGACAGTTGGCGCCCACCGTGGGGCCAGCAGCGGTGCTAGCTAGAGTTATGATCCGGACGGGAAACTTCATCAACACTGGCGAGCGCGTTGTTTCTGGCTTGGTCCAGAGATTTGGTCTCTGTGACTATGTCAGCGACAATGCAGGGAGCTTCAAGGGGAAAACTCCCCCACGAAATGGCGTCTTCATCAACCTGGGCGCGCATAAGGTTTACGTCGGCGTCGACGTCACCGGCGTTTATCCTCACCAAGTTGTTGTTGCAGGAGAGCCCCCTCTTAACGCAGCAAGCCGTCCGTCCAGAGCGCGTCCTGCAGGCAGCGTCGAGGTGATGGTCGCTGCCGGAGGGCAGGCTGGAGCAGCTGCAGCCGGGTCAAGCAGGGAACCCGCCGCAATCGTACAAGGTGTACCCAGGCAGACCGCGCCTCAACCCACCGAGGTAATCCCGCCAGTGACCAACCCGACCGAGCTGCAAGACACCACCCCAAAGGCACCAAGAGTAGGAGGGCCACCTCTCGAAAGGCCAGAGAACATTCTTCAGGCGACCATAGAAAACTTGACTACACCTGTAGCGCCAATACTTGATCCGGAAAATGCTCAGGCTGAGTTAGAAGAAACCAGGCAAAAGGTGCTGGTAGAGGCCAAGAAAGTATCGGCCTTGCGGGAGTCCCTGAATAGGACCCTGCGTGAGTATGCCAAAGCTAATAAGCTTGATGTCGCACCCGAACGGGTGGACGAATTGAGATTAAGGGGGAAGAACCTCATGGATGATATCAAGAAAGAGCATGATGCTCATAGGGCGGAATCAGATGACTTAGGTTTGCCGAGATACAATACCCCGGCAAAAAACCTGAGAGCAGCAAATGCCGCGGCATTGGAATTAGAGGGGTTGACTGGGGAAGCCCGGCAGAAACAACAGGAAAGAGTGAATGAGCTGGTGCGCATCGCGAACCAGCAAAATGAAGAAATACTTAAAACAAACCCGGCGAGGCCGGGGGCCTCGCGAATGGTTCACTCGGCAGGAGCAACACCTGCCTTATCCACAGCAGCAGCATCTTCACCCGGAAATAACGTGCGAAGGGACAAAGCAGTAACCTCAGGAAAGAGGAATAAGCAAATTGTTCCATATGATCCGGCGATGGCTGGAAAGGCAAATGAGAACAGAGGCAATGCAAAATGAGGTAACAGTGGGGAGAGGAACCACGGCCGTGCGGAAAAAGACGGCGGAAGCCGAGGCAATGGAGATCTCGGCAGAAGAGAACCCCCAAGAGGCAATCATGAGAACCATACCCCGGTTGAAGTAAGGAGAGATCAACCGCTCAACCCACAACCAAGGCATGAACCCCGGCAGGAAAGAGAAGTGAGGCCAGCTCGCCACAATCAAGTGAATGAAAGGTACAATGATGGTTATTCCGAGATGGAATACGCGATCCATGGTGTAAATAACCACTATGGAATGCAAGACAGGATTCTGTACAGAGATTTGCCCTCAAATGATGCAAGAGTGAAGCTGGACCGGCTATACCGGTCCGAGTTGTTGGAAGAACAGGGTCCACCGAGTCCGACTTGCTTTGGACCACGGATCATGGGCGAACCACCCGTGCCGAACTTTCAGCTAGCGAGAGGCACAAAAACGTATAATGGGAGTACCAAGCCACAAGATTGGTTGATTGACTATGCCACTGCTGTGAAGATAGCGGGTGGGAACTTACGATGGGCAGTACGGTATGTCCCACAAATGTTGGAAGGACCAGCTAGGGTATGGCTGAATAATCTACCAGCAGGCAGTATCAACTGTTGGTTGGATTTTGAAGAAATGTTCGTCAGCAACTTTACCAGCACATACAAGAGGCCAAACAGGCCGCAACAGCTAGCCATGTGCAAACAGAGGCCGAATGAGACAGACAGAGAGTTTTTAACTCGATGGTGCAACCTGAGAAACTCATGTGAAGGGGTTATAGAATCGCAAGCATTAGCTTGGTTCACGCAAGGCTGCCGTTATGGCAGCGTGTTGTGGCAACGTCTGCAAAGAGATATGCCGACCACACTGGCAGAAACTATCAGAATAGCAGACTCCTATGCACTAGGGGACCCAACGCAACCAGAACTAATGTCGACAGATCATCGCGAGCAACAGGATCATTATGCGAGAGATTTGGCCGGGCCATCTAGGCGCAATGATTTCAGAGTAAGAAGAAGAGAGGAAAGGCCGGATTATAGATATAATTTGGCCCAGGTGGCAGCGGTAGCACAAGATCAGCCGAGTCACGGAGCAACTCAACGGCAGAAGAATGGACCTCAGCAGTGGACACCAAGGAATGAAGGAAAAAGACAGTGGACCCCAGAGCAAAAGAAGCAATGGCAGGAGAGGCCGAAATACACGTTCGAATCCATGTTAGATCAACCGTGCAAATTTCACACATCAAACCCATCCAGACCAGCTAATCATACGACCCGCCAATGTGCATGGATGAAAAATGCGATGGGGAACCCCGCAGGAGTTCAGGGACCCCATCAAGCACATCAGCAGCATCAACCACAATTGATTGGAGCAAATGCACAGCAACTGATGTTACCGCCTCCCCCCCGAGATACGATAACTCGGATCGGGGAGATGCAGTACATCTAGTAACGAACCAAGTCCAGGATGGAAGGACAAATCCAGCAAATGCTAGACGTAATGATTACAGACAACATCATCAGTCTTATTGCGTGTTCACAACGGAACAGCAAGACAAGCAGAGTGTGCAGCGCCGACATATGGAAGTAAATGCAGTTATGCCGGCAGTACCAAGATATGTGGCATGGTCGGATCAGGAGGTAACTTGGAGCATAAAGGACCACCCCAAAATAATGCCGAATCCAGGATCGTATGCACTCGTGTTGGATCCGACATTCGTTGGACCAAGCATCAATGTGAAATTTTCAAAAGTACTCATTGACAATGGAAGCAGTATCAACATCATGTACAAAGATACCATGCATAAACTCGGAATATCGCAGAACATGCTGCAGTCCACAAGAACCACTTTCCATGGGATAGTCCCGGGACTTTCATGCGAGCCCATCGGTAAAGTCCGAGTGGATGTGTTATTCGGCACGAGAGATAACTGCAGAGCAGAAAACTTAGAATTTGAAGTGGTAGATCTGGAAAGTTGTTATCATGCACTACTCGGGCGGCCCGCGCTGGCCAAATTCATGAGCAGCTGCCATGTAAGTTATCTGAAGATGAAGCTACCTGGACCACAAGGAGTAATAACAGTTGCAGGGGATTACAAGAAGTCAATGGAGTGTGCTTCGGCCGGGTCAAATTTGGCTGAATCATTGGTTATAGCAAGAGAAAAGAGAAGGATTCAAGAGGTAGCAGCACTCGCTCAGTCGGCACAGCTGAACATGCCGGCGCTGGCCAACCCACATGGCAGTGTCTCTTTTCAGCCGACTAAAGAAACGAAGAAATTTCAGGTCGATGAGCAATTCCCAGAGCGTACTGTTACCATTGGTGCAGGCCTGGACGCTAAATAGGAAAGCGAGCTCACCAACTTCCTCCGTGAGAATCGGGACATATTTGCATGGTCAACTCAAGATCTGCAAGGTGTTCCGAGGGAGTTGGCTGAGCACTCTTTGAACGTGAGGCCAGGAGCAAGTCCGGTGAAGCAACCTCTCCGCCGCTTCGCCGAAGACAGGAGAAAAATAATAGGAGATGAAATAGCTCGGCTCCTCGCGGCCGGGTTCATCATGGAAGTACTATACCCGGATTGGTTATCGAATCCGGTGCTAGTAGAAAAGAAGAAAGATGATCCCAATGTGGCCATTGTATGGCGAATGTGTATCGATTACACCAACCTGAACAAGGCGTGTCCAAAAGATCCTTTTCCATTGCCTAGAATAGATCAAGTCATTGATTCGACCGCTGGCTGTGAATTATTGTCATTTGTAGACGCGTATTCTGGTTTCCACCAGATACCGTTAAATCCGGCCGATCAAATAAAGACAGCGTTTATTACCCCGTACGGGGCTTATTGTTATCGCACAATGCCATTCGGCCTGCGGAATGCAGGAGCGACATACCAGAGATGCATGCAAAAATGTCTACATGATCAGATAGGAAAAAATGTACAAGTATACGTAGATGATGTGGTCATCAAAACTAAAGAAAGCAAAACGTTACTGGAAGATATACGGCAAACTTTTGCGAACCTGAGAAGGTTCCGAATGAAGCTTAATCCAGAAAAATGTACGTTTGGCGTGCCGGCTGGTAAATTACTCGGTTTTCTTGTCTCTAGCCGAGGTATAGAGGCCAACCCGACAAAGATAAAGGCAGTAGAAAGAATGGAGTTGCCAAAATGTTTAAATGATGTACAAAAATTCACGGGGTGTTTGGCCTCGCTTAGTCGGTTTGTATGTCGGCTAGGAGAGAAGGCACTACCACTTTATCAGCTGATGAAGAAATCAGATAAATTCGTTTGGACTCCACAAGCAGACATCGCATTTCATGAATTGAAAAAAATGTTGGTTACAGCACCCATCTTGGCTTCTCCATTATCAAAAGAGCCTATGTTACTCTATGTGGCGGCTACCAACAGAGTAGTGAGTACTGTAGTCGTAGTGGAACGACTTGAAGATGGTAAGTCGGTTCAGAGGCTGGTGTACTACCTAAGTGAGGTGTTATCCACTTCAAAACAGAATTACCCACATTATCAGAAGATGGCTTATGGGGTATATATGTCGGCGAAAAAGCTTAAACATTACTTCGAAGAGCATCCCATCAAAGTGATCTGTGAGGCACCCATAGCCGACATACTGAGCAACAAAGACGCAAGTGGCCGAATAGCAAAGTGGGCAATCGAGTTATCACCATACGCTCCACAATTCGATAGAAGAGATGCAATCAAATCTCAGGCGGTCGCCGACTTTTTCGTGGACTGGGCCGAGGTACAGTATGAGCCACCATTGCCAGATCCAAATCATTGGACTATGCACTTTGATGGTTCCAAACTAAGGAATGGTTTGGGGGCGGGAATAGTGTTAACCTCGCCTAAAAGAGACCAACTGAAATATGTGTTACAGATACATTTTGCTGCGTCCAACAATGTAGCCGAATATGAAGCACTGGTCCATGGATTGAAAGTAGCAAAAGAAATTGGCATACGCCGAATCTTGTGCTATGGCGACTCGGATCTAGTAGTACAGCAAGTCTCAGGCAGTTGGGACGCATTAGATGCTAATATGGCTTTATACAGGTTTCATGTGCAAAAGATCAGTGGATACTTTGAAGGATGTGAATTTCACCACATACCTCGGGCAGAGAATGATGCCGCGGACGCATTATCAAAATTAGGATCAACCCGGCAATCAATTCCTCCGGGTATTGCCCTGGAACACCTCAGGAAACCATCAATAATCCCATCACCAGAATCCGAATCTATCTTTATCCTGGCAAATTCCGCAGAAGATAGCGCGCCGATGGAAGTAGATCAGCAATATAACTCGGAACCCCCCAAGAGGAGGACAACCGAGGTAAGCGCAATCATGGGAAAAGCCGAGATAGGTATGTCGGCAGAAAACATGGAAATAGACAGTGAGATCACGCCAGAGAAAGTCACACCGTTGTGGGCGCAACCCATATTTTCTTACCTAAAAGACTCGATGTTGCCGAGTAATGAGGTATTAGTTAGACAAACTGTAAGGAGAGCAAAAGCTTATACAATCATAAACAATGAGCTGTATAAAAGGAGCGTCACAAACGTATTGCAGAAGTGTGTGAGCTCGGCAGAAGGTCAGGAGATCCTCCTAGATATACACCAAGGAGAATGCGGGCACCATGCCTCATCTCGTGCCTTGGTAGCCAAAGCATTCAGGCATGGATTTTATTGGCCGACGGCATTGAAAGAAGCAAAAGAATTAGTTAAGAAATGCAATGGATGTCAGAGATACGCAACCAAAAAACACATGCCATCGGCCGAATTAAAAACAATACCCATCACTTGGCCATTTTCTGTATGGGGTTTAGACATGGTGGGACCATTTAAGCCGGCACGAGGAGGAATGACCCACATGTTGGTTATGGTGGACAAGTTCACAAAATGGATTGAAGTAAAACCAATAAAAAAGTGTGATGGGTCCACAGCAGTGAAATTTCTCAAGGATATTATCTTAAGATATGGGTATCCGCATAGTATTATTACAGATAATGGCACAAACTTTGCAGAAGGTGCTTTCGCCAGATTTTGCCGAGAGAAGCACATAAGACTAGATATTGCCTCTGTGGCTCACCCAGCATCCAATGGGCAAGTGGAAAGGTCTAATGGACTGGTGCTATCGGGAATAAAACCACGACTTGTCGAACCATTGCAAAAGTCGGCAGGATGTTGGATTGAGGAAATCCCAGCCATACTATGGAGCCTCAGGACTACTCCGAATAGATCAACAGGTTATACACCATTCTTTCTGGTATACGGGGCAGAGGCCGTACTTCCAGCCGACATAATATATGACTCGCCAAGAGTTGCTCAGTATATAACCTAGGAGATAAACGAGATAGCTCGGCAAGATGCTGTAGACCTGCTAGAAGAAGCCAGAGAGTTGACATTATCACGATCAGCTATTTATCAACAGAACCTGCGACGATATCACAGCAAGAAAGTGAATCCAAGAGTATTCAAAGAAGGAGATTTGGTCCTCCGACTCGTGCAACGTACGGCCGGCATGCACAAGTTGTCACCCCCATGGGAGGGACCATTTATTGTGAGCAAAGCGTTGCATAATGATGTCTATTATCTAATCGACGCTCAGTCTCCCGGAGGGAACAAGGCAGACAAATCTGGCGAAGAAACAAAGCGTCCATGGAATGTAGCTTTACTTAGGCCATTTTACTCATAGCATTGTATCTCAAGGTCAAGATCCAATGATGTATCGGAACCTTGGCGCCCAGAGCAGTGACTCGGGGACTGCCGTATATTATCTAAATTTCATGTTATGTATTTGAACCTCGGCGCCCAGAGCAGTGACTCGAGGACTATATTATCTAAATTTCATGTTATGTATTTGAACCTCAGCGCCCAGAGCAGTGACTTGGGGACTGCCGTATATTATCTAAATTTCATGTTATGTATTTGAACCTCGGCGCCCAGAGCAGTGACTCGGGGACTGCCGTATATTATCTAAATTTCATGTTATGTATTTGAACCTCGGCCCCCAGAGTGGTGACTCGGGGACTGCCATATGTTATCTCAATTTCAGGTTATGTATTTGAACCTCGGCCCCCAGAGTGGTGACTCGGGGACTGCCGTATGGTATCTAAATTTCATGTTATGTATTTGAACTTCGGCGCCCAGAGCAGTGACTCGGGGACTGCCATATGTTATCTCAATTTCATGTGATGTATTTGAACCTCGGCACCCAGAGCAGTGACTCGGGGAAAGCCATATACTATTTTCATTTCATACTAAATATTTGAACCTCGGCATCCAAAGCAGCGACTCGGGGACTGCCATATGCTGCCTCAGTTTTATGCTGAGCGCACCCGTATTAGTCTTATACTATTTCTGAAATTTGGTTCCGCGTGATAAATAATGATTCAGGGATTGCCATATATTGTCACAACGAAGTAGTCAATCTCTGTTCAGAACAGATCAATATTATATGATATTCAGAGCTCATGCCTGGATAAACCATAAAAAAATGAAGGCAAAGATAAATCCTAAAAAGTCAGGAAATTGAGGGCCACCAAAGCAAGAATTCGGGCGAACACCCACTTAACAAAATGGTGACAACTACAAGCGTATATGTCACAGCAGTACACGGCAAAAGAAATTTGAATCATACAGAGAATGGACAAATGTTTCGCCTACATCATACGCCCGGCATACCAGGGATCAGAAATAACTTAAGCATTGTTCGTTGGGGAGGCAGCAACTTGGTCAGGCGCGGGGCACTCCGACGTAGGAGGAACTTCGACTGAGGTTGCCTCGCCCTCCGCGGACCCAGGTGCAACTTCAGCGGAAGCCCGAGGTTGCTCAGGAGCATCAGTCCGCGCGGTAGAATGCCCGGTACCTTTGGAGGAGGACCGCGCATCGCCGTTGCTGTCCGAGCTTGAACTGGAGCTGTCAGATGCGGCCGAGTCACCCTCACCTTCCCCCTGCTCAGCCGAATTATTATCCGAGGCATCCTCAACTACAACCTCTTCATCCGGGTCTGGAAGAAAACTCGGCCCTTCATTCCAGGTGTGCACGTCGGCATACTCGACGAGTTGGAAGGCACGAGCTTGCCGAAGAGCAACAAAAGTGGGATCCTCAACCCAACGAGAACCAGTGCGCAAATTTCTCAGGATATCAAGAGAGATGTCTTCATACCATGACATGATAACAGTAAGGGCCATGTCAGCACCAGCGCGCCCAGCTGATTCCCTCCAGAGACTTAATTGCCTCTCAGATGCCATTAATCTTTTCACCAGTAATTTGACCTCGTTGATATCAGGAGTCCCCGAAGTATTCGGCCAAAGTACATGGTAAGCTCGAATAGCGGCTTGCACCAAGTCCCGGCCCATAATCTTCATCGGACCAACTGCGGCACCAACGGCAACCAAGTAATCCTCCATTGAATACTCCGAATCAGCGGTAACAGGAACACCTCGGCGCACGCGAGCTGCAAGAACAGCTTTAGAGCTCACGGGTTTAGCTTCGGGAAAATGATCTGCGCAAAACACGAACATGTCAGGCGGCAGCAGGGACAAAGACAAAAATATAATTCGGCTGTGCTAAGAAACTTACGATGAATATATCTCATCATTATCTGAAGATCCTTAGCCCAATCAATTTTGCTTTTCTCAAAACGAGCAATTTCCTCGATCAACCCCTGGGTTTTCAGTTCGGCAGCCTCGAGAGTTCTTTGTTCTTCTGTAGCTCCAAAGACAGCCGATTCTTCTCCTCGGAAAATTCTTGGTCGACCTTTTCTAATTCGGATTTCTGAGAGAGCTTAAGGGTATCCACCTCGGCTCGCAGGCGAGCTATTTCATCGTCTTTTTCTTGTAATTGCGCTGAATAAATAGCGTTTTGCTCTAAAAAATGCAGCATCACGTCAGGCATGGGCATGCAATCTTGGTGCGACGCTGCAAAGGTTTGTAACTCGGCTTTACCAGAGCCAAACGCGATAAGGAAGCTTAGCACACATGTTAAAAGAGAAAAGATGTAAGATAAAAGGGAAACTAACCTTCAAAGCTCTTGACCTTCTTCTCAAGGCGAATAATGAGGTTATTAATGTTACCTGTTAACCAAGAAAGTAAGCCGGCATCTCGCGGACGAATAAATAAGAACGTTGGAAATAAGGAAAAGGAACTATCGACATACCAGCCTTCTTTACCACTGGAAGGATTTTCTCGTACTTTTCTTCCAGCTTGCAGTGCGAAAAAAGCAACCTCTGAAATTCGGCAGTCCGCCGGTCGTGTGCAACCTGAGCAATGGGGTAAAACAATAAATCGATAGTAAAAGATAAATCAGATCCGAGTCGAGCAAAACTTAACTCGGATCTAGGTGGCTGGATATTCAAAACTAAATCAGATCCGAGTCAAGCAAAACTTGACGCGGATCTAGGTGGCTGGATATTCAAAGCAAAATCAGATCCGAGTCAAGCAAAACTTAACTCGGATCTAGGTGGCTGGATATTCAAAGCTAAATCAGATCTGAGTCAAGCAAAACTTAACTCGGATCTAGGTGGCTAGATATTCACAGCTAAAGCAGATCCGAATCAAGCAAAACTTCACTCAGATCAAGATGGTCAGAAATTCGAACCCTAGAAATAAACTTAAACTAAGTCGAAGATCATTAAACTTCCAAGCATATAACAAGTTATTTCCTTGCAAGTTTCGGGGACTAGAGCATATAGTAACATCTGGGGACTAATCCGAGACTCAGAGAAACAGTAATTACCTCATTCATCTTGTTAGTGTCAAGGATGAACTTGGCAGCGTGGTCGAAACGGCCGCTGATGTCAGAAAGCTGAAAGGGCTGGTCGATGGGATTACCCTCAAACTGATCAGCAGCATTCCAATTATTGGCGTACTCCACCAACGCGCCGAGGCTGTTCCCACTAGCTGTCCGAGTTAAGACTTTACCCCGGACATGTTCTGTAACCGCTGCGGCCGCAGAGCTCTTATGAAGAGCAAGCTGGGTGCTGGCAGCCGAGGCAACGGAGGATTTGGTAGGCGCATTTCCCTTGCGCAGCATGTCGGCAATGCTAGGCTGAGAAGAGCCTACAAGACCCTTCTGGGAAGAGGAAGCCTTGGTGGCAACAACTTTTCTCGCCTTAGAAGAAGCATCAGCAGGAAGAGACACCTCGGTAGTGGGGACGGCGTCTTCAGGAGCAGCAGGAGTTACGGTAGCAGAAGGCACCGAGATAACGACCTCTTCGGCCGAGGCTGGAGTGGCTGTAGAAACTGCCGGGGTAGATAAAGGCTCAGTAGCAGCGCCAGGACCCATAGAAGGGGCAGCGGGTTCGACAAAAACCTCGGAGGGCCGATTCGAGTCCATGTCAACAGAAGGGGTTTCAGGCATGTCGCGACGAGGAGGCGACAAATTCGGAGCTGGAGGAGAAGCAGCACGAGTAGAACTAGGAATCCTGGTATCATCGACGGGCGGAGGAGACGGCTGCCGAATCGGGCGGCTAGTCATGGTAGGACCGTCGGGCTTAACAGAAAGCGGAGCACTGCAAAAATAAGAAAGAAAAAAGTGTCAGTATGAAAAACGGAAAGAGAGAAACAAGAAATATGAGCAAAAGGAACTTACCCGGCAACCCCAGGCATAGTCTTGCGCCTAGGAGGATTCGGAGCGGATTTCTTCATTCGTTTCTTGGGAACCGCTTCCGAGGCACTAGCAGGAGCCCCGCGTTTCCCCAAGGTAACAGGGGGTCGAGAAGCAATAGGCTCGGCGTCGTGAACCTGACCGGCCGGATTAGCTGGGAAAGTAGAAGCCGGAAATGCATAAGAAATAGGCATTGCGGCAACTACCTCAAGAATTTGGACCTCGTCTGAATCACCTTCCTCCTCGTGCGCCAAAGTCTTGCCACGAGCTCGAGCCGGGGCAGGATCCGACTTAGGGACGAACTCCTCGGAGTCCGGCTCACCAGTATCCGGGGTGCTCCGGTCCGCGGGCCACGGGAGCAACAAAACTTCGGCGTCCTCATTCTTCTGCTCTGCGAACCTCTGCAAGGCGAGGAAAAAGAAAGTTAGCTGAATCCGTTACGAAAACAATGGAATAACAGAGTGTTATTGATTAAGCTCACCTCGGGAGGCGGATGATCCCGGGTGAACGGTTTCAATCCCCAAGCCCAATCCTCAGGCATCTCCGTCTTAAAGATAGCTCGGACGCGCTTATAGATAAGATAATTATCCAGTTCCACGGTCGAGACTCGATTAGGGTCAAGGGGACCACTCATGTAGCACAGCTTGTGAGTCCGCTTCTGGAATGGGCAGATCCGGCTACTAATAAAAGTAGCCATCAGATCTTCGCCGCATAACCCGGCGCGGATCAGCTCCTTAAGCCGAATCTCAAAAGCCTCGGCCAGGGCGTGAGTTTTCCTCGGATTGTAGAGCCAGTTCACTTTAGAAGGCGGACCAATTGAGAATGCAGGGAGCCGAATCTTGTCCTCTGCCCCTCTGTTCTTGACGTAAAAGAAGGATTTGTGCCACTTCTTGCACGACTCTAACCCGGTGACACGAGGAAATAGGGATTTCCTCCGAGGTGTAATGGACGCTGCCCCACATTGGGTAAGCGATTTCTCGGAAGGGTGCAGAGATTTGTCAGGGACCACATTGGAACGGATCTGGAAGAACTTCGACCAGACGTGCACTGACGGCCACAGGCCGAAGTATCCCTCCGAAGCGGAGATAAAAGCAGAAAGAGAAGTGATGGCGTTCGCAGGAAGATGATGCGGCTGAAGGCCGAAGTAGTCGAGAAACTCTCTAGCAAAATCGCTAAGAGGGAGACCGAAGCCACGCGCGAAGTGCGACATAAAAACCACATACTCGCCCTCCCTCACATCCGGAGAAGACTCGCTGCCGGGTAAGCGATAGGAGACCTCGGCGGGAATCCTCCGAGTTAGGATAAGCCACTCTATCTCACGGCGTGTAACAGAAGAGCCCTGCCACGAGCCTCGCTCGGGCCCAGAGCCAGCGTCATCGTCCTCTACCAGAGCACCGCTAAATGAACTAGACATGGGTTCGCCGGAAAGATCGCCGGAGGAAGGGCTGGCGGCGGAGGAAAGTTTAGAACTGCGAGGCCCCGTCGAGATTTTGCACGGGAGCGGCGGCGGAGGAGCAGAGGAACCGCCGCACGAGTGCGAGATTCAAACGGAGAAATCTAGATAGAACCTAGGCAATGCGGCCGGAAAGAACTCACCGGCGACAATATTGGAACGGACGACCGCGGGCGAGGCAGGCGGAACAACACGGCGAGGTCCTCACCGTCGGAAGTTCCGATGAGCGCGCGGCGGCGGAGCTGCAAGAACGCGCGGAAGCGAGAGGAAGAAGAAGGGCACAGGCGAACGAGAAGGGGAAAAGTGAACTCCCAGACGCCGCGCCCCTCTTTATAGTCAAGCCACGAGCGAGTAGTGGGATCGTGGGTGCGGTGGTTGAACGTGTAGATCGTGGGTGCGGAGCAAATGCACGACGTTGAGTGGAACCGCACCAGCGGTCACACAGCAGCAAAGAAGGTTGCGATCCCCCAGGGAAACGGTACACGAGGCGTCGCAGCGCCGGCGCAGCAGGTACAACATCAACTGTAACCTGTCAGTAAATACTGTAGAGGAACAAAAAACCAGAAGAATAATGATGAGGGTGACACGTAGGACAAGGCGTACAAGAGAAGGAACATAGGTACCTCGAACGAGAAAAAGATAACTCGGAAACAATACAAAAAAATGTGATGAAGCTGATACGACCCGGCCAAAATTATCGGCAGGGCCACACCAGCTTCGGGGACTAATGTCGGGGGGGTGACCCCGGATAGGATAAAGACGGGGAAAGACGAAAGTACGACCCCTGTCTGGTTCCCGAGTTACAGTTTAAGTCGGCCGGATCCGGTATAAGTCGGCCGACATAAGGAGGCGAGAGGCCTGTAAATGTATATTGAGACATTACCCGGCCGAGATATTACGTAAGTCGGTCGGGTCAGCCCGAGTGATCTTGATGCAGGTGAGGGAAGATCCGAGCTATTCGAGGAAGGACCGGATGATAAGAAGCTTGCAGGGGAAGGAGAAGCCTGAAGTCAAACCCTAGCTGCAAGCTAGGGAGAATCCGAGCAGAGCCAAGCGCTACGGACAAAGGCGCAGAGCGACAGAGAGGCAGGAAGAGGTCACGGAGGTGACAGTGCGGAAGACTGAGGCACGCAGGGGGGGCCCTCTGGAACCTTGCCATTGTTAGAAGAGCGACAGGGAAAGGGGAGCGCCGAACTACTATATTGGGACAAGCATATTCCTCGAAGATGCTTGCCACGTCAGCCCTAGGGGAACCCAGGGCTCTCCTTTATAAGGGGAGGCTTGGATTCAGAAGAGGCATCGACTGAAGTAAGAGCCGTTAGGCTGGTAAAGTTCTTCTCTTCTCTCTGTATACATCTCAAGGAGCACTTGTATCCCGAGGAAGAAGAAATAAAGACCTTTGCCCTAATCTTCTGTGTGTAGAATCTACTACATCTTCCCTCCCCAGATCCCACTAGCATCCATTGGTCCCATACTTTAGCCTACCCATGGCATCTGCCGTGAGACCACCACGACAGTTCGCGCGGGATCAAGTTTCCGTGCCATTGGATCTAATCAGATCCAACGCACCAGATCTAAAGAAAACGCTTCGATCTAAATCTAATATATACCCTACGATCTAGATCTAACGACGCTGGATCACTCGACCATAGTCTGGCGGCACTAGCGGCGGCGACGCACTGCCAGTGGTGTTCCGGCGATTCTAGCGAGGGCTGGGGTGGTGATGTTGCTTACCAGACTCGTACGTGCACGAGGAAGCTTAACGTGGTCGCGGTTGGGACGGGGGCGTGCTGTAGCGGTGGCTAGGGGTCGTCGGAGTTGCGGACAGCGTCGGGCTCGGGTGAATGGCGACGTTGGCGACGTTCTGGACCGCCCTAACACAAGGCAAAGGCATCAGCGTGTGCACAGCGATCAGGCAAACATGGTAGGGTCAAGGAGAAGGCAAGGGGCGGTCGGGTTTTACCTAAATCATTCGTCGGAGTTGAGCGGCAGCTCTGTCGCTTGCAGAGGTGGACGGGGATGGTGACCTGGGTCATGCGCGGGCAAACCAGAGGTATTAGAAGATGCACAAAGACATGGCGAATTCTACAGGGTCAAGCAGAAAGGAAGGGGCGCTCGGAGCTCACCGGAATCGGTCGCTAGAGCTGTTGGGTGCTGCGGTGGTGCAAGCGTGAATTCGCGGAACCTGGTGGCGCTTCTGGCTAGTTGTGTTGGGGGGAATGGCCACGAGGGGGAGGTGATTAAGTAGCCAGAGCAGGGGTGGAGATTGCGCACAGAATCAATGGCAATAACTCGAATTTAACCGCGACAGTGAAGGAGGGGGAAGAAACGGCGAGGCCAGGTCGTGGGCGGGGTTTGGGGACGACGATGACGGGGCAGGTGGGTCTGAGGCGTCAGTGAGAGGGGTGTGCTTGCGTGGGTGAGAAACAGAGGGAGAGGGGAACCCCGGGTGGGCTGGTTGTTGGGCTGGATCCAGTGCTGGGCCTGATTGGCAACGCTGGCCCTTTTCCTTTTCTTTATTCCTTTTCTATTTCTGTTTTGATTTTCTGAAATCATTTTCAAATGCTTTTCAAATGAATTTGAATTCAAATTTTCTATGGATTTTTGTAGAGTGAACCATGCACATATTTGAGTATAAAACATTATTGTCCACACAAAAATACATTGGCCCATTGAAATTAAAATAAAACCTTTGCCTTAATTATTTATTTATAATAGGCATATGAATGGTTTTGAATAGATTTTTTTTTGTTTTGAAATTTTGAACAAGCTATGGAATCAACATTCAAAACTATATTCAAATCCTTTCTGGTTGAAATAAAGTATTCTCATAATTTGAGAGTGAAAAATAAAGCCATTGCCTTTCCTACATAAAATAATAGGCAACTATTTGCTTCTGTTTTGAAACCTTATTTGAAAATGATCCAAATGCTTATGAATGCATGAATGATATGCAAACTTTATAAATCATGATTTTTGGGATGTTACGAGGATGCTGCTAGAGAGACGATGGAGCCGATTCGTCTATACCTTCATGACCTAGAGGGTCTTATTAGACACCTTGATACTGATAGGACCAACGTCATGCTTAGCAATGACGAGCTCTAGGTTCAGCTCTAAGAGAAGGACAAGTTCTCTGCGGAGCAAGACGAGATTGTCAAGGAAATGGAGGCCAAGTTTGAAAGCTAGGACAAGAAGTTCAAGAGCCAGGAGAAAAGAGTCCAAGACAGAAACAAGAAGATCCGGGAGATGAAGGAAGAGTTAGAGTCCAAGGACTTCGAGCTCGAGCATCAGCAGGGAGTGATCAAGAGGCTTCGCTCATAGAAGAGGGCTCTTAGGGCCAAGATTGAGGGCTTGACTGCTAGTGTTGATGAGTACAAGACCGCCATGGAGAATGCAGGTCTTACCCTCATTGATGTGGAGATTAATGCGAAGGAGTAGTGTAGACTACTCGATTATCTTTCATCTACCGTACCTTGATTATTGAGTCGCAATGACCATCCAACATGTGGATGGCTTTCTATTGTGTTTGCTTTTTCCAAAACTTGTTGTTTATGTCGTTTAAACTCTATGTTATTTTGATGCTTGGTTATTGTGATTGTCTATGTGATGTATTGTGCATGTTAAGCATCTATGGGTATCTCATTCTTATCCTTATTAAAACCACAGATGCCTCCTCGACGTGCCAACCCCAACCAATACAACAACAACAATGTCACTCTCGAGATGCAACAGTTGATGATAGCGCAAGCCCAAATAATGCAGATGATGACAACATTCATGCAGAACCAGAACCAGAACCAAAATAACAACAACAACAATAACAACAACAACAATAACAACAACCAGAATAATCCGCCAGGATTTGACATGCTCACCAGATTTCTAAGACTGAGGCCTGCAAAGTTCTCGGGAACCACTGATCCAATGGTAGCCAATGACTGGTTACGCTCAGTGAACAAGGACTTGGTGACTGTAGGCTGCACCGACAAAGATAAGGTCAGGTTTGCAGCACATCTGCTTGAAGGGCCAGCAACAACTTGGTGGGACAACTTTCAGATCACCAATCCCATTGAGGATGTGACTTGGGCTATCTTTGAGGATGGATTCCGTACATCTCACATCTCATCCAGAGTGATGAATTTGAAGAAGAAGGAGTTCCACAATCTGAAGCAGCGTCACTGCAGTGTGGCTGAATACATTGAGGAATTCAACAATCTAGTGCGTTATGCACCGGATGAAGTTGATACAGATGCCAAGAGGACGGAGAAATTCCTCGAAGGACTGAATGATGAGTTGAATCTGCAGCTGTCTTTTGCCAATGTACCAACCTACCAATCACTTTGTGACAAGGCTACCATCTTGGATAACAATATGAAATAGGTTGAGGGCAGGAAGAGGAAGCATAGCTTTGATAAGCACAGCTTGGGATCGTCTCACAAGCGTTCCCATCATGATGATAGTGGGAGTTCTGGATCCCACAAACATGGAAAGTACAACAACCACCACAGCCACAACCTCCATCATGACAACAAGCATCACCGCAGTCATGATAATGACAAGTATAAGAACCACAAGAGTGGACACAAAAACCACCACAATGGAGGAGGAAGTGGAAGTGGAAGTCAGCCTGCAAAGAGAGATATCAGTCCGGTTGAATGCTTCAAGTGTAAGAAGATGGGGCACTATGCTAATGAGTGCCCAGAAAAGAAATTCGAAGGTGCCAACAAGCCCAATCCCTTCCAAAAGGGACAAGTGAACCACATCAATGTGGAAGAAATATATGAGGAACCTGATGCTGTGGCTGGTAAGTTCAAACTCAACTCTGTTCCAGCACTTGTTCTTTTTTATACTGGCGCATCGCATTCATTCATATCAAGAGCATTTGTTGATACAAATGGACTTCTAGTGGAAACTATTGGGTGTCCTATAAACGTAAGTTCTCCTGGTGGAGAAATGATAGTGAACTCGGGATGTCATGACCTAGTGATAGAATTTGGGAAGTATAAGTTTCCCGTTAGTCTGATAATCCTAGATTCCCAAGTATTGGATGTCATTTTGGGAATGGATTGGATGACTAAGTACAAGGGAGTGCTAGACTGTGCCAACCATACTGTCACACTCACAACCCCAGATAAGAAACGGGTTAGATTCAAGTCTAACTTTGAATCAAAAGGGAGTAAGCTAAATTCTCTTAAGGGGTTAGCATAGATAGTGTGCTAATTGTGAGAGAATATCCGGATGTGTTTCCGGAGGAATTGCCGGGAATGCCACCATATAGAGATGTGGAGTTTCTGATTCACTTGCTGCCAGAATCTGGACCAATAGCAAAGAGGCCTTACAAGATGTCAGTTGATGAGTTGAAAGAACACAAGAAACAACTGGGAGAACAGTTGCAGAAAGGATTTATTCAACCAAGTTCTTCATCTTGGGGAGCACCAGTTTTGTTTGTGGAAAAGAAAGATAGAAGTCAAAGGTTATGCATAAATTATCGTTCACTCAATGAGGTGACTATCAAGAACAAGTATCCTTTGCCCAGAATCAATGACTTGTTTGATCAGTTAGAAGGAGCCCGTGTGTTCTCAAAGATTGATCTCCGATCAGGCTACTTTCAGCTAAAGATAAGGGAACAAGACATACCTAAGACTGCTTTCACCACTAGGTATGGATTGTATGAGTACACCGTGATGCCATTTGGTTTGACCAGTGCACCAGCCTACTTCATGAATATGATGAACAAGGTGTTCATGGAATTTCTTGACAAGTTCGTTGTCGTTTTCATCGATGACATTTTGATCTACTCCAAGAGCAATGAAGAGCATGAGGAACATTTGCGATTGATACTTGAAAAGATTAGAGAGCATAAGCTATATGCCAAATTCAGCAAGTGTGAATTCTAGTTGAATGAAGTCGGATTTCTTGGACATATTGTGTCAAGAGATGGTGTAGCAGTTGATCCCGCAAAAGTGTCAGTTGTAACTGAATGGGAGTCTCCTAAGTCGGTGAAAGAAGTTTGTAGTTTCCTTGGTTTGGCAGGATACTATAGAAGGTTCATTGAGAATTTCTCAAAGGTTGCTAAGCAAATGACGGAGTTACTGAAGAAAGACAAGACATTTGTTTGGACTGAAGGATGTGAACTCAGTTTCCAAGAGTTGAAGAAGATACTAGTGACAACACAAGTCTTATGTCTGCCAGATTTGGAGAAGGATTTCCAAGTGTATTGTGATGCATCTCACCAAGGATTGGGTGCAGTTCTGATGCAAGAAGGGAAAGTTGTGGCTCATGCCTCGAGACAACTCAAAACTCATGAAGTGAATTATCCTACTCATGATTTAGATTTAGCCTCTGTTGTCCATGCACTCAAAACATGGAGACATTATCTTTTGGGAAAGCGATGTGAAGTGTTCACAGATCACAAAAGTTTGAAGTATATCTTCACTCAGAAAGAAATCAACATGAGACAAAGAAGATGGCTAGAACTCATCAAGGACTATGAATCGAGTTTGCAATACCACCCCGGTAAAGCAAATGTTGTAGCGGATGCATTAAGCCGCAAGGTCTATGTGAATGGCCTTACTAAAGGATAATTGTCAGATGATCTGTGTACCCAATTCAAAGATCTCAGATTGGAGATAGTGCCTGAAGGACATCTCATGTCATTGGATGTTCAACCCACGTTGTTGGACAAAATCAAGGAGGCCCAAAAGACGGACAAGGAAATTGAAGAGATTAAGGAAAAGATTGGTAAGGGAAAAGCCAAAGGATTCCATGAAGACGAATGAGGTACTTTGTGGTATGGAAAACGTATCTGCATTCCGCAAGATCCGAAACTTCGAAAACTGATTTTACGAGAAGCACACAACTCACCATATTCCATTCATCCAGGTAACACCAAAATGTACATGGATGTGAAGGAAAGATTTTGGTGGAATAATCTCAAGAAGGACATCGCCGAACATATTGCTTTGTGCGATGTATGTAGTAGAGTGAAAGCGGAACATCAGAAACCAGCAGGATTGCTACAACCATTGCCTATTCCTGATTGGAAGTGGGACAAGATTGACATGGATTTCATCACTGGACTGCCAAGGACTAGATCGGGATATGATTCTATTTGGGTCGTAGTTGATCGCCTAACTAAAGTGGCTCATTTCATACCCGTGAAGACAACCTATACAAGTGCTAAGTTAGCCAAGATCTATATGAATAGGACTGTGTGTCTGCATGGAGTACCCAAAAGTATTGTGTCTGATAGGGGAACTCAATTCACTTCCCATTTTTGGAGGCAACTGCATGAGTCATTGGGAACTAGATTGGAATTCAGCACTGCTTTTCATCCCCAGACTGATGGACAGATAGAAAGGACCAACCAGATTTTATAGGATATGTTGAGGGCATGTGCCCTAGACTATGGAACTAGTTGGGATGAAAGTCTGTCTTACGCGGAATTCTCTTACAACAACAGCTATCAAGCCAGTATTGAGATGACACCGTTTGAATTTCTCTATGGGAGGAAGTGTACTACACCATTACTATGGAATGGTGTTGGATAAAGAAACTTGTTCGGGCCAGAACTAATCAAGGAAGCTGAGGAGAAAGTCAAGTTAGTAAAGGACAGATTGAAGATAGCACAGTCCCGGCAAAAGAGCTACGCAGATCCCAAGCGTAAGGAAGTCACCTATGAAGTGGGTGATAGAGCTTATCTTAGAGTATCACCACTTCGTGGAGTGAAGAGGTTTGGAGTCAAAGGAAAATTGGCCCCAAGATATGTTGGACCATTCAAGATTCTGAGCCGTAAAGGAGAAGTAGTATATGAGATTGAATTGCCTGAATCATTGTATGACGTTCACAATGTGTTTCATGTGAGTCAGCTAAAGAAATGCCATCCGGAGATGGAAGAGACTTCTTTGAAGGATACTATACCTTTGGAGGAGGTCCAATTGGAAAGTGATCTCACCTATGAGGAGAAGCCTATCAAGATCATTGAGACTGCATAAAGAGTTACTCGTATTAAGACTATCAAATTCTGCAAAGCTCAGTGGAACCATCATTTCGAGGAAGAAGCGACATGGGAAAGAGAAGATGATCTTCGGAAAGACCACCCTCACCTATTTGCTAGCCAGTCCGAATCTCGAGGGCGAGATTCACCTTAAGGGGGTTAGATTTGTAACATCCCAAAAATCATGATTTATAAAGTTTGCATATAATTCATGCATTCATAAGCATTTGGATCATCTATAAGACCCTACCTTTATAAAGGTAAAGGTCCCTGTGATTGCAATGCTAGTCCCTGGATCAAATGCTAGCATCCACAGTTTAAGATGAATTACACAGAAACAAAGTTCATTATTACATCGTCATTCTAGAGATAACATAGTCTTTTACAACTCCATAACCATAGGCTAGTACAAGAGTTTAACTTAACAATTTAAATAAAAGTCTTCATCTTCATGTGCCACAGGCAAGCATGTTGACTGTAGACTCATAACCCTAATCCTCATCAGAGTAACCTTCAACATCACAAGTTACAGCCACAGTGGGTCAATACATTGGAATAGTATTGGCAAGTGATACTTAGTAGAATAATAGTATCTAGCTTCTACATGAATTTGGATAAGTGTAGCTTAGGCTTGCTTTGCTCAAAATAGGTTTTACCTATCAGTTGAAAACACTAAGTTTTTGTTTGGCAAAAACTCCCAAGGAACCACCAATAGACATTGGTGAACCTTTACCCTTGTTCAACCACAAGTTTTTAACTTATAAATTGGGATGAGGAGATTCTTGATAGCTTCCATGTCTTGATGCTCAAATTGTCCATTGCCGGGGACACGGCTAAGTATTTAGATTTTACACTCTCGAGAGGTGGTGCACTTTCCCCACAAGACTCGACATGCATCGAGACAAGATATTTTAGAAGCCTTCCCTTAGACCAGAATGGACGCGTTCCCAAACCTAATCCCCTACCACCAACTGTCCATTTGGCTAAGTTATTGCAACCTATATGATCCAGGCAGAGCCCATAATGCCAAGTGGCTGCACTTGAAGCTTCTCAACATTTGACATCTCAAATCTCTTTGTTCCTGGGTGGCATTCCACAAGTGTGATACACAAGGTTCACCAGTCCCCTGGCCTTTTGTAACCACTTCAACAAAAATCCATCCAAGCAATACCATTCCACCCAGGTGATTCATTCACAAAGTTGTTTTATTAAACAAAACACAAGTCCTTGACTTAGAAATATTCCAGAGCATGAATATAATCCACCCTTGTTTTCTACTAGCTAAGTTAAGCATGATAGTAGTAGGAATCTTAACTTAGGAAAATTCTACTAATGTTTCATCTACTAGGATTTCCCATGTCATAGTTTATACTTAGAAAATTCCATGCAAGTCCTACTTAAAAATATCACTAATGCATAGTGAAAATAATAGGACAAAAGTATGAAGTACCACTTGCCTTATTGGTAGATAATATAAGTTCACTCCTTGATCTTGCAATAGTCACACTCTTCAAATTTCACTACCATTTAATCAAGGCATAAATTCAATCTACCATTCAAGCAATTTCATCACATAGAATAATAAAAACAAAGCAATGCATGCAAGCATGCCAAAGATTATTTTATTTGGAAAAGTAGTTTATAATAGGTTATAAACATTTTAAAACACCTATTGGTCATTTATAAAAGTGGTAAGGTCATTTGAAAACAAGTTAGTGAAAATGGCCACTTTAAATCATTTTTGTTTTGCTAGAATTGATTTAAATCAAGGTGGTAATTTCTAGTGTTTGACAAATATATTTTTAAACACAACTGTTAGTGTTTTAAGGTCAAGTGCTTAATATTAAACCATTTGCCAAAGGTTTCATCTAAAAACCATTTTTATATCAAAGCAATATTTTATTTTGTTGTAAATGCCTTTAAATCAAAGTAATAATTTCCTAAGGTTCACCAAATATATTTTTAAATTCTAAAACTTGGTGTTTAGGGTCAGAGAGTTTAAATCAAATCATTTTCCAAAGCTTTTACTCGAAAAGCATTTTTAAACCATAGTCAATATTTTTATTTAACTAGAAATGTTTTTATTCAAAGATTTATTCCTAAGTGTCATAAAATATATTTTTAAATCCAAAAGTTGGTTTATATGGTCACTAGGTTCAAAACAAACCATTTACAAAAGATTTTATCCTAAAATCATTTCTAGAATAATTTTTATACTCAAATTAGGCCTAAACAAGTTTCTGCAACACAACCAATTTTACAGAAGCAATTCATTAAACAAATGGCATAGTTGGAAAGTACTATTTTTGGTGATTCCATTGATATAAAATTTGTAAAATTTGGACGTGTAGATTTAAAGTTATGATTTTTGCAAAATCTAACATCTAATAGAATAGTTTATTGTTTTTAAAACAAAACACTAGACACACGTCTGTTTCCTATTGGCTGAAAACATTTCGTTCGGATTGATTGATACAGACTGTCAGATCTAACTAACATCCTGCGGCACAGATCAAAACATACCCCTTCGATTAACTAATCTATCCTAGCCACTGGATCGGGATCTAACGCTCCAGAACGAAATGGTCAAGGTTTGGCGGCGCTGGCAGCGGCGGCGCCCTGGCGGTGGCGTTGCCGACGATTAAGGAAGAGAGAGAGAGGGAGATAGCTCACAACGATCGCAGTGTCGTGGGGAAGCTCGCCGTAGTCTTTTCCTGGACAGAGGCGCACGAGGACGTCAGAAATTTCTCGTCGGAGTTCTTCCCTGGCTCGGGCACGCACGGGTCTTGTCGGGAATGAGTACCTGGGACGCAAGCGATCGAGGAAAGGCGTCAGTGAGGTGCGCGCGGGTTCGAGGAGTGTAGGGGTACTCACCAGAACTCGAGGGGTACTCGGGGCTGGCGTCAGTAGCTCGCCGGAGTTGGAGCAGGAGGCGGTGGTGTTCTGGTGATGACGTTGTCAACAATAGGGGCACGCGTGGGCGAGTGGTTGGTGCTGGGAGGTGCGTAGGGGGGTGGAGAGTAGACTCGAGTGATCGAGTGGGCAAGGCAGTGGCTGGTGCTGCCGGAATTTGGGCGGAGGCTCGTCGGAGCAGAGGGAGGTCTCGGGAAAAATTAGAGCGGCCTGGTGGTGTTCATGGAGTGCGATCTGGGGGGAAGATAGAGGAGACGCGGGCGATTAAGTGTGCGTGGTCAGGGGGCTGAATCAACACGTCATTGATGCGTAATCACGTCGACAAATCAAAGCAGGAAACGGTCGGGGGAGGAGGCGTGGTCGTCGCGCGGTGAGGAAGAAGGTGATTGCGTGGCAGTGGGGCCTGGCGGCAGCGAGAGAGAGAGGGTTCGGTGGGGTCGTCTGTTCAGTGACCGTGCGGGTGGACGTTTGAGTAGAAAAACGTTTCGGGAGGGAAAGAGGAGGTGGGCTCGCTGGGCTTAGTGGGCTGAGCTAGTTCTGGGCTGGGTTGTTTCCCTTTTTTTACTCTTTTCCTTTTCTTTTTATTATTTCAATTTCTGTTTTCAAATTTAAACACCTATTTAAATTCAGATTGTTGTTCAAATCTTTTCCAAACTTAGTGATTCCAATTTGTACAATTTTATTTAATATTTTTTTATCCTCTTAAATCTTGTTAGGATTATTTTGCTCACAATTTGGTATGGATTGTAGATAGGAGCTTTATTAGCTTTAGAAATTCATTTTCTTTTAACTTATTAAACTCATAAGTTTCTATCCATGGTTCCAAATTGAATTAAATCAATTTCTATGGTTTTATTATATTTGTATTTATCATCCTTGATCATTTATAATTGTTTGTTGACAAATTTTTATATGGATCAAATCCATAGTCTTAGAGAGATATTGGAAATGATTTATTCCATTAGGGTTTTAAGGTTTTGGTTTATTTTCCCAAGTTTAAATTTTAAGATACATTCATTGATGAATGCATATTCACTTGATTGAAATTTGTTGGGTTCCATTTTATTCAAATTTGTTCAAGATGGGTTTTAATGTTTCCATTTAGAAACAAAAAGTTTCTTTTCACCCTATATTTCAACAATTATTTATTTTGTTTATTTATTTTTTTGCATTTCAAAAATTTGGAAAATTTTGGGATGTGACAGGCTACCACCCTTAAAAGAAATCTCATCCCGAGATTTGGGAAGGCTAGAGGTTACAAGTTGGCTCCTTTATAAAGGTAAAGGTCCCTGTGATTGCAATTCTAGTCCCTAGATCAAATGCTAGCATCCATAGTTTAAGATGAAGTACACAGAAACAAAGGTCATTATTACATCGTCATTCCAGAGATAACATAGTCTTTTACAACTCCTTAGCCATACGCTAGTACAAGAGTTTAACTTAACAATTTAAATAAAAGTCTTCATCTTCATGTGCCACAGGCAAGCATGTTGAGTGTAGACTCATAACCCTAATCCTCATCAGAGTAACCTGCAACATCACAAGTTATAGCCACAGTGGGTCAATACATTGGAATAGTATTGGCAAGTGATACCTTAGTAGAATAATAGTATCTAGCTTCTACATGAATTTGGCTAAGTGTAGCTTAGGCTTGCTTTGCTCAAAATAGGTTTTATCTATCAGTTGAAAACACTAATTTTTTGGTTGGCAAAAACTCCCAAGGAACCACCAATAGACATTGGTGAACCTTTACCCTTGTTCAACCACAAGTTTTTAACTTAGAAATTGGGATGAGGAGATTCTTGATAGCTTCAATGTCTTGATGCTTAAATTGTCCATTTCAGGGGACACGGCTAAGTACTTAGATTCTTCCTTCTGCAAAGGTGGTGCACTTTCCCCACAAGACTTGATTTTCATCAAGACAAGACCTTTCAGAAGCCTTCGCTTAGACCAAAATGGACGTATTCCAAACCTATCACCCTACCACCAACTGTCCAAATGGCTAAGTTATTGCAACCTATATGATCAAGGCAGAGCCCATAATGCCATGTGGCTGCACTAGAAGCTTCTTAACATATGGCATCTCAAATACCTTTGTTCCTGGGTGGCATTCCACAAGTGAGATACACAGGGTAGACCATTGAAGAATGGGACCTGGTAACCACTCAACAAAAATCCAACCAAGCAATTACCATTCCACCCAGGTGTTTCATTCACTTAGTTGTTTTATTAAGCAAAAACATAAGTCAAAGACTTAACAATATTTTTTCAGAGCATATATATAATCCACCCTTGGTTGCTACTAGCTAGGCTAAGCATGGCAATAGCAAGTATCTTAACTTAGAGAAAATTCTATCAATTCTACAATCTACTAGGATTTCCCAAGCATAGCATATAGATACTTAGCAAAAATCATCATGCAAGCCCTATACAAAATATCACTAATGCATAGTCAAAATAATGGGATAAAAATATGAAGCACCACTTGCCTTGGTAGTTGGGGGAGTAACAACAATCCTCACAGTCACAATCACCACTAGCACCAAAATCTACACATAAAATAATAGCACCAAATTCACATTTCAAATAATCAAGCAAAAATATATGAATGCATGCAAATGCCATGTGATGATTTTTCTAAACTAAAGAAGACAAGTAAAACAATACTGAACAATAAAATAAACATTTATACACCAAATAAACTTAATTTGGCTTTTAAAACATTTTCCAAATAATTTTTATACACAAAATAGGCCTACAAATGTCTCTGCATAAAATTCCATTTAAACAGAAACAAAATACAAAACTAAGCCCATAGACGTGTAGGATTTATTTTTGTGATTCCATTGATATCTTATTTGCATTTTTTGGATAAACAGAACAAAAGTTATTGAATTTACAAGTTTAAATAACTAATATATTCAAATCTAAATTTAAAACAGAAAAACCTGACACGCGGCGCAATCTGATTGGCCCGTACCGTTTTGCGCGGGATCAAGTTTCCGCGCCGTTGGATCTAATCAGATCCAACGCACCAGATCTAAAGAAAATGCTTCGATCTAAATCTAATATATACCCTACGATCTAGATCTAACGGCGCTGGCTCACTCGACCATAGTCTGGCGGCACTGGCGGCGGCGACGCACTGCCAGTGGCATTCCGACGATTCTAGCGAGGGCTGGGGGTGGTGATGTTGCTTAACAGACTCGCACGTGCACAAGGAAGCTTAACGTGGTCGCGGTTGGGACGGGGGCTTGCTGTAGCGGTGGCTAGGGGTCGTCGGAGTTGCGGACAGCGACGGGCTCGGGTGGACGGCGACGTTGGCGATGTTCTGGACCGCCCTAACACAAGGCAAAGGCATCAATGCGTGCACAGCGATCAGGCGAACATGGTAGGGTCAAGGAGAAGGCAAGGGGCAGTTGGGTTTTACCTAAATCGTTCATCGGAGTTGAGCGGCGGCTCTGTCGCTTGCAGAGGTGGACGGGGACTGGGACCTGGGTCAGGCGCGCGAAAACCGGAGGTATTAGAAGATGCACAAAGACATGGCGAACTCGACAGGGTCAAGCAGAAAGGAAGGGGTGCTCAGAGCTCACCGAAATCTGTCGCCGGAGCTGCTGGGTGCTGCGGTGGTGCAAGCGTGAATTCGCGGAGCCTGGCGGCGCTTCTGGCTGGTTGTGTTGGGGGGAATGGCTGCGAGGGGGAGGTGATTAAGTATCCAGAGCAGGGGCGGAGATTGCACACGGAATCAACGGCAATAACTCGAATTTAACCGCGGCAGTGAAGGAGGGGGAAGAAACGGCGAGGCCAGGTCATGGGCAGGGTTTGGGGACGACGATGATGGGGCAGGTGGGTCTGAGGCGTCAGCGAGAGGGGTGTGCTTGCGTGGGTGAGAAACAGAGGGAGAGGGGAACCCCGGGCGGGCTGGTTGTTGGGCTAGATCCAGTGCTGGGCCTGATTGGCAACGCTGGCCCTTTTCCTTTTCTTTATTCCTTTTCTATTTCTGTTTTGATTTCTGAAATCATTTTCAAATGCTTTTCAAATGAATTTGAATTAAAAATTTCTCTGGATTTTTGTAGAGTGAACCATGCACATATTTGAGTATAAAACATTATTGTTCACTCAAAAATACATTGGCCCATTGAAATTAAAATAAAACCTTGCCTTAATTATTTATTTATAATAGGCATATGAATGGTTTTGAATTTAGATTTTTTTGTTTTGAAATTTTGAACAAGCTTTGGAATCAACATTCAAAACTATATTCAAACCCTTTCTGGTTGAAATAAAGTATTCTCATAATTTGAGAGTGAAAAATAAAGCCATTGCCTTTCCTACATAAAATAATAGGCAACTATTTGCTTCTGTTTTGAAACCTTATTTGAAAATGATCCAAATGCTTATGAATGCATGAATGATATGCAAACTTTATAAATCATGATTTTTGGGATGTTACGAGGATGCTGCTAGAGAGACTATGGAGCCGATTCGTCTATACCTTCAGGACCTAGAGGGTCCTATTAGAAACCTTGATACTGATAGGACCAACGTCATGCTTAGCAATGATGAGCTCCAAGTTCAGCTCTAAGATAAGGACAACCTCTTCACGGAGCAAGACGAGATTGACAAGGAAATGGAGGCCAAGTTTGAAAGCCAGGACAAGAAGTTCAAGAGCCAGGAGAAAAGAGTCCAAGACAGGAACAAGAAGATCCAGGAGATGAAGGAAGAGTTAGAGTCCAAGGACTTCGAGCTCGAGCATCAGCAGGGAGTGATCGAGAGGCTTCACTCACAGAAGAGGGCTATTAGGGCCAAGATTGAGGCCTTCACTGCTAGTGTTGATGATGTAGGGTTCGCAGCATAGAAAACAAAAATTTTCCTACGATGGGAACTATGTACCAAGATCTATCTACTAGATACAAACAACAGGCGGATGTATATCCGTAGAGAACATACCCTTGAAGACCGACAAAGCTTAACGAGTTCAACTCGTGGTTGATGTAGACGATCTCTTGCCGACCTCAAGATCGAGAGGAAGTCCTAGCGCCGCAAAGCAGCAGCGCATCCGTGCTCGCACACACGTACAAGACACCGGGCAACCTCCGCCTCATCGCTCCAGCGATGCAGCGGAAGCACAACCCTTTCTTGCCGAATAGCCACCGGGAACATGTATCTCGCTAGTCCGAGACCATGGGGGATAAATTCTAGAGGGGGAGAGAGGTCCTTCACGAGGAGGTGTGAGAGACAAGTGAGAGGAGGGGCTCCTTTTATAGGAGGAGCGGGGGCACCCAAGGGGGTGGCCGCCGGCCATGGGGCTACCCCCTCCCCTCCTTCATTCATGTGGGTGGACACTCCACTCACAAAATGGCCCTTCAATTTTCTCCACTCAAAAATCCACTCAAATTCCCATTAAATTTCCGCCAAATTTAATGCAAACTCTCATTAAATAAACCTCTTTTATTTTATTCAGAATTTTGTCAATTACTTTAATGACAAACATTCACAAATAACCCCTTGCTAGAATTCCATTTCACATGCATAACCACTTTATGCAATTTCACCCGAAAACCTGTTTCGGTATCTAGTGAAATAAATTCCTGCGCTTGTTTATTCTTTCGGCATGAAACATTTGCTCCAACTGGATGCCAGTGTCCCTTAAGTGTGTCACCCTACGGTTCGCGAATAATGCGGACATGATCAAGACCCTTCTCTGATCAATAATCAGTAGCGGGACCTGGAGATCCATACTGACTCCCACACATTCAACGATGACTTTTCCTGTGATCGTTGGAACCTTTTATGCTTGTATCTTAATCCCTTTGTTTCACGATATATTACATGTCCGAGATTCGATCATCGGTATCTCCATACCTAGTTTGATCTCGTTACTGACATGCACTCTTTTCTCGTTCCCGTGATATAACATTCTAGTGATCAAATCACTTGCTTGCAAGCTAACCAATGTGATATCACCGAGAGGGCCCAGAGCATATCTATCCATCATCGGGATGAACAAATTCCACTATTGATCCATGATTCTCCACATAACACTTTAGTAGCTTTGAAGCCATATTTATAATCACCCAGTTACGGAGTGACGTTTGATGTCAACAAGAATCTCTTCCGGTGTTAGTGATTGGCATGATCTCATTGTCTAAGGATTAGGATTACTTCGTAGTTTGTTTATAGCAATATAAACTCAATGACTTTGATCGTAATGCTATACTTTGGATGAATGTTCATCACACCATTACACTAATGTTGTGTTCTCGTTATTAACAACATCCAATGTCTATGATCAAGAAACTATGATCATCTTGTTAATCAACGAACTAGTTTATGAGAGAGGCATAACTAGGAACTTTCTGTTTGTTTATTAAACACACATGTATTAACGTTTCCGTATTAATACAATTATAGCATGCAAAATAAACATCTATCATATACTTGGAATACACATAATAAACATTTTATTATTGCCTCTCAGGACATATTCCCTTCACTCTCCCACTTGCACTAGAGACAATAATCTAGTTACATTGTGATGTATCTAACACCCATGGAGTTCTGGTGTAGATCATGTTTTGCTCTAGGGAGAGTTTTAGTCAACGGATCTGCTACATTGAGATCCGTATGTACTTTACAAATCTTTATATCTCCATCCTTGACATGCTCGCGGATGGAGTGAAACCGGCGCTTAATATGCTTGGAATTCTTGTGAGACCTTGGCTCTTTGGCATTGGCAATGGCACCATTGTTGTCACAATAGATCACCATTGGGTCCAACGCGTTTGCAACCACACCTAGTTCGGATATGAACTCCATCATCCAAACTGCTTCCTGAGCCGCTTCTGAAGCAGCAACATATTTGGCCTCCATTGTTGATCCCGCCACCACAGGTTGTTTGGAGCTTCTCCAACTAACTGCTCCGCCATTCATGAGAAATATGTATCCGGATTGAGACTTAGAGTCATCCGAATTGGTGTCAAAGCTAGCGTCGACATAACACTTAGCGACGAGCTCTTCTTCACCTCCGTATACAAGAAACATATCCTTAGTTCTTCGTAAGTACTTAAGGATATTCTTGACCGCTTTCCAGTGTTCTGAACCTGGATCCGATTGGTACCTACTAGTCAAACTAATAGCATGTTCCACATCCAGTCTTGTACATAGCATGGCGTACATTATAGAGCCTATGGCTGAAGCATAGGGGACCTTGTCCATTATCTCTCTTTCTTCCGTCGTAGACGGACTTTGAGTCTTACTCAATGTCGTGCCTTGTGTCATAGGTAAGAACCCCTTCTTACTATCTTCCATTTTAAACTTCTTTAAAATCTTATCAAGGTATGTACTTTGCGATAGCCCTATTAGGCGCCTAGATCTATCTCTATAGATCTTTATGCCTAATATGTATGACGCTTCACCTAGGTCCTTCATTGAAAATTTGCTGTTTAGATAACTTTTAACACTGTTTAAAAGATCTATATCATTTCCGATCAATAATATGCCATCCACATATAATATCAGAAATGCCACATTGCTCCCACTCACTTTCTTGTAAATACAAGCTTCTCCATAAGTTTGGACAAATCCAAACTCTTTGATCACCTCATCAAAGCGGAGATTCCAACTTCGTGATGCTTGCTTCAATCCATAGATGGATCGCTGAAGCTTGCACACCTTGTTAGCATTCTTAGGATCGATAAAACCCTTTGGTTGTATAATATACAACTCTTCTTCAATATTACCATTGAGAAACGCGGTTTTGACATCCATCTGCCATATCTCATAATCGAAATATGCAGCAATTGCTAACATAATCCTAACTGACTTTAGCATTGCTACAGGAGAGAATGTCTCATCGTAGTCAACTCCTTGAATTTGTCGAAACCCCTTTGCGACAAGTCAAGCTTTATAGACGGTTATATTACCATCAACATCAGTTTTCCTTTTGAAAATCCATTTGTTCTCCACGGCCTTTCGGTCGTGAGGTAAGTCCACCAAGTTCCAAACTTGATTTTCATACATGGATTCCATCTCGGATTTCATGGCTTCTAACCATTTGTTGGAATTCGGGCTCATCATCGCTTCTTCATATGTCGCAGGGTCATCATTTTCATCAACCATGAAATTCATGATAGGATTTCCGTACAGCTCGGGAGCTGCACGCGTCCTGCTAGACCTGCGAGATTCGGTAGTACTCTCTTTCAGAGTTTCATGATCATTATCATTAGTTCCCTCTTCAACAGGTGAAGCCAACTCCGGAACAACTTCCGGCGCTGCGCTACTCGCCATACTTTGAAGAGAAGGTTCAATAACCTCTTCGAGTTCTACCTTCCGACTACTCACACCTTTCGCGAGAAACTCTTTCTGTAGAAAGGATCCATTCTTGGCAACAAAAACCTTGCCCTCGGATCTGTGATAGAAGGAATACCCAATAGTTTCCTTAGGGTAACCTATGAAGACGCATTTTTCCGCTTTGGGTTCGAGTTTTTCCGGTTGAAGTTTCTTCACATAAACATCGCATCCCCAAACTTTAAGAAATGACAGCTTAGGTTTGTTTCCAAACCACAATTCATACGGTGTCTTTTCAACGGATTTAGATGGTGCCCGATTTAAAGTGAATGCAACAGTTTCTAGTGCATAGCCCCAAAATGACAACGGCAAGTCCGTCAGAGACATCATAGATCGAACCATATCTAATAAAGTACGATTACGACGTTCCGACACACCATTTCGCTGTGGTGTTCCGGCAGGTGTGAGTTGTGAAACAATTCCACACTCTTTCATGTGAGTGCTAAACTCGTAACTTAGATACTCACCTCCACGGTCGGACCGTAGAAATTTGATCTTTCTATTATGATGATTTTCCACTTCATTCTGAAATTCCTTGAACCTTTCAAAGGTTTCAGACTTGTGTTTCATCAAGTAGATATAACCGTATGTACTCAAATCATCCGTGAAAGTAACAAAATAACGATATCAACCTCGCGCCGACACACTCATTGGACCACATACATCAAAATGTATGATTTCCAATAAATCCGTCGCCCGTTCCATTGAACCGGAAAACGGCGTTCTAGTCATCTTGCCCATAAGGCATGGCTCACATGTATCAAATGATTCATAATCAAGTGATTCCAAAAGTCCATCCGAATGGAGCTTCTTCATGCGTTTAACGCCAATATGACCTAGACGGCAGTGCCACATATATGCAGATATATCATCATTAAGTTTAATCCTTTTAGCATCAACATTATGAATATGTGTAACATTATTATCAAGATCCAAAAGAAATAAACCATTCATCATCGGTGCATGACCATAAGAGATTTCATTCATATAAATGGAACAACCATTGTTCTTGGATTTAAATGAATAACCACTTCGCATCAAACACGATCCAGATACAATGTTCATGCTCAGTGCAGGCACCGGATAACAATTATTCAAGTTTATTACTAATCCCGACGGCAAGTGGAGAGGCAGCGTTCTGACGGCGATCACATCAACGCTTGATCCATTGCCAACACACATCTTGACCTCACCCCTTGCTAGCGGTCGCTTGTTCCGCAGCCCCTGATTCGAGTTACAAATATTAGCAACTGAACCGGTATCAAATGCCCAGGTGCTACTGCGAGCACTAGTCAAGTACACATCAATAACATGTATATCATATATACCTTTGTTTGCCTTGCCGGCTTTCTTGTCTGCCAAATACTTGGGACAGTTGCGCTTCCAGTGGCCAGTCCCCTTACAATAGTAGCACTCGGTATCAGACTTAGGTCCAACTCGGGGTTTCTTTTCAGGCATGGCAACAGGCTTGCCACCCTTACTTCCCTTCCGTTTTCCCTTCTTGTCTTTCTTGAAACCAGTGTTCCTATTGATCATCAACACTTGATGTTCCTTTTTGATCTCCACTTCTGCAGTTTTAAGCATTGACAGAAGCTCAGGGAGAGACTTCTTCATGCCTTGCATATTATAGTTCATCACGAAGCTCTTAGAGCTAGGTGGCAGAGACTGCAGAACACGATGGATGCCTAAGTAAATGGGAATCGATATTCCCAAGGACACAAGCTTATCGGCATAACCCGACATCTTCAGTACATGCTCACTAACAGAGCTATGCTCTTCCATCATGCAGCTAAAGAACTTTTCTGAAGCGTTGTAGCTCTCTACCGCAGCATGTGTGTCGAAAATCATTTTCAACTCACCCATTGTATCAAAAGCATTGCCGTTTTCGAAACGCTTTCGAAGTTCCGGCTCTAGCCCATACAATATGCCGCAATGAACTAAGTTGTGGTCCTCCTGACGAGTCTGATAGACATTCTTCTCCTCGTCAGGGGCATCCTCAAAAGGTGGGGGGCCTAACGGCGCTTCTAGCACATATTGCTTTTGTGCAGCAGAGAGGAGAATCCTCAAATTCATGGCCCATTCGGTAAAGTTGCTACCGTTCGTTGCAAGTTTCTCTTTCTCCATGAACACATTGAAATTAAAAGCAGGTGGTGCCATCTACAACAGAATTTGTAAAGTTTAGACTAAATGTATGATAGATTGAGTTCAAATAATCCATATTACGAATGAACTCCCACTCAAAAACGACATCCCTCGTGCCTTTTTGGTGATTACATGAACCAAATCCACTACACCAAGTCCGATCATCACGTGAGTCGGTGTAGCTTCAAAGGCGAGCATCAAATGGGCATCATATCTACTATATGACTCATGCTTAACCTTTCAGTCCGTGTTCTGAGGCCATGTCTGTACATGCTAGGCTCGCCAAGTTAGAACCTTAGTATTCGCGTGTGTAACTGTTTTACACCCGAAATATGGTCGTGGATCCAAGAACACTCGATCATCACGTGATGTGTTGGAGCGACGAAAACATAATAGGTGCATACTAAAGGAAGAACACATTCTTATCTTGATATTTAAAAGAGGGATCATCTTATTATGCTAACAAAGCGCTAAACAAGCAATATAAGATGCAATCAAACATCACATGTTTATTAGTGAAATGGTATGGTTCCCGCATATGATCTCTCATGTGCATCGTGGTATGATCACTATCATACCTATATGTGTAAGTCCAAGGTCTATGGAGATTACACGTTATGTATGTTGTAAGAGTATCATCGCATACTTCTACTTACAACATCACCATATCATAACACTAGCCCAGCAACAATCTAAACTAGACGCCTCTAATTTATCCATTGCAATTTTTACGTGGCTTAGGGCTTTCAAGATAGAACCGTTCTTACCTACGAACATGAACCACAACGAGGATAACCAAATTGTTGACAACTCGTTGCAAAATAGATATTGACTATAGTAGGATAGACAGACACCCGCTAGCCACTTATGCAAACTAGTTGCATGTCAAGCGTGGAACAGGTCTCATGTGCGAGGACATGTAAAGTTTGTCCGGGCCGCTTCATCCCACTATGCCACCAATATCCAAAATTACAACTAAGGAGCAATAGCATGAGCATCATCGCCCACATACTCATATGTGTACTACCCGTGTAAAGCATCAACGCATAGATCCGGCTCTGATACCACTGTAGGGTTCGCAGCATAGAAAACAAAAAAAATTCCTACGATGGGAACTATGTACCAAGATCTATCTACTAGATACAAACAACGGGTGGATGTATATCCGTAGAGAACATACCCTTGAAGACCGACAAAGCTTAACGAGTTCAACTCGTGGTTGATGTAGACGATCTCTTGCCGATCTCAGGATCGAGAGGAAGTCCTAGCGCCGCAAAGCAGCAGCGCATCCGTGCTCGCACACACGTACAAGACACCGGGCAACCTCCGCCTCCTCGCTCCAGATGCAGCGGAAGCACAACCCTTTCTTGTCGAATAGCCACCGGGAACATGTATCTCGCTAGTCCGATACCATGGGGGATAAATTCTAGAGGGGGAGAGAGGTCCTTCACGAGGAGGTGTGAGAGACAAGTGAGAGGAGGGGCTCCTTTTATAGGAGAGCGGGGGCACCCAAGGGGGTGGCCGCCGGCCATGGGGCTACCCCCTCCCCTCCTTCATTCATGTGGGTGGACACTCCACTCACAAAATGGCCCTTCAATTTTCTCCACTCAAAAATCCACTCAAATTCCCATTAAATTTCCACCAAATTTAATGCAAACTCTCATTAAATAAACCTCTTTTATTTTATTCAGAATTTTGTCAATTACTTTAATGACAAACATTCACAAATAACCCCTTGCTAGAATTCCATTTCACATGCATAACCACTTTATGCAATTTCACCCGAAAACCTGTTTCGGTATCTAGTGAAATAAATTCCTGCGCTTGTTTATTCTTTCGGCATGAAACATTTGCTCCAACTGGATGCCAATGTCCCTTAAGTGTGTCACCCTACGGTTCGCGAATAATGCGGACATGATCAAGACCCTTCTCCGATCAATAATCAGTAGTGGGACCTAGAGATCCATACTGACTCCCACACATTCAACGATGACTTTTCCTGTGATCGTCGGAACCTTTTACGCTTGTATCTTAATCCCTTTGTTTCACGATATATTACATGTCCGAGATTCGATCATCGGTATCTCCATACCTAGTTTGATCTCGTTACTGACATGCACTCTTTTCTCGTTCCCGTGATATAACATTCTAGTGATCAAATCACTTGCTTGCAGGCTAACCAATGTGATATCACCGAGAGGGCCCAGAGCATATCTATCCGTCATAGGGATGAACAAATTCCACTCTTGATCCATGATTCTCAACATAACACTTTAGTAGCTTTGAAGCCATCTTTATAATCACCCAGTTACTGAGTGACATTTGATGTCAACAAGAAACTCTTCCGGTGTTAGTGATTGGCATGATCTCATGGTCTAAGGATTAGGATTACTTCGTAGTTTGTTTATAGCAATATAAACTCAATGACTTTGATCATAATGCTATACTTCGGATGAATGTTCATCACACCATTACACTAATGTTGTGATCTCGTTATTAACAACATCCAATGTCTATGATCAGGAAACTATGATCATCTTGTTAATCAACGAACTAGTTTATGGGAGAGGCATAACTAGGAACTTTCTGTTTGTTTATTAAACACACATGTATTAACGTTTCCGTATTAATATAATTATAGCATGCAAAATAAACATCTATCATATACTTGGAATACACATAATAAACATTTTATTATTGCCTCTCAGGGCATATTCCCTTCAGATGAGTACAAGACCGCCATGGAGAATGCAGGTCTTACCCTCGTTGATGTGGAGATTGATGCGGAGTAGTAGTGTAGACTACTCGATTATCTTTCATCTACCGTACCTTGATTATTGAGTCGCAATGACCATCCAACATGTGGATGGCTTGCTATGGTGTTTGCTTTTTCCAAAACTTGTTGTTTATGTCGTTTAAACTCTATGTTATTTTGATGCTTGGTTATTGTGATTGTCTATGTGATGTATTGTGCATGTTAATCATCTATTTTTATTTAACCCAATAGTGGAGTATTATATTTTTAACATGTAGGTATTATTTTTGTGATCATTTTGGTATATGACAATTATTTTTGTGATTTCTAAATAATAAGATATGATTTTTATCAGTTTTATTACTTAATAAACACTAAATATTTATTTAAGTGAAATACTAATGCTTGATTATAGTTTTAAATTATAGTTCTTATTTTTCTAAGATATTTGGTATTTTATTTGTATTTTTCACATTTACCAATATTAAATATGAATTATTTGAGTTTTTATTGCTTATAAAACCTTTATTAAATAATATTTATTTAAATGATTATCATAATAATGTTTGATAATAGTTTTAGTTGTTAGATTTTATTTTTCTAAACATTTTCATATATTACACATATTTTTCTGAATTATAAAACAAAATTTATTGATTTTATAAGATTTAATGATTTTATTTCATTCCTAAAATATTCAAATGTGAATTTATATTTGTTTTATCAATTACTAAACAGAGAATACCTTTTGGACCGACGCTAAACCTACCCAAGGTCACTCACTGGTGGGCCAGTGGCCACATCATCATTCAGGTTAGTAAATGCATTTGTTACCGGCCCTATTTCTACTCCCAGATAATGACATATGGGCCATGGGCCATGGGCCACGTCACAAGCCACCTAGGCAAGGACCAGTCAAATGGTTGACCGGGTCAACGGTGACATCACCCTCACATCAGCTCGCCAGAACCTCGTCGGAACATCGTTGGAGACGGTGCATGAATGAGTTCTGGGATGCGCGAGTAGGGGCGTTCGATGTAGAGGTGTCTACTGAACCTAATAATGGCAGCGTCGCCCCCTAAAGGTCATCGGAACAGGAAGTCCGGCGACGACGAGCGACAGAGCACACAGATACCTAGTGAGCGCTTGATCTAGGAAGCGAATAAAAGCTTGGAGAGCCTCGGGAGGATCAGGGACTCACCACGATGCTCGTAGTAGGTTCAGTGAGGTCGAGGAAGGCCTGAAGATGGCGAATCAACGATGGTCGGACTTTGTAAGGACGAGGCTGTGAGCTTGATTAAGGGAGTGCACGACCGATTCCTTCCACGAGATGAACCAGCGCGGCATGGTGGTTCCAGCGGTGGGCTTGATAGGGCTAGGGGAGCTTCAGAGCGATGACGACAAATGTCTCTGACGGGCTAGGTTTCGGCATCTGAGAGTAGATAGGTAGGAAGAGCTTCAGAGGGAGAGGGAGTGGATGAGGACGAGACAGAGCGGCATCGTCGTGGCCTCCTTATCCTCTCTGGTTATCGACGGCACGAATCTCCATGCCGGCGAGTGCGGCGCTGCTGCCAGCGAGCTGCTTCGGGACGGGCACGAGGTAGACGGTGGCGATTAGGTGGACAAAGGGGTATGCGGGCCTGGGCCGGTGTTGTGCTTCGATGAATTGAGCGGAGGAAGCTGGCTGCAACTCGCGAGCAACGAATAAGCAAAGGAAATGCTGGGCCGGCCTGCTGCTCAGGCCAAATCTTTTTTTCTTTTCTATTTCATGTTTTGATTTCAGATTTGAATTAACTTATTTGATTTGAATTTTATTTAAGGTCAAAGTATATGCTCTGATACCAGCTGCAGTGACCTAGCATACCACTGCATGATGTAGTACACTATAGTCGTTGACATAACACCAATGAAACACCGTTCACTAGTATTACATCCCTCAGAGTGGTACAACAGAAACACAGAAGGTCCAATACATGGTTAAAGGTTACAACTCACTCTATACACAAGATCCAGAGAACACTCTAGGGGAAAGAGAGAGAAAGAACTTTCACTGGTGAACACTCTCTCATATAAATATCCTCTCTTCATGATACTACTCTTAACTACTCTCCGGTTGGACACTCTAATCATCGGTAGGGCTATAACATCACTCCTCAAAGTCTGCCTTCCCCAATCTAGATAACCCCACACTGTCACCTTGAGCGCTAGATGGTTCCAACAAACACCACAATTTGATGAAGACATCCAACTCCAAATATAACTCATAACAAATATTCAATCTAGCCAAAGTGCCACACACGGTATGCACGCTGTCACTTTCACACACGTGGGAAAAAACATAGATCTATTAAAGCTCAAAGAGTATTTATGTATACTCAAACCTAAGTGCCACCATGGCGTGCATGCTGTCACTTTCATACACATGGGGAGAGCAGAGATCTATTGAATCACTTCAGTAGCAAGGTAGATCTACTTGATTACAAAACTCATGACCACAACAAGATCATGCATAGAGAGAGAGAGATGAACACATAGCTACCGGTAGAGCCCTTAGCCTCGAGCAAGAACTACTCCCTCCTCATCATGGGAATCAGCAACGATGATGGATATGGCGATGGAGATCGATGGAGATGGCTCCGGGGGCACTTCCCCGTCCCGGCAGGGTGCCGGAATAGAGACTTTCTGTCCCTCGAATCTCCCTTTCGGTGGCGGCGGTGCTACGGAGGTTTTCGTGGATTTCTTCTGGATGCCCTAGGGTTTTTGGGTCGGAGGCTTCTTATAAGCACAGGAATCAAGGTCGGTGGGGGTCCAGGGGCCCACACCCCCTGTGGGCGCCTCCAGGGCTTGCCCGCGCCTAGGGGGTGCGGCCACCCTGTCGCCCCCCCTCCGGCTCTGCTTCGTGGTTCCGTGTTGCTCTGAAAAAATAATGACTTTGGCTTTTGTCCCATCCAATTCCGAGAATATTGGTTTTCTGCCTTTCTCGAACCAAAAACAGAATAAAACAGGCAACTGGCACTGTGGCATCTTGTTAAAAGGTTAGTTCCAGAAAAAATATAAAAACACCTCAAAGTGTAGACAAAGCAAATAAAAGTAGATACAAAACAAGCATGGAGCATAAAAAATTATAGATATGTTTCCGACGTATCAAGCATGCCCATGAAAGATACCTATCCCATATAGAAAACGCAAAGGCACACATATAATGGGTTATTTCATGATTCATAATTGACAAGGTTTACCATACCACAAGATCCATGTGGTACATTCTTTATGCTTGATGTGTTGACCAACTTGAAATCACTCTTTGTATTGGTCAACCAAGTATCTTCTCGTGCTCCATCTTAATATCTTGAGGTACATAAGGAACTCTTCATTTGATTACATGCTCTAAATATTAGTCAACCATAGCTCAACTAATAAGGCTATCATGACACTGACTTAGAGCCATATCTTGAATTCTTATATTGAGATCACACTCTCAAGATCTTGATCATATCATATTCTTCTCTTCAACTCGATGATTTTGATGCCAATACTCAAGGTATATCTTTATATTCGTGGCATCCATACTTGAATCCAACACAGGACTACAAGCATGACCTATGGAATATTCCTTCATATAAAACTCAGTGAAAACATTAGTCCATAGGGATTGTCATTAATCACCAAAACCACACATAGGGTCAATTACCCTTTCAGGGGTGGCCGTTCGGTTCGATGCACCGATCTCTGGAAATTATTGGTTATGGAAAATCGAGCACCGATCGGTCTATATAGATTGGCGCAATGAGAGTTCGGTTCCCAGATTAAATTGGTTCGGTCTTCGGTTGGGCCCAAACAAACCAAATGCCCATGGGCAGGACTAGCTATCTGAGAAAGGAAGCACTTGTTTCCTATGATGGGCTGTCATATTATTTTGCTGGGCTGGGACAACACGTTAGAGACAATCAATAGATAAGGCCCATGGACAAGACTGGCCAGCTGGGAAAGGAAGCAACTTGCTTCCCGTTTGCTGCTGGAATAGGCAAATAGTGTCGTGATTTTTAGGGACAAGGTCTAGGACGAGGCGGTGTTCCGTTGACTTGGGAGGAGGAACATGCGGCTGTGGGGGGTGTGCTTGGCTTTTCAGTCAATTTGGTGGACCCATGGCTTCTACTAAAATCACCAATAGTAATTCGGTTATCTAGAAATGCTAATCGAGAGTCATACCCCAAAAAATTGGCGTTGGTGGTTTTGGTTTTGGTTCAGGTTAAATCGGTTCTCAATTTATATGCCCACCCCACTGACGGATAGCCATAGGAAGAAGCGTGACTGGAGAAGCTTGCCACTGGTCGGCGGGCTAAGCAAGAGGGTCCAGTGTGGGTAGGTCCAATAGTTGTACTAGGTCCAATAGTTGTACCAGATCCACCGATAGATGTTCACATTGGCAGAGCTACATGCAAGCAAGAGGGCAACTGCCCCCTTGGCCATGATAGTGTGCAAACCAAACCTCGTTAAAACTCTCTTGCATGTTTGGGCTAGATGCACCATCGTTGATGTTACTCGTGGAAGAAGGACAGGGCAAAGAAGAAGAGTCATCTTTCACTTTTATTACTTGGCAAGCGAACTTCCTTTCTTACAAGCTAGAGATATCATGTTTATGATTAATTGTTACAAGCCACACACACTCATACGATTATACCATACTTGCAACTTTATTCTCATCCCAGCTGCAAGAAATTCATTGCTTATCATGAAACCAACTCTTAATGTATTAGGCATTATGTCTTACTTATGTTATTTCTTCACTATTTTACAATCTTTGCTACTGATGACCACTTGTTCCGGTAGTTATTTATTCACATTCTCATGGATGACTATAAAGTAAAAAATTAATCTTACCAAGTTGTGCTTATGCATTATCGTGAGATGAAGGAGATCAATAAGGTTTATGCACCAGCCAAGATGTAGCCAAACCTCAATGCTACCTCGATGATACAGATCCTTGGGGAGGGAGATGGATTGCTATGAGCGATTTTGGGCTCTACAGGTCGAACAAGGCAATGAGAGGTATTCCACCGATGTGTGTAGGGGGGAGCGAGGGGGTGCTTCTCACCCATGGTGACGATGATATGTACGCAAGGGACATCCTATCCCTCACACATGGTCTCAAGGGGATGTTGCAACATAACAACTAGCGGGAGCGGCTACCGGAGATTGAGGAGCGCATGACTTTGTCTACAGAAGAACGAGATGAATAGGTTAGCTGTGGCACCAGTGTTCAATTTTTGGGTTTGTCAAAAAAGTGAAAAGGGAAATTCTTGCCCCATGCCGAGGAATGATGAGCCACAACTAACCCGTAAAATTTTAGTCATGTAACTGCTAAGAGAAGACACAACTTAGATGGATGAAAAATTATGTATAGTGAAACAGATGAACGAACACGTCTGCTCATGAATAAGTGGTGATACTAGCTGATGACAATAAACAATGACATCAATTGTCTCCAAGAACACATATTGATATAGAATCTATAGAAACTCCCTTAAACGAATAATTGCTTGAAATCTATCGGATATGACAAAAATACTTTTGAGGGGCGGAGTATACAAACAATAGTGAGAAAGCATTTTATATTCTCATCTACAGCAATAACACAAAATAATTATATTTATTTGTTGCTTCATGGATAATTATATCCAGCAAAATCCTTACTATTACACCGAAAACTAGCTATATTCGTTGATTTAAACTATTCAATTTTACCATGACATAGAAGTATATTACTCTGAAACGAACACACTTTCACTAATTAAATTGCTTACAAACATGCAATGTCATTTAAAGATTCTCAATTGGTTATGTGCATCTTTCATGCGTGACCCATGAGATTAATCTTCAATTATCTAAAATAATAATTCTAGGCTAGGACAAGCAAATACATAGTTAAATAAATTGGAAAGGAAGTCTCACTCTAAGGAAAATATTTGAATAACACATGGTATGAAAGCCATGTCGTTGAAACAGGAGAGCCTCTCATGTTTTAGTCTCATGTGTCAATGACCTCATATACCGTGGATTATCGTTTGGTGGTTCGACCGTTCTTCGAGGTTGTGGCGAGAACTATGGTGTTAAGTAAGATTTGGCCCTTTTTGATAGGAGTAAGTTACGAGTAAGTTTTGGTCAGGTGTCTTCTATTTTAGTCATTATGCTCCGAGTTTTTGTCATTGATAGTTTGACGACATGCCACGCAATGAGTGTGGTCATGACTATGACGCACTCAACAATATCATGTAGCCACCTATTGGGTCCACAACCTAATCAACTTTTTAAATTCATTCGGGTTAATTGACCTTTGTTTGGATAAATCTTTAGAGTTTTCTCAACTGCGTTGTGGTGGAAAGTCGAGGCACAAAAGGTGAAACTAGTTATGATGGTTATCGACTCTTGATGTAACTTTCCTTTTTTATCGTGAATCTTTGGTGTTCGTATTTGTTCCGTTTGATGTACCCTTTTTAGTTGATCAATATGGTTGGGTTGTTTATATAAAGTAGACACTCCATGTGTCTCGCACGCATCCGATTATCTAAAAATGTTTTGTCTAAAATACATTCAATCGATTGTAGTGATATTAGCAGATGAGAGAGCTTTATAAATTAACCATTTATATCACTACAGTCGGATTCAATGATGTCTCTCAAACAGGTGGAAATGGTTATCATCTTGTCAGTTTCTTCTATCACTAAAGCCACACACTGTATGATTTTCTCATGGTTCTCTAAATGTCATATTTATTAATATGTAGAATTTTTTAGATAAATGTAATATTATACTGTTGCCACCTCGAGGAAAGAAATATGGTACCCGACGAAGCTCGCATGCTCTTATGCTAATATAAAATCAGAAAATAAGAGTGTGAACTGCAAATATCCCGATAAAACACTTGCAAATGTTCAAGGCATCAGATATGATCAATTATTAATTTAAACTTGGACATACATGCTTCAAAATATCGTTTGTTTGTAGTATTTTGATTGTTCTGTTTGTATCCATATGTGATTTGATTATAAAAAGTGCCAAGACATATTTCCTGAGGAAGGAATTTCCAAAGGAGAAACAAAAAGAGTCGTTTATACTACTCCCTCCGGCCCTTATTAACGGCCGCGGAACCTATTCAAAGTACAAATTTCAATTAAAATCTCATCGGATTCAAATCATTACAAATTTAGCCAGATTCAAAATTAGATCTTCTAGATCCACGTCCGCCATCCCCGCTGGTCGTGACTCGCTCCCCCGATCCAGGAGCAGAGGAGGCAGATCAATCGCGAGCTCCCCCGCTGGCCATGTCCCACCGTCCGTCCCTCAACTCAAGCAGCTTCCCCGCTGCTCCATCGCCGACGCTTCTCTCGCCGTCCTCCATGGGGGCTAGATCATCCCTTCTCCTCGCGGCGCCGCCCCGTCCCGCGCCATCGCCTCCTCCCGCGTGCCGCTGGTGATCTCTAGCCCGCCACCGCCCGTGGGCTCGGGCACACTCGGCCCCGCACACGCCAAGGTCGACTGCTCTTGTAGCCCCCGCGCTGCCCGGGAGCTCGCGTTGTGAGTTCCGCTCCACTCCGCTCCAGCAGGCGCCCACCTATTTTGACACCTACGCCAGGTCGCTAGCCGCCATCTCCGAGCCCCTGCGCCTCAAGGGCCAGCATGCCAACCCGTCGCCTGGCAGTTGTGCTATCGCCGACCAGCACCCTCGACGCCAAGTTCCATCCCAGCTCAAGCTCGAGGGGGAGATGTTGCAATTCATGAGGCCATCATAGGAATACAACGATCTAGTTAGGCATGATAATTTTTCATGAACATCATCAGGATTGTCATCATTCCTACTTACATGGTTGATCCAGATTTCCAGAATACAATTGCAAACACAATTGATACAACAAAGGTGTTCGTGAACTAGAGAACATTGTGTTCTGAATTTTTCCAGTATGCACATCTTTGTTTCCACAGGCAAACTATACACTGCATTCTGTTATTCTGCCGGGGGATTGCATATTTGCCACGTTTTACTTTGTAACTTGCATATTTGCCATTTTGTGTGTCACTGACATGTGGTGGTCATGTGACAAATATGCAAATTTTAGAGAAAAAGTATGGCAAATATATAAAAATCCTAGTTCTGCCAGTATCTAGGTGGCTGCCCCAGCTCATCAATTGGAAGCATATACTCCTTGCAGAAATAAGGCACATAGTTGTGTTTATATATTTCCCTAATGCTGAAACGAGTTAACAGTATAGTTTCCCTATTGTTGTGTTTATCTATTCGCTCTCTCCTATGAATGCTTGGAGTATATATCTGGATTTTAATAAAATGACAATATGCAAGGAGTAGTAAAAGAACATTGTACACAGGAGATATACTTGAGTGCAATCAAACCAATAAGTACAATAAACTAGGCGTTTCCAGGATTGAAGTGTGATATCCTTCTGCGGGGACTAACAACTAAACATGGCAATCATGCACTCCATATTATCAACCAGAAAGTAAACAATATTTATGCATGGTGCAGTGTGCAAAATATTGCAAGCATGACATAACAGAATGTATCCAGTTCATAATTTTGAAGGGCAGGTACAGCTGGATAAACAGTGTCTAGTTTAGATCACACTCAGGAAAGAAACACCAGAGCACCAGATCATTTAGTTTGCCGAATGTAGCAGTGAGCTTCTTGGGATGTTCTGGCTGGATCCAAATTTGCAGCAACAAATACGCATCTGAAATTGGTAGAGAAGAAGAACAAATACATATATGAAATTGGGAGTAGTGAAGTGAACAAATGCTAACATGGTAGTGCACATGAGTACATGTTGTCATGCTGATATAGGCCGTGTGGTGAGTAATATAGCAGTAAGCAAATATAGACAGAAGCAGTAAGAAAATATAGTACTCTACTACAGGTCAAGCAAATATAGACAGAAGCAGTAATATAGCATTAAGAAAATATAGACTAAAATTTATCCTTTAAGGATCAAGTGAACTAGGACTAATACCATTACTCAAGCATAAAGCTCATTAAAAGGCATGAGAAAGGCCAAAATATGCTAAATTATGTCTCCATTATCGCCACGTTAGCCAAAATATGTTAAAGATGATCCTGGAGCAGCGAAGGGATCTCAGTTTAACTATCGATTCAGCATTTGAGTCTTCTCAAGAGATAAATTGGAGGTGTACGGAATACTCACAGGAGTAAGTCGGGGCAGTGGAAGCTGCTGCAGTCGAGGTAGTCCACCAACTCATCTGGAATCTACCGCGCACACGAAGAGCCGCATCGGGTGGTGGCTTTTCTATTTGGAGGTTTAAAAGTAACCCGTAATCACTTCAATAAATTTGAACCATTTGATCACTAACGACACAAATTTTGAACCATTTAGGTAATTGAACAAATTATAGTCTCCTTAAACGATTTTCAATCAGTTGACAAACACACTGTTATCAAGTGCTTTCTTAAACTTTATTGACCTCATCTTCATGTTACCAAAGCCACAATCATAGTACTGGAAGTTCGGAACATATCAAGGTATCCAAACAAAAATAATGCTGCAATCAGTTTTACAGGAAACAACCAGCAGACATCTTCAAAATGGCTATCCAACTCGCATGTTTCCAGAAATTAAAGCAGAAGTTCAGTAATGCAATGCATCTGATATACATGTAGTGTGAACTAGCCATATGAGCATGCCACAGCTTAGTCCGCTAGACCACCTTACATGTCTCATGCTATTCAAAAGGAATGTTGACAATTAACCTGTCGACGGTAGTTCAGAGTAGCTAGTGTCAGTTTAAGGTTCAGTTTCGTTAGTGTTTTAACTTGGTCATTTTTTCCAAACTTTGTCTAGATTCCTTAGCTAGAACGACAACGAAGTCTGGAACATGATCATCGCATAGAGTTAGCTGCTTGGTGAAGTTGAATCATATACTCTAGCGGAACCTGATTGGGGACAGAAAAGGCATCCCCTAGATTGTGAAATTAGCATGCTTGGAGACAAAATAGGTCAAGGTGCTGACTTGGGCACCAACGACGGAGCTATGTTGAAGCCAGCAGGGGCCATGGCCCTCCCATGATTGGCTACATGCATGGAGAATTTTTTTTGAGAGGGCTTATATTGGATTTTTTCTGTAATCTGCCCCCCAACAACTCATATATTGTATTTTGCCCCCAACTACAGCTGGCAAGCTCCGCCACTGCTGGGCACACCCTTCTTCTCTTCGGTGGGTGACTAGGAGGAGGTAGCGTCACCGGCGAGGGAGCGGTTCGTGAGGAGGATCAGGTCGAGCCGGGTGGAGCGGCACCTGGTTGGCGCGCGACGGCAGTGGAAGCGGCCAGGCACGTGAGGACATCCGGGTCAACACTGGGGACACATGGGTGGTGGTGGTGTGCTGCGGCCAGGCAGCAGTAGAGGAGTACGGAAAGCGCGTACGGGCACGCGCGTCGCCGAGAACCTGGACTAGCGCCGGAGCCGACAAAGTCGCAGGCTTTGAGAAAAGGGGATCCATTTAATCTTGATTTCCCATCCATGTTGGGATCTGGTTAGTGTAAGGCGGAGTACGGAAAGCGGCGATACGAGGAGGGAGGAAGGTGGACGGCGAGGGAGCGGCAGAGCAGGCGGCGCGGGTGATACATCCAAAACGTATCTACTTTCTCGAACACTTTCATATTGTTTCTTCTCTAAACTTATGTGATTTGGATACAACTAACACGGACTGACGTTATTTTTAGCAAAATTACCCAATGTTAAGGATATCGCTTATCGGTAATTTATCGGTCGGCTGAAAATTAGCGATTTTTAGTGTATCGGGCGATAAATCAGAAAATCGGACGATAAATCAGAAAATCAGCATATCGGCCACCCTCGAGTAGCGATAAATCGGACGATTAATCGGCGTATCGGCTGATTTTTTGAACTGTGGAATTAACTTGGTGTCTTGTTTTTGTGCAGAAAATCAACTATCAGGAAAAATCCCGGAAAATATGCCAAAAACTATTTTTTACCAGAAGATCCACATAGCCAAAAGGGGAGACAGAGAGGAGGCCTAGGGGGCCCAGACCCACCCCAGGCACAGGCCCACCTGACCCCACGCCTGGAGGGGGTTTGGCCACCCCCAGACAACTCCTCGGCCTCCCTCCGCGCCTATAAGTTGCCTTCTGACCTAAAAACTCAGCGGGGGGGTCGATAGTTTTCAGAAAGAGTTCCGCTCCACCGCCGCCACCAGAAACCAAGATTCGGATCCAGAAACTCTGTTCTGACACCCTTTCGGGACGGGGAATTTGGAGAGGATCATCGCCATTGTCATCACAAACGCATCTCCATCAACCACCGATGTTTCCCTCATCCATGAATGAGTAATCCCCCGCTGTAGGCTTGGGGATGGTAGGGATTGGATGAGTTCTATCATGTAATCGAATAAGATCTATTAGGGCATAGTGCCTAGTATCTCTATTATTGATATTTGACTTTATTGCAACTTGTTGTGATTAATGCTTGTTACTAGGGCCCGAGTGCCATGATCTCAGATCTGAACTTATTATTGAATCATTATGATATTATTGTTTGTGATCTTATCTGCAAGTTGTGTACACATATCATTATCCGAATCCAAAGGCCCCAAAGTGACAATAATTGGGACAACCGGAGGGGATGGCTGTGGTGTGAGGATCACATGTGTTCACGGAGTGTTAATGCTTTGCTCCGGTGCTCTATTAAAAGGAGCACCTTAATTGCCAGTAGTTCCCTAGAGGCCCCGCTGCCACGGGCTGGCTGGACAAAAGATGTTGTGCAAGTTCTCATTGCAAGCACGTATAACTATATTTAGAGCACATGCCTAGGATTGTTTAGTACTTGGATGCTTGTTATTATTTATCTTCAATGCTCTAATTCTTAAAGTTACATGTTTAGACTCATCCATGCAATGCCCGTCCATCCATCCCTATGCCTACCGCACTCGAATCCTACTGTTACCGTTATTGTTACTACTGCTCCTGTTTCGCTGTTGTTGTTACTGTTGTTGCTTTGCTGTTGCTACTACCAAACTGTTACTACTGATAAACTTCTGTGAGCAAGAACTATTTCCAGGTGCAGATGAACTAATAACTCAGTTGTTAAGGCTTGCAAGTATTATTTGGCTCCCCTTGTGTCGAATCAATAAATTGGGTAATACTACCCGCGAAGACTGTTGCGATCCCCTATACTTGTGGGTCATCAAGACTATTTTCTGGCGCCGTTGTCGGGGAGCATAGCTTTATTTGTAAGTTCACGTGGATCTACTATTGTTCGCTGCTACTCCTTTAATCATGGGGAAGTCTTGTAATGAAAAGTTCCCTATTTTACCATCCACTACAAGAAGAGGTACAGTCCTAAACACCTCTATTGCTCTTGATTCACCGCCTGTTATAAGTAAGCTTGTCACACCACCACCACATACACATGCTACACACACTGCTAGTACTACTGAATCTGAAACTGCTTTTGATGCTCATGATGTTACTTCTACTGTGCTTGATGCGAGTGGTTCACTAGGTCCTTTTCTAGATGCTACTATGGCTAGTCTAAGAAATACCGAAACTCCTAGTGAAGACACTTTTACACCTGTTAGCTCACCTGCTAGTGAGAGCTATGATATTAATGATGGTTACATTGAGTTCACTGATCAATTTGTTGAAGAGTGCCGAAACACACATGGTACTAGTGATATGAAGAGTCTCCTTGCTAGACGTACTATTATGCCTAAGTTGTCCTCTGATCCTAAGTTTGCCGCTTCTCCCATAGATATTAAAGATGAAGATTATGATTTCTCTCTTGATTTGTCTTATTTAGATATTGTTGAGAAAGAACCTTTTTGTGGGACTGAAAATGAGAGTGTTGTGGCTCATATGAATGAGCTTTCTACTATGAGTGCTTTATTCTCTGATGATTTTAAAATACGCAAGTACTTTGTTACTAAGATCTTCCCCTTTTCACTAAAAGGGGAAGTTAGGGTTTGGTTTAATAGATTACATCCTGGTTCCATTGATAGCCCTGATTGCTTCTTTCTTCCATAAATATTTTCCTCCCAGTGCTAGACATGCTGCTTTGCAAAGACTTTTATTTTAAACAGGGAGAAGAAGAGAATTGAATGAGTCATGGAGAAGGTTCTGTGCCTTGATTCATGCACATCCTATATGTCCATTGCCTAAGAATGAGCTTCTTGATATTTATTATAATGGACTAACTGATGATTCTAGGACATACCTAGATAGCTTTGTTGATTGTGTTTTCAGAAAAAGAACTCCTACAGATGCTGAAGAATTAATGACCAAGATAAGCAAGAATTATGATGATTGGACTTCAACTGAGCTGAATACACCTGAGCCTATTACTCCTGAACCAGTTGTTCATGAACCAGTTCCAACACCAACAACAAAGAATAGGGGAGTTATTGCATTAAATGATGAAGTGATGAAGGGAGCTAAGAAGTGTCTAAAGGAGAAAGGTATTAGAGATGAAGATGTGAAGAATCTACCTTCTATAGAAGAATTATGTAAGCCAATTTCCCACTCATCTACTATTGAGGTACACTCTCTCCAATTTAATGAAGGTGATATTCCTTATGGTAAGCCTGCTGATCAATGCTTAGAGGAACTTGACACATTTATTGTTAAACAAGGTAATTTTAATAAACAAGTTCAGAATCATTTATTGGAAAACTCTAGAGCTATCCATGAGTTGAAAGATATTGTGGAAAGAACTTTTAATGATATTAAAATGCTTTGTAAACACTTTCAAATGGTTCAAACTGAACTTGATCAACTTGCTAAGGTACAAAAGGATATGCTAGTTAATGCTTCAGGAAATAAACATGCTTATGGAATTAGAACTAGGAGTGGTGCTGCTACTCAAGATCCTTTATATCCTGAAGGACACCTTAAAAGAATTGAGCAGGATTCCCAACAAGGTGAAGATAGTGGTAGTCCTCGTAAGAGGAAGAAAAAACATAAGATAGTTGAGGAACACCTTGAACCTGGTGTAGATCCTAATAGTATATATGTCTTTGATGCTGAAACTGAGAGTGGTAATAATGATGAGTCTCCTGATAAGGAGGAAGTTGAGGAAGAACCTGATAAACACACTAAGAACACTAGGCACACAAAGGAAGATTTTATTGCTAATAAACATGGTAAAGAGAGAGAACCTTGGGTGCAGAAACCTATGCCTTTTCCAGGTAAGAAACACAAGTCAAAGGAGGAAGAACACTACAACAAGTTTTGTGAGTGGATGAAGCCTTTATTTCTGCAAATTCCTTTGACTGATGCTATTAAGTTGCCTCCTTATTCAAAGTATACGAAGGATATTGTCTCTAATAAAAGGAAGATTCCTAATGAGGAGATTTCTACTTTGCTTGCTAATTACTCCTTCAATGGTAAGGTTCTAAAGAAACTTGGTGATCCAGGTATACCAACTATTCTTTTCTCCATTAAGAATAATTATGTTAGAACTGCTTTATGTGATTTGGGAGCTCGAGTTAGTGTTATGCCTTTTTCTCTCTACGAGAGACTCCAGCTAGAAAAAGTTGATACCAACTGATATATCTTTGCAAATGGCTGATAAGTCAACTACTATTCCTGTTGGTATGTGTGAGGATGTTCCTGTTCAAGTTGCTCATAATTGCATGGTTTTAACTGACTTTGTTGTGCTTGAAATGTCTGAAGATGATAACATGTCTATTATTCTTGGGAGACCTTTTCTTAATACTACAGGTGCTTTTATCAATTGCAATCAAGGAAAAGTAACATTTAATATTAATGACAAAGAGCACATTGTCTATTTCCCCAAAAAGGTTGTTAGAAGCTATTGCCTGAATTTCATTGAAAATATTGAGAGCATCAAGGTTGGAGAAATATATTGTCCCATTCCACAAGAAAATTTTGAAACTATTATGATTGGTACAATTGCTATCAAGTATGAGGTAACATAATCACCTTGTGGAATGCAAAGTTTTGTTTCATATAATATTGTTTTGGTAACAAGACTTGATCAACCTTGTTAACAAAAGGATTTTAATGAACAAAATAATGCTTCCACTGTGGTTATACTTGCTTTCTTTTACTTTTCTCCTTCGTAGTCTTTGCTTTAGCTTTAGTTTTGCTAGTTGTTTGCTTGTTTGAGTTTCTTATAGCTCTTGTAGTTTGACTTTTGGTTTGCTTTTGCTTATTCTGAAAAAACTGTTTCTGAGAGAAAATCAATTTTCATACCCTGAAAATTGGCCAAAAATACAGTTTCCCAAAAAATCCCAGAAAATTCAAAATAAATATTTCCTCAAAACAGGGGCAAAGAGGTACCAGAGGTGACCCAGGGGGGCACCCCAGGCCACCACACCTGTGGTAGGCGCGGGCCCACCACTGGTGGTCCCTGGGGGAGGTCTGTCCCACCTGGACCCCTCCAGGCTGCCTCCTCAAGGCCACCTTCTTTCTCTCTCCCAAAAAACATCGGAAAACTTGCTCAAGCTCGAGTTCTTGCTGTTCTTGCTCGCGATTTTCGATCTCCTTGTTTATCCCATATCAAGTGCTGATTTTTGGAGGGATTGCTCCTTGGTATGTGCCTCCTATACTTGTCCAATTAGATTTGTGATTTGTAGATTTTATCTTGAGTATTTTGCTGCTTTAGGTGACAGGTTGTTTGAACTTGCATCCTTGTTCTATGCTTAGAAACTTTGTTTTGATGCATGTGTAGTCCTCTAGCAAGTTCCTATAGTAGCTGCTCATCATTTATCAACTTAGAAATCACTTGGTTTGATGGTTGTCTAAAAATTTCAGCAAAGTGAAGTTATGGACCACCACACATTTGGTGATATATTTGAGAGTGATGCACCTAGAAGGGCAAGGCTTCCAAGGTCATCTACCAGTACTAGACCCTCATACAATGAGGATCTCATCACTCCGCGATTTGGTGACGAGGGAGATGAAGGGGATGCGCACCCCTCCACCTTTCCTTGCCAAGCTTTCTTGCGAGTTGCTGGGATTCTTAACGATTTCATGACCTTGATTGAGAGGGATGGTCTAACAAGTTTCATGCAGGATGAGAGTGCATAGTATGTTGTACTTACTAAAACATTTGTGGATAGTTTCTCCTTTACTAACATCTTGTTCAAGCCCTCTGTGTCTTTCAAAATTTATGCCAGGGCTCATTCAATGTCTTTGAAGAAATTTTGCAAAGCCCTGGGACTTGGTACAGCTGGATCATCAAAGAGAATTCTAGCCCTTCCCGCTGATTTGTTGGAGCTTTACCGAGGAATAACCAATGATGATGACCGCAGATCTCAACGAGGGAAGATAAAGAATATTTAACTTCGAGCCATCAGGTAATTTGCCTACTATCTTACCACTAGTGTTCTTGGTAGGGAGAACACTAGTAATATATCCAACTATCAATTGGCCTTCTTAGCTGCTGCGCTCTACGGTGAGGATAAGTATAACCTTGGTTCCCTTATCGCTCGTCGTTTAGCTGCTAAGGGACCCATCTATGGGGGAATTATAGCTACTCGTACTGCTGCTACCTTGGACATTGCTGTTGATCCACATGATACAGTTTTGGCTCCTCTGAGGCTTGATCTTGCTGCCATGAAGGCGTACCACTTTGTCACCTCTAGCTCTACTCTTGAGAACTTGGTTTATAGAACGTTGTTTACTGACGGGGAAGAGAGAGAGATCCCTCTACCCCAAACCACTTTGTTCAGTATTTCTCAGGGACCTTGGTCACGCTCGAAGGCAGACATGGACGACAACCTGCGTTCTCAAAACTTCCATGGGCGCTATCAGGGAGAAGCGCCCTCATATGACCCTGCAGTACACTATACCGGGGAGTCCTCGAGCTCATACCAGGGCGAGGGAGCCTCCTCGACATACTATGGAGGTGCATCTACTTGGGCACCATGGGATTGAGCCCCACTTAAGACAAAAGCCTAAGCTTGGTGGGAGGTATACCGACGTCACACTCATATATATATATATATATATATATATATATATATCATGTTCGGTCAGTTCTTTGTATATCCATTGTTTTGCTTTCTTTTTGGTTCTTGTTGCTTCTTTCTCAAAAACACAAAAATACCAAAAATATTTTCGCTGTTTCTCTTGGTTCGTTTCTTTGTTTCTTTGCTTTGGTTTGCCTTAAAAGAAAAATCCAAAAATATTTTGCTTTGTTTGTTTTGCTTTGTTTTTGTTTGGTTTTTCTTTGTTTGCTTGTTTCTAAAAAATCGAAAACACCAAAAATATTTGTTGTTCTTCTTTGGTTTTGTGAGTTCTTTGCAGGGTTCAGCCGTCCTCAGTGGATTTTGGTTTCATGTTAATATTCAAGTCGCACAAGTGAAGGGCAATAATGAAGATTAAGACATCTCGAGGTGTTGTAAGAGGCTGGTAACAAACTCTATTTGTTTCATTTTTGTACATATACTCATTACTGTGAGCATGCTTAGCCTGTTTGTGTAAGGTGTATGTCATTATGGATGCTTAGTAGTTCTTGCTTGTCTATGAATAGCTCCAGCTTGCTAATAGTTTGTAGCATGTCATATGAATGTTTGCTTGCATTGTTTTATTCATACTTTGGTATGATATTGTGGTATCCTCCTCTGTCTGTTCATGTGAATCGACTTGGCACATGCTCACGCATGCATATGACTAATCAATAGTCAGTAAGCCTTGATGATTTATTTTGCCTCAGAGTTTTTGTATCACTTTCATGCCATAATTAGTCCTGTTTTGTTGCAAGCATGATTATGACAGTTATTTCTCTCTTGTTTGTCGCTCCCTCTCTATTGCTAGACTTCACTTGCACTAAGTATGTGCTCTACCTGTGCTTCCAACTCCTCAAAACCAATATTGCCAGTTGTGTCCACCATACCTACCTATTGGCATCATTTGCTACTTCAGTGCATATTTTATATATGCCGTGTTTTCTTCCAAAATAAAATGTTTATATGTTTTGAGGAAGTTAGTTAGTACAACTCTCACGAACTTGACGGCACACTTTATTCCTTGCGCTTAATAATCTTGAACCATTGTGACTAGTCCATGAAATTTATATGCTTGCTTATTATATACTAGGAGTGAGCTGAACTGTGCTGTCACGGGGAACGCTTTCAACACCTTTTGAATATCCTAACCATTTGATACTTTGCTCTTTTGTTTACGGATGTTGACAATGTGAAATAAAAGGGGAGGTTGTGAGTTCATGGAGTTTATACATTGTGTTAGAGAAACGCCTGGGCCGCTAGCCTAAGCCATGCCTAATCATGGTAGAAACTTGCAGCATCACTATAATGAGCATCTAGGAAGCATCCTCAATAAAAAGCTATGCATATGGTAAATAAAAAGATTGTTGAGATGCTCATTGTCTGCTTGCCTTATCATTTTGGCCATGAGAAAGCTCCTGTACCATATGCAAGGGGTACCCCGTTGGCGGTTCTCGATGATATGCATGCATTTACAATGACAAGAACTTTCAGGTGACCAAAGTTGAGTAGAATGCGGAGCGGCCCTCATACTCGAGAGACTTGGGATTTTTAGCCTATGGTCTGTCAAGCATATGATTCAGAGTGGACCTCACTTTCACCTTAACCACATGAAGATGCCTATGATAGGGGCAATGAGAGCTCAAAGCTAACGAGTACCTTCCTTTCAGCATTAGGAAACCTTTCAAACCTTCACAAAACCGTTTTCACAATTTTTTTGAGTCACCACTTATTCTATGAGCACCTTCTTGAGATCATAGTTGTCATTCTTGTGTTTGTTCCAAAACTTGGTTAATTATGTCATGACTTTGATGCTTGTATCTCTGATATCTTTACATCTAGTCTTCACTTGAACTTCAGAGGTGCCTTGGCATTCATATTGTGCTCTTCAAACAAAGGCAAGCGAGATACCACTCTATCATACCTTATTATGAGCATTGTAATGTTGCTTATGTTTATGTTTCATGCTACTTATTATTATTGAGTTGGTTTCTTCATAGCTTGCAATGACTATTGAGTAGACTTGGTTGCATACTTATTATGAATTGTCTAAGAATCTACTCCTGTGCTGAGAATATATACATCATATGAAACAAAGTGTTCATGAAAGTTCTTTTATCGCACTCAGTTTTCAACTGAATTGCTTGAGGACAAGCAATAAGCTAATCTTGGGGGGAGTTGATACGTCCAAAACGTATCTACTTTCTCGAACACTTTGCTATTATTTCTTCTCTAAACTTATGTGATTTGGATACAACTAACATAGACTGACGCTATTTTTAGCATAATTACCTTGGTGCCTTGTTTTTGTGCAGAAAATCAACTATCAGGAAAAAATCCGAAAAATATGCCAAAAACTATTTTTCACCAGAAGATCCACGAAGCCAGAAGGGGAGACAGAGAGGAGGCCTGGAGGGACCAGACCCACCCCAGGCGCGGGCCCACCTAACCCCGCGCCTGGAGGGGGTTTGGCCACCCCAGGCAGCTCCTCGGCCTCCCTCCGCGCTTATAAGTTGCCTTCTGATCTAAAAACTCAAGGGGTTCGATAGTTTTCCAGAAAGAGTTCCGCTCCGCCCCCGCCACCAGAAACCAAGATTCGGATCCAGAAACTTCGTTCTAACACCCTGCCGGGACGGGGAATTTGGAGAGGATCATCGCCATCGTCATCACCAACGCATCTCCATCAACCACCGATGTTTCCCTCGTCCATGAGTGAGTAATCCTGCGCTGTAGGCTTGGGGATGGTAGGGATTGGATAAGTTCTATCATGTAATCGAATAAGATCTATTAGGTCATAGTGCCTAGTATCTCTATTAGTGCTATTTGACTTTGTTGCAACTTGTTGTGCTTAATGTTGTCACTAGGGACCGAGTGCCATGATCTTAGATCTGAACTTATTATTGGATCATTATGATAGTATTGTTTGTGATCTTATCTGCAAGTTGTGTACACATATCATTGTCTGGATCCAAAGGCTCCAAAGTGACAATAATTGGGACAACCGGAGGGGATGGCTGTGGTGTGAGGATCACATGTGTTCACAGAGTGTTAATGCTTTGCTCCGGTGCTCTATTAAAAGGAGCACCTTAATTTCCAGTAGTTCCCTAGAGGCTCTGCTGCCACGGGCTGGATGGACAAAAGATGTTGTGCAAGTTCTCATTGCGAGCACGTATGACTATATTTGGAGCACATGCCTAGGATTGTTTAGTACTTGGATGCTTGTTATTATTTATCTGCAATGCCCTAGTTCTTGAAGTTACATGTTTAGACTCGTCCATGCAACGCCTGTCCATCCATCTCTATGCTTACTGTACTCGAATCCTACTGTTACCGTTACTGTTACTATTGCTCCTGTTTCGCTGTTGCTGTTACTGCTGCTGTTGCTACTACCAAACTGTTACTGCTGATAAACTTCTGTGAGCAAAAACTATTTCCAGGTGCAGCTGAACTGACAACTCAGTTGTTAAGGCTTGCAAGTATTCTTTGGCCCCCCTTATGTCGAATCAATAAATTGGGTAATACTACCCGCGAAAACTATTGCGATCCCCTATACTTGTGGATCATCAGTGGGAAAGGGCGTGATGGCCGGCGTTGCAGGAAATGGGGATAGGGGATGGGCTCGGGTTGGTCGACGAGAGAGACGATGCGTCAAATGCCTATGGGGACTACAAGTTTTGTCGTGTAAACTTGGAGGGGGTTTTCACAAAATGGTTGGCGCGACCGTTAAGAGCATCCACTCGTTGGCCGTTCTTAGACCGAATTCCGGACCAAAATATGGCTGAACGAAACACATTTTTGGCCTAGGAACGCTGAGTTTCCTAGTCATGTTCTTAGGCCGAGTTCTCGGGACGTTTTTTCCGCCCAAATTCGGCTCAAATTCGTCCATTTTTCGGCATAGTTCGGCATAATATGAGTATAGAGAACTGTTCGGCCTAGTTCGGCATAAAATTAACCATAGTTGACAAAAATTTAAACATAGTTCGACGTACAATGAAAATACAATATATTTCGGCCTAGTTCGTCCAGTTCATTCTCGACATCTACGTGTTGCCCCTACGTATCCATAGGTGCTCAACCAGATCATTCTGCAGCTGTTGATGCACTATCAGATCTCGGATCTCATGACACAAGCAACCTCATTGCCACTGTGCACTTCTGAAGTGAGGAAAACCCAATCATGCCGGTGCAGTCATTCTTGCATACAAAACAGGGGTCGAATTCACGGATGACATGCACGATCTTGAGGAAGAGCTTCCGGCTTATCCTGAAATACCGCCGAAACACGGTCGCTTCGTGTAGCGGCTCGTCGCCGAAGTAGTCGGCGTACAACATGCAATAGCCCTCTATTCTTTGCCTTGCCTTGCACTTCCCGCGACCCTTCGCTAAACCTCCACGCTTCGGATTCGTCGTTTGCAGGTACAATTGGACGAGGGAGGAGAGGATCTGCATGTGCTCTGCATCTTCAACGACAATGGCGTTCTCCTCCTCCAACAACACGGCGAGCATCTCCTCGTCGTCAGAGTCCATGGCAAAACGCCAAACACTTGGCGGACGAAGTGGTGGGAGCTCGCAGCGAAGCCGAGCTACGACGAAGTTTGGGCGTCGAAAGCGGCAGCGAAAGGGGCGACGACTACGACGAGCCTATCTAGAGGCGTGGATATGTCTCGGCGTGGAGGAGCTCCGCCGGCGAAGGCATGGCGACGGAGGCAGCTGGGGGAGCTCTTCGCCGCAGTTGGGCGAATGGATGTGGCCTGTGGGGGTGGGGAATGGGACTGTCTCGCCGATAGAGCTGACCCACGCCCGTTTTCGCTTCGACCGGAATTTCCAGGGCGTTTTCGGAATGCTGGGAATGGCCTGAAAAGTCTAGACCAAAATTCGCACAAATCCAAACGAAACCGGATTCTTAGGAACACGACTGAACCTATTTTCGGTGTCGAGAACTAAAATTTACGCTGAGGACGTCCTAGAAGCCGAGTGGAGATGCTCTAATAAGGCCGGGGCCGGAGGGAGTAAGAAAAGAAACAAAAGGGACGGATTTGCAAAAAAAGAAACAGCGTAGCGAACCGGGGTCCCTGAACCGGGGTTTTTCATCGCAGCCTCCGCCGTCGTCTTGTGAGCTATCTCTCCCCGACATCCCGATGCCGCCCAAATCGAAGGCCGCGACGGCGGCCGCCGCGGAGCCGGTCTCCTTGGAGGACCTCTTCTCTGCTATCCACCGTCACATCGAGGCCGGCGAGTACCCCCAAGCCGTCAAGGTCGCCGACCAAGGTTAAGCACCACACATCCTCCCCCCTCTCTCCCGTACGCGCTTCCGATGCCAAGCCCTAACCGCCACGCGGCTAATCCTGCAGTTCTCGCGGCGGCGCCGGGCGACGAGGATGCGGTGCGATGCAAGGTGGTGGCGCACATCAAGTCCGACGCGACAGACAAGGCGCTCGCGGCCATCCGCGCCGCCGAGCGTCTCCCCATCGATCTCAGCTACTATAAGGTGACGTACGTTAATCCTTCCAGCGTTGGCAGCGCGCTGGATCTTTCTATGTCACATGTTTCCGTGACTGCGTAGATCAGTAGGCTGCGGTTTTAGGATCTAGGAGTAGTCAGATCTGGTTGTGCTTATAGCCCTAGGTAATTTGGCGATCTGGGTGATGGCGAAGCAGAGAGTTTGTGAAGCACCTTTGAAGCTTCCAATATCAAAAGTAGTTTGATCTTAGCTAGATTGCAAGGTAATATGTTGGCAACGCAGCATATAAAGTATTATCTTAGAGAACAACATTGGATAGCAAAGTTTGCTATTGAGATTCGTAATCCAGCTAATTGTTAGTCTGCTGTGTACTTACAAAATCCATGTGCACTCATAAACTTGCAATGCACTTAGATGAAGCATTGGAAGGTAAAGCTTGTGATGAACCTATGACCCTACAAGTTGAAATATATCCAGGGGAGGGAAGGCAAAGCTTTGTGAAGAGTTATTTCCGGTCTGGCAAGAACCTATGGCCCTGCAAGTTGAATACTTGTGATGAAACATTTTTTATTATGCTCATTTAACTTAAATTTAGAATTTGAGATTCCAATGAGTGCAAAGAGTCCATAATTGCTTGAGATTTTTTACATTTTAATTTTATATTCGTTATCTGTCCTGATACTGAGTAGCTGTAACCTTTTTTAGATCAGACTGTTATGGGTGAACATAGTCTTTTTACTCCTTATTGATACTCCCTCCGACCCATATTAGCTGACTCAAATTTTTCTGGATACGGATGTATCTAGCACCTAAACTTGACTAGATACATTCGTATCTAGATGAATCTAAGTCAACTAATATGGGTCAGAGGGAGTAATTGAATCCAGTTAAAAAATCTTAATAAGGTGATCTCTTTTGATTCGTTGTCTGTCAGCTTGATCTACTCTACTTATAAGAACCATTAGGTGAACAAGGTTTTGTTCAGCAATGCAGACAGCCTATTTGATATGCAGTAGCTAATACTGAAGCATAACGAGGATTCACTGTCATGTCAGATAGCAGTAAAACGGGTGATGAACTAAGATTTGATTTCAGTCTCACTTAAGTGCTGATCTTTGACATTTATTAGGATCTCTACTTTCCCATAGACCGAAGTTTTCTTCTTCTTTGAATTGCTTTTATAAATCTTGAAGACTAGGACAATTTACTTACTGGTAATAAAAAATAATATATACAATTTTGCTAAAATATGAATATTATCTATATTCAGGCATACTGCTACTACAGGCAAAACAAACTGCAAGAAGCTCTGGAGATATTGAATGGTCAAGAAGAAACAACTGATGTTCTCCAGCTAGAATCCCAGATCTATTACCGTCTAGCAAGAATGAATGATTGCTTGAATAGCTATGAGAAGCTTCAAAAATTTAAGATTGACTCAATGGATCTAAAGATAAATACCATGGCTGCTCTGGTTGCTGCTGGAAGGGCTTCTGAAGTACATGCAGCCATGAAGGCGCAAAAGGTTGATCTTACCACTAGAGCGCTCAGAGATGCAAGGAGCTTTGAGCTTGCATATAATTCTGCTTGTGCCTTGATAGAAAATAAGAAGTATTCAGAAGCTAAAGAGCAGCTGGACTTGGCGAAAAGGTGATTTTTCTGGTGAACTAATATCTCAAACTAATGCATACTCCTGGCTTATTGAACCGACATTGCAATCAGTACCCTATTTCTTGTAAGATTAGAGGCCTGGTAATCACTAAAAAATTGATTAGTTCATTGGTACAGTAGTTTCACACTTCCACTCTTTCCCGTAATTCTAGGTACTCCCTCCGGTCCATATTAATGGCCTCAACTTTATCTAGATTCGTATGTATCTAGTTAAGTATTTAGACTAGATGCATTCGTATCTAGGCAAAGTTGAGGCCATTAATATGGACCGGAGGGAGTATCTAATTTTGGATAAGTCATGCCATTGACCGGTCTATTAAGCTCCTTCAGTTAGCTAGGCTTCAATTTCTTATTTTTTTGTTTGCAGAATCGGCAAGGAGGAGCTTATGGTGGAAGATTATGCAGAAGATGAGATTGAATATGAATTAGCTCCTGTATCTGCTCAACTTGCTTATGTACAGCAGGTACCTAATCCTGGCTGATTTTCTTGTATCCCCATCTTTATTGGACCCTATTAACTTCTTTATATATGTCTTTAGCTACAAGCAATTAACTTCTGTTTCTTCATTTTCAGTTACAAGGACAGACTCAAGAAGCTATGGAAACCTATGTTAATATGATAAACAAGAAATCAGGAGATCCCTCATCACTGGCTGTAGCAACAACTAACCTTGTTTCATTAAAAGGTACAAAGGATGCTGCTGATGGTTTGAGGAAGCTTGACCGGCTTGTTGAGAAGTCTACAGCTCCAAACCAGTTGCAACTTATTGAGACCCTTGAATTTAAGCTATCTCCGAGGCAAAAAGAAGCCCTGTATTCTGCTCGCGTTCTTTTACTCCTCCATGCAAATAAAATTGACCAGGTTTGCCTTGCTTTATTGATCCATCTCCCGTTTACCTAATTTTATATATAAATATATTTTGTTTTAATCTATTACTCATATGGCACCATTCTGTTGTTGAACTTTTGTTTTTCTTACTCGTGACACTTTTGTATCGTCTTTTAGTAAGCTTACTAGCGTGCAACACACGATCAAACCACACCATTATATTTGAAGCACCCACAAAAGTATTTATATTTTGAGCTACGAAGTATTACAATGCAATCTCTATTTGAAGCAACAAAAAAAGTTTACCATGAAATGCATTAATTTTGTCACTAGAATTAGAATCCATGTTTATGATGAAATGTATATTGTGTGCAATCAAATTTATGCTTTTTTCTGAATGCATTTCCTTTTTTTCTGTGATCTTTATGCCATGAAGACCAAGCTGTGTGCAATCTTATGGGTAACTCAGTTTTTAGTATGTTATACTTCATTGGATGTCACACTGAACCGCTTTAATCACTTATTTCGTGGTTATACCTGATGCAACAAAAGTAAAAAGAGTTCAATATTGCAGCAACATAGAAAAGTTCTACAATAATACAAGATTTCAACCATGTGGCACGACTAAGGCATCTTCTTGTAGAGATGATCTTTTCATTCCCTCGTCCATCTAAAACTTCTGAGCCATTAACAAAAATTCAGTGAGTGATAGTTGGCTCATGCATCGTGAACATCTCGTTCAAGGTTTTGTAGCCGCATTTAAAATAACTGAAGAGAAGGCCAGCGACATGTTCTTATAGCTGGTTGCGGCCTACAGGAAAAACTGATTAAGTTTTAAGTACGAATACTGGTTCACAGTAAGACCTCTTCAGTAAATTTAAAAGATTCCTAGTAAAATCATAGACAGATTCATAACAAGTATTCTTCTAATGCTAATAAATAGTGTACAAGCCAGACCTGGGTTTTTTCGAGATTTGAGATGGACCAAACTTACATTGTGAGAGTTCGTCGAATTCCACGAGCTCCCATGATTAATGGTTAAATGGATCTCACCCTTGCAAAAATTTGCATTGCTTAGTTCAGTTCGTAAGCTTGCACTAAATTCAGAAACCTTAAGATGCACCAAAATTAAGGAAGACAATTTATCATGATAGCTACCTGCAAATGACATCAAGGTAAAATTTGTATTAACCTTGGAATAAGAACCACAATTGCTAGATCTTTAGTAAAAATTCTAGTGATGATCTAACATAGTGTTGATTGTTCAAGTCTAAGACATCACCAGCATGGATGGTCACAGTACTTGATATGCAACTAAAAATTAATTTTATCACCAAAATTAAATTTTGTGCTACATGCTACTCACCTTTAGGACTATATTTTCATGCATGACAGACTTTCCATAGCATATGAAGTCTCAAGTGCTTCATATGAAACTTGTTCCAGGATCAGAAGTATGCAGAAAAGGCTCAATCTGGGATCTGGAATATTTAGTTCAGATCTGCAGCTCTAAGTGTATATTGTTGCGTATAACTCAGATATGAGAAAATATTTTGACTGGATTCCAATAGATGCGAGACAACATCAGTTAGGTTCTTAGCAAAGAACATATGTTGTTCTTCTTGATACAAATCCTTGATTACATAAATATACCCAAAAGGTTTTTTAAGACTCCAAATTAGATAGCTGTAATTTTAGTTAGCAGAAAATATATCAGATATTCATTATTTTAAAAATCAGAGCTTCAGGTCATGATATCTGGACCTGTGAATGCCATTTGAAACGTGTTATCCACACTTCACATCCGATTAAGGCCAGTTAGAGATGCGCCGATAAACCTGCACTGAAGCATCCTAATACAGTGCATGTATAACAATATTCGAGATGTCCCATCTTTTTTGCAAACATCCATACTACGTGAATATTCCATTTAATAACATCTGAGGTCGAAATATGCCAATAAACATTAGATAAAGAAAATATTGCTACATAATGCAAAAGCAACAATTTGTAAGCAAGTTTTTCTTATCCTTCTCTTCAGGTGGTAGAAATTAATAAGGTCGTCTGGCTGGGCATGAAAGATCTGTGCCTTGGCCTTCATCTCCTTCTATGTGAGTTTCTTCTGAACAAGCATCTTGGCAAAACTCTATCTACATGACTGCAGCCAAATCTTCTTCACATCACCACCAGTATTGCAAAACAACCGCACATAAAGCACAATCCTATCAGCTGAATTACTACCAATCGTGGGGAAGCCAGGAAGGCAGCAGGATAACCCAGCTGCAGAATGGAGTTCATGACCATCAAGGCTCCACTACAGTCCTTGTTTTCTACGTCTACACCTCCTTCGGCCTCAATTACAGTTTGGTAAGGGTACAAGTAACAAACGATTGAGTGGGAGGCGCCGCTGAATAATAGCGCTTCCTTGTCCATGATCCCCTATGTGAACTGAAACCCATATGAGGACATAAACGACACCCGGTGCTGGGACTCCAATTGAGAGGGAGGCGCCGCTGTCGCAGGAACGCTGACTGCTGGCTGGGGGGCAGGGCCGGACCGCTGGATGCGGCAGGCGTGCAAGGCGGTCGTCGGCAGCAACCTAAACAAGACCATGCGTAGTTGATGGGAGGCGCGGTGGCGGCGGCGGCAGGTCAGGGGCGGGACAACCGTGATTGGACGTCTGATTCGGAACTTGCAAGCCTCTTTTTTCCCACTCCGTGGACCTACTGTGCGGCGGACGTTTTTCTCTGCCGTTGGAGGATGGCCAGTCAATAAAATTGCTAAGTGCACACCGGCCCAATTAGATTAATGATGGCAGTTAGATTGAGATTTATTGACCATATTGTGCCGTTCTGATTTGGCTATGTAGATCAGCGGGGTGAAGAAAGATAATGTTTAACTGTTTAATAGTAGTGGAGATTATGTTAAATTTTTTAGTTACTAGTGGCACTGGCATGAGTAAGAGTCGCATCAGTCGGTAGTTGGTCACTCAATGAGTAATAATCATTTGACTGAAAACTGATACGGAGTAGTAAAAACAATCTGCTTGATACCTCACTGAGTGTTTGCAACAATACGCCCTACAGTGTTTCAGTGTGCTTAATATTTCATATGTTATTTTTATCTGCGTGATTTTCTTGCAAGGCCATTAAATTCCGCTAAAAAATAATCCGTCCATTTTGTAGGAAAAATGTGACCACTATGATCCTTTTCACTCACTCATACTTGGGCAGTTTGGCAACATAAGCCATTTGGCATTAAATATAATTTCATTGACAGTTTTATGCTTTAGTCACTACTATTTCCTAGCTTAGCCATGTTCTATTGCTCTTTTTTCGCTTAACTCAAACTAACATATAGTGAATCTGCATTGTATATTTCTATTTCAGGCACAAGAGTTGGTCAGTGGACTGCTTGGTATGTTCCGAGACAGTATATTCCCTGTTTTACTTCAAGCTGCAGTTCATGTGAGAGAAAAGAAGGTCCCGAAAGCTGAAGAAGTTCTTAGCCGCTATGCTGAGAAGCATCCTGATGATTCTAAAGGAGTCCTCCTCGCCCTTGCCCAGATTGCTGCCAATGCCAACCATTTTCAGATTGCTGCCGACTCACTGTCTAAAATATCTGACATCCAGCACATGCCAGCCACAGTTGCTACACTAGTAGCTCTAAAAGAGCGTATAAGTGACTCTAATGGTGCTTCTTCTGTGCTTGATTCTGCTATCCAGTGGTGGAAGAATGCCATGACAGAGGATAACAAGTTAGATGTGTTCATGCGGGAGGCTGCTTCATTTAAGCTCAATCATGGACGTGACGAAGAGGCCTGTCAACTGTACGAGCAACTTGTGAAAAGCTGTGGGAGCACGGAAGCGTTGGCTGGGTTAGTGGCAACTTCAGCACGCACAGACCTTGAGAAAGCTGAGCAATATGAGAAGAAGCTGAAACCATTGCCTGGTCTCAAGGGAATTAATGTAGAGAGCCTGGAGAAGACATCAGGTGCAAGGCATGTAGACCAAGCCATGAAGGTGGATGTTCCTGAGGAAGTGAAGAAGCAAAAGGCTAAGAAGAGGAAGAGGAAGCCTAAATATCCAAAGAACTTTGATCCAGCGAACCCAGGGCCACCCCCAGATCCTGAGAGATGGCTGCCCAAGAGGGAGAGGTCGAGTTACCGTCCGAAGAGGAAGGATAAGAGGGCTCAGGTCAGAGGCGCCCAAGGTTCTGTGAGTAAAGATAAGCATGATGCATCTGCTACCTCTTCGAAAGTAAGCCAATCCACAACCACAGCAAAGGCTCCAGAACCACCGAAGTCCAACAAGTCCCGGAATAAAAAGTCGAGGAGATAGTGTCAAGTTTGTGTCACTATTACAATACAAAAAAGACACTGTCCATTTAGTATGTTGACTTGCAATTCTTGTGTTATTTGCACTGGATTGCCCTCCGTGGTGCTTTTTTAGAATCATCTTTATGGCGACTTGAGTTAAGACTTGCAAATTTTGTTGAGACTTGCTATGACATACCTGGTTGAAATTCCATTCTTCAAATGTTGATAACCTTCTTATTTTGTGTTTTTACTTCCTCCGTTTGGGATTATAAGTCCCGCACGAATAACTAGGTTGCCAATTTGAACAACAAAATATAAATAGTATAGCATAAAATTATACCATTAGAAACTTTAAAGGTTATATTTTCTAATGGTATAACTTTTGTGATATATAAAATATATTTTGTTGGTTAAATTAACAATCTAGGTATATGTGTAGGACCTATAATCTCAAACAGAGGGTTACTAGTTAAATGCCCATGCTCTGTCACAGGTTCAAAAAAATTTAGTCACCCCACTGTAGCAAAAAATGAAACCAGAAACTGGTTGTTGCACGACTTTGGCAAATCAAGGTCGTCATTTTCAAAGCCCAACTTATTCCTCGGACAATCTACTTCCCGCACACACTTTGGCTAAGCCACCCTGCATTGACCCCCTGCTCCAGCATGCTTAGCCGTGATCTTTTTCGGATCATACAAACCAGTGATGTTTATTGGATTTTCTGTTAGATGTATATATCTGTATATTGTATTTTTCCCATATGTTAGGGGGCTTTCTGCATATTTGCCCTGTACCTGTACTATATATTGTGGCCTTTGGCCTCCAGAGAAATATAACTTTGTCTATTCCTAACATGGTATCAGAGCCGGTTTTAGGGTTTCCGTGCCCACCGGTCCTCTGCTTGTGATCGCCGCCGTCAGCTCGCCCCGGCCACCCGCCGGTTCCCGTTCTGACCGCCGCCGGTAAGGTCCTTTTTCTTGTCCTCTGTTTGGCTGATTCATTCTTGTCCTTTCGTCAGATTGGATCTACACTTCAATCCACCCTACCCTTCCACTGCCGCCGGCCCCCACCAGCACCGGTTGGGCACCGCACCGCACCCGCTGATTTGCTGCCCTGCTTTGCCGCCACCGCCTGCGCGCGTCCCAATCCTTCTCTACCCGCCACCGCCTGCACTTTACACCAATCCATCTACCCGCCCTCCCACTGTCAATTGGCCCCCACCAGCGTCGCTTGGCCACATCCCTTCCAGCGCGCACCCGCCGATCCGTGGCTTGCTCTGCCGCCATCGCCTGCGCTACCTCCTGCCTGCGCGCGTGGGCCCTCTGCCTCCTGCCTGACGCCTGCCTGCGTCACGCCCTGCGCCGCCTCCTGCCAGCGACGTAGCCTGCCGACTGGCTTGACTCCAGTTTTCGTCGGATCTGATCTGTGACTCAAAAAAAAAGATGGCTTCTTCCTCGGGTTATGTTGCGATTCCTCGCTGTCCGGTGATCTTCGATGGCGCGAATTACCCTGATTTCACTGCCTTTATGCGCGTTCACATGTGCGGTCTCCGTCTTTGGGGTGTGCTTACTGGCGAGGTCTCCTGTCCGCCGTGGCCCCCTGCTCCTGTGGCTCCTCTTCCGCCGACGCCGATTGTTCTCGGTGCTGATGCTTCTCAGGAGGCCAAGGATGCTGCTCAGAGTGCTGATGATAGTGCTGTTGCTCCTTATGACTTGAAGCTCAAGCAGTACTCTTCTGATCTTGAGGCCTATCGACACGCTCTGACTGCTTACACTCAGTGGGTTGATGAGGATGCTCGTGCTGCTGTTGTTCTCACCTCCAGTGTTCTGCCCCAGTATGCTTCTGAGTTCATGAGTCTCCCTACTGTTGCTGCTTAGTGGGCCCATCTTCGTCAGAGCTATCAGCCGTCTGGGGATGCTCTTTACCTGTCTGTGGTTCACCAGGAGCATGCTCTTCAGCAGGGTGATTCCACTATTGATGAGTTTTATACTCAGAGTGCTGCTATCTGGCGCCAGCTTGATTCTCTCCGTACTGCTGTTTGTGGCACATGCTCATGCTGCCAGATTGTGCGCTCGGACTTGGAGTTTCACCGCATCTATGAGTTTCTGTCTCGGCTTCGCCAGGAGTTTGAGCCTCGGCGTGCTCAGCTGAATGCTCGTGGTCGTGTTCCGCTCTCTGAGGTGTTGTCTGAGCTTCGGGCTAAGGAGACGCGTCTCCGTGGTGCTGGTCTTCTTGCGGTTCCATCTGCGCTTGCTACTCGTGGTGCTCCTTTGCCGTCTGCTCCCTCGACTCAGCCGCGGTCCCCTGTGCCGCCGCTGCCGATACTACCTACTTCTCCAGGTCAGGGCCAGGGTCAGCTTCAGCACCAGCAGCCTCAGGATACGAGTCAGCAACAGCAGGCTCGTGGTCAGGGTCGCGTGGTTCTCTTCGTCACTGCTCTTACTGCAACAGGGATGGTCACACTTGGGCCACCTGTTATACACGGGACCCCAGTTTACGTCAGCAGCACCAGGCTCGTGGGCAGTCGGCTCCTTCCGGATCTTCAGCAGTTGCTCTCTCTGATCAGGACATTATCAGGAGTCTTCGCGGTCTGCTTGCTGCTACAGGCTCTTCTTCGACGGGCACTGCTGGTTCTGTGACTGACTCTTCAGGCACTATGCGACCACCACCTTCTACACAGTCAGGTACGTCTGCGTGGTATCTGGATTCTGGAGCTTCTTTTCATATGACCTCTGAGTCTTCTTTTCTGTCCGCTCTTCGTTCTCTCCCTTCTCCTGTCCGTGTTTTTATGGCTGATGGTACCTCTCTCCCTGTTTCTAGTCAGGACACCCTTTCTACTTCTTTTTTTTGTTCCTGATATTTCTCATGTCCCTCTTCTTAAGATGAATCTGTTCTCTGCTAGCCAGCTTACTGACTCTGGTTGTCGCGTCATTCTTGATGCTGATTCTTGTGTTGTCCAGGACCGTCGCACCCAGGCCCTGGTTGGAGCTGGCCCTCGGAGCCGTGACTCTTCCGGACTTTGGGAGTTAGACTGGCTTCGCGTTCCTTTCGCTGCCACTTCATCTGCCAGTTCCTCTCCGGTTGTCGCCTCTACTACCAGCTCCTTTCAGCAGTGGCATCATCGTCTTGGTCACCTCTGTGACTCTCGCCTGTCGTCATTAGTTCATCGTGGTCTTCTGGGGTCTGTCTCAGGAGATGGGTCTTTGCATTGTCAAGGCTGTAGGTTGGGTAAACATATTCAGTTTCTCTATCCTACTAGCGCGTCTGTATCTCAGCGACCTTTTGATTTAGTTCATTCCGATGTTTGGGGTCCGGCTCCTTTCGCTTCGAAAGGGGGCCATCGCTACTATATTTTATTCATCGATGATTTTTCTCGATACACTTGGTTGTATTTTATGCGCTCTCGTAGTGAAGTGCTCTCCATATATCAGCGTTTTGCGGCCATGGTTCGTACTCAATATTCTACCCCCATCCGTGTGTTTTGTGCTGATTCTGCTGGTGAGTATATCTCCCAGCTGTTGCGAGGTGTTCTTGCTGAGCAGGGCACTCTTGCTCAGTTCTCCTGTCCTGGCGCACATGCCCAGAATGGCGTTGCTGAGCATAAGCATCGCCATCTTCTTGAGACCACTCGCGCTATGATGGTTGCTTCTTCTCTCCCGCCGCATTTCTGGGCTGAGGCTGTCGCTACGTCGGCTTACCTCATCAATATTCAGCCTTCTGCTGCCTTGCAGGGTGGTATCCCTCTTGAGCGCCTCTCTGTACAGTCTCCAGATTACTCCATGCTTTGCTTGTTTGGTTGTGTTTGCTATGTTCTCCTTGCTCCTCGCGAACGCACCAAACTGACCGCTCAGTCTGTTGAGTGTGTCTTCCTCGGATACAGTGATGAGCATAAGGGCTATCGCTGTTGGGACCCTGTTGGTCGTCGGATTCGTATCTCTCGTGATGTTACTTTTGATGAGACGCGTCCTTTCTATCCTCGACCCACCGCTGGTACTTACCCGGTGGAAGATATCTCTTTTCTTCTCTTTCCTGACACACCTCCTTCTACCCCTATTGTGTCTTCTTCAGGATCTCCTCCCCCTGATGTCTCTTCTTCGACACCGTCCTCTTCTGCTCCGTCTAATTCTCCTAGTTCTCCTTGTTCTCCGGAGTCTTCCTCTACTATTCCTTCTTCTTCATCGTCGTCTCCTACGTCGTCTTCCTCTGATGATCTTCCCTCTACTCGTCCTGTTCGTCAGCGTCGTGCCCCCAACCGTTATTCTCCTAGTCAGTATGGTCTTTCTGTTGCCTTCGAGCCGACCTCTTATCGGGCTGCTGAGCATCATCCTGAATGGCAGCTGGCCATGGCCGAGGAGATTGCTACGCTTGAGCGCATTGGCACCTGAGATCTTGTTTCTCCTCCTCCCGGTGTTCGTCCTATCACGTGTAAGTGGGTCTATAAGATTAAGACTCAATCTGATGGATCTCTTGAGCGCTATAAAGCGCGTCTTGTGGCTCGTGGTTTTCAGCAGGAGCATGGTCGTGACTATGATGAGACCTTTGCTCCTGTCGCTCATATGACCACTATGCGTACTCTTCTTGCTGTTGCTTCTGTTCGTCACTGGTCTGTGTCCCAGCTTGATGTTCAGAATGCCTTTCTCAATGGCGAGTTGAGTGAGGAGGTTTATATGCAGCCTCCTCCTGGGTACTCTGTTCCTGAGGGGATGGTTTGTCGTCTTCGACGTTCTCTTTATGGCCTCAAACAGGCCCCTCGTGCCTGGTTTGAGCGCTTTGCTTCTGTAGTGACAGCTGCTGGTTTCTCTCCTAGTGTTCATGATCCAGCGTTATTTGTTCACACTTCTCCTCGTGGACGCACTCTTCTTCTTCTCTATGTTGATGATATGATCATTACCGGTGATGATCCTGAGTACACAGCCTTTGTTAAGGCTCGTCTTCGTGATCAGTTTCTTATGACTGATCTTGGTCCTCTTCGATACTTTCTTGGGATTGAGGTTTCCTCCACTTCTGATGGCTTTTACATCTCTCAGGAAAAGTATATTCAGGATCTTCTTGCTCGTGCTGCTCTTGGGGATGAGCGCACTATTGAGACCCCTATGGAGCTTAATGTTAAGCTTCAACTTACTGATTGTGATCCTCTTTCTGATCCGACGCGTTATCGTCATCTTGTTGGGAGCCTTGTTTATCTTGCTGTCACTCGTCCTAACATCTCTTATCCTGTTCATATTCTGAGTCAGTTTGTTTCTGCTCCTACCACTGTTCACTATAGTCATCTTCTCCGTGTTCTTTGTTATCTTCGTGGTACGATCACTCGTCGTCTTTTCTTTCCTCGTTCCAGCTCCCTCCAGCTCCAGTGCTATTCGGACGCTACGTGTGCGAGTGATCCTTCGGATCGCCGTTCACTTTCTGCTTACTGTGTGTTTCTTGGTGGTTCGCTCATTACTTGGAAGACAAAGAAACAGACAGCGGTTTCCCATTCGAGTGTTGAGGCTGAGTTGCGTGCTATGGCCTTGTTGACTGCTGAGGTGACTGGTTACGGTGGTTACTTGCGGATTTTGGGGTCTCTATTACCACACCCAGTCTGGTTTTGTCTGACAGTACAGGTGCTATTAGTGTTGCACGTGATCCGGTCAAGCATGAGCTTATCAAGCATATTGGTGTTGATGCTTTCTATACACATGCTCAGGTGCAGGCTTAGGTTGTTGCGTTTCAGTATGTGCCTTCAGATACAGTTGGCGGATTTCTTCACGAAGGCACAGACCAGAGCGCGGCATGATTTCTTACTCTCCAATCTCAGTGTTATGGATCCACCATGAGTTTGAGGGGGGGGGGGGGTGTTAGATGTATATATCTGTATATTGTATTTCCCCCATGTTAGGGGGCTTTCTGCATATTTGTCCTGTACCTGTACTATATATTGTGGCCTTTGTCTCCCAGAGAAATATAACTTTGTCTATTCCTAACATTTCCATCACCTTATTAATAGTAAAGATAATCTATACATACATGTAACAATGAAAACACACATCTCACGCATTCTGGCAAGGAGAGGAGCGGCACCGTATTACAAATCTTGCATCTTGCTAGTATACTTTAGTTATCGACCGGCACTGACTAGTATACTAGTACTGTAGTATCTTGGAGAAGAATCGGTCATTCTGGTACACAATCCATGTTAGTACAGTTGGGAACAGTCAACGGAGAGGAAAGAAGACGTCATGATGGACGAGGTGCAGACGCTGGGCTGACGCGCCGGAGGGAGGTTTTCTTGGCAGCAGACGACACGTCACGGAGCTGTTCCCGGTCAAGTCGCCGTGCGCTCAGGAGGGAGCAGCCGATCATGTTCATGTCTGCACTGCGCCGACGGACGACGGGCCATACCAGCTGTTCCACGAGTTCGTGCCCGCCAGGTCGCTCGCCGACAAGGTGACCTACCTAGGCCAGGTGGCTCGACGAGCGCGCGGTCCGCGTGTATGCGTCCGATGTGTCGGCAGGGCTCGCGCGCATACCTCGACAAGGATTCCATGGTGCACGGGGATGTCAAGGCGAGGAACGTCGTGATCGGCGCTGACGGGCGTGCCAAGCTCGAAGACTTCGGGTGTGCGTGGAAGTACTTCGCCGGTGGGAAGATAACCTGCAGCCCGCCTGCCTTCATGGCGCCGGAGGTGGCTTTTGGAGCATAACAACTGCCCTCCCTTCTCGGTATCAGCGAAGGCACCATAACTGCCCGTGGCACTCCATACACGTGTCTCCATATTATGACACAAAGAAACTTATTAAAACAAACAATCTCAAATCTCTATGAATTGTACTATACCTAAATTATTATCAAAGGCGGAAAGGTCATATCAAGTCGGACTCGTGAGCCTAGAAAAAAATAACATAAAAAGGTCTACTCCATGAAACAAATTTGAGATAACGAGCATCATCGATTTTCATTAAAGAAACCTCTATACAAGTTCTTGTAACGACAAGAAAATAAAATAAGTCTGAAAATAAGTAGAGACCGAGGACGAAGAAAACAATGAAAATGCAATTCATTCGTCACGACAGCTAAAGCAGTAACAACACTTGTTCCGAAACATGAAAATGCGGACGACGGCGGCTGAGGCCCCGCATGCAACTTTGCGCGGTAGATTATTTGCACGAAAGCTAGACTTTGCGCGGTTAGCTAGCAGGCCCCTCGTACGTACGTCAGACCTGCTCTAATTTCTGGCGGTGACGCGCGACGGCCGAGCATGCAGAATGGAGAGGAGGGAGCCGTTAATTACGGACACGCCGTCCCTGTCCCGCAGTACTCCTACTTAAAGTTGGGACGTACCACCTGTCCGAGGAAAAACCAGCACGTACGTCTCCCACTGTCACCGTCGCTTGTCACCCCCCCGGCGTTTCTCTCCGGCAGCGCGGTCGCCAGATCCCACAGCTGGTTAAAAATCAAAAGCATATCATCATCACGGCCAGGTCTCGCAGGTCTTTCCCGGTGACTTGCACATGAAAAACGCATGCATTTCTCCTCTCTTCTTCCTTTGTTTAAACATTCCCTGTTCAGCCGGTAACGTACGTGTAGCCTGCATAGTGGTTCGGTTCAGTTCGCGCCTCGTCGTCCTCTCGCTTCGGTAAACGCGGCGTGCGTGCCTACGTACGTGAAAATCTCCAATCTCGATCGATCGGTCGCCGTCGCCGGCGAGACGTGACGTGCGTCGCGCGTCACTCGCGAGGACCAGCGTGTTCCCTGCTTTCGAGCGATCTGCATGCGGCGACTAGCGACCGGACAAATTAACGGCAGTCAAACACGTTTCCCTTTAAGCGCCAAGCACCGATAGATTGACATCTCAGTTAAAATGCGATCGAGATGATTTTGGTCCGGTTAGAGTTAGACAGGAGGGGCATAGGTTCACGTAGAATCTTCTCCGGTACTGCCCGCGTTCACACCAAGCATTTTGCGGTTTCGTGCATGGGCAAGTAAAACATCACAACAAACGATATTTAGCTGTCGAGTCACGTCTCGAAGTGTCGCCGTCGTCGTGATGACATCGATCATTTTCATCGAGACCACGTAAAGCAATCATCCTGTACAAAACTACTCCCTCCGTTTCAAAATATAAGATGTTTTAAATTTGTGAAGCAAATGAATCTAGACTACTTTTAGTATGTAGATTCACTCCAAACTTAAATGAACCTAATACTAAAATAAGTTTAGATATATTTTCTTTATAAAACTAAAACATCTTATATTTTAAAACCGAGGAAGTAATACAGTATGTAGAGAGGTACGCTACATGTCAGATTTTCCTCTTCAGCCGTGACGACGGTAGTGAATACTCAGGCTTAGTAGAAATATCGTTGTGATTTAGGTGATACTAAGAGATTAGCTGCGTGCCAATCTCTAGGATTGGCTCAATGGACCAGCTAGCCGTGTCTGCATGTATTTCTTGCACACATACATAATTGTTCGGGTGTATCTTAAATCTCAAAAGAATAAAGAGTTGACCATTTTTGTCAAAAAAATGCAATAACATTTATGATAATGTATTAGTATCACTAGCGCGTTTTGAAATCGTTTAATAATATAAAATTTTGATATATACTCCCCCGTGTCCTTAAATAAGTGTACTTTTAGCATTTGTCTTAAACCAAACTTCATAAACTTCGACCAATTTTGTAGGATAATTTAGCAACATTTATGACATTAAATTAGTATCCTCAATATCCGTTTTGACATATAGTTTTATAATATACTGATTTCATGACATTTACTCCCTCTGTCCTGAAATACCCTGCATTCTGGGTTTAGTCAAGGTCAAACTTTGTAAAATTTGACCACTCATATTAAAAAAATTATGTACACCTATAATACAATATAAGTATCATTAGAATCGTCATAAAATATATTTTCATAATATATACATTCGGTGCTATAGATGTTTATAGTTTTTTCTATATATTCTATCAAACTTTATAAAGTTTGACTTTGACTAAACCCAGAATGCAGGGTATTTTAGAACAGAGGGAGTATGTTGTTATATTTTTCTATAAAGTTGATCAAATTTTAAAAAGTTTGACTTAGAACAAAAACTAAAATTAACACTTATTTCTAGGAGGAGGAAGTTTATTGCTAGTTTTTTAAATAAATTTGATCAAATTTTAAACTATTTTTGAGGGAAAATTTAAAAATATTTGGCTTAGTACAAACCTATAAATACACTTTTTGGGTATATCGTTGGTATACTTGTCCGGATATGGTTTAGGTTCACCTATATCCCATTGATCTAGAATTACCTAATTTGACTTCACCAATGTTGAACTAGGCAAATTAACATCAGATAGGTTTCCTTTAACTTGGCACGAGCTGCAAAAGTCAGCAGAGTTATACCTCCCTCTTAAAAAAATGCTATCGGTCATTATCCATTGAAACGACGCAAAGGACTTCCTTAAAGTACAACGGATCTAAGATTCAGAATAAACCCAATGATCATCACCCATCACTCACATCGATCTATCCCTTAAGCATGTTGTTTTCCTTCTTTTGCTGGGACAAGTCGATGGCTTCAAACATCGGGCAAGCCTTTAGGCTACCTAACTCTTAACTATAAACCAGCCTTTCGCTCGCTGCTCTTGTAGGGATGAGAGCGCAAGTCGTCCGTGAAGTCACCACTAATGTGGACTTGGCACAAATAGCAGATGATTAAATAAAGCCGATGCCGTTACATATTCGGAGGTCCTAAACTGTTTCTGTAGACTTCCATCTCGGCTCTAGAAAAGGCCGTACGTACGTCAGTCTCAAGGAGGCCCGGCCTTGAGTTCCGTCTTCTTCAACATATATTGCAAAGGCAAATTCCTACCCCAACTAACAAGGAATATATATGTTAGAGACAGGATGAGCATAGTTTATTGGATGTTCGTCCTTATAAGAATGCAAAGTCTGATGAAAACTCAACCTTTCATGTTATATGGATTGAGACTAGGGATCCTTGCGATGTACGCCAAACTCACGTTAAATTGGCGTCACACAGCCACACTGGGCCCCACTCTAAAACTTATTATCTTAAAACTAAGAAAAATAAGTGCAAATTTTGAAACTTAAACTATAGCATTCTTGTTTAAAAAAAATCAAAACTTAGCAAATAGTCACGTTAGTTGACGAAATCTTGCATGTGCAGAGTTTCAATTCAATACCTATTTGTGTGATCTTCAGAATTTACAAAACTTATAGATTTTTTTCAAAGACCTAGAAAATGTGTGCACTGTAAGCTATCTTTTTTTCTGGCATATATAGATCGCAAAAGGGATTGAGCAAGTGGTCAAGATCTAGAGTCAAGGAGTTCCTAGGACTAGATTCACATTTGAACCCATGACCCATGTCGCTTCGCCATTTCTACCCCTCAGGGAAGTCGATCTCGTAAAAGTTGCCATAGAAAGATCTTCGTCTTTAGGGGTAGAGGTGCTTTCTACAACGGTTTGGTTCAGGACAATACATGCCCTCTAAATAGGGCCCGGTACACGAAGCTATTCGTGAAGGCCCCCGATGAGGTCAACCTCCACGAAACCCTATCATCTATGGTTGAGAGGGAGTACGGTAAGATGGACCTAAGCTCTTCACACCGCTTGGCTTCCTTCGGTCAGAGGGTTCTATGGAACGAAATGTTCCCTGTTCCCTCCCGTTCCGCAGAGGCAACCCTAAGCGACGATTCTGAGCAGACAACAAAGAGCCTAGGATATTTCCCATAGGGGTGCTCCCTAAGCCATGGATCCATCCAAAATTGATTGTGATCTAATGCCCCCATATTTGAGGGTGATTGATGGCTTGCAAAGTGTTATCGTGAAGATTGTTGAGCCAGCTAGAGTTTATGAGGGTTTGTTTTGTGCCACTGGCTCAAACTTGACCCACATAATACACCTTTGGCTTGGTATGCGATGTGTTCAACTGTACATGCTGTGACACTGATGAGTGGGGAGAACATGTCAAAATCACTTCAGTCGTGAAATGTGGTTTGAACTTAACTTATTTGTGCCAAATCTGGTTCATTGGTTTTTTATTTGAAACACAACATATTATCTTCCTGTTTCATTGTGAAAGAAGGTGAATGCTAAATTATCTAAAGTAGAGTAATATACAAAGGGTTGTTTTACGGTACATCAATGTATCCTGGACTATCCAATCGGCTCGATCCTACGATTGATATACTACTTCAATTTTTTGGTAGTATATTTCGTCTCGAGGGGTATTTTTGGCATAACACTATTTAAATCGTGCATCCGGTCTGTCAAAATCTAAGGTCATATTTTTTTACCTATAAGTAAAACTACAATTTTACCTCTATTTTTTTACTGAAATTACTAAATTAACTAATTGCCCAAAACTAGGCCAGTTAATTTGGACCGTTCGATCTGGCCATATACTACACACATCGATATGTAGTCCGATGCACATAAAACCTTTGTAAAAAAGAGAATAAGAAATGGACGTGTGGCAAATCCATTCATGGATTAGATAATATGGGGTGCACGTAAAATCTGTATAGCAGTCCACTGTCCACACAGGTATTCTTCACTAAGCTCGCTACCAATAGTACTCACCGAAGTTTCATTGTGATGAAGGCCTTTATGTCCACACTGTCGGGCGTCATGGTGTGGCCGCTCCGGCGACAGCGCGGCGAAAGGCAGCCTCTTCTCCGGGTAGATCGAAGGCGGATGGCGGTGGCAGCCTTCCTCTCCCGTGACTCGGCCCTTGGCGGAGGCGAGGCGGTTGGCCGGAGGCGAGGCGGTTGTCGGTGAAAGCTGGGCTCCGGGTCGGAGCCGACGATGGCGGCTGGTGTTCTCGGACGTTGTTTACCTTGATGAAGGCGTCGTTGCTGTGAATTTTTCCTCAGGCCTAAGTGTAACACCCTCAGAATCGACCCTATGCAAGTTTCAGCGCTTCCCGCCAAAACCCGCATAGAAACGATTCAAAGGTGCCCACCAGGCACTTTCGTGCGGGTGGAAAACGAAGTAATAACATTACACAACAGTCCTCGATGGGACCCACAGAACAGATATATATATATAACAGCGACTCAATGAGTCAAGAATACAGATATAATATACAAAGATCCAAATCACCTTGAAAATGGTAGGGCGTCCGACTACGGACAAGATGCAAATGGGGCTAAGAGCCCTGAAGAATAACCAATGGCGTCCATAACCCTGCCCAGGCCAAGCCGGAAGGGTATCCCTGCTAACGACGTCGATCTCAACACCTGCTAAAACAAAAGGGGTGCCGACAAAGGGCAAAGGAAAAAGAGGAGCGTCAGTACTGAGGCCAGTACACGGCGAGACTAGAATTCGGCGGTCCTCGCCTACATAGGTATGGTGGGCTGAAGCGGCAGCGGCAGCATGCACTAAACAACCTGTAGAGACTCGATATAACTGGCGGCTATCAGAGAGGGGTAAGACAGACCTAATCGGAACCAACCTGGTACTACCATCAAACAAACCCATCCTGGTGTTTCCCCCTCGATACCAAACGAGGAAGTCAACCGAGGAACTCACACCGTTGGCAGTTTTATTTATCCAGTTATCGTTGCAGTAATTACTAGTCAAGTTTAGATAATCATCCTGATAAAAGAAGCAGTGGGCACTTTTATTTAACCATTCCATTGTAGTTACAACACTTACTAGTCAGATACATTTAGCATGAGATAAACCAAAAACCCAGCAGTTGTTGGTACTTTTACTTAGCCATTCCGTTATAGTTGCAATACTTACTAGTCAGGTACAATGGTCGCAAGCGACAACCCAAGCAATTGTTGGCAGTTTTATTTAGCCATTCCGTTATAGTAAAGCTGTTTACTAGTCATTATAAAGTCAAATTTATAGCACTACTTTAGTTATAGTTGTCTATGATCGAGATACTGTGCTCCAAGTCGTCCATAACCGCGGACACGGCTTTCAGAAAGTTTTACCCGGCCGGGGTGCACCAATAGCAACACACACACGATCAACCTCGGAAAAACCAAATCAAAACCCAACGAGGCTTTCACGACAAAGCAATCACAGGATTCAGAAATATTTCAGGGGGCCACCCCTTAAAGTAGACCCGCAACGAAGTCGGCCGGCTCCGAGACGGCCTCAAGGTTTGGGTGGACGGCTGTGAACGACTGGGAACCCAAAACTGAGCTTGTCGACACCGCGGAATCGTGTCCCGATCCTAAACAGTACAGTGTGCTCCTCGCACAATCGTAAATAAAGCAGTAAAGCATGGCATAAGTACAGGATCGTAAATAAAACCTCAAACTAGTTCGTGGCCCCAAGAAATAAGACTGAATCAAGCTCTGGCTAAGGGGGGCCCATAATTCCCCGTATGTGGATAGCGCGATAAATCAAGGAACAGGTATCAAGTACTCGGGGCCCTACGGGACACAAGTGGGCGGTCGGAAACCAAATATTATCTATCACCCACCGATGCCTCTGCTTACTTACTTCAATTTTAGTTGTTAAACAGGAATTAAAGTGAACGATAAGTAAAACCATGATCATCTCCAACAATTAACTTGTGGCAATACACCAACAACTGTGGCACTTGACGACACGCAACAGCACTTGAGCAAGCGGCTACGACACGCAAGTCCAACTATCTACCAAACAACCGGTAATAGGAGGTGTCCAAGGCAATAAAAGGCTGCAGGGGATATCACGGGTACGGAAACTAGAGCATCGCAACACAGATAGCAGTAGATCAACAGGAGGAAATAAAGACTAGAAAAGTAAGATAGGTAGAAAGGGGGAGATGCTCGCCTGAAAACATTGTCGAAGGTTCAACCGAAGATCGGGGCGAAGCTCACATCAACTCAACGACCTTAGCCGCGAAAAGCAAACGCTAGAATAAACACCGGATGCACTATTTAATACAACGGCAGAAGATCGGCATGATGCATGTATGATGTATGACATGGCAAAGGTGCGATGCAATTAGGTCATATTAAGTGGAACCGGGGTCCCGACATTTAGTTAGATGGTTCAAGTTGTTTATCTACCCCGCAAATTTAAATGTTATTTTAACATGGCAAAAGATAGCACCGGTTCGCTACACAAATTTAAATGAGGCCAATATGAGACTAGATTTGCCCGCATATGGCCCCATATTTAATTATAAGGTGAATCGGCATAAGGCCCCCAAACCACACAATTATGCATGCGAGTATGACAATTCAATATGCAACAAGTTGTATTATATTATAAAATAGGGTTCGGGAAAAGGTTCACACATTAGGGTTCGACGAACTTGGTCCGAGGGTTCGGGGTTCGGTCTCAGGGTTCGGATCTGGGGTTCGACGAATTCGTTCTCGGCGGAATCGGCGTCCGGGAAGTAGCACTTGTCGCACCGGGGTCTCGATGTCCGGGGTGAAGTACTCGGCGTCCTCGAGGGAGTACTTGGTTCGGTGTCGGGGGTGCATCGGGTTCTTCCGGGTCGGTGTCGATCTTGTCGTTGCGACGATCTTGTCGGGCCCCACGGGGTCGGGCTTCGAAGCCAGGAAGGAGTACTTGGCGTCCGGCGGTAGATCTTGTCGATTTCACTCCAACGGCCTTGTCATTCTGCAGCGGGGATCATGGTGTCATCGGGGTCCGGGTCTTCGGGGTTCATGAGGCGAACTTGGCGTCCGAGGGTTCCTCCAAATCCGTGGCGCGTCCGTGAGGCGATCTTGGCGTTCGCCGATCTTGGGGTTCAGCGGTCTTCGGTTCCGTGTCGAAGATCTTAGAATGTGACGCCATCGCCTGCGGGTACTACAACACACACACAAGCCACGCAGCAGGCACGGCGACGTGCGGCGTCGCCCAGGAAGACGTGGTCGAGCGGGAGGCGAGCTAGGCGGTGGCGCGGGAGGCAAGACCGACGGGGCGCACGGCACGGCCGGAGCCATGGAGGAAGGAGGCACCGTACTGAAGGGGTCCAGGGGCAGCACGATGGCACACGGCCAGAGGCGAGGCAGGGCGAAGGGGATGGTGCAGAGGCGGCACAGGTCGCGTCCGCGGGCAGGCAACAAGGCGGTGGTCGAGGCGGAGGCCATGGCGGTGGCGGCCTGCAGAGGGGGAGCCGGTGGCGACGAGCCCGACGAGGGGAACGGCCGGAGGACGGGTGGGGAAGAGGCGCCGGAGAGAGGGAGGGAGAGGCGGGCGCGCGCGGGGTGAGGCGCGTCGGTTGCAGAGGGGAGGAGGAGGCGTGTCGTGGGAGCGGGGGTCACGCGGGGGAGGGAGGGTCGCGTGGGGGAGGCTGCATCGGGTGGGGGTCGGCGTGGGGCCAGGTGGAGAGGGGGTGGACCGGGTCCAAGGGCTGAGTGGAGAGAGTGTGGGCAGGTGGGTGAGGTGGCAGATGGGGGTTGGGTGGGGGATTGGGCCAGGTGATGTGGCGCAACGGGATAGGTTGGGGTGAGGTGGAGGGGGGTTGGGTATAATAGGACAGGTAGAAAAGGGATTTTGGGGTGGACCGTTTTGGAACTGGGGGTGGTCGACTGGGTCGAATCGGCCCGTTCGACTGCCTCCACTAAAATAATTTAATAATTTTATTTGTTTAAAACAAGGCTTCTGCAAACCGATAGCAGACAAAATAAAATAATCCGGAGACCCGGGTTTGCATTTGAAGTCAAGACGGGGCGTTTTAGAAAACAAAAACGGGCTTTGCGAAAATAGCTTTTGACAAACAATGCATGATGATGACGATGCGATGCACAAATTTAACGCGATTTTCTAGTAGTGGTTTTGCGGGATGCCACACTAAGCCTCCCGGGGAAACCTTAGATCTAGGATGTCCCGGATCGAACGATGATGGCACTTTCGGGTGTCATTCACCCTCTTGAGGGCATTGCTTTAGAGCTCGAGATGCTCGGAGGAGGTCTTTTGGTGGTGCGGTGTCTCATCTACCGCACGGATGGCAGTGAGTCTCGGCTGCGTGGTGCAGTGGGGTCTCGGCGGCAGGCGTGCTGATGTCCTCGCGCAGGGTGGAGGTGCGGTTTGGCATCATGGTGGCGTCGGTGGCAGGACCGACAAAGTTCATGCGGATCTTAACTGTGAAGACTGTTCAGAGGTTCGATGGCGGTGACGGCTTCCGTGGCATGCACACAGGGTCAGTGGCGAATCCAAGATGAAAATGTAGGGTAGGCTCAATGAACTAAGAAAATCTCACAAGGTATGTTTAATTGGTTGTTTTGAACCCATTAAGAAACATGACCTAGTCTACAATAGAATTTCATAACTTGTAAGCTGCATAATTGTCTATGCACATAAGTCATAAGTCTTAGTGGCCTACGTTGTTTACTGAATCACTTTAGCTTCATTCTATCAGTCATTTGCTTCCTTTACTAACAAAACTTTGACACTTTACCATCGAACATGGTTAAGACATACAAATTTGATGGTTTCTTGCTGAAAATAGAGGGTAGACTCGAGCATGTCGAAGCATACATGGTAAATTCGCCCCTGCACAGGGTGCTTGCTAAGAGTCAGCTAATCCGGATGTACACTCTCGTCTCGCCTAGAGGGCGCTTCGGGGTATGTGATTGTTCCCGGTTACAAGCTAGTGGAGTGTCTTTGTTGTCTTCCCAGACACAGATCGGCCCCGTTGACACGATTTTTCTCCATTGTCGAGTTTATAGGTGTTGTGTGGTGGCTTTAGATTTGGTGATGTATGTTCTTTGTTGTTTCTTTGTGGATTGTTCGATAATAAAGCAATAAACACCGTATGCATCTTTTCGATGCAGAGGCCGGGAGTCACACCCTCCATTTCGCAAAATTGTCCACACCATATCCTGCAGAGGAGCTAGCCGTCAAAGTCAAATCTCGTACTATGTGTTTCGAGTTATCTGCCATCTCACATCAAATTAGCAACTGACAACCTTCAACTTCACTCATAAAATAAAAACAAAAAAACGAATCTATCGCATGGTTCACAACTAACACACAAAAACCAATATAACACTGTACCAAGACGCAGGTTTACAGATTATGTACATACAAAATGTCTCTTCCTGCCGCAAGGAGAAGGGTTCTAGCTAGAAACGGTAGCTGTCCTCCAGAATGTCCTTCCAGAAAGAATCACTACTCTCCATCGAGCACAGACCGGGAAGATCCATCATGGGCTCCAGCAAGCCGGCGAACTCTTCCACCGCCGGTGCGACGTCACGTGGTACAAACGTGTCACCGAATTGGTCAGCCTGTTCAGCTGCTGAAGAAGAGCTCGTTCCCGGACACGCCGTGGTGTTGAGCCGCTGCTGCACCACGTCTTGTTCTGCAAAACTCGAGATGTTGCACAGGTAGCCTGGCTGCAGGTAGTTCGCGCCGGTCGACAGCATGTTCATCTGGCCCTGTAGCAGGAGGTTTGGAAGGGTGCTGCTAGTTGAGTTCAGCATTGCGTTAGCTGCGGCCAGGTTGGCGATGAGGTTAGCGGTGTCGTTGTTGGAGCCGATGGCATGGAGAAGCTGCTGCAGCAGCTGCGCCTGCATGAGGGCGCCGGCGTCCAGGCCGACGCCGAGGGTCGCGGCCGCCGCGGCCCAGAGGAGAGACTCGGGGAGGAGGGAGGTGGCGGAGGAGGAGGTGCCGTCGAGGTGGCCGTGGTCGGGCGGCAGCTGCTGGTGGGTGACGGGGTCGACGCCGGCACGCAGGAGCTTCTTCCGGATGTGCGTGTTCCAGTAGTTCTTGATCTCGTTGTCCGTCCGGCCCTCCAGGTGCGTCGCGATCGTCGACCACCTAACCCCAACAAAGTTCATATATCCACGTCAGTCACTTCAGAGACTAACAACTAAATTGACAGTGCATGCATGCATGGCGGCTATCGTGTGTGGAGCAGGTGAGAAGGTTGGACGAGGAGGACGGCGACGTACTTGTTGCCGAGGGCCGCGTGGAGGCTGATGATGAGGCGTTCCTCGTCGTCGGTGAAGTTGCCGCGCTTGATGTCGGGGCGGAGGTAGTTGGTCCACCGGAGACGGCAGCTCTTGCCGCAGCGGTTGAGCCCCGAGGCCTTGGGCAGGCCGCGCCAGCTGCCGACGTTCCCGCCGCGCCGCTGGATGTGCTCCACCAGCGCCCTGTCCTCCTCCTCCGTCCACGGCCCTTTCTTCACACCGGCGTCGTGGCAGCAGCACGGCGACCTCCCCATCACAAACCGATTTCTTCAGCTAGCTAAGTAGGATCGATCGATAGATGCAGAGGTCAGAACTCAAAACACAGAAGCTAGGTATGCTGACTATGTTCTTTTCTTCCTCTGGGCTAGTATATATAGAGGTCGCGGAAGAGCAGCCATTCCGTCCATCGTACGCGGGAGACGAGATAGATGCTGCAGAAGCTGCGAATTTTCCTTCCATTCTGCTGTCGTGTCTATTATGGAACAGTTTCTGTCTGTCGGGTACGTACTCTGGAAAAGAGAGGCGTGTGTTTCATGTAGGTCAAAGGGGGCGGTTGCTCCGGAGATCTCTGGCCACGTAAGACCAGATATATTCTGCACGTTGCAGTTCACACTCTTTCCATCACTCTATCCATGTGCATGCATGTCCCCACGCAGGCAACAAGCCAACAAGGAGAAAAGTGGTGCCAGCAAGTGGCAGCAGGCTGCTCTGTAGAAAATGCAATGATCTAAGTAGTGTAGATAGCACCTTTAATTCAGGATCTGCAGGTTAAGTGTACACGCTACCATGTTCCTTAATCCTGGGGTACGTAGCTAGTGCTACGAAGGCAAGGCAGGATCAATGATTTTGGGGGCCTAGGACAACATAAAATTAAGAGCTCCTCGTTTAAAGTGTCAGAGCTTCCCTAGGGTCAAGGGGGCAATGGCCTCCCTTACTTCAGAAAACATATTAGAGATATATTTGGTATTTATGCTAAAAATTTTGATATCACTCAAAATTTATATATGTTTAGCGTTGTTAGGGAGTCTCAACTGTGCATGTCAAGCTTCGCCACTTGTTTACACAGAAAAGGCTGAATTCCATAAAAAAATATTAATGTAATGCAATAGAAAATTGAATAATCCATATATTTAATAGATCCATTTCTCTGAAATCACGGTAAATACATTCAAAACCACTTGTTTATATTTATAAAGAGAACTATATACCATGAAACTTATTTTACCAGTTGTTGCTTCTGTACATAGGCTTGTGCAAAAAATGAGGAGATGAGTAAACATATTAGGCACTAAATTAATAAAAGGATGGAATAGTCTTTGAAACATGTATGATAGGGACAAGTAGAATCATTAGGAATGAGGAGAGCTGCTTATAGAATGGTATAGTTATATGACTGCGTCCTTAATCTCCACTAATAAATACGCATAACCTTATAAATGACATGAGGACCGGTGTTATTCTGGACATTTGGAGAGGCAAGCGAAATTGTGGCATTGAGAAAAAATATTGAGAATGTTAGAGCATATTCTTTGTAGAAGAGTAGTCATGTTAGGTATAGTCGGAACCATCAAGATTTTTTTAGGCAATTGTTTATATTCTCTAAAATTATTTTACAATGTTGGATGCCAAAATTAGTAAATTAATAACAAACATGTCATGGGCAGAGGCCCCTAGACCATGGGGCCCCGGGGCGAGCGCCCCTTTGCCCGGCCCTATGGGCCAGCCCTATACGAAGGAACGAGGTAAATGGTGCCGGGTGCTGTTGAGCTGATCGATCCAGTGATCTCACTGCCGATTGTTCCATATTACATCCGTGTTTTGGTCTCTACTCTTCATCCCGGTTCTTTACGGACAAGGCAACATTGCCAAGCTATAGCAGGCAAAAGAAAGCTAACTAACAACGACTTAAAGGTGTTCTTTTTCAGAGCAACAAGGGATGAAAAAAAGATCAGATAGGCCGCTTCAGTGCTTCCCTGATGCTCTCCAAGGTGATCATTCCCACGCGATCCTTAGCAGTTCGCCTCACGTCTTCACTAGCAGTTGCAAATTCCGATGCAGCAAATCCGAATGAGCATCGTTGCAGAGCACCTCCCACCTTCGAACGTTTGCGATCACCTTGTCCCATATCATCTCCATGCCTAGCCAGTTTTTTCCCTGAAAGAAAAATTCATTACTCACCGACCAAATAGCCCAAAGAACAACTAAGCTAAATATGTTTTGGACAGAATTCCTATTATTACTTAACCACCATCTGGCAACAGATAATAAATTAGACCCAATCAAAACATTGAAAACAACATAGATCACCTTTCAAATTTATCCAGCTAGAAAGCAATGAAAAAAATAGATGACGCACTGACTCAAGTTCATAACAAAACACACAAGTCCTATCCTCCAGATGTCGTCGTTTATGTAAATTATCCCTTGTAAGGGTTTTATTATAGGCTAGCAACCATAAAAAGACATGGATCTTGGGAGGAATGGAAAGTTTCCAGATAGCAGGAGTATGAGTAGGAACAACCCCTCCAGTTTTAATCACAGCGTAAAAAGATTTAATAGAATACACCCTAGAAGGGTGGAACATCTAAAGTGGGGAATCTTCTGCATCAGAAAAAACCCAATGGAGGAGATTAACCCCACCAGTTCTAGCCACCTGTTAAAAAGCCTTGGGGAAATTGTCCTTCTAAAAGTAATTTTTAGGTCAGTGCCATCCCAAACACTAGCAATAGTGCAATTATGTTCATTGGCAATAATGTAAAGGCTCTGAAAACCGTGCCCAAACCAAATATCTTCCTAAAACATGACTCTGTCTCCTTTACCCACCTTCCATTTATAGCCCATCTTAGCAGCATGGGATGCCCATGTTACACCTTTCCAAAAAGGGGAGCAGTAGGAAGGGTTAGCCCAAAAATATTTGGGGACAAATCATATTTAGAATCCACAATTTGGCACCAAACTTTGTGAGAATCAAGATGATATCTCTTAACCCAGGAAGCAAGGAGGCAGAGATTGTAATCCGTAAGAATTTGAATTCCTAGACCACCAAATTACTGTTTGTAAGAAACAAAACCCTAGTTAAACAAGTGGTATTTGTGTGTATCATCAGTATCTCCCCAAAAGAAGTGTCCCATTTGGGAGTTAATCATTTTAATGGCCCATTTTGGGACCTTAATGATGGAAAAATACGTAGAGAGGAATACTAACAATGCAAGTTTGAAGCAGAATAAGCCTACCTCTCCACCCAGAAATCCCTTTCATTATTTTGTCAATAATAGGTTGGAGATCCTCATTTCGAAGTTTTGTATAATGAAGGGAAACTCAAAGGTATTTAATGAGAAACTGACTGATTAGACCGCCAAATATCTGATCAAACAAGTTAGCTTGTTCCTCAGGAATGTGAATAGGCAATAAATCACTTTTGTGGTAATTAATTATCATGCCTAACATCTGTTGCGTTTAATAATTTTAGCCATCTCATGATTGTTTTCCAAAAAGAGAATATCATCATATTGCAAGATGATGACACCCCCAGGAATGGTTTGAGGGGGGGTAATCCCCTAATAAAATTATTCTAGGAGGCTTTAAAACGCATTTTGGAAAACACATCAACAACTAAGTTGAAAAGGATTGGTGAAGAAGGATCTTCATTTTTCAAACCTTTACCAGCCACAAAATATGGACTGTTAATTTCATTAATTCTAACACATAAAGTCCCCCCAACAAGGTAAATTTTATCCACCTTCTAATAATGGGACCAAACCATCTAGAAAGCAATATGGAATCCAAAAAATCCCAGATAATCTTGTCATAAGCTTTCTCATAATCTAGTTTAAGGACTAGACCACTTTGGTTTTGAGAATGAACTGCATGAATCACTTCGTGGGAAGATACTACACTCTCAAGAATGTATCTCTCCTTAATAAATGCAGTCTGGTTGGGAGAAATAATCCTATCACCAATTGGAGCAAGCATGTTGGTAATATCTTTTGTGCTAATTTTCACGCTATAGTTTCCAAGACTAACGGGACTGATAGGCCTGAAATGTTTCATGTCTTTAGCATCAGGTTCTTTAGGAATTAAAACAATAATAGAGTAATTAAGTTTGGGCACATCCAAGGAGCCACATTCAAAATCTTTCACCAATGCCATGAAATCATCCTTAATGATATGCCATTTTTTTTGGTAAAAGGGGAAAAGAAAAGCCACTAGGACCAAGAGCACCCCAAGCATACGATCCAGAAATAGTATTCCTAATTTCCTATTTAGAGAAGGGTTTTTCAAGGTCAAGGCATTCCTCGGCATTAAGGATGTCTTGCTCATTCCAAAATCCCTCCCCAATATTAATATTAGGTCTGTCTTTATGGCCAGAGAGCAACTTATTAAAGTCACTGGCAATTTTAAGCATAATCTTAGTATCACTAACCGGGCTATTAGGACCATTTAGGACAAGAAGTCTTTTTTTTCCTTTTATGTTGGTTAGCCAGTGCATGGAAATAAGCAGTATTTATGTCACCCTCTAGGATATGTCTCTCTCTAGATCTATGCTAAGCTTTGGTTTCTTCTAGTTACCATATATCATTAAGTTGAGTTTTAATCTTAGTCATCCTATTGATTTCCAAAGAGGAAAGTCTGTTTTGTTTAGAGAAGACATCCAAGATGTCATACTCCTAGACTAAATCACTTTTAAGTTTTTTTGGCAGCAGAGTCAAATTTAATGCTCCAACCTTTGTTTTTCTTCCTTAATTGTCTTAATTTGAGCTGCCAAATATCCAGACCATTACTGCAAGGACAACAGTCAGACAAAATAGGAAAAACTAAGTCATGAAAATCAGGTTGGGATAGCCACACTTCTAAAATCTAAAGAGTTTGGGAGGGGATTGGCAATTGTTCCTAGTATCAATAATGAGAAGGTATGGTGAGAAGCTGCTCTAGACAAAGCTTGGGCAGTAGTGAGAGGAAAATGATGTTCCCAGTCAGTAGAAGCAAACACATTATCTAGGAAAGCCAGAATAGGATTAGATTGATTTTTTGTCCAAGTAAAAAAGCCTATTGAAAGGTTTAAATCAATGAGCGTCCATTTATTAACCCAATCATTAAAAAGATACGTAAGCTGAAAATTAATCCTCTTATTACTTTTTTATAGCAGACCTGACAAGGTTAAAATCCCTTCCAACAAGAGTAGGAACAGTAGCTGCCTCAAGAACATCATGGAGCTCAACAATGGACTCCAATTTATGTTCATTCTAGGAAGAACCATATACAACAATGTATTGTCATATGAAATTATCATTCTTAGACCTAACTAGCGAAACTAAACGGTATTCTTTGGTATAGGAACTAAGAATTTCAAAAAAGATCATCTCTAAATCCCACCAAGATTCCACCAACGGTTTTCTTGCTAGCAAGATCAATCCAGTTAAAATCATGATTGCCAGAAATAAGTTTGAGGTAACTAGGATCAATCTTCTCTTCTTGGTTTCCTGAAACCCTATAAACTCAATTTTATGTTCAGAAATAAAATCAGCAATATCTTGTTTGCGGCATGGGCAACCCGGGATCCTAATGTTCCAGGTTGCTCCTATCATGGATAATATGGTTTTTCTTTTTCCTAGAGCTAAAAACAGTTGTCCAGCTCCCAAGTCTTGGTGGAGAGGAAACAGGCACCTGACCCATACTCACATCAGAACTTAGGAGGAATCCATAACCTACTATCTAGTACTAATATGTTTCTTAACTAACCATACTAGTGGCTTGAGGTTTTGCTAAATTTTTTGGTTGTGAATTTGGGGAAGAATCCACTTAAATATTGTAGGTACCAAGGAAATATGGATCTGCCACAACAATTGCATTGGCCGATTTGCCAAGAAAGTAGGACCAGCCTCTGTGTTGCTCCTGTGAGCAACATAGAGGCCCTCCATCCGCCACATCCCAGTTCGCCCCTCCCCACCCCCTCCTCCTTGTCGCCGCCGGAGAGCGCCACCGAGAAAAGTTCGTTTGGCGGGATCTCCCTCCTACTTGCATGGCGGATACAATGTGGGATGTGACATTCAGCGAGGACGCGACGCTATGCAGGCGGCACGAAATCATGGTCTCCTATGGTGGCATTCGAGTGCAGCCTCACATGGATGGCGCGGGGTAGCCTCGCTTATGCGCATGCTCGAGGTGTTGGTGTCTGATGCGGATCTCGAGCGGCGTGTGTTGTCCTATCCTACTGCCCTAGCTCGAGCTTAGTGTTCCGCTTGACGATGGGGGGGGGGGGGTCAGGGCGGCTTGGTCTCGTGGATTGGTCGCGTGGGGGTGGCTGATCTGAGTCAATAAAGGTAGTTATCCTTCTGGTCTTCTAGCGCCAAACTACCAATCTACATGTTTTTGATCCTCCGAGAACTGGCCGATGATGAGTTTCGGAATGCTCTGCCAGAAATCTAAGGACTAGCGCAGGACACTCATGGTTTTTGGAGTCCCATGAGATTCGGTCGTGTGCGTCCGTGCATATGCCCGTGTAACTTCAAGTGGGCATGACGCGAAGCTCCACTTTTCATCGATATCATGGGACATTTCTACTTCTAGATTTCCATGGTATTTAGAGAGGTGGAGAATCTCATGGCAGCTATGATTAGAGGATGTGAAGAAATGGCAGAAATGTTCCTTAGATGCGATGAAGACTGAGCTTAGTGTTTGGTGAGTTGTAGCAGCGGCCTCATCAAGTAGGGACGGTAGCATCGAAGGGCTTAAGTTCTCGTGGTGCTCCTCGAGTACTAGTTCTCAATTCTGAGGGTGAAAACCTAAGGTTTGACCTTCATCGGCTGGTAGTGACCTTGTTAAAAGCATTATTTTCAGAACTTGGACTTTCTTTAAGATGAAAACCTAAAACCACCGATTGGGCGATGACGATGCTTGTGGTATGCTCCCTTCTTGGAGGCGTCGCCTTTGGAGGACTTTTTTTTGGCGGTCTAGGTCTTTGTTAAGTGTGATGATATGGCGGAGTTTTTTCTTTATTTTTTCTCTTTTCGTCCGTGTGTATCGCTGTGTCTAGTTTGGACATCAATGCGGAAAATAAATATTCAGTCGTTTGCCAACAAAAAGCTCATTTACTTAATAAACCGCTTTGTCTAGTTTTTTTATTTTTCTTTCATTTATTTAATAAAGCTTAGTCGGGTACATGAATTATAACATACTCTCTTCGTTTTAAAATATAAGATGTTTTAAGTTTTGTAAAAAAAATATATCTAAACTTTTTTTATCGGCTAGATTCACTCAGATTTAAAATGGATCTAGACACTAAAAAAAAGTCTAAGGAGTTCATGTTGCAATGGAGCTAGCTAAGACCGCTGGTTCGCTGTCCCTCCGCCTCTCGCGCGGACGACGACGACGGATGCTCCAACTTTACGAGGTAGATTTGCTCGAAAGCTGAACACGTACGACCATAAAAACTATAAAGCCGATCAGCAGATGAATCCTCCTTACTCGCCTAATTAAGGACAGTGACACGCGACGGATATGGGTATACACGTCCCGTATATACTTTTTTTAACCAAGCAAAAGAAAGAAGATCTTGTGCAAGTCGGGCGTACCACTGTCAGCATCACTTGTCGTATCCGTTAAAAATCAAAAGCATACTACTACTACCATCATTACGAGCTGCAGGGACAAAGTCATCCCCGATGACTAACACATGAAAAACGCACGCATTATTTCACCTCTCAGATCTTCTTTTCTTAAACATTCCCCGTGCAGCCGGTTATGTACCTACGTGTGCAGCCTGCATATATAGTGGTTCGGTTCGCACGTCGGCCTCGTCGCTTCGGTAAACGCGGCCGGCGTGCCACTAATCTTCTTTCTCGCCGGCGAGGCGTTCGTCGGCGTCGCTCGCGCGCGAGGACCAGCGTTTTCCGTCTGCATGCGTCAGCAACCACGGACAAACGACAGTCAAATACGTTACCCTTAAGCGTGAACCTCCGATCGGCATCAGTCAGCTTGGGGTAGAATCTTCTCCGATAGGCTGCGTTCACAAGCATTTAGCGGTTCCTGTCGCGGTTTCGTGCGTGGGTAAGTAGAACATCGCCAACGGTATTTCACCCTACGACGGGGTGGGATCTCGGTCCTGCCTCCCGTACGTCGTCAAGCGTCGCCGTCGGCATAATGACATCCATCATTTTCATCAAGACCATGTAATATCGCCATCATTTGTGAAGACCATGCATGCACCTAGTACCGAAATTTCTTCTTCCACGAGGATGTCTTCATGAATGTATGGGCCGTACCGATACATTTCTTGCACACAAACACAACCGTGCGAGAGATGAAGCGGTCTGGATTTTATATATACTTGCCTGGATATGGTTTAGGTTCACCTATATCCCATTGATCAAAATTACTTAATTTGTAGCAGTAGTACTAAGTATACACATAAAGCTCGGTTATATACTCCTGAATTTTTCTATAAAATGGATATATTAATATCGTGAAGTACCCAGCCTCCTCCAACAATACAGTGTCCTAATGACATTGCGGATACACACAGCTAAAAACAAAAAGAATTACAAAAAGAAAATTCATGCTACAATGATCTATTCCTTATAACAACATTACAAACACCACCAAGACAGCACCAAGCACCAGGTGTTTAAATAATCCAAAAGTGACACCTCCAAAAAGAAAACAGTCATAGTCATCGTCGCACGAGCGTTGATCATAGGCTTTTACTCTAGAAAAAGTCCACGCTCAATACCTTCAACAAGATCATTATCAGGCACAACAAATTAAGGCCATACCATGGATTTTCACGAAAGATAAGACTCTTGGTACTTCTCCTGTGTTGTCATCCCCACTTGCCGATGCTGCTGCTATTAGTCACGATTCATCAAGCAAATTTCTCATCGCCACGAAAAGTCGAACCACTATTGCTAGTCCTCGTATCTTAGCCCCCATGACATTCACCGTCTTTGACTTCAACTCGAAATATATGTCCATTGATGGAAACATACAACGAATCTTCGTGACGCTCCCTCCTGAAATCGAACGGTCATAAAAACAAGGGCGCGCATGACCGAATCCCATCCGATCCAGCAAACTCCATGCATGAGACGCCCAAGGGAGATCGCCGGCCAAAGCCTTCCGAAACTCGTCACCAGCCTGAAATGGATCGTATGGGAACCTAGAGGGGGGGGGGTGAATAGGTGCTAACCAATTTTTAATACTTTTTCAATTTTAGGCTTGACACAAAGTAAATTCTCTAGATATGCAACTACGAGAATTTCCCTATATGTAACCCTAACTACTAAGCACGTAAAAGAGGAGCGAGGAAACCGTAGTGGAGCACGCGAAGACACAGGGATTTGTTTTACCGGAGTTCCTTCCTTGTTAAGGGAAGTACATCTGCGTTGGAGGGGTGGGCGGTTCTAAGACCACCACGCCACAATAGGCCTCACCCTATTCTCCGATGGATCTTGCCACGAGAGGCCTGATCCACCTTCTCCACTATTGGATCCCTTCGAGGTGGGAACCGGTGCCTTTTACAACACTATCGGGGAACACACCCACAACCGAATTGGGGGCTCCCGAGATGACAACAAGCTGCCACAAGAACAAGGTTTATCAATATAAACAAAAACAAAGATCTAGGTATTTGCAAGAAATACTAGATCGGGGGTTCTCCAAATGAATGGAGAGGAGATGAAGCGCTTGATTGCTGATGATGAAGATCGAGTTCTCCTCCTTCGATTCCCCAAGGGATGGGGCCTTTGGGTGGATCTAGGTGGAGCACTCTTGGATGAAGCTTTCAGATCTGATCTGGTCTTTTTCGAGATGAATCAAGAGTTCTGGCAGGAGGGGTAAGGCTGGCTTAAATACCCCCTCCCCAGATCTGGCCGTTGCACAACTTTGGGGGCGGATTATCCGCCCCCCACTTGGGACGGATTATCCGCCCCCCTGGGAAAACTCCGCCCCAAGGGCGGATTGTCCGGGGGAAACTCCGCCCCCTCTCTGGGGCTTGCGCCTTGGTGAAGCTTGGTGAAGATCTTGGGGGGCGGATAATCCGGCCCCCCTGAGGGGCGGATTATCCGGCCAAGCCGGAAAGTCCGGCCAAAACTCCGCCCCCTCTCTGGGGATTGCGCCTTGGCGATGAGCAGGGGGGCGGATTATCCGGCCCCCCTGAGGGGCGGATTATCCGGCAGGGCCGGAGAATCCGGCCAAAATTCCGCCCCCCTTCTGGGGCTTGCGCCAACTTGGGAAGAGGGAGGGGCGGATTATCCGCCCCTGGTGGGGGCGGATTATCCGCCCCCCAAAAACAGAATCCTTTCCCTTTTTCTCATAGGTGGCTGCAACACTTCAACACACATTAAATAATCCTTGATATTGTTATCTAACACACAAAACACTAGGGATTATAAAATGTTCTTTCAATCTCCCCCTTTTTGGTGTTAGATGACAATATTAGGATTTGCAATAAAATCGGCAAAAGCCACCTTCAATAATGAAAGACGCTCCCCCTAGATGTGTGCATATTTAAGATTTGCATTTGAATACAAATACACACACTAGGGAGAACACTACTTTAAGGTTTGGGAAATAAGGTCATACCATCGGGATGAGAATATAGCCAAAGCATACATAGATAATCCCATGAATCCATATGCCATCAAATATGCTCCATAATTCCAGAATTCCATGGGGTCCATGATAGATAAATCCAGAATTCCATGAATACCAAACATAGTACCAAACTGTGGAGTACGACATAGTCGTACATAAACAAACACAAATAGCAACTGAGTTCACGCTAGAAAAGGCACAAGCAAGCAAATAAAAACGACTAAAATTGAAAAGCTTGTGCCCAACCCTTGCAAATCCACGAGACCTAATAGAACTACTTCTCCCCCTTTGGCATCGAAACGCCAAAAAGAAGAGCGATGCTAACAGAGGAACAAGAGATATGCAAGAAAATCCAACGGGACCCATGAAAAACCAACTCTTCTCAAGGAAGAGGGCGGTGGCCGAAGCCACCATGTTGGAGCGCATGGCATGACACCGCGAAGATGTATCTTGAGTTCAAAACCAATGCTCATCGATGACCCACATATCACAAAGTGATATTAAGGGAAATGTTTTTACTTGCTTTCGGCATTATGGGGGGAGGGTTGGCCCAATCAATTAGGACCACACTCCCCCTATGTCTATGCCCGCATCTAAACCAAATACATAAATAAGAGCAAGTGAGTGTGCAAGGGTATTCAAGCCAAGCTCCTTGAATCTATGATATTTAGCTCATTCCTCAAATAACAAAATCTTGCTTCATCAAGAGGCTTTGTGAAAATATCAGCAAGTTGGTTCTTCACGCTCACAAAGGATAGAGCAATATCTCCACGAGCAACATGATCCCTAATAAAGTGGTTGTGAATCTCTATATGTTTTGTTCTTGTATGCTGCACAGGATTGTAAGCAATTTTGATAGCACTTTCATTGTCGCATAAAAGAGGCACTTTGTCACAATTGACACCATATTCCTTTAAAGTTTGCCTCATCCATAACAATTGAGTACAAGCACTTGCAGCAGCAACATATTCAGCTTCGACGGTTGAGAGTGAAATACAATTCTGTTTCTTTGATGACCAACACACTAGAGACCTGCCCAAGAATTGGCATGCACCAGAGGTTGATTTCCTATCATCTTTGTCACCAGCCCAATCTGAATCAGTGTAAACACATAGAGAGAAACTTGAACCCTTGGGATACCATAACCCAAAATTTGGGGAATGAACCAAATATCGGAAGATTCGCTTGACTGCCACTAAGTGGCTTTCTTTAGGAGCGGCTTGGTACCTTGCACACACTCCTACACTTAACACGATATCGGGCCTAGATGCGCAAAGGTAAAGGAGAGAGCCGATCATGGATCGATATACCTTTTGATCCACGTCTTTACCCTTGGGATTGAGCTCAAGATGACACTTTGTTTGCATTGGGGTAGCAACGCCATTGAGATCCGTCATCTTGAACCTTTTGAGCATGTCTTGGATGTACTTAGCTTAATTAATAAAGGTTCCCTCTCTAAGTTGTTTGATCTCAAATCCAAGAAAGAACCTGAGCTCACCCATCATGGACATCTCAAACCTGTCAGTCATAAGCTTCGAAAATTCATCGTTAAAAGCTTGGTTAGTAGAGCCAAAAATAATGTCATCTACATAAAGTTGGCATAAAAAAGCTCCCCATTAACCTTCTTAGTAAAAAGAGTGGGATCAATTTGCCCAACTTCGAATCCACGGTCTAGCAAAAGCTCTTTAAGGTGCTCATACCACGCACGTGGGGCTTGTTTAAGGCCATAGAGCGCCTTATCGAGTTTGTAGACATGGTTCGGAAATTTGGGGTCCTCAAACCCCGGGGGCTGCTTGACGTATACTAACTCATGTAGAGGACCATTAAGGAAAGCGCTCTTAACATCCATTTGTTGTAATTTAAAATTATGGTGGGCTGCATATGCAAGAAGGATATGGATGGACTCAGGACGAGCCACAGGAGCGTAAGTCTCGCCAAAATCAATTCCTTCCACTTGAGAGAATCCTTGAGCCACGAGTCGTGCTTTATTCCTCACAATAATGCCATTTTCATCCTGTTTGTTCTTGAAGATCCACTTGGTGCCGATAACATTGCGGCAATCATTTGGTTTTTCTACGAGCTTCCAAACTTTGTTGTGTTTGAAGTTATTTAATTCTTCATGCATTGCAACAACCCAATCGGGGTCTTCAAGAGCATCAAAACACTAGTGGAAAAAGGGCCATCCGTTCGCGCCCCCTCGGAGCATTAGTCCCGGTTGCGCCACCAACCGGGACTAATGCTGGCACGCGTCCCGGTTGGAGCGGGCACGGGGCTAGGGGGCATGCGTCTCGGTTGATAAGGGGGAATACGTCCCGGTTGGAGCAACCAACCGGGACTAAAGGTTTGGCCACAGCCACGTGGCGTGGCACGCACCTTTAGTCCCGGTTGGTGGCTCCAACCGGGACGTATTCTCCTGCCCTCTATAAATGCAACGCCCCAGCCCCTTCTGCCTCCACTCTGTTTTTTCGAATGGTGGAAGGTGTGAGGGGTGTGCTAGTTTTTATCTTCTATGCATGCATTGAAGGTGTTTGATGAAATGTTTGAGTGAAAAATCCCGTTGAATTTCTCATAGAACAAAAATATAGAAGGTGTCCGAGACGCACTTGAGCTTTCTCCTCTTTATTTCCCTCGATCGAGGTTAGCAATCTTATCTTTTCTAGGTCATTGATACAATTCATGTGTTGGTGTGAATTGGTTATTTCACTATTTATGATGTCCTATTTTTTGATAAACTTACTTTTATGATGCAGATGAACGGTCGGGAATGGATGTACGGTGACCGGCGCGTAGCCGAGTATATCAAAGGCGTGGATAAATTTATCGATGTGGCTACGGCAAACAAAGAGAATGGATTTATATGTTGTCCATGTGTTCAATGTCGGAACAACAAGGAGTACTCTTCCTCGAAAATCATTTGCGGCCACCTGATTATGAAAGGTTTCATGCCCAACTATAATTGCTGGACCAAGCACGGGGAAAGAGGGGTTATGATGGAAGATGGTGAAGAAGAAGATGATGATAACAACTATCATCATATGTTTCCTGAATATAGTGATACTGCAATGGAAGACAATGGAGAGGAAAGAGGTGAAGAACGGGCATCAGATGAGCCGGCTGATGAACTTGGTAGGGTCATTTCTGATGCAAAGCGAGACTGTGAAACAGAAAATGAGAAGTTGAAGTTAGAGGGCATGTTAGAAGATCACAAGAAATTGTTGTACCCAAATTGTGAAGATGGCAGCACAAAGCTCGATACCACACTGGAATTGTTGCGATGGAAGGCATAGTGTGGTCTAACTGACTCCTCATTTGAAAAGATGCTGAAAATAATGAAGCCGAAGTTTCCAAAACATAACGAACTTCCCGAGAGTACCTACGAAGCAAAGAAGACTCTCTGTCCTCTGGGATTAGATGTGCAAAAGATACATGCATGCATTAATGATTGCATCCTCTACCGCGGTAAGGAGTATGAGAATTTAGATAAATGCCCGGTATGCAATGCGTTGCGGTATAAGATCAGACGAGATGACCCTGGTGATGTTGAGGGAGAGCCCCTACGGAAGAGGGTTTCTGCTAAGGTTATGTGGTATGCTCCTATAATACCAAGGTTGAAACGCATGTTCAGAAACAAAGAGCATGCCAGGTTGTTGCGATGGCACAAAGAAGACCGTAAGAAAGACGGGAAGTTGAGACACCCTGCTGATGGGTCACAGTGGAGAAAAATCGAGAGAGACTTCCCAGACTTTGCAGGTGACGCAAGGAACTTATGGTTTGGTCTAAGTACGGATGACATGAATCCTTTTGGGGAGCAGAGCTGCAGTCACAGCACCTGGCCCGTGACTCTATGTATCTACAACCTGCCTCCTTGGTTGTGCATGAAGCGTAAGTTCATTATGATGCCAGTGCTCAGCCAAGGCCCTAAGCAACCGGGCAACGACATTGATGTGTACCTTAGGCCATTAGTTGAAGAACTCTTACAGTTGTGGGGCAAACCAGGTGTACGTGCATGGGATGAGAACAAACAGGAGCCATTTGATCTACGAGGGTTGTTATTCGTAACCATCAATGATTGGCCTGCTCTTAGTAACCTTTCAGGACAGACAAACAAGGGATATAAGGCATGCACCCACTGTTTAGATAAGACCGAAGGTACATATTTGCATAAATGCAAGAAGGTTGTGTACCTGGCGAATCGACGATTTCTTCCGACCAATCATCCCGTAAGAAAGAAAGGCAAGCATTTCAAAGGTGAGGCAGATCACCGGAAGAAGCTTGAACTCCCTGCTGGTGATGATGTATTTGGTATGGTCAAGGACATAGAAGTAATCTTTGTAAAGGGTCCCGGCGGTCAATCAGTTCCGAACGACGTCGCTACAGGACACGTACCCATGTGGAAGAAGAAATCTATATTTTGGGAGCTGCCATATTGGAAAGTCCTGCGTGTCCGCTCTTCAATCGACGTGATGCACGTGACGAAGAATCTCTGCGTGAACCTGCTAGGATTCCTAGGCGTGTATGGAAAGACAAAAGATACACCTGAAGCACGGGAGGACCAACAAATTATGAAAGACCCAAAGAACATGCATACACATAACAAGACGGATAAAGGGCGTCACTTAAGTCGTGCCAGCTATGCTCTTACCAAAGCAGGGAAGGAAATCTTTTTTGAAGTCCTTTACAGTATCAAGGTGTCGTCGGGCTTCTCATCTAATATAAAGGGGATAATAAATATGGCAGAGAAAAAGTTCCAAAACCTGAAGTCTCATGACTGTCACGTGATTATGACGCAGTTGCTTTCGATTGCATTGAGGGGGCTTCTACCGGAAAATGTCCGAGTACCCATTGTGAAGCTGTGTTCATTCCTCAATGCAAATCTCAGAAGGTAATCAATCCAGATATTCTGCCAAGGTTACAGAAGGATGTGGTACAATGTCTTGTTAGGTTTGAATTGGTGTTCCCACCATCCTTCTTCAATATTATGACGCATCTCCTGGTTCATCTAGTGGAAGAGATTGCCATTCTCGGTCCGGTATTTCTGCATAATATGTTCCCCTTTGAGAGGTTCATGGGAGTCTTAAAGAAATATGTTCATAACCGTGCTAGACCAGAAGGAAGCATCTCCAAGGGATATGGAACAGAGGAGGTCATTGAGTTTTGTGTTGACTTTATTCCTGACCTTAAGCCGATTGGTGTTTCTGACTCGCGGCATGAGGGAAGACTAAGTGGAAAAGGCACGCTGGGAAAGAAAGCAATGATATGTAGGGACGGGGATTCTTTCACTAAAGCACACTACATAGTTCTACATAATTCCACCTTGGCAGCTCCGTATATCGAGGAACACAAGAATATTGTACGCTCCAAAAACCCGGGGAAGCCTGAATCATGGATTACAGATGAACACATGAAGTCTTTCGGTGGTTGGATGCGGACACATCTCTTGAATGACACCACTGTTGGAGATCAGCTATACTTGTTGGCCGCGTCACCATCTTCTACTGTATTGAATTTCCAAGGGTACGAAATAAATGGGAATACATTCTACACGATCGCCCAAGATAAAAAGAGCACCAACCAAAATAGTGGTGTCCGCTTTGATGCAATAGACGAGAATGGACAAAAGGACACATATTATGGTTGCATAGAGGAGATATGGGAACTAGACTATGGAGTCTCTTTTAAGGTCCCTTTGTTTCGCTGCGAATGGGTCAACCTGAATGGGGAAGGGGTAAAGATAGACCAGTTGTACGGAATGACAACAGTGGATCTCAACAATCTTGGTTATAGAGATGAACCATTCGTCCTAGCCAATGATGTGTCTCAGGTTTTCTATGTGAAGGACATGTCCTCCAGACCGAAAAAAAGAAAAAATATGTAAATGAATACATCATATGATGAGCCAAAGCGTCACATAGTTCTTTCAGGGAAAAGAAACATCGTGGGAATCGAGGACAAGACAGACATGTCAGAAGATTATAATAAGTTTGATGAAATTCCGCCCTTCACAATGAAAACTGACCCAAGCATTCCGTTAAGTAAAGAAGATGCTCCATGGTTACGTCTGAAGCGATCATAAGGAAGGACATATGCCAAGAAGTTCATGCTCATATTATGTAACTCTAGTTCATGTCTTTCGCGGTTTGTGGCTTGACCAAAGGATATCTTTCGCGGTTTGTGGCCTTTAGTTCCGGTCTTGTAGTCTCAGTTTTTAATATTAATAAATGTTTTGAGTGTTAGTCCCGTTTTATGGCTGGACCGGGACTATGAAGAAGTTGTCCCGATTCGTACTTACCATTAAGATCTTATCTCCAAACGCGCGCAGTCACATATTAGGGAGTGCCTCTATGACCAGTTTCTTGGAGATGCCGGAGGACTGGGATCCGGCGGCATCTCCCTGGAACTGGTCGTAGTGGTGTCCCTGCTCTCGAAAACCATCTTGCAGCTTGTAACTTCTCTAACTAGATCAATACGCCTTGGAGCTAACTAATTTCACATATTAGGGAGTGCCTCTATGACCAGTTTCTCGGAGATGCCGGAGGACTGGGCTCCGTCGGCATCTCCCTGAAACTGGCCGCAGTGGTGTCCCTGCTCTCGAAAACCATCTTGGAGATGCCTCAAACTGGCTGGAGGACTGGACTCGCAAGGATGCCTATTTATAGTACAAGCAGCTCAGCATAGTGTCGACACTTACGAAATAATGTCGACACTCACCCCTATCATTAGTGCTGACTCGTGTTTTGTCCCGGTTGGTGTCTCCAACCGGGACTACAAGTTGATCTTTAGTCCCGGTTGGTGACACCATCCGGGACAAGGTACACGCCGCACGACATAATGTCGACATAATGTTGTGCCCATATTATGCATGTGTCCCACGACATAATGTCCCGGTTGGTGACACCAACCTTTTTGTCGCGCGGAAAAGCCCTTTTCCATTTTCCGAGCGCAAAAAACGGGTCGTTTTGTGAAGTAACCACCAAAATGCCGTTTCAGAATGCTACCGTCCCATTTTCCTAAAATACTAGACCACCTTACATGGACTATCTCTCAACAGGGACATCTCAAACCTTTTCGTCAATCCCGGGTAAAAAGGACAAATGTCTGCCGAATCGGCAGGAAGTGGGTCCGGTTTGTACTACAGGTACATGATCTATCGCCCGTGATTTTTTGTAAAAATCATTTTTAGACTCGCAATATGTGGTTTCTTTAGAGATCCAATGTAATTTCTAACGATGCTCGTCCCCTATCTTCATGCACACCGGTTCGACTATAGTTAGAAATTCAGATAATTCAAAACGGGCATAATAAATTCAAAAAAAAATCTGAACAATGAAAATCCTTCGCGTGGTGTCATATTATGTTACATAGTTGAAAGGAAAAATACCAGACTTGGTATATTGATCATGTTTCGAAAAAACCTTCACAAAATGACCTATCATGTTCGAGGTTTCATGGCTTTCGGTCCAAATGACCGATGTTATGTGCTGAATCACGGCATAGTTTGTGATGTTGTGCCCATATTATGCATGTGTATGGACATTGGTATGGAGAACAATGTTGCAGGAGGAAGTTTTCCTTTTTGTCGCACGGAAAAGCCCTTTTCCATTTTCCGAGCGCAAAAAACGGGTCGTTTTGTGAAGTAACCACCAAAATGCCGTTTCAGAATGCTACCATCCCATTTTCCTAAAATACTAGACCACCTTACATGGACTATCTCCCAACAGGGACATCTCAAACCTTTTCGTCCATCCCAGGTAAAAAGGACAAATGTCTGCCGAATCGGCAGGAAGTGGGTCCGGTTTGTACTACAGGTACATGATCTATCGCCCGTGATTTTTTGTAAAAATCATTTTTAGACTCGCAATATGTGGTTTCTTTAGAGATCCAATGCAAGTTCTAACGATGCTCGTCCCCTATCTTCATACACACCGGTTCGACCATAGTTAGAAATTCAGATAATTCAAAACAGGCATAATAAATTCAAAAAAAATCCGAACAATGAAAATCCTTCACGTGGTGTCATATTATGTTAGATAGTTGAAAGGAAAAATACCAGACTTGGTATATTGACCATGTTTCGAAAAAACCTTCACAAAATGACCTATCATGTTCGAGGTTTCATGGCTTTCGGTCCAAATGACCGATGTTATGTGCTGAATCACGGCATAGTTTGTGATGTTGTACCCATATTATGCATGTGTGTGGACATTGGTATGGAGAACAATGTTGCAGGAGGAAGTTTTCCTTTTTGTCGCTCGGAAAAGCCCTTTTCCATTTTCCGAGCGCAAAAAACGGGTCGTTTTGTGAAGTAACCACCAAAATGCCGTTTCAGAATGCTACCGTCCCATTTTCCTAAAATACTAGACCACCTTACATGGACTATCTCCCAACAGGGACATCTCAAACCTTTTCGTCCATCCCGGGGAAAAAGGACAAATGTCTACCGAATCGGTAGGAAGTGGGTCCGGTTTGTACTACAGGTACATGATCTATCGCCCGTGATTTTTTGTAAAAATCATTTTTAGACTCGCAATATGTGGTTTCTTTAGAGATCCAATGCAAGTTCTAACGATGCTCGTCCCCTATCTTCATGCACACCGGTTCGACCATAGTTAGAAATTCAGATAATTCAAAACGGGCATAATAAATTCAAAAAAAACCTGAACAATGAAAATCTTTCGCGTGGTGTCATATTATGTTACATAGTTGAAAGGAAAAATACCAGACTTGGTATATTGATCATGTTTCGAAACAACCTTCACAAAATGACCTATCATGTTCGAGGTTTCATGGCTTTCGGTCCAAATGACTGATGTTATGTGCTGAATCATGGCATAGTTTGTGATGTTGTGCCCATATTATGCATGTGTGTGGACATTGGTATGGAGAACAATGTTGCAGGAGGAAGTTTTCCTTTTTGTCGCACGGAAAAGCCCTTTTCCATTTTCCGAGCGCAAAAAACGGGTCGTTTTGTGAAGTAACCACCAAAATGCCGTTTCAGAATGCTACCGTCCCATTTTCCTAAAATACTAGACCACCTTACATGGACTATCTCCCAACAGGGACATCTCAAACCTTTTCGTCCATCCCGGGTAAAAAGGATAAATGTCTGCCGAATCGGCAGGAAGTGGGTCCGGTTTGTACTACAGGTACATGATCTATCGCCCGTGATTTTTTGTAAAAATCATTTTTAGACTCGCAATATGTGGTTTCTTTAGAGATCCAATGCAAGTTCTAACGATGCTCGTCCCCTATCTTCATGCACACCGGTTCGACCATAGTTAAAAATTCAGATAATTCAAAACGGGCATAATAAATTCAAAAAAAATCCGAACAATGAAAATTCTTCGCGTGGTGTCATATTATGTTACATAGTTGAAAGGAAAAATACCAGACTTGGTATATTGATCATGTTTCGAAAAAACCTTCACAAAATGATCTATCATGTTCGAGGTTTCATGGCTTTCGATCCAAATGACCGATGTTATGTGCTGAATCACGGCATAGTTTGTGATGTTGTGCCCATATTATGCATGTGTGTGGACATTGGTATGGAGAACAATGTTGCAGGAGGAAGTTTTCCTTTTTGTCGCACGGAAAAGCCCTTTTCCATTTTCCGAGCGCAAAAAACGGGTCGTTTTGTGAAGTAACCACCAAAATGCCGTTTCAGAATGCTACCGTCCCATTTTCCTAAAATACTAGACCACCTTACATGGACTATCTCCCAACAGGGACATCTCAAACCTTTTCGTCCATCCCGGGTAAAAAGGACAAATGTCCGCCGAATCGGCAGGAAGTGGGTCCGGTTTGTACATACGAAATAATGTCGACACTCACCCCTATCATTAGTGCTGACTCGTGTTTTGTCCCGGTTGGTGTCTCCAACCGGGACTACAGGTTCATCTTTAGTCCCGGTTGGTGACACCATCCGAGACAAGGTACACGCCGCACGACATAATGTCGACACGCCATTTTTCCCGCCATTTTTCTTCCCGCCAGTTCTTCCCTCCAGTTCTTCCCGCCAGTTCTTCACTATATATATGTAGGGTTGGCCTCCATTATCATTGCACATCTCTAGACTCATATCTGCAACCTCATCACTCTTTTCCATGGCTTCCACCGTAGCACTAACTCCCAGGGAGGCGGAGGCGCTTTGCGCCTCGAACTACCCCTGCCCGCCGGGCTACTGCGTCCCCATCGGCTGGATGCTGAGCGCCGGAGGCGTGCCGGTTCCTCCTGTCCCTCTAGGTGTGGCGCGTCGGATGGCCATCACGAACCACTACTACTTCGAGCTCACGCCGGAGCAGCGGAGGAATCCCAGATGGCATCCCGACTATTTCCCGACTTGGGAAGCCTTCTTCGTGGATCGGCATGAGAGGGCACTCGCCAGGCACGAGGAGGAGGGCCCACCTCCTCCGAACTTCAACGAGGCCGGCCGTCGGCTGTGGTGGCGCGGCCGGACTCTCTAGAGCGTCATGGCCTACGACGCGGCCGCCGACTCTAGCCCCCGCCTGCGCTACCCTCAAGTCCAGCCCACTCATACTCAACCTTCAAGGTTCAACTACGGCGACCCCGACGACGATAGCGACGACGGCCGCGGCGAGTACGACGACTACATTGGCGAGTATTACAGGTGTAGGCAGGAGCATGACTGAATTATTCCAACATTGCAAAACAAGTTCGGCCCATTGTGGCTTAATCTGGCCATGTATCTTTATTTTCAGTTCTTCTATGTAACTTTGTGTTAGTTGCGTTATGTACTTTAATTCCAGTTCTATCCTAATCAAATTTTCTTTCCGCCCATTATTTTCCGCCCATTAAAAACAAAAAATGGTTTTGAATTACTTATTCAAATCCAAACATTTTTTAAGTTTAAAGTTTTTCTAAATTCCAAATTGATATTAAAAAAAAGTTAATTCATTTAAAATTGTAAATGGTTACATTAATTATTTTTTAAAACAGAAAATGGTTTTGAATTATTTATTCAAATCGAAACACTTTTTATGTTTAAAGTTTTTCTAAATTCCAAATTAGTATTCAAAAATGTAAGTTAATTCATTTTAAATGGTTACATTAATTATTTTTTAAAAATAGAAAATGGTTTTGGATTATTTATTCAAATCCATACACTTTTTATGTTTAAAGTTTTTCTAAATTCCAAATTGATATTAAAAAAATATAAGTTAATTCATTTTTAATTGTAAATGGTTCATATTTTAAATGGTTACATTAATTATTTTTTAAAACAGAAAATGGTTTTGAATTATTTATTCAAATCCAAACACTTTTTATGTTTAAAGTTTTTCTAAATTCCAAATTAATATTCAACAATATAAGTTAATTCATTTTAAATGGTTACATTAATTATTTTTTAAAAATAGAAAATGGTTTTGGATTATTTATTCAAATCCATACACTTTTTATGTTTAAAGTTTTTCTAAATTCCAAATTGATATTAAAAAATATAAGTTAATTCATTTTAAATTGTAAATGGTTCATATTTTAAATGGTTACATTAATTATTTTTAAAACAGAAAATGGTTTTGAATTATTTATTCAAATCCAAACACTTTTTATGTTTAAAGTTTTTCTAAATTTCAAATTAATTATCATTTAAAAAACAATACAAATTTAAACCCCAAAATAAAAAATAAGGCGGGAACAGAGAGAAAATACCTGAAAAAATTTGAAAACAGGGGAATATGTCCCGGTTGGAGCCACCAACTGGGACTAAAGACCCCCTGCGCGCCAACCCTTGGTCTGCTGAAAATATTGGAGTATACGTCCCGGTTGGTGGCTCCAACCGGGACGTATGCCCACCAACCGGGACTAAAGGCCCTTCGTTTATAACTGACGCGTCTCCTTTCTTCTTCCCCATCTCACTTCTCTGCTTCTCACCGACGCGCGCACAGGAACCGCCCCCGACGCCGGCAGGCTGCCCGAGCTCGCCGCCACCCGCGCGTTCCGTCCGCCACCACCGCTGCCTCCGTCCACGCGCGCCCCGGATACTTTTCCTCCTCGCGCGTGACCTCAATCGCCTGGATTGGAAGCTGTCCGCGCGTCGCCTACGTCGATTCCGGCGTCTCCCGAGCTTGCCCGGCCTCGCCACCACCTCTGTCGTGTTCCTGGTGAGCTGCTGATCCTCACGGTGTTCTTCTTTCTCTCCCTCTCCTCCTGTAGTACTCTCCTCGCGTGTGCCCGACGACGCCGCCGCTCGAGCTCGACGGAGGCGACGCTCCGGTGACCAACAAGGAGCGGCGTCGCCACTCTCTTTCTCCCTGTATCGCGCTCTCTCTAACGCGCCCATCCGCGCGTCCAGGCGTGCCCGCTATCGCCGTCGCTGCCGCTGCCTGGGAGCTCACCGCCAGCGTGACGTTGTGCTGACGTCACTCGTGCTCGCGTGGCAGCTGATGTGGCCTAGGGCCCATCAGTCAGCCTCAGTGGGTAGGCTTCTCTGTGGTATAAAAATGATCTGTACGCGTGGAGGCTGAGTTGGCATTGGGGCCCTTCTGTCAGTCTCACTGGCTAGGGGGCGCCCCGGTGTAAAAACTATTTGCCTTTTTTTAATTCCAGAAAATGATTTAATATTGTAAAATCAATAACTTATTGTTTATAAGTCAGAAAAATACAAATAATATATCAAATTGTTCAGAAAAATGAAACCTATCTATCTAACCTATAATCATGCATTGTTCAACAACTTAAATGACTAGTATAATTAGAAGAACAAATGCACCCCTCTCATATGTTCCGGAGTTTCCCCGAGTTAGGGTTTTCACCCCTCGGAACCCCGATTAAATCGTCGAGCATGTCTTAGGGTTACATTCCAATGCAAATTAACTTGTCATATCATCATACTTGCTTGAGCATTGCATCGATGCCATGTGTTGATTGTTTCCCTTTCTTTTCGGTGTTTCGATTATTAGGTTTATTATTAGTTAGGTATTATTAGGTTTATTAATTACTTTGGTATTATTGGTCTTCGGCCCCACTGGTCAGTCACTGTGGGTAGCCCCAGACCCGATTCACATTGTCAAGCAACTTAAAAGCCCTATCTTAGATAAGGAATCATTAATACCCCTTAGGTGCATGTGGGTTCGACGATGTGCCTATCTACTACACGGTTTCCTTTTTGTAGCTAGGTTTAGGGTTTAGGGTTTCTCTTCATTTTTATTATTGTGTATGTATATATTAGGGTTTCTCTGAATTAGGGTTTATATCTCTCAACACCGTACCTAACTTTCTCCTTTAGCTGCTTTGACTTATTCATTTTTCCACCTATGCAGAAAATATGGACCCACACGTCAGAGACGAAGAAAAGGAAGAGTTGATCCAAGGTGTGATCCGTGGGGAAGAAAATTTAGACGTATCAACGTTTCTGAACAACTTCGGTGAGGGTGATCCTCTTTTTACCGGAATAGACGACTTGTTTGAGGTTGAAGGTGTTGCCTTCCGCGAGGGAGAAGGCGATGCCTTGTGTAATCGAGAAGACGACCGCTCCGGCGAGGTGCATGTAATATAATCAATTCATTAATTAATCATCTGCTATCTATATAGAAATAGTAACGACGATCTTTCTTCTTTTAGCCCTCCGGATCGAAGGAATCTACTGAAAAGAGCAGACGAGGCCCAATCAAAAAGTTGCAAGACCATGAGAGGTTCAGGATCGAAGATGTCGCTGAAGACGGCAAGCCGACGGCTCCCGAAGTTGTCGCAAACAAATTTGTGGAACAATGCGGAGTAATCGTTAGGGACTTAGTCCCGATCACCATTAGAAATTGGAATAGGCCTGCTAATGCGGATGAAGAGGGGACATGTTTATTTGTCCCTAACCACGTCAAAGATTTACTGTGGAAGAGGCTCATGGTTAATTTCAAACTACCGAAGATAGAGCTGGATCCAAATGCGGAGGATCCAGTTGAGGACGCCTTACAACATGGGAGAGCCATGGAGGCTAAGGTCAGGGAGTGGGCTTTGAAGAAGATGGCCCAGTGTTTCACCAACTGGAAGAAAAGATTGCACCTTGACTATGTCGTGAAAGAGAAGACTCCCGATTTCAAGAATATTCAGTTTGAGAAGATAAAACCATTATGGGCTGAGTTTGTGGAATACAAGACATCAGAAAAAGCTAAGAAAATGTCTGCAACGAATAAGCTGAATGCTGCTAACAAGAAGTATCACCATACTATGGGGCAAGGTGGCTACAGGGCTGGCATTCCTAAGTGGGAGAAACTTGAGAATGAACTGCGTGATAAAAAGATCACCCCAGAGACAGACGATTGGGTAGAACGTGCAAGGAATTGGTTTTACGGGCATGGGGGCACGTTGGACTCGGAAGGGAGGTGTATATATAACATACGACATAAAGAAGACCCCTTGCCAATCGAGAGGATCAGAAAAGCAGTAAAGGCTGTTAAAGATGGGGACTTCATTCCCGATAGAGAGAATGATGAGCTCACACTCGCCCTTGGAAATAAGGAACATGATGGATGAACACGAGGCACAAGAGGCTCCCAACCATGGAGGACTGGGTTTCCAGAAGAGAGGAAGAAATATCCTGATAGAAGCCGTCAGAGGAGAAAGGACAGGGTGGAAGTTGAAGCAGATAGTCAGAAAGAGCGAATGCGTTTAATTAAAGAACGATTAAAGCAACAACAAGATGAAATTAACGCACTTAAAGAGCAAAGTACTACCGGCCCATCTCAGCAGCACACTGCATTCGATGCTACCGGCCTATCGAATAATCGAAAAAGCAGTGTGGCTTCCACCGAGGTCCCGGGTGATGACAATGGCGATGACGATGATGCACCGACGTTGGCTCCTGTTGGATACCCAGTGGATGATATCACAGAGATGACACACTGCGAGCTACATGTCAAAGTTGTGAACATATCAATGAAGGTGACGGTCGGCTATGCCATACCAATTGGACCCACACCAACTTACCACTGTCGTCCGGTTCCAGAGGGCTACGCTGTTGTCGGCGTGGATGAAATCATGCCCACCTTTGAGGTTTTGGATCTTCACTACCCTTCAGGTGAAGGGGATGTGACTGTACTGGGAGACGCAAAAAACGTCACCATTCTATGTCCGAAGGAATGTATCGTGCTTCGAAATCACACGCCAAGGCCATCTTCGCCGCCGCCTCACCCGTCTCCAGCGAGGTCGTCGTCGCCGTGGCAGCCGTCTTCGTCGCCTCACCCGGCTCCGTCGCCTCACCAATCTCCGGTGCAGCCATCACCGCGGGAGCCATCGCCGGCGCCTTAGGATAAAAAGCGTAAGCATACCACTACTGTGCGTCGTAAGCGATCGCCGAAACGTAAACAAGAGCCTCTTCCAAAAGTACCAAAGGTTCCTCCCAAGAGAGCTTATGACTGTACTGAAGAGGAGACTGCAGCGATCGTTGATGCGGAAACGACAGCGTTTTTCGCTAAGCTGAGGCGGCCGAAAGATCCAGAGTTCCCCAGCACCAAAGAAGAAAAAGGCAAAGTGTTGAAAATTCTAAAGACTCTTCATCAACCCGAGCCAAAGCTGTCATCAGACTATGAGCGTTCTATTCTCAAGTCACATGCGGCACAAAAAGCCTCGAAGAGCAGTACTGATGCAAGCGAGAAATCTGTTGCCCAGCTCGGAGAACAAGCAAAACAGACTTGCGCCCCTCTCAAGGTGATTTCTCAAACCAATGTGGGGTCGAGCAAATATGGGGCCGAAGAGCAGTATGATCCAGAGGTAGTTGCACAATACGGAGAAGCTGCCGCTACTCAAGGTATGAGTATTGCCCAGTACTTATCCCAGTTAGAGTTCTTCCCGTGAGTGAAGAAGCATACAAATACCAGTACGGCAAACTTCTCGTCAAACCTGAGGAGGTAAACAATCTTCCAACAAAAATGCGAATATTGCATAACTGGTACATGCATGCCACAAGGGCCGGGGCTAACTAGATAGTGCTGAGGGTTACAAAAAAGCATCATGGGAAAGAAAAGGATGACATGATATCCATTGAATTTGATGAACTATTTCAATTATTCAATCAATATGCCTTGGACAAATCGATCATCAGTGCCTATTGTCTGTAAGTACTAATTCTGTAATTAATTTAGTCTCCATCTATATTATTTTGTTTATTGCATGTATATAATCATACTGTAATATGCAGAATGAAGATTCTCGAATGCAGCAGAGGACAAATCTATGACATTGGCTTCATTGACCCATATTGGGTTCATGAAGCTAATCTCAAAATAAGCCCCCAGGATACGGAGGATAATATAGTACACGCGTTAAGGTTTCAAGAAACCAAAAGGAAAATACTATTTCCTTACAACTTCGAGTGAGTGTTATTGTCTTGTATACACTTTCTATTTCGCTTACTCGATGTTAAGTATATAATTGATTAGTTATGCATTTGCAGCTTCCACTATATTCTGTTAATCATTCAACTTGACAAAGGGCGTGTACTAGTCATGGACTCGAAACATAAACCCCTTGAGACGTGGAAGGACATGCAGATACTTCTCCAGCGGTAATTCTAATCATTACGACACTATATCGGCAACGTTCGTGAATTTTATGATATCAAGTACTTAATAACTTATTTTATTCGTTTTCTACGCCGGGCAACGCTTGGAAACGCTTCACCAACAAGGCTAGGGGTGTTTGGAAAGAGGAGCTTACATTTCAACCACTAAATGTAAGCACCACTAGCTATATCCGTGCATCTCTTTGATTCTAGTTTTGATACAGTTATTATCATGCTTGATTATTATTTTGATTGAACTCTGTTCTCGTAAAGTGCCTGACGCAGGGACCAGGTAACAATCTATGTGGATACTATGTTTGCGAGTTCATCCGGCAGACGTGCGATGAGAAGGGCAGAAATTTAGAGCAACTCCACGTACGTAAACAATTTCTATAGTTTTTAATTACAATCAAATTGTGTTTAGTTTCATTCATATAGGCTGACTCCTTTTTTAAATCAGATCGAACGTCTACGGGACGGTCTTCTGCCAAAGGATCGCGTACGAGCAATTCAGGAGGAATTGGCGGGATTCTTGGATGCAGAAGTCCTAGACCCAAAAGGGGAATACTATTCGGCTGCGTATAGACAATAGGGATTGTAAAAATAGCAACTTTGAAGGAATTGGCCGGTAGCATCGAATAGCAACTTTTTTATGTAGTGCATGAACTCGATCCTTGTATTCAATGTAATATTGTCATGATATTCATGATGTAATATAAGGTTCCTTCATTGATAAGTGCAAATCACTAAATAAACAATAAAACAACCTAAATGAATTCTCTGCCGCGGCAGAGAAATGGGCCAAATCTCTATCGCGGCAACAAAGTGTGCCAAAATGAATTCTCTGCCGCGGCAGAGAAATGGACCAAATCTCTGCCGCGGCAGAAGGTTATTAGTCCCAGTTCGTGTTACGAACCGGGACTAATGATCCACCCCCTCGCCCTCTGCCGCTGCCACGTGTGCCCCCTTTTGTCCCGGTTGGTGGGGCAACCGGGACTAAAGGTTAGGGCGTTAGTCCCGATTGCCCCGTCCCAGTTGGGCAACCGGGACTAAAGCCCCGTACCAACCGGGACCTATAGCCCCGTTTCCACCAGTGAAAACCTTCTTCGGTTCAACCATGGAAATGTGAGCTTGATGATCACAGAAGCTTGCAAGTTCTCTTCTAGTGGATACCCTTCGTCGTAGATCACCAACAACCTTGTCAAGAGTGTGACCTCTTAGTTCAAGGTTCCGATCAGCACGAGCCTTGCGACGAGCCTCAATGTCCTTATTGTTTCTAGGAGGAGTGGATTCAATAGTTGTATCCTTGTCTTGATTACTGTCCTGCCCTTGACCTTGGTCTTCGTTAACACCAGAAGATTGTTGCTGAACATTTTCTTCAGGCCCGGATAATCCGCCCCTTGGAGGGGCCGGACTATCCGGCCTGGGAGGTGAAGTACCAGAACCATCTTCCTGAGAATGCCTGACGGGAGTTGGAGACCCAGGGCCGGATAATCCGCCCCTGGGGGCCGGAGAATCCGGCCTGGGAGCTTCAGAGTTGTTGACTTCTCCTTCGGATCCTCTGAAACGAGTTGGAGTGCCAGGGGCGGATTGTACGCCCCTTGGAGGGGGCGGATAGTCCGGCCTGGGACTACCAACTTGTCCAGGGGACAGATGATCTTCAGCAGATTGTGGTGTTGGTGCAGGATTGTCTCCAACATGTGGTGTAGGAGCTTGTTGATCTTGTGTAGATGAGGGCTCCACATGTGTGGAGCATTGTCCTTCCCGATCCGCCACAAGGGGTTCCTCAATGGGGCGGAAAAATCCCACGCCCATTCTTCTTATGGCATCTTGGGATATTTCAACATCTGCATCACAAACATCAACTTGCCCTACAAAGGAGCCGTTATTTTCATCGAACTCCACACTACAAGATTCTACAACAATCCCAGTGAGCTTGTTGTAGACTCTATAAGTGTGGGATTCGGCACCGTAACCAACAAAAATACCTTCTAAAGCCTTGGATTCAAATTTTGACAAACGGACACCTTTAATAAGAAAGAAACACTTACACCCGAATACCCTGAAGTATGAGATGTTGGGTTTGTTACCGGTAAGTATTTCATATGGGGTCTTGTCCAAGATCTTTCGAAGGTAGAGCCGGTTTGATGAGTGACAAGCAGTGGATATGGCTTCAGCCCAAAAATTATAAGGAGACTTGAATTCAGCTAGCATAGATCTTGCCATATCCATCAAAGTCCGGTTCTTCCTCTCGGCTACACCATTTTGTTGAGGGGTGTACGCAGCGGAATATTGGTGTCTAATCCCCTCTTCGCTAAAAAACTTGTTTAAAGTGTAGTTCTTGAATTCTGAGTCGTTGTCACTTCTAATTGCCAAGATAGGAACATTGTGTTGACGTTGAACTTCATTGGCAAAGTCGATGACAGTTTGTTGAGTCTCACTTTTCAGCTTGAAGAAATATACCCATGTATATCTTGAGTAATCATCGACAATGACCAAGAAATATTTCTTCCCACCAAGACTTGCATGAGAAGGAGGACCAAATAAATCCACATGAAGTAATTCCAAGATCCTCTTTGATGACACAATAGTCTTCCTCTTGTGGGGAGAGTCATGCATTTTTCCTTCAACACAAGCCCTGCAAACATGATCTTTGGCAAAAGAGACATTGTCTTTTAGTCCAAGGATGTGGCCACCCTTCTGGAGACTTTGCAAAGTTCTCATGTTGACATGGGCTAAACGGCGATGCCATAGCCAGCCCACGTCGGCCTTTCCGAATAGACACATCGTACCCGAAGTGGTTTTCCCTGAGAAGTCCACCACATACAGGTCATTTTCGACGTATCCAACGAAAGCGACCTTTAGAGACTTGCTCCACAAGAGTACCACCAAATCATCATCGATAAAAACAGCAAAACCCATCTTGCCAAGGGCACGAACAGAAAGAAGGTTGTAACCAAGGGTCTCAACAAGCATGACGTCCACGAGAGAGATATCGTGGGCAACCACAACCTTGCCAAGACCCAATACCTGAGATTTTGACTTATCACCATAGGAGACTGTGATATTATCATGATTTGGACGCATCTCCGTGATGATCTCCTTGCTTCTGGTCATATGACTAGTGCAGCCACTATCCAGCACCCATTTCGACCCACCGGAAGCATAGCCCTGCAAGAAAATTACTTCTTGGTTTTAGGTACCCATTTTTCAATGGGTCCTTTCATGTTAGTAACAAGGGTCTTTGGGACCCAAATAGACCAAGCAATATATTCATCAAAAGGACCAACATAATAAGCATAAACATCTCCATAGTCATCACAAAAGAGTTCATAATTCGGATTGTGAGACCCTGCAAAACCAATATTATTAGTCTTGTCTTTTGTGACAATCTTCTTAGTAGTGCTTGTCTTTAATTGCACATTCTTGGTCTTGTTCTTCTTGGTTTTCTTCTTCTTGGACTTGGTGACATACCCAAGTCCCTCTTTACCATGATTTGACCTTTGCTTGCCAAGGACTTCATCAAGCACACCTTTGTCCTTTGTAGTGATGTCCTTGATCACTTCTTTTTCCACACTAGCATTTTTCTTGTTACTATATGTTGAGTTGGACGAGATAGGAGTATCATATTTGGCCAATCGACTTTGAAGCTGATCATGTGACTCATTGAGAATAGAGAACTCTTTTTTCAATGCCTTGTGAGCATTGTCAAGTTTCTCCAATTCCTCGAAGAGTCTATCATGAGCAGCCCCAAAGTCAATCCTTTCCTTCTTTAACTTCTTTGCTTTGGTGACAGCATTGTCACGTTCCTTAACAAGTTTAGTCACAATTTCTTCATGTGACTCTTCCATAGACTCGAGCCTCTCTTCAAGAGAGACCCAAGCTTCTTCTTCTTCTTCAAGAGCATTTTTTAGGGATGCAATTTCCATTGCATCCTCCCTTTCAATTCTGCCCTTTTCTTCGAGGAGTGCTTCGTTTTGGGCCAGCTGATCCATGAGAGCTTCAAAACGAACTTTGTGCTCACCTTGCAAGTTAGTGTAGAAATAATCCAAAGCAATAATATCTTCTTTAGCCTTAAGACTAGTAGGATCATCCATGTCTATCATAGTCTTGGGAAAAGAAGAGTTAGAAGAAGTTACCTCAGAGCTTCGTGCCATGAGGCAAGTAGCATTCTTGTTGATGATGTTTTCGTTCGGAGAGTCGAAGAGAGATGTTGATGTAGATGTGGTGGCTATAGCAGCCACCTCTTGAGAGCTATCGTCCTCGTCCTCATCTTCACTCCCCGATGAATATTCTTCTTGAGCCACTAGAACAATCTTTGGTTGCTTCTTGAAAGGAGCATTCTTCTTTACAAACTGTTTCTTACGTGGAGCTTTTGATTTGTCCTTGAAAATGAGTCTTCCTCCATTATCCTCTCTACTTTGATATGGACACTCAGCTACGAAGTGTAGCCGGTCACCACAATTAAAGCATGTTCTCAGCTTGGGACCATTTTCTTTTCTTCCATAGGCTCCACTCTTTTAATCTAGTTCAGCTTTAGCCTTGGCTGGATCTTTCCAAAAGTTTCTTGCATAAAGAGCCAAGTATTGTCCGTGGATCCTTTTTATATCTTCGGGACAGTCCAGACCTTCTACCGCATATTCATCATGATCAATCACACTAGTCTTCAAGGCCATGTTGACCCCCTTTTGCATCCTCATAGCTCGAGCACGAGCATCTTCGGCATTCTTGGCAGCCACTTTGAAGGCAGCCATTTCTTGCATTACCTCATTGGGCATGAGGTGATAGTTATGCCTACCTTGGAGACTTTTCAAATCTGTGGGCTCAAATGGCATTAGAGCACTGACATACTTGCGCTTGATCCAAGTATCATCAACATGAGTTGCACCGTGGTTTCTGAAGGTTGTGGCTATTGCCTTGAGCCTCCTATACATGTCCTCGTGGTCTTCTCCATCCAGCATATAAAATCCTTCAGCTTCATTGCTCAAGGCATCATATCTATTCCTTCTCATACTTTCATTTCCGATGAAGAGCTCGGTGAGGGCATCCCAAGCTTCTTTAGCTGTGCTAAGATGCTGAATGTGTGGCATGTCTTTGTCACCCACACCAAGCTGTATCATGTGTAGAGCTGTAGCATTGAGTTGGCTATCGACCACTTCTCTTCTTGTGAGATTGTTAGGGTTTCCAACATGAAGACCATTTTCGATGATCTTCCACAACTCTATGGAGGAACTGCACACATGAGATTTCATCAAAAATTGCCATTGAGAGAAAGTAGATGCTGAAAGTTTGGGTGGATCACCCCTATTATGTATATGTGGGTGAGGGATAGGCGGATCAGGGGAATACACATGAGAAACCTCATTGTATCCATCCTTATCGCTATCCTTTTTAGAGGAGCAGCTCTTGCTAGTATCATCACCAACCACTTCGTTATCTTTGGAAACAGTTTTACCCGTTTCCTTGGATTGCGGAGTGGTATCCTCCGAGTTAGATGGAGGTGATGCTGCGGATGTGGAGAGACGCATTATCAATTGACGCATCTCTTCCATCTTAGCCTCCACTGAACTCACCAAGGTTGCTTCCAACGTCTTGAGATCGTTCATGGTGACTACCTCCGGAGCATCACTCCCATCTACCTTGGACCCATACTTCTCTTAGGCGGTTAAGCCCGAAATAAGAGCCGAGGCTCTGATACCAATTGAAATGGATCGTATGGGCACCTAGAGGGGGGGGGGGTGAATAGGTGCTAACCAATTTTTAATACCTTTTCAATTTTAGGCTTGACACAAAGTAAATTCTCTAGATATGCAACTACGAGAATTTCCCTATATGTAACCCTAACTACTAAGCACGTAAAAGAGGAGCGAGGAAACCGTAGTGGAGCACGCGGAGACACAGGGATTTGTTTTACCGCAGTTCCTTCCTTGTTAAGGGAAGTACATCTGCGTTGGAGGGGTGGGCGGTTCTAAGACCACCACGCCACAATAGGCCTCACCCTATTCTCTGATGGATCTCGCCACGAGAGGCCTGATCCACCTTCTCCACTATTGGATCCCTTCGAGGCGGGAACCGGTGCCTTTTACAACACTATCGGGGCACACACCCACAACCGAATTGGGGGCTCCCGAGATGACAACAAGCTGCCACAAGAACAAGGTTTATCAATATAAACAAAAACAAGGATCTAGGTATTTGCAAGAAATACTAGATCGGGGGTTCTCCAAATGAATGGAGAGGAGATGAAGCGCTTGATTGCTGATGATGAAGATCGAGTTCTCCTCCTTTGATTCCCCAAGGGATGGGGCATTTGGGTGGATCTAGGTGGAGCACTCTTGGATGAAGCTTTCAGATCTGATCTGGTCTTTTTCGAGATGAATCAAGAGTTCTGGCAGGAGGGGGAAGGCTGGCTTAAATACCCCCTCCCCAGATCTGGCCGTTGCACAACTTTGGGGGCGGATTATCCGCCCCCCTGGGGAAACTCCGCCCCAAGGGCGGATTCTCCGGGGGAAACTCCGCCCCCTCTCTGGGGCTTGCGCCTTGGTGAAGCTTGGTGAAGATCTTGGGGGCGGATAATCCGGCCCCCCTGAGGGGCGGATTATCCGGCCAAGCCGGAAAGTTCGGCCAAAACTCCGCCCCCTCTTTGGGGATTGTGCCTTGGCGATGAGCAGGAGGGCGGATTATCCGGCCCCCCTGAGGGGCGGATTATCCGGCAAGGCCGGAGAATCCGGCCAAAATTCCGTCCCCCTTCTGGGGCTTGCGCCAACTTGGGAAGAGGGAGGGGCGGATTATCCGCCCCTGGTGGGGGCGGATTATCCGCCCCCCAAAAACAGAATCCTTTCCCTATTTCTCATAGGTGGCTGCAACACTTCAACACACATTAAATAATCCTTGATATTGTTATCTAACACACAAAACACTAGGGATTATAAAATGTTCTTTCACAGCCAGATCCATGAGGGAAGGCACCCAACATACCAATGTCTTGGCGCTAGAAGAACCCTAGGATCGCCTCCTTTATTAGCAAGAATGACGCCCCCCACACTGCCGCCCGCCGGCTCCCAACAGGAAGCCAAAGATCTCAATGGGCACTGCCACCACCACTTGCACCACACAGAGATGAGGAGCTTTGCCGCACCAAGTCCCGTAAACTAGCGCCATGCCGCCCTCGCAGCCACAATGGTCACCACGGTTGTTGAAGAAGTTCAAGGCTGCCGTCTCGGCGTCCATGTTTGCCACGTGCATCTCGCCGTCTAGGGCCGCCGATCTGTAGTAAGCCGGAGATCCCGCCGTGTGGGGTTGAAAAGCCCATGCCGCTACCCTCCGCGTGAGGATATGAAGGCCCGCTGCCGCCATCAGCCGCACAGGCTTTGCCCGGGGGCTCCCTCCGGCGCTGGCGGGGGGTGGAGGGGGTGACGACGACGGCTAGGTCAGATCAGCCATGCCACCCCTATAGGGACGCGATGCGTTCCTATACTCTTGATACATGCCAGTTCGATCGTTCATACTTCAAAATCTCTTCACCAAGTTCAACTTTTTCCTATTTCAAACCAAGAAACCAACGGATTCTTTTTTTAAAAAAATGGAGACATATCCCCAGACTCTGCATCGACTGATGTATGCGATCTTTTTATTACTTTATTAGAAACCAACAGATATAGGGGTAGCTTTAACTTGGCACGAGCAGCAAAAGTCAACAGAGTTCGTTTAACCTTCTGCTTACAAATATATTTACAGTCGTTATCCATTGAAATCACAAAAGGGAGGATGACGGGTCTAAGATAAGAATAACGCAATGATCATCATCGATCACTCACATAGATCCTTCGTGTTCTCCTTCTTTTGCTACGACAAGTCAATGGCTTCAAACATCGGGCAAGCCTTTAACCTACCTAATTGCTAACTATAAACTGGGATGTTGCTGCTATGTAGGGATCAGGGCAGGGCAAGGGCGCACCAAGTCATGAAGGAGGTCAGCATCACTTGTGTGGACTTACAACAGAGAGAGCCATTAAGTATAACATGATTGCAAACTGTTTCCGCGAACTTCAATCTCGGCTCTAGAAGGCCGTACGTCACTCTCAAGGAGGCCCTCGAGCTCTTCAAACTTGCAAAAGCAAATTCCTGCCCCAACTAATGAGGTATATGTTTGAGACAGGATCTACAGTATATTGAATTACGTCCATAAAAAAGTGAAGTCTGAGAAAGCAACATTGATAGCTCAAGCTTCCTGTTAATTATATGGATTGCAACTATAATGCTCGCTTACTTTGTAAAGTTTTAGCCCATTAATTACATTTTGATATTCATTTTTTTGGGCATTTCAGTTTTTTTCTACAATGACAATATTGTTTAACACATTTTAAGAGTTAATTCTACCTTATACAAGGTATTTGCCACAAACTGAAGGGTTGAATGACATTTTATTTTTCATGACATTTTGAACTGCATTTAGCATATTTATTTTCATATCCAGACACATTAAGTGAATGTCTAGGACCTCACGTCACGGCCCCATATACTAGTCCACCACGTCAGTCCATAGAACTTAGACTCGTGATGTTAGAGACGCGTTTGGTAGGTTGTACAAAGTCCAGCCAGCCCCTGGAGAGAAGAAAACGGGCTGATTGGATGACTAGACCCCCTCCATGTTGTGGCCAGCGCGCCACACAAAGCACTCTTTAGCCAGGCCCACTAGGAACTGCCGAATCGGCAGTTTTCGTGGAGTTAGGCCCGGAAGAGAGTAGAAAGGGCTTTCACATGCACGCGCCGGGAAGGAAAGACACACGACAGGTTCCCGGCACGCGACATAATCCCCTCGCTGCTCACTCTCCCTCTTGCCAATCTCTTCCACCACGGTCTCACCGACGGGAAATCGCCGGTGGAAATCTCTCAGGATTGTATCCTAAAAACTTTCCATGTCCAACTGGAATGATGGCGAGAGCTCGACCCAGTTGTATCTAGGGGTCAGTTCAATTTTCCCAATTCCTTCAAGGGATCGGGATTTGCTGTCAATTTGTGAATTTCCAGTTTAGCCTCGATTGTGTTGCAATGTCATGGTTATTAGGACCTCAAAGACATGGACTATACTCTAGATTGCAATGTCCCCAGCTAAGTCGCCTCCACAAGCTTGGTCCTGTCAAACGTGTTGCATTCGAAGGAAGCAACACTGGCCACATATTCTATCTACGTCAAGTGAAGAATGTGAGTTCTTAGCCTTTGATCTGTCCGTTATTATCTCATCCACTAGATTTGAGCATGTAGTTCTGCTTTGTAGGAAGTATCGAACCGTGGATTTGTGGCTTCGTAAGATAAGGAGTGTCCAAAACAAGCGAAAAATGTATTAGCACGACTCTGAGCCTTGTATCATGACAACAACCGTGCAAGAATCGATGAGAGGATTCTGAATGCAAAGTTGGTGGAGGAGTTGACTCGTGAGAAGAACAAGATTGAGAAAAAAGATACTCAAGTATGTTAGATGATGTGTGGAAATTTATGGATGAAACTAAAAAAAAGAGTGGTGGAGGAGAACTTGTCCAGGATAAGGGGTTTATGACTGGGCTGAGGAGGAATCAATGGAGAAGAACAAGGAGATGAATTTCAAGTATACAGAAGCGTTGAAGAATGGATATGCTGAAGCATGTGCAAATAACCGAAGCAGAGATGATGAAACTCAAACAGAAGAAATGGGATAAGGAAATCCAAAGTTTGAAGGAGGAAAAGAAGACGCTCGAATACATGATCTTTGATATGCTCAAATCTAGTAAGGATAACAGTGATACGCTAAAAAAGATCAAGGAAATCTATGATGGTTGACTACTTATTCTAGTGTATTTTGGATTGTTGAGTGTATTTCTTTTGCAAATACTCCCCCCGCTTCAAAATATAAGATGTTTTAGCTTTGTAAAACAAATATATCTAGACTTATTTTAGTATATAGGTTCACTCAGGTTTGAAGTAAATTACACGCTAAAACAAGTCTAGATACATTTTCTTCACTAACCTAAAACATCTTATATTTTGAAACGGAGGGAGTAAGACTCTAACATTAAAAGAAACATCTAACAGTACAAAGCATCTCAACAAAAACAAAACATATATAGAAATTTTGAGAAGCCATTCATCTTCAATCTCTAGACCATGTCAACAGCGTACTGCCACTGCGGTTCCTCCCCGAGCCGGCATGTCGTTGTTGGTTGCGGACGGAAAGTCGTTAAACGGGACAAAAATACCACATCCGTCCCGGATATGAAGAAGAAAGATAAAGTGCCAACAAAACTTCTTGATGATCCGAAGATCCCCACATCAAGTAAAAGTCCTCAAGGACCACACCAGTCCCACAAGCTCCTCGACATCACCGCCAAGATGGGGCCAAAGCCGGAAAGACCTTATTGGAAGAGATATCGCCGCCACCACCTGAGCCCCGCTCCACAAAACTTGAACCCTTAAAATAGGAAAAGGAGCCCTCCCACCCCTGGGGGCCTAGACCCACCCTACCTCCATGGCCCGAAGGCCACAGAAGCGAGGCAGATCAGCGACGGTGTTGATGAGAGGCGACGAAACCTAGCCGCCTTGGCAGGGAGGGTGAGAGGGAGGAAAATGGTTCGTTTGAGTGTATTTTTGTTGTTTGCAGTGTATTAAAACTTTACCGAGTGTATTATTGTAAATTTTCCATGTACCAAAACTTTGTCGAGTGTTTTTTATTTTTTCTTGATGAGTATCATAGCTTTGCCGAGTGTGCTTTGTCCTGTTGTGTGTTGCTGGTGATGAACATGTGGTTTCTATCTATGTTTGAACTAGTGCAAGTTTAAACCTATAGTTATGCATATATATATATCTATTAGTATTTGGAATGCAGCTAGAAAAATGCTACACAGCACGGTTTGTTTCTGGCGGCGTCGCAGATGGAATTCCATCGACCAAATAGTTCCAGAGCATACAACGCTACACGCCACTACGTTGGGAAGTGTTAGCGGCGTGTAGAACAGTGCACGTTGCTAGTCATTTTACTGGTTGTGCGCCGTCGCTGGTGGTATGAAGTTGTAAACCAGGAACAATATTATAGGTGAGCCAACTTGAGGTTTGCAAAGCTGCATGTCAGCGATGGAGCCGTTTCGAGCTCCGGTGAGGAAATGATCTGTCATTCTTTTCTTTGGTAACTCCTGTGGTGGTGCCAGAGATAGGTGATGGGCGTTGGCGTCAAGATCAGAGGCTTTTTCGGCTTAGATTATTTTCTTTCTTGGCTAGTGGTTCTTTGTGCAAAGGTTTGCGTTATGTTGTCTTTTCAGTTTTGCCAGGTCAGTGTTTACTTGACTTGTATTATGATCTTTATGATATATAAATGAGACACGTACTACCATGCAAAAAAAACAATATTATGAGCCATACTACAGGTCCTTCGGGATAATTCCCCAAAATCCTCCGGATCCCCTTGTAGACACGTGTCCCAGAAAAGCCCTAAAATCCCGCTTTTGCTATAAACATATTCGTCTTTGCTACAAATAGTCCCGCTTTTGCTATATATAGCAGAAACGGTTCGGCCCAGAAATATAAATTGTGTTTATATTGCTATAACATCATACGAAGTAATCTTAGTCCTTAGACCATGAGATCATGTCAATCACTAACACCGGAAGAGTATCTTGATAACATCAAACATCACACCGTAACAGGGTGACTATAAAGAGGGGTTCAGTGCTACGAAGGTATTATGTTGATGCTCATGGATCAAGAGTGGAATTTGTCCATCCCGATGATGGAGAGATATACTCTGGGCCCTCTCAGTGATATCACATTAGTTAACTTGCAAGCAAGTGATTTGATCACTAGAATGTTATATCACGGAAAAGAGAAAAGAGTGCATGTTGTTAACGAGATCAAACTAGGTATGGAGATACCGATGATCGAATCTCAGACATGTAATATATCGCGAGGTAAAAGGATTGAGTTACATGCGTATAAGGTTCACACGATCACATAAGTTATTGTTGAATGTGTGGGAATCAGTACGGATCTCCAGGTCCTGCTACTGATTATTGATCGGAGAGGGGTCTCGATCATGTCTACATTTTTCGCGAACCGTAGGGTTACATACTTAAGGGATACAGACACCATTCGGAGCAAATGATATGCCAGAGAAAGAAAAAGGAAAGTGCATGAATTTATTTTAATAGACATCGGAACTGTTTCGGTTGAAATTATTGAAAGTTCTGTATGTGAAATTGAAATGTTGTAAGGGGTTTTATGTGAATGTTTTTTAGTTAGAGTAATTAACAAAATTCTGATTACATAAATAAAAGGAGTTTTATTTAAAGAGAGATTACATTAAATTTGGTGGAAATTTAATGAAAATATGAGTAGAGAAAATGGAGGGTCACCTTTATGTGAGTGGAGCTTCCGCCACATGAATGAGGGAGAGGTGGGGGCACCCTCTATGGCCAGCGGCCATGCCCCCTTGGGCTGCCCCCCTCTCCTATATAAGGAGCCCCTCCTCTCACTTTTCACTCACACCTCCTCGTGAAGAATCTCTCTCCCCCCTTTAGAATTTCCCTATGGTCTCGAATCAACGAGATACATGTTTCCGAGGGCTTTTTCTGAAAGGATTTTTTTCTTCCGCTGCTTCACTTGAGCGAGGGCACGGAGGTTGTCGGGGTACCCGGACGTGTGTGCGATCACGAATGCACCACTGTTTTGCTTTGCTGGACTTGATGGTGCTGGACCAGCTGGACTTTATCACGATCTTGAGATCGGCAAGCGTTCGACTACATCATCCACGAGTACAACCTCGTTAACGCTATTCGGTCTTCGAGGGTATATATTCTATGGATGTATATCTACATGTTGCTTGTATCTAGTAGATAAATCTTGATACTTAGTTCCCATCGTAGGATTTTTTTATTTTTTATGCTGCGAACCCTACAACGTGGTTGCCCGGACTGACGGTGCGGTGGCGCAAGAGGAGCCTCACGCGTGTGAGACTGAAACTGCGAGCGAAACGGAGGTAGTAAATATATATTTTCGGGCCCAACTTATACAACGCGCCCAAGCTAGCGACCCACCCGGGGGATCAGTTCGATCTATCCTCGAAATAGGCTTTCGCCCCGCTTTATAAATAAAGCAACATCCACAAACAAGTTTCGTACATCATCCAATCAAGACGAAGCCAAACAAGAAAGAAAAGGGAACGACGGATCGCTGGGGCCACAGCACAGACGAGCCCAAAAGCAAAGCAAAAAAGGTACGGCGAGACGACTGGAGGGACACTCATGCCACCGAAGAGGTCGACGGGGCAGGCGCCGAGAGGGGGAGCGCCGCTGTCCTCAAGGTCTAAAGAGTGTCATCGAAGGACAATCGGTCACGCTGCCGCACCAGGGGAGACCACTGCTGAAGGAAGCCAAGAAAGGAGAAAACTGGGCCAGTCACGCGGGAGGGGAGGATCTTCTCAATCACCATCTTGTTATGCACATTCCACAAGGTCCAAGAGATGCCCGCAAACACGAGCCAGAAGAGGCGGCGCCCTCCTCCGGCCCTGTTTGCCTGGGTTTGCAAGAACTTCCCGAGCTCCTGCGCCTGCCAAGCAGGCCCCAGCGCCTCCTGGACAAAGGACCATAGAGCTCGCGCCGTTGAGCAGGAGAAAAAAATATGGGAACAGGTCTCCGGAGTCCCACATAGGGGACATAAACCAGTGCCCGGTCCGTGACGCTTGGCCACCTCGACCCCCGAGGGGAGCCTGTCCCGAAGCAGCTGCCACACGAAGATCCTAATACTAAGCGGAAGGGGGGCCTTCCACAAGGGGGAGGTCCAGGTCAGCTCCGGGCCCTGGAACAGGGCCTGGTAGGCCGAGCCCACAGAGAACTCCCCGGACGGCAGCAGCCGCCACGAGGCCGAATCCGGGGAAGACGCTAAGGCAGTCGGGAGGGAGCTCCGAAGCTGCAACAGGTCCGCGGCCTCGTCCACGCCGAGGTAGCGCCGGAACAGGATGTTCCAGCGACCATCGTCAAAGACCTCGGCCACCAGCGCCGCTGGGGAGGAAGAGATGGCGAACAGCCCGGGGAACTGGACCCCCAACGGGATAGGGAGAAGCCACTGGTCAAGCCAGAAGCGCACCCCACAGCCACTCCCCACCCCAAAGGACACGCCCAAGCCCTGAACCATGATCATGGTGTCATCAGCGTACTAGAGGTGGGATATTCCACCACCCGGGATCAGATGGCCCACCACCCCCGAGATGTGGCCAGCTACTCTAGCCCTATCCAAAATCTCAGCCAGCGCGTCCACCGTTGCGTTGAAGAGGAGGGGGGAAATAGGGTCCCCCTGCCTAACCCCGCAGGAAGGGCGAAAGTATGGGCCAATCTCCCCATTGATGTTGATCGCCGTCTGCCCACTCATCACGAACTGCATGATCCAACGGATCACGCGGTCATCGAAACCCCGCCTCTCCAGCACCAACCTCAAGAAGGTCCAGTCCAAGCGGTCATAGGCCTTCTGGAAGTCCAGCTTGAGAAAGACCCCTCGTTGACGTTGAGTCTTGACTTCATGAATAATTTCATGGAAGGCCAGGACGTCGTCATGAATGAGGCGTCCCTTCAAGAAGGCGAACTGGAGGGGGTGGGTAAGCTGCTCCAACACCGGAGCGAGGCGGAGAGCACAGACCTTGGCGAACAGGCATTGGATGACGTTAGTCACAGTAATCGGGCGGAAGTGGCGGATGTCCGTGGCCCCCACTACTTTGGGGATCAGGGTAATAACACCGAGGTTCAGGCGAGACATCACCAGGGTCCCAACATAGAATTCCTGGAACATCTGGAGAACCACCGGCTGAAGCTGAGGCCAGAAGGTCTGGAAGAAGCCCACGTGCAACCCATCAGGACCCGGGGTCGAGCCAGCCTTCATGGACTTCAAGGCCGCCGCCACCTCCTCCGAGAGAAAAGGACGGGTGAGGGCCTCATTCTCTGCCTGGGAGACCAGCGCGGCAGCCGACCAGAAGTCCGGGGCCAGCGAGAGCCCCGACGGTTGGGCCGCCGAGAAGAGGTCCCGGTAGAACGAATAAATATGGGCGGAGAGGGCCTGTGGGGATTCCAACAGGTCCTCGCCCGCCCAGAGGCAGGGGATTGAACACTTCCGCCTCCTACCGTTCGCAACGGCATGGAAGTAGGCCGTGTTTGATTCCCCTTGGACCGTCCAGTTCTGGCGGCTCCGCTGACGCCAGAACGCCTCCTCCCCCTTGTAGATCTCCATAATGGAGGTCTCCAGGGAGTACCTATGGGACCAATCCTCGGCCGAGAGGCCGTGGAGATCAGCCTCCCGATCCAAAGACTGGATCGCCCCCAGAATCGATGCCTTCTGGGCACGGAGGTCCGCCCCCAAGTTAGCCCCCCAACCCCTCATGAATTGGTGAGCAATCTTGGCACAATGGTTCCAGATGTCAACAGCATAATAAACACGAGGGCTCGAGGCGACCGCAGCTAGCCACCTAGACCGCACCGCCTCCACAAAGCCCTGCTTCTATAACCAGAAGGACTCAAAGTGGAAGCGGTTCAATCTAGGAGGTCGGCCTCCTCCGGACGAGAAGAGGAGCAGGGTATGATCGGACCCAATCCTAGTAACCGCCTTCAGGGCACAGAGGGGGAAGGCAATCTCCCACTCAACGGAGACAAAGATACGGTCGAGGACGCTGCGGATAGGCTGGAGCTGCCTATTTGTCCACGTATATCTAGCGCCCACCCGCACAATATCGCGGAGGGCGAGGTCAGCGATGCAGTCGTTAAACATACGCATCCTAGGGAGGTCCACGTTCGCCGAGCACTTGTCTTGTACAGAGCGGATCAGATTGAAATCACCGGCTATCACCACCGGGATATCAGTCTGTTCCACCTTCGACTTGAGATCGAGCAAAAACTCAGTGGACCTCCTATGGTCCGCGGGGCCATAGACAGTAATCACCTCGAATCTGAAGCGAGTCTGCCTATGCGTGAGGGCCATGCTCACGAAGAATTCCCCACGGTCCATATCATCAATCACAAAGGTATCCTCCTTCGCCCCCAGGAGGATACCCCCAGAATGGCCAGAGGCAGGGAGCCATAACCAGGAAAACTTGCAGCGGCTGAGGGCCTCCAACTCGTAAATGGTGAAGTCTTGGCGAATTGTCTCCTGAAAGCCGACAATATCCGGCAACTCCTGGCGGATGTAATCCTTGATCTGGCGGCGCCGGCCCTCGTGCCCGAACCCTCGAACATCCGAAAGGCTCGAAGGATGTCCATCAGGACCCTTAGGCCAGGGCGGTCCCCTTAGTGGGGACCGAACGGGCACGGGGGGGAATGGGGCGAGACGCAGCTGCCTTGGGAGGTCTCCCACGTCCCCGAGGGGGTCGGCGCCTGGGTGATCTCCCGCACATCAGGGGCAGGAGGGGGATCCCCACTGAGGTCATGCCCAACGGGCCTGTCCTCGGTAAGGATCCGGGAGCGTTCCTGCTCCCGGGCATCACGCGCCCGGGCAGCAGCGATCGCCCCCGCGTACCCCTCCCACGCCTTAATGGCAGCAAGCTGCTCGAGCCGCGGGCCCTTCTCGCCCCGGAACACCAGCCCACAGTCATCAGCTACCTCGCCAAGGTGAGCAAGCAAAACCTCTGAAAGCACACAAAACGGGGAACCAAGCGATCCCGAAGGGCCCGGGACAGGAGGAGTAACCAAAGGGTCGGAGGAGGTACCTGAGAAGTCGTCACGCGCCGCCACCCGGCGCACCGCCACCGTCGGCTCGGGCCCGGACAGGCCTGTCCGGGAGTCAGCGAGACGAACACTGTGGCGGGAGGGGGAGGGGGAGGTGGCCTGGAGGCCCTGGCTCGGTGCATCTTGGAAGCCGCCGCAGGGGAGGTCGGGTCACCAGCGGCCAGTGCGAGTCCCAGCGGGGCAGGGGTGTCCGGAGCGAGGGAGTAACACACCACACCGGGGGACCGCGGGGATAGGCTAGCGCAAACGACCATCCCCTCACTCCCCGAGGACTCCAGCTCCAGGGGGATGAAGCGACCGGGGGGGCCGGACGGTGCAGAGAGCCTCGGGGGAGGTTGGAGCCGTACTGCGCGATGTCGAGGTCGAAGGAGATGGGGGGATCCGGGCGGCAGCAGCGAGGAAGGTCCACCGGGGCCAGCTTGGCCGGAGTGCTCAGAGACAGGGGTCGCCTTCCGGGGATGAAGGGACCCCCACCGGAGAGGTCATCTGTCAGCGAGGCCGTCGGACCACCTCCGGCGGCTCCCTGAGCGGGGAGAGGCGGGGGCGGCGACGCGTCGGTGGGGAGAGGAGACTCGGGGTCGGAATCCGAGTCACTGTCGTCGGAGCGCTCCGACCCACGGCCCGCCCCCGGGTCGTCACCGGCCGGGGGAGGGAGGCTGGACGGGGGGCTAGCCACCGGAGCAACCACCGCCTCGTCAAGATCCACCAAGAGGTCCCGGCCCACGCGGTCGAAGAAGCGGGAAAGCGAGACAGGGAACACAGAGGCCGACGGACAGAGAATGCGCAGCCTGATCGCTCCGTGTCCCGCCAGCGAACCCAAGTCCACCTCCATCAGCTTGCCAACCGCCTGAGAGATAAGCGCCACCACCTCCAGGGACCGAGCCTCGAAAGGGACCCCGACGAGGCGCACCCAGACCTCCGAGAGGGTGGCCACCGTCTCCTGAGCTGCCGAGGAAGGCTGGATGGCAACCTTAAGCTGGTGGATGGGGAGCGTGAAGGAGGAGCCAAGGGCGCACATGCGCAGGACCGCCACCGAGGGGAAGGAGACCACGAACTCTGAGTCAGAGATGCGGCGGACCGGCCACTCGTGGCCAGGCAGCACCGCGTTGAGCTCCTCCTGGAGAAGGGCCTCCGTCACCGCCACCGAGATCGGGGGCACCTGGTCTGGGAGGATCGACACTCTCGCCAGAGTCTCCGGGACCGTCATCTGAACACCCCCCAGGTCGATGAAGTAGAAACCCCCGTCGACACCGTGACCATAGTACTCCAGAGACTCCCTGGGCCGCGGGATGGAGGCCCCCAGCACGCTGCCACCACCACGCGGCACCACAGGGGCGGGGACGAACGAGGGAACCAACGGTCCCGACGTGCCCGCGGCGGCCGAAGACGGGCCCTTCTTCTTCTTCTTGCTCTTTTTCTTCTTCTTCTTAGGGGCCGCCGACGCGTCCACCCCAACCTCACTACGAGCCGGTACCACGTTCGCGGGAGCGGACGGGAGGGCCCCCTTGCGCCAATGGCCCTCATCCGCGCGGCCCACCCCCTGCCGAGCCTGCGTCGCCCCCTCGCGGGACAGCAGGGCAGCAGACCGGAGGCGAGCCTCCCGGTCCCTGTCAGCCACCGACGGACGCGGGGGCGAGCGGCGAGGGACATCAAGGCGGCGCCTGGCGTGGGGAGGGGAGCGAGACGGGCGACGGAGGCCCGCGCCGGCGAGGGCGAGCGACGGGCGGGGTGGCGGTAGGCACCACGCAGGCCACGCGAAGGCGGCAGGCGACGGTCCCGCGCAGGGGAGAGGGAGTGGCGCGGTGAGGGAGAGCGCCGCTGCGGAGAGGAGGGACGCTGCGGCGCCGGCGGGCTGCAGGGGCGGTGGGCCATCAGGACGGCCAGGTACGAGCGCCGGGACTCGGGGCCAGAGGAGGATGGCGGCGGGGGAGCGGGATCAGGGGAGATCGCAGAGGACGCGGGGTCAGGGCGCCTTAGGGCACGCGGGGGCGACGCCACCTGGGCCGGTGTGGGCCGAAGTGGGCGTAGGCCCCTGGGGGAACTCGACGGGCCCACCACGGGTCCCTGGGCCGACTAGGTCAGACCACCCACAGGCCTCGGCTCACGAGCAGTCCGCCCGTCCAGCCCAGGACCGACGCGGCGCGACCCCCTCCCCAACCCTCCGACCCCGTGCTGAGGCGCCGCCAGGGCAGCCCTGGCTGGGGACCCTCCCCGCCGGCGAGGCCGCCGGGCGGCAGCCCTGGCCAGGGGAAGGAAGTCCCCCAGGGAGGGAGGGAGGAGGGCGGACTGACAGGCCGGCCGCGGGACGCCATGCTCGCTGTCCGACAGCTCGCCGTCGAGGCGCACCCCGAGCACCGTCCCCGGCGCCACCTCCGAAGCGGGCACCGCCGTGGCGAGCACCACCGCGTCCTCCTCGACATCCCCCCAAGCGAGCCCGTGCAAGTCGGCGAGGGCGGCCACCTGCTCCGGCGGGACAGGGTTGGGGGGCGGCGGCGGCGGACGCCGGCCGCGGCACGAACCCGGCGCAGAGGCGGCAACCACCCGCGCGCCGACCTTCACCGAGTGGACAGGAAAACCGATGGACCCCCCCTGCCGCACAAACTCGCCCCGGCGGCGATCCCGGGCGTCGACGACGACGCCGGCGGCGTTGAGAAGGACCAATCGCCCCTCGTCCGGCCGCAGGACGAGCGTCGCCGCCGACTAGCCCGGCCGGTAGCCGGCGAACACGGACGCCGACGACGCCTGCCACCGCAGCGGCGGGAGGGGGCTAGGACCTGCGGAGACCATGGGGCGGGAGGGAGGAAGGACTGGCACGCCGGCCAGCCCAGGGGGAGCGTGCCACCGGCGGGATTCAGATGGGGAGCGCCCTCCCGCCAGAGGAGTTCAAAATCATCTCCGTCTCACTGCGTTTTCTCCCTTCCTCCCCCCTGCCTTTGCCACCCAAAAAATCTGAGATGCTCAGTTCGATCTATCCCCCCGGGGACGGTATCATTTTTCCAATATTATCTACTGAAGTATACTTTTCCACAACGCTGTGACTGACCAAATGCCACCTAATAATAATTAAGCCCTGCATTCATTTGACGAAAAAGCGTTTATGCCCTCGAATCTCTAATGTGTTCGAGTTCTCTGCAATTTGACTTTAGTCAGTAGCGGGTCCTCGCGTACGGCCGATTGGCTGTTGAAGTGTATAAGTGGATTGCACTAGCCTTTTTCATCAGTTCGGACTTTTGGTTGTGTTGGCTAGTGCATGAAGCTTAACATGGTATCAGAGCCTAAGGTCTCGAGTTCGAGTCCTGGCTTTCGCAATTTATCCTAAAAATTGCTGTTGACCCCTCTGTGTTCACGTATAGGCCTGTTGAGTCATACGTGAGTTTCGCGCGTCGTCGCTCTCTTTCGGTTGCACGTGTTGACTTCTTCCCGTCACACGTGAGAGGGGGTGTTGAAGTGTATAAGTGGATTGCACTAGCTCTTTCCATCAGTTCGAACTTTTGGTTGCGTTGGCTAATGCATGAAGCTTGACATTGGCAACATGCATGTTAAACTGACAGTGGAAAGTTCGACGAGTCACATAAAATCAGCAACTTAGAGGCTTGAACTTCAATGACAACAACCGAATCTATTGCAAGGATCACAACGAACACACAAACAAATCAAGCGCATGCTGTACAAAACTGTCATTCAGCCGGGAGGAAGGATGGATAGAGCTACAAACGGTAGCTGTCCTCGAGTATCTCCTTCCAGAAAGAATCACTACTCTCGAGAGAATACAGATTAGGCATCTCCATCATTGGCTCCAGCAAGTCGGCGAACTCCCCCACCGGCGTCTGGTCAACTGCCGCCGGTGAAACATCACGTGACACAAGCGCTGCAGCCTGTTCAGGTCCGGCGGAGGAGCTTGTTCCCGGACACGCCGTGGTGTTGCTCATGAGCTGTTGCTGCGCCTGCACCACGTCCGGCTCCGTAAAGTTCGATATGTTGCAGAGGTAGCTCGGCTGCAGGTAGTTCGCGCCCGTAGACAACATGTTCATTTGGTCCTGGATCAGAAGGTTCGGCATTACGCTTGTTGCGGCCAGGTTGGCGATGAGGTTAGTGGTGGCGTTGTTGGAGCCGATGGCGTGGAGAAGCTGCTGCAGAAGCTGCGCCTGTATGAGGGCGCCGGTGTCCAGGCCGCCGCCGAGGGTCGCGGCCGCCGCGGCCCAGAGGAGAGACTCCGGGAGGAGGGCGGCGGAGGCGGAGGTGCCTTGGTCGGGCGGTAGCTGCTGGTGGGTGACGGGGTCGACTCCCGCGCGCAGGAGCTTCTTCCGGATGTGCGTGTTCCAGTAGTTCTTGATCTCGTTGTCCGTCCGGCCCTCCAGGTGCGTCGCGATCGTCGACCACCTAACCCCAACAAAGTTCATATATCCACGTCACATCGGAGACTAATTAACAACTAAATTGACAGTGCTTGCATGCATGCATGGCGGCTAATTACACGCTACTCTCTGTGAGTGGTGGCATCGTGTGTGGAGCAGGTAAAGGTTGGACGGCGACGTACTTGTTGCCGAGGGCGGCGTGGAGGCTGATGATGAGCTGTTCCTCGTCGTCGGTGAAGTTGCCGCGCTTGATGTCGGGGCGGAGGTAGTTGGTCCACCGGAGGCGGCAGCTCTTGCCGCAGCGGTTGAGTCCGGAGGCCTTGGGCAGGCCGCGCCAGCTGCCGACGTTCCCGCCGCGCCGCTGGATGTATGTGGCATCCCGCAAAACCACTACTAGAAAATCGCGTTGAATTTGTGCATTGCATCGGCATCATCATATGTTGTTTGTCTAAAACTATTTTCGCAAAGCCCGATTTGTTGTCCAAACGCCCCATCTTAATTCAAATGCAAAGCCCGGTCTCCGGATTATTTTTGTTTGAGTGCTATCGGTTTGCAAACGGTGTTAATAAAACAAATAAAAATTATATTATTTTTAGTGGGGGCAGTCGAACGGGCCAGATCGACCCGAACGACCGCCCCAGGTTTTAAATCGGTCCACCTGACCCACCCATTAAACCTAGACCTACCCAACCTATTTCTACCCACCCTCTGGCCACCTCACCCCAGCCTATGGCAGCTTGCCACGTCATCTCTCCTCTCCCCCTTAGCCAACCAAATCCTGCCACCTAGACTAAACCACATCCCCCCCACTCCTCTCTCCCTCTCAAACCAACCACACACGCACACACTCACACCACGCACGCCGCCCCTGGGACCCACCGCAGGCCCGCAGCAGCCCCAGTCCCAGCCTCCCCTGGTCCACCCCGCTCCCCTGACCGAGCCAGGCCCCTCCCCACGCGCTCTGCCCCGTCCCCGCGTCACCTCCTCCCTCCGCGCTCTGCCCCGCCTCTCTTCCTTTCCCCCTCCTCTCCGGCGCTCCGCCGTCGCCGGCGAGCTCGCCGCGCGCCCCACCCCGGCTCGCCTCTGCCTCCGCGCCCCGCCGACCAACCATCTCCTCCGCGCTCGCCCCAGCACCGCCGCGGGCCTCCCTCCGCCGCTCTCCTCCGGCACCGCCTCGCCTGGCCGCCTCCGCCCCGCCCCGGCCCCGTCGCCGCCGTGCTCCTCCCGCCTCCGCCCCAGGCCCCTGCGCCGCCCCGCGCCCCGCCTCGCCGTGGCCGCCGAAGCTCGAGCCGGCCCCGCCCGTCCACCCGCGGCCCCGCCGGCAACCTCGCCTCCGCGCGGCGCGCGCCGTCGTCGCCCGACCCCGAGTCCGACCGTGCTCCTGCTCGCCGCCGTCGCGTCGCGGAGCCCTCCCCGTCGTCCCTTCCTGCGCTGCTTCCCCCCGTCGCCTCCCCGATCCCGCCGGCCCGTCAGCGGCCCCTCCTCCGTCGCCCTGCTCGCCTGCCGCGCCTCGCCGGCGTCCTCTGCCCGGCCCATGCCCCGCCTCTGCAGTACCGCCGCCGCGCGAGGACTCTGCCTGCACAGCGCCCCGTCGCCACCCCTGCCTCCTGCCGCCTCTCCCCCCGGGCTCGTGCGTGTTGCCGCTGCCAGCAGCGTTCGCCGTCGACCCTCTCCTCTTCGCCGCGTCTTCCGCCTCGTGGAGCCCGGCCGTCGTGTCGCCGGTCGCGACCCTGCCTTCCCCCGTGGTACCCGGCGCCTCGGGTGACCTGGCCCCTCTCTGCTGCTCCAGGACGCGCCAGCCTCCTTCGGTCAGAGCCACGCTGGTCGCCTGGGCCTCATGTCCTCCACCCCGCAACAAGCCTGCGCCCTTTGTGCTACTGCATCGTCTACATCTGCTCTGGCGTCGACAAGTCGAAGAACCATCTGCTTGAAAGCTAAAAGATCATCTACACCGAACCCTGGCGCGTCAAGTTCCTCTTCCTGGACTTCAAGTACCCCCTCGGATGCGACAGGATTCCTCCCCGGACCCCAAGAACTCCTTCCCGGCTCCGCTAGCCGAAACCTCGAAGGCCGCGATGATGTTGAATCAAGATCTCCATCGTCAATGGAACCGGAACACCCAGACCTTCGTACAGGGATGCTCAACGACAAGACCGGCTCAATGCCGATGGGCTCGAGGGGTGTACATGGTGCCACTAGGTAACCGCCAAGATCGTCATCGGAACAACAAGACCGCCACATGGACTACGAGTTCTACTTCACGGATGCCAAGCGACAAGATCTACTACCCCGATCGAGACCCTAACCCCGGAGCCGAGAACGTTCCGTCGAACCCTGAGACCGACCCCGAACCCCGAACCCCGAACCCCCGGACCAAGACCGTCGAGACCCCTCAATGTGTGAATCCCTTCCCGAAACCCTATTTTATAACATAATATAACTTGTCGCATAATAATTGTCTTGCATGCATACATTCATGTGGTTTGGGGGCCTTATGCCGATTCACCTAATAATTAAATATGGGGCCCATATGCGGGCAAATCTAATCTCATATCGGCCTCATTTAAACTTGTGTAGCGAACCGTTGATATATTCTGTATTGTTAAACAACATTTAATTGCGGGGTATCTAAACAACTTGAACCGCCTAATTAATTGCCGGGACCCCCGGTTCCGCTTAATATGACCTAATTGCATTGCACCTTTGCCCTGTCATGCATCATACATGCGTCATGCCGATCTTCTGCCGTTGTATTAAATATTGCATCCGGTGTTTATTCTAGTGTTTTGCTTCTTCGCGGATAAGGCCGTTGAGTTGATGTGAGCTTCGCCCCGATCTTCGGTTGAATCTTTCGGCAATGTTTTCAGGCGAGCATCTCCCCCTTTCTACCTATCTTACTTTTATAGTATTTATTCCCTCCTGTTGATCTATTGCTATCTGTGTTGCGATGCTCTAGTTCCGTACCCGTGATATCCTGTGCAGCCCTATATTGCCTTGGACACATCCTATTACCTGTTGTTTGGTAGATAGTTGGACCCGCGCGTCGTAGTCGCTTGCTCAAGTGTTGTGGCGTGTCGTCAAGTACCACAGTTGTTGGAGAATTGCCGCATGTTGATGTTGGAGATGATCATGGCTCTACTTTTTGTTCACTTTAATTCCTGTTTAATAACTAAAATTGAATTAAGCAGAGGCATCGGTGGGTGATAGGTAAGATTTGGTTTCCGACCGCCCACTTGTGTCCCGTAGGACCCCGAGTTCTTGACACCTGTTCCGAGATCGAGCGCGCTAACCACATGTGGGGAGATATGGGCCCCCCATCGATTTAGTACCTGATTTTCAAAGTATTGTACTGGGGGCCACAAGTAGTTTGGGGCTTTATTACTATCCTGTACTTATGCCATGCTTTACTGCTTTATTTACGATTGTGCGAGGTACTGCACACTGTACTGTTTTGGAAGCGGAATGTTTTTGCGGTATCGACAGTCCCTGTTTGGGGATCTGCTGTCGTTTACAGCCATTGTCGCAAACCCTGAGTCCGTCTCGGAGACCGGCCGACTTCGTTGCGGGTGTACTTAGTGGGGTGGCCCCCCGTGCTTGCTTTGGGTCTGGGAAACGTCATGACTTAGGCCCCGCCGACATACCGATGGGTGTATGTTAACTGATCTGGCAAAAAGGGTCGAGGTGCGTGTGGATACTTTGGTGCACCCCTGCAGGGTTTAATCTTTTCGAGAAGCCGTGTCCGCGGTTATGGACGACTTGGAGCACAGTGCTTGATCATAGACAACTATAACTAAAGTTTATTGTTATAAATTGACTTGTATCCGATATGACTAGTAATCAGCTTCACTACAACGGAATGGCTAAATAAAAGTACCAACAACTGCTGGGTTTTGGGTTGTCTCATGCTAATCGAATCTGACTAGTAAGTGATGCCACTATAATGGAATGATTAACTAAAAGTGCCCACTGTTTACTTTATCAGGAGGAATATCTAAACCTGACTAGTAATTGCCGCAACGATAACTGAATAAGTAAAACTGCCAACTGTGTGAGTTCCTCGGTTGACTTCCTCGTTTGGTCTCGAGGGGGAAACACCAGGATGGGTTTGTTTGATGATAGTATCAGGTTGGATCCGAATAGGTCTTTCTCACCCCTCTCTGATAGCCGCCAGTTGTATCGAGTCTCTATAGGTTGTTTAGTGCATGCTGCCGCTGCCGCTCAGTCCACCATACCTATGTAGGCGAGGACCGCCGAATTCTAGTCTCGCCGTGTACTGGCCTCAGTACTGACGCTCCTCTTTTTCCTTTGCCCTTTGTCGGCACCCCTTTTGTTTAAGCAGGTTTTGAGATCGACGCCGTTAGCAGGGTTACCCTTCCGGCTTGGCCTGGGCAGGGTTATGGACGCCATTGGTTATTCTTCAGGGCTCTTAGCCCCATTTGCATCTTGTCCGTAGCTGGACGCTTTATCGTTTTCAAGATGATTTGGATCTTTGTATTGTATATCTGTATTCTTGACTCCTGGAGTCGCTGTTATATATCTGTTCTGTGGGTCCCATCGAGGACTGTTGTGTAATGTTATTACTTTGTTTTCCACCCGCACGCAAGTGCCTGGTGGGCACCTTCGAATCGTTTCTATGCGGGTTTGGCGGGTTTCGCTAAAACTTGCATAGGGTCGATTCTGAGAGTGTTACAATGTGCTCCACCAACGCCCTGTCCTCCTCCTCCGTCCACGGCCCTTTCTTCACACCGACGTCGTGGCAGCAGCACGGCGACCTCCCCATCACAAACTGATTATCTTCCTAGACGGATGGATACACACGTACAGATACAGTTGTTGGAAATATAAGCAATAATCCATATGATTTAATCCGAATAATAAACTTATAAATCGTGATCATACAGATAGTAGTAAAATCAATCATGCAGATCAACAAAGTAGATGAACAGATTACATCTATACAAAATAAACCTATCACATCTACACCAAACGGTAGAATAAAGTACTCTAGCATAATCAGAAGAAGACAGTTGAGTATCACGTACAGAGTAGGCTGAATAGCAGCCGCAGCGGTTGCAGCAGCGTCGCCCATGTTGAGGTTGTCGAAGAGGTTGCTGACGTCCGGGAAGAAGTCGTCGTCAGGGAACTCGTCGTCGGACGACGTCGTGGTTGCCAGTAGTCGCGCTTGAGCGCTCCCCAAAAACCTGATCGCCCCTCACCCGTACAGGTTCACGAGAGGCGGGGTTCCGGAGGCCTACTGTCCCGATCTGCGGTGCACGCCGCAAGCCGGGATGGAGAAGACGAAAGCTTATATAATATGCAGGTTAGGAGGATCGTGGGCTATCAGTTTTCCCAACAAGCAAAATAAAGCTCGGCTCGGCGAGATTCCCGCAACCCGCAACCCGCAACCCGCGTCGTGACGAGGCGTGGCGGCGTCGGAGGAGGAGTGCGCGAGGGCTACTCTTTTTGTCACACCTTAGTGAGTGGTGCAACACTCTACTATATAAGGTGGTCCAACTCCCCTTCAACTAGCAATGTGGGACTAAACTTTAGCACCACTAGCACAGCCATATGCTGTCATATACAAGTGGGCTAAAGAGAATTTCAGAATTTGTCTAATGGGCCAATAGCCCAATATACACCAAATTCCAACAACAGTCACGCTCTCGATCTGCTAGATAGCTCCTAGGATCGGTCGACCGGTCAGAACTCAGAAGCTAGCTAGGGATGCGACTGTGTTCTTTTCTTCTCCGGCCGGGCTGGTATATATAGAGGTCGCGGTGCAGACTGCAGAGCAGCCATTCCGTCGTACCCCATGATGGGTGCAGTGCAGTGGAAGCTGCGAATTTTCCTTCCATTCTGCTGTCGTGTCTATTTTGGAGCAGTTTCTGTGTGTCGGGTACGTACTAAAAAAAAGTGAGCGTGTACGATGTAAGTCAAAGAGGGGGCAGTTGCTCGTGAGATCTCTGGCCACGTAAGACCAGATATATTATGCACGTTGCAGTTCACACTCTTTCCATCACCCTATCCATGTGCATGCATGTCTCCACGCAGGCAACAAGCCAACAAGGAGAAAAGAGGTTGCCAACAAGTGGCGGCAGTCTGCTCTTTAGAAAATGCAATAATCTATGCAGTGTAGCACCTGTAATTCGGGATCTGGAGGTTAAGCATACACGCTACCTGGTTCCTTAATCCCTTGGGCGGACCCAGATAAGGACATGGCTCAAGTTAAACATGTGTGCAAGTTAAAAAAAAATCGTACTAAAACATAGCTCAAAACTCTGAGTTAGCTTTACAATTATTTAGTAAAACTCTAATATCCTAACTCTGTACACCCAAACAAAATTTCCTACATCCGCCAACTTGGCCCTCGGGTACCTAGCTAGTGCCACGAACGAATGAGTTAATTAACCGGCGCCAGGTGCTAATGAGCTTGTTGTTGTGGGGAGAACGATAGCCCCTGGTAGGGGGAGGGTGGCGAGGAGCAACATTTGTCCCGATAACCATACGAAAGGAATTGGGAACACAGCTCATTAAGGGTGGTAGACGGAAGTGCGTTGATGGATGCAACAATAGGGTTATAGGTACCATCGAGACCATTCAAAATATAGTCCTTAAGCTCATCATCATCCACCTTTTTCCTGCAGTAGCAAGTTCAGAACCAAAACCCTCCATCTTGGAGATGAATAGGGTGCCAGTCATATCAAGTTTCTTGGTATTTGTAAGAACACCGTGAAGAGCGGAAACACATGCTTTAGATTGAGTGGAGTGGAGTTCATGGAGGGCGCTCCAAACACCCTTGGCGTGCTCGAGCCCATAGGTGTGGGCAAGCACATCTTCAGAAAGAGAATTGACCAAAAAACTCATCATCTGTTGGTCCTTGGTCACCCAAGCATCTTAGGAGGGATTGGGTACCGATGTTTTCTTTTTGTTCTCATCTTCAACCTCAATTTGCTCGGGCGGAGCCAGGTCGGTACCCTTGAGGAGTACCATGACCCAAACACCACGAAGAGAGGGCAGCACATGTGCCATCCATGGAAGGAAGTTCTCTCTAGTGAGCTTTGTGGCCGACGGCGAGCCGATGGAGACAGCGGCAGATGGAGTCGATGAAGACGCCATCGGATCTTGTAGGGAGGGAAGGGTGGGTTGTTGTGTAGTGTTGAAGTAGATCGAAGGTTTTGGGGAGGAGAAGGATTGATGAGAGCTTGGTTGTTGCTTTTCAAAAAAGCCTATGGTCACGCGAGCGCCCATGTCGTTCGAATTTTGAATCTACCGGCGGCGCCGGGCCTCGGGATGCGGTCCTCGCTCTTCGGGGATGCACCTCCCCTGCGCTGGCGTGCCTCGTCGGCCTCTATCTTCGCCGGCTGCCGCCCAGGCTGGTCGGCGGCGACCGTGGTGATGTGGCCAGCAGAGGGTCGTCTTGTGCTGCTCAACCAGGCGGGGGTCGTCGTCGATGCCCGTGCCTGGCGGCGTGGGGAATTTGTGCGTAAGGGGCGGCTCTCTCCTTCCCGACGCACGCGGTCCAGGTGGGTTGCAGGGTTCCGACGGTGGCACCGGCATCGTCCTCCGCGCATCGACCCCCCGCCCCCGGCTCAGCCGCTGTCTCTTGAGCGCGTGGCGGCGCTGGCAGATCTTCACGGGCTCGCATGGGGAGATGTCGAGGAGGATGAGGCGGCGGCTGCCCCTCCGGCGCCGGCGGCGGAGCCGGTCTTCGGCGTGCGAGCGCTGGGCGAGTTGTCGGATGACGAGAATGGTGTGTCGACGCCAAGGTGCACCTCTCCCTTGCTCCGCCCCTCCCTGGGGGAGTTCTTCCCGCTCGCGTGGGTGGCTGCGAAGCAGCCTCGCCAGAGGGGAGGACCCTCGCCACGGCGACCCCTCGCGGCACCACAATAGGGAGTGGGTGGGGTGGGAAGGGGCCCCAGGTGGGCCTGGGTGGGCCTTGATGGGGCCGCTGGTGGGCTATCCTACAGGGCATCTCGTGGGCCTCGCCCTGTGGACATGCCGCTCAGGACAGCCCAACGGCAGCCGGCCCCATCCCCCCTCCCTGGTGCGGGTACCCTTGCTGGGCCGAGCCTCGGGCCGGTGGGTCCGGCAGGGCCCCAGGCTATGGGCGAAACCCTAACCGGCCCCATCCCTATGCACTGTTCACAGACCGCCGCCTCACCTGATTCCTCCCACTATCCCTCTCGCGAAGCCCACACGCCGCCGCCTTCCTCGTGTCCCCCTCGGTCGTACCTCGCAGCTCTCATGGCGCCGCACCCGCGCAGCCTGCCGGCGGCGCCCCGTGCCCTCTCTCCTTGTCGCGCCTCTCCCCATCGTTCCTCACCTCGGCGCCCTACCCCCTTGCAGGGACCCTTCACCGGATCGTCGCCATCCCGCGCGCGGGCCGCTGGTCCCCGCCTCCCGGCGCGCCGCTCCCCGCTGCTGGCTGGCCGTTTCCAGCAGCCTCGCCGACCCTCTCGGTCCCCACCCCGCGTGCGTCGCTCTCTTGAGGCCCCGAGGCGCTCTCCCCCGCGCCCAAAGAAGCTCGCGCGGGAGGAGAGGCTCCGGGCAGACGCACTGCAGGTGCGCGAGGCGCTGGAGGCTTCCCGTGCTGGCCCGGGTCGGGCCGATGCAGGCCCCTGGCGCGCGGACCGTGCCCCTGGTCCGTCGTCTTCGGCTGTGGAGGCAGGAACAGTGGAAGCGGGCGCTCCTAAGAAGAAGAGTAAGAAGAAGCAGAAGGGCCCGTCATCGATTCCCGCGGATCCCTCGGCCGCAGCTGACCCTGCCCCTGGTGTCCTGGGCGCCCATCCTGGGACCCCATGGCAGGGGAGGCGGATCCCTGATGACCGCTGCCATCCCCCGCCGTAGGGAGACCCTGGAGTACTATGGACACGGGGTTGACGGAGGCTTCTACTTTATTGACATGGGTGGATTGCCGATGACGGTCCCCCTCCGCTCTTTGTCGAGGTGACGGAGGCTCTGATCCAGGAGGAGCTTACCGCGGTGCTGCCCAGCCATGAATGTTCGGTCCGCCATGTCTCCGCCTCCGAGTTCGTGGTCTCCTTCCCGTCGGTGGTGATCCTGTGCATGTGGCACGTCCTTCACCCTCCCTCTGCACCAGCTAAAGGTCTCCATCCAGCCTTCCACCGCCGCCCAGGAGACGGTGGCCACCCTTGCGGGGGTGTGGGTGCGCCTGCACGGGGTTCCCTCCGAGGCTAGGACTCCAGAGGTGGTGGCTCTTGTGTCCCAGATGGTGGGCAGGATCACGGCTCTGGATGTGGGCTCGCTTACGGGACACAGCCCGATTCGCCTCTGTCTCCTCTACCCCGACACCTCGATCTTCCCGGTCTCTCTGCTGCGCGTCTTCTTTGACCGGGTCAGCAGGGACCTCCTGGTGGAGCTCGAGGAGGAGACTGGCACTGAGCTCAGCCCCCACCTCCCCTGGCCCTGTCCCGCACTGACGGTGCCGGGACTGGAGGCGGGGGTGCGGGGGCCGAGGCTCGTACGATAGCGACTCTGGGTCTGACCCGGAATCACCTCTCACCACTGACGCGTACCCTCCCCCTCATACCTCTGAAAGGGGGAGCAGGGGGCACCTCGGCTCGCTCGCTGGCTGTTGGTGGTTCCGGGGGAGGGTCGTTCTTCCCGAATCGTCGCCCCCTCTAACTGAGTGCGACAGCCAAGCTGGCACCGGTGGACATCCCGCGCTGCCTCCGCCCCGACCCTCCTGTGTCCCTCGACTTCGACATCACTCAGTATGGCTCCAACCTCTATCCCCGATCGCCTCCAGCCCTACGCTCTCTTGCCTCGCCACCGTCGTCGCCGGCGGAGGAGACATCAGGCAGCGTAGGGATGGTGGTTTGCTCTCACCCATCCCCACGCTCCCTAGGGGTGGTTTGCTACTCCCTTGCTCCGGACACCCCCGACCCCTCCGCTATGGCCGCTGGCGTCACCAACTCCAACTCCCCGGTGGCCTCTTCCAGGCTGCGCCGGACCAGGTGCCCTCGTCCGCCGCCTCCACCCCTTCCGCCACAGTGTTCGCCTCGCAGACGCTAGGACGGGCCTTCCCGGGCCAGATCTGACGGTGGCGGAGCGGGCTTCCCATCGCGTCACGGCCCGTGACGAGCTTCCAGGTACCTCCCCTGCTCCCCCCGATTTCCTCTGATCATCCCCCCTCTAGTTTGCCTGGCTCGACGTCCTGTGTGCTCTCGGAGGTGTCGCTAGCCCACCTGGGCAAAGTGGCTGAGGATTGTGGGATTGTCTTCCATGGAGAGAAGGGGCCCAGACGATAGCAGATCGCTGCCATTAAGGCGCGCGAGCGATCGCTGTTGCCCGGGCGCGCGACGCCCTGGAGCGAGAACGCGCCCTTATCCTTGCCGAGTCTAGGTCCGCCGGACCGGTACCCAGTGAGGATCCCCCTCCTGCACCTGATGAGCGGGTGGACTCCTACAGGCCGGCCACCCTAGGTAGGCCACGTGGGAGACCGCCCAAGGCATCCTCGGTCCGTCCCCCTGATGGTCGTGCTTGTTCGGTCCCTACTAAGGGGACCCCCTGTCCTGAGTTCCCCCTATGGACCTCCTTCGGGCCATCCGGGCGCTCATCTGGAACATCCGGGGATTTGGGCATGAAGGTCGGCGCCGCCATATCCGAGAATATATCCGCCTTGAAGCACCAGATATTGTCGGCCTTCAAGAGACGATTCGTCAGGATTTCTCCATAGCTGAGTTGGATAGTCTGAGCCGCTGCAAGTTCTCCTGGTCATGGCTCCCCACCAATGGACACTCGGGGGGATGATCCTGGGGGTGAAGGAGGATACCTTCGAGGTTGAGGATATGGACCGAGGGGAGTTCTTTGAGAGAATGGCGCTCACCCATAGACAATCTCGTTTCAAATGGGAGATGATTATTGTCTATGGCTTCGCGGACCATAGGAGGTCTGCGGAGTTTCTGCACGAGCTGAAGTCGAAAGTGGAACGGGCGAAGATCCCGGTGGTGGTGGCCGGTGATTTCAATCTGATCCGATCCACGGACGATAAAAGCTCGGCGAACATGGACCTCCCTAGGATGCGTATGTTTAATGACTGGATCGCGGATCTTGCCCTCCGTGAGATCGTGCGAGTCAGCGCTAGATATACATGGTGAAATAAGCAGCGGGACCCGGTTCGTAGTGTTCTGGATCGTGTCTTAGTGTCTGTTGACTGGGAAGTGGCATTCCCTCTCTGCTCTCTAAAGGCTGTCACCCGGATTGGCTCCGACCACACCCCCCTCCTCCTTTCCTCTAGGGGGGTCTCTCCCCGCGACTCAACCGCTTTCACTTTGAGTCCTTTTGGCTTCAGAAGCAGGGATTCGTGGAGGCGGTGCGGGCCCGGTGGATCTTGGTGGCTGCCTCTCCCCCTCGTGTTTTCTTGGCGGTGGATATTTGGCACCATTGTGCCAAAATGTCCTGCCAATTCATTAGGGGCTGGGGGCCAACTTGGGGGCGGAGCTTCGGGACCAGAAGGACACCATCTTGCGGGAGATCCAGGCCTTGGATCGAGAGGCCGACCTTCAGGGCCTCTCGGCGGAGGCCTGGTCTCATAGGTACTCCCTTGAGACCTCCATTATGGAGATCTATAAGGGAGAGGAGGCGTTCTGGCGACAGGGGAGTCGCCAGAACTGGACTGTCCAGGGGGAATCGAACACGGCCTACTTCCATGCCATCGCAAATGGTAGGAGAAGGAAGTGTTCGATCCCCTGCCTCTGGGATGGGGATTCTGGAGGGATACAGGTAGGCTACACTAGCGCAAATCAAAATTTTCTACCGCGTAAACCATGATTATTGTTGTCATAGATCACGGGATTACCACTAGATGCGCAGTTGCGGAACTTGATAAAGTGCGTCGAGGCAGTGCAGACGATCTACGTCTCCTCCTCGTTCTCTTCCCACGAGCAGCTCCCCTTGTGCGGTCTGTCCAAACGCTATAGTTGCAGCGCCTCCGAGGTATCCACACGTACAGGGTGGAAGCGTCAGACATCGGACTGCTAGGTCCGCGCGTGCAACACAGGCGTGAGGAGTGGCGGCTGGGTGGAATCGTCTAACCCTTGTCAGCACGCCCCACCCTCTCTTATATAGGCGTCCCTTGTGGGATTCTACATTAGCAGCCTATTAGTAGCCTAAGCCTGGTCTAATTCGGATCCAATCTTTATTAGGCTTCGAGCCCCTTAAGTGTGTAACCCTATAGGTTCATATACGTATAGACATGACACGAATACACTTATTCTGTCAATAGTTGGTAGCGGCCTCTAGCAAGACGTGCCAACTCCTAAACGCATACAAAGATCATATCGGACGAACCATCACAAGGTTTAGTACATGTCTTTCCCTTTACCTCACGATATTTGGTCTAGCTCCAAGCTGACCTCCCTTTCTCGATACTGTGATTCGGAATCCCTTTACTAGGTTAACTCTTAACCATATGTAGCACGGCCATGTATTTCTGGATCCGATCACTCGAGGGGCCCAGAGATATCTCTCTCAAGTAGAGAGAGGCAAATCCCATCTTGATTGACCATGCCTTGTAGCATGCTTTAGGACAAACCCGAAAGCTACCTTTATAACTACCCAGTTACGGAGTAGCGTTTGATAGCCCCAAAGTAGGTCGATCCACATCTCAAGTACATACGACAATCTCAGGTCTAAGGACAAAATGTACACGATGTGTAGAGAGAGCTGCAAGTCTAATTGCCAGCCTCAAGTTGGGTCAGTCCAACCCCATGTTCATAACATGTGTCCACATCATTGGTTTGACATCTCCATGTCTATGACTTGCGAAACATAGTCATCAACCAATCGATGTGCTAGTCTAATATTCACATGTGTCCTCACATGAACTCCGACTAGGGACAACTATTAAATAACCATACAAGTAATGAGTTTCACAAACAACTCACATAATTGCCAATCAATACAAGTTGCCTGATATGGATATTCAAGGAACAATACAATAACTCATGGATACATAAGAAATATAATCATCTCTATGATTGCCTCTAGGGCATATTTCCTTCAGTCTCCCACTTGCACTAGAGTCAATATAGATTGTATATAATACCTATTGCTCTTGTGTGCGCCTCATGCGCAGGCTGCGGGAGTGGCTTTGTAAAAGGATCAGCAACATTTGAGTCTGTATGTATTTTGCATATCATGACACTACCATCCTCAATGAATTCACGAATCTGATGGTAACGCATGCGAATATGTTTGTTCTTCTGGTGATGTCTAGGTTCCTTGGCTTGTGCAATAGCACCATTGTTGTCACAATAAACGTCCATGGGATTGGACGCGCCCTGAACCACACCAAGAGCGATCAGGAAATTCCTAATCCAAACAGCTTCCTTTGTAGCCTTCGAGGCGGCAATATATTTAGCTTCTGTTGAAGAGGAGGCCACCGTATCTTGCTTGGAACCTTTCCAACTCACAACACCACCATTCATGACAAACACATAACCAGATTGCGATCTGGAATCATCTGAGTCGTTATGGTAACTCGCATATGTGTAACCCCTTACACTGAGTTCATCCTCACCTCCATAAACTAGGAACACATCCTTAGTCCTTCTCAAGTACTTAAGGATATTCTTTACCGATGTCCAGTGACCTTCACCTGGATCATCCTGATATCTGCTTGTAACACTTAGAGCATAGGAAACATCTGGGCGAGTACATATCATTGCATACATGATGGATCCAATAGCCGAAGCATATGGAACCCTACTCATGCGCTCACGCTCATCAGTAGTCTAAGGACACTGAGTCTTGCTGAGTTTAATGCCGTGAGACATGGGCAAGAACCCCTTCTTAGCCTCTTCCATGCTGAACCATTTCAACACTTTGCCAATGTATGTACTCTGGCTTAATCCAATTAGCCTCCTCGATCCATCTCTATAGATCTTGATACGCGGAATATATGCCGCTTCTCCCAAGTCCTTCATCGAAAAATATTTTTTAATGAGGTCTTAACAGACTCGAGCATAGGAATGTCATTTCCAATCAGCAATATGTCATCTACATATAAGATTAGAAATACCAGCGCTCTCCCACTTTCCTTCTTGTAAACACAAGGTTCTTGTTTGTTTTTGATGAAGACAAACTCCTTTACAACTTCATCAAATCGAATGTTCCAACTCCGAGATGCTTGCTTCAGCCCATAAATAGACTTTAGAAGTTTGCATACCTTTCTAGCATTGTTTGGATCGACAAAACCTGCGGGCTGCATCATATACACGTCCTCAGTTAGGATTCCATTTAGGAAAGCCGTCTTGACATCCATCTGCCATATTTCATATTCGAAATATGCAGCAATGGCTAGAATGATCCGTATAGATTTAAGCATCGCTATGAGCGAGAAAGTCTCATCGTAGTCAACTCCTTGAACTTGTCAAAAACCTTTTGCAACAAGTTGAGATTTATGGATGTGAACATTTCCATCCATATCAATCTACTTCTTATAGATCCATTTGCACTTGATGGCTTTAAAACCATCAGACAGGTCAACCCAGTTCCAAACTTTATTGTCTCCCATGGACTCTATCTCGGATCTTATGGCCATCAGCCATTTCTCAGAGTCTGGGTCCACCATCGCTTCTACATAGGTCACAGGCTCATCATTGTCTAACAATAATAATTCTCGCGTTTCGCGGAGCCTCGCCAACCTTCGTGGTTGTGGTGCTTCTATTGCCACGGGTTCCTCAACTTGTTCTGCTACAATAGTATCACTCGTAGAAGCATCCCTGACTGGATCATCTTGAACTTCTTCAAGTAGCACCGACCTTCCACTCGTTCCCTTTGTGAGAAACTCTTTCTCGAGGAAAACACCGCTACGAGCGAGAAACACTTTGCCCTCTTCTCGGTTGTAGAAGTAATACCCTAAGGTTTTCCTCGGATATCCCACAAAAATGCACTTATCCGATTTGGGTGTTTGCTTGTCCGACTGAAGTCGCTTGACAAATGCATCACATCCCCAAATCTTTAGAAAATACAAACTGGGATTCTTTCCAGTCCACATCTCATATGGTGTCTAACTACGGATTTAGATGGTACCCTGTTAAGTGTGAAAGCTGCCGTTTCTAGAGCATAACCCCAAAATGATAATGGTAAATCCGACTGGCTCATCATCGATCGAACCATGTCCAACAAAGTTCGATTGCGCCGGTCGGATACCCCGTTTCTTTGAGGCGTTCCGGGCGGTGTGAGTTGTGGAACAATTCCTCAACTCTTAATATGATTGCTAAATTCGTGACTCAAATATTCACCTCCACGATCAGATCACAAGGCCTTTATTTTCTTGCCACGTTGATTCTCTACCTCACTCTGAAACTCCTTGAACCTTTCAAAAGTTTCAGACTTATGCTTCATCAAGTAGACATAACCATATCTACTGAAATCATTAGTGAAAGTAATGAAGTAGTGATATCCTCCTCTGGCTGTCGTGCTCATTGGTCCACAGACATCAGTATGTATGAGTTCCAACAAGTCTGTCGCTCTCTCGGATAAACCCGAAAAAGGCGATTTGGTCATCTTTCCAAGTAAACAAGCTTGACATGTCTCTTATGATTCAAAATCAAACGAAGTTAGAAGACCATCACCATGGATCTTCTTCATACGCTTTTCACTTATATGCCCCAAACGACAATGCCATAAATAGGTAGGACTCAAATCATTAGGCCGAAGCCTTTTAGCACTAACATTGTAAACATATGCATCATCAAGATTTAAAATAAATAACCCATTCACAATGGGAGCATCAGCCATAAACATACCATTCTTAGAGATTACACAACCATTGTTTGCACTCGCCAATGAATAACCATCCCTCATCAAACATGAAGGTGATAAAATGTTTTGACCCATACTAGGAATGTAATAACAATTATTCAACTCCATAATAAATCCTGATGGAAGGTGAAGTTGCATGACGCCGACAAACAATGTAGCAACCCTTGCTTTATTTCCGACGCGAAAATCCACTTCGCCTTTCTGCACTTCTCTAGTCCTTATTAGCCCCTGCATCGAATTGCAAATATGAGCAACCGATCTGGTATCAAATACCCAAGAGTTAACATAGAAATCAGCGAGAAGAATGTCCACAACATTTACAACAAGCGTACCTGAGTGGGAAGTACTCTTACTTCCACTTTTCTTCAAAGAAGCCTGATACTTGTTGTAGTTTCTCTTCCAGTGGCCATGTTCATGACAAAAGAAGCACTCAGTGTCTTCTACAGGTCCAGCCTTTTGCTTGGGTGTAGGCTTAGGGATCGTATCTTTAGCCTTGCCCTTCTTCTTCTTCCAAGAAGTACCCTTTTTCTTGAATCTAGGCTTGTTCTGCACAGCCATCACATGGCTATGCCCTGCACACTTCTTCATGTCACTTTCTACTGTTTTAGCATCCCGCATAACTCATTAAGGCCCTTCTCCACCCCATGCATATGGTAGTTCGAAATGAACTGCCCATAGCTGGATGGAAGAGATGCCAAAATGAAGTCAGTGGCCAACTCTTGGCCTAGTGGAAAACCAAGCTTTTCCAAAGTCTTACTGTAACCAAACATTTTGATCACATGGGAGCCTATAGCTGCTCCCTCTGCTAGCTTGCATTCGACAAAGGACTTGGCAACATAGTACCTATCAGTCCTTGCCTTATCTTGGAACATGTCCTTAAGCGCGACGATCATATCGTATGCATCCTGATCCTCAAACTTCTTTTGGAGTTCAGGTTCCATGCATGCAAGCATAAGATAGCTAACCTCAAGAGAATCATCACATGCTCTCTTGTAGGCGTTCTTTAGGGCAGCGGATGCATTATCAGCAGGTTCAGCGGTGATTGGGGTATCCAGAACCGTTTCCATTTTATCAGACCTAAGAACAATTCTCAGGTTATGGACCCAGTCCGAATAGTTTGTTCCATTTAGTTTATCTTTGTCAAGAATCGAACGCAAAGAAAAAGGTGATGCAGTGTTCAGTGCCATTGATCTACAACAGAAAACATGCAAAATACTAAGCCATGTAACCATGAAAGAGTAAAACATATTAAACAATTTAATATCATATACTCCCACTTAAATCGATATCCCTCTATTGATACTAAGTGATTCAAGATCCACAATTAACAAGTCGACTAGTGAGATTTAGCATCACTGCTAGAAGACAAGGTAAATCGGTAAGCAACACTTGCTAATCATATAACATATGACTCTTGTTGTTGGGTGACATTTCTATGTCAAAACTAGGCGCCCAACCTTAATGCCCCAAGGTCCTTAACTGTTAAGATGACCTTGTCGAGCTCACCAACCCTTATGCGTGTAGGTATCCGATACAAACCCATCCAGCCAAGGAAAACCGCGGCACCCTAATTTCATAGGCCCACCAACGATTGTACAGGGCATAGTATGGTTCAAGGTTTGGTTGGGAGGGTATGGTTTAACTTAAACTTTATGAGGGATCGTTCTACTTCTATCATCTAAGCATGCATAGAGTAAAATGCATAAGAATAGCATTCACATAGTTGTGACATAGTATGGCCCATTTTCTCATGGTGATCTCTATCGCCATAGAACCTGTCCACCATGATGATCTCCATCTTCATGTTTCATGCGAGCCATCCTCCAAGTGATGAGTCCTCCAAGAACTAATAAAAGCTATTATCCCTAATAGCTAGTAATCAAAATTACATAGAATTGGGATCATCACAAGTTGGCATGCAGACCATTATAAAAATTGACAACACACATGGCTCCAGCCGTGTTGCCCTAATAACGACACACGGGTCATGATCAATTTCATACATGCATCACATACATATATGGGCCATACTGATCACGTACATCCTGCAAAAACAAGTTATGCATAGAATCACATTCTACCAGATCACGTACCTCGCAGCACCTAGTTACCTTAACGAGATACAAAAATGTGCTATGACTAGGGGGGTCTCCCCCTGCAGGGTTCGAAGGGGCAGCGCCCCTTGCAGTATCTCCGGGCGTCCGGAAAAATGTGAAAAATGAGAGATCGAATCTACACAATTTTCTTTAAGGATTTTGATCGTCAAATCAAATTTACCATAAACCGTCTGTTGTTCCAATCTGATCAAACTCCTTTGATCACGGTACATCGATTTTAGATCTAGGTTCCGATTCGATCAATCATATTGATCTTCGCGTGATTCAACAGGATTTATGTGTCACTGTCTACCCCCATTGGCGGAAACCGACCGGTAGGGGTAAGTCGTTCGACTACCTCAGAATCACGATCACGGAAAGCAAGATCATAGATCAATCTTGAACCACCGCAATATAAATGATCACATCATTTATATCAATCTGCATATCACCATATGCAAACATCCCGAATCCATAACTGAATAGCATCGGCTCTGATACCACTGAAGGGATACGGGTAGGCTACACTAGCGCACATCAAAATTTTCTACCGCGTAAACCAGGATTACTGTTGTCATAGATCACGGAATTACCACTAGACGCGCAGTTGCGGAACTTGATGAAGTGCGTCGAGGAAGTGCAGACGATCTACGTCTCCTCCTCGTTCTCGTCCCACGAGCAGTTGCGCGGCTTGTCCAAGCGCTACAGATGCAGCGCCTCCGAGGTATCCATACGTACAGGGTGGAAGCGGCAGACGCCGGACTGCTAGGTCCGCACGTGCAACACAGGCGTGAGGAGTGGCGGCTGGGTGGAATCGTCTAACCCTGGTCAGCACGCCCCACCCTCTCTTATATAGGCGTCCCTAGTGGGCTTCTACATTAGCAGCCCAATAGTAGCCTAAGCCTGGTCTAATTCGGATCCAATCCTCATTAGGCTTCCAGCCCCTTAAGTGTGTGACCCTATAGGTTCATATACGTATAGTCATGACACGAATACACTTATTCTGTCAATAGTTGGTAGCGGCCTCTAGCAAGACGTGCCAACTCCTAAACGCATACAAAGATCATATCGGACGAATAATCACAAGGTTTAGTACATGTCTTTCCCTTTGCCTCACGATATTTGGTCTAGCTCCAAGCTGACCTCCCTTTCTCGATACTGTGATTCGGAATCCCTTTACTGGGTTAACTCTTAACCATATGTAGTACGGCCATGCATTTCGGGATCCGATCACTCGAGGGGCCCAGAGATATCTCTCTCAAGTAGAGAGGGGAAAATCCCATCTTGATTGACCATGCCTTGCAGCATGCTTCAAGACAAACCCGAAATCTACCTTAATAACTACCCAGTTACGGAGTAGCGTTTGATAGACCCAAAGTAGGTCGATCGACATCTCAAGTACATGCGACAATCTCAGGTTTAAGGACAAAATGTACACGATGTGTAAAGAGAGCTACAAGTCTAATTGGCAGCCTCAAGTTGGGTCAGTCCAACCCCATGTTCATAACATGTGTCCACATCATTGGTTTGACATCTCCATGTCTATGACTTGCGAAACATAGTCATCAACCAATCGATGTGCTAGTCTAATATTCATATGTGTCCTCACATGAACTCCGATTAGGGACAACTATTAAATAACCATACAAGTAAAGAGTTTCACAAACAATTCACATAATTGTCAATCAATACAAGTTGCCTGATATGGATATTGAAGGAACAATACAATAACTCATGGATACATAAGAAATATAATCATCTCTATGATTGCCTCTAGGGCAAATTTCCTTCAGATTCCCTGCTGGAATCCCCTCAGGACCTCTCCTCCCATATTTATGCGTTCTACAAGGGCCTCTTCTCATCGTCTCCTACGTCCGACCTTACCCTTACCTCAGACTTTTGGTCTGGCAGGGCCTTGGTCACCCCTGCGGAGAATGAGGACCTCACCTGTCCCTTTCGCCCGAGCGACGTGGCTGCGGCTCTAAAGTCCATGAAGACTGGCTCGGCTTCTGGGCCGAATGGGTTGCCGGTGAGCTTCCTCCAGACTTTTTGGGACCAGCTCCAGCCGGTGATCTTGCTGATGTTCCAGGAGTTCTATATTGGGACTCTGGTGATGTCCCGGCTGAATTTTGGCGTTATTACCTTGATCCCCAAGGTCGTGGGGGCCACCGATATCCGTCAATTCCGCCCGATCACGGTCATAAATGTCATCCAGCGGCTCTTTGCGAAGGTATGTGCTCTCCGGCTTGCCCTGGTGCTAGAGAGACTCACACACCCCCTCCAGTTTGCTTTCCTGAAGGGACCCCTCATTCATGACGATGTATTGGCGTTTCATGAAATTATTCATGAGTTCAAATCACACCGTCAGAAAGGGGTGTTCCTCAAACTAGACTTCCAGAAAGCCTATGACCGTCTGGACTGGGCATTCTTGAGGCTGGTTTTGGAAAGGAGAGGGTTTGATGACCGCATGATCTGCTGGATCATGCAATTTGTGATGAGCGGTAGGACGGCGATCAACATCAACGGAGAGATCGGCCCCTACTTTTCCCCTTACTGCGGTGTTAGACAGGGGGACCCGATCTCCCCCCTCTTGTTTAATGTCGTTGTGGATGCCTTGGCAGAGATTTTGGATAGAGCCAAAATCGCTGGCCATATATCGGGTGTGGTGGGACACCTTATTCCAGGAGGGGGCATTACCCACCTCGGTTGATGTTGATCGTGCGGATGATACCATGATCATGGTTCAGGGTTCAGCCCTTGATATCATCAACCTTAAATTCCTGCTCCTCTGCTTTGATTCCATGTCGGGTTTGAAGATCAATTTTGATAAGAGCGAGGTGGTTGTGCTGGGGTACTCTGAGGAGGATAGACAGAGGATTGCTGACAATCTAAACTGCAAACTGGACGACTTCCCCATTTCCTACCTGGGGATGCCCATTCGGGATACGAGAGTTCTGATACGGGACCTTGCCCCTTGGTCACGAGAGTCCGCTCGAAGGCCGAATCCTGGTGAGCGCGCCTCACGACTAAGGGTAGCAAGACGGTTCTGATCAACTCATGTCTCTCGAGCTTGCTGATGTACCAGATGGGGCTGTACCTGCTCCCGGAGGGGACCCATGCCGACTTCGCCAAGGAGTTATCTAGGTTCTTTTGAGCAGCTAGGGACGGCCACCAGTGGTACCATATGGTCAAGTGGGCGGACGTTTGCTCCCCCAAGTGCCTTGGGGGCATAGGGATCCTTGACTCGTGCCGCTTTAATGTGTCTCTGATGCTAAAATGGGTGTGGCGCATCATTAGAGATGATGGGGGTCTTTGGTTGCAACTCATCAAGGCCAAATACCTCCGGGGCCGCCCGCTATTAGCATGCGAGCGCCGCGAGGGCTCTCAATTCTGGAGAGCCATCCAGGAGATTAAACACTTCATTGGGTTGGGCATTGCCTTTGCGGCGGGTAACGGCCTGGGGGTGCGTTTCTGGCTGGATCCATGGCTTTGTTAGGTCCCCTTAGCGGTTCAGTTCCCCGCCATCTTCGCCATCTCCGCTGCCCCGACGGCCCTGACAGCTGAGGTCTTCGATGAGGGACGCTGGATCCTCCTGTTTCGTCGTACCTTTAATACGGCTGAGACGGCTGAGTTCCAGCAGCTGATGGAGTCCCTCCCCGCGGGACTCTCTGAGGCCCTTTACTCGGCCTCCTGGCGCCTCCACGCCTCAGGGGAGTTCTCGGTGGGCTCGGCTTACCGGGCCCTTTTCCAGGGCCTGGAGCTTAGCTGGACGGCCTCCCTTTGGAAGGCCCCTCCCCCTTAGTACTCGTATTTTCGTCTGGCAACTGCTCCGTGACCGGCTGCCGCCAGGGGTTGAGGTGGCCAAGCGCAATGTCCCCGGCAATGGCCGTTGTCCCCTATGCGGGACACCGGAGACCTGCGCTCATATTATGTTCTCGTGCTCTGCGGCGCGGTTCTTGTGGAGCTTCGTCCGAGAAGCTCTAGGCCTGGCTTGGCAGGCACAGGAACTTGGGGAGTTCCTGCAGGCCTAGGAAAACAGAGTGGGGAGGGGGCTCCGCCTCTTCTGGCTCGTGTTTGCGGCCATTTCCTGGACGCTCTGGAATGTCCGGAACAAGATGGTGATTGAGAAGATTTACCCTACACGGGCATCTGACTCTATTTTTGCTTTGCTTGCCTTTCTACAGCTGTGGTCTCCCTTGGTGCGGCAGCGTGACCGGGCTGCGTTCGATGACACCATGAGGGCCCTGAGGACGTCGGCGCTCCCCTTCTCGGCGCCGCCTCCTTCGTCGATCACGGTGCCTGGGGCGCTGTAGTTGCCTCGACCGCTATCTCCACCTTTTTTTTGTTTTATTTTTGGGCTTATTGTGTTGTTGCCCTAGCGGTTGCGCGAGACCTTTTCCTTTCTCCCTTGGCTTTGGCCGGTTTGTGTGTATGACCGATCAGACGGTGATTGCTTTATTTATAAAGCGGGGCGAAATCCTGTTTCGAGGAAGGATTGATGATCAGATCAGGGCCTGATCGACAAGGGAGGATCCTAGCGGCGGCGAGAACGATCAATCTCGGCTGTGGCGGCTAGAAGGGAAGAGGAAGGCTCTAGATACCATGTTGTTGGGAGAACGATAGCCCCTGTTGAGGGGCATTGATACGTGTTATAGGGCACTGATGGCTGTGAAAATAGCCATCTTTCGTCGTGTTTAAATCACATTTAAGTCAAATAATTGATCAAGGATCTCTCTAGCCTCGCAACTAATGACTAATTATTGTAAAAATGTGCAATCCTTGGTTTTTAACTTGTGGTGTACAGGAAATCACATTTTTAAGGAGAAATCATTAGCATCTATTGAAGATTGTCACGTTGCCTAGTTATCCAAGTTAACTAGGGTCGAAAAGGAGCTTCCTACAAGCTTAACGACTTAACGACCTCTGGTATGGGCAAGGCCCGCCCGTACTATGCAGCGACGATTGCGTTAGATCAAACACAACAACTTGATCAGATTAAGAGGCTGCGTTAGATGATGTATAGGGTTTCTCCTTTATGCTTGTATACCGTATGTCTCTTGTATACGGATACACCTAAACCACCCTTATAAGTATGTTGCCTTCGGGCTTATATAAACTCGAAACCGATGCGAGGCCAAGTATCGTTACACGCCAAACATTAACAAGATCATCCTGTAATCGCCTATGTTAAGATGATATTACGTGTTCTAGTTGCAATCAGTTTAAGATCTTGTCCTCCCAAATGAGGAACTTAATGTAATAATGGTATCAAATCTAGTAAGATCATCCCCTAATCACCTCTGTTAAGAAGCTACTAGGTGTTCTAGTTGCAAATCAGTTTAAGATCTCGTCCTCCCTGATGAGGAACTTCATCTAACAAAGGTATTATAGCTGATCTGAACCCTAAGTATGATTAGAGCTTTTGATCATGCTGTTCCATGGAAAAAACACGTCTCCCACTGTCAGCATCACTTGTCGTATCCCGGCGTTTGTCTCCGGCAGGTAGCGCGGCTGCCCAGATCCTCCGGAGTCCAGGTTAAGAATCAAAAGCATAATACCATATCACGGCCCTCATCACAGGCAGGGAGAAAAGTCGTCCCCTAAGGACTAACACATGAAAAACGCACACATTTCTCTTGGATCCCATATTTTCTTAAACAAAAGCAGTTCCCCTGTACACAGCCGGTAACGTACGTGTAGCCTGCATAGTGGTTTGGTTCGCACGTCGTCCTCGGCGCTTCGGTAAACGCGGTCGGCGTGCCTGAAACCTTCTTTCTCGCCGGCGAGACGTTCGTCATGTCACTCGACAGTCGACAGTCACACACACGTTTCCCTTTAGACGCGAATGACCGATCGCCATCGGTTAAATATAGGACTCTCTCCAACCTATATTAGTTCGATTCGATTTATAAAAATTTGGATGAATCTATATATTAAATAGTGTCTAGATTCATTCAATTCTAGACAAATATGAGTCAATTAATATGGGTTGGAGAAAGTACTGTTTTTTCGCCCGGCGAAATGGCTAGATGATGATTAATTATTCAGTCTAGTTAGGCAAGGCAGCAGGGTAGCTTGGGGTAGAATCTTCGCCGGTTGCTCGCGTTCACAAGCATTTACCGGTTCCTGTTGCGGTTTCGTGCATGGGTAAGTAAAACATCGTCAACAACGGTATTCCACCGTACGTCGGGGTGGGATCGGTCTCGTCTCCCGTACGTCGTCAAGCGTCGCCGTCGTCGTAATGATCACATCCATTATTTTCTCTCTGGGAGACCATGCATGGAACGCCATCATTTGTGCAGACCATGTACGTACGTTCAAAACCATATACGCAGTGCACTGTAACGCGTAGTCTGTACACTCCAGGTTTAATTTCTTTCTTGATTACGTAGACGATGGTACACAAAAATAAGAGCAAATTTCACAAAACAGCCACAGTTGCGGCAAAGGTTTGGGGCAAGACATTTTAAAACCCCAAATCTGACAGTGGTGTGGTCTTCCGTGGCGAACGGGGACCGAGACTTGAGCAGATTGCGGCGATTCGGACCAAAGAGATTTATGAGGGCTCCCTCGCTGCAGCCCGGGCCCGTATGGCCCAGGAGCGGGAGGGAACCTCAACATCACCCGGCCCTGGGACACCCGCTCCCGGAGCTAGGACGGATGGTTCTCCTTTGCCTCGCCCCTCGGACGTTGCCCAGGGGACCTCCATAGTTCGGGGGTCCCAGGGGAGACCTCCGAGGTCAGGTTCCAAGCCCCCGCCGGCGGGCAAGCCACGCCGCGTCCCCCTTAAGGGGACTGAACCCCCCTCCCCCCCCAGATGATCCAATGATGTGGCCAGCCATCATATCGCTCATCTGGAATATCCGGGGGTTCGGGAGCGCCGGTCGAAGGCGCCAGATCAAGGACTACATGCGACAGGAGAATGTGGACATTGTAGGCTTTCAGGAGACGATCAAGCTTGACTTCCACCCCGCCGAGCTTCAGGGTCTGTCCAAGCACAAGTTTGCTTGGAATTGGCTCCCTGCGTCAGGCCACTCGGGAGGCATCCTCCTGGGTGCCAAGGAGGACACCTTTGAGGTCGATGACATGGACCGCGGGGAGTTCTTTGTGAGCATGGCGCTCACTTATAGACGATCGAACCTCCATTGGGAGGTCATCATTGTCTATGGCCCCGCGGACCATTCTCGGTCCCCGGCCTTCTTGGAGGAGTTGAAGAACAAAGTGGAGAGTTGTTCCATCCCAGTGGTCGTAGCTGGCGACTTCAATCTAATCCGCTCCCCTGATGACAAGAGCTCCTGCAATGTGGACGCCCCACACATGAGGATGTTCAATGATTGCATCGCTGATCTCGCTCTTAGAGAGATCACGCGAGTGGGTGCCCGCTTCACCTGGATGAACAACCGGGCTGATCCTGTCCGGAGCGTCCTCGACCGTGTCCTGGTGTCCGTCGATTGGGAGGTGGCCTTCCCTCTCTGCTCCCTTCGTGCCATCACCAGGGTAGGCTCAGACCACGTACCGCTACTGCTTTCGACGGGGGGGAGCGCCCCGCCACGGCTGAACCGCTTCCACTTCGAAAACTTCTGGCTGCAGCAGCCAGGGTTTGTGGAAGCAGTCCAGGCCAAATGGCAGGCGGCTGCGGCAACTCCCCCTAGACGTTTCTATGCGGTATATGTCTGGCATCACTGCGCCAAACTATCCCGCCAATTCATGCGTGGCTGGGGGGCTAATGTGGGAGCATCGACTAGACTCCAGAAAGCGGCCCTGCTGGAGGAGATCCAGGCCCTAGACAGGGCGGCAGACTCGGTGGGCCTCTCAGCGGACGAGTGGGCCCACCGTTATGCCTTAGAGACTTCCCTGGTCGAGATCTACAAGGGGGAGGAGCTGTTTTGGCGACAACGTAGCCGCCAGAACTGGCTCCTCCAGGGTGATGCTAACAATGCCTACTTCCATGCGGTGGCCAATGGTCGTCGCAGGAAATTCTCTATTCCATGCCTCTGGGATAATGAGCACCTCATTGAGGAGGCGGGGGCGTTATCTTCCCATATCTACGCGTTCTATAAGGGGCTCTTCTCGGCAGAACCCCACACTGGGGTCGCGTTGGCGAATGACTTCTGGCCGCTTGGGGCTAGAGTCACAGACGACGAGAATGTGGAGCTCACCCTCCCATTCCTGCCGGATGAGGTTGAGCATGCGGTGAATGCCATGAAGGCCAACTCCGCCTCGGGCCCCGATGGCCTTCCGGTAGCTTTCTTCCGGACCTTCTGGAGGGACCTTCAACCGGTCATCATGCCCATGTTCCAGGAGTTCTTCATCGGGACCCTCTTGATGGGCCGGCTGAACCTTGGTGTTATCACCTTGATCCCTAAAGTGATAGGGGCCTCGGATATTCGGCAATTCAGGCCCATTACGGTCCTCAATGTCATTCAACGGCTGTTTGCGAAGGTTTGTGCGTCACGCCTCGCACCGGTCATGGAGCGCCTCACCCACCAGTACCAATTTGCCTTCCTTAAGGGCAGATTTATACATGATGGGATCCTCGCCCTCCACGAGGTCATCCACGAGATCAAGTCCAGAAAATCGAAAGGCATCTTCTTGAAGCTAGACTTCCAGAAGGCCTACGACCGTCTAGACTGGCGCTTCCTTCGTCAGGTCCTCATTAGACGAGGATTTGATGAACGTCTGATCTCCTGGTTGATGCAGTTCGTCATGACCGGGAGCACCGCGATTAACATCAATGGCGAGATTGGCCCTTACTTCCGCCCCTCCTGCGGTGTGAGACAGGGGGACCCCCTTTCCCCTCTCCTCTTCAACGCGGCGGTGGATGCCCTCGCGGAAATTCTTGAGAAAGCCAAGGGGGACGGCCACATTTCCGGTGTGGTCGGCCACCTTGTTCCCGGGGGGGGGGGGGGGCTCACTCAGCTCCAGTACGCGGACGATACCCTGATTATGATTGAGGGCTCTGACTTGGACATTGCGAACCTCAAGTTCCTCTTGTTATGCTTTCAGGAAATGTCAGGATTGCGGATTAACTTCGACAAAAGCGAGATCATTGCGCTGGGGTTCCCAGAGGATGACCAGCAGAGGATAGCGGACAACTTCAACTGTCGGCTATCCTCCTTCCCCATCACTTATCTGGGGATGCCGGTCCGTGACACCAGGATCCTCATTAGGGACCTGGATCCGCTCGTGGACAGGGTGAGGTCGAGATCCGAACCCTGGTGTGGGAGGTTCACCTCTAAAGGTAGCAAGAATGTCCTGATTGACTCCTGCCTGTCCAGCTTGCCCATGTACATGATGAATCTCTACCTCCTCCCCGAGGGGGTACATGGCTCGTTCGACAAAGAGTTGTCTCGCTTCTTCTGGCAGGACCCCTTGGGTCATCAGAAGTATCACATGGTCAAGTGGGCAGACATTTGCGCCCCCAAGGAGTTTGGGGGCATGGGTATCCTCTCCTCGCGCCTCTTCAATAAGGCCCTGCTGCTACGCTGGGTTAGGCGGATCCTTCGTGAGGATGCGGGCCTGTGGCTCAAGCTCATCAAGGCCAAGTATCTTCGGGGCCGGCCTCTCTTGGACTGCGACCGTCGTGACGGTTCCCAGTTTTGGCACTCCATCCAGGAGATCAAGAACGAAATCCGGCTTGGGGCCACTTTCGCTGTTGGGAACGGGGAGGGAACCATGTTCTGGCTGGATTCCTGGCTCAAGGAACGCCCCCTACGGGTGGTGTACCCGCACCTCTTCGCCATTTGTTCTGATCCATCGCTGCGAGTATCCGACGCGGTGCTAGAGGGAACATGGAACATCTCGTTCCGTCGCACCTTTGGCCCGGAGGAAACTGAAGCATGGAGAGAACTTAGGGTGGAACTCCCGGTTTCCCTGGCAGCCGCTCCGGATGTGGTGTCCTGGAGCCTTTCTCAGTCCGGAGCTTTTTCGGTTGGATCGGCCTACCGGGCCCTCTTTGGTCGTGTAGCCCTTCCCTGAACTAAGGCACTCTGGAAGTCCCCCCTTCCGCTGAAGACTAAGATTTTTGTTTGGCAGTTACTTCGCGATAGGCTACCCTCAGGGGTAGAGGTGTCCAAGCGACATGGGCCGGGGGATGGTTTGTGCCCATTATGTGGGATTCCCGAAACGGGCGCCCACATAATGTTCGCCTATCCCGCTGCCCGGTTTCTGTGGAATTTCACGCGAGAGGCATTGGGCCCAGACTGGCAGGCCCATGATCTCGGTGAATTCCTAGAAGCCCAAGCGAACCGGGCCGGAAAAGGCCGCCGCCTGTTCTGGCTAGTGTTTGCAGCGATGTCCTGGTCACTTTGGAACATCAGGAATAAGATGGTGATCGAGAAGATTCTCCCTAGGAGTGCATCTGACTCGGTTTTTCGCTTTCTGGCCTCTCTGCAGCTCTGGTACCCGTTGTGTAGGCAGCGGGACAAGGCGAGGCTGGACGCTACTCTTCAGCGACTCTTGGAGGCGGCTCGGCGGCTCCCCCCTAGTCCAGCTTAGCATGCTTTTATTTTCGGTGTTGCTCTCGCTTGGCGAGTTGGTCGTTCCTGTTTGGGCTATCTTGTGCTGTGGCCCCACCTTATGTGATGTTTGGGATTTCGTACTGTGCTACTTGTGTGGACGGTTGCTTTATTTATAAAGCGGGGCGAAAGCCTATTTCGAGAGAGAGAGTAAGTTTGGCACCGGTTCCAATAGCCAGGCCCACAAGACAGGTGCCATGTGGCAGGGTAGATGTCCCTCTCCTGTTTTCTGCAAACCGAACATGAACTGGACCGTACTTGAACCGAACCAAATGCTTTCGAATTTGTCATATCTTTCGACCATAATTTACTAAGAAAATTAGACTTGTGTGCCCCGTGTATCGAAACTGCCCCCTCGAGAGAGGGCCACGTGGCACCTAACTTTTGTAGGCCTAGGTTGTCGCAAACGGTGTTAAACTTACAAAATGACGTGATTTGTATCTGAAACATCTTACCCCCAAAAGCCGTGGTTTTCTGATAAAAACCCTTCAGTTAAGGTTTTGTGAAACTCTAACCGCTACAGTTGTGGTTTTCTGTAATTTACTCAAAAGTTAATCGTCTTTGTGTGTAACGTGCATATGTATTGCTTGCACACAATTTAATCAGGCAATGGATATGGGCGCATAACGCCATTCTATACTCATCTTGGATTTGGTTTAGATGCACCTCTGTCTCGGTAATAATAAGAATTACTTAATTATCTTGTCCAGAGGCTCGGTCCCGGTATGTATCACTTAGATAGTTTACACTAAAAATGTAAATGTACTCTCTCTGTTTTTAAAATATAAGATATTTTAGCTTTGTGAAGCAAATGTATTTAGACTTCTTTTAATATGTAGGTTTATTCATGTTTAGAGTGAATCTACACATTAAAAGAAGTCTAAATATATTTTCTTCATAAACCTATAACTTCTTATATTTTGAAACGGAGGGAGTATATTTGTACCAAGTCCAATAGTTCAACTCTAACCTATTCTAAACCAGGAAACCCAACGGATAGGGTTAGCTTTAACTTGGCACGAGCAGCAAAAGTCAACAGTAGTTCGTTTCACCATCTGCTTAAAAAATGTCACCAGTCATTGTCCATTGAAACGACACAAAGGACTTCCTTAAAGGTCGAAGCATGGTCTAAGATCAGAATAATAACCCAATGATCATCATCCATCAGTGACATCGATTCCTTGGTGGCTTGGTGTATTCCTTCTTTTGTTGGGACAAGTCAATGGCTTCAAACAACGGGAAAGCCTTTAACCTACCTAACTGCTAACTATAAACTGGGCTTTCGCTGCTCTTGTAGGGGCGCCCCAAGTCGTGAATGAGGTCAGCACTTGTGTGGACTTACAACAGAGAGAGTCATTAGATATAATCGATGCCGTTACATGATCGTAAACTGTTCCTGTGGACTTCCATCTCGGCTCTAGAAGGCCGTACGTCAGTCTCAAGGAGGTCCCTCCAGCTCTTCAAAACTTGCGAAAGCTTATTCCTACCCCAACTAATAAGGTATCTGGTAGAGACAGGAGGTATATATATTTGATGTAACGTCTATAATAAATATAGTCTGAGAAGACAATATTATTTGGCATTTCACTTCTTTTCCTACAAGGGTGAAAATTGGTTAACAAATTTTTAAGAGTAAAATTCTACCTTACACCAGGTATTTGCCAGAAACCGATGAGTTGAACCACATTTTGTCATGACATTTTGAACTGGATTTAGCAAGCCAAGCACATTTAATGACTGTCTAAGACTTGACATCATATGCCCATATGTACCAATCCAACGCGTCAGATCATGGACCCCCGGGTCACGATCCTAAATTGGTTCCTTCTCTTATTGCCGGTTTCGGCTTAACCACGAGGGTTGAAACGGAGTGGTTTGTGATTAAATGCCCACATAATTGAGGGCAATTGAGATAGCAGGTGGACAAGTGATATCGTGAAGACGGAGCCAAGCGGAATGAATGAGCCCGAGTTTGTATTCAGTTACTCTCTTCGAATTTGACCCACTTATCAAGCAATGTAAACATTCAACTTGGATTCATGCCATGTCACTCTGACGAGCAGGGCCATCATATTAGAACCACTTAAATTGTCCAATGTGGTTCAACATGACAGGTTTTTGTTTCAAACATGGCAAGCTATCTACCAATTTCATCAAGGGAAGGAGAAAGCTACAATGTAGTAGGCACTACCGTAAACGGCTAAGTTGCCGAGTTCCCTGCGGTTTTCTAGTCCAATTTATCACGCACTTGGCTACAAAGCATGTACGCCGAGCGCATCGAATGTACACTTGGCATTGCACATCAGTCCATGCACTGGCGGAGCGCCTTGGAGACGAAAGTGGGCTACAACCCCTCCTTCCAAAAGCTTAAATGTTTATCTGGTCTACTGTGCTAACTGTATTGGCCATCGTTTATTTCCCGGTTGCCAGTAAGCATAGTAAAGCAAGGATATCGCCGCCTCGATTCTAATTGCCGTGCATTTGTTTATTGGCGGTGTGATAGGTTAGGAACTATGTTGGGCAATGGCCAAATGTAATTGTTGTAGGCATTGCCCTTTTGTTTACCTCTAGAGGCATGGGCCATTATCTGATTCTCCATGTTTTTTCCTTGATGACCATCGGTGCGTCTTTGGTTAGCTCCTCTTTTTATGACAAATAGAATTGCAAGTCGTGTAAGTATGCTATTGGAGTAACTCCTATATCTAGAAGTCAATGTTGGCCATCGGTGGATTGGCAAAAAATAATATTTTTCCTCTTTTAGGTGCCTCTAGCTTAGGCTTAGATTGTGTAACAGAGTTTTGTGTAAATCAAGAAATTGAGTGCATTTTTAAGCTTGAAAATCAATTTTTGATGTTATTAGGAATAAAATTTTGCAAAAGAATTAGCATGAAAGTTAATTTGGCATCCAATTGTTTTTTGGCCCCCCTGGCTTTTGATCACGCTCCGCCACTGAGTCCATGTATTAGCCGACGGGCTCTTAGCATTATGTTATTGCAGAGGACGGGTGTAATTGGTATTAATATATACCCTTTAGCGAAAAAATGTATTACTAGCTGAAGGAACTGTCTTTCACTAAGCCGATCTGACTAACTAAATGCCACATAATTAAGCACCGCGTTCATTTTATGAAAGGGTTTATGTCCACACCGTCCTGCCATTAGGGATTGTTTGGTTGCTAGTCATACTTTGCCAAGCCAAACTTTGGCTAGCCACACTTTAATAGGCATGTGTTTGATTTTGTGTCATACTTTGTCTGGCTATATTTTATCACCCCTATGGCCCATTTGTCATAAAATTATCATTTTTGCCAACTTCTGCCAAAGTTTGTATTCAAAATTTGCAACCACACTTTTTGTGGCTGTCACACTTTTATAAAATGCCACACTTTGGCTTGGCAAAATATGGCCAAGAACCAAACAAAGCCGGGCCAGCTAGCCCTTGAATCTCAAATGTGTTTTGAGCTGTCTGCGATCTCACTTTAGTCAGCAGCCTGTCCTAGTAACATGTTAACTGACAGTGCAAAGTTGGACACGAGTCACATCAGATCAGCAACTGCGGGCCTTCACTGACAACAAGCGAATCTATTGCAAGGATCACACAACGAGCACACAAATAAATCAACGCATGCTGTATCATGTCTAACTCTCACGTGCATGTGCATGGAGTCAAGACGCATACAGATTTTGTACAGTACAAAACTGTCATAAGTGGTAACTAAACATTCTATTTCTGCCGGAACAAGGAGAGGGATAGAGCTATAAACGGTAGCTGTCCTCCAGTATGTCCTTCCAGAAAGAATCACCGCTCTCTAGGGAGCACAGATTGGGCATCTCCATCATGGGTTCCAGCAAGCCGGCGAACTCCCCCACCGGCTTCTGGTCAACTGCGGGTGAAACATCGCGTGACACAAGCGCTGCAGCCGGCTCATCTCCTGCGGAGGAGCTTGTTCCCGGACATGGCGTGGTGTTGATCAGCTGTTGCTGCACCACGTGCTGCTCCGCAAAGCTCGGTCTGTTGCAGTAGTAGCCTGGCTGCAGGTAGTTGGCGCCAGTCGACAGCATGCTCATCTGATCCTGGAGAAGGAGGCTCGGAAGGATGCTGCTGCTTGAGTTGAGCATTGCGTTAGACGCAGCAAGGTTGGCGATGAGGTTGTTGGTGTCGTTGTTGGAGCCGATGGCGTGGAGAAGCTGCTGCAGCAGCTGCGCCTGCATGAGGGCGCCGGTGTCCAGGCCGCCGCCGAGAGTTGCGGCCGCGGCGGCCCAGAGGAGCGCCTCGGGGAGGAGAGCGGCGGAGGCGGAGGCGGATGCGCCGTCGAACTGACAGTGGTAGTCGGGCGGCAGCTGCTGGTGTGTGACGGGGTCGACGCCGGCACGCAGGAGCTTCTTCCTGATGTGCGTGTTCCAGTAGTTCTTGATCTCGTTGTCGGTCCGGCCATCCAGGTGCGTCGCGATCGTCGACCACCTAATAACCCCAACAAAGTTCACATATCCACGTCAGTTCAGAGACCAATTAACAACTCAAAGCAATTAATCGGTGTGGAGGAAGTTGACAGTTCATGGCGGCTAAGTAAGATGCATGCGGAGCAGGTAGGTTAGCTGGACGTGGACTAGGACGTACTTGTTGCCGAGGGCGGCGTGGAGGCTGATGATGAGGCGCTCCTCGTCGTCGGTGAAGTTGCCGCGCTTGATGTCAGGGCGGAGGTAGTTGGTCCACCGGAGGCGGCAGCTCTTGCCGCAGCGGTTGAGCCCGGAGGCCTTGGGCAGGCCGCGCCAGCTGCCGACGTGCCCGCCGCGCCGCTGGATGTGCTCCACCAGCGCCCTGTCCTCCTCCTCCGTCCACGGCCCTTTCTTCACCCCGGCGTCGTGGCAGCAGCACGGCGACCTCCCCATCTCAAACGATTTCTAGCTTCCACAGATACGCTAGGATCGTCGTACACGCTCTGCTAGCTAACTAGCTACGGATCGATCCGTCGCTGTAGACGATGCAGTGGTCTCAGAAGCTAGCTATGCGACGACTGTGTTCTTGTTTTCCCTCGGGCTGGATTATATAGAGGTCGTGGTGCAGACCTCGGAGTCATCCGCCATTCTGTCCTCCTATCCATGACGGGCACGCGCGAGTGGAAGCTGCGAATTTTCCTTGGCTTCTGCTGCCGTGGCAATTATGGATCGGTTTCTGTATGTCGGGTACTACGTACTCTGAAACAAAGGGCTGTGTGTACGATACAAGTCAAAGGGGGCAGTTGCTCCGGAGAGATCTGGACACGTAAGACCAGATATATTCCGGATGCTGCAGTTCACACGCACACGGTCCATCACGCCATCTATGTCGCCAGGCAGGCAACAAGCCAACAAGGAGAAAAGTGGCAGCCAACAAGTGGTGGCAGGCTGCTCTGTACAAAATGGATAATTATGTGGTCGTGTAGTGTAGCACCTGTAATTAGGGATCTGCTGGTTCAGTATCAGTACCTCCTTAATTTGGGGTACGTAAGAATGAGGTGACCGCAGGCCCAGGGCTATCCTCGATCGGAGGGGGAACCTTCTTGGTGGTTCTGATCGATATAGTGATCTCACTGCTGAGGATTGGAGTAGCATATGCACCTGCAATAGTTCGTTTCCAAATTACGTCCATGTTTTGGTCTCCCACTCTCTCCAGGCAAGTAGCTAAAATCTTATACAATTCGTAACCTACTACTAGCGACTATATGTTGCTTATCTAACTGTAGGGGCGGCTAGCTTGAGGTTTCACCAAATGATTTGGGTCGTGAATTCAGTGAAGAATCAACTTAAAATATTCATTCAAAACTTAAAATAGAAATGAAAACTGTTCAAATGTGAAAATATTAATACTTTGAAAATGTTTAGATTTTGAAAAGTGAAAAAAAAACAGAAAAGAAACAACAACAGAAGAAATAATAGAAAAAACAGAAGAAATAATAGAAAAAACAGAAGAAATAATAGAAAAAACAGAAGAATAAGAAAAGAAGGGAAACAGAGGATGGGCCGCGACACAACTGAGCGTCTGGGGTGGATGGTGTGTGTGTGGCATGTTGTATAGTGTTGCTTAAGGCGGTGTATAGGAGCCCTTAACCTTTTGATGTATTTTCCCACTGTTTTCGAGAGCCACCATCTCTACATATCTTCATCTTCGTCGCCGGATGGGATCCTCTTTGCCACAGTTAACAGTGGTGTGGGCAAAAAACAGTTTGGCTGCAGACCGTAATATACAATTTTTTGTATTATCTCAAAAAGACTTGCAAAAAATATATAGAAACTAACATCACGTGTGGTTTTAAGCCGGTTTCATCCAAACCGTTTTGGCCACCCCTAGTTAGTGGCGGACCTTAGTGTAGTTCAGCCCCCCCCCCCCCCCCCTAGTTAGTGGCGGACCTTAGTGTAGTTCAGTCCCCCCCCCCCCTCCCCCCCGGCCAAAGATTGGACACATGCATGAAGAAAAAATTCTGAGAGGGCTTAGATTAGATTTTTTGTGAATTGAGCCCCCAAAAACTTAACAATTGCATCCCCCCTAGCCAATCTTGGCAAGCTCCGCCAGTGCCCCTAGTTGACACCTTGTTATCCTCGATTGCCATGCTTCGTGTTTCATGTCTAAGTAATTAATTTCCAATTCATGTGTGAGTTATCGATCGTAGGAACATAGGATGTATTGGAACTGGTTGGTCTCAGTTATGCAATAGAGTTACACTGTTAGAAGTGTGGGTTCGTTAGTGTTGTTGGATTATGTTCATGCAACTTTACTATTATTTAATGCTACTATTTTTGGCCGAAAGAATCAATTATATTGGTGCTGCTGGAGCTGGGGCTGCAACTACTACCTTTGTTATGTGTACTGCTAAACAAACTATGACACAATAAAACATGTGGTATGCCTTGCATAACAACTATGATTGAGTGGATAATAAGCATTTGTGGCCGAAGAAAACACGCATGAAGAAATGAAATTAAACATTTGCAATTTTTGGTTTCATTCTCGTAGGAGAAATCGTCTTGAGAACATGATTTTATATATGGAGCCGTGTGCAAATGTCCAGCCATCGTTCATGGCCTTTTAAACATGTGTGACGGGACGAACCATCTTCCACCCTTGGACACGGATGGCTCGCGAAAACGTGTAGGATATGCAATTACAGGCTTACAGCCATGTACGATAACCTGATCTGTACTACTGGCCGCTCGCTCCAATTGTCTAAATGTCGTGATAAGAAGCTCCTTGTCCCACTCGTGAAGATATGACCAAGTGTGAAGCCAATGAACACATGGATATTACCTGCATGATGGAATTCTATTTTTTTCAAAAACAACATCATTCTTGCACATCGACAAAGCCCAACATATGTCTACCACTCCAACAAGAATTATGTTTTAAAATTGATGTGCTCCGAAGCCAATTAATGAACATGTTTAGTAAGGTTTCGAGATTGGTATAAATTTGTGGAAATTTTAACAAATCTAATCTTTTGCGATACTTTAGCCTGGATTGAACTTAAAAAAATAATGCCAGATCTGACCCTTTATGGTATCACGTATCGCCAGACGCTCTGGTGGTATCGTTAGGGATGGTATGGTACTGCCGAGGGTTTTGGCGCTATCCTTAGGCGTGGTACCTACCGGGTGGTATTGTTAGACGTGGTACCGCTAATGTGATCGTACTGCTGAGCGTTGAGTGGTGCCAAATAGAGTTGATCCATGTAGATTAGTTTAAAAAAAATTATTTTGCGCTAGATTTTGGAAAAGGGTTAGATTCGCCCGTCTTGTCTAGTTTTTTTTGCAACATGAATATTAGACCCAGATGCTCTATCAAAACTGCGTTTAAAATAAGGTGCTTAATTATTTCATCATGATGAAAAAAGAATAGAACTTATTACTTGCATGAAAATTATGTCTCGCTCGATTTTATTTTCCTAAAATAACCCCTTGCATTAGATACCATGCAAATATGTTAATCTTTAATGAACCGTTATTTTTCAAAAAAAATCTTATTACTATTGGTAATACATAGATTTGACCGAGAATATGCCATTCATATGCAAATTTTTTCGTAATACATCAACTCCATGTACTAAGATAACATTTACTAGCCGAACCAATAAGGAATTTCCAGCATCTGACCTATTATACCTAACATATCTCTGAAGGAAATATTTTGAAGGGATGTCCCCAACACTTCCTTAATTGTGACATACTTATGCCGAACAATATGACAAGTGCTCAAAATTGAACATACAACGAAAATTCTCAAGCCAGATGTCTACCTAAATAATCTCATTTGGGAAGCATCTCTATGTGTCTAGTCCATAATTTATTTCCTGTTATTTTGGCAAAAGTTGAATTGAAGTAATTGTATAGAATGAAAGTACTAACATGGTATATGTAACACATACTCAAATGATTAACGGCATTGATTCCACACTCAATAGTGTAAGGCACCATTTGCATAGCATATGCGTCAATGCTAGGGTACTCTCTACCCTTTCTAGTTTAGCAAAATAAAATACCCTTTTCAAAGATGATGTTATCATTTTGGAGAAATTAATTCATTTTTAAACTAAAGAGAACAGAGGGTACACTAACGATGACTCACTTGCATCTCTACATTTGGGTTCGTTCAAAAAGTAACTGCTCAATAGAGAGAAAAATATTTAAGTTTCTCAAACATCCGAACTTTATGTTATTTTAAGATGATACTCCATCGAAAGTTTATCAAAATCTTTTTGTGATCTTGGTTAGAGTACATCTTTTTTGAGGGAATCGTTACGGTACATGTTTATTCGGCGAAACCCAATCAAAATCGTACGTCACCAGCAGCGTTGGCCGGTCTTGAGCGCCGCACACAACGTCACTTCCGCCGATGTTGGGACCATACCACCACCAACGGTGGAGCACATCGGAAGATGCTTTTTATACCCTTTTCATAGTCCAGAAACCATATATTTATTCCTGGACAAAATAGACTAAGCGAAGGAATTTGCATCAGTGACAGGCAATCGTGGATGAACCGATCAAGGACGGCAGACTCGCAAACATTCTATGCCATTGCTCTTTGGATCAAATCTTTCAAGAATCAACGAAAAAGAACACCCCAAATTGTTGATTCGTATCAATCAAATATTTTTCGCATTGCCGTACAGCAAGTCCAGCTTGCACAGCCTATTATGACAGTACAGGTACATGTACATGCATTTTAGACTGATGACGAATTGACAATGTTATGTGTTGATCCAAATTCTACAAAGTATAGGCCAATTTCTGACGAGTGGAGCGAGGCCCGTCGCCGGGAGGCTTGGGCCGAGTGTAAACCCCTTGTAAGCCGCCGGTTGGGACGAGTTGCATCTGTGAAATCCCCGGCGTTTGTAAACACTCCTCGATATAGTGAAGTTTCGCTGGCTGGCGTCCGTGGTTTTTTCCTCTCTTTGTTGGAGAGGTTTTTTCACGTTAAATATATGTCCCCTTGTTGTGTTTTTTATTTTCGTTTTTTGTTATCTTCTTGTCGCAATTGTAACAGACAATCACTGGAATACAAGTTACATGAACGAGTGAAAGATGGGCAGGGTAGCGTTTGATTACACAGACTAATTATGTTAGGTAAACGGGAGCCGGCCAGCAAATGAGTAGACGGTTTCATGATAAAGAAGCTGCACTAAACAAAGAGGCAAGCAACGGAGACAATTGCAAGATCACAAATTACTAAAATCAGCATGTGAGCAACAAACAAGCGCTTACAGGGGAATATATTCTCCAGAAGAATAAAGAAAAAGAATAGGCTTATAGGGGAATCGCTTTCTCAGCTGGTTCAAGCAGGCCAAATGTATAATAGTACAATTTCAGGCCTGCAAACCACTCACCTACTTTATTTGCCTCCAAGGAAAACCACTTAATACTTTAGCTTCTGGCAAAACAATGACAAGATAACTCCATTCCAGCCAAAAGCACGCGCCTCGTTGCTGCCGCAGCATCTCAACGTTTGAGATTCCGAATAATATGATACAGAACCGTGTTGAATACTCTCATACCTGAATCCCCTATAAATACAGTTAATCAGTTTGCTGTAACACACAATCACACAGTGAACTGCTTCAGATTGTTCGGTTGCCACATTTCTCGCAAGTCTATCAGCACAATCGGTGAAGGCAGAGAGCTATGAGGAAAAGCCAGAGCCACGACTTCGAGACCGACGTCCCCGCCGCCGAGCTATGGGAGGTCTACGGCACGCTCCGTGCGGCGGAGCTGCTGCCTGAGTTGCTGCCGCATGTCCTCGCCAAGGTCGAGGTCGTGAGCGGCGATGGCTGCGTCGGCACCATCTTGCAGCTCACATTTCCTCCAGGTGAGATTCTGAAACCAGTCCTGAATCCTGACGTCAATCGATGGAATATATGTAAGGAATTGTTTGCTGCTTGCTAGGGATCCCTGGCCTGGAGACATACAGGGAGAAGTTCATCAAGGTGGACAACGATAACTACATCAAGGAGGCACAGACGATCGACGGGGACATTCTGAAGCTCGGGTTCCTCTACTACATGGTCAGGTTCGAGGTCATCGCCAAAGGGCCGGCCTCTTCGGTGGTGAGATCGACTATTGAGTATGAGATCGATGAGGCGCACCCCGAGCTTGAGGCCATGGTCAGCACCGGGCCTTTGGCTGCAACCGCTGAGAAATTCGCAGGCTATATCAAGGCGCAGAAGGTCGCCCAGAGCACTTCCTGAAATACACATCTCAGGGCAAATTGTGTCATTACCTTGGCGATAAATAATTGCGGACTCCACGTTTGTGTATTTTACTTGCGCAGACATTGTTTACCACCGAATTTGAGATCGGACTAGTTAATCATGAAACAAGCAGTGACTTGTGTGTGTGTTTCTGGGGCTGTGCTCCTCTCCCTGCGTGGGGGATTTGCTTAAGCGTGACTGTAATCAAAAACCTTCCTGTGATTAATTAATCAAATGCCCAAGTTCAACTTTTTTGTTTGACCATATCAGTATCACCACGCATAGTGATTCACAGGTATTTTGAGGTCCATGTACCTTCTGTTAATCAAGCTTGTGGTAATCCCTTTTGATTGAAAAAATGGATCTTAGCTTTCATGATGTATCATCACATACTTGGAAAAGAATCTCACGCGTGTGCACTTTGTGGTTACGGCCAGTTAAGACAAATAAAGACTAGATATAACATGCGTTTGATGGCGACATGGCATCTTATGGCTGGTTATATCATATAAACACCGTATTTATTTATTTCAACGGAAATGGTCTATTCACGCTTGTCATGTTCTAGGGGTGACATTTCAGTCCGTCACTCACCTATTTCAAGAATGCAATGACCTATAATTCCTTGAAACGGACTTTCGTCATGCTTTATAAATAAAAGCACAAACGCCAGAATCGATACAAAGTAATGATGGATCCTCTTATAAAGCAGATAAAATATAAACAAAAAAAGTATATGGAGCAGCACCAAACTTGCTACCAAAGACACACCGAAGCGAGGCCGAGAGGTACCGCTTTGGAAGGTCGGGTCAGCCAGCCAGTGCTTAGATAGCACGTAACCGAATCCGCAACACCCAAAGTGGGTCTGCTAGCCAGTCACCAGATCTAGACCAGTATGGCCCAGATCCAGCACCTCAACCACTCCTTGACCGAGGGGTGGGCTCCTACGCCTACCGAAAGCCTTTGAAACCAAGTAGATAGTGACCTACCAAGTCTGAATTAGACACAAATGGGACAATATGTGGGTCTAGTGTGGGATCCCCACCGTCGTTGGCCAACTTTGTCTGGTGCCGTCCCGAGATCTAGCCATCCTACCCTGCATTTTCGCCAGCTCTGGGGAGTCAGGCCCGCGCCACCGAGCGAGAGCTCCTATAGGAATGGGCTTGGACCGCTGATGCGGTTCAGATCACTGTAGAGCTTCGTTGGGAAACCCCAAGAGAAAGGTATGATGAGTACAGCAACAAGTTTTTCCCTTAGTAAAAAATCAAGGTTATCGAACTAGTAGGAGGAAGAAAACGACTCAAAGATGTTGCTAGCAACTGGAAACCTGCACAACACAAACTCAATACTTTGTCCCAACGAACAGTGAGATTGTCAATCTCACCGGTTTGCTGAAAATAAAGGATTAACTGTATGAAAGGTAATAGTGGTTTGCAGAAAGTAAACAGGAATAGTGGAAGATGTATCAATGGTAAAGATTGGACCGGGGTCCATAGTTCACTAGTGGTGTCTCCTTCAGATAAACAAATATGGCATGCTGGATAAACAAATTACAGCAGGGAAATTGACATGACTGATCAAGCATAACAATGCAATACTAGACATTCATGATCCTATGAGATTCGACTGGGCAATACAACAAGGTACATAGAACGCCATCCAACTGCATCTATGACTAGTAATTCACCTTCAAGTTATTATCCGAACCCCCTCTAGTATTAAGTTGCAAGCAACGGATAACTGCTTTAAGCAAAGTGTGTAACGTAAACAATCCACTTGTTTCATGAACAAGACCGTTGTTTTCTCCCTAGTAGCAACAACACATCTACAACCTTAGAGATTTCTGTCACTTCCCTTAGATTAAATAGAGGCATGAAACCCACTGTCGAGCATAAATACCCCCTCTTGGAGTCACTAGCATCTACTTAGCCAAGATAGCTACTAGAAACAGAGAGCATGCAAGATCACAAACAACACAGACATGATAGAATCAATAAGACAAAACCATTAATCAATCTGACATAGTAATCTCAATATCCATTGGATCCCCGTAAATACAACATGCATGAATACAAATAGATGATCTTGATCATGAACGGAGCTCACAAAATCTCAACATGGTAGCACAAAGGCGGAGATACAACCATCTAGCTACTACATGGACCCATAGTCCAAGGTGGAACTACTCACGCTTCATACCAGAGGCTAGCATGATGAAGAAGAAGGCCTATGGGATGATCTCTCCTTTGATAGGGTGCCGGAAAGAGCTTTATATCCCCCTGATCTAGGGACGACGATGGCGACGGCTACAGACTGTTTCATGAAATATTGATCGGATACTTAGGGTTTTGGTATCGGGGGGTCTTTATAGGCGAAGAGGCGAGGCAGGGGCAGCCAGGGCGGCCGCACCCCCAGGCGCAGGCTAGGGTTAGCCGCGCGTGTAGGGTTTCGTAGCATGGAAAAACAAAAAAATTCTACCGCATACAAACAAACAAGCCAAGATCTATCTACTAGATTGTAGCAACGAGTCGATGGAATAACTCACCCTCGAAGATTCCAAAGTGTTTAACGAGAGCGGATTCTCGTGGGTGATGTAGTCGTACTCTTCCCGATCTCAAGATCGCGTAGACGATCCTTCCGGCGTTGCGTTCCGGCAGCGCTCCCGCAGTCGGTCACACGTTCGGTACTCGACGAAGACCTTCCTCTCCCTTGTTCCAGCAGGCAGCGGAGGTTGTAGCACTCTCCTCGCGATTCCGGTAGCACAACGGCGTGGTACCGGAAGTAGAGGGGAGATCTCGCAGGGCTTCGCCTTAAGCCGGAGCGAGTATGGTGGACTATGAAAGAGCCCTCGACGATCTAGGGTTTAGACATGCCGAGTAGGAGGCTTGGACGGCGGCTAGGATTGCTAGGCGGCGGTGGCGGTTTGCCCTAGGGCGGTGGCGGCGGCAGCAGGAGGTGGCGGCGCCGGCGGCTAGGGTTTAGAGGTGGAGGTGTTGGGTGTCTAGGAGGGGAGCCCTGCCCCTCCTTTTATAGGTGGAGGGGCTGGCCAAGGGGAGGGGAGTCCCTCCCCAACTTGGCTTTAAGGTGGGCCGGCGGTGGGGGGGAGGAACTCCTCCCCAACTCGGTCTCCACCTCCCTCTCCAGTTCCCAAAAATAGCCGTTTGACTTTCAAATTGGCGTTTGACTTTTCAAACAAGGATTTGATTAAATCCTCTATTTTGTTCAGCGATGACACTTAGTACATGATGCAATCATTCCAACTTGGTATAACACATTCATGTACCCTTCCCCTCCGGAGTGCCGGACATTCCGGAACCTTCTAGAACATTCCCGATGAAAACACCGGAACCATTCCCCAACTCCGAAACAGGACTTTCCTTATATGAATCTTATTCTCCGGACCATTCCGGATCTCCTCGTGATATCCCGAATCCCATTCGAGACTCCGAACAACATTCGGTCTCTTTCTCATCATTCCATAACTACTCAAACAACGTCGAATCCTTAAGTGTGTCTCCCTACGGTTCGTGAATTATGCGGACATGATCGAGACACTTCTCCGAACAATAACCAATAGAGGAATCTGGAAATTCATATGGCTCCCACATATTTCTACGATTACTTTGCGATCGAATGAACCACTTACATACGATACCAATTTCCCTTTGTCTCACGATAGTTTACTTATCCGAGGTTATGATCGTCGGTATCTCTATATACCTAGTTCAACCTCGTTACCGATAAGTACTCTTTTCTCGTTCCCGTGATATGTGATCCCTTGTGAGCCAGTCACATGCTTGCAAGCTAATTGGATGACATTTCATCAAGAGGGCCCAGAGTATATCTATCCGTCATATGGATGGACAAATCCCACTCTTGATCCATGTGTCTCAACCAATACTTTCTGAACACTCAATGCCATCTTTATAGCCACCCAGTTACGGTGTGGTGTTTGATGTCATCAAAGCATCCATCCGGTAAAGGTGATATGCATGATCTCATGGTCGAAGGAATTAGGTTACTATGTATCAGAAAGCATATAGCAATTGAACTATTAAAATGACTTGATCTTTATGCTACGCTTATCTATAGGAGTATGTCCACCATATCATTCTCCTAACGATATGATCTTGTTGTTAATAACATCTCAATGTTCATGATAGGGAAACCACAATCATTTATTAACCAACAAGCTAGTGATGTATAGAGGCTTTACTAGGGACTTAATTTAAGTTTACAAATCACACAAGTATTAATGTTTCCTTGTTAATACTATTATAGCATGAATGTAAACATTTATCATAAACACAAAGATATAATAATAACTACATTTATTATTGCCTCTAGGGCATATCTCCAACAGTCTCCCACTTGCACTAGAGTCATCTAATCTAGATTACATGGTAATATACCGAACACCCATGGCAGTTTGGTGCTGGTCATGTTTTGCCCTCGGGAGAGGTTTAGTCAACGGATCCGCCACATTCAGATATGTGTGTACTTTGCAAATCTTTATGTCCCCATCTTGGACATGTTCTCGAATAGCGTGAAAACGTAGCTTGATGTGCTTCAGCTTCTTGTGTGACCTTGGTTCTTGCGCATTGGCTATGGCGCCCATGTTATCACAATAGATAGACATTGGGTCCAGGGCACTAGGAACCACACCCAGCTCTGTAATGAACTCTTTCATCCATATCGCTTCTTGTGAAGCCTCCGAAGCAGCCATGTATTCCGATTCAGTTGAAGATCTCGCCACAATGCTTTGTTTTGCACTCCTCCAGCTAACTGCTGCACCATTCAAAATAAATACGTATCCAGATTGTGATTTAGAATCATCCGGATCGGTGTTCCAACTAGCATCGGTGTAACCATTAACAACGAGCTGTTCATCACCTCCATAAGAAAGAACCATATCCTTAGTTCTTCTCAAGTACTTAAGGATGTTTTTGACCGCTGTCCAATGATCCACTCTTGGATCACTTTGATATCTGCTAGTTAAACTAACAGCATATGCAATGTCGGGTCTAGTACATAGCATGGCATACATTAGAGATCCTATGGCTGAGGCATAGGGATTCTTACTCATCCTTTCTCTATCTTCTGCCGATGTCGGACTTTGAGTTTTACTCAAGGTCGTATTGGGCAACATGGGCAAGAACCCTTTCTTGCTATCTTCCATTCCAAACCTCTTTAGAACTTTGTCCAAATATGTACTTTGTGACAATGATATTTGGCGTCTTGATCTATCTCTATAAATCTTTATGCCTAATATGTAAGCTGCTTCGCCAAGATCTTTTATTGAAAAACTATTATTCAAATATTTCTTGACACTATTAAGAAGGTCTACATCATTCCCAATCAACAATATGTCATCTACATATAGTATTAAGAATGCTACAGAGCTCCCACTCACTTTCTTGTAAATACAAGCTTCTCCATAAGTTTGTATAAAACAAAAACTTTTGATCACCTTATCAAAACGTTGATTCCAACTTCGGGATGCTTGCTTCAATCCATAGATGGACCGTTGAAGTTTGCATACCTTGTTAGCATCTTTAGGATCGACAAAACCTTTGGGTTGCATCATATACAACTCTTCATCAATGTCTCCATTGAGGAATGTTGTTTTGACATCCATCTGCCATATCTCATAATCATAATATGCAGCGATTGCTAACATAATCCTCACAGACTTTAGCTTCGCTACTGGTGAGAAAGTCTCATCGTAGTCAACTCCTTGAATTTGTCGAAACCCTTTTGCGAAAAGTCGAGCTTTATTGACAGTAACATCACCGTCAGCATCTGTTTTCTTCTTGAAAATCCATTTGTTCTCGATAGCCTTCCGGCCATCCGGTAAGTCCACCAAAGTCCATACTTGGTTTTCGTACATGGATCCAATCTCGGATTTCATGGCTTCTTGCCATTTATGGGAATCTGGGCTCATCATCGCTTCCTCATATGTCACAGGGTCATCGGTGTTGTCCACCAACATGACACTCATAACGGGATCATACCAATATGGAGTGGTACGAGTTCTCGTTGACCTGCGAGGCTCTGTAGCAACTACAACCGAAGTTTCATGATCATCATCATTAGCTTCCTCTCTTATTGGTGCAGGCACCACAGGAACTTCTTCCGGTGTTGCGCTACTCGCAATTTCGAGAGAAGGTTCGACAACCTCGTCGAGTTCTACTTTCCTTCCAGTCACTTCTTTCGAGAGAAATTCCTTCTCTAGAAAGGATCCATTCTTGGCAACGAAGATTTTGCCTTCGGATCTATGATAGAAGGTATACCCAATAGTTTCCTTCGGGTATCCTATGAAGACGCATTTTTCTGCTTTGGGTTCAAGCTTGTCCGGCTGTAACTTCTTTACATAGGCTTCGCAACCCCAAACTTTAAGGAATGACAATCTAGGTTTCTTCCCAAACCATAATTCATACGGTGTCGTTTCAACAGATTTAGACGGTGCCCTATTTAAAGTGAATGCGGCTATTTCTAATGCATAACCCCAAAATGATAGCGGTAAATCTGTAAGTGACATCATAGAACGAACCATATATAAGAGAGTTCGATTACGACGTTCGGACACACCATTACGCTGTGGTGTTCCTGGCGGTGTCAATTGTGAAAGTATTACGCATTTCTTCAAATGCTCGCCAAACTCGTAACTTAGATATTCACCTCCACGATCAGAACGTAGAAATTTAATCTTCTTGTTACGTTGATTCTCTACCTCACTTTGAAATTCCTTAAACTTCTCGAAAGTTTCGGACTTATGTTTTATGAAATAGATATATCCATATCTACTCAAGTCATCCGTGAAGGTAAGAACATAACGATAACCACCGCGCGAAGCTACACTCATTGGACCACACACATCGGTATGTATGATTTCTAATAAGTCCGTAGCTTGCTCCATCATACCAGAAAATGGAGTCTTAGTCATTTTACCCATTAGACATGCTTCGCATCTTTCAAGTGATTCAAGAAGTCCATCGGAATGGAGTTTCTTCATGCGCTTCACTCCAATGTGACCAAGACGACAGTGCCACATATAGGTCGAGTTATCGCTCAATTTCAAACGTTTAGCCTCAATGTTATTAATATGTGTATTTCCACTATCGAGATTCAATAAAAATAGACCATCTATCAAAGGTGCATGTGCATAAAACATATTACTCATATAAATCGAACAACCATTATTCTCGGACTTAAACAAGTAACCGTATCGCAATAAACAAGATCCCGATATAATGTTCATGCTTAACGCAGGCACCAAATAACAATTATTTAAGTATAAAACTAATCCCGATGGTAGATGAAGGGGTAGCGTGCCGACCGCGATCACATCAACCTTTGATCCGTTTCCCACGCGCATCGTCACCTCGTTCTTCGCTAGCTTCCGTTTATTCTGCAGCACCTATTTCGAGTTACAAATATGAGCAACCAAATCAGTATCAAATACCCAGGCACTACTACGAGTACTAGTGAGATACACATCAATAACATGTATATCGGATATACCTTTCTTCTTGATGTTGCCGTTCTTCAAATCCGCCAAGTACTTTGGGCAATTCCGCTTCCAGTGACCTTCTCCCTTGCAGTAAAAGCACTCAGTATCAGGCTTGGGTCCAGCCTTGGTCTTCTTCGTCGGCGTGGTAACTTTCTTACCACCCTTCTTGAAGTGTCCCTTTTGCTTAGACTTGCCTTTCTTGAATTTGGTGGTCTTATTGACCATCAACACTTGGTGCTCTTTCTTGATCTCCACTTCTACAGACTTCAACATAGCAAACAGTTCTGGAAACTGCTTGTTCATGTTTTGCATATTGTAGTTCATCACAAAGTTCTTGTAACTTGGTGGTAGTGATTGGAGGACACGGCAAATCCCCAAAGCATTAGGAATCACTATACCCAAGCTTTGAAGTTTGTTTGCGTGCCCAGACATCTTAAGCACATGCTCACTGACGGAGCTGCCCTCTTCCATCTTGCAGTTAAAGAACTTTTCAGAAGCCTCATAGCTCTCAATTGCCGCATGAGTCTCAAAGATCAATTTGAGATCATGGACAATATCATGTGGGTCTGAATTCTCAAACCTTTTCTGAAGCTCCGATTCTAAACCATACAAGATAGCACACTGAACTGTGGAGTACTGAGTCTTCCGAGCGAGGTAAACATTTTTTACTTCGTCGGTAGCATCAACTGCAGGTGGGTCACCCAGCGGTGCATCCAGCACATAGGTCAAATTACCAGCTGTGAGGACAATCCTCAAATTGCGGAACCAATCCGCGAAGTTGCTTCCATTGTTTTTCAACTTTTCTTTCTCTAGGAACGCATTAAAATTGATGGTAGGGGCCGCCATTGATCTACAACATATTTGCAATAGTTTAGACTAAGTTTATGACAAATTGAGTTCTAATTAATAGTTAAATTAATCTAGGTGAACTCCCACTCAAAAAAATATCCCTCACATTGTTTTAGTGATCACACGAACCAAATCCACCACATCAACACCGATCATCACGAGAGTTGATATAGTTTCAATGGCGAACAATCGACATGTTCATCATATCTACTATATGATTCATGCTTTACCTTTCGGTGATCCGTGTTCCGAGACCATGTCTGTACATGCTAGGCTCGTCAAGATCAAACCTTAGCTTCCGCATGAGCAAATCTGGCTTGCTCACGTTGTATACACTTGCGAAATCTAACACACCCGATCATCACGTGGTGCTTCGAAACAACAAGCTTTAGCAACGGTGCTAACTAAGGGTGAACACTTTATGACTTGAAATTCATGTGCATGAGGGATCATCTTATAATGCTGCCATCGTCTACTAAGCAATACAAGATGCATAAAGGATTAACATCACATGCTATTCATAATATGTGATATGATATGGCCTTTCTTCTTTGTGCTTCCGATCTCCATCTTCAAGCACGAACATGATCTCCATCATCACCGGCATTGCATCAAGGTCAATGATGCTTCTTCATGGTTGTCGTCCACCGGCTTCAACTATTACAACTACTTTGAATAGACACGCGGGTCTTAACATAAATTAAAGACAACCATATGGCTCCTGCCGGTTGCCAACTTACAATAAGGAACATTGCATACATCAAATATAATCACAATCATGGCCATATCACATCACTGCACACCCCTGCAAAACAAAGTTAGACGCCTCTACTTTCTTTGCATGTTTTACGTGGTTTGGGGCTTTCAATAAGTGTCGTTCTAACTTACGAACATGAACCACAACATTGATACTAGTATTGTTAATCACCCATTGTAAATTGGATCTTAACTATGCTAGGAGAAACATGCACCTGCAAAGCCACTTATGCAATACAAGTTGCATGTCAAGCGTGGAGCAAGTCTCATGAACGATGTCATGTAAGGTTAGCCCGGGCCGCTTCATCCCAACATCCCGCAAGATGCAAAGTACACAAGAAGCAATCGACAATAAAAGCATCAACGCCCACAATGACCATTGTGTTCTACTCGTGCAACAGATCTACATATAGACACGGCTCTGATACCACTGTAGGGTTTCGTAGCATGGAAAAACAAAAAAATTCTACCGCATACAAACAAACAAGCCAAGATCTATCTACTAGATTGTAGCAACGAGTCGATGGAATAACTCACCCTCGAAGATTCCAAAGTGTTTAACGAGAGCGAATTCTCGTGGGTGATGTAGTTGTACTCTTCCCGATCTCAAGATCGCGTAGACGATCCTTCCGGCGCTGCATTCCGGCAGCGCTCCCGCAGTCGGTCACACGTTCGGTACTCGACGAAGACCTTCCTCTCCCTTGTTCCAGCAGGCAGCGGAGGTTGTAGCACTCTCCTCGCGATTCCGGCAGCACAACGGCGTGGTACCGGAAGTAGAGGGGAGATCTTGCAGGGCTTTGCCTTAAGCCGGAGCGAGTATGGTGGACTATGAGAGAGCCCTCGATGATCTAGGGTTTAGACACGCCGAGGAGGAGGCTTGGCCGGCGGCTAGGGTTGCTAGGCGGCGGTGGCGGTTTGCCCTAGGGCGGCGGCGGCAGCAGGAGGTGGCAGCGCCGGCAGCTAGGGTTTAGAGGTGGAGGTGTTGGGTGTCTAGGAGGGGAGCCCTGCCCCTCATTTTATAGGTGGAGGGGCCGGCCAAGGGGAGGGGAGTCCCTCCCCAACTCGGCTTCAAGGTGGGCCGGCGGTGGGGGGGAGGAACTCCTCCCCAACTCGGTTTCCACCTCCCTCTCTACTTCCCAAAAATAGCCGTTTGACTTTCAAATTGGCGTTTGACTTTTCAAACAAGGATTTGATTAAATCCTCTATTTTGTTCAGCGATGACACTTATTACATGATGCAATCATTCCAACTTGGTATAACACATTTATGTACCCTTCCCCTCTGGAGTGCCGGACATTCCGGAACCTTCTAGAACATTCCCGATGAAAACACCGGAACCATTCCCCAACTCCGAAACAGGACTTTCCTTATATGAATCTTATTCTCCGGACCATTCCGGATCTCCTCGTGATATCCCGAATCCCATTCGAGACTCCGAATATCATTTGGTCTCTTTCTCATCATTCCATAACTACTCAAACAACGTCGAATCCTTAAGTGTGTCTCCCTACGGTTCGTGAATTATGCGGACATGATCGAGACACTTCTCCGAACAATAACCAATAAAGGAATCTGGAAATTCATATGGCTCCCACATATTTCTACGATTACTTTGCGATCGAATGAACCACTTACATACGATACCAATTTCCCTTTGTCTCACGATAGTTTACTTATCCGAGGTTATGATCGTCGGTATCTCTACATACCTAGTTCAACCTCGTTACCGATAAGTACTCTTTTCTCGTTCCCGTGATATGTGATCCCTTGTGAGACAGTCACATGCTTGCAAGCTAATTGGATGACATTTCACCGAGAGGGCCCATAGTATATCTATCCGTCATATGGATGGACAAATCCCACTCTTGATCCATGTGTCTCAACCAATACTTTCCGAACACTCAATGCCATCTTTATAGCCACCCAGTTACGGTGTGGTGTTTGATGTCATCAAAGCATCCATCCGGTAAAGGCGATATGCATGATCTCATGGTCGAAGGAATTAGGTTACTATGTATCAGAAAGCATATAGCAATTGAACTATTAAAATGACTTGATCTTTATGCTACGCTTATCTATAGGAGTATGTCCACCATATCATTCTCCTAACGATATGATCTTGTTATTAATAACATCTCAATGTTCATGATAGGGAAACCACAATCATTTATTAACCAACAAGCTAGTGATGTATAGAGGCTTTACTAGGGACTTAATTTAAGTTTACAAATCACACAAGTATTAATGTTTCCTTGTTAATACTATTATAGCATGAATGTAAACATTTATTATAAACACAAAGATATAATAATAACTACATTTATTATTGCCTCTAGGGCATATCTCCAACAGCGCAGCCAGGGAGTGTGTCCCCCTAGTGGCTCCCCCCGTCTCGTCTTCTGGCTCCGTGTTCCCCACGATAAAATATTGACTTTGGCTTTTGTCCAGTCCAATTCCGAGAATATTGATTTTCTGCCTTTTCTGGAACCAAAACAGAAGAAAATAGGCAACTGGCACTATGGCATCTTGTTAATAGGTTAGTCTAGAAAAACATATAAAAACACCTCAAAGTGTAGACAAAGCAAAACAAAGTAGATATAAAACAAGCATGGAACATCAAAACTATAGATACGTTTTCAACGTATCAACCGCCACCGCCAGGGCCGCAATAGCCACGCGCGCCACCACCCACCGCTGCCTCCACCTGCAAGAAGTCACCCCTAGTGCAGCTCGCCGGCCTCCTCCATGCCAGGCAACAACGACGTTCGCTGTTCTGCACTTCCGCCAAGAAGGAAGACACCCCACACGGAGCTCCTTGCACCAGGGAAAGGAAATCCCACCCCGCCCATGAGGGCTTTGCCCGGCTGCGCATGCCGACGCGACCGAAAAGGGAGGATAGAGGGAGTGGGTGTTGGAAATATGTATTAGAGTCTTGAGGGAGGGGGGCTTCTACGGGAAGTAACTCTTCTCTTGCAGGGAGGTTGCTTCGGGCTTGGTGGTGCTAGGGGCCTGATTTGTAGCTTGTATGGTGGTGTTACATGCGCTACATGCAAAAAGAATCTTTTACTTTTCATGCTCTTTGGTTAAATGTAAGAAAATCACGGAATCGAGTTGGCCGTTTCTCTAGGCAGGCCCACGCGGAGCACAAGCTAGAATATGTTTTGTATTTTCGGTGACACGTTGTATTCTCTCGCACATGGAAAATAGGAAGCCACCATATCCAAACAATAGGACATGCATGCCACCGAATCCCACTAACCACCATGAAGGCAACCAAACAAAATAACAATGTGGATTTTACATCATTAGTGAGCCATGATTACAGCATGCTCGTCTTTTGTATGCAACCTCTCAGAATACACGAATATTGAAAAATCATGACCTATATAGTAGATGACCTCGTGAGATGGCAACACTGGCTACTAAGTAGTAGAAAATCAACGACTATAGGTTCATGGCTCTAGACACAATGCACTAGAAAAGTAAATATTTAGATTTTAAAATGTACTAATCCAGTAGTTTCTGTGTCCACAAAATCAAATATAAAGAATTAAATATAGTAAGGCAACATACGCTATGGAATTATTTATCTAGTGAAAATAAATCGCTTCGCGTTCGGTGTGAAACATGTCACTTAACCCTAATATGCAGATAACCCCTTCTCTTACCCACGATTAGCAAAATCTTTTTTTTATCAATGAGAAATATAAGTCATTGACACTTTGACGCCCCCCCCTAACTGCTTTGTGTCTTAATAGCGACTGGTAAGTGCACACATGCAGCACACGTCTATATATTTGCTTCATAACAGCTCATCTCATGTGTTTTTGTCTTATGTGGTGCATCCCAACACCCCTCCCCTTCCACTCTTAGGAATCATTGAGCTATGCAATATCTCAAGTCGATCCTCCCTCCCACCCTAGTGCGGCAAGCAACATAAACACCAATTGCCACCACCAAACTTATCGACGAGGCCTAAACAATTTCTTATCTTTTCACATGATCCATATCCACCACAATTTTTTCTTCCTTGTCACCTTTGCAGAGATACATCTATGGTATAGATGCGCTTACCCTAAATGCAAGGATTCAAAACTCATGTGTGGCTCAACTCACTCCATGCCAGCAATCTTCTAGAAGTTCTGCTCGTAAAACTCAAAGATTCAAGAACTGAATGTGACATTTCATTGCAATTTAAATACGATAATCAATATTCTCTCTATAAATAACCACTTTGTTTAGAAAAAAGTCATTTCTACATGCTGAAAGTATTTTCTCGGTTTCATGCCATCCTTGGTGACCTAAAAGAAATGTTAGATCATCGAAACATGAAGTACTATCTGACGATGTTTTGGTAGATCAAATTGAAGTACCAAAACGTCTTATATTTAGGAGAAAGGGAAGTACCGATCTAACAATGAAAGGAGTTTGAGAATACCAATTACTCAAAGACAACACTAGGCTCAAGGTACTACAAATCAATGTCAAATATATGTCACTGCTACATGATAGGCTTAGATAATTGTGTAAGGATGGTAGCAATGAACTAACCCGAAAGGTGCTAGTGTTAGGTCATGAGATCCCTTTTTTTCTAAACAGGGAAGGGCCCCAAAGGATCGAAATGCTACATTACTCAATAGGACCTCCAAATAAAAATAAAGTACAGTATAAACCTCAAAGTTTACAAAATATCCCTACAAAAATATAGGAAAACGCCACCAGGCCCTTCTCCACCATAGTCATCAAGCTCGATTATGCGACCACCCATGTTGTCGCCGGGGATGGCACCATTGGGAGACATGCATGCATGGACTGTCATGGTCGAGCTATTTAAGACCCTCCTCTTTGGATGTTGAAGAAGAGATGGAGCCAACACAAGACCAGGAACAAAGCTCGGAGTGGCCGCCCGACGGCCATTTGATACAACAGTCGGACAACGACACGCTGTCGAATATGTGCTATTAGTGGTGCACTCCCGAAGAACCTTATGGATGCAAGTAGATGGCAGCAATCAGAGGCCACCATGTGATGATTAACAAACTATAACAAGATTTCCCCGTGGAGCCAAAGATCAAGATTCAGAGAGAGTATCAAGATTGAAGGGTCCACAACAATAACCCTCTTAGTAGAGAGCTCATTGAGCTTATTGAAAAAGCCACCAGGACCAACTCCCCGCTGAAAAGGCTCCGACCACCAGAGCTCCACCAGGGGAAGAAAGTCTAGCTCATCACCGTTGCAACTCGGATGCAACAGGGCCAAGCTTGAGATAACCGCCTGATTCTCAGAGATACCCACTCCCAACTCCTCCAGTTGTAGCGCGTCCTGCCATCGAAGCACCACGACCGAGCATGTTGAGGACGAGCCGCCCAAGATTCGGCCATCGGGATTTGACGCACTAGTCCCAAACACCTCTGCGGGACAAAACTCTACCCTAATATTCACATAGGAGAGACTGGCGCCTCACCTTGGCCATCTTCGAGCGGTCTCACCGCCGAAGAGGACCTCGACTTGGCCCGAGACACATGAAGTGGTCCTACTGTAGCGACGAGAGAGAGAGAGAGAGAGAGAGAGAGAGAGAGAGAGAGAGAGAGAGAGAGAGAGAGAGAGAGAGAGAGAGAGAGGATAAGAATGAGCCCCGCTAGAGCGCCTACCGCCTAAGATCCCTCGAGCTCTTTTTTCCTAATATTCTAGATACCACATTTTAAACCGTATTTCGCTAGCAAAGCACATGAACTAATTAAGTAATTATTCATGGAAAAAGATAACAACAAGCGCCACATACATTGCTTGCTCGTGCGGCGCGCCACGATTCGGGAAAATCGATCCAAACAACCACTCCCTCTCACCCTTATCTCCTCACACGTCTGTCCTATCCGCTCGGGACTGCCCCCAACCACACAATCCCTCCTCTACCTCTCTCACAGGCCCCCACGGGAGGAGAACACCGCGCCGCGCCGGAGAAGCACGCTAGGAGGAAAATGCCGCCGCGCAGCTAACGAGTGCGAGGAAGCGTTCCGCCACCGCCTACGATCATGCATCGGTGAGGCCACGCGCCGCCGAGCAAGCGTCGGGACGCTGCGCGCCGCCGAGCACGCGTGGAGGGAGGCCGAGTGATCGCCATGGGAGTAGCTCCAGGAGGTTGAGGAGCATGGCGCCGAAAAGTTGCGAGAGTAGGAGGACGCCGCCGCGAGCGCGACAAGGAGGTGCGCACCTTCTAGCACGGGGACGGCGCTGCCAGGCCATCGACCAGCGTGAGAAGGGCTCCCCCGGTGTGCCTCCGACGAGTGCAACGATTAGGCTTCCCTTGGCAGCGTAGGGAAGGCCCCTAGCAGCCGGCTATATCTCATTCTCGATATGAATTTTTTCGCTAGCATGCATGTGCATCTCGAGAGAAAAGGATCCATGGAAGTCCGGCCACTAGAAGCTGTTATGAACAGTACTAATTTGGCAACTGTGAACCTGGTAATCATGCACCGTAAATTTGGCAGCCATATTAAATTAATCTGGTTATTATGCACTAATTGGGTTGTCAACCAAAGGTAGCTAACTTGGCAATCATGCAGTGTAAATTTGGCAACAAGGTAAAATTAACATGCCAATTAGACACTAATTTAGATGGCATCAAATGTAATTAACTTACAATCATGCTATAAAAATTTGGCAATCATGGAACATTAACCTGGCAATTATGCAGTAATTTGATGGCAACCAAATGTAATTAACTTGGTGGTGGTGCACTACAAAATTAGCAGCTAGGTAAAACTAACTTAGAAATTAGGCACCGATTAACTAATGAATTGCCTTTGTTAAAATATGGTAAACAAGTGTAATTTACCTGGCAACTATTCTTTGGATGAGTTAGCTGGTAAGTGCATTGTACAACTTTATCAATGACTTCCATTTTGGTTAAAAATGTGGCTATTTATAGCAAACTTATTATAACCACCTCTAGTATGGTACTAGCTATAGTTTTATACAAATACTAGCCTATCATATATTACACCTGCATGATAATAATGACTAGATGGTAGCAACGCTGCATGGCGACCGTATGGATAACAGGACAGACTTTGCATGCATGCTCTACGTCAGGAGCCGGCCGCCGCACGGATCAAAAAATATGCGCGCCGCTCCTTAGCACAGTCCATTATTCATACTCTGTTTTTTTACGTAAATCAATCAAACTCTTGTGAAAATATTGAAATACTGGTAAATCCAGATCCATGGAAAAGCGAACCTTCTGATTAGAATAGTCAATCCCGCTCGTGGTCAGCCACTGCAGCAAACTTGTCAGCTACGTCACACCGGACGTGGATACTTCTACCTCCAAACGTTGACCCATGAGTCAAACTTTCAAACTTATTTTTTTTAGGGAACGTTCAAACTTTGTTCTGTCACTGTTAAGCCGTCAAGATGGAAAAAAAAAGAATAAGAAGTGAAAATACGCCTTCCACATAAACCCCCGGTGGCGGCATCCCCTTTCTCCAGCCGCGCGACGAGCCGGAAACAGAGAAGAGAACCCCGAGATTCGTGCCGCCCGCGTCGGCGCCCACCGCCTCACGCCTCGCCGTCAAATTCCCGGCCGCGCCGCCACAAGATACCTCTCGATTCTAGCCACCGCCGACTAGTTCGAAGCCGATGCCTCGGAAGTCGTCGAAGACGAAGGCCGGCCGCGGGCCCGCGCCCAAGCCCCACGGGAAGTCCGCCGCCTCCGTCCCATACCCTAACCCGGCCCACGAGTACCCCTACGACGCCGAGCTCTCCGCCGCCGGGGCGGACGGTGCCGCCGACGCCCTCGGGCGCCTCGACCTCGACGCCTCCACCGCCGCCGCTGCCGCCTCGGATGCTCCCGTGGAGACGCAGCCTCCCCAGCCCGAGGTCCCCGCGCCGCGGCCGCCGCCTCAGCCGCCGATGGAAGCCTCGTCCTCCGGGAGCGGTTCGGCGGGAGGGGGACGGGAGGAAGAGGGCCTGAGAAGGCTACAGGAGCTGGTGGCGATTGGTCGGGAGGAGGTGGAGTTGACTGAGGAAGAGGTTAGCGCCAACTATCAGAGGCAGGAGGACGAGGTAATGCGATGGTCTCCTTCTCTCTCTCCCTTTGCGACTCGTGAATTGTTCAGTAGATCGCGAAGCATGACCGAGTAGCTTCTGTCATGGAACGAGGCCGTAGTGTACTTCATGATTCCTTTTCCTGGTGCGCTTTACTTACTGATTCTCTGAGGGCCAACCGAGGGCTGGAATTATACTTTAGTAACTCAAAAGATGCACACTGGGAGCCCTTTAATTCATGCCTGCATTTGTGGTCAATCTCGTCGGTAAATTTCTAAGATCGGGTGAGGATCATTGGTCATGGTTTTTGTCATTCATAGGAAATGAACCAGAGAAATTAAGACCGGATCATGCACATTCGTTGGCCTAGTTATACTAAGTGTCAAGTAGTAAGATACTAATTGTCAAGTAGTACGAAAGGGAGTCTTCAGATGTAATTAATTCTTATTGTTATCTTGTTTTTTTACTTGGACACGTGCTATCATTTATCTTAGTCTGATAGAATCTAAATACTATGCTCAGATATGTGCCTTGGAAGCAATTTTTGGCGACAATGTAGTCATGTTCAATAGAAAGGAGGGCCAGCGGTCTTTCCAGGTATATCCCTCACGATCAATTTTGCATTCACATTCTTTATCTGTCAGGGCAAGGGTTCCAAGCTGTTGTTGTAATTACAGGTTCATGTGCATATGGAGATCCCAGACGGTACAGATGTATCGGCGAGGCTCAGTTTTGGTGCTGGAACACTAAATTATAAGGAAGGACATGATGGTGATGCCACAGATGATCTTGTTTACAAGTTTAGAGTTGAGCATCTATCACCAATCCTGCTGACATGTCTCATGCCTTCGTCGTACCCAAGCCATCAACCACCCTTTTTCACTATGTCCGTCGAATGGCTAGACAAAGTGATGATTTCGTCATTATGTCACATGCTGGATATGGCTTGGGAAGAGCAACAGGGCATGGAGGTAATATATCAGTGGGTGCAATGGATCCAAAGCTCTTCCCTGTCTTACTTAGGGTTTGACAATGAGATAGTTTTAAGCAAGGGTGATCTAGCGTTTACTGAAGATGGTGGGGATAGGCGTGCTTGTCCAGACAATGCTCCACCTGATGTTACAATTCCAAGGATTATTAGATACAATGATGATAAGCGTCATGAAGCCTTTTTGCATGCTATCCATGACTGCATGATTTGTTTCAGCGAGTTTCCTGGTAACTCTTTCTTCCATTTCCACAGAACTATTGCACTAGTGTTATAGTAGAAGTCTTCTGCTGTGTTATGCTTACCACATTTGATGTGTTCTGTCCTGTGGTTGTCCTTGCTCGCAGTGGAACTATCTTGGTTAAGTGCAGTTTAGTTCCCATGGTGATGTTTTTTTTTCCATTGACGTTTGTTAATCCCTGTTATTTGAGTTCGCCTCTATTTTTTAGTCTAATTTATTGTTTCATCAGGTGTCGATTTCATCAAACTTCCATGCCACCATTTCTTTTGCCAGAAATGCATGCAAACTTATTGCAAAATGCATGTCAAGGAAGGAAGTGTAGTGAAGTTGTTGTGTCCTGATACAAAATGTGGCGCTGTTGTTCCTCCCAATGTATTGAAAGTGCTGTTGGGGGAGGACGAGTTTGAACGCTGGGAAGCATTGCTTCTTCAGAGAACCCTTGATGCAATGATTGATGTTGTTTATTGTCCGAGATGTCAAACTGCTTGCTTGGAAGACTCAGGTGATGAAGCTGTGTGTTCAAGTTGTTTATTCTGCTTCTGCACACTTTGTAAAGAGCGCCGTCATGTTGGGGTGGAATGTTTATCTCCAGAAGAAAAACTTATTATTTTGGAGGTATGAAGACTATATCTCACATACTTATATTAGCAGTAATACAGTGGCAGTAATCCACCATACTGGCATATAATTTACTATATAGTAAAAGCTTTAGAATTAATACCTCTTAGACGATGGGGACAATTTACCTTGTCCCAATAAATCCGTAGCTGAAGCTTCAATCCTGTCTCTTTTGTCCTTATATCATTGGTTTCCATTCTAGGGCAGTTAAAAACTACGAAGCACCGATACGGCGATACGGATACGGTGATACGGGATATGGCAATTTCAAAAAACAGCAATACAGTGATACGTCGAGTATATATATATAAACAATAATATGCCATGTAATAAAAACAATAATATGCCATGTAATAAAACCAATAATATGCCAGGAATTCACTCTATTCACATTACTCCACCAAACTGATCGTTTGTGTACCAAATATACTAGCTGGCAGCTGCCCCGCATGCGTCTCTCATTAGTGATGTGGTCCCCACCCACGATTGGGAGGGAGGCAGATATTTCCATCTCTCTTCTTCCCTGAGATCCGGTTGCCTTTCTCTGTGCTCTCCGATGCCGATCTCCAGCTGGCCTTGTTCGGGTCACCATCTAGCCTCATCCTGAACTCCGGTTGCACCTCTGGTACCTGGCGGGTAAGAAGGCGATGCGTACCTGGCAGCGAGGAAGACGAAGCAGGGAGGCGTGGCAACAATGTGGCGGTGAAGATTTGGAGCTCGGCAGGACAGGTGGCCGCGGGAAGAATCGGCGGCGGCGGCTCGATTTCCCTTCGATTTGTTCCTCTCGGGTCTCCTTTTCCTCTCAATTGGGTCGATTTGGTTCCGCTCGGGCCTACACAGATCACGGGAGGAGGTATCCCCTGATTTTCCCACGTAGATGCAATTCCCCTCCCGCGCAGCTCCCGTGTCCCTGCCGTGTCGCCGCCGTCCTCGCCGCGTATCGGCATTCTTTTCTTTATTTTTAAATCGGGAAAAGAGGACACGGGGTCGATACGCGTATCGAAGCGTATCGTGCGTATCGGAGACGTACGGGACGCCGATACAAAGAAATTTGCCGTATCGGTGCTTCAGAGGTTAAAAATACCTTAAAACAGATCTGTATAACCATTCCAACAAATGGTGAGATACGAGTTCATGCCAAGTAATTACTGATTTACCAGATCCCATACAATGGTCTGACCTGGTAGCATGGTGATTGGATCATTGGTCTCCTTTAGGGCTGTAAGAGTACTTGAAAATGAATTATTATTACCATTGCAAGAAATGGTAAGGCACAACATGCCAAGAAATCGCTGATTTACTAGATCCTGGCCAACGGTGAGACCTGGTAGGATGGTGATTGGAGGCTGTGGTAAGGCATGTATGGTGGCTATAGGAAGAAGATAGGCCTCATATGCAATGAGAGGATCTGTGGATGTTGTGTCCAATGCTAGCTTGCATGGAAAGTTTCTAGAGTTATTTGCTGCCCAATATATATCTGAATATTAGTCTCCTGAATCTAAGAGGTTACCTGATGTTCTTCACATAGGATTTTAACCTGATAGATAAGTATGTCTATCTAAGTCATAGACATATTTTACTGTAATGACATTGAGTGCCCTTTGACCATAGAATTTTTGTTCTGTAAATAGTTACTGCACTTAATGGCTAGGTTTTTGCAAGCATTGATATACATGTGTTTTTCCTTTATCCATCCCCTGGATGGTCGCACTAAAGATAATTCACATTTTGATCAACTTCAGTAACAATGACGCCAGATTATCTGTTTCTGTTCGTCCTTAGTTCATTATTTTCTTAGATGATTGTTGGGAATGCTAACTTTCTTTCGTGTGGCACAGAGACGTCAAAAGTCTGGGCAATCAAAGGAAGATATTCAGAAGCTTATGGATGAAGTACGCAGCATCAAGGAAATTATGAAGGATGCAAAACAGTGCCCGCGATGCAAGATGGCTATATCTAAGATAGAAGGATGCAATAAGATGACCTGTTGGAACTGTGGCCGGTTCTTTTGCTACCAGTGCAATGCTGCAATTAGTGGATATGATCATTTCAAGTAAGTTCTCTTTCAGTAGTATCTACTTTTGTTCATTGACATAGCTGTGAATTGACAAATAGTTTTGTTGTTGCCTCCAGGGGTGATTGTGTAGTATTCGATCAGGTTGAAATTGATAGATGGGAGATGCAAGTGAATCAAAGGCAACAACGCCAAGTTGTTGCACAAGTGCAGGCTGACTTGTTTGAAGGAGAATATGGTTACCCGTGTCCCACTTGCCGCTCAGCAGTTCCAAAGGTAAATAGCAAAATACCTTTCTTGTGAACATATTTGAGGACCAGCTTCTCTAACAATAATGAGAATGATCAATTGCCTATCTTTTGCATCAAGAAACCAAAAGGTGCTATTTCATGTACAACTACCTATGGTCACTTTTTCCTTTGAATTTTTTTCATGTGGTTATTCTTCACCTCTTATAGTCGCTTTTTCCTTTGAATTTTTTTCATGTGGTTATTCTTTCACCTCTTATGGTCGCCTTTTCCTTTGAATTTTTTTCATGTGGTTATTCTTTCACCTCTAGTCACGATTACCTAATTTAACTATTTATTACCAGTTCAGTATCTTCCATGAGTCATGACTAGCAAGGTGTATTTTTGGTTACTATGTAAATCAGCAAGTGATCTGTAGGCTAAGTTTAAGTTTTTTTGCCCGAGCCAAGAGAAATCTTAGGCTAACCACTCCCTGAGTGCTCCTAGTAGTGAACTTATACGAGAACTTAACCAAAACTTTGTTTATTTTTCCACGTTGCCCTTCCTCATGATTCTGTATTTGCTTTGGTAACTTGGGCAGATTGGAAACAACAACCATCTCTACTGTTGGTCATGCAACCAACACTTCTGTGCATTATGCCGGAAGTCTGTCCAGAAGATGTCACAGCATTTTGGTCCCAAGGGATGCAAGCAACATACTGCAGATCCCTGATGCAGGTTGTCGTATGTGCAAGTCCAATTTCCAAAGGTTCTCTGTGTGTGCATATACACTTGTCGCTGGGTGCATTCGCCTTGGCGTTACCAACATTTGGAAGCGAACTTGGTTTCTACTCTCGACTTCCTTGTACTCGTAAAAGCAGCTCAGGAATTTTTATTCATTAGCAGAAATCTATGTATTTACCCTATTCATTTCCATGTATGTTTGTTGAGAAGAATCTGCATATTCAGGATGTCAGTTGTCCCGTTGTATCATGAACAAAATCGTTGCAGTGATACATTGCAAAGATCTTTTTTTTACTGTTGCTTATTGTGTGTTTATGTTCATCTGTATCTTGAATTGTCTATGATGTCCTTTTTAAAACCTTTGAGGCCGTGACGTTTGTATGATGAATTAACTCTAATGGTACTCTGGCTGGAAACCTGTCTGTATTTGATAAAGCAATATACCTAATTATTGAGTGGAAAATTATGCGGGGTACGATTTAATTATGTTCGTTTTATGCACATGAAATTCATGTCACCACAAAAGTGAGGAAATTACAAAAGACCACCACAAGTGGGGTCACTATAACAGAAAACCACCACAATTCAGATTCGTGACAAAAAACCACCAGAATCGGGGTACAATTTCTGTTATAGTAGTGTTTTTTTGCCCCAATTATGGTGGTTTTTACCCCAATTGTGGTGGTTTTTTGTCACGAATCTGAATTGTGGTGGTTTTCTGTTATAGTGACCGGAATTGTGGTGGTCTTTTGTATTTTTCTCCACAAAAGTTGCAAAATTTAGCAACACAGTGAACCTTTGATCAGCAGACATATCTATCAAGTGGCACAGGAAGTACGAGAAATAAGGCAAACTCTGAGATACCTAGACTCTAACACTAAATCCGGTCGCCATTAACATCCAGTTCACCGAGATATTCTGTTTCACTTCAGTCCACCTAAAAGCTTTGTGAAGAGATATATTTTGAAAATTTTGGAGCATTTTCATGCTTTTGCTTTCTATACAGGATTTCTATATCATTTCTAGTAAGTACTATACTCCCTCTGATCCAAAATAAGTGTCGAAGATGTAGTATAAACTTTGTACTCCTACTAAAACAGTTCTAAATCATGGACTCTTATTTAGATCCGAGGGAGTATTATTTTTGTGGCCAAGTTATTTCCTTTGTGGGTTCCAAAATGAGTTCAGATTTCGCAGCAAGCAAGCAAGCCGCTGGTGTCGTGTGGCCCCGACAACGGCACGAGCCTATCCCAGGAGCGAGGACGAGAAGTGACGAAAGGCAAAACTCACGCGGCGGAAATCAATTATCACCACCTATCCGAGCTCCCGACGCCTCCCAAGCGCGGCACGGCAGTCGGCAGCAGCAGGTGAACATGGGAAGCGCGGGGGCGCTGCTCTCCCACCCGCCACCGCAGCTAGGCGGCACCCTCCTGCGTCGCCACCGCATCTCCCTCCCCCCTCTCGTGCCCTGCACGCCCGAGGCCCTCCACTGCCGCCACCGCCGCAGGCGACACCTCCGCTGCTCCGCCGTTGAAGGGGACACGGATTCGCCGGTGCCTCAGAGGGAGGAGTCTCCGTCGACCAGCCTCCAGCTCCAGGATCCACTTCCAGGCCCTGGTACGCCCCCTCTTGCCTCTTCTCATGCTGCTTAGTCAAGAATTTGAGGGATTGGATGCAGAATTTGAGGGTCTTTAGTGCTCGACTGTCTGTCAGACTTCATTTCAAGTTTCTGACCCGGAGAGGAATTGGTGTTAAGTCTAAGGAATCTGCCAGTCAAGATATATGCTTCAATATTCACCTTCTAGGCACTCACTGTGTCAGCCGTTGGTACATATACAGCGCTAAAATATTGGAATAAGTACATATACCCCGCGAAGCTCTAACTGATCGGCCACATCACACACACACAACATAAGGTTAGGGGTGGTGATTCAAATGGTATTTGTAATCTCGTGGGGTTAATTAACCAGTTTTAGAGTTGGTGGTGACTTATTCCTACTGTCATTTGTCATAAAACCTTATCGACACAAATTTGTGTAATAAAGTTGTACACTAGAAGAAGCGTTTGTTTGAATTTAGGGCACTGTCTAGTTCATCAGTGTTAGCCATTTCATCTAGCTAATTTACCTTTTATTTAATGATCTTACTGATTGTTATTATGCTTTGGTGGAGTTTCTTTCTGGAATATGTGACCGCTCAAATTCACCTTGTGCAGTCGAAAATGGTTCCTTTGCTGGTCTCGCACAGGAAGAAGATCCCAGTTCCCTGTATAATTTTCTTTATCCGAGCAAAGAGCTACTTCCAGATGATAAGGAAATGAGTATATTTGATCATCTGGAGGAACTTCGTGAGAGGATATTTGTATCAGTGTTGACTGTTGGAGCTTCAATACTTGGTTGTTTTTTCTTCTCCAAAGATATAATCAAGATTCTAGAAGCACCTGTTAGTGTTCAGGGTGTCCGGTTTTTGCAACTCTCTCCTGGAGAATTTTTCTTTACAACATTGAAGGTGAACCTCTGCAAATCTAAACATTCTTCAGTTTTTTTTTTTGGTATTGTTCTTATTTGTCTAGACCATTGATAATATTCTTGGCTGTGATGGTAAACCTCTAAGGCTAAATCACCTTTCTTATTCGAATGTTACAATAATATTGTACTGTGAAGTTATTCATGGTCATACATAGTAGTGTGCAGCCAGGGGAGTCTGTCAGGTACAAAGACACATGTGCAACCATATCTGCTGAGCAATCCAAGTTGGTCTCAGTCATTTGCTCAATCTTCATACTGGCACACTATCACCAGCAACCTCTTAAAGACTCAACATATCAAAACCTTCCCTCACACGGTTAGGAAGCTAAAATACAAATTCTTTTTGTTGTTTCTGGGAGCTCATTTTGCACATCCACAACCAGAATGCAAAGCTATAAGTAGTCAGATTAGCATATGTGCCTGCCCATTAAGCACTTGATAAATCTCACATTGGCTGAGCTAGTGCAGACTTTCTTGATGCTGAGTGGGGTGGGCATTGAACAACAAAGTTTGTGAGAATGGAAAGGGATGGTAGAGATTAATGTGTGCATGCTTTGCTCACAACAATGCATAACTTCAATACTCTGATATACTTTCTTTCGAATAGTTTAGTCACTTTTTACGGTTCAATAATTAGTATGACAGACAGTCACAAACCTAATTCTGGAAACTACTGCACCATTTTGCTTGTAAACAGGAGTAACTCAAACCTAAGTACATGTTCCTTGAGCTTCTTAGAAAATAAATCTGCACTTTTCACGTCCATTAGTCTATGATGTAAAAGGTGGCTAACTATGCAGAAATGCAGAAACTACTGCACATACTGGTCTATAAACTGCTCTCAAGACCATTATATTTTGTGTAGGTTACTAGTCTATATGGAAAAATAGTTTAGCTTTTTTTTATATTATCGTCCTCTTTGTGTATTACTCCCTCCGTTTCAAAATATAAGATGTTTTAGCTTTTGTGAAACGAATGTATCTATACCCCTTCTAGTGTATAGGTTCACTCCGAACCTATATTCTTGGTAGTAGATTTTAATTAGCTGGCACCCTTCTTCAATTTTGTCCATTATAGTTATACGTTAAAGCAAATTTACTGATAATTTTTTTTTCGTTATTTTCAACATTATTCAGGTTTCTGGTTATTGCGGTCTTCTAATCGGAAGTCCTATCATTTTGTACGAGATCATAGCGTTTGTTCTCCCAGGTTTAACAAAGGATGAGCGGAAATTCTTAGGGCCCATTGTTTTGGGTTCTTCAGTTCTGTTCTACCTTGGCATTTTGTTCTCCTACACTGTCCTTGCTCCAGCAGCACTGAACTTCTTTGTGAACTATGCCGAAGGGGCGGTGGAGTCGATATGGTCAATAGACCAGTACTTTGAGTTCGTGCTTGTGCTTCTGTTCAGCACAGGGTTATCTTTTCAGGTAAACAAATGGCCCTGTATGTTTACAACAAGATATCTAGGTTGAGTGTTACAGACTTACAGTTGAACCAAAATTAACCACCGCATCACATAATGATCTGTCAAGTTTATGTAGATAAAATGGTCATACGGAATACATTTTCCTCAGAATCCACTTTCCTGTAGGTCTGCTAGGTTGATGTCGGGGTGGTAAAATGATGTTTGACATGTATGCAGACACTGTGGATTCCCTAACCACAAATAGGTCGGATTAGTCTATTTTTGTAAACGAAGTTATACACCTGCCAAGAAAGTTCTCCATGTATCTATTCTGTTATTTATGTTTTGAAACTTTGTCATGAGTGTCATGCAGGCTACTGCATAAACAACTAAGAAAGTAAATTTGAAAGAGTTCCTAACCATGAACACTCAGTCAGTAGAGTTCCTAACCATGTACACTCGGTCAGTTGAGTTCCTAACCATGTACACTCAGTCAGTAGAGTTCATAATCATGTACACTCACTCACTCAGTAAATTTGAAAGAGTTCCTAGAACTGCACAACAAGTCTTTATCTTACTAACTGAATACAGAGAAAGAAAACTAACCCTGGGTGCAACTATTCTGCAGGTCCCTGTGATCCAGCTCCTGCTGGGGCAAGTTGGACTGGTTTCCAGCGACCAAATGCTATCGATCTGGAGGTATGTCGTTGTCGGTGCGGTGGTCGCTGCCGCTGTGCTCACGCCCTCGACCGATCCGTTGACTCAGATGCTATTGGCGGGTCCGCTGCTTGGCCTCTACCTGGGTGGCGCATGGATGGTCAGGCTAACAGGGCGCTAACTGCAGCTGCAACATGTCCTTAGCGTGAGGAGTGTAGTATACAAATCTTCGTAGCCGTGGTGGTTGTCCTCGCTTGGTCCCTGTTTGTAACATAGCCTTGTATAAAATTTTCTCGGCTCCTTTTGAGTGGAAGATTATAGGGTTTATTTATGATCCTTCTTATGTGATCTGTGTGCACGTGAAGTTCATGTCACCACAAGAGTTGCAGAATTTAGCGACATGGTGAAACTTTGATCGGCAGACATATGTATCGAGGACTCTGATGATACCGAATCCGGTTACATATATACCGTCATGGTTCGCAATCAGCTTATACGATCCGTGTACACCCCGAATTTAATTTGCCCCTACGCAGATGGAGAGCCCTGGCGGTCACGGCGGCTCCCACGGAGAGGAGGAGGGCCTCTCGCCGTCGCCGGAGGCGGCGAGGATGCTGCGCGAGATGGCGCTGCGGGAGGGAGAGGTGCCCGATCTGCCGGACGAGCTGCTGCGCTCCAATGACCAGCTCCAACAGGACGAGGTACTCCCTGCTTGAACTGACGCTCCTCCGCCCTAGACCTCGCTACTGATACATATAAACCCTTGGGCCGATTTTGGGAACTGCATTGCAAACGCCTCGTGGTTCCAAACTGCGCGCAATTTCGGTCGCAGAAAAGGACCAGGCTAGGGCAATTTCGCCGTAACTGGGTGGATGAACTCGTAGCTGAAAACCCTGTACAGCCATAAGACAAGCACAAATCATGGTTTGGTGTTCCTAATGTCGGCGTGTTAGTTACCCTTGTGTCCAGGACCAATGCACGCCGGTTGTAAAGATCCCAGCATTTGCTGCTCAGCCATTAAGCTAAACAGGCTCTGGAACTGAAAGAGTGCATAAAGATCTCGAGGAGTTGGTTACTCTACTTGGTTGCACAATTAGAGTGGCACTTCCAGGTTTCTTGTCTGCAGGATAGTAAAACAAAAAAAAAGTTGCCCCATTGGTTAACTACTATAAGAATATACGTGAATAGTTTTGTATGTAAGTTTTTTTTTCAAGACAAAAACTACTACCTTGGTTCTGAAATAAGTGACTTTGATTTTCCTAGATTCGCATGTATCCAATACAGTACTAAAATGCGTCTAGATACAACCGACTCTAGATAAATCCAAGTCATTTATTTTAGGACGGAGGGAGTACGTGACTTCTCTTATGCAAAACAACCTTTGTTCAGCAACAGAAGATAAGTATTCATCGAAACTTCTGATAAACCCTTGGGCCAAATATTGGGAAACTGCATTGCTAACCCCTGCTGTGATTGTGGCGTCTGTTCGAAACTTCTCAATCGCGCACAGTTTTGCCTAGCGGAAGATAGAGGTCGCAGAAAAGGTCTAGGCTAGGGCGATTTCGCCGTAACTGAATGGACGGACTTGTAGCATAAAATCAGGAACATTCAGTGGAGATCATGGTTTAATGTTAATGTTGGCATAATGTACTTCTCTTGTGTTGTGCAGTGCTAGCGATTTGGGAAGAGAAGCGACTTGATTGTAATCTCGAAATATTTACTGCTCTGACATTCAGCTAAAACTGAAACAATGCATTCGATTGTCTAGAAAAGTTGGTTGCAGAATTAGAAAAGTTGTGCCAGTGGTTAACAATTTTTTTTTAATAGTTTCGTAAGTTGATGCATATAGGGACGACATAACTTTTCTTATGCCAAAACAACATGTGGTCAGAAATAAAATACGATTATTCATCGTATGAAACTTGTACATAACAAAACTGTACGAGTAGTAAATTTCCAAAAGGAAAATGCTGAGGTAATACTTTTTTTGTGATAATATTATTTCTTAGATGCTAGCAATGGAGGCAATTTATGGAGACAAGATACACATTTTTGATGAAAAGGCTAGACCGCGGTCTTTCCAGGTACAACTGCTTTCAATTGGTCTCAGACTCCCAGAAAATCAGTAGCTATCATCGACAAACAGAAGTCATGATACTTTCTTTTTTCCATTTTCAATTCTCTGCAGATCCAGGTGCATTGTGAAATTCCAGATGGTATCAGTGTATCCGCAACACCATCCCAGGGTGTTGATGTTAATGACCCAAACAGCCAGCTCCCTAACAACTTCAATGTCGAGCACTTGGCTCCACTATCACTGACATGCCTCATGCCTCCATCTTACCCAAGCCATCGTCCTCCTTACTTTTCTCTCAGTGTACAATGGTTGGACAATGTGAAGGTTTCCTCCCTTTGTCACATGCTCGATTCGATCTGGGCACAACAACCTGGACATGAAGTTGTTTATGAGTGGGTGCAATGGCTGCAGAGCTCTACGCTTTCTCATCTTGGTTTTGATGATGGAATAGTCATACAACAGCCTGATGATAGTTCGGTGATTCCTCTCGATGTTCGGGTTGTCGGAGAGATTCTGTCTGTAGAGGATGCCGTTCAACGTTTGATCAGCTACAATGAGGAGCAGTGTCATGAATCCTTTCTCCGTGGCCTTCATGCCTGCATGATTTGCTTCAGTGAGTACACAGGTAAGCTGAGTGCTCCAGTTGATGCTCACCCGTCTGGCGCTCATCTCCTGCACTGTGCTCTGCATTAGATTATCTTTTTTTTTTTCCGAGACGGATTATCTCTTTTTTCAGGATTTACCATTCATCATTTAACAATATATATGTCGGATACCGTTAATTGGGGCTTCGTGATTATATGTGCACAGATTCAAGCCAACATTGGTTGTATTTTGTGAAAATTCTGTTTTTGGCATACATACCCAGACCCAGTTATAATAACTCAAGTCGATACAATTTTAAATATTTGTTGAAACTCGTTTTAATTAGTTGAGACAACAAGTTAATTCTGACAAAATTAATATTTTTTTGTGGGTACATTTAATCCCCCACAAATTATATGCATTTATAAATATACAAGTACCTTACCCAATTAATCATGTCCATGTCTTTGATTACCCCCAGGTGTTGATTTCATAAAACTTCCATGCCAGCATTACTTTTGCCGGAGCTGCATGGAGAAGTACTCAAGGATGCATGTCAATGAAGGAACAGTACTGCAATTGGTGTGCCCTAGTAACAAGTGTGGGTGCTTTATCCCTCCTAATATACTTAAGAGGTTGCTAGGAGATGCAGAATTTGAACGGTGCGAAAGGTTGTTGCTTCAGAAGGCTCTAGATTCAATGGCTGATATAGTGTACTGTCCAAGATGTGGAACAGCTTGCCTGGAAGACGTGAACAAAGCTCAGTGCTCCAATTGCCTCTTCTACTTCTGCACCCATTGCAGAGATCCTTGCCACACAGGGAGGGACTGCATTATTCTTACTCCAGAAGAAAAACTACTCACCTTAGAGGTAGAAAATTGATCTTCCACGCACGCTCTATAAAAAAACAGCTAAAAACTACATATCTCTGTTTTTTCATACTCCATAAATGTTAGCCACAAATTTTCATAATCAGCCAAGTCCAATTTCCAGCATATTAAAAGCATGAGTACTTGGGGATGCCAAAATTGTGATCAGATATTTCATAAAAGAGTATTTTCATTTGGTTCTTCAGAATTTAGTAAAAATATAGTATTTTTTTATTTTCAAAGATCCAGTGTTGACAATTGAATCATGTGTCCTACTGAAGTGCTGGACATGAAAATATGGGATGAGGGAGTACAGCAATACCATGTGCAGCTGGACATGTCTCCCTACCAGATTTATCATTGTAGAACTTATCTCTCTTGGGTGGTAGAGAAAAGGCATTACTCCCTCCGTCCTAAAAAGGATGTCTCAGATTTTTCTAAATTTGAATGTACCTATACACTAAATAGTGACTAGACACATCCAACTTTAGACAATTTTCGACATCCTTTTTAGGTCGGAGGGAGTACAAGTATTCTTGATACAGTAACTTTCCATATACTCCCTCCATCTGAAAATAGGTGACTCAGATTTGTCTAGATTCACATGTATTTAGACGCGTTTTAGTGTCTAGATACATTCTTGATTCTTGTACATAAGGTTATTGCACAGCATGATTTTTGCAGCAATATATTTTTGTTATCCACACAATGAGAATTGCATTGAGATCACAATTATCAATGTGATGCTTGTTTATACAGGAACAGTCAAAGGTGCGCCAGTTGAGCAAAGGCGACATTGATAGAAGAATCAACTTGGCGAATGAAATAATTGGCATCAAGGAAGTGCTCCGTTCTTCCATTCCATGCCCTCATTGTGGTATCGCCTTTATACGTGTGTCTGGCTGCGACCACATGTTTTGCAGGAACTGTCGTCGTGAATTCAACTATGAATCTGCCAGGACAGCGAATGTAAGTTATGTAAGGACGGTTGATTTACTTAGAGTGGAGAAGGTACAGATTGAACGAAAAATACTGAGTTTGTCCGTCAGCCCCAGACAGCACCCATGCCCGATATGCCACCGACCACATCCCAAGGTAAATTTGTTTTGGCTTTCAGATATATCATACACTCCCTCCGTTCCATAATTCTTGGAGTAGTAGTTTTAGTTCAAACTTGAACTACAATCATCATTTTTCCACCTGATTTTTGGGAATGAATTCACTGTCTCATGCGCAGAAGGGAAACAACAATCATCTCCACTGCTGGGCATGTCAGGTTCATTTCTGTGCATTGTGTCGGAAGCTAGTGCAGAAGAGCGCGGAGCACTATGGCCCCAGAGGATGCAAGCAGCACACTGTCGACGCCGAGATCGCTAAGAGTAAAACAAAGAACAACGATGACTCTGGATCAGACCTTTCGTGAAATGAGTGCAAAGTTAGAGCATCTGGTTTCTGCTACGTTAGGTTATACCATTGGGTTTATTCAGTGCCGTTAAATTCATATATATAGTTCTGAATAGCAATAGTTACACCCGGAAAGTGTCTTTGGCTCCCGAACTCCAGTGCTCCTTTTATTTTATTTTTTTAGAAAATCACATTTATAAGTTCCAAAAATAGTCAATGTTGTATCCCGCAAGCATGCAAAATCGTAACACGAAATTCTTTATATTGAGGGCTACATACAATGACAAAATCTGATAAAGTTTGTTATTTTTGAAAAATACATGCACAGATCCATATTTTTTGTTATTTTTGTGTTGCTCAAAATTCAACTATTTGAAATTTATATTTTGCTGTTTTGTGGGAAAAATCAATGGCTCCATACAATTTTTTTTTTTGAAACTCACAAATATGATTTTCGATTTTTTAAATAAAGCAGGAGCACTGGTGTTTGGGAGCCAAAAATCTTCACTCGTTACACCTACAACCTTTTCTTATGGAACATGTTATTGAAGATCAGTAAACCTCTGTTTTTAGGTTGGGAGCATCAGTTACATTGTTTGCAAAGCTTGCTAGATTCAGTACAACATACTGTTCAACAATTTAAGCTTACGATGCTGTCTCTTAAAATAAGAAGAAACCGTTGGACAGTACAAATCCCATATACTCTGTTTGAGCATTTGAGATTGGACTGGTTGGACTGTACAAATCCTCTAGGCAATGCTGATACACCCCTAGGCATAGGGTCATCGCTTTGTCTCCTTCAGCAGCCATGGGACTTCTGATCTTAAAACAAAATATACGCCCGAACAAGCTTCACATTTTGGGCAAAAATTCGCTAAAAATTAAGAAGTTCCTAATGATGGACCCTGTTAGAAGCTAATGTTTATCCTCTCGTACCACCTTATGGTGTTCAAAGTCATGTGACAGTCCACCTAAAAGCTTATTTCCTTTTTTGTTGCACGAGATTTTTCCCCAATGTTTGTTGCAAACTTTATTTTGTGGTATGGGTGAATGATTTGTTGGGTATTCTTGGTCACTCTGTTGCAATGTTTTTGATTCATATTCAAAGGTTTATTGCTTTTTTGTTGCATATATTTTTCGTATTTAAAGTATTATAGAGGTTGTGTGCTTTTGTTGCAACCATGAATTTCTTAGTTACACGACTAGTCGACCAACACCGAAAATGCTAACAAAATAGGTACATATGGAACCCAGTTACTTGGAGCTTCATAGAAACATCATCTTTAAAATTTGGAAAATGCAGTTGTAAAAATTGTATAACTATTTGTGGTCTGTATGAAATTTAAAAATAATAATTGGACAACATGTCTTGTAACTTGTATATTAGGTTATTGTACCAACCCTTTTGCGATTTTTGCAGTTTGTAAATGGTCACTCTTTCTTACAAATTGTAGAGTGAATTTCTAGCAGCAAGTTAGATAACTTGTACAATAGCTTATTGTACAATAATCTCTTTTGTGCAGTTTGCACATGGTCATACTTTCTTACCAAATTAGGGGCACATGTACTCATACATATCATCACCTCTGTTTCTAAATATAGGATGTTTTGGAAGCTTGGATATTGGCTCTCATGGTCATACTAAAGAGGGTGTATAAACTCTCCTAGTCGCTCTCTTCTCTTGCCCCCATTGAAAGTCGACTCCACCTCATCTCCGCCGCCTCTGACATTCTCTCTCCCCGGCGACAAAGCTGGCCGGCGAGAAGATGGTTTAGGTGGTCAGGCTCTCTCTGTACATACTAGAGTAGGTTGTGGTCTAGGTTTGCCTCTATGACTTCTGAGATTTAGGCTCGTTTGGTGTGAGCTTATGGGTCGTGTGATCCAGATCTGGTGGTTGTTGGTGCTCAACGTCCTCTCGACGATGCTCTGGTGAGAAGAGTTGGGCGACACCATCAGGTTCTCCGTAAATAAGCTTGTGTTTGTGTTCTCCTAGGATCGAGGCGATGTGGTCGCAGTTCCTCTTCAAGGCCAGCGTGGTGATGGATTCAAAGAGAAGCGGTGATGGGCTGCAGCCCTTTGCTGATCCGTGGAGTGGGAAGGAGTGAAGAATGCAATGATCTTCTGGAGCAAATCCTCGGTAGCCCTTCGCCGGCCAAACGCCGGCCTGGCACTAACTCTTATGACCGAATGGCGGCTTCTCGGAGCTCTGGTGTTGTAACATCCCAAAAAAATCCTAACTTTGGAATGTAAAGTAAATAAAATAAGTTTGGTTGGTTGGTTGACTTTGTTTAAAATTCTCAAAGAAATGAGACTTTTGATTTGAAAATTATCTCAACCTTGAATTCAAAACCTTGTATGAGAACGGATAAACATGACTATCCAACTTGGATGTATTTCTCTCAAGCCAATTTGGAAAATATTAAACCAACCATGTTGAATTATTGAAGAGAGGGAATAAAATGACTATCCCAATTATGGTGGAAGATAATTTTCATTGAATTATAAGCCTCTACTGAATTTAAGGATTTACAAATAGATCACCACACGATTTGATGAGGAAAGATAACATGACTTCTTCACATTTGTCGACAATGATTTTCCATGTTCTATAAATGAACATTTTGCTTTGGTGATTTCTTGGTTTGCTCATTTTTAAATATGAGGTAATATAAAACCTTAAACCCTTTTGATAATGCCTAAGTATCCCTATTAGGCAAAATGGCATAAAATAATTTTTGCTTGAGTGATTTACATGTGGTATGCATTCATAAAACATCATATCATTAAGTAAAATCAAACCAAGGAAATTGGAAAACCTCCAAAATATTAAAACCCTAAACCCTATTTACTATATTCCTAAAACTAGCCATATGTTGCAATATATGCAAATGTCATATTTGATATTTCAATTCTAGTAAAAAATTACTTTCTATAAAGTTAATTTTGTGTGTTTTGAATTTAGAAAAGTTTAGAAAGTAGATTCACTCTATTTGGATTTATAGAACTTAAACTACAAAAGAAATGCCAAAACACACACAAAAAAGAAAATAAACAAAAAAACAAAAGTAACCTAACCTAACCGAGCCGGCCAACCCGCAGCTCACCCAGGACAAGCAGACAATCCCTCCTCGAGCAATTGTCACATGATGCATCGGAAAATCACTTTAGAGGTCGGGCTCCTCGAGCATGTTTTTAAATTTTTTAAAAATCATCAAATATTTTCGAAACAAATACCTAAGTGTAGCTAACAATATGAAATAAAAGTATATAAATTTTTAATGGAAAATAACTTGTATTTTGGGTGCAGCAAAATAGGTAAATACGACAATTTTGGAAAAACGGAGGACCATTCAAAATTGCACCATTCAATACAAAGTATTTTTACATGATTTTTTTTTGCATGTGTATTATAAATCATCATCTACATTGCAGTATTCTTTTCAGATATTTTGAATCTTTAAATTGAATTCTCAAAAAAAAAAGTCCACCGGAGAGTTCGTCATCCAAACCGACGCTCTCCATGAGGCATGGACTACAAAGAACCGTTTTCTAATTGTACCTGTCCTATATTTTTCGATTTTGTTAATGGTGGTGGGACTTTTGTTGAAAGCTGGGTCCTACACGATTGTCACATGAGGCATGGACTTCAAAGCCAGCAGGAAGAGAAACGGGTCCAACTTCCCATCTCGTGTTGTTCTCCCTCATCCTCGGCTCACTCTCCTTGCTTCTAAGAGCATCTTCATTTGTTGGACCGAAATGATCAAACGAAATACGTTTTCAGGCCGAGTTTTCGGGACGTTTTTTTTCACCTAAATTCGGCTTAATTTGTCTATTTTTTTTGGCATAGTTCGGTATAATATGAATACAGAGCACTGTTCGGCCTAGTTCGACATAAAATTGACCATACTTCGGCGTAAATTTAAACATAGTTTGGCGTACAATAAAAATACAACATATTTGGCGAAGTCATGGCGGCAGAGGTAGCTAGGAAGTCTGGGCAGCGAGAGGGGCGGCGAAAAGGGCGGCCACTACGGCGGCCTATCTAGAGGCATGGATACGTCTCAGCGGGGTGGAGCTCTGCCGGCGAAGTCACGACGACAAAGGCAGCTGGGGAACTCTTCGCCGTAGACTGGGCCAGTGGGTGTGGGGAATAAGACTGTCTCGCCGACAGAGCTGGCCCACGCCCTTTCGCTTCGTTCGACATTTTCAGGGCGTTCCCGGGATGCTGGGAATGTCTGGAAAGTTTGGACCAAAGTTCGCCCAAATCTAAACGAAACCAGGGTCTTGGGAATACGACTGGACCAATTTTCGGCATCCGGACCTAAAATTCGTCCTGAGATCGGCGTTCCGGGAAGCCGAATGGAAATGCTCTAACCTTCTCATCCTAATTACCCCGTGTGGGAAGGGGGGCTCGTCTCCTCAGGCGGCGGCGGTCAACCCACTTCCCTTCCTAGATCTCAGCCGGCGATTGGACTGGTTCCCTCTCCCTCCGCTTGTCGCTCCGGCGGTTGGAGGGAGGGGGAACCTTATTTCTCCGTCTAGTAGTTAGGGTTAGGGTATTTTTGTCGTGGTGCTCCATTGGAGTGGTGGGAGCGGCGCCTGGACGAATAAATCTGCCTCATCTCTACTCTCACACCGGTGCTGATCTTCATGGTTGCGCCTCAGAGGTGATGGCAACATTTGTTGTTTGGTCTTTCAGATCGGCAGCTTGGTTTTCTTGTCGTTCTTCAGATCTGGCGAGATCTGTTTCTCGTTGTGTCGCTGGCACCTGTCGTTATCCCCGATGGCGCTGGCGGCCGGGACGAGGTGGTTTCTCTCGAGCAAGGATGTTGGTCCGGAGGTGGTGGATCTGCCTTTCTCCTTCGACTTCGTCGACGGAAGGCGACGGATCTTGGTCCAAGACAGCACGGGAACGTCTCCCGGTCGACATGCTACAGCGACATGTGTCTCGCTGCATGCAGCAGGCATGTCCATCGACTCACAAAGCCTCATTTGCGATAGTGCTTTTTTGGATCTTGCAATGGTGGAGGCTCGACGTCTCTTTCGACGTTCGTCTCGACGGCATTGGATTTTGGCGGAGGCCGCTAGATTCGGTGGTTACAGTAAAATCTAGGAGTCGTTTTGTATTTCTCGATCTCTTAGTCTTTTATCTGCAGTGTTTTCAGGATAATTGTTTTATCCCGTAATGTCTTTTAGTGTCCATATGTGTTGCTTCATGTAAATTGATTTTCAATTAATGAAATATGTGGTTGCTTCGTGCGAAGGGTTGTGATAGATTTTGTTTGTGACAAACGAAAAAAAAGCATGTTTATGACCGTTTCCGTTACGTTTTCGACGACCCACGCCAAACTATTACCCCCGCCAAACAAGTTCGTATCACTCCGATAGTTAAAAAAAAAAAAAAGTTGGTATCACTCCGTTGCGATTACCTCTAGAAAATTCTGCTGCCCACCAGGATCAAACCCCTGTACCCACACCCCAAATTCGCGCAACCAGCTCGACCGCTCCGGCCGCCACCCGCAGTCCGCTTATGGAGAGCCCTCGCGGCGGCTCTCACGGAGAGGTCGACCTCTCGCCGTCGCCGGAGGCGGTGCGGATGCTGCGCGAGATGGTGCTACGGGATCTGCAGGAGGGAGAGGAGCCCGATCTGCCGGACGACCAGCTGCGCTCCAACGACCAGCTCCAGCAAGACGAGGTACCACCACTCCTACCTAGCCAGGGATTCCGTATTCCACACAATATTGCCTTATTATTACTCGATAGGAGTGTCCAGGCCAGTGCAATTTCGCTCAATTCACAATCGATTGTCGCAGAAAAAAAGGAACATCATTGCAAATCACGATCGATTGTCGGTGTGTGTACCCATGTGTTCGTGACCAATCTGCAGACTGTACTCTTTGTGCTGTGTACAGAATTGTGATTTGGAACGACTCCGACTTTGTAAGATGGTTGCAGAATTAGAAGGACACCTTCCAGATTCCCTGTAGAATGCAGAAATAATGATAGTTTTGTTAAAAAAAAATATATCGGCAAATATAGATAAGCTAATACTACAACATATTCTTAGACTGAAGAAATTTTGATGCCAAAAACATGTGCTACAAAAACAGATGGTGAATAAATTTTAGTTTTCTCAAATTTTGACGAATGTGCAATATGGTAAATTTCAAAACTCTCGGCGATGTAATTTCCTCCGGTATATGATTGTGCAGATGCTGGCACTGGAGGCAATTTATGGAGACAATCTAGATACCTTTAGTGAAAAGTCTGCACCACGGTCGTTCCAGGTATTATCTGTTTTCTATGTTTATTTTCTTGAGGAATTTATTTTTGTTTTAATTGGTTCCATACTTTCAGGACACAGAAATTACAAAAAAAAAGTGATACTCATTTTATTTCCCTCCTTCATTTCTTTTCAGATCCATGTGCATTGTGAAATTCCAGATGGTATCTCTGTGTCCGCAGAACTTCTGCAGGGTGTTGATGATTACCCAAACAACCGGTTCTTTGACACATTCAGTGTCCAGCACTTGGCTCCAATATCACTGACATGCATTATGCCTCCATCGTACCCCAGCCATCATTCTCCATACTTCACTCTCGGTGTGCAGTGGTTGGACAGTGTGAAGATTTCCTCCCTCTGTCACATGCTCGACTCGATCTGGGCGCAACAACCTGGACAGGAAGTTGTTTTTGAGTGGGTGCAATGGCTGCAGAGCTCTGCGCTTTCTCATCTTCGCTTTGACGACAGAATAGTCATACGACAACCTGATGATAGTATCACGGATCCTGTGGATGTTCGTGTTGTCGGAGAGATTCTCTCTGTAGACGATGTCGTTCAACGGGTGATCAACTACAATGAAGAGCAACGCCAAGAATCATTTCTCCAAGGCCTTCATGTCTGCATGATTTGCTTCAGTGAGCGCAAAGGTAACTCGGATGGCCCATTGATGCTCGGGTACTCTTCCCGGTGCTCATTTTTGTACTAAGTTATGTATCAGATCAGCTCTATTCTCACAGGACTTGCCATTCGTTATTTCACAACTTCTGATCAGTCATACTGTAAATTTGTTGTTCGTAAACAGTAAGGGATCGTGCTACCTATATATAGTGTATATTTGACACTGCACTGGGGCTCCATGGAGCAAGGGGACCATGGTTTCAACTTTCAACACAAAAATCCAAATTCAGATAATTTTTTCGAAATTTTAGTTCCCGGGTATATGCCCATTAGAAGAAACTCACATGCTTTGCAGTGGACATACATTTCAAAGAAAACACTCGTACTTGGATATTGCAGGGCATATCTAGTCGCATACTATACTGTTTTTATATCAGCACATGCCTACGTCAAAGAGTCATTACAAATAAGGACAATTTTGATTTTAGTTCTAACTTGGTTTAAACTAGTTAGTATACAAGTTAAACCTGACAAAGGAAATACCAAATTTTTTTGTGCCTCTTATCCAAATGGCACTAACAAATGTGGTGCACGACTGCACGGTGCTCCTGCTAACTGTATATATTGTGAGTAAATAAAAGTAATTTACAAGGTTCTGCAGAAACCAATGTACAGCACAAATAACTAAAGAACCTAACTTATTCAACGACAAGATTATCTTCCCTGCAATAATTAAAAATTATAAGTATCTTTACAAAGTTTCTACAATTTCCAAGATAAGCACAATAAATCATGTCCATGTGTCATTCAGCTGATGCATAATCATGAACAATCCAAGTTCAACCATGTCCAGAATCTGGAAATTCTAAAAATTAAATCTGTATCTTTTGTTTATTACCAGGCATTGACTTCATAAAACTTCCATGCCGTCATTACTTTTGCCGGAATTGCATGGAAACATACTCAAGGATGCATGTGAAGGAAGGATCAGTCATGAAATTGGTGTGCCCTGATGACAAATGCGGAGGTTTCGTTCCTCCTAATATACTGAAGAGCTTGCTAGGAGAGGCAGACTTTGAACGGTGGGAAAGGTTGATACTCCAAAGGACTCTGGACTCGATGGCTGATGTAGCTTACTGTCCAAGATGTCAAACAGCTTGCCTGGAAGATGAGGACAACGCCCAGTGCCCCAAGTGCCTCTTCAGCTTCTGTACCCGCTGCAGAGATCGTCGTCACGTAGGGGAGAGATGCCTTACTCCGGAAGAAAAACTTCTCTCTTTGGAGGTTCAAAATCCCTCTAAACACTACATATTCTCTTGTTTGCAGAAAGTATTATCTACCATCTCATCCTCTATTCAGTCCATCTAAACTCTACATATTCTGTTTTTCTGTCACAAAAATTAGCTGTGATATTCACTATAAGAGCTACATTTCAACATTAAGAACAAGGGGACTTGGGGATGCCAAAATTGTTATTAGATATTTCATGACATATAAAACACATGTAGTTCAGAACTTGTAATTTTCTTTGACACTTTAGGCTTGATATCACTTGTAATTTTCTGTCACAAGTACAAGCCGTGATATTCACTATAAAGAGGTAAATTTCAACATTTAGAACAAGAGGACTTGGGTATGCCAAAATTGTTACTAGATATTTCATGATATATAAAAGTATGTAGTTCAGAACTTGTAAACATGATTTTCTTTGACACTTTAGGCTTGATATCACAGTGTTCACCGTGCTCTCTGTTTTACACAGGAACGTGAAAAGATACGCCAATTAAGCAAAGGCTACACTGGATCTAGTAAGTTGGAAGATGAAATACGCAGTATCAAGGAAATACTTCATTCTTCTGTTCCGTGTCCGCATTGTGGTACTGCCATCTCACGCGTGTCAGGCTGCGACCACATGCGTTGCACGAACTGCGATAAGTCGTTCTGCTATGGCTGTGGCAAGCCACTAAGTGCCACTCATACAAGGTACATTCTTCAGATCAAGTGTGAGCTGTCAAACATACTGTCACATAGCTATTCTCTGGATACCAAATCTGAACCTGTGCTCCCCTTTGAAAGTGAACAATGCAGAAGGGATTACGAGAAGATGACAGAGAAGCTGGATACGGTTGGTACTGTCGAAGAGCTAGTGAGAAAACTGAAACTGGGAGCATGCAAACGGTGTCCGTGCCCGAGTTGCCACCAGATAACTTACAAGGTAATTTGTTTTGGCGGCTATAGATGGCTGTGGTTTATTTTTAATGGGATCTGAAGTTTTGTACTAGTTCATTTTGCCCTTGATTCTGGTAACTGAATACATCGTCTCTGATGTGAACAGGTGGGAAACAACAACCATGTCTATTGCGGGGCATGCCGGGTTCATCACTGCGCTCAGTGCCGGAAGGTGGTGCGGAAGAGCTCGGAGCACTTTGGCCCCCGAGGGTGCAAGCAACACACTGTCGAACCCGACATCGCTAAGAATAGACCAAAGAAGAACGATGATTCTCAATCAGAATCCTTGTGAGAATATCTAAGGGTGAGCATTGGTTTCAGGAAATAAGCTGGCACACTTTGTATTTTATTTTATTTTATTTTTTGGAAAAGAAAAGAAGTATGCGTTGCTTCTTTTTTGCTGCTCTCACATATCATTCTAGTACTTACTTGATCACGAGACATTAAAGGTCTTCTTGGCGTCGCGCTATAGCTGCCGGTCCGTATTGACAGGATCGTCCCTTTTCCTGACTCCTGGCACCTGACTGAAAACTAGTACTATGGTAGGAATATGCCATTAGCAGAGTGATAGCTAGTACAGGGAATTCAACTCACTTGATAATCTACGGGCCTGGTTGTTTGTGAGAAACGCACTGAACTTCCCTGGTTCAGTCTCAAACGTGGCAATCCCATGTTGATCTCCAGCTTCAGCCCTGAACAGATGGATCTCCTGGCCTCTCCGTTTCGGCGATGGCAAACACTGCCACCAAGCTGACTTCTTGTTTTCCCATGTTGATCTCCATGTGGGTGATCGTGGAAAAAAACGTGAACTGTGACGGTTTTATCGGACGCGCTTCTTTGTGAGATTAACATGCTCTCATCCGGGAAGTGACTTGGATTTGTATGTCTAGATCAAGGAAAAAAATAGCGCGCTATAGCATATTTTAAGTATAGCACTTATTTTTTTGTTGATGGGTGTGGACTAAGCGAGCATATGATGAAGTTGTGAAGTAAGCAAACATATGATAAAAAATTTGATTGTTAAACTTAAGTGATCGCGTCAAGCTGCCGCCTCCTGCTGCAGCACCCGACGCTGCGTCTAGCTTCAGCCATACCGGTCCTCCTCCAACTTGAATAGCGCCGGAATTTGTTATGCATGTATAAGTGTAACTATGACCAATTCATTAGAAGCTGAAATTCTTAGTATTCATGATATATATTTTATATTTTTTCACTTTTTACGAAACGCTATTTTGTAAAATAACGCGCTATTAGCACGCTATAACTTTCATAGCGTTTGAAGAAAGGCCGCGCTAAATTGAATAGCGCGCTATTTTTTTCTCTTAGTCTAGATACAATCTAGATAAATTTAAATCACTTATTTTATAATGAAGGGAGTACGATGAATTCTCGTTTACTGCCTCTTACTGCAAAATTTAGGAGACACGAAGGAATTTGAGCTTACGAGTTTGAGTGGTAGCATGAAAGCCCTGAATTAAAGTCAGAGAGGGCTAGATGAATCGAACTATTGGTAAGAGCGACCAAACAATGTATAGTACTCCCTCCGACTATAAACATGCACTTAGGAGAGTGTGGGAAAGCCATGACCCTTGCGAGTCCGCTTGCTCGCGCGACAACACACCATCTAGGGTGTTCAGTGATATTCTATCAAAGTTCTACTTTTAGTTCATTCGTCAAAATCTAGTTTAAAATTTGAGCAAACATTTACACTAGATTTTGATAGATGAACTAGAACGACAACACATCATCTAAGGTGTTCAGTGGGATTCCATCAAAGTTCTACTTTTAGTTCATTCGTTAAAATCTAGTTTAAAATTTGAGCAAATATTTACACTATATTTTGGCAAATGAACTAGAAGTGGAATTTTGGTGGGATCCCACTTGACACCCTAACCCCGTCGAACTTGATAGTGGTGCAGCCGAGGAGTCATACTTTCTTTCCAAAATTTATCGAACAAGTACCAAACATCCACATGCATATTATTTCCTCATTTCCTTAACTTGAATACATATTTTTTTGCTAACTTCCTGTAATTAAGATACAAGAAGTCTTTTGTGTCCCCAACACATCCAATACACTTGTCAGATGTATAGGTGCACTAGTTCAGCGAAGAGATAGTGAAATATAAGTAATATGAGTGCTTATAAGTGGTAATTGCAATCTAAAATAAAAATAACAGCAAGCAAACATGTAGCAGGACTGGTTGTAAACGGTGTTTTAATGCTTAGAAACAAGACCTAGAGATCATAGTGGACACTATCAACAATGATAACATAATTGAACGCATAAATATATTATCTTTACTATGCTACACTGAACTATACTCTCGTTGGATAACGAACACCAATTCACCGTGTAGGGCTATAAAAGCACGCCTTAAAGTTAGCATTTCCCATCTAGGTAACCCCACACTGTCACCTTAAGCGCTAGATGGTTCCAGACAAACACTTCAATTTCATAGAGACATCCAACTCAAATTATAACTCATGATAAGTATTTCTGTAATCTTTATCCTAAGAGCCACACACGGTGCGCACACTGTCACCTTCACACACGTGGAACAAGGTGTCTCCGGAGATCATATTAATAAAAGCACTTGAGTAGCATAATAGATGAAGAGTAGCATCTACTTATTCAACTAAATTACAAAGATCATGATCACAATAAGATCACACCGTGGAGAGAGAGATGCCTTAGCCTCGGGTTAGAACTACTCCCTCATCATGGGAGTCGACAACGATGATGGAGATGGTGGTGGAGTCGATGGAGATGACTCCAGGGGCAATTCCCCGTCCTGGCAGGGTGCCGGAACAGAGACTTTTGTCTCCCGAATCTCCTCTTCGGTGGCGGCGGCGCTGCGAAACTTTTGTGGAATTCTGATCTGCTATTTAGGGTTTTTGTCTCGAGGGGAATATATAGGCGAAAGGGCAATGTCGGTGGACGCCCGAGGGGCCCACACCATGGGCAGGCGCGGCCAGGGGTGGACTCGCGCCTGGGCCAGGTGTGGACGCCTCGTGGCGTCTCTTCGTCACTCATTCGGGCTTCGTGTTGTGTCTGAAAAAATAAAAACTTTGGCTTTTGTTTCGTCCAATTTCGAAAATATTTCTTTACTAGCTTTTCTAAAACCAAAAACAACAGAAAACAGAAACTGACACTGTGGCATCTTGCTAATAGGTTAGTTCCATAAAATGCATAAAAATGCCACAAAGTATAGACAAAACATAAAGCAATTGGTGTAAAACAAGCATGGAGCATCAAAAATTATAGATACGGGGTTTGCAACATATCACTTCCAAAAAAACAAGTTTATACGTATTTAGATATTGGTTCTAAGAGCATCTCTAAGGCTAGACTAAAAGCTGGATTTAAAATTTAACTCCTAGTTCATACAATTTAACTAAAACATAGACAAAATTTAACCGAATCTTAAACTAAAGCTAATACTAGCCTCTGTTAGGTGCCATTGCCATTGCCGTCGCCATCAGAGGTCGCCTAGCCACTTCTCGATCTCCTCGTCGGTGTCGAATTCGTCCTCGTCATCCTCGAGGTCGATGACGACCAAAGCGGATGAGGAGGACACTGGGCGGCCCTGAGCTGAAGACGAAGACAAGGCGACCGATGTGCGATTGGCTTCCTTGGCGGCGTACTTGGCATACGTCGCGGCCTCCTTCTCCATGATATCAGGGTTCAGACGCATGAGCTCGGACATTTGCACCTCGTCGTCGCGCTCGGCCTCGAGGCGCTCCCACGCCTCGCGGTCCTCCCTCGCCATCTAGGACACGTGGCCACGGCTGGGCGACGTGAATATCTCCGGCACCGGCTCCTCGCAGCCGAGAGGGAAGTTGAGATGGCCACAACGGCTGCCGTAGAGGCGGACGTTCTTGACATCGTGTCTCCACGCCGCATGGGCCGCCGACTGGTAGGTCCCCGGCCAGAGGCGCCGACCGGTGTTCTGGTCGGTGATTTCAGTGACCCAGGTGCCCCACTTCCGCTGTCGGACGCCATGGTAGCGCGATTGTGGCGGTGACAGAAGGCCTGCAGGGACGGAATATCGACGCGACCCACCACCTTGGCAGCTGGCGCTGCATATGGGAGGTGGGGAGTGGCGGCACGGAGATCAAGCCATCTCCCGGCGCGAATGCATTGGCGGTGGGCAATTAGGCGGTGGTCAGAGCTTGGCTCGATGGTAGGGGGAATTTTTTGTCACCGCTCGGCGGCCGAGCAAATATAAGAGGAGGTGGGGAAAATTTTGTCACCGATGTTGTAAATATAGGCCGCTAAGCGGTTTTAGGGTTTCGGTTCGAGGCTGCTATAGCCGTTAGAGGAGAAAAAATGGGCCTCTAAAGTCTTTTTCGGCTTCGGTTAGAGATGCTCTAATGGTCATAAAAGGGAGGGTGCAACGGGGTAGACGGCCGTGTCCATGACTTCCAACCTGTCATCCAGGTTGCCTTATCCGAAGCAACAACAATAGCAGGTGTGATACGATATACATATTTTTCTAAAAGGAGGCTTAACTTCTAGCATCTAGATCAATTGATGCATGCAACATAACACAATATGTTACAATGTAGCTTGTAGTGGTGAAAGAGGGACAAGTAGTTAGCGAGCATATCCATGTAGAAGAACAACTTCGTTCTTTCAAGTACGCTTTCATCAATTGGATCCAAGTGCAAGGAGATGGTTAATCCAAAGGATGTCGAGTATAACGTCCAACAACTTAGATTGATTTGCAATGGTCGAGTATAACGTCCAACAACTTAGATTGATTTGCATAGTTCACATCAAATGTAGAAATGTACGTAAAACAACAAACATAAGGTAGCATTTTCATGAGATCTAAGTATCTAACAGTTTAGGAGCTAACTTGGTACATAGAAAAAGAAACATGGGGAAGTATGATTCTAAAAGGGCATTTCCCGGTATTGGTGTTAATGGGAACATTATCAGTGGATTAACCATGCGCTCAAGAATTATAGATCTATCCCAATACTGCACAAAGAATGGTTGGAGGACCCTCAAAGAGAGAAGACGATCTCACTTCGTTTTTTCATTTGTTTGAGTTGCTAGGAAACCATACTATCGATAGGAGATCTAGATCGGAACCGTATGGGTGGAATCGAATTACGTACACACAAACTAAATTTCACCCACTAAACCCTCCTCCTTTCACTCCAGAGAGAACCTCTAAATCCAACGGCCGAGTTGTTGGTTCTGTAGGTCTAGAACTTTCCGGGGTTAAAAGCCTGGAACTTTCGGTCAGGAACATCCGGATCTATACAATGTGTTGTCGAAGATTGGTGATGCGTAGCCAAATTGTGACAACCCTCTATATAAGGACAGAAGTTTAGACCAGAAGTCAATCGGGAACTTCCGGGCCATGACTTATGTCCCTTAACCTGAACTTCTGGCACATGGAGATAGCCCAACAAATCGGTTTAGGGGACCTATATAAAGCCTTCTTCTGCAAGTGAAGGAGTCCTCTTTCCTCCCTCTCCACCACTTTATGCCAAATCTCTAATTGCCTAATTTTCTCTTCCTAGTGCTCGAATCTTATTCATTCTCTAGGGTTTGGGGTGAAGGTCTAGATCCACTAATCCATCAATCTTATATGACCCGAGCTGCACGCTGCGTCAAGGATAGCCGCAAAGGCATCAACCATGAAATCGAAGAGTAAAGGTGAGATAGGGTCACCGACCCTATCTCACCCCACGCTTGTTCCGAAAGAAAGGCCCAATGTTGCCGTTGATGTTTATCGTCGTTTGACCATCCATAATCAACTGCATCAAATGGTGCACATTGCCTGAATCGAAGCCCTTTCAAATCAGAACATCACGCAGGGAAGGCCAACTCACTCTATCGTAAGCCTTTTTGAAGTCGAGTTTTAGAATTACTGCCGCCGAGTTCTTTATTTATCAAGTCATGGATAATCTCGTGTAAAGCCAGGGCACCATCATGGATCAACCGTCCCATGATGAACGCAGTTTGTGAAAAGGAAATCGTGCGATGCGCCATCGCAGATAACCTAGATGCATAGGCCTTGGAGATGAGTTTGAAAAGAACATTTATCAGGGAAATGGGACAAAATTGTTTGATCGAATCTGCACCAGGAACTTCAGGGATTAGACAAAGGATACCAAAGTTCAAATGGGGGATCTCCAAACAGCCGGGAGCAAAATCGTTCAACAACTGAAGAACCAAAGGTTTAATACAGGCCAAAAATATTTAAAGAACGCCACTGGAAAGCCATCAGGGCCAGGAGCGGTATCAGTTTTGGTATCCTTCAACACCTGGTCTCAGTCGTGAAAGAAAGGGACAGATCATGGTTTTCCTCGTCTGAAACTTTAAGTCGCTCTGGCCAAAGGTTCGGAACAAGGGAGATCATGTAAGGCTCCTTTGTCCCCATCAGATCTTGATAAAACTCGTAGGTGTGCTGTTGAATCTCTATAGGATTAGAAATGAAGCCAGAACTCGAAGAAAGCGATCGAATCAGGCATTTTCTTCTTCTACCGTTGGCCAACGCATAGAAATACATTTGTCTGTCACCAACTGCTTGAAATCAGGGAGCTGCAACCAGTTGGTCTCAAAGAAGAAACAAGTAGGCTGGGATGCTGACACCTCACCTGTGTCCAATAGGAGAGGGGTATGATCAGATCCGATATTGGGTTCCGCACACAGCGAAACCAAAGGGGAACTTATCTTCCTACTCAGGAGCCACAAACACCCGATCAGGACACTCCTAATCAGAATTAGCTGGTGATTAGTCCAGGTAAATCTTGCCCCAGAGCAACTAAATCAAAGCATACTCCCTAATACCTTTTCTTTTTCTCAAATAGAGAATTGCAATCGCCATAGCATAATGTAACTAAGAAATTTCGGATGATTTTTGCAGATAACTTGGATATAGTTGGCTGATTATCCCGGTCTAATTTTTTCTCGAAACAATCAGTTGATACATTCTACTCATTCCTGCAGCTTACTATGGAACAATCGGTTGCTTGGCTGTAATGATTTGTGCAACTCGATGGCCTTTTTTTCCATGCAGTTTCTCGATTGCCCGTTTTAGGACCACAACATGTTTTTTCTCTGTGGGATTCACATGGTTACATGCTAATTGCAGCTAATCCACACTGTCGGTTGATCTAGTCATGATATTTCTTTTTAAAAGAGTCGATTGACTGGACTGTCAACTCGTTGTAGGTGGAGTACTTCCATCCTTGCAAGTATGGCATGTTTGGTCTGCATAAAAATATTCATCAATGCGATAATAATAGTAGTCACACACCAAAACTATACTAAACTAAATAAATGAAATTCTAACTAGTCACTTACCAACAAGTACGATACACCCAATTGGGCGCCTCAACGAGAAGGAAGGCGAGGTGAAGCACTACTATTTCTTCTTTTTATGGAGTGTAACCAAAATAGGATTCCTATTATACAAGTAGAAGATGAAATAGTATTAATAAAGATGGAAGAAATAGGTCATTGTAGACATAACCAACCACATAAAGTCGTGGCAAAAAAATCATTTCACACATAAGCAACCACATAAAAGAACATATAAAAAATCATTATGAAGATGGACATATCATGAAAAGAGCATTTTACAAAGAGCGCTCTTACATACAATGGAATAAAATTTTACATATCATGGCATGCATAACTGGCAAGGAGAAATAAAACTCTTATGGACAACCAGAAATTAAAAAAAAGTACAATTGTTTTTTCTTTTTCTTACTATAGTTGCAGAGCTAGCAGTGCAATATGAAGAGGTCTCATTCAGAATTAAACCACGGTTGGCGACCAACGGCTGACATCAACCAGACCACCGAGCGCAAACAGCTCAACAGCCGTTTTAAGCAAAACTGAACCCCAAACCATAAATAGCTTGGTAGCGTCCTGAAAAGGGAGAGTGGCCATGCCGACTTTTTCGGGCCACAGACGTAGAACCAAAACTACTATGCAGGTTATTGCCCCGGAGGCGGCAGATGACTTGCCGAGCCAGTAGAGCCTGTGGAACAAATAATATTCATCTTCTGGGGCTACCAATAATAATAAGTACCCACAGATAGCAGCTAGCACTGGCATCAAAAAAAAGTTCTCACTATCCTTAATCTTGTGAACGTCGACGATAGAGGTGCGGCGGTCAAGGTGTAGGCTAAACCATAGGAGCGGAGGAACAACCTCCGGCAACAGGAGCAGCACCACTTCCTTGCCAAATGAATCGACTGCCACCACGTGTGCCGTCAAAAGAAGCACCACAAGAGACGCCTTGTAAAGGAGCTCCGATGCCGGTTCTATGCCGCGAGAGACGCCGGCGGGTAGCCTCAGCATCATAAGCGTTAGGTGTAGCAGCATGCAGATCAGGAAGAGGCAAAAATTGGAGATGTCGTAATTGTTCCCATCATGGTCCGGATCTCCGAGCATCCCGAATACGCAGAGTATGAAGTGCGGTGCCAGGATTGCAACGATGTTGAACTTTTTGGGGATCGATCACTGTGGCTTTCGTGCCATTATTGTCATTACCAACATCACTCCTGATTTCTCTCTGCTGGTTTTTACCATTATTATTACCACCAGTCAAATGATTGTTGTGCCTCATGCACAGCACGCCGATGAAGGAAATTGCGGTCAAAGGAAAAACTGCTAGGCTGAGGTAGCCCAGGTTGATGCGGAGTAATGCCAAATAACATACGAGCACATCAATGGCTGTGCCAATGTAGATCTGGAAGTTAGCAGGCAACTTTTTAAGACCAGGTAATATCAGTAGCTTTCGACGGATCAGGTAAAATGTCTCCTGAATTAGCTTCACAAACACATTGCAGCCGATGAGACATGGAAACACCTCATCTGTTAGACACTCCTTATATGCATTGATGGCACGGGATGAATACTCCACTTGGAAACCCAGATAGCGCTCACAAAACGCCAACCATGAAAGTGCCACATCATGTAATCCCATTATTTATTTGCTTTAAAAAAAAGAACAACACAGAGAGAAAGGGTATCAGTAAACTCTTGTTTTCTATTATTTTGAAATAACTACGTACAGTACTATTATTGTTGGGAACAAATATACTACTAATGCACCTTTTCTATTATTCATAGATGGCATATATATAGCGAGTCCCAAACTTCCTAATCTACGGTTGAGGCTGAAGACTTCTATGCTGGACCTAGGCCTCCTGCTCTAGTAGTCTCTCCGACATGGTGCAGAGTTCGTAATGATCCCATTCTATGCACGGCACTTCGTACCCGACGTGTCACCGGACTTGGCAAATCTGGTGTGGTGCCTCGACTATGATGGCTTCGACAACATCGAAATCGCCATCGACACTCTCATCGGTGACTGCCTTGGTCGGGTCTTCGTCGTCGACTCGACGACGCTCCCCTAAAACCGAGGTTCCACGCGCGACTACTACCTCGACCAAGGCTACATCGCCCAACGCTGTTGGCTACGTCAGCGTCAGTAGAATGGCTTTCACCTTGTCTAAAGTCAAGGCGACACGCTCCTGCTATGCCTATGGAGGATGCCATCATGTTGGTTTCTACCTTTGGTAACTGCACTGCTCCGGTTGTCTGCGATGCTACCACTATGACTACGGAGGGTGTTTTGATATATTGAGGACATTATATAGAAGTTTTAAAAATCCTTTTTACTTCCATAAATTTTGTTAAATAATGTAATATATTTTGCCTTATGTAAAAAAAGATAAAAGTTATGGTTCCCAAAAGAAAAAAATCGGTCGTTTTTGTTTTGTAGAAAACATATTTTGAGAAAAAAATATATGCAGAGATACTGAACAGGTAAAATGCACGAGGGAGGATTTTTTGAAATTAGTTCAGAATTTCCAAGATATGGGTTTCCAAGCTTTTCATTGCAGCTACTCGCAGAGAGAGAGAGAGAGAGAGAGAGAGAGAGAGAGAGAGAGAGAGAGAGAGAGAGAGAGAGAGGTGGTTGCCAATTATTTCGAATTGAACACACACACTGGTTGCCGAACATTGTGCACCCCCACCGTTCTTGTCACAAAATAAGCGTCCAGAACACATGCCACCGAATGGAGAAGAAGAGAATTATTTCAGAAAATAACAACAGGAAGATCAACTATATGAACAACGTCTCGAGCACAAAATTAACAAGAAGGAAAAAAAAAATGCTCGACAGGGAGAATAATGCTTACCGCCGTGTGACTGTATGAAATACTTTTGCAGGACTCTGCTGACCATGTCGCTGCTGCGTGTTTGCCTGAACTTGGCCTGCCTGCATATATATAGGGCTTAGTGGACGGTAGAGCGCGGTTGCGTGTCCCTGCTTACTATGCATGCCGATTGACTTTTTGGCGGAGCGCAGTAGAGTGCCATATTTCCCAACCTCGCGCGCTGTCGATCGCCATATGGCGTTAATTTACACAGAGAAGACTTTGCCCTTTGCCCATCAATCAAAGAGCGCCCTGTTTGGAAACACCATATTTTGCTAAAACACGAAGATTTCTGTATCTTGTCTGTCCAATGGCGTCCCGTAGGTGGCGGCCAACGCGTCGATTAAGTGATCGAATGACCGAGACATGGTCAGTCGCTCATTACAGGAATGGCCAGATGCGCCGACGGCCGTGTGCTACGCCGACGGCCAAACGTCGGGGTCGTCGGCGTAGCACCGCACCAAGCCAGCCCAACTGGCCAGCCCTCGGCGTAGCCAAGCCGTCGGCGTAGTATACACTACACCGACGGTCACCCTCGGCGTAGTGGCGGCCCTCGGCGTAGCAAGCGGACGCGTGGCACATGCCGGGCAGCACGGACGACGCGCTAACGGTGCCGTCGGTTAGGCCGACGGCGACCCTCGGCATAGCATACGCCGACGGCCACCCTCGGCGTACCAGCAATGTACGCCGACGGTCACCCTCGGCGTAGCCTTTTCTATTTTTCATATATTTTGTATTTGCATCAATTATTTATATATTTTTTTATTAATTGGATAATTTCGTACCCTCTGAATAGCAGTCTACACGTCCACATGAAATGTCGTTGCGAATCTTCTCACACCCCGAGAAATTTCTATATGTTTGTAAGTGTTATTATCGCATGTGGTTCTCAATAGCACTCACCACGACCACATGAAGTGCTTGCATGTGTCCCTCCTCGCGTGCATGCGCTCTAACCTAGAGGCGAAGGTTCCGTACCCGTATGAGGGTGGAATCTCCCCGTCGAGGTGAAAACGGGTAGGATAGTGCCCCAACTTGTGAACCAACATGGTTTGACATCACCCTATGACCTAAACAAACACAAAACAAGAGAGAGCTACGCCGGGCTACCCCTGTCAGAGGAACGTCTAGGGGGGTAGACGATCCGAGTGTGCACAGAGATCAGGGTTTCGCCGGAGGAAGACCACTAGAACATTGGAATGAGATGAAAACTTGCATGTGCCCCTAGCATATGTGTGTGTGTGTGGGTGTGGTGAGAGGTTGGTATATATAGGTGCTTGCATGTGTCCCCCCTCGCATGCATGCGCTCTAACCTAGAGGCGAAGGTTCCGTACCCGTATAAGGGTGGAATCTCCCCGTCGAGGTGAAACCGGGTAGGATAGTGCCCCAACTTGTGAACCAACATGGTTTGACATCACCCTATGACCTAAACAAACACAAAACAAGAGAGAGCTACGCCGGGCTACCCCTGTCAGAGGAACGTCTAGGGGGGTAGACGATCCGAGTGTGCACATAGATCAGGGTTTCGCCGGAGGAAGACCACGAGAACATTGGAATGAGATGAAAACTTGCATGTGCCCCTAGCATATGTGTGTGTGTGGGTGTGGTGAGAGGTTGGTATATATAGGTGCTTGCATGTGTCCCCCCTCGCATGCATGCGCTCTAACCTAGAGGCGAAGGTTCCGTACCCGTATAAGGGTGGAATCTCCCCGTCGAGGTGAAACCGGGTAGGATAGTGCCCCAACTTGTGAACCAACATGGTTTGACATCACCCTATGACCTAAACAAACACAAAACAAGAGAGAGCTACGCCGGGCTACCCCTGTCAGAGGAACGTCTAGGGGGGTAGACAATCCGAGTGTGCACAGAGATCAGGGTTTCGCCGGAGGAAGACCACGAGAACATTGGAATGAGATGAAAACTTGCATGTGCCCCTAGCATATGTGTGTGTGTGGGTGTGGTGAGAGGTTGGTATATATAGGTGCTTGCATGTGTCCCCCCTCGCATGCATGCGCTCTAACCTAGAGGCGAAGGTTCCGTACCCGTATAAGGGTGGAATCTCCCCGTCGAGGTGAAACCGGGTAGGATAGTGCCCCAACTTGTGAACCAACATGGTTTGACATCACCCTATGACCTAAACAAACAAAAAACAAGAGAGAGCTACGCCGGGCTACCCCTGTCAGAGGAACGTCTAGGGGGGTAGACGATCCGAGTGTGCACAGAGATCAGGGTTTCGCCGGAGGAAGACCACGAGAACATTGGAATGAGATGAAAACTTGCATGTGCCCCTAGCATATGTGTGTGTGTGGGTGTGGTGAGAGGTTGGTATATATAGGTGCTTGCATGTGTCCCCCCTCGCGTGCATGCGATCTAACCTAGAGGCGAAGGTTCCGTACCCGTATAAGGGTGGAATCTCCCCGTCGAGGTGAAACCGGGTAGGATAGTGCCCCAACTTGTGAACCAACATGGTTTGACATCACCCTATGACCTAAACAAACAAAAAACAAGAGAGAGCTACGCCGGGCTACCCCTGTCAGAGGAACGTCTAGGGGGGTAGACGATCCGAGTGTGCACAGAGATCAGGGTTTCGCCGGAGGAAGACCACGAGAACATTGGAATGAGATGAAAACTTGCATGTGCCCCTAGCATATGTGTGTGTGTGGGTGTGGTGAGAGGTTGGTATATATAGGTGCTTGCATGTGTCCCCCCTCGCGTGCATGCGATCTAACCTAGAGGCGAAGGTTCCGTACCCGTATAAGGGTGGAATCTCCCCGTCGAGGTGAAACCGGGTAGGATAGTGCCCCAACTTGTGAACCAACATGGTTTGACATCACCCTATGACCTACACAAACACAAAACAAGAGAGAGCTACGCCGGGCTACCCCTGTCAGAGGAACGTCTAGGGGGGTAGACGATCCGAGTGTGCACAGAGATCAGGGTTTCGCCGGAGGAAGACCACGAGAACATTGGAATGAGATGAAAACTTGCATGTGCCCCTAGCATATGTGTGTGTGTGGGTGTGGTGAGAGGTTGGTATATATAGGTGCTTGCATGTGTCCCCCCTCGCATGCATGCGCTCTAACCTAGAGGCGAAGGTTCCGTACCCGTATAAGGGTGGAATCTCCCCGTCGAGGTGAAACCGGGTAGGATAGTGCCCCAACTTGTGAACCAACATGGTTTGACATCACCCTATGACCTAAACAAACACAAAACAAGAGAGAGCTACGCCGGGCTACCCCTGTCAGAGGAACGTCTAGGGGGGTAGACGATCCGAGTGTGCACATAGATCAGGGTTTCGCCGGAGGAAGACCACGAGAACATTGGAATGAGATGAAAACTTGCATGTGCCCCTAGCATATGTGTGTGTGTGGGTGTGGTGAGAGGTTGGTATATATAGGTGCTTGCATGTGTCCCCCCTTGCATGCATGCGCTCTAACCTAGAGGCGAAGGTTCCGTACCCGTATAAGGGTGGAATCTCCCCGTCGAGGTGAAACCGGGTAGGATAGTGCCCCAACTTGTGAACCAACATGGTTTGACATCACCCTATGACCTAAACAAACACAAAACAAGAGAGAGCTACGCCGGGCTACCCCTGTCAGAGGAACGTCTAGGGGGGTAGACGATCCGAGTGTGCACAGAGATCAGGGTTTCGCCGGAGGAAGACCACTAGAACATTGGAATGAGATGAAAACTTGCATGTGCCCCTAGCATATGTGTGTGTGTGTGGGTGTGGTGAGAGGTTGGTATATATAGGTGCTTGCATGTGTCCCCCCTCGCATGCATGCGCTCTAACCTAGAGGCGAAGGTTCCGTACCCGTATAAGGGTGGAATCTCCCCGTCGAGGTGAAACCGGGTAGGATAGTGCCCCAACTTGTGAACCAACATGGTTTGACATAACCCTATGACCTAAACAAACACAAAACAAGAGAGAGCTACGCCGGGCTACCCCTGTCAGAGGAACGTCTAGGGGGGTAGACGATCCGAGTGTGCACAGAGATCAGGGTTTCGCCGGAGGAAGACCACGAGAACATTGGAATGAGATGAAAACTTGCATGTGCCCCTAGCATATGTGTGTGTGTGGGTGTGGTGATAGGTTGGTATATATAGGTGCTTGCATGTGTCTCCCCTCGCATGCATGCGCTCTAACCTAGAGGCGAAGGTTCCGTACCCGTATAAGGGTGGAATCTCCCCGTCGAGGTGAAACCGGGTAGGATAGTGCCCCAACTTGTGAACCAACATGGTTTGACATCACCCTATGACCTAAACAAACACAAAACAAGAGAGAGCTACGCCGGGCTACCCCTGTCAGAGGAACGTCTAGCGGGGTAGACGATCCGAGTGTGCACAGAGATCAGGGTTTCGCCGGAGGAAGACCACGAGAACATTGGAATGAGATGAAAACTTGCATGTGCCCCTAGCATATGTGTGTGTGTGTGGGTGTGGTGAGAGGTTGGTATATATAGGTGCTTGCATGTGTCCCCCCTCGCATGCATGCGCTCTAACCTAGAGGCGAAGGTTCCGTACCCGTATAAGGGTGGAATCTCCCCGTCGAGGTGAAACCGGGTAGGATAGTGCCCCAACTTGTGAACCAACATGGTTTGACATAACCCTATGACCTAAACAAACACAAAACAAGAGAGAGCTACGCCAGGCTACCCCTGTCAGAGGAACGTCTAGGGGGGTAGACGATCCGAGTGTGCACAGAGATCAGGGTTTCGCCGGAGGAAGACCACGAGAACATTGGAATGAGATGAAAACTTGCATGTGCCCCTAGCATATGTGTGTGTGTGTGGGTGTGGTGAGAGGTTGGTATATATAGGTGCTTGCATGTGTCCCCCCTCGCATGCATGCGCTCTAACCTAGAGGCGAAGGTTCCGTACCCGTATAAGGGTGGAATCTCCCCGTCGAGGTGAAACCGGGTAGGATAGTGCCCCAACTTGTGAACCAACATGGTTTGACATCACCCTATGACCTAAACAAACACAAAACAAGAGAGAGCTACGCCGGGCTACCCCTGTCACAGGAACGTCTAGGGGGGTAGACGATCCGAGTGTGCACAGAGATCAGGGTTTCGCCGGAGGAAGACCACGAGAACATTGGAATGAGATGAAAACTTGCATGTGCCCCTAGCATATGTGTGTGTGTGGGTGTGGTGAGAGGTTGGTATATATAGGTGCTTGCATGTGTCCCCGCTCGCATGCATGCGCTCTAACCTAGAGGCGAAGGTTCCGTACCCGTATAAGGGTGGAATCTCCCCGTCGAGGTGAAACCGGGTAGGATAGTGCCCCAACTTGTGAACCAACATGGTTTGACATCACCCTATGACCTAAACAAACACAAAACAAGAGAGAGCTATGCCGGGCTACCCCTGTCAGAGGAACGTCTAGGGGGGTAGACGATCCGAGTGTGCACATAGATCAGGGTTTCACCGGAGGAAGACCACGAGAACATTGGAATGAGATGAAAACTTGCATGTGCCCCTAGCATATGTGTGTGTGTGGGTGTGGTGAGAGGTTGGTATATATAGGTGCTTGCATGTGTCCCCCCTCGCGTGCATGCGCTCTAACCTAGAGGCGAAGGTTCCGTACCCGTATAAGGGTGGAATCTCCCCGTCGAGGTGAAACCGGGTAGGATAGTGCCCCAACTTGTGAACCAACATGGTTTGACATCACCCTATGACCTAAACAAACACAAAACAAGAGAGAGCTACGCCGGGCTACCTCTGTCAGAGGAACGTCTAGGGGGGTAGACGATCCGAGTGTGCACAGAGATCAGGGTTTCGCCGGAGGAAGACCACGAGAACATTGGAATGAGATGAAAACTTGCATGTGCCCCTAGAATATGTGTGTGTGTGGGTGTGGTGAGAGGTTGGTATATATAGGTGCTTGTATGTGTCCCCCCTCGCGTGCATGCCCTCTAACCTAGAGGCGAAGGTTCCGTACCCGTATAAGGGTGGAATCTCCCCGTCGAGGTGAAACCGGGTAGGATAGTGCCCCAACTTGTGAACCAACATGGTTTGACATCACCCTATGACCTAAACAAACACAAACCAAGAGAGAGCTACGCCGGTCTACCCCTGTCAGAGGAACGTCTAGGGGGGTAGACGATCCGAGTGTGCACAGAGATCAGGGTTTCGCCGGAGGAAGACCACGAGAACATTGGAATGAGATGAAAACTTGCATGTGCCCCTAGCATATGTGTGTGTGTGGGTGTGGTGAGAGGTTGGTATATATAGGTGCTTGCATGTGTCCCCCCTCGCGTGCATGCGCTCTAACCTAGAGGCGAAGGTTCCGTACCCGTATAAGGGTGGAATCTCCCCGTCGAGGTGAAACCGGGTAGGATAGTGCCCCAACTTGTGAACCAACATGGTTTGACATCACCCTATGACCTAAAAAAACACAAAACAAGAGAGAGCTACGCCGGGCTACCCCTGTCAGAGGAACGTCTAGGGGGGTAGACGATCCGAGTGTGCACAGAGATCAGGGTTTCGCCGGAGGAAGACCACGAGAACATTGGAATGAGATGAAAACTTGCATGTGACCCTAGCATATGTGTGTGTGTGGGTGTGGTGAGAGGTTGGTATATATAGGTGCTTGCATGTGTCCCCCCTCGCGTGCATGCGCTCTAACCTAGAGGCGAAGGTTCCGTACCCGTATAAGGGTGGAATCTCCCCGTCGAGGTGAAACCGGGTAGGATAGTGCCCCAACTTGTGAACCAACATGGTTTGACATCACCCTATGACCTAAACAAACACAAAACAAGAGAGAGCTACGCCGGGCTACCTCTGTCAGAGGAACGTCTAGGGGGGTAGACGATCCGAGTGTGCACAGAGATCAGGGTTTCGCCGGAGGAAGACCACGAGAACATTGGAATGAGATGAAAACTTGCATGTGCCCCTAGAATATGTGTGTGTGTGTGGGTGTGGTGAGAGGTTGGTATATATAGGTGCTTGCATGTGTCCCCCCTCGCGTGCATGCGCTCTAACCTAGAGGCGAAGGTTCCGTACCCGTATAAGGGTGGAATCTCCCCGTCGAGGTGAAACCAGGTAGGATAGTGCCCCAACTTGTGAACCAACATGGTTTGACATCACCCTATGACCTAAACAAACACAAAACAAGAGAGAGCTACGCCGGGCTACCCCTGTCAGAGGAACGTCTAGGGGGGTAGACGATCCGAGTGTGCACAGAGATCAGGGTTTCGCCGGAGGAAGACCACGAGAACATTGGAATGAGATGAAAACTTGCATGTGCCCCTAGCATATGTGTGTGTGTGGGTGTGGTGAGAGGTTGGTATATATAGGTGCTTGCATGTGTCCCCGCTCGCATGCATGCGCTCTAACCTAGAGGCGAAGGTTCCGTACCCGTATAAGGGTGGAATCTCCCCGTCGAGGTGAAACCGGGTAGGATAGTGCCCCAACTTGTGAACCAACATGGTTTGACATCACCCTATGACCTAAACAAACACAAAACAAGATAGAGCTATGCCGGGCTACCCCTGTCAGAGGAACGTCTAGGGGGGTAGACGATCCGAGTGTGCACATAGATCAGGGTTTCGCCGGAGGAAGACCACGAGAACATTGGAATGAGATGAAAACTTGCATGTGCCCCTAGCATATGTGTGTGTGTGGGTGTGGTGAGAGGTTGGTATATATAGGTGCTTGCATGTGTCCCCCCTCGCGTGCATGCGCTCTAACCTAGAGGCGAAGGTTCCGTACCCGTATAAGGGTGGAATCTCCCCGTCGAGGTGAAACCGGGTAGGATAGTGCCCCAACTTGTGAACCAACATGGTTTGACATCACCCTATGACCTAAACAAACACAAAACAAGAGAGAGCTACGCCGGGCTACCTCTGTCAGAGGAACGTCTAGGGGGGTAGACGATCCGAGTGTGCACAGAGATCAGGGTTTCGCCGGAGGAAGACCACGAGAACATTGGAATGACATGAAAACTTGCATGTGCCCCTAGCATATGTGTGTGTGTGGGTGTGGTGAGAGGTTGGTATATATAGGTGCTTGTATGTGTCCCCCCTCGCATGCATGCCCTCTAACCTAGAGGCGAAGGTTCCGTACCCGTATAAGGGTGGAATCTCCCCGTCGAGGTGAAACCGGGTAGGATAGTGCCCCAACTTGTGAACCAACATGGTTTGACATCACCCTATGACCTAAACAAACACAAACCAAGAGAGAGCTACGCCGGTCTACCCCTGTCAGAGGAACGTCTAGGGGGGTAGACGATCCGAGTGTGCACAGAGATCAGGGTTTCGCCGGAGGAAGACCACGAGAACATTGGAATGAGATGAAAACTTGCATGTGCCCCTAGCATATGTGTGTGTGTGGGTGTGGTGAGAGGTTGGTATATATAGGTGCTTGCATGTGTCCCCCCTCGCGTGCATGCGCTCTAACCTAGAGGCGAAGGTTCCGTACCCGTATAAGGGTGGAATCTCCCCGTCGAGGTGAAACCGGGTAGGATAGTGCCCCAACTTGTGAACCAACATGGTTTGACATCACCCTATGACCTAAACAAACACAAAACAAGAGAGAGCTACGCCGGTCTACCCCTGTCAGAGGAACGTCTAGGGGGGTAGACGATCCGAGTGTGCACAGAGATCAGGGTTTCGCCGGAGGAAGACCACGAGAACATTGGAATGAGATGAAAACTTGCATGTGCCCCTAGCATATGTGTGTGTGTGGGTGTGGTGAGAGGTTGGTATATATAGGTGCTTGCATGTGTCCCCCCTCGCGTGCATGCGCTCTAACCTAGAGGCGAAGGTTCCGTACCCGTATAAGGGTGGAATCTCCCCGTCGAGGTGAAACCGGGTAGGATAGTGCCCCAACTTGTGAACCAACATGGTTTGACATCACCCTATGACCTAAACAAACACAAAACAAGAGAGAGCTACGCCGGGCTACCCCTGTCAGAGGAACGTCTAGGGGGGTAGACGATCCGAGTGTGCACAGAGATCAGGGTTTCGCCGGAGGAAGACCACGAGAACATTGGAATGAGATGAAAACTTGCATGTGCCCCTAGCATATGTGTGTGTGTGGGTGTGGTGAGAGGTTGGTATATATAGGTGCTTGAATGTGTCCCCCCTCGCATGCATGCGCTCTAACCTAGAGGCGAAGTTTCCGTACCCGTATAAGGGTGGAATCTCCCCGTCGAGGTGAAACCGGGTAGGATAGTGCCCCAACTTGTGAACCAACATGGTTTGACATCACCCTATGACCTAAACAAACACAAAACAAGAGAGAGCTACGCCGGGCTACCCCTGTCAGAGGAACGTCTAGGGGGGTAGACGATCCGAGTGTGCACAGAGATCAGGGTTTTGCCGGAGGAAGACCATGAGAACATTGGAATGAGATGAAAACTTGCATGTGCCCCTAGCATATGTGTGTGTGTGGGTGTGGTGAGAGGTTGGTATATATAGGTGCTTGCATGTGTCCCCCCTCGCATGCATGCGCTCTAACCTAGAGGCGAAGGTTCCGTACCCGTATAAGGGTGGAATCTCCCCGTCGAGGTGAAACCGGGTAGGATAGTGCCCCAACTTGTGAACCAACATGGTTTGACATCACCCTATGACCTAAACAAACACAAAACAAGATAGAGCTACGCCGGGCTACCCCTGTCAGAGGAACGTCTAGGGGGGTAGACGATCCGAGTGTGCACAGAGATCAGGGTTTCGCCGGAGGAAGACCACGAGAACATTGGAATGAGATGAAAACTTGCATGTGCCCCTAGCATATGTGTGTGTGGGTGTGGTGAGAGGTTGGTATATATAGGTGCTTGCATGTGTCCCCCCTCGCATGCATGCGCTCTAACCTAGAGGCGAAGGTTCCGTACCCGTATAAGGGTGGAATCTCCCCGTCGAGGTGAAACCGGGTAGGATAGTGCCCCAACTTGTGAACCAACATGGTTTGACATCACCCTATGACCTAAACAAACACAAAACAAGAGAGAGCTACGCCGGGCTACCCCTGTCAGAGGAACGTCTAGGGGGGTAGACGATCCGAGTGTGCACAGAGATCAGGGTTTCGCCGGAGGAAGACCACGAGAACATTGGAATGAGATGAAAACTTGCATGTGCCCCTAGCATATGTGTGTGTGTGGGTGTGGTGAGAGGTTGGTATATATAGGTGCTTGCATGTGTCCCCCCTCGCATGCATGTGCTCTAACCTAGAGGCGAAGGTTCCGTACCCGTATAAGGGTGGAATCTCCCCGTCGAGGTGAAACCGGGTAGGATAGTGCCCCAACTTGTGAACCAACATGGTTTGACATCACCCTATGACCTAAACAAACACAAAACAAGAGAGAGCTACGCCGGGCTACCCCTGTCAGAGGAACGTCTAGGGGGGTAGACGATCCGAGTGTGCACAGAGATCAGGGTTTCGCCGGAGGAAGACCACGAGAACATTGGAATGAGATGAAAACTTGCATGTGCCCCTAGCATATGTGTGTGTGTGGGTGTGGTGAGAGGTTGGTATATATAGGTGCTTGCATGTGTCCCCCCTCGCATGCATGCGCTCTAACCTAGAGGCGAAGGTTCCGTACCCGTATAAGGGTGGAATCTCCCCGTCGAGGTGAAACCGGGTAGGATAGTGCCCCAACTTGTGAACCAACATGGTTTGACATCACCCTATGACCTAAACAAACACAAAACAAGAGAGAGCTACGCCGGGCTACCCCTGTCAGAGGAACGTCTAGGGGGGTAGACGATCCGAGTGTGCACAGAGATCAGGGTTTCGCCGGAGGAAGACCACGAGAACATTGGAATGAGATGAAAACTTGCATGTGCCCCTAGCATATGTGTGTGTGTGTGGGTGTGGTGAGAGGTTGGTATATATAGGTGCTTGCATGTGTCCCCCCTCGCATGCATGCGCTCTAACCTAGAGGCGAAGGTTCCGTACCCGTATAAGGGTGGAATCTCCCCGTCGAGGTGAAACCGGGTAGGATAGTGCCCCAACTTGTGAACCAACATGGTTTGACATCACCCTATGACCTAAACAAACACAAAACAAGAGAGAGCTACGCCGGGCTACCCCTGTCAGAGGAACGTCTAGGGGGGTAGACGATCCGAGTGTGCACAGAGATCAGGGTTTCGCCGGAGGAAGACCACGAGAACATTGGAGTGAGATGAAAACTTGCATGTGCCCCTAGCATATGTGTGTGTGGGTGTGGTGAGAGGTTGGTATATATAGGTGCTTGCATGTGTCCCCCCTCGCATGCATGCGCTCTAACCTAGAGGCGAAGGTTCCGTACCCGTATAAGGGTGGAATCTCCCCGTCGAGGTGAAACCGGGTAGGATAGTGCACCAACTTGTGAACCAACATGGTTTGACATCACCCTATGACCTAAACAAACACAAAACAAGAGAGAGCTACGCCGGGCTACCCCTGTCAGAGGAACGTCTAGGGGGGTAGACGATCCGAGTGTGCACAGAGATCAGGGTTTCGCCGGAGGAAGACCACGAGAACATTGGAATGAGATGAAAACTTGCATGTGCCCCTAGAATATGTGTGTGTGTGGGTGTGGTGAGAGGTTGGTATATATAGGTGCTTGCATGTGTCCCCCCTCGCATGCATGTGCTCTAACCTAGAGGCGAAGGTTCCGTACCCGTATAAGGGTGGAATCTCCCCGTCGAGGTGAAACCGGGTAGGATAGTGCCCCAACTTGTGAACCAACATGGTTTTACATCACCCTATGACCTAAACAAACACAAAACAAGAGAGAGCTACGCCGGGCTACCCCTGTCAGAGGAACGTCTAGGGGGGTAGACGATCCGAGTGTGCACAGAGATCAGGGTTTCGCCGGAGGAAGACCACGAGAACATTGGAATGAGATGAAAACTTGCATGTGCCCCTAGCATATGTGTGTGTGTGGGTGTGGTGAGAGGTTGGTATATATAGGTGCTTGCATGTGTCCCCCCTCGCATGCATGCGCTCTAACCTAGAGGCGAAGGTTCCGTACCCGTATAAGGGTGGAATCTCCCCGTCGAGGTGAAACCGGGTAGGATAGTGCCCCAACTTGTGAACCAACATGGTTTGACATCACCCTATGACCTAAACAAACACAAAACAAGAGAGAGCTACGCCGGGCTACCCCTGTCAGAGGAACGTCTAGGGGGGTAGACGATCCGAGTGTGCACAGAGATCAGGGTTTCGCCGGAGGAAGACCACGAGAACATTGGAATGAGATGAAAACTTGCATGTGCCCCTAGCATATGTGTGTGTGTGTGGGTGTGGTGAGAGGTTGGTATATATAGGTGCTTGCATGTGTCCCCCCTCGCATGCATGCGCTCTAACCTAGAGGCGAAGGTTCCGTACCCGTATAAGGGTGGAATCTCCCCGTCGAGGTGAAACCGGGTAGGATAGTGCCCCAACTTGTGAACCAACATGGTTTGACATCACCCTATGACCTAAACAAACACAAAACAAGAGAGAGCTACGCCGGTCTACCCCTGTCAGATGAACGTCTAGGGGGGTAGACGATCCGAGTGTGCACAGAGATCAGGGTTTCGCCGGAGGAAGACCACGAGAACATTGGAATGAGATGAAAACTTGCATGTGCCCCTAGCATATGTGTGTGTGTGTGGGTGTGGTGAGAGGTTGGTATATATAGGTGCTTGCATGTGTCCCCCCTCGCGTGCATGCGCTCTAACCTAGAGGCGAAGGTTCCGTACCCGTATAAGGGTGGAATCTCCCCGTCGAGGTGAAACCGGGTAGGATAGTGCCCCAACTTGTGAACCAACATGGTTTGACATCACCCTATGACCTAAACAAACACAAAAAAAAAGAGAGCTACACCGGGCTACCCCTGTCAGAGGAACGTCTAGGGGGGTAGACGATCCGAGTGTGCACAGAGATCAGGGTTTCGCCGGAGGAAGACCACGAGAACATTGGAATGAGATAAAAACTTGCATGTGCCCCTAGCATATGTGTGTGTGTGGGTGTGGTGAGAGGTTGGTATATATAGGTGCTTGCATGTGTCCCCCCTCGCATGCATGCGCTCTAACCTAGAGGCGAAGGTTCCGTACCCGTATAAGGGTGGAATCTCCCCGTCGAGGTGAAACCGGGTAGGATAGTGCCCCAACTTGTGAACCAACATGGTTTGACATCACCCTATGACCTAGGCGTCATCCCGACCATAAGCGTTACGCGACTTAATATGCATTATTGGTCTCGCATATTTTGGACCGTAACGCTTATGGCTTTTATCGGGCAGTCGGCGGATTCGTAGTTGGGTTTGGTTCTCCCTGGCTCTACCTCGATTCGAGACAGGATTTCGGTGGCGCCTCCTCGTTGTTCTCCGGATGCACATCCTCTTGGCTTTTTGTCGAGACGTGTATCGGGAGAGCAGCGGGGAGGTGCTGCCGAAATTCTGCTTGGATCGGGGTAGAACCAGGGAGAACTTACCCAATCTACGGATCCGGCGGCTGGTTAGGACCCTCTTTTCCTATTGGACATGTAGGTTTATGAATGCGTAAAAATATGAAGCATTTAATCTCCTGTTTGATATAAAATGTTATATTTGTTGTTTGTCTCCCAACAAAGCAGAAGAGGATGGCTGATAATGGGTGGATGTACAGTGGCCGTATTAGTGCGACTAATAAAACAGACGATTGGGTACGGAACACTCATTTGTTAGTGAATGAGTTAGCGCGTGGTTCGAAGGCAATGGTTCGGGCACTTTGTCCCTGCGCTCATTGCACTAAGCGTCATCGTCAGGGAAAGGATGACATGTACAAACACCTTCTGCAATATGGGTACATGTCTAACTATGTCACGCAAGTCGACTTTGCTCGGTACGAACGTGACAGAGGTGAGGTGATGCGTCAGCGGCTCAATGGCAATGAGCACGATGGGATTAGAAACATGCTAGATGATCTTATCGAAGCCGACCAGCCGAATTCGCCACCTCCACGGGAGGAATCACCAGAACCGGAGGAACCGCTAGAACCGGAGGAACCGGAGCCAACCGCGAAGGCCTTCCATGATATGATGGCCGCGGCTAAGAGGCCTCTGTACGAGGGTGCAAAGATTTCTCAGCTCGATGCCATCTCTCAGTGTCTAGCCGACAAGTGCCAGTACTCCGCCACCCGTTCTCACTTTGAAGCTAATCTGAGAACATGTGGTAACATGTTGCCCGAAGGGCATTGTCTGCCTAAAACCTTTCACGAAACAAAGAAACTCATGAAGGAGCTCAACATGGATTATGAAAAGATAGATTGTTGTCCAAAAGGCTGCCTTTTGTTTTGGAAACAGTTTGAGGGTGACAAGTACTGCTCCATTTGTAAGGCCTCTAGATATGAAGAGATAAAGGGGAAGGATGGTCAGGTGAGGCAGTCGAAGGTCGGTAAGAAGATACTTCGGTATCTCCCATTCATAAAAAGAATCCAGCGGGTTTACTTGAGCGAGGAGACTGCCAAACAGATGACGTGGCACAAGAAGGGGAAAAGATACGAGGACGGGCACGGACGGAAGAAGATGGGACATCCATCTGATGGTAAGGCATGGAAGAACTTCGATGACAAATACCCTCGGTGGGCAGGAGAGGCTCGGAATGTTAGAATTGCGATAGCAACAGATGGCTTCAACCCATATGGTATGTCGACGGCCTCGTACAGCTGCTGGCCGGTGTATGCTATTCCGCTCAATCTCCCTCCCGGAGTATTAATGCAACGGAAGACCATGTTTTTGTCGCTGATAATTCCAGGACCTGAGTATCCGGGGAAGAACTTGAGTGTCTACATGCAGCCGATTGTGGATGATTTGAACCACTCTTGGATACACGGGACGTTGACATACGACCGAGCATCAAAGAGAAACTTTTTGATGAAAGTTTGGTTACAATATACTATGCATGACATGCCCGGGTACGCCCTAACGTGCGGATGGTGTACAGCTGGTAAGTGGCCATGCCCAGTGTGCAGGCACCGACTTGAGTTCCTTTGGCTAAAGTCGGGTCGCAAATATGTTGCGTTTGACACGAATCGACAGTACCTCAAAAGAAATCATTCGTTCAGAGAAGATAGAAAGAACTTCAAGAAGGGCAAAGTTGTGCATGAAGTAAAAGAGGTACCAAAGTTCGAGGGTGCAGTTGTTGATGCCGAGATACGTGCTCTCGTGCCCGCGGCGCCGGGAACTGGCCATCAATTTGCGGGATATGGTGTAACGCATAATTGGACTCACGTGGCAGCCTTAACGAATCTCGTGTATTACAAGGACCTCGAACTTCCCCATAACATCGATGTGATGCACACCGAAATGAATGTCGGGGAGTCCCTTTTTCACACAGTCCTGAACATTCCTGGGAAGTCAAAGGATAATGTCAAGGCTAGAGTTGATGTTGAGAAGCTTTGTGATAGGAAGAGATTACACATGCAGCCTCCTACTATCCGTCGAAAGAATTGGTTCAAGCCGCATGCCTACTACTGCCTTGATAATGTCCAAAAGAAGGAGTCATTTAGGTGGCTCAAATACGTCGTGATGTTTCCTGACGGTTATTGTTCGAATATAAGTAAGGGAGTCAATCTTTTGACGGGACAAGTCAACGGGCTCAAGAGTCACGACTATCATATATGGATTGAGCGGCTGATGCCGGTGATGGTTCGAGGGTATCTCCCCGAAAAAGTATGGCGAGTGCTTGCGGAGTTGAGCCATTTCTTCCGCACCCTCTGTGCTAAGCAGATATGTCCTCTGGTGATTGAGAAGCTGCAAGTTCAGGTGCCGGAGTTGCTATGCAATTTGGAGATGATCTTTCCGCCAGGCTTCTTTACTCCGATGGCACATCTCATTGTGCACCTCGCAAACGAGGCACTATTGGGGGGGCCGGTGCAATTTCGTTGGCAATTTTGTATTGAGAGAGAGTTTAAGTATATTCGAAAGATAACTGGAAACAAAGCCAAGATTGAAGCATGCATAGCTGAAGCAACATGCCTTCGGGAGATGGCAGACGCCGCGACAACCTACTGGCCCGATGATGTTCCCACTATGCATAACCCGGTCTCTCGTTACAATGTCGACCTGCCTAAGAATGACCCCAATCTCGAACTATTCCAATTTCCCGATGGCAAGGCCGGTAAAGGACTAAAATATAGGTTATCGAAGGAAGAGAAGGATTGCATAATGCTCTATGTGCTTATGAACATGAAGGAAGTGGTCGATTTCATTAGGTAAAATGGTGAACACCCTATTTCTCTATGCAGCTAGTAACTCGGTCTCCGTCTAATGCTTATTTTCTCCTTCTTAGCGATTTCACGGATGAACAGTGGCCGGGACCGACTGATCCCTCTCCCATGGAGTTGGACACTCTACTGAAAGAGGGTGCTCCCGGAAATAAAAAAAACTTTGTGTCCTGGTTTATGGAAAAAGTAATTTCTAACCTGTCCCTCTTACCTTGCAATATGTGACTTGTCGCTCTTATTCCACGTAACTACTGAACGCAACAAATTCCTCTTGTACCTGTAGGGAGCTGATCCCAACTTTGAGATGTCAGATGAGCTGAAATGTGTTTCCCAAGGTTGTAACAGTGTCGTCATGAAGTATGAGAAGTATGATGTGAATGGGTTTCGCTTCCATACAGAGACGCACCAGAAAGGGCGACCGAATGCAAAAACGGTAAATACTGGGGTGTTCACCAAAGGAGCCGATTCCCTTGATTACTACGGAAGGTTAGAGAATGTATACGAGCTGACCTTCAATCGTACGAATGTCGAACTCAATCTTGTTGTGTTCAAGTGCCACTGGTTTGACCCAAGGGGTGGACTGAGAAGTACCCCTTCCATTGGGTTAGTTGAAGTTAGGCCTTCAACCACCTATAGCGGAGCCGACGTCTTTGTTGTTGCTCACCAAGCCAACCAAGTTTATTATTTGCCCTACCCATGCCAGAAAGCGGAACTCCAGGGCTAGGAAGTCGTGTTCCAGGTATCGCCACATGGTAACCTACCGATTCCCTCCGAGGACGATTACAACAACATTAACCCTTTAACGTACGAGGGAATTTTCTATCAAGAGCAAGAGGACTTCGGACACTTTGATTTAGAACCGGTTGATCTTGAGGACCTTGGGAATGATGTAGAAACTCGGGGTGAGTCAGTGGTGAATCTACATGACATAAGTATGCTCGAGAAGCTCCATACCGAGAATGACAACGATGATGAGCCTACACCCTTCGATGAGAATCCAGATTTCTACTCAAAAGATAGTGATAGTGAGAATGAGAATTAGAATGAAAATGATAGTGAGTATTTATTTTTTAATGCATTTTATTTTGTCTTTGTGCTTAACTGTTTTCTTAATTGCATTATGCCTTTATTCTTTGTGTATACATTTTATTATGTCTTTGTGCTTAACTGTTTTCTCTTACTTAATGCAGGTGATTGAACAATATGAGCAGCGGCAAGGCAACCAGTTCGTCCTTGCTTAATGCGCTGAAGCAGCGCAAGAAAAGTGCTACACGGAGTGGGAGACAGCCAAATCCCAATCCGCGTTACCCCGATCTTGCTCCTGCTGGCGGAGGACGGGGTCGAGGCCGAGGTCGAGGAGGACGAGGACGAGGTGCCACGGGAGGAGGCGTGGACTTTGACCCACCACCCTCTGCTTCTGGCGACGTGGCTCCTGAGTTGTTCCTGACAGAGCAGCCTTTCAGGGCCGAGAGGGAGGCAGAGTCCGAGAGGGAGGCAGAGTCTGAGAGGGAGGCGAGGACCGAGAGGGAGGCGGGGACCGATACGGAGGCGGACACTAGCCGCGAGTTGGTGGGGCCGAAGAAATTGCGGAATCGTGGGGAATCGGGAGTCCCTGACGAGAAGTTTGAGCCTAGGACTCAGGAGGCGAAAGCCCTTATTATTCCAGATGGCCTTGAGTAAGTGTACTAATTTGGCAATTTAAAACATTTTATTTCATGTTGGTCATAAATAATTATTGTGTACTAATGTTTATTATTGTGCAGCAATTGGACATTTCCTCCGGGGACGAAGCCTCGCCTTCCTAACAGCCTTGTTGGAGCTCTGATTAGGAAGTTCTGGCCGGGCTATCACATTACCCATGAGGGTGACAGGAAGCTAGCTACCACTTGGGCGGACTACCAGACTACCCGTGTCCCGGGCTTTCCGACAGCTGCTGATGCTGTCATCACCAAGTTTTGGGTAAGGCATATTTCTCGAGTTATGTTCATACTTGATGACCCCACCGTGCTAACTCATGACTCTTATGCATGATTGAAGTGCTTTTACCGTGTGGCCGAGGAGGACCAGGAGAAGGCGCAGAGGACTTTGCTTGGGGCTTGTGTGAAGTTGACCCCCCAGGTGTGGTACAACCAGAAGGTCACGGCCGCTAGCCACTTCTGGGCTGACAGGGGCGTGAGGGTCAGGAAGGAAGACATTGTCGGTAGGAACCCTAATCCTGAGTACTCGATGACGCCAGAAGAGTACATGTCGGTGAGTAAAATGTCAATGAGATTCTACATTGCTTCTAAGTTGCCATTGCATTGTCTGGAGTTGAGTATTGCATTTTCAGGTTATCCCCGATTGGGCCGAGCCGCATCGACTCGCATGGGAGGAGCTGGTTAGGACGAGGTGGCTCAGAGAAGACGAGGAGTTTGCAGCCTTGTCGAGGCGGAACGCGGATAACCGAGGCGATGGTGGAACGCACTGCGAGGGAAACCGCAACTTTGACCGCTTCAAGGGGAAGGTGGTACGTATATACATGGAACGACCTGCGTGCATTTCTGCTTATGTTTGTACTTCATATGCATACTATTTTCTTTTCGCGATACAGGTGGCCGAGGCACAACCCGGGGAGGTGATTCATGACGTCGCCGTCTATGAGATGATGCGGCGAAAGAAGCCCAATTACTCGGAGCCTCAACCCTCGTTGCCCGTGTACTTCGGCACTGCCCAGAACGACTTGGGGAACTACAGCACGATGGTGAAGGCTCGTCACCCCCAAGTGGATGACCCCATTCACGCGGAGATCGACGAGGAGTCGCTGGTCCTGTCGGGGCACGGATTGCAGCATGGACGCCTCAAGATTCTGAATAAGAAGGTCAAGCCTACCCTCAACACGAGCTTCAGCCGTCTCAAGGCTACCTACCCTGCCGACGGCCCCCCTATCCCGCCTCGTGGCCAGCCTCGTCGCTCCGCCGAGGATGTAAGTTTTTCTCGTTTTCATCATCTTTATGACTTTTGTTCCTGCATGGCTAACCGCTGACGAGATTCCTTGTATTTGAAATTGTAGCCTGAGTTAGACGCGGCCTACGATGCCGCTTATGAGGAATATCAGGTGGCCTTTCGGCAGCATCAGGAGGCGAATGCGATCTATATGCAATACGTAAATGTAAGTCCGAACCTTTATTTTTTGCAAAAGATACAAGTCCCACTTCCCCCCGTTTGTTGTACTACGGCCTGACTTCTAAACTATCTTGCAGGCCATGATGGTGAATATTCAAACTGGCCAGAATAGAGATTTAGGGCCCGTGCCTCCCATGCCAGGTCCGATGCCATTTTGGCAATCAAAGGAAAGCTTCGCTAGGACCTACTACACATCGACACCGGTAAGTTCTTTGCGAACCCACTGGTTATCGCTTTACTTTGCCTCGCAAGTTGCTAACATGTAGGCAACATGTAGGGAACGGGAGCTTCTGGGAACCGGCACTTTGGCCACGCCTCACCGGATGGGCGTCAGATCACACCGCTTCATGACGATGGTCCATCTCCTGGCCATTCTGCAGGTGGTTCTCCCGAGCTTCACACTTCTCCTACTCCCTCGCCAGGTGGCTCTTCTGCTGCTTCTACTGGACGCAACCCTCGGCAGAGGTCGCCACTTTTCACCAGGGGAGATCTCGGGTACACCCCCTCTCCTCCAGAGTTGTAGGCATGTGTGATGATATCGATGATCTTGTATGACTAATGTATGGATGATCTTGTATGACTGATGTTGATACATGTATGGCATATGTGATCTTGTTTCAATTGGTGTGGAATATATATTGCATGGATGTATGGATGATGTATGGATGTATGGATGATGATGTATGGATGTATGGCTGTTGTGAGTGCTGCTGCTGCAAAAAAAAATTCAAAAAAAAAACTGTGCATTTGATACGCCGACGGCCTTGCCCTCGGCGTAGGAGGTAAGCGTGACCAAATGGTCAAGGCTACGCCGACGGCAAGGCCCTCGGCGTAGGGCCAGCCCGCTGCTGCCAGGCCGCTGCGCTGCCTCCACGTGGCAGGAGTACGCTGAGGGGGAGGCCGTCGGCGTAGCAGCTGCGCCAGGCCGCTGCGCTGCCTCCACGTGGCAGGCGTACGCCGAGGGGGAGGCCGTCGGCGTAGCTGCTGCGCCAGGCCGCCCACCAGCCTCCACGTGGCTTAGTACGCCGAGGGTGAGGCCGTCGGCGTAGCCTACGCGCCGTTAACTGGCCGTGTGACGGCGCGGTCGACGTTCGCCGACGGTCTCTACGCCGACGGGCGCCGTCAGGCCGTCGGCGTTGACCTACGCCGACGGTCTTGTCCTACGCCGACGGCCGCGCCTGCTCCGCCGAGGGAGAGGTCCGCCGAGGGAGAGGTCCGCCGAGGACGGTACGCCGAGGGCAGCCGTCGGCGTAGCGTACGCCGAGGGTTTTCCTGGCTACGCCGACGACAATATGCCCTCGGCATACCGAGCTTCTCCTGTAGTGGCTTCAACGCTCACGAAACACGTTAAAGTTCCTCCAACATTTTTTATTTATTTTGGAGGGAAGTTCTGCCAAAACTGTAACACGTCAAGAAACAAACATATTGGTTCTTTATTACAAGTACTCCCTTCGTCTATAAATAACTAACTTAATTTTTTTAGATATATATGTATCCAGATACTAAAATACGTCTAAACATATACGTATCTAGATAAATCTAAGTCAGTTATTTGTGAACGGAAAAAGTACTATTGTTGGCTTATAATATTTCACTATTCATGACAAGCGCCTTCCTCGCTCTCACAGCTCAGCCAAACCCATATGCGCTACCCACTGCTTGCAATACGAGGAGCATCCCTTCGCCATGTGGCGACACAAAAATGGATCATTTGGGATGTCAGCCGCATCTCACACGGTCTATGAGAGAAGGACCATTCTCCTACATTGGAAACGGCTCCATCCGAGTAAATGTGTGCGCTACATGGCTAGGTGTGTGCATCAATTCGACGACACATGCCAACGTGGATATCCTCTTTTCCAAGAAAAACCATGTGCCATATGCCTCGCATTATAATAGCATCTCTAGCAGACTTCTTATCCCGTGAGACTTTAAAACATGAATAAAGTGCACGGAAAACGTGTTTTGCGGTCTTGTGCGGGCTAAGTCCGGGGAGATCCCGCAAATAGAAACGATTCTCTTTTACCATTCTTTTTTTGTTGGATCTGCTCGATCACACCCTCAATCCCCCCTCCCCTGATGTTGGTATCTCGGCGAAATAATCTCGCATGTCGTTTCCGAGTTTGAGGTTGCGAGGGATGCAAAGGAGGCCGACTTTAGAGCCTCGCCGCTTCTTTCTCTTCCCGTCCCCGTGCTCCTTCAAGGCGGGACCGACCACCAAAATTTGCTGCCGGTGGTTGTCAAGCAATGCCTCAAATGTCTGAGTCATAGGAAAATGATGGGTCATCAAAGAAAAATTGTTCGCACGGGCTCAAATCCATCTACAAATCGCGCAAAGATTCGTAAGAACTCGTGCAGAAAATGAACCAAGCCGCACATAAAATCGCAAGGAGAAAAGATGAATTTACCGTGGCGACGTGCGGCGGCGGGGCGCTTCCGTGGCGTGGGCGAAGCTCGGGTGAACCGCAGGGCAGGGCGCGACCAGTCCGTGGTGTGCGCGACGGCATGTCGTGGCCTCAAGCTGGCGGCCCCGAGCTATGCGCGGGATCCAAGCTGGTTGCGATCGTTCGCATCTCCACCATGAGAGAGATCTCCATCGCGCAACGATCTCTGACCTACCACGGGCGGGGCATGGTGGCGGCGGGCGGCTGGGGCCTTCTTTGTGGCAAGAATCGGCAGGGCACGACCGGAATCGAGGACGGGGCAGCGGCAGGGTGGCACTTGGCGGCGGAAGGAGGGGGAAAGAAGTAACACAAGCTGAAATGTCCCTCATGTCAATGGTTTCCGCGTGATAGAGGGCACCATCGAGTCAGCCACCAAACCCTCATATCTGCGGGTTGGGGATGCGATTTTTCTTCCCCCCTCAAATTGTGGTGTCTGGTTGGGACACTTTTTTATGAAACGGTAAACTGGTAGTTATTTTGAGGATCCGCACGTTATAAGGAGTCTGCTAGAGATACTCTAAACGAGGCCTTCATATACTTGTTTAGGCACTACATCACGGAGCTCAGCGCTGACGCTTATTGACGCCGAGGCACAACCTTAGACACCGCGATCTTGCTGGCGCGGCAAAAAAAGCCACTAGGGATACTGCGTCGGGAATTCCGGAACGACGGCGGATTTTTTGGCGCGGCACAATATGATCTGCCGACCTAGAGCTTCCGCGGTAGTAATGCGTTTACACCACGACCCTTGTAGGGCGGCACTAGATACATGTCGTGGCAGCCGTGTGACTATGGCATAACGGCAATGCCTCGTAATGTCTTTGTCGATGCATGCTATATGAAAATTTTGCAATTCGGCCCCCACTAAATATTTAATATCTATATTACATATCAACCTAACAAAAAACATAACAAAAAACTCATAACACACAGAGTGCAACTTCAGCTGAATTAACATAAGCATTCATTATATATATATATATATTACATCTCAATCCAACAAGTTCATAGCTCACAAAACATGCAACTAATTCCAACAAGCACAAACCACGCACTACAAAAGATGCACCATCACGATCGGCGAACCCGCTTTGACTGCAAACTAGAAGGCACAAACATCACCTTCCTCGAGATTGTGTCGGCGAAAGTATTCTCCCCAGTTTGATATGAAAATGACAGAAGTTTCATTATCACACGACTTCGCTTGAACGATTTCTCCAGATAAGTAAGACATAATATACTTCCTAACAAAACTGGATGAGAAACCCTACACAGGAAAGATAGAAACAATTTAGATTGTTACGATACTAGGCATGTTGGAGTTCAAGAGAATTATAGTACTACACATGAAAGAGAATTACCATATTTATTTTGTGGTCTATGGTTTTTCTTGAGGGTGCAAACATAGTAAGGAATTTCTGGCCTATAACTTCTAACAATTATGCTTCAGATTCTTCATTATTGTGCTGGTCATGTCCACTTCATTTCCAAACCTATATCGAAGGGAGCACTTCTCTAGTGATAGAATATTGGAACCTGAAACACCAAGTGAAAGAATATTGGTCATGTTAACTTCATTCCCAAACCTATATCGAAGAGTGTATATTTTCACAGTTATATGTGTCTTGTGTTGATCGAGTTGTATACTAAGATCAAGTTTACCTCGCATAGTAGAGGCCACATGTTGTTGAGACCTTGGAACTTTGTTACTATTTTTGTTCACCATAGAAATTTAAGACACTTTAACATCACTGCTTACTACCTAGCAATGTTAATGTTTAGATCCCAAGGCACAACAAACCATAAAATAATGATATACTAACAAATCCGGCATGGCGCAGAAGGTGAGCATGGTCGGGGTCAGCGCGGCTGCGGAGATGGTGCGATCCGGCGTGGCGCAGGAGGTGAGCGCGGCCAGGGTCAGCGCGGCTGCGGAGATGGTGCGATCCGGCGTGGCGCAGGAGGTGAGCGCGGCCAGGGTCAACGCCACCGCGGATGACGGTGCGGTCCGGCGTGGTGCATGAGGTGAGCGCCGCCGGGGTCAGTGCCACCGCGAAGGACGATGCGGTCCGGCGTGGCGCGGGAGGTCAGTGTGGTCGGGGTCAGCGCCGCTGCAGAGGACGGTACGATCCGGTGTGGCGCAGATGGTGAGCGCGGCCGAGGTCAGCGCCGTCGCGGAGGAAGGTGCGGTCCGGCATGACGCAGAGGTCAGCACGGCCGAGGTCAGTGCCGCCATGGAGGACGGTGTGGTCCAGCGTGCCGTAGAGGTTCGTGCTGTTGGAGATATGCCCTAGAGGCAATAATAAATGTAGTTATTACTATATCTTTGTGTTTATGATAAATGTTTACATTCATGCTATAACAATATTAACAAGGAAACATTAATACTTGTGTGATTTGTAAACTAAATGAGAGTCCCTGATAAAGCCTCTTTATAATACTAGCTTGTTGGTTAATAAATGATTGTGGTTTCCCTATCATGAACATTGAGATGTTATTAACAACAAGATCATATCGTTAGGAGAATGGTATGATGGACATACTCCTATAGATAAGCGTAGCATAAAGATCAAGTCATTTTAATAGTTCAATTGCTATATGCTTTCTGATACATAGTAACCTAATTCCTTCGACCATGAGATCATGCATATCACCATCACCGGAAGGATGCTTTGATGACATCAAACACCACACCGTAACTGGGTGGTTATAAAGGTGGCATTGAGTGTTCGGAAAGTATGGGTTGAGACACATGGATCAAGAGTGGGATTTGTCCATCCATATGACAGATAGATATACTCTGGGACCTCTCGGTGGAATGTCATCTAATTGGCTTGCAAGCATGTGACTGGCTCACAAGGGATCACATATCACGGGAACGGGAAAAGAGTACTTATCAGTAACGAGGTTAAACTAGGTATGCAGAGATACCGACGATCAAAACCTCGGATAAGTAAACTATCGTGAGACAAAGGGAAATTGGTATCGTATGTAAGTGGTTCATTCGATCGCAAAGAAATCGTAGAAATATGTGGGAACCATATGAATTTCCAGATTCCTCTATTGGTTATTGATCGGATAAGTGTCTCGATCATGTCCGCATAATTCACGAACCGTAGGGAGACACACTTAAGGATTCGATGTTGTTGAGTAGTTATGGAATGATGAGTAAGAGACCGAATGTTGTTCGGAGTCTCGGATGGGATCCGGGATATCACGAGGAGATCCGGAATGGTCCGAAGAATAAGATTCATATAAGGAAAGTCCTGTTTCGGGGTTGGAGAATGATTCCGGTGTTTTCATCGGGAATGTTCTAGAAGGTTCTGGAAGGTCCGACACTCCGGAGGGGAAGGGTACATGAATGTGTCATAACAAGTTGGAATGGTTGCATCATGTACTAGGTGTCATCGATGAGCAAAATAAAGGGATAAATCAAATCCTAGTTTGAAAAGTCAAACACCAATTTGAAAAGTCAAACGACAAGTTTGCTTGGTGGAGGGAGAGTAGGAAACCTACTTGGGGAGGAGTTCCTCTCCCTCCACCGCCGGCCTTGGAGGCCGAGTTGGGGGAGGACTACCTCCCCCTTGGCCAGCGCCCTCCACCTATAAAAGGAGGGGCAGGGCTGCCCCTCTAGACCGATACCTCCACCACCCAAAACCCTAGCCCTAGCCGCCGGCCCTCCTGCAGCCGCCGCCGCCCTCGGGCAAACCCTAGCCGCCGACTTGGGGCTTTCCCCAAGACCTAGCCGCCGGCCTAGCCCTCTCCCCTTGGTGTGTCTAAACCCTAGATCACCGAGGCCTCTCTCATAGTCCACCATACTCGCTCCGGCTTAAGGCGAAGCCCTGCGAGATCTCCCCTCTACTTCCGGTACCACGCCGTCGTGCTGCCGGAATCGTGAGGAGAGTGCTACAACCTCTGCTGCCTGCTGGAACAAGGGAGAGGAAGGTCTTCATCGAGTACCGAACGTGTGACCGACTGCGGAAGCGCTGCCGAAACGTAGCGCCGGAAGGATCGTCTACACGATCTTGAGATCGGCAAGAGTACGACTACATCGACTCGTTGCTACAATCTAGTAGATAGATCTTGGCTTGTTTGTTTGTATGCGGTAGAATTTTTTTGTTTTCCATGCTACGAACCCCTACAGTGGTATAAGAGCCGTGTCTATATGTAGATCTGTTGCACGAGTAGAACACAATGGTCATTGTGGGCGGTGGTGCTTTTATTATCAATTGCTTATTGTGTACTTTGCATCTTGCGGTATGATGGGATGAAGCGGCCCGGGCTAACCTTACATGACATCGTTCATGAGACTTGCTCCACGCTCAACATGCAACTTGTATTGCATAAGTGGCTTTGCGGGTGTCTGTCTCTCATTATAGTATAGATCCAATTTACAGCAGGCACTTGATAGTTCAAACATCAACGTTGTGGTTCTTGTTCGTAAGTTAGATCGACACTTATTGAAAGCCCCAAACCATGTAAAATATGCAAAGAAATTAGAGGCGTCTAACTTTGTTTTGCAGGGGTGTGCTGTGATGTGATATGGCCATGATTGTGATTATATTTGATGTATGCAATGTTCCTTATTGTAATTTGGCAACCGGCAGGAGCCATATGGTTGTCTTTAAATTCTGTTAAAGACCCGCGTGTATATTCAAAGTAGTTGTAATAGTTGAAGCTGGTGGACGACAATCATGGAGCAGCGTCATTGACCTTGATGCAATGCCGGTGATGATGGAGATCATGTTCGTGCTTGAAGATGGAGATCGGAAGCACAAAGAAGAAAGGCCATATCATATCACATATTATGAATTGCATGTGATGTTAATCCTTTATGCATCTTGTATTGCTTAGTTAACGATGGTAGAATTATAAGATGATCCCTCATGCACATGAATTTCAAGTTCTAAAGTGTTCATCCTTAGTAAGCACCGTTGCTAAAGCTTGTTGTTTCGAAGCACCACGTGATGATCGGGTGTGTTAGATTCTACAAGTGTATACAACATGAGCAAGCCAGATTTGCTCATGCGGAAGCTAAGGTTTGATCTTGACGAGCCTAGCATGTACAGACATGGTCTCGGAACACGGATCACCGAAAGGTAAAGCATGAATCATATAGTAGATATGATGAACATGTCGATTGTTCGCCATTGAAGCTACATCAACTCTCGTGATGATCGGTTTTGATGTGGTGGATTTGGTTCGTGTGATCACTAAAACAATGTGAGGGATATTGTTTTGAGTGGGAGTTTAGCTAGATTAATTTAACTATTAATTAGAACTCAATTTGTCATAAAATTAGTCTAAACTATTGCAAATATGTTGTAGATCAATGGCGGCCCCTACCATCAATTTTAATGCGTTCCTAGAGAAAGAAAAGTTGAAAAACAATGGAAGCAACTTCGCGGATTGGTTCCGCAATTTGAGGATTGTCCTCAATGCTGGTAATTTGACCTATGTGCTGGATGCACCGCTGGGTGACCCACCTGCAGCTACTGCTACCGATGAAGTGAAGAATGTTTACCTCGCTCGGAAGACTCAGTACTCCACAGTTCAGTGTGCTATCTTGTATGGTTTGGAATCGGAGCTTCAGAAAAGGTTTGAGAATTCAGACCCACATGATATTGTCCGTGAACTCAAATTGATATTTGAGACTCACGCGGAAGTTGAGAGCTATGAGGCTTCTGAAAAGTTCTTTAACTGCAAGATGGAAGAGGGCAGCTCCGTCAGTGAGCATGTGCTTAAGATGTCTGGGCACGCAAACAAACTCCAAAGCTTGGGTATAGTGATTCCTAATGCTTTGGGGATTTACCGTGTCCTCCAATCACTACCACCAAGTTACAAGAACTTTGTGATGAACTACAATATGCAAAGCATGAACAAGCAGTTGCCAGAACTCTTCTCCATGTTAAAATCTGCAGAAGTGGAGATCAAGAAAGAGCACCAAGTGTTGATGGTCAATAAGACCACCAAATTCAAGAAAGGCAAGTCTAAGCAAAAGGGACACTTCAAGAAGGGTGGTAAGAAAGTTACCGCACTGACGAAGAAGACCAAGGCTGGACCTAAGCCTGATATTGAGTGCTTTTACTGCAAGGGAGAAGGTCACTGGAAGCGGAATTGCCCAAAGTACTTGGCGGATTTGAAGAACGGCAACATCAATAAGAAAGGTATATCCGATATACATGTTATTGATGTGTATCTCACTAGTACTTGTAGTAGTGCCTGGGTATTTAATACTGGTTCGGTTGCTCATATTTGTAACTCGAAACAGGTGCTGCAGAATAAACGGAAGCTAGCGAAGAACGAGGTGACGATGCGCGTAGGAAATGGATCAAAGGTTGATGTGATCGCGGTCGGCACGCTACCTCTTCATCTACCATCAAGATTAGTTTTATACTTAAATAATTGTTATTTGGTGCCTGCGTTGAGCATGAACATTATATCGGGATCTTGTTTATTGCGAGACGGTTACTTGTTTAAGTCCGAGAATAATGGTTGTTCGATTTATATGAGTAATATGTTTTATGCACATGCACCTTTGATAGATGGTCTATTATTATTGAATCTCGATAGTGGAAATACACATATTAATAACATTGAAGCTAAACGTTTGAAATTGAGCGATAACTCGACTTATATGTGGCACTGTCGTCTTGGTCACATTGGAGTGAAGCGTATGAAGAAACTCCATTCCGATGGAATTCTTGAATCACTTGAAAGATGCGAAGCATGTCTGATGGGTAAAATGACTAAGACTCCATTTTCTGGTATGATGGAGCGAGCTACGGACTTATTGGAAATCATACATACCGATGTGTGTGGTCCAATGAGTGTAGCATCGCGCGGTGGTTAACGTTATGTTCTTACCTTCACGGATGACTTGAGTAGATATGGGTATATCTATTTCATGAAACATAAGTCCGAAACTTTCGAGAAGTTTAAGGAATTTCAAAGTGAGGTGGAGAATCAACGTAACAAGAAGATTAAATTTCTACGTTCTGATCGTGGAGGTGAATATCTAAGTTACGAGTTTGGCGAGCATTTGAAGAAATGCGGAATACTTTCACAATTGACACTGCCGGGAACACCACAGCGTAATGGTGTGTCCGAACGTCGTAATCGAACTCTCTTAGATATGGTTCGTTCTATGATGTCACTTATAGATTTACCGCTATCATTTTGGGGTTATGCATTAGAAACAACCGCATTCACTTTAAATAGGGAACCATCTAAATCCATTGAAACGACACCATATGAGTTATGGTTTGGGAAGAAACCTAAATTGTCGTTCCTTAAAGTTTGGGGTTGTGAAGCCTATGTAAAGAAGTTACAACCGGACAAGCTTGAACCCAAAGTGGAAAAATGCGTCTTCATAGGATACCTGAAGGAAACTATTGGGTATACCTTCTATCATAGACCCGAAGGCAAAATCTTCGTTGCCAAGAATGGATCCTTTCTAGAGAAGGAATTTCTCTCGAAAGAAGTGACTGGAAGGAAAGTAGAACTCGACAAGGTTGTCGAACCTTCTCTCGAACTTGCGAGTAACGCAACACCGTAAGAAGTTCGTGTGATGCCTGCACCAATAAGAGAGGAAGCTAGTGATGATGATCATGAAACTTCGGTTGTAGTTGCTACGGAACCTCGCAGGTCAACAAGAACTCATACCACTCCTGATTGGTATGATCCCGTTATGAGTGTCATGTTGGTGGACAACACCGATGACCCTGCGACATATGAGGAAGCGATGATGAGCCCAGATTCCAATAAATGGCAAGAAGCCATGAAATCCGAGATTGGATCCATGTACGAAAACCTGTTGGAGATATGCCCTAGAGGCAATAATAAATGTAGTTATTATTATATCTTTGTGTTTATGATAAATGTTTACATTCATGCTATAATAGTATTAACAAGGAAAACATTGATACTTGTGTGATTTGTAAACTTAATTTGAAGTCCCTAGTAAAGCCTCTATATAATACTAGCTTGTTGGTTAATAGATGATTGTGGTTTCCCTATCATGAACATTGAGATGTTATTAACAACAAGATCATATCGTTAGGAGAATGATATGGTGGACATACTCCTATAGATAAGCGTAGCATAAAGATCAAGTCATTTTAATAGTTCAATTGCTATATGCTTTCTAATACATAGTAACCTAATTCCTTCGACCATGAGATCATGCATATCACCTTTACCGGATGGATGCTTTGATGACATCAAACACCACACCGTAACTGGGTGGCTATAAAGGTGGCATTGAGTATTCGGAAAGTATCGGTTGAAACACATGGATCAAGATTGGGATTTGTCCATCCATATGACGGATAGATATATTCTGGGCCCTCTCGGTGAAATGTCATCCAATTAGCTTGCAAGCATGTGACTGGCTCACAAGGGATCACATATCACGGGAACGAGAAAAGAGTACTTATCGGTAACGAGGTTGAACTAGGTATGCAGAGATACCGACGATCATAACCTCGGATAAGTAAACTATCGTGAGACAAAGGGAAATTGGTATTGTATGTGAGTGGTTCATTCGATCGCAAAGTAATCGTAGAAATATGTGGGAGCCATATGAATTTCCAGATTCCTCTATTGGTTATTGATCGGAGAAGTGTCTCGATCATGTCCGCATAATTCACGAACCGTAGGGAGACACACTTAAGGATTCGACGTTGTTTGAGTAGTTATGGAATGATGAGAAAGAGTCCGAATGTTGTTCGGGGTCTCGAATGGGATTCGGGATATCACGAGGAGATCCGGAATGGTCCAGAGAATAAGATTCATATAAGGAAAGTCCCATTTCGGAGTTGGAGAATGATTCCAGTGTTTTCATCGGGAATGTTCTAGAAGGTTCCGGAATGTCCGGCACTCCGGAGGGGAAGGGTACATGAATGTGTTATATCAAGTTGGTATGATTGCATCATGTACTAAGTGTCATCGCTGAACGAAATAAAGGATTAAATCAAATCCTAGTTTGAAAAGTCAAACGGCTAGTTTGAAAGTCAAACGGCTATTTTTGGGAAGTGGAAAAAGAGGAGGAAACCGAGTTGGGGAGGAGTCCCTCCTCCCCACCGCCGGCGCCCCACCAAGCCGAGTTGGGGAGGGACTCCTCTCCCTCCCCTTGGTCGGCCGGCCCCTCCACCTATATAAGGAGGGGCAAGGCTCCCTCCTAGAGACACACAAGATCCTCTCCTCCAAACCCTAAGCCGCCGGCGCCGCCACCTGCTGCCGCCGCCTCCGCCCTAGGGCAAACCGCCGCCGCCGCCTAGCAACCCTAGCCGCCGGCCTAGCCTCCTCCTCGGCGTGTCTAAACCCTAGATCGTCGAGGGACTCTCTCATACTCCACCATACTCGCTCCGGCTTAAGGCGAAGCCCTGCGAGATCTCCCCTCTACTTCCGGTACCACGCCGTTGTGATGCCGGAATCACGAGGAGAGTGCTACAACCTCCGCTGGAACAAGGGAGAGGAAGGTCTTCGTCGAGTACCGAACGTGTGACCGACTGCGGGAGCGCTGCCGGAACGCAGCGCCGGAAGGATCGTCTACGCGATCTTGAGATCGGAAAGAGTACGACTACATCACCCACGAGAATCCGCTCTCGTTAAACACTTTGGAATCTTCGAGGCTGAGTTATTCTATCGACTCGTTGCTACAATCTAGTAGATAGATCTTGGCTTGTTTGTTTGTATGCGGTAGAATTTTTTTGTTTTTCCATGCTACGAAACCCTACAGTGGTATCAGAGCCGTGTCTATATGTAGATCTGTTGCACGAGTAGAACACAATGGTCATTGTGGGTGTTGATGCTTTTATTGTCGATTGCTTCTTGTGTACTTTGCATCTTGCGGTATGTTGGGATGAAGCGGCCCGGGCTAACCTTACATGACATCGTTCATGAGACTTGCTCCACGCTTGACATGCAACTTGTATTGCATAAGTGGCTTTGCGGGTGCCTGTTTCTCCTAGCATAGTTAAGATCCAATTTACAACGGGTGATTAACAATACTAGTATCAATGTTGTGGTTCATGTTCGTAAGTTAGAACGACACTTATTGAAAGCCCCAAACCACGTAAAACATGCAAAGAAAGTAGAGGCGTCTAACTTTGTTTTGCAGGGGTGTGCAGTGATGTGATATGGCCATGATTGTGATTATATTTGATGTATGCAATGTTCCTTATTGTAAGTTGGCAACCGACAGGAGCCATATGGTTGTCTTTAATTTATGTTAAGACCCGCGTGTCTATTAAAAGTAGTTGTAATAGTTGAAGCCGGTGGACGACAACCATGGAGAAGCGTCATTGACCTTGATGCAATGCCGGTGATGATGGAGATCATGTTCGTTCTAGAAGATGGAGATCGGAAGCACAAAGAAGAAAGGCCATATCATATCACATATTATGAATTGCATGTGATGTTAATCCTTTATGCATCTTGTATTGCTTAGTAGACGACGGTAGCATTATAATATGATCCCTCATGCACATGAATTTCAAGTCATAAAGTGTTCACCCTTAGTTAGCACTGTTGCTAAAGCTTGTTGTTTCGAAGCACCATGTGATGATCGGGTGTGTTAGATTCCGCAAGTGTATACAACGTGAGCAAGACAGATTTGCTCATGCGGAAACTAAGGTTTGATCTTGACGAGCCTAGCATGTACAGACATGGTCTCGGAACACGGATCACCGAAAGGTAAAGCATGAATCATATAGTAGATATGATGAACATGTCGATTGTTCACCATTGAAACTATATCAACTCTCGTGATGATCGGTGTTGATGTGGTGGATTTGGTTCGTGTGATCACTAAAACAATGTGAGGGATATTGTTTTGAGTGGGAGTTCACCTAGATTAATTTTATTATTAATTTGGACTCAATTTTTCATAAACTTAGTCTAAACTATTGCAAATATGTTGTAGATCAATGGCAGCCCCTACCATCAATTTTAATGCGTTCCTAGAGAAAGAAAAGTTGAAAAACAATGGAAGCAACTTCGCGGATTGGTTCTGCAATTTGAGGATTGTCCTCACAGCTGGTAATTTGACCTATGTGCTGGATGCACCGCTGGGTGACCCACCTGCAGCTGATGCTGCCGATGAAGTAAAGAATGTTTACCTCACTCGGAAGACTCAGTACTCCACAGTTCAGTGTGCTATCTTGTATGGTTTAGAATCGGAGCTTCAGAAAAGGTTTGAGAATTCAGACCCATATGATATTGTCGAGGATCTCAAATTGATCTTTGAGACTCATGCGGCAATTGAAAGCTATGAGGCTTCTGAAAAGTTCTTTAACTGCAAGATGGAATAGGGCAGCTCCGTTAGTGAGCATGTGCTTAAGATGTCTGGGCACGCAAACAAACTTCAAAGCTTGGGTATTGTGATTCCTAATGCTTTGGGGATTTACCGTGTCCTCCAATCACTACCACCAAGTTACAAGAACTTTGTGATGAACTACAACATGCAAAACATGAACAAGACGTTGCCAGAACTCTTTGCCATGTTGAAATCTGCAGAAGTGGAGATCAAGAAAGAGCACCAAGTGTTGTTGGTCAATAAGACCACCAAATTCAATAAAGGCAAGTCTAAGCAGAAGGGAAACTTCAAGAAGGGTGGTAAGAAAGTTACCACGCCGACGAAGAAGACCAAGGCTGGACCTAAGCCTGATACTGAGTGCTTTTACTGCAAGGGAGAAGGTCACTGGAAGCGGAATTGCCCAAAGTACTTGGCGGATTTGAAGAACGGCAACATAAAGAAGAAAGGTATATCTGATATACATGTTATTGATGTGTATCTCACTAGTACTCGTAGTAGTGCCTGGGTATTTAATACTGGTTCGGTTGCTCATATTTGTAACTCGAAACAGGTGCTGCAGAATAAACGGAAGCTAGCGAAGAACGAGGTGACGATGCGCGTGGGAAACGGATCAAAGGTTGATGTGATCGCGGTCGGCACGCTACCCCTTCATCTACCATCGGGATTAGTTTTATACTTAAATAATTGTTATTTGGTGCCTGCGTTGAGCATGAACATTATATCGGGATCTTGTTTATTGCGAGACGGTTACTTGTTTAAGTCCGAGAATAATGGTTGTTCGATTTATATGAGTAATATGTTTTATGCACATGCACCTTTGATAGATGGTCTATTTTTATTGAATCTCGATAGTGGAAATACACATATTAATAACATTGAGGCTAAACGTTTGAAATCGAGCGATAACTCGACCTATATGTGGCACTGTCGTCTTGGTCACATTGGAGTGAAGTGTATGAAGAAACTCCATTCCGATGGACTTCTTGAATCACTTGATTTCGAATCACTTGAAAGATGCGAAGCATGTCTGATGGGTAAAATGACTAAGACTCCATTTTCTGGTATGATGGAGCGAGCTACGGACTTATTGGAAAGCATACATACCGATGTGTGTGGTCCAATGAGTGTAGCATCGCGCGATGGTTATCGTCATGTTCTTACCTTCACGGATGACTTGAGTAGATATGGGTATATCTATTTCATGAAACATAAGTCCGAAACTTTCGAGAAGTTTAAGGAATTTCAAAGTGAGGTAGAGAATCAACGTAACAAGAAGATTAAATTTCTACGTTCTGATCGTGGAGGTGAATATCTAAGTTACGAGTTTGGCGAGCATTTGAAGAAATGCGGAATACTTTCACAATTGACACCGCCGAGAACACCACAGCGTAATGGTGTGTCCGAACGTCGTAATTGAACTCTCTTAGATATGGTTCGTTCTATGATGTCACTTACAGATTTACCGCTATCATTTTGGGGTTATGCATTAGAAACAGCCGCATTCACTTTAAATAGGGCACCATCTAAATCCGTTGAAACGACACCGTATGAATTATGGTTTGGAAAGAAACCTAGATTGTCGTTCCTTAAAGTTTGGGTATGCGAAGCCTATGTAAAGAAGTTACAGCCGGACAAGCTTGAACCCAAAGCGGAAAAATGCGTCTTCATTGGATACCCGAAGGAAACTATTGGGTATACCTTCTATCATAGATCCGAAGGCAAAATCTTTGTTGCCAAGAATGGATCCTTTCTAGAGAAGGAATTTCTCTCAAAAGAAGTGACTGGAAGGAAAGTAGAACTCGACGAGGTTGTCGAACCTTCTCTCGAAATTGCGAGTAGCGCAGCGCTGGAAGAAGTTCCTGTGGTGCCTGCACCAATAAGAGAGGAAGCTAATGATGATGATCATGAAACTTCGGTTGAAGTTGCTACAGAGCCTCGCAGGTCAACGAGAACTCGTACCACTCCAGATTGGTATGATCCCGTTATGAGTGTCATGTTGGTGGACAACACTGATGACCCTGAGACATATGAGGAAGCGATGATGAGCCCAGATTCCAATAAATGGCAAGAAGCCATGAAATCCGAGATTGGATCCATGTACGAAAACCAAGTATGGACTTTGGTGGACTTACCGGATGGCCGGAAGGCTGTCGAGAACAAATGGATTTTCAAGAAGAAAACAGATGCTGATGGTAATGTTACTGTCTATAAAGCTCGACTTGTCGCAAAAGGGTTTCGACAAATTCAAGGAGTTGACTACGATGAGACTTTCTCGCCAATAGCGAAGCTAAAGTCTATGAGGATTATGTTAGCAATCGCTGCATATTATGATTATGAGATATGGCAGATGGATGTCAAAACAGCATTCCTCAATGGAGACATTGATGAAGAGTTGTATATGATGCAACCCAGAGGTTTTGTCGATCCTAAAGATGCTAACAAGGTATGCAAACTTCAACGATCCATCTATGGATTGAAGCAAGCATCCCGAAGTTGGAATCAACGTTTTGATAAGGTGATCAAAAGTTTTGGTTTTATACAAACTTATGGAGAAGCTTGTATTTACAAGAAAGTGACTGGGAGCTCTGTAGCATTCTTAATACTATATGTAGATGACATATTGTTGATTGGGAATGATGTAGACCTTCTTAATAGTGTCAAGGAATATTTGAATAATAGTTTTTCAATGAAGGATCTTGGCGAAGCAGCTTACATATTAGGCATAAAGATTTATAGAGATAGATCGAAACGCCAAATATCATTGTCACAAAGTACATATTTGGACAAAGTTCTAAAGAGGTTTGGAATGGAAGATAGCAAGAAAGGGTTCTTGCCCATGTTGCCCAATACGACCTTGAGTAAAACTCAAAGTCCGACATCGGCAGAAGATAGAGAAAGGATGAGTAAGACTCCCTATGCCTCAGCCATAGGATCTCTAATGTATGCCATGCTATGTACTAGACCCGACATTGCATATGCTGTTAGTTTAACTAGCAGATATCAAAGTGATCCAGGAGTGGATCATTGGACAGCAGTCAAAAACATCCTTAAGTACTTGAGAAGAACTAAGGATATGGTTCTTTCTTATGGAGGTGATGAACAACTCGTTGTTAATGGTTACACCGATGCTAGTTGGAACACCGATCCGGATGATTCTAAATCACAATCTGGATACGTATTTATTTTGAATGGTGCAGCAGTTAGCTGGAGGAGTGCAAAGCAAAGCGTTGTGGCAAGATCTTCAACTGAATCGGAATACATGGCTGCTTCGGAGGCTTCACAAGAAGCGATATGGATGAAAGAGTTCATTACAGAGCTGGGTGTGGTTCCTAGTGCGCTGGAACCAATGTCTATCTACTGTGATAACATGGGCGCCATAGCCAATGCGCAAGAACCAAGGTCACACAAGAAGCTGAAGCACATCAAGCTATGTTTTCACGCTATTCGAGAACATATCCAAGATGGGGATATAAAGATTTGAAAAGTACACACATATCTGAATGTGGCGGATCCGTTGACTAAACCTCTCCCGAGGGCAAAACATGACCAGCACCAAACTGCCATGGGTGTTCGGTATATTACCATGTAATCTAGATTAGATGACTCTAGTGCAAGTGGGAGACTGTTGGAGATATGCCCTAGAGGCAATAATAAATGTAGTTATTATTATATCTTTGTGTTTATGATAAATGTTTACATTCATGGTATAATAGTATTAACAAGGAAAACATTGATACTTGTGTGATTTGTAAACTTAATTTGAAGTCCCTAGTAAAGCCTCTATATAATACTAGCTTGTTGGTTAATAGATGATTGTGGTTTCCCTACCATGAACATTGAGATGTTATTAACAACAAGATCATATCGTTAGGAGAATGATATGGTGGACATACTCCTATAGATAAGCGTAGCATAAAGATCAAGTCATTTTAATAGTTCAATTGCTATATGCTTTCTGATACATAGTAACCTAATTCGTTCGACCATGAGATCATGCATATCACCTTTACCGGATGGATGCTTTGATGACATCAAACACCACACCGTAACTGGGTGGCTATAAAGGTGGCATTGAGTATTCGGAAAGTATTGGTTGAAACACATGGATCAAGATTGGGATTTGTCCATCCATATGACGGATAGATATATTCTGGGCCCTCTCGGTGAAATGTCATCCAATTAGCTTGCAAGCATGTGACTGGCTCACAAGGGATCACATATCACGGGAACGAGAAAAGAGTACTTATCGGTAACGAGGTTGAACTAGGTATGCAGAGATACCGACGATCATAACCTCGGATAAGTAAACTATCGTGAGACAAAGGGAAATTGGTATCGTATGTGACTGGTTCATTCGATCGCAAAGTAATCGTAGAAATATGTGGGAGCCAGATGAATTTCCAGATTCCTCTATTGGTTATTGATCGGAGAAGTGTCTCGATCATGTCCGCATAATTCACGAACCATAGGGAGACACACTTAAGGATTCGACGTTGTTTGAGTAGTTATGGAATGATGAGAAAGAGTCCGAATGTTGTTCGGGGTCTCGAATGGGATTCGGGATATCACGAGGTGATCCGGAATGGTCCGGAGAATAAGATTCATATAAGGAAAGTCCCGTTTCGGAGTTGGAGAATGATTCCGGTGTTTTCATCGGGAATGTTCTAGAAGGTTCCGGAATGTCCGGCACTCCGGAGGGGAAGGGTACATGAATGTGTTATATCAAGTTGGTATGATTGCATCATGTACTAAGTGTCATCGCTGAACGAAATAAAGGATTAAATCAAATCCTAGTTTGAAAAGTCAAACGGCTAGTTTGAAAGTCAAACGGCTATTTTTTGGGAAGTGGAAAAAGAGGAGGAAACCGAGTTGGGGAGGAGTCCCTCCTCCCCACCACCGGCGCCCCACCAAGCCGAGTTGGGGAGGGACTCCTCTCCCTCCCCTTGGCCGGCCGGCCCCTCCACCTATATAAGGAGGGGCATGGCTCCCTCCTAGAGACACACAAGATCCTCTCCTCCAAACCCTAAGCCGCCGGCGCCGCCACCTGCTGCCGCCGCCGCCACCCTAGGGCAAACCGCCGCCTAGCAACCCTAGCCGCCGGCCTAGACTCCTCCTCGGCGTGTCTAAACCCTAGATCGTCGAGGGACTCTCTCATACTCCACCATACTCGCTCCGGCTTAAGGCGAAGCCCTGCGAGATCTCCCCTCTACTTCTGGTACCACGCCGTTGTGCTGCCGGAATCACGAGGAGAGTGCTACAACCTCCGCTGCCTGCTGAAACAAGGGAGAGGAAGGTCTTCGTCGAGTACCGAACGTGTGACCGACTGCGGGAGCGCTGCCGGAACGCAGCGCCGGAAGGATCGTCTATGCGATCTTGAGATCGGGAAGAGTACGACTACATCACCCACGAGAATCCGCTCTCGTTAAACACTTTGGAATCTTCGAGGGTGAGTTATTCTATCGACTCGTTGCTACAATCTAGTAGATAGATCTTGGCTTGTTTGTTTGTATGCGGTAGAATTTTTTTTGTTTTTCCATGCTACGAAACCCTACAAAACCAAGTATGGACTTTGGTGGACTTACCGGATGGCCGGAAGGCTGTCGAGAACAAATGGATTTTCAAGAAGAAAACAGATGCTGATGGTAATGTTACTGTCTATAAAGCTCGACTTGTTGCAAAAGGGTTTCGACAAATTCAAGGAGTTGACTACGATGAGAATTTCTCACCAGTAGCGAAGCCAAAGTCTGTGAGGATTTTGTTAGCAATCGCTGCATATTACGATTATGAGATATGGCAGATGGATGTCAAAACAGCGTTCCTCAATGGAGACATTGATGAAGAGTTGTGTATGATGCAACCCAAAGGTTTTGTCGATCCTAAAGATGCTAACAAGGTATGCAAACTTCAACGGTCCATATATGGATTGAAGCAAGCATCCCGAAGTTGGAATCAACGTTTTGATAAGGTGATCAAAAGTTTTGGTTTTATACAAACTTATGGATAAGCTTGTATTTACAAGAAAGTGAGTGGGAGCTCTGTAGCATTCTTAATACTATATGTAGATGACATATTATTGATTGGGAATGATGTAGACCTTCTTAATAGTGTCAAGGAATATTTGAATAATAGTTTTTCAATGAAAGATCTTGGCGAAGCAGGTTACATATTAGGCATAAAGATTTATGGAGATAGATCGAGACGCCTAATATCATTGTCACAAAGTACATATTTGGACAAAGTTCTAAAGAGATTTGGAATGGAAGATAGCAAGAAAGGGTTCTTGCCCATGTTGCCCAATACGACCTTGAGTAAAACTCAAAGGCCAACAACGGCAGAAGATAGAGAAAGGATGAGTAAGACTCCCTATGCCTCAGCCATAGGATCTCTAATGTATGCTATGCTATGTACTAGACCCGACATTGCATATGCTGTTAGTTTAACTAGCAGATATCAAAGTGATCCAGGAGTGGATCATTGGACAGCGGTCGAAAACATCCTTAAGTACTTGAGAAGAACTAAGGATATGGTTCTTTCTTATGGAGGTGATGAACAGCTCATTGTTAATGGTTACACCGATGCTAGTTGGAACACCGATTCAGATATTCTAAATCTCAATATGGATACGTATTTACTTTGAATGGTGCAGTAGTTAGCTGGAGGAGTGCAAAGCAAAGCGTTGTGGCGAGATCTTCAACTGAATCGGAATACATAGCTGCTTCGGAGGCTTCACAAGAAGCGATATAGATGAAGGAGTTCATTACAGAGCTCGGTGTGGTTCCAAGTGCGCTGGACCCAATGTCTATCTACTGTGATAACATGGGCGCCATAGCCAATGCGCAAGAACCAAGGTCACACAAGAAGCTGAAGCACATCAAGCTACGTTTTCACGCTATTCGCGAACATGTCCAAGATGGTGACATAAAGATTTGCAAAGTACACACAGATCTGAATGTGGCGGATCCGTTGACTAAACCTCTCCCAAGGGCAAAACATGACCAACACCAAACTGCCATGGGTGTTCGGTATATTACCATGTAATCTAGATTAGTTGACTCTAGTGCAAGTGGGAGACTGTTGGAGATATGCCCTAGATGCAATAATAAATGTAGTTATTATTATATCTTTGTGTTTATGATAAATGTTTACATTCATGCTATAACAGTATTAACAAGGAAACATTAATACTTGTGTGATTTGTAAACTAAATTAGAGTCCCTGGTAAAGCCTCTTTATAATACTAGCTTGTTGGTTAATAAATCATTGTGGTTTCCCTATCATGAACATTGAGATGTTATTAACAACAAGATCATATCGTTAGGAGAATGGTATGATGGACATACTCCTATAGATAAGCGTAGCATAAAGATCAAGTCATTTTAATAGTTCAATTGCTATATGCTTTCTGATACATAGTAACCTAATTCCTTCGACCATGAGATCATGCATATCACCATCACCGGAAGGATGCTTTGATGACATCAAACACCACACCATAACTGGGTGGTTATAAAGGTGGCATTGAGTGTTCGGAAAGTATGGGTTGAGACACATGGATCAAGAGTGGGATTTGTCCATCCATATGACATATAGATATACTCTGGGCCCTCTCGGTGGAATGTCATCTAATTGGCTTGCAAGCATGTGACTGGCTCACAAGGGATCACATATCACGGGAACGAGAAAAGAGTACTTATCAGTAACGAGGTTGAACTAGGTATGCAGAGATACCGACGATCAAAACCTCGGATAAGTAAACTATCATGAGACAAAGGGAAATTGGTATCGTATGTAAGTGATTCATTCGATCGCAAAGTAATCGTAGAAATATGTGGGAACCATATGAATTTCCAGATTCCTCTATTGGTTATTGATCGGAGAAGTGTCTCGATCATGTCCGCATAATTCACGAACCGTAGGGAGACACACTTAAGGATTCGATGTTGTTGAGTAGTTATGGAACGATGAGTAAGAGACCGAATGTTGTTCGGAGTCTCGGATGGGATCCGGGATATCACGAGGAGATCCGGAATGGTCCGGAGAATAAGATTCATATCAGGAAAGTCCTGTTTCGGGGTTGGAGAATGATTTCGGTGTTTTCATCGGGAATGTTCTAGAAGGTTCGACACTCCGGAGGGGAAGGGTACATGAATGTGTCATAACAAGTTGGAATGGTTGCATCATGTACTAGGTGTCATCGCTGATCAAAATAAAGAGATAAATCAAATCCTAGTTTGAAAAGTTAAACGCCAATTTAAAAAGTCAAACGGCAAGTTTGCTTGGTGGAGGGAGAGTAGGAAACCTACTTGGGGAGGAGTTCCTCTCCCTCCACCGCCGGCCTTGGAGGCTGAGTTGGGGGAGGACTCCCTCCCCCTTGGCCGGCGCCCTCCACCTATAAAAGGAGGGGCAGGGCTGCCCCTCTAGACCGACACCTCCACCACCCAAAACCCTAGCCCTAGCCGCCGGCCCTCCTGCAGCCGCCGCCACCCTAGGGCAAACCCTAGCCGCCGACTTGGGGCTTTCCCCAAGCCCTAGCCGCCAGCCTAGCCCTCTCTCCTCGGTGTGTCTAAACCCTAGATCACCGAGGGCTCTCTCATAGTCCGTCATATTCTCTCCGGCTTAAGGCGAAGCCCTGCGAGATCTCCCCTCTACTTCCGGTACCACACCGTCGTGCTGCCGGAATCGCGAGGAGAGTGCTACAACCTCCGCTGCCTGCTGGAACAAGGGAGAGGAAGGTCTTCATCGAGTACCGAACGTGTGACCGACTACGGAAGCGCTGCCGGAACGCAGCGCCGGAAGGATCGTCTACACGATCTTGAGATCGACAAGAGTACGACTACATAACCCACAAGAATCCGCTCTCGTTAAACACTTTGGAATCTTCGAGGGTGAGTTATTCCATCAACTCGTTGCTACAATCTAGTAGATAGATCTTGGCTTGTTTGTTTGTATGCGGTAGAATTTTTTTGTTTTCCATGCTACGAACCCCTACACGTGCAGCCGGTTCAGCGCCGGCACAGAGCTGGGGCTAGGGTTAGGGTTGGTGGGGTGGGGGACTTTTTCAGATAAGGATGGGAGCGACCTGTGTGGGACTAAGGAGAAAGAACTAGTATGATTCTTAACTACACCAACCTTTTCATTATCGATTTTTTGGCAAGTCAAAACGTGTCGCATATTTCCCAACATTCTATTTTATTAACATTCGTATGGATTAGCAAACCAACAAAAGAACACACCAAAAAGGGGAAAGTAGTAATTTGCATATATGGGGGAGATATCAGTACACATGTACTTGCACACGAGTCGTGGCATTGCACTGCCTAAAATGAAGAAGCCACTAAAAGAACACTACAGATTACTCGATCTACTACAAGATTAATTAGTACTAAGAACTAATACTAGCAACATAGTCAACTCTAACTCTATTATATCTATCAGCAAGTTTGTCCAATCTATGTATAATGGCTTGCATCCTGCTAGCCAATCTAGTGCATCGCTCATTCAGCGCTGCAACACGATCATTCGCCTCATTCTACATTCCCTGATTGCAAGTTCCATGTGTTCGTCGTACGCGACATACCTTCTTTGTTTGTTGTCCTCCATCTCGCCCTGCCAGATCTCGCAGAACAGTTGTTGGAGGTGGATTGGGTGTTCTCGACCAACCCATTGCACCCAACGGCATGAAGCTACACCTCGACGACGACACGAGAAGAACTTGTGGCCGGTGTCCTCTACGAAGTTCTTTTCGTAGGCCATGTATTGCCAGGTGATTACATGGTCAGGGCATTGACAAAACACATTCGCATTGTGTTCCCCGTGCCATTGCAGGTCACGGATGTGCTCCGGTACTATAGGAACGTCGAACTTGAAAGAAAAATAGCAATGCGCATTGGTGAGGTCGAGAAATCAAGAAACTTTGGGGATAAACACAGGAACAAAAACCCCAAATGCGAAATTCAATGGCAATGAAATCGAAAAACGACAACTGCATGTACCGGTATCGCGATTGTCTAATAGAACGATAGCAGTACGTCTAACACCGATGCCACTCGAAGCTTCGTGAGAGAGAAAGACAAAGGCTGAAAAATGACAAAGTACGCGATGTGGAAGAGCCTTCATGCTTCCCTGCGTAGTGCGTGGTCTTCATGGTTCGCTGCGCAGTGCTGCTTCCTCGCCTCTTGTTGAATGTGGCTCCCACACCGCGCTGGTAGACGAGGACGCTGGGGTTCCCCGCAGCGCCTACCAGGAATCCCCAGGTCTGCGTAGTGATATGTATGTGACACTCCGCCATGACACAACTTGTCAAAGCGGTGTGCTACCCCAAGATATGTGGGCGCACATCACGAGATGGCAACATACATAAATATCATCACAAACATGCATATAAGTGCTACAAATGGTTTATATGACCATCAAGGAAACATAATACATCATGACAAGCATGGCTCAAACAGGGTTTTAACTAGCAGTGGAAGACATATATGAGGCAATGTCTTGGTGCTTCTCCATTCCACATACCTCTGGATGGGCTACTGTTCCTAGCACGTCTCACTTCACCTCCAAGCTAAGGTTATCCTCATCGAGAATCTGGCAATACAAAGCCAACCGATGAGTAGATTGAATGTACTCGCAAAACCAAACATGAGAGTATGTATAACGACAACAAGATAATGCAAAGGAAGCATGGCATAGCAAACAATAGATATTACGGATACCGAGTCTAAGCCTGGAGGGGTTGGATCGAGTACCACATTCAATCAACGACTTACCTAGTTGAAGATACGTTTGTACCATGTGAGACCCTAGAACATGGCTTAATAGGATTGATAGTATACCCATATCAACAAGTTGCAACTTCTTTTTCGAAAGCTCATCTGAAAAGAGCTTTGAGGTTAAGCGTGCTTGGCTTGGAGCAATTTGAGGATGGGTGCCCGGCAGGAAGTGGGTACCGGCCACCGGATGCGCACGAGTGAGAATAAAGTGCGTAAAAAAGACTCATATTGGTCTCTGGGGTTAGTCTAGAGATCCGATTGAGCTACCATGAGTGACAGCCGCTGGTCCAGAGAGGCTAGAGTGTTACAAGTGGTATTAGAGCCGATCCTCGGGGTTACACGAGCGTGTGCAAGTCAGTGGCGGACATGTGGAACATGGAGCGTGTGGCCCGGAGTGGACACGGCATGACACATGTGCCTTCACTAGACACACAACCTTGTGCCAAGAGAGGACGTTCCTGGCTAGTGGTTGATCGACGAGGGTGTCGATCTTCTAAGGGTGGGTGTATGTGAGACCCTGGCACATGGCTTAATAGGATTGGTAGTATACCCATACCAACAAGTTGCAACTTATTTTTTGGAAGATCATCTAAAAAGAACTCTGAGGGTAAGCATGCTTGGCCTGGAGCAATTTGAGGATAAGTGACCGACCGGGAAGTGGGTACCGGATGCGCACGAGTGAGGATAAAGTGCACAAAAAAGACTAGTGTTGGTTTATGGGGTTAGTCTAGAGATCCTATTGAGCCGCCAGGAGTAACAGCCGCTGGTACGGAGAGGCCGGGATGTTACATTCCATATGGTACCAAGTAATCATAATCACTCAGTTTCTTATCTCAATCACATGGGCATGCACGATCCATAATGGTTTTCCCCCGGTGGCATCCAACTATCATACCGCCAACCCATACGACGCGGACTCGACAAGGAATCAACTAGTGTGACCGACACTGAAATGTTTCAAAATGCGGGAATAGGGTAGCTGCTAGCTTGACTCTCGAGAGGGTGCTATTATCATCAATCAGGATGCACCTACCGACGCTTAAGGAGGCCAATCCTAAAGCACCCGACAAGTACACTCACGCAGTATTTCACACTAGCAAGACAATCTCCCTAGCCACCGACCCAGTCCTAAGACATAGTCTTATGAAAAAGTGAATCGGGCACGCCCTTAAACCAGCTAAGAAATGCCTACCTCTGGAACATTCGCAAGATTTAGCCCCGACCACCCTAGGGATGACTTACTAAACCTTTCTATGTGGGTGGCATAAAAAATATGCTTGGTTAGGCTACATAATCTAGGGTCTTCCCATATATGGACAACACCGATAAAAGTGTTCTAGGTTCATATCTGTGCTCGCAGATTAGCATCACGCTCAACCAGTTCAGCCTTTATCAAGAACCTCACTGATGTCAAGCTCCTTTCCGAGTAGGTGATCCTCTTCTTGATACCCATACTTGCTTCTTTTCCTATAGTTACTCAATTCTACTTGCTAGTATGTGGAATTCAGTTGATTGGATGCTCTTCCTTAGCTTCTCTGACATGGTCATATCAAGTTCCAAATCTATTTCTTTGGCTAGAGAACCTTGTATACTTAGATACATTAATGCATGATATATATATATATATCTTTTAACACAACATAGAATAATTAATAAGACTTAAGAGCATCTCTGACCAATACCCTAAAATTGGTTAGAGGAGTAAAAATACGCAGCGACAGTACCTAACCGAACTCCTAAACGGTTAGAGGAGTAAAATTATACTCATCGGAGGAGTAAAAGTGGCAGCCGACTCCTAAATTTACTCCTCCGAGGCCACTTCCGAGAAAACCTCCCGCCTCCCGACCTCCTCTTCCCATTCCCGTCGGCATCGCCGCTGGTGACCCCCATACCCCGCCGCCCCCACCCTGGTCCCTCCGCCGCCCTCTGGCCTACCTCTCCCTCGCTCGTCACCTCCTCCGTCGCCGGAATCGACGGGGCGAGCTCGTTTTCGCCGGTCGCCGCCCCGATTTGGAGCAAATCGGGCTTCGTCGCCGTTGATTCGCCGCAACTTCGAGTCGTCGGAGGCTGGAGAGGCTGCAGAAGGCAGGCACCGTCGCCCTCGACGCCTCCTTTGCCCTACCCGACGATCGCCCGGCCAACCTCGTCACCTCCTCCGCTTGTGAGGTGTTCGACCAAATAGCAAGGTGAGGTTTTTAGACAAATTTATTTGTTTTGGTTTTCAAATTTGACTGGCGCCGTCGTCGTGTAGATGAAGAGGTTGAGGGAGTACATCTTGGATGACTCATCATCGAAGGAAGAGGAGGAGGAGGACGACGACGACGTCGAGATGGCCATGGCCATCATTTTGAACGATGAAGTTCGGCATCGAGGCTAGGATCGCAGTTCGGTCGCGCATACATCAACCGGGATAGAGCCGAGGGCCATGCCAAGATCATGCGCGACTATTTCAACCCCAATGCCACATATCCGGAGAAGTACTTTTACCGACGTTTCCGTATGCACAAGAGCCTCTTTCTCACCATTGCCAAAACGGTGGAGAAGCATGATGATTGGTTCAAGGTTCGGAGGAGTGCATCCGGTGAGATTAGCGCAAGCCCGTTGATGAATTTATTTGGTTTGTAAACTTAATATTTATTCATTCGTAAACATTTTATTTGATTGTATGTGAACTATGCCGAATGTTTGGCTATTGATAGTTTGATTTCTATAAAAAAATGTTTTACTCCTCTAAAGCTTAGGGGTTCGGTTCGGCGCCGACTTCCTTTAGAGGAGTATATATATTTACTCGTCTAAAGTTTAGACCTCCGTTTACTCCTCTAACCAATTGAGGATCGGTTAGAGATGCCCTAAAGTTGCTTTCCGAAAGGTTTTTGACTAGTCATAACTAAAATTCTTTTTGATTCAAGACTTGACTAATTTTTTATTTGTTCTGAGAGGAAGACTTGACTAATTATACAAGTTGTGCGGCCAATTGATAGCTAGTGACAGCGTGGCAAATGTTTTGTAAAGCCACTTTGCCGGCACATATGTTATACGTACATAGACTTATGGTTAGTAGCCAATGTGTGGATGTGCTGTGCGAATGTCCACGCGAAGTCGAAGTCTTCGCTGTTTTCTAATTCTACGAGTCATTCAGCAGCTCGCCAAGTCAGAAGTTTGTTGCATTCAACCACCCTAACTCGCTAACCACGTCCCGGTCCCTTGGTTGTTCCCATTGTTGCTTGCTGTGTTGATTCCGCGTCCTGTGGTTTCCCCTTCAGTTTAAAACGGTGGGTGCACCAATTCCCGCAGCAGCCGCATGATTCGGCATCCGTTCAACTTACTTCAACTATCGTCCTCTTCGTCCTGCCCTCCAAAGAAGAAACTCAAGGTGATTATTCATTTATGTTCCATCAGTTTTTATGTGTAAAGTATTGGTCTTGCGCTGAACATGAGTTTAAGCAAGTGCAATGTGATCTGTTTGCAGCAGCATCTTCGGTTCATACGTTACCTTGACAAATTTATCTCCAATTTCACTTATACGTATTGAGATGGTAACCACTCCCTATCCCTGGAACTGTCTCTGCATAGATTTATGAAGACAAAAGGATACTGCTCCATTATCATTAGAATTGCAAGTGGGGAATGGCAACTTCAGCACATTCTATTAGTAACATTTAATTGCAAATTATTATTAGGCTCTGTTTGGCAACATAAAGACATGTTAAGTAACTAGGTAGTTTAACCACAGAAATTAGCCTAATTATCTAGGTTGGTGCTCGATTGGGTTTTGCGATGAATAGTAGTGTTTTGGTGTGTTCGATCACATCGACACAGGTTAGTATGTAAGCAACATAAGTCGCTCTTCATGCATTGAGTAAATTCCAGTTTTTACCTTTTGGTTTGACATTTCTTAAGGTAACTAACACGTTTAGCGAGTTTTCATCCCAAGCACACCAATTCAGTTAAAAGTTGTGTCAATTTTTATCCCCTCCAAATTTTTAAGCCATTCGATAAGTAGTCCTATCCATTAGGTATAGGTTGCGTGTGACATAGACTGTTTTCATGTACCTTGGTACAACCCGTTGGACTGCCAGATGTACCCGTTTCCTTTGAGGCGTCGTTCAAGATGTTGCCCATAATATACCGTGTCAATCCTGGAGGCGGCTGCTTTCATGGGCTTATGCGGGTTGCCGCTTTCGCGGGCTTATGGATACCCCATTTTTTCTTTCACGGGTTTATGCAGGTTGCCGGTTGCAACCCTACTACCTGATGTGGGCTCCCCCCCCCCCCCCCCCCCCCCGCGTCGTCTTTAGTTTCAATTCCATTTCTGTGATACAGATTCCAACAACACCTTTGGAAGTAATGGCCCCAAAATTGTGTTGGTGTGCAGTTTGTAGACTGAAATTCGGAGTGCGTAAAAAGTGGTATATGTTTATTAAATGGGGTAAGTAGGATGAAAACTTGCTAAATGGGGTAATTATAGTCAAAATTGTCACACTAGGGGGTAAACACTGAAATTTACACTTATAGTTTCCGAATTTTACACAATAGTCTCTATATGTTTGAGGAATTATGACATATTATTTTGCGGGTCCTAGCACCTGTTGACCCTGACATTAATTAACCGTGATCTTCCGTTATTTAGGATGATTTGTCGAACCGTTCCCGTGCTTTTGCGGAAGCAGTGGTTACTATGGTATGGCTGGTGCTTCTTGCAGCCGCTATCAACAGGAAGAGTGAGGTGGCTGGACTTGATGTCCCAGACTATGTTCTCATCCTTGCAGGTGGTACCACCATAACTGGTATCTGCCCCTTGCTCGCTTGTTGTATCTTCAACAATCCCCGTACGATCAGTGAAGTGACAGCCCTCTTTTCCGCGGCAATACTCTTCTCTCTTGCAATCTGGATTGCATCATTTACCCTCACGGAACTCTCAGGCCTGATGGTGTCGTGTTTTGCCGGCCTATATTTGTGTTGTACGATGCTTCGTATATTCTCCTACAGGGAGGAATCCAACAAACAGTGTCATAATAAGAAGGTGAGAACTAAAGAATTCAACACTATACTCGATGGCTCACATGAGTTCTTGTGCTGTATGACCGGAATTCACTTTCTGTGGTTGGAAAGCTTGGCCTTGGAAAGTCCGATCAGCAAAGCAGGCCATGGAATAATACAGAATGATCTCTCCGAATTCATAGGCATCGTCAACATTCTGTTATGCAGTGTCGGTCTGTGCACAATGCTCATCGAGATGGAGCCCCCTCTTACGTGCACTGAATTGGTCCATATTGCCGGGCCTCTCTTCGGGTTCGACACCTTCATGGTCTTCAGCATTGGCACAGTAGTGGTAGCTGCCATGTGGAAATCATTGGTATTTCCAGTGTTGCTGCGGCTCGTCGTAGGTTCAGTGATATTCATTGGTCCATTAATAGCGGTTCTTGTACTCGTGTTACATGTCGGTTGTCCGGAAGAGGCAGGGAGTGGCCAAGGCAACGAGCCACCTAAACTGGCTCCCCTGGGTTTGACTAAACTCATGGTTACCGGATTCCTGACCGTTTCCATCAGCATTAGTTCACCCGATGTGTCCATCAGCAATTGGTTCCTAGTATTTGCAGCAGCGGCTATTCTTTCTGGCCTAACATGGAGGCTTCTGACGCAGGCTCAAGTAAAGAAAATGTTGGAAAATAAAGAAGAAATCATACATGTTACTCAAGAGCCTCCGACGCAGGATGATGAAGAAAGGGAGATGCCGGACATGAAAGATATCATTTCTACTCCAGAGCTTCGTACGCAGGATAAGGAAAAGGAAATGTCGGGAAGTAAAGAAGTCGATCCTAGCCGAGAGCTTCTGGAGCAGGGTAGAGTTTGGGAAGCGTTGGAAAATAACAACTCCAATTCTGTTTCTCGAGCGAGAATAGATAAAACTGCAGCTATAGCTTCTTCTGCCAAAACGGCATGCTTCTGCGCCCACATCTTCGTTGCAATTGCCACCGTCCTACTTCTGCTTGATATATGTAATGTCACGCAGTCCACGGGTGCGGCAGCGCCTACTCCGGCTCCTGCACATACCTAGCTAACAATCTTATGTGCAACATGTTTTGAGTTCTGCGAATGCAACAGGTGTGGGCTTATATGCAATCTAAGAAATACAAAGTTTAGTATACACATTTTACGCAATATAGTACTGGCAAAGGCTAAATACCACGAATTCGTACAATGTGCTTTGGAGCAGCTATTCGGTTTAATTATCCATTTTTATAAGAGTGAACTTTTCTGCTGTGGTGAGCCCCAAGCCACTAACGCAGACTCATACAAGAATAGAAACAAGTGGAGAAAACAATCCACAAAAAAGTCTCGTTACATGGAAAATAAAAAATGCCACTATCACCGTCCTATTTCTAATAGTCCATAAGAACCAGAACGTTGCAGCAAACTCTAACAAAAAAAGACGCCTCTTCCTACCGTGCAGTTTGTCAGCACTACCTGAAACTCGCCAGGGTCTAGAGTCTGACACTCAGGGTCGTATAGTCTCTAGACGAAGTTTCAAAGGAAGTGGACAACATGACAAAAGAAGAGCATGTGGTAACTAGATTCCAATGTTAAACATATATAATGCCTAGTACTCCCTCCGTTTCATATTATAAGACGTTTTAGAAAACGTTCCGACAGCACAAAATACATAAGTTGGACAAAACTGCCCTCGATGACATGTCCGATCCATCTTTTGAATTTTGAATCTTCCCGATCATCCGGATCACCTCCAGCTCGCATCCTCCCGAATCCCGATCCTGATCACCTCCAGCTCGCATCCTCCCGAACAAAGCGCTCACATCCAGCTGAGCACCTCCACCTCACTCGAATCGATCCACCAAAATCGATCCAGCTGAGCACCTGTGCTGCAGATCTAGTAGAACACCACCACGCGAGGCCGGCAGATCACCTCCACGCGAGGCCGGTAGATCACCTCCACGCATTCCTAGCACCGCGTCCAGCACCTGGAGGTCTAGGTGCGCCCTCAACCTCCCAGCTGCGCAAGAGGGACTATCGGCAGCTCCGGCAGCTTGCCCCGGCCTCCCAGCTGCGCAAGAGGAAACAGTGGCAGCTCTGGCAGCTTGCCCCGGACCTCCTAGTTGAGCAAGAGGGAATGTCGGAAGCTCCGGCACCTCGCCCCCGGCCTCCCAGCTGTGCAAGTGGAAACACCGGCAGCTCACCCCCGGCCTTCCAGCTGTGCGAGAACGTCGGCAGCTCTAGCAGCTTGCCTCCGACCTCCCTCTTGCTCTGCTCTTTCTAGGGGCCCAAGAACATGCTGCCGGACGCCGACAAGACCCAGCACCTCGCCACCGGCGATCTATAGCAACAGTACCTCACCGGCTTCCTCCTTGCCGCCCGTGGACTTTCTTCTCACCCAGCACCTCGCGTCCAGCAAACACTGCAAGGAGCCTACTCTAGCAAGGAACAGGAGGGCTCGGGCCTCAATTGCAAGAATGATGTAACCACTTTTTGACCTCAACTTCACTCCGCCACCTGAAGAACAATAGGGCGATCAGAATCAACATGCAGGTATACTAGTACAGATTTATGTGTATGAGACCTCAATTGCAGAAATGGAAGAACAAGAAATAGAAGATCACGATGAGCAGGATGCTACAGGTAATTACGACGATGAAAACAGTGTGTATTTAAGGTATACACCATAGTATCCTAGATTATGAGTACCGGATTATATGATGGTAAAAACAGGTTTAGCTAAACAACATGGCAAGTGCTTAATCTATTTGTTAAGTGATACAACTTGGTAAAATAATGTCTTCTGCATGAGAGTATTATATGATACGAAGTGGTACTCTAACTGTATAAATAGGCTCATGTATATGCTATCGTAGGGGCTATTCTACCCTATATAACAGCAACACGAGGCCCCATAGGCTATGGTTTCCGCCCACACTTTTTTTGCATGATATCAGAGCAGCTTAATATACACATTTTACGTAAGACTAAATGCCACGAATTGGTACAATGTGCTTTGGAGCAGCTCTTCGGTTTAATAATGGTGAGTCGCTGAGTTCCAACACTATGGGAAAAAATGTCGTTCCCACGTAGACACGTCTTTGCCGTGTGCCAAACGGACCGGAACACGGCAAAGTTTGTCTGCCGTGTGTAACCCGGAAAGTACACGACAAAGTACGTAAACACACGACAAATTTCTGAAAAAGAACACGGCAAAGAAATACACGACAAAGACCCACAAAGGAACACGGCAAAGAAAATACACCCGACAAAGTCGACAACGGCACAAGGAATAAGTGTTGTCACGGCAACGAGGTGGGATCCAATGATACGTCGGAAACGTATCTATAATTTTTATGCTCCATTCTTGTTTACTATCTACTTTGCTTTGCTTTGTCCACACTTTGAGGTGTTTTTATATCTTTTCTGGACTAACCTATTAACAATTTGCCACAGTGCCAGTTGCCTGTTTTCTTCTGTTTTTGGTTCCAGAAAGACAGAAAATTAATATTCTTGGAATTGGACGGACAAAAGCCAAAGTCAATATTTTATCGTGGGCGTCATGAAGTCCAGAGGAGAGACGGAGAGGCGAACCAGGGCCGCCACACCCCCCTAGGCGCGGGTGGGCCCACCCCGTGCCTAGGCAGGGTGTGGGGCCCCTGGTCGCCTCCCAGGCTCGCCTATTCGCCTATAAGAAGCCCCCGATGCAGAAACCCTAGGCACCCGATCAAAACTCCACAAAACCTTCTGTAGCCGCCACCACCGTCGTCCCTAAATCAGGGGGATCTGAAGTTCTTCCCGACACCCTGCCGGAGGGGAGATCATCTCGGAGTCCTTCTTCTCCAGTATGATGTGTGAGTAGTTCCACCTTGGATTATGGGTCCATGTAGTAGCTAGATAGTTGTATCCCCTCCTTGTGCTTTCATGTATAGATCTTGTGAGCTCCGTTCATGATCAAGATCTAAACTATTTGTAATCATGCATGTTGTGTTTGCGGGGATTCGATGGATATTGAGATTACTATGTCAGATTGATTAATGGTTTTGTCTATTTGATATTATCATGTCTATGTTGTTTGTGATCTTGCATGCTCTCCGTTGTTAGTAGCTATCTTGGCCAAGTAGTTGCTACTGACTCCAAGAGAGGGTATTTATGCTCGATAGTGGGTTCATACCTCTAGTTTTCAAGGGAAGTGACAGAAATCTCTTCGGTTGTAGATGTGTTGTTGCCACTAGGGAGAAAACAACGATCTCTTGTTCATGAAATAAGTGGATTGTTTACCTTACACACTTTGCTTAAAGTAGTTGTCTGTTGCTTGCAACTTAATACTAGAGGGGGTTAGGATGATAACCTGAAGGTGGACTTCTAGTCATAGATGCAGTTGGATGGCGGTCTATGTATATTGTTGTATTGCCCAATCAAATCGCATAGGATCTTTTTGTCTGGTATTGCATTGTTATGCCTTGCTCAGTTCATGTCAATTGCCCTACTGTAATTTGTTTACCCTTCATGTCATGTTGTTTATCTAAGGAGAGCACCTCTAGTGAACTATGTGAAAGAACATTTCATGATCCCTAGTGTTTTGTGTGTTAGATAACAATATCAAGGATTATTTAATGTGTGTTGAAGTGTTACAGCTCTCTCTAAGGATAAAAGGAAAAAGAATCTGCCTTTGGGGGGCGGATAATCCGCCCCACCATTTTCCCAGATAGGCGCAAGCCCCAGAAGGGGGCGGAGTTTTGGCCGGATTTTCTGGCCCCGCCGGATAATCTGCCCCTTAGTGGGGCCGGATAATCGGCCCCTCTTGTTCACTGCCAAGGCGCAAGCCCCAGAGAGGGGGCGGAGTTTCGGCCGGACTTTTCGGCCACGCCGGATAATCCGCCCCTAGAGGGGGCCGGATAATCCGCCCCCAAGGTCTTCATCAAGTTCTGTAGGCGCCAGCCCCAGAGAGGGGGCAGATTTTCTCCCCGGAATATCCGCCCAGGGGGCGGATAGTCTGCCCCTAGTGGGGGGCGGATAATCCGCCCCCAAACTTGTTCAACGGCCATATCTGTGCAGGGGGTATTTAAGCCAGCCTTCCCCCTCCTGCCAGATCCCTTGGTTCATTCGAAAAAGTCAAGATCTGATCTGCAACCTTCATACAAGAGAGCTCCACCTAGATCCACCAAAAGGCCCCGTCCCTTGGGGGAATCGAAGGAGGAGAACTCGATCTTCATCATCAGCAATCAAGCGCTTCATCTCCTCTCCATTCATTTGGAGAATCACCGATCTAGTATTTCTTGTGAATACCTAGATCCTTGTTTTGTTTATATTGATAAACCTTGTTCTTGTGACAGCTTGTTGTCATCTCGGGAGCCCCCAATTCAGTTGTGGGTGTGTGTGCCCCGGTAGCATTGTAAAAGGCACCGGTTCCCGCCTTGAAGAGTACCAATAGTGGAGAAGGTGGATCAGGCCTCTCGTGGCGAGATCCATCGGAGAATAGGGTGAGGCCTATTGGGGCATGGAGGTCTTAGAACCGCCCACCCCTCCAACGCAGATGTACTTCCCTTAACAAGGAAGGAACTGCGGTAAAACAAATCCCCGTGTCTCCGCGTGCTCCACTACGGTTCCCTCGCTCCTCTCTTTACGTGCTTAGTAGTTAGGTTTGCATATAGGGAAATTCTCGTAGTTACATATCTAGAGAATTTACTTTGTGTCAAGCCTAAAATTGAAAAAGTACTAAAAATTGGGTAGCACCTATTCACCCCCCTCTAGGTGCCCATACGATCCATTTTAATTGGTATCAGAGCCCCGACTCTTATTTTGGGCTTAACCGCCTAAGAGAAGTATGGGTTCCAAGGTAGATAGGAGTGATGCTCCGGAGGTATTTACCATGAACGATCTCAAGACGTTGGAAACAACCTTGGTGAGTTCAATGGAGGCTAAGATGGAAGAGATGCGTCAATTGATAATGCGTCTCTCCACATCCGCAACATCACCTCCATGTAACTCTGAGGCTACCACTCCGCAATCCAAGGAAACGGGTAAAACCGATTCCAAAGATAACGAAGTGGTTGGTGATGCATGGATCAAGCGCAAGTTTGTCAGTGCTCTTATGCCATTTGAGCCCACAGATTTGAAAAGTCTCCAAGGTAGGCATAACTACCACCTCATGACATCCAATGAGGTAATGCAAGAAATGACCACTTTCAAAGTGGCTGCCAAGAATGCCGAAGATGCTCGTGCACGAGCTATGGGGATGCAAAAGGGGGTCAACATGGCCTTGAAGACTAGTGTGATTGATCATGATGAATATGCCATAGAAGGTATGGACTGTCCCGAGGATATAAAAAGGATCCATGGACAATACCTAGCTCGTTATGCTAGAAACTTTTGGAAAGATCCGGCCAAGGCTAAAGCTGAACTAGAACGCAAGAGTGGAACCTATGGAAGAAAGGAAGATGGTCCCAAGCTGAGAACATGTTTCAACTGTGGTGACTGGCTGCACTTTGTAGCTGAGTGTCCATATCAAAGTAGGGAATATAATGTAGGAAGACTTATTTTCAAAGACAAGTCAAAGGCTCCATGCAAGAAACAGTTTGTAAAGAAGAATGCTCTTTTCAAGAAGCAACCAAAGATTGTTCTAGTGGCTCAAGAAGAATATTCTTCGGAAAGTGAAGATGGGGACGAGGATGATAGCTCTCAAGAGGTGGCTTCTATAGCCACCACATCTACATCAACATCTCTCTTCGACTCTCCGAACAAAAACATCATCAACAAGAATGCTACTTGTCTCATGGCAAGAAGCTCCGAGGTAACTTCTTCTAACTCTTCTTTTCCTAAGGCTATGATTTACATGGATGATCCTACTAGCTTAGTATACACATTTTACGCAATATAGTACTGGCAAAGGCTAAATACCACGAATTCGTACAATGTGCTTTGGAGCAGCTATTCGGTTTTAATAATCCATTTTTATAAGAGTGAACTTCTCTGCTGAGGTGAGCCCCAAGCCACTAACGCAGACTCATATAAGAATGGAAACAAGTGGAGAAAACAATCTACAAAAAAGTCTCGTTACATAGAAAATAAAAAATGCCACTATCATCATCATTTTATTTCTAATAGTCCATAAGGACCTGCAACGTTGCAGCAAACTCTAACCAAAAGAGACGCCTCTTCCTACCGTGCAGTTTGTCAGCACTACCTGAAACTGCACTACCTAAAACTCGCCAGGGTCTAGAGTCTGACACTCAGGTCGTATAGTCTTAGACGAAGTTTCAAAGGAAGTGGACAACATGACAAAAGAAGAGCATGTGGTAACTAGATTCCAATGTTAAACATATATAATGCCTAGTACTCCCTCCGTTTCATATTATAAGGCGTTTTAGAAAACGTTCCGACGGCACAAAATACATAAGTTGGACAAAACTGCCCTCGATGACATGTCCGATCCATCTTTTGAATTTTGACTCTTCCCGAATCATCCGGATCACCTCCAGCTCGCATCCTCCCGAATCCCGATCCTGATCACCTCCAGCTCGCATCCTCCCGAACAGAGCGCTCACATCCAGCTGATCACCTCCACCTCACTCGAATCGATCCACCAAAATCGATCCAGTTGAGCACCTATGCTGCAGATCTAGTAGAACACCACCACGCGAGGCCGGCAGATCACCTCCACGCGAGGCCGGTAGATCACCTCCACGCATGCCTAGCACCGCGTCCAGCACCTGGAGGTCCAGGTGCGCCCTCAACCTCCCAGCTGCGCAAGAGGGACTATCGGCAGCTCCGGCAGCTTGCCCCGGCCTCCCAGCTGCGCAAGAGGAAACACCGGCATCAGCTCGCTCCGGACCTCCTAGTTGAGCAAGAGGGAATGTCGGAAGCTCCGGCACCTCGCCCCCGGCCTCCCAGCTGTGCAAGTGGAAACACCGGCAGCTCACCCCCGGCCTTCCAGCTATGCGAGAACGTCGGCAGCTCTAGCAGCTTGCCTCCGACCTCCCTCTTGCTCTGCTCTTTCTAGGGGCCCAAGAACATGCTGCCGGACGCCGACAAGACCCAGCACCTCGCCACCGGCGATCTATAGCAACAGTACCTCACCGGCTTCCTCCTTGCCGGACTTTCTTCTCACCCTCGAAATAGGCTTTCGCCCCGCTTTATAAATAAAGCAACCGTCCATCGCAAATATCACAGTACAAAGACACACACACACCACATGCTGGGGCCACAGCACAAGACGGCCCAACTCGGACACCACCCAACGAAGAAAAGGAAGAACGCCTCGCCAAGGGAGTGGACGCCGAGGACATTAAGGCGAGCTACGAGGGAGCCGCTGAGCCGCCCCCAAGAGACGGTGAAGGGTCGCGTCCAACCTCGCCTTGTCCCGCTGTCTACACAACGGGTACCAGAGCTGCAGAGAAGCCAGAAAGTGAAACACCGAGTCAGACGAACGCCTAGGGAGAATCTTATCAATAACCATCTTATTCCTGATGTTCCAGAGGGACCACGATATGGCCGCGAACACAAGCCAGAAGAGTCGACGACCCTTCCCAGCTCGGTTTGCTTGGGTTTCTAGGAATTCACCGAGATCTTGGGCCAGCCAATCCGGGCCCAACGCCTCTCTGGTGAAACTCCACAGAAACCGGGCCGCAGGACAGGTGAACAATATGTGGGTGCCCGTTTCAGGGACCCCACATAATGGACATAATCCGTCTCCCGGCCCATGTCGCTTGGCCACCTCCACTCCCGAGGGGAGCCTATCGCGTAACAGTTGCCAAACAAAGATTTTTGTCTTCAGCGGGAGCGGTGATTTCCAGAGGTGCTTGGTCCAGGGGAGAGTGTCCTGGCCAAAGAGGGCCCTGTATGCTGAGCCAACCAAGAAAGATCCGGACGGGGAGAGAGTCCATGAGACGCTATCGGGACCACTAGCCAAGGAGGCCGGGAGCTCCGCCCTGAGTTCCCTCCATGCTACCGTTTCCTCCGGGCCGAAGGTACGACGGAACGAGATGTTCCATGTGCCTCCCAGTGCCGCGTTGGATACCCGTAGCGCTGGGTCGGAACAGATGGCGAAGAGACTCGGGAAGGCCTCCTGCATCGGGCGCTCACGGAGCCAGGGGTCGAGCCAGAACATGGTCCCCTCTCCATTTCCAATGGAGAAGGCGATACCATGCCTGATCTCATGCTTGATCTCCTGAATGGAGTGCCAAAATTGTGACCCCTCGCTACGATCACAGTCCAGAAGGGGCCGACCGCGCAGTTATTTGGCCTTGATGAGTTTGAGCCACAAACCGCCATCATCACGCAAGATACGCCAAACCCATCTAAGCATAAGGGCCTTGTTGAACTGGCGGGATGCAAGGATTCCTATGCCCCCAACCTCCTTGGGGGCGCAGATGTCCGCCCACTTGACCATGTGGTATTTTTGGCGGCCCAAAGAGTCCTGCCAGAAGAACCTCGACAACTCCTTGTCAAATGTCCCATGTACTCCCTCGGGGAGGAGATACATGCCCATCATATACATGGGCAGGCTAGACATGCAGGAGTCGATCAGGACAGTCTTGCTCCCCTTAGAGGTAAATCTGCCACGCCAAGGTTCAGACCTCGAGCGCACCCTATCCGCGAGCGGGTCCAGGTCCCTGATGAGGATCCTGGTGTCGCGGATCGGCATCCCCAGGTAGGTAATGGGGAAGGAGGCGAGCCGACAGTTGAAATTGTCCGCTATCCTCTGTTTCTCGTCCTGAGAGAACCCTAGTGCGATGATCTCGCTCTTATCAAAATTGATACGGAGGCCAGACATTTCCTGGAAGCACAGGAGTAGGAATTTGAGGTTTGCAATGTCCAGCGCCGAGCCTTCAATCATGATCATCGTGTCGTCTGCGTACTGGAGCTGGGTGATGTCGCCCCCTGGGATAAGGTGGCCTACCACCCCCGAGATGTGGCCGGCCGCCTTTGCTCTCTCAAGCATTTCCGCGAGGGCATCAACGGCAGCGTTGAAGAGAAGGGGGGACATGGGGTCCCCCTGGCGAACACCACAGGAGGGCCGGAAGTAAGGCCCTATCTCGCCATTGACATTAATTGCGTTGCTCCCGGTCATGACGAACTGCATTATCCAGGTGATCAGGCGGTCATCAAATCCTCGCCTAATGAGGACCTGACGTAGGAATCGCCAGTCCAGACGATCGTAGGCCTTCTGGAAGTCCAGCTTCAAGAAGATGCCCTTCATTCGTTTGGACTTGATCTCGTGGATAATCTCATGGAGAGCCAGGATCCCATCATGTATAAATCTGCCCTTGAGAAAGGCAAATTGATACTGGTGGGTGAGGCGCTCCATGACCGGGGCGAGGCGAGAGGCGCAAACTTTCGCGAATAACCGTTGTATGACATTGAGGACCGTGATGGGCCTGAATTGGCGAATATCCGAGGCCCCCACAACCTTAGGGATCAGCGTGATAACTCCCAGATTCAGTCGTCCCATCACGAGGGTTCCTGTGTAAAGCTCCTGGAACAAGGGCATGACGACTGGTTGGAGTTCCTCCCAGAACTCCTGGAAGAAAGAAACCGGGAGGCCATCAGGGCCTGGGGCGGAGTTGGCCTTCATGGCCTTCACTGCCCGCGCAACTTCCTCTGGCAGGAATGGGAGGGTTAGCTCCGCATTCTCGTCAGCTGTGACTCTGGCCCCACTAGGCCAAAAGTCGTCGGCCAACGCGACCCCCGTAAGGGGTCCTGCCAAGAAGAGCTCCTTATAAAAGGAGTAAATATGGGCGGAGATCGCCCCCGACTCCTCAAGGAGCAGCGTCCCGTCCCAAAGGTAGGGAATAGAGCATCTTCTACGGCGGCCATTGGCCACCGCATGGAAGTATGCCGTGTTCGCATCCCCTTGGAGAAGCCAGTTCTGGCGGCTACGTTGTCGCTAGAACAGCTCCTCCCCCTTGTAGATCTCGACGAGTGAAGTCTCTAAGGCATAACGGTGGGACCACTCATCAGCGGAGAGGCCCACCGAGTCTGCCGCCAGGTCCAGAGTACGAATCTCCTACAGCAACGAAGCCTTCTGGAGACGCGTCGCTGCACCCAAGTTGGCCTCCCACCCCTTCATGAATTGGCGGGCCAGCTTGGCATAGTTATGCCAGACGTCCACCGCGTTAAAGCGTCTGGGAGGAGCAGCCGCCGCTGCCACCCACTTGGCTTTCACCGCTTCCACGAAACCTGGCTGTTGGAGCCAGAAGTTTTTGAAGTGGAAGCGATTCAACCGTGGTGGTGAACTCCCCCTAGTCGAAAGCAGCAGTGGGACATGGTCCGAGCCTACCCTGGTAATGGCGCGGAGGGAGCAGAGAGGGAAGGCGACCTCCCAGTCCACCGAGACCAGAACACGGTCCAAGACACTCCTGACCGGGTCCACCCTGTTGTTCGTCCACGTGAAGCGGGCACCCACTCTCGTGATCTCTCTAAGAGCGAGATCAGCGATACAGTCGTTGAACATCCGCATGTGCGGGATGTCTACGTTGTGGGAGCTCTTATCCTCATGGGACCGAATCAGGTTGAAGTCTCCCGCCACCACCACCGGCGTGGAGCAGCGGTCGACCTTCGCCTTCAGTTCCTCGAGGAAGGCTGGGGAGCGGCTATGGTCCGCGGGGCCATAGACAATGATGACCTCCCACCGGAGATGGGAGCGTCTGTGGGTGAGTAACATGCTCACAAAAAATTCCCCGCGGTCCATATCGTCCACCTCGAAGGTATCCTCCTTGGCACCAAGGAGGATGCCCCCAGAGTGTCCCACTGCTGGAAGCCAGTTCCAAGCGAACTTGTGCCGCGACAAACCCTGGAGCTCAGAAATCTGGAAGTCTTGCCTGATTGTCTCCTGGAATCCAACGATGTCAACGTTCTCCTGGCGCATGTAGTCTCTAATCTGGCGTCTGCGACCGTCATTTCCAAACCCCCGGATGTTCCAGATGAGCGATATGACAGCAGGCCAACTCATTGGACAACCTACTTGGGTTTGGTCCCCTTATGGGGGACAGATCTTGTCTTCCGGGACGACGAGGGCGTAGAACTCGGTCTAGGCGGCCTCCCTAGAGATCCCCCCTCTAGGGGGACTCCTGGGTGGCTGCCGAAGGGCGCAGCTGAGGAGAACCCACCATCCCGAATCCGGGATCAGGTGTCCCAGTTCCAGGCGGTGTCGAGGTTTCCCCCTGCTGGCGCGCAGCACGTGCACGCGCAGCGGCGAGGGACCCCTCGTAAATCTCCCTAGATCGAATCGCCTCAATCTGCTCGAGCCTCGGGCCGCGTTCCCCACGGAAGACCACGCCACAGTCAGCCGCCACATGTGCAAGATGCTCGAGGGGGAAGTCATCCAAGACCGAGAACCTAGAACCTGATGGGGCGGGAATGGAGGCAGAAGGACAGGGGGGCGGGGCTTTCATGGGGGTACCTGAGTCAAGGTTGCGAGCCGCAGTCCTCTGGGACGCCAGCTGGGACACCGTGGGCACCACCCCCGGGCTCTTCGCCCTGACCCGCGCCAGACGAGCACTCTGGCGCGAAGGAGGGGGCACCGGGCGGGGAGGGCGAGGCAGACGAGTCTTGGGGCCAGCCGCGGGAGTGGTGGGGAAGACCGTCACTGGCTCGTCCGGATGCGGCGCCGGGGTTGCTGGGACCAGCGACGGGGATCCCCGGGGCGACGCTGGCGTAGAGCCCGGGGAAAGCGAGTAGCAGAGGACTCCTGGAGAGCGAGGTGACGAGGGGGCGGTGACCACCATCCCCACACTCCCGGAATCCCTGTCGGACTCCACCTGAAGCCCCTCAGGCGCCTCGTCGGGGATCTCCGCGGAGAGCGGTTCCAGGGCCATGTGGCCAGTGAACCCCTCAGACTGCCTGAAGTTGGAACCGTACTGGGCGATCTGGAGGTCGGGAGGGCCCTGCGAGGGGGGCATCAGGGGCAGCTGGTGGGAGGCCGACGAAGCAGCAGCGGACGGGCCCGCAGCAGGAGGGGCCGGGGGGGAGGGAACCGGAGTCTGAGACTCCCCTCCCAATTCATCGTCGTCAGAGTCCTCTCCAGATGAGTTCCCTCCTCCTGTAGAGTGGTCACCAAAGGGGGGGACCGAGAGGGGAGGGGGAGGGAGACCGTCATCCGCCTGGTCCTCGTCCAGCTCCACTGTCAGGATCCTCCCCTCCGTACCGAAGTAGAAGGGAGGGAGGGGCCCTAGGAGTAGAGCTGGGTCCGGGCAAAGCACCTGCATGCGGATCGGTCCCGCCCCCAAGCGATAGGTCTCATCCACCACGACAAGCTTACCCACTGCCTGGGATACTAGCTCCAGGATGGGCAGCGTCCGAACCCGTGCCTCCTCCGGGAAGCCGAGGATCCGCACCCACACCGCCGAGAGAGTCGAGGTCGTCGCAGGGTGGGCGGTCGATGGCGTGATGGAGATCTGGACCCTGCTGGTCGGGAGAGTGAGGGCGGTGCTGCAAGCACTGATGGAGAGTATCTCGGCAGACGAGAAGGACACCGCGAACTGGGTCGGAGAGATCTCCCGGGCACTCCAGGTATGTCCCGGCATCATCTGCGGAGCTCCTCCTGGATGAACTTGTTGGATATATGCCCTAGAGGCAATAATAAATGTAGTTATTATTATATCTTTGTGTTTATGATAAATGTTTACATTCATGCTATAATAGTATTAACAAGGAAACCATTAATACTTGTGTGAATTGTAAACTTAAATTGAAGTCCCTAGTATAGCCTCTATACTTCACTAGCTTGTTGGTTGATTAAATGATTGTGGTTTCCATATCATGAACATTGAGATGTTATCAACAACAAGATCATATCATTAGGAGAATGATATGGTGGACATACTCCTATTGATAAGCGTAGCATAAAGATCAAGTCATTTCAATAGTTCAATTGCTATATGCTTTCTGATACATAGTAACCTAATTCCTTCGACCATGAGATCATGCATATCACCTTTACTGGATGGATGCTTTGATGACATCAAATACCACACCGTAACTGGGTGGTTATAAAGGTGGCATTGAGTGTTCGGAAAGTATTGGTTGAGACACATGGATCAAGAGTGGGATTTGTCCATCCACATGACGGATAGATATACTCTGGGCCCTCTCGGTGGAATGTCATCCAATTAGCTTGCAAGCATGTGACTTGGTCACAAGGGATCACATATCACGGGAACGAGAAAAGAGTACTTATCGGTAACGAGGTTGAACTAGGTATGCAGAGATACCGACGATCATAACCTCGGATAAGTAACATATCGTGAGACAAAGGGAAATTGGTATCGTATGTAAGTGGTTCATTCGATCGCAAAGTAATCGTAGAAATATGTGGGAGCCATATGAATTTCCAGATTCCTCTATTGGTTATTGTTCGGAGAAGTGTCTCGATCATGTCCGCATAATTCACGAACCGTAGGGAGACACACTTGAGGATTCGACGTTGTTTGAGTAGTTATGGTATTATGAGAAAGAGACCGAATGTTGTTCGGAGTCTCGGATGGGATCCGGGATATCACGAGGTGATCCGGAATGGTCCGGAGAATAAGATTCATATAAGGAAAGTCCCGTTTCGGAGTTCGGGAATGATTCCGGTGTTTTCATCTGGAATGTTCTAGAAGGTTCCGGAATGTCCGGCACTCCGGGGGGGAGGGTACATGAGTGTGTCATTGAATGATTGCATCATGTACTAAGTGTTCTTGCTGTTCCAAAAACATGAAAGTCAAATTGCCAGTTTGAAAGTCAAACGGCTAAAACAGGAAACTGTGGGAAACAGGAAACTGTGGGAAACAAGCAAGAGGAGTTGGAACCAACTTGGAGGAGGAGTCCCACTCCTCCAAGCCGGCGCCCAGCCCAAGGCCGACTTGGGGAGGGACTCCCCTCCCCTGGCCGCGCCTCCCCACCCATAAAAGGAGGGGCAGGGCTCCCCTCCTAGAACACACAAGTTCCTATCTTCTACCTCCGGTTTAGAGCCGTTTTGGTTTAGAGCTTCTAATTGCTTTAGCCAGCGGTTTAGATCCTTCTAATTGGTTTAGAGCCTTCTAATTGGTGTGTCTAATTACTAGACCACTAATAGCCTCTCTCATAAGCTCCACCATACTCGCACCGGCTTAAGGCGAAGCCCTGCGGGATTTCCCCTCTACTTCCGGTACCACGCCGTTGTGCTGCCGGAATCGCGAGGAGAGTGCTACAACCTCCGCTGCCTGCTGGAACAAGGGAGAGGAAGGTCTTCGTCGAGTACCGAACGTGTGACCGACTGCGGGAGCGCTGCCGGAACGTGGCGCCGGAAGGATCGTCTACACGATCTTGAGATCGGAAAGAGTACGACTACATCACCCACGAGAATCCGCTCTCGTTAAACGCTTTGGAATCTTCGAGGGTAAGTTATACCATCGACTCATTGCTACAATCTAGTAGATAGATCTTGGCTTGTTTGTTTGTATGCGATAGAAAATTTTTGTTTTCCATGCTACGAACCCCTACAGTGGTATCAGAGCCGTGTCGATATGTAGATCTGTTGCACGAGTAGAACACAATGGTCATTGTGGGCGTTGATGCTTTTATTGTCGATTACTTCTTGTGTACTTTGCATCTTGCGGTATGTTGGGATGAAGCGGCCCGGGCTAACTTTACATGACATCGTTCATGAGACTTGCTCCACGCTTGACATGCAACTTGTATTGCATAAGTGGCTTTGCGGGTGCCTGTTTCTCCTAGCATAGTTAAGATCCAATTTACAACAGGTGATCAACAATGCTAGTATCAATGTTGTGGTTCTTGTTCGTAAGTTAGAACGACACTTATTGAAAGCCCCAAACCACGTAAAATATGCAAAGAAAGTAGAGGCGTCTAACTTTGTTTTGCAGGGGTGTGCAGTGATGTGATATGGCCATGATTGTGATTATATTTGATGTATGCAATGTTCCTTATTGTAAGTTGGCAACCGGCAGGAGCCATATGGTTGTCTTTAATTTATGTTAAGACCCGCGTGTCTATTAAAAGTAGTTGTAATAGTTGAAGCCGGTGGACGACAACCATGGAGAAGCGTCATTGACCTTGATGCAATGCCGGTGATGATGGAGATCATGTCCGTGCTTGAAGATGGAGATCGGAAGCACAAAGAAGAAAGGCCATATCATATCACATATATATTGAATTGCATGTGATGTTAATCCTTTATGCATCTTGTATTGCTTAGTAGACGACGGTAGCATTATAAGATGATCCCTCATGCGCATCAATTTCAAATCATAAAGTGTTCACCCTTAGTTAGCACCATTGCTAAAGCTTGTTGTTTCGAAGCACCACGTGATGATCGGGTGTGTTAGATTCTGCAAGTGTATACAACGTGAGCAAGCCAGATTTGCTCATGCAGAAACTAAGGTTTGATCTTGACGAGCCTAGCATGTACAGACATGGTCTCGGAACACGGATCACCGAAAGGTAAAGCATGAATCATATAGTAGATGTGATGAACATGTCGATTGTTCGCCATTGAAACTATGTCAACTCTCGTGATGATCGGTGTTGATATGGTGGATTTGGTTCGTGTGATCACTAAAACAATGTGAGGGATATTGTTTTGAGTGGGAGTTCACCTAGTTTAATTTTATTATTAATTTGAACTCAATTTGTCATAAACTTAGTCTAAACTATTGCAAATATGTTGTAGATCAATGGCAGCCCCTACCATCAATTTTAATGCGTTCCTAGAGAAAGAAAAGTTGAAAAACAATGGAAGCAACTTCGCGGATTGGTTCCGCAATTTGAGGATTGTCCTCACATCTGGTAATTTGACCTATGTGCTGGATGCACCGCTGGGTGACCCACCTGCAGCTGATGCTCCCGATGAAGTAAAGAATGTTTACCTCGCTCGGAAGAATCAGTACTCCATAGTTCAGTGTGCTATCTTGTATGGTTTGGAATCGGAGCTTCAGAAAAAGTTTGGGGATTCAGACCCATATGATATTGTCAAAGATCTCAAATTGATTTTTGAGACTCATGCGGCAATTGAAAGCTATGAGGCTTCTGAAAAGTTCTTTAACTGCAAGATGGAAGAGGGCAGCTCCGTCAGTGAGCATGTGCTTAAGATGTCTGGGCACGCAAACAAACTTCAAAGCTTGGGTATAGTGATTCCTAATGCTTTGGGGATTTACCGTGTCCTCCAATCACTACCACCAAGTTACAAGAACTTTGTGATGAACTACAACATGCAGAACATGAACAAGACGTTGCCAGAACTCTTTGCCATGTTGAAATCTGCAGAAGTGGAGATCAAGAAAGAGCACCAAGTGTTGTTGGTCAATAAGACCACCAAATTCAAGAAAGGCAAGTCTAAGCAAAAGGGACACTTCAATAAGGGTGGTAAGAAAGCTACCACGCCGACGAAGAAGACCAGGGCTGGACCTAAGCCTGATACTGAGTGCTTTTACTGCAAGGGAGAAGGTCACTGGAAGCGGAATTGCCCAAAGTACTTGGCGGATTTGAAGAACGACAACATCAAGAAGAAAGGTATATCTGATATACATGTTATTGATGTGTATCTCACTAGTACTCGTAGTAGTGCCTGGGTATTTGATACTGGTTCGGTTGCTCATATTTGTAACTCGAAACAGGTGCTGCAGAATAAACGGAAGCTAGCGAAGAACGAGGTGACGATGCGCGTGGAAAACGGATCAAAGGTTGATGTGATCGCGGTCGGCACGCTACCCCTTCATCTACCATCGGGATTAGTTTTATACTTAAATAATTGTTATTTGGTGTCTGCGTTGAGCATGAACATTATATCGGGATCTTGTTTATTGCGAGACGGTTACTTGTTTAAATCTGAGAATAATGGTTGTTCTATTTATATGAGTAATATGTTTTACGCACATGCACCTTTGATAGATGGTCTATTCTTATTGAATCTCGATAGTGGAAATACACATATCAACAACATTGAGGCTAAACGTTTGAAATCAAGCGATAATTCGACCTATATGTGGCACTGTCGTCTTGGTCACATCGGAGTGAAACGTATGAAGAAACTCCATTCCGATGGACTTCTTGAATCACTTGATTTTGAATCACTTGAAAGATGTGAAGCATGTCTGATGGGTAAAATGACTAAGACTCCATTTTCTGGTATGATGGAGCGAGCTACGGACTTATTGGAAATCATACATACCGATGTGTGTGGTCCAATGAGTGTAGCATCGCGCGGTGGTTATCGTTATGTTCTTACCTTCACGGATGACTTGAGTAGATATGGGTATATCTATTTCATGAAACATAAGTCCGAAACTTTCGAGAAGTTTAAGGAGTTTCAAAGTGAGGTAGAGAATCAACGTAACAAGAAGATTAAATTTCTACGTTCTGATCGTGGAGGTGAATATCTAAGTTACGAGTTTGGCGAGCATTTGAAGAAATGCGGAATACTTTCACAATTGACACCGCCGGGAACACCACAGCGTAATGGTGTGTCCGAACGTCGTAATCGAACTCTGTTAGATATGGTTCGTTCTATGATGTCACTTACAGATTTACCGCTATCATTTTGGGGTTATGCATTAGAAACAGCCGCATTCACTTTAAATAGGGCACCGTCTAAATCCGTTGAAACGACACCGTATGAATTATGGTTTGGGAAGAAACCTAAATTGTCGTTCCTTAAAGTTTGGGGATGCGAAGCCTATGTAAAGAAGTTACAGCCGGACAAGCTTGAACCCAAAGCGGAAAAATGCGTCTTCATAGGATACCCGAAGGAAACTATTGGGTATACCTTCTATCATAGATCCGAAGGCAAAACATTCGTTGCCAAGAATGGATCCTTTCTAGAGAAGGAATTTCTCTCGAAAGAATTGACTGGAAGGAAAGTAGAACTCGACGAGGTTGTCGAACCTTCTCTCGAAATTGAGAGTAGCGCAGCACCGGAAGAAGTTCCTGTGGTGCCTGCACCAATAAGAGAGGAAGCTAATGATGGTGATCATGAAACTTCGGTTGAAGTTGCTACAGAGCCTCGGAGGTCAACGAGAACTCGTACCACTCCAGATTGGTATGATTCCGTTATGAATGTCATGGTGGTGGACAACACCGATGACCCCGAGACATATGAGGAAGCGATGATGAGCCCAGATTCCAATAAATGGCAAGAAGCCATGAAATCCGAGATTGGATCCATGTACGAAAACCAAGTATGGACTTTGGTGGACTTACCGGATGGTCGGAAGGCTGTCGAGAACAAATGGATTTTCAAGAAGAAAACAGATGCTGATGGTAATGTTACTGTCTATAAAGCTCGACTTGTCGCAAAAGGGTTTCGACAAATTCAAGGAGTTGACTACGATGAGACTTTCTCACCGGTAGCGAAGCTAAAGTCTGTGAGGATTATGTTAGCAATCGCTGCATATTATGATTATGAGATATGGCAGATGGATGTCAAAACAGCATTCCTCAATGGAGACATTGATGAAGAGTTGTATATGATGCAACCCAAAGGTTTTGTCGATCCTAAAGATGCTAACAAGGTATGCAAACTTCAACGGTCCATCTATGGATTGAAGCAAGCATCCCGAAGTTGGAATCAACGTTTTGATAAGGTAATCAAAAGTTTTGGTTTTATACAAACTTATGGAGAAGCTTGTATTTACAAGAAAGTGAGTGGGAGCTCTGTAGCATTCTTAATACTGTATGTGGATGACATATTGTTGATTGGGAATGATGTAGACCTTCTTAATAGTGTCAAGGAATATTTGAATAATAGTTTTTCAATGAAGGATCTTGGCGAAGCAGCTTACATATTAGGCATAAAGATTTATAGAGATAGATCGAAACGCCAAATATCATTGTCACAGAGTACATATTTGGACAAAGTTCTAAAGAGGTTTGGAATGGAAGAAAGCAAGAAAGAGTTCTTGCCCATGTTGCCCAATACGACCTTGAGTAAAACTCAAAGTCCGACATCGGCAGAAGATAGAGAAAGGATGAGTAAGACTCCCTATGCATCAGCCATAGGATCTCTAATGTATGCCATGCTATGTACTAGACCCGACATCGCATATGCTGTTAGTCTAACTAGCAGATATCAAAGTGATCCAGGAGTGGATCATTGGACAGCGGTCAAAAACGTCCTTAAGTACTTGAGAAGAACTAAGGATATGGTTCTTTCTTATGGAGGTGATGAACAGCTCGTTGTTAATGGTTACACCGATGCTAGTTGGAACACCGATCCGGATGATTCTAAATCACAATCTGGATACGTATTTATTTTGAATGGTGCAGCAGTTAGCTGGAGGAGTGCAAAGCAAAGCGTTGTGGCGAGATCTTCAACTGAATCGGAATACATGGCTGCTTCGGAGGCTTCACAAGAAGCGATATGGATGAAAGAGTTCATTACAGAGCTGGGTGTGGTTCCTAGTGCGCTGGACCCAATGTCTATCTACTGTGATAACATGGGCGCCATAGCCAATGCGCAAGAACCAAGGTCACACAAGAAGCTGAAGCATATCAAGCTACGTTTTCATGCTATTCGAGAACATATCCAGGATGGGGATATAAAGATTTGCAAAGTACACACAGATCTGAATGTGGCGGATCCGTTGACTAAACCTCTCCCGAGGGAAAAACATGACCAACACCAAACTGCCATGGGTGTTCGGTATATTACCATGTAATCTAGATTAGATGACTCTAGTGCAAGTGGGAGACTGTTGGAGATATGCCCTAGAGGCAATAATAAATGTAGTTATTATTATATCTTTGTGTTTATGATAAATGTTTACATTCATGCTATAATAGTATTAACAAGGAAACCATTAATACTTGTGTGAATTGTAAACTTAAATTGAAGTCCCTACTATAGCCTCTATACTTCACTAGCTTGTTGGTTGATTAAATGATTGTGGTTTCCATATCATGAACATTGAGATGTTATCAACAACAAGATCATATCATTAGGAGAATGATATGGTGGACATACTCCTATTGATAAGCGTAGCATAAAGATCAAGTCATTTCAATAGTTCAATTGCTATATGCTTTCTGATACATAGTAACCTAATTCCTTCGACCATGAGATCATGCATATCACCTTTACTGGATGGATGCTTTGATGACATCAAATACCACACCGTAACTGGGTGGTTATAAAGGTGGCATTGAGTGTTCGGAAAGTATTGGTTGAGACACATGGATCAAGAGTGGGATTTGTCCATCCACATGACGGATAGATATACTCTGGGCCCTCTCGGTGGAATGTCATCCAATTAGCTTGCAAGCATGTGACTTGGTCACAAGGGATCACATATCACGGGAACGAGAAAAGAGTACTTATCAGTAACGAGGTTGAACTAGGTATGCAGAGATACCGACGATCATAACCTCGGATAAGTAACATATCGTGAGACAAAGGGAAATTGGTATCGTATGTAAGTGGTTCATTCGATCGCAAAGTAATCGTAGAAATATGTGGGAGCCATATGAATTTCCAGATTCCTCTATTGGTTATTGTTCGGAGAAGTGTCTCGATCATGTCCGCATAATTCACGAACCGTAGGGAGACACACTTAAGGATTCGACGTTGTTTGAGTAGTTATGGTATTATGAGAAAGAGACCGAATGTTGTTCGGAGTCTCGGATGGGATCCGGGATATCACGAGGTGATCTGGAATGGTCCGGAGAATAAGATTCATATAAGGAAAGTCCCGTTTCAGAGTTCGGGAATGATTCCGGTGTTTTCATCGGGAATGTTCTAGAAGGTTCCGGATTGTCCGGCACTCCGGGGGGGAGGGTACATGAGTGTGTCATTGAATGATTGCATCATGTACTAAGTGTTCTTCCTGTTCCAAAAACATGAAAGTCAAATTGCCAGTTTGAAAGTCAAACGGCTAAAACAGGAAACTGTGGGAAACAGGAAACTGTGGGAAACAGGAAACTGTGGGAAACAAGCAAGAGGAGTTGGAACCAACTTGGAGGAGGAGTCCCACTCCTCCAAGCCGGCGCCCAGCCCAAGGCCGACTTGGGGAGAGACTCCCCTCCCCTGGCCGCGCCTCCCCACCCATAAAAGGAGGGGCAGGGCTCCCCTCCTAGAACACACAAGTTCCTATCTTCTACCTCCGGTTTAGAGCCGTTTTGGTTTAGAGCTTCTAATTGCTTTAGCCAGCGGTTTAGAGCCTTCTAATTGGTTTAGAGCCTTCTAATTAGTGTGTCTAATTACTAGACCACTAATAGCCTCTCTCATAAGCTCCACCATACTCGCACCGGCTTAAGGCGAAGCCCTGCGAGATTTCCCCTCTACTTCTGGTACCACGCCGTTGTGCTGCCGGAATCGCGAGGTGAGTGCTACAACCTCCGCTGCCTGCTGAAACAAGGGAGAGGAAGGTCTTCGTCGAGTACCGAACGTGTGACCGACTGCGGGAGCGCTGCCGGAACGTGGCGCCGGAAGGATCGTCTACACGATCTTGAGATCGGAAAGAGTACGACTACATCACCCACGAGAATCCGCTCTCGTTAAACGCTTTGGAATCTTCGAGGGTAAGTTATACCATCGACTCGTTGCTACAATCTAGTAGATAGATCTTGGCTTGTTTGTTTGTATGCGATAGAAAATTTTTGTTTTCCATGCTACGAACCCCTACAGAACTCCGCGGAGATCACCACCGAGGCCGGGATCTCCTGTCCCTCCACCACGGTGACCACAGCCAAGTTCCTGGGAACCGACATCGCCACCCCCCCCGATGTCGATGTAGTAGAACCCCCCGGCAATGGAGTGTGCGAGGTACTCCAACTGCTGGGAGGCCCGGCGCGGGGGGCGACACCACGGAGCGAGGTGCTGGAACCATGGGCCGTAGCCAACTTCTTCTTCTTCTTCTTCTTCTTCTTCTTCTTCTTCTTCTTTTTCTTCTTCGCCGGTTCAGGGGGGGCCGGGGGAGAGGCGCGATGGGGGGAGTGAGGCCGGTGACCCTCCCTGTCCCGGCGCCATTCCGGGACATTCCTGCCCGCCACCGCCGATGCCCTCTCCCCGTCGAGCAGGTCCTGCCGGAGCCGCTGCTCCGCGCGACGACCCTCCGGAGACGGGTCACGGGGCGGCCCGGCCCAGCCAGCACGTTCCTGGGGACCCTGCCCCCGCTGCCCCTCGCGGTGGGGCGACCGCCCACGTCCCAGGGCGCGGGAGGGGGAGGGGGAGCGTCGCGGGGACCCGTGCCGGGGCGGGGAGCGGCGTCCCGGGGCTCTGTAGGGCTGCACCCCGGGCGGACGCGGCGGAGAGGCGCGGAGAGGCGGCGGTGACCGTCGGGCAGGGGATCTGCGGCAAGGAGGCGGCGGGCTCCTGCGCGGGGGCGGAGGGCTGCGCGGCCTCTTGCGGGTTGCCTCGGCGTACATCATGGCTCCGGTGGCGGGGAGAAGGGGAGAAGCGGCCGGCGGCGGGGCAGAGGATGGGGGGAAGCTGGAGCGCGGCGGCGTCGGGGGGAGAGGCGCACAGGCGGGGGCTGGGACGGCGCGGTGGAGCCAGGAAAAAACCCTAAGGGGTCGGCTCCCCGTTACGGCCCCGACACGCCCCAGCCTGCCTCCACGTCGGCCCACCACGGCCCCATCATGGCCCAGCCGCGCATCTTGCCCGCGCCAGGCCTGGACCGGGATTGGGCCGGCCACAGGCCCAACCCCCACCCACGGCCCAGCCACGGCGCACCCGACCGGGGACACCGCCTCTAGGGGACAAGGCGCCGCCGGGGAGGAGGTCGCCGGCGCCGGCGCCGACGATGGTGGGGTCACCAAGGGGGCCCGATGAACCCTCCGCGCCGCGCTAGCAGCCGCGTCCCCCTGCCTCAGGGTTGACCCGCGGGAAGACGGTGAGTGGTGGCCGGCGGAGCAGCCACGGGGAGGGGCCGAGCGGGGCGCAGGAGGGTGGGGAGGAGGCCGTCGAGCATGCGACGGCGTCCTGGGGGACCGGATACGGCGCGCCGCCGCCAGGAATTCCGCCAACGTGGGGGAGGGAGGGGGTGAGCATCGCCGGGCGACCTCCGCCGCCACCGCCTCTGCCTCCTCTTCCTCGTCGGCGACATCGGCCCAACAGCGCCCGCGGAGGTCCTCCGCGCCCTGCGCCGGGGCGCGCGACGGCGACGGGGACGGGGCCATCGCCCACTGGCCGGCCACCTGCAAAAGCAGCGGCTTTCGCCGGGAGGGGAGGGAGACCGCCTGCGGGAAGACGACGGCGAGCAGTAGCCTCCGCCGGGGGGGCCGCGGCAGCGGCTAGGGCGGCGAGCAGAGCCCCCTTAGCAGCCGGCGGCGCGGCGCGTTAGCGAGCGCGGGAGCCATCGCCCTCGTCCAGCGCCGTCCTCACCATACATCGCCGAGAACACGCCTCACAAATCACTTTCTTCTCACCCAGCACCTCGCGTCCAGCAAACACTGCAAGGAGCCTACTCTAGCAAGGAACAGGAGGGCTCGGGCCTCAATTGCAAGAATGGTGTAACCACTTTTTGACCTCAACTTCACTCCGCCACCTGAAGAACAATAGGGCGATCAGAATCAACATGCAGGTATACTAGTACAGATTTATGTGTATGAGACCTCAATTGCAGAAATGGAAGAACAAGAAATGCAAGAACAAGAAATAGAAGATCACGATGAGCAGGATGCTACAGGTAATTACGACGATGAAAACAGTGTGTATTTAAGGTATACACCATAGTATCCTAGATTATGAGTACCGGATTATATGACGGTAAAAACAGGTTTAGCTAAACAACATGGCAAGTGCTTAATCTATTTGTTAAGTGATACAACTTGGTAAAATAATGTCTTCTGCATGAGAGTAATAGCATCATAACCACATTTTTTTGTTAAGTGATCATGTCCAGTCTTCCATCCATATCTGCAGCCAGAATATATGGGAAAACTACTGAGCTTGGTGGTTCACTATAAATGAATAGCAAAATTTGTAGATATGGATCATGAGGATTTAAGAGGCTACTAACACAGGCAAAGGCAGTGCATAAACACTATCAGCAAACACTATCTAAGCACTGTCAGCAAACACTATCTAAGCTATCAACAACAAAATCTGGGAAGACAAATTCTAAATTCAGTGCAAGAAGTGTATGAAGATGTGCACTGAAGTTCAGTGCAAGCTACTGTATATATTTATGTGCAAGCTTTGAATTCAACAATGCAAGTACAGTCAAACTTTGGAGCACAAGCACAATTATTTTTTGCATCAACACCAAAATACTCCATCTTATACAGATAAACAATGAAGCTTGAGTAATTCACAAGCACACAGATAAACAATTCAACATAGGTTGTTTCTGTAGGAGTACTAATAATATGTTGAACAAGTTTGTGTACAAATTACTCTACTGGACATGCTGAACAGGTTACTTCTGCTGGACATGCTGAACAGATTCCTCACTACAGAGGGAGTATGTCCTACAGTAGCAAGCAAGGAATCAAAGCTACAGATTATACGTTTGAGTAATATGCAGAACATTTATCTTTGAATGGATACTAATTCTGCCGTACATACTCGCTATGAGTGGGCGATTGATGAATGCCAAGATTGTAGTGTGGTGGTACCAGAGTATATGATACGAAGTAGTACTCTAACTGTATAAATAGGCTCATGTATATGCTACCGTAGGGCCTATTCTACCCTATATAACAGCAACACGAGGCCCTATAGGCTATGGTTTCCGCCCACACTTTTTTTCATGATATCAGAGCAGCTTAATATACACATTTTACGTAAGACTAAATGCCACGAATTGGTACAATGTGCTTTGGAGCAGCTCTTCTGTTTAATAATCCATTTTTATAAAAGTGACCTTTAATTTTCTGCTGGTGAGTCACTGAGTTCCAACACTACGGAAAAAAATGTCGTTGCCGCATAGACACGTCTTTGCCGTGTGCCAAACGGACCGGAACACGACAAAGTCTGTCTGTCGTGTGTAACCCAGAAAGTACACGACAAAGTACATGAACACACGACAAATTTCTGAAAAAGAACACGACAAAGACCCACAAAGGAACACGACAAAGAAAATACACCCGGCAAAGTCGACAACGGCACAAGGCATAGGTGTTGTCACGGCAACGAGGTGGGATCCATTGATACGTCGGAAACGTGTCTATAATTTTTATGCTCCATGTTTGTTTACTATCTACTTTGATTTGCTTTGTCCACACTTTGAGGTGTTTTTATATCTTTTCTGGACTAAACTATTAATAAGTTGATACAATGCCAGTTGTATGTTTTCTTCTGTTTTTGGTTCCAGAAAGGCAGAAAATCAATATTCTTGGAATTGGATGGGACAAAAGCCAAAGTCAATATTTTACCGTGGGCGTCATGAAGTCCAGAGGGAAGACGAAGAGGCGAACCAGGGCCACCACACCCCCCTAGGCGCGGGTGGGCCCATCCCGTGCCTGGGCAGGGTGTGGGGCCCCTGGCCGCCTCCCAGCCTCGCATCTTCGCCTACAAGAAGCCCCCGATGCAGAAACCCTAGGCACCCGATCAAAACTCCACGAAACCTTCTGTAGCCGCCGCCACCGTCGTCCCTAGATCGAGGGGATCTGAAGTTCTTCCCGGCACCCTGTCGGAGGGGAGATCATCTCGGAGGCCTTCTTCTCCGGTATGATGTGTGAGTAGTTCCACCTTGAACTATGGGTCTATGTAGTAGCTAGATGGTTGTATCTCCTCCTTGTGCTTTTATGTATAGATCTTATGAGCTCCGTTCATGATCAAGATCTAATCTATTTGTAATCATGCATGTTGTGTTTGCGGGAATCCGATGGATATTGAGATTACTATGTCAGATTGATTAATGGTTTTGTCTATTTGATACTATTATGTCTATGTTGTTTGTGATCTTGCATGCTCTCCGTTGTTAGTAGCTATCTTGGCCAAGTAGTTGCTAGTGACTTCAAGAGAGGGTATTTATGCTCGATAGTGGGTTCATGCCTCTAGTTTCCAAGGGAAGTGATAGAAATCTCTTTGGTTGTAGATGTGTTGTTGCCACTAGGGAGAAAACAACGATCTCTTGTTTATGTAATAAGTGGATTGTTTACCTTACACACTTTGCTTAAAGCAGTTGTCTGTTGCTTGCAACTTAATATTGGAGGGGGTTCGGATGATAACCTGAAGGTGAACTTCTAATCATAGATGCAGTTGGATGGCGGTCTATGTATATTGTTGTATTGCCTAATCGAATCTCATAGGATCTTTTTGTCTGGTATTGCATTGTTATGCCTTGCTCAGTTCCTGTCAATTGCCCTACTGTAATTTTTTTACCCTTCATGCCATGTTGTTTATCTAAGGAGAGCACCTCTAGTGAACTATGGACCCCGATCCAATCTTTATCATTGATACATCTTCCACTTTTACTTGTTTACTTGCTGCAAACCATTACCTTCCACACTATACATTTAATACTTTGTTACAGCAAACCGGTGAGCTTGAAAACCTCACTGATTCGTTGGGCAAAGTCTTGAGTTTGTGTTGTGCAGGTCTTTGTGTTGCTTACAACACCTGTGTGACGTTTCCTTCCTCTTACTGGTTCGATAACCTCGGTTTCTTACTAAGGGAAAACTTGTTGTTGTTCTGCTTCCCACCTTGCTCTTGGGGTTCCCAACGAAGCGCTCCTACATCAACTCAGCGCTGCATCAAGTCTTTCTGGCGCCGTTGCCGGGGAGGCTAAGGACGTCTTCACAAGGGGAGTCCTCCACTTCCTTTCTCTTTACTTTATTTTTAGTTTGCTTGTTTTCTTTTGCCTGGTTTTGTTTGCCTCTCTTCAAAAACTCCAAAAAAATTAGTTTAGTTTGGTTTGCTTTCTCTTATAAAAAACACAAAAAAAAATAGTTCCTGCTCTAGCTGCTGCTGTTTTTGGCTTGCCCACCTTTGCCAAAATGAACTCTGCCGAGAACACCATGTTGCTCCCCAAGTTCACCCTGAAAAACCTTTCAATAGGTAGTGGATCCATAATTGGGAAAGATAATATTGAAGAATTCTTTAATTATGTTAGCAAGCATGAGGATATTGAGGATAAATCTATAGCAGAGCTTGCTCCTAATTATGAGATTGCCGTAGCTTTTTTAGTTCATATGTTGGAGGCTAGGTTTGTTAGCCTTAACCCCATGATGCAAATTTTGTTCCTAAATCTAAAGAAAGAAAAGAATGTTGAAAAGAGAGAAGTTATTCTTGAAACTTTACTCAAAGAGTTCCGTGATGTTGCTAAGGAAGCCAAAAAGGTCTTTGAGCGTTTTAATATGCTAGGCTCATGTGTAGATGTTGTGTGTGCTTCTGATAAAACTAAGCCTAGAGAGGAATTAAGATACCCATACCCTTTAAGCTTGTTGGAATGCATGAAGCCTTTGAAAAGAATTTTGATTGGATTGTTCCTAAAAATTCTTTTGATGAAAGTAGTAAACCAAAGAGAGATGAGAAAGGATCCTCCAAGACTCATTTGTATGAGATGCCTCTCATAGTTGAAGACTTTGCAAGTATTGATCTCCATTCTTCATTTGAAAATACTTGATTCTTCTTGCTTCTTGTGCCTAACTTAAAGACGTTAAAGAAAAGTACTTGTTGGGAGATAACCGAAGAGTTTCCTTGAGTCTTGGAATTTATTACTTCTGTAATGACCTCTCTTTATCCTTTTTGTTTGCTTTTTGTGCCAAGAATAACCTCTAATGAGAGGGAAGTATGATTTGGGGAGTTGCTGTCCCGAAACAGATTTCTGTCCTCCACCATCAAAATTCGTGAGGAGTCTCTGTAACTCTGATTGAGTTGAAAATTTACAAATAAATCCCCCAGTATGTTAGCTAACTTTCGTTATTTCAACACTTTTTGATTTGAGCAACAGAATATTTTCAAAAAAATTGGTTTCTACCTGCTGGTCTGTTTTGACAGATTTCTGCCATTATTTGTATTTGCTTCTTATTGATTCCTTTTTGAGTTCTCTTTAGGTGAATTGAGATTTTTGAAGGAGTTGATACAGTAGCTTGTGATTTTAGTGAAAAGTCTTGTTGTTCCAAAGCTTTGCCTAAAGGTCTATTATCTTTTGAATACACTAATGTTGCTAATGAAGATTGTGTGAAGTTCTTTATGAAGAAAATATTTCAGGTGTAGAGAGAGAATGATGTAATAAGATGAAGAATGGACAAAAGCTCAAGCTTGGGGATGCCACCCCGGTATCACCCTAAGAAATATCCAAGAGGTACAAGCTTCAAAGCTTGGGGATGCCCAAGGCATCCCCTTCTTCATCAATAAAAAGCCCAGGTCTGTCTAGACACTCCGTTTTTATTGTTTTTTTGCACAAGTTGTGTGGTTCTTGGAGCGTCTTAGTTTTTGTTTGGTTTGCTTAATTGTTTAGTTTGCTTGAAAAAAGTAGTTTGGACCCCCGTTCTCGATGTGTTGTTTGCAAATAAGTTCCTGCTTGAAAGTGCAAGAGGAGCTTGCATTGACTGTGACTTAGACTTTAGCATGACATGCTAGGTGTTGTTTTAACCTTATGCTTAGTGGTTATTGCTGTAGCATGTCTTGTTCCAAACAATTGGGATTGCTTAGTGTGCCTTGAAGAAATTATGTGTTGTTTTAGCATGCAAAAGCATAGTATTGTGGTATTCTCCTTTGATGCTTTGTTTGGGTTGACTTGGCACATGCTCACACCATGTTATGACTACGAACAAGTCACCATAGCCTCTATGATCATTTAGTCCTTGACTTGTAGTACCACTCTATGCTTTGATTAGTAATGTTTTGTTGCTCTGCATGATTATGGCCATTATTGCTCTCTTAGTTGGTTGCTCCCAATCTTTTGCTAGCCTCCACTTGTATGAGTAAGTTCTACTCATGCTTCCAACTCCCAAGAAACCAAATTATTCCAAATTGTCCACTATAAATTCCTATGCATGGTGTGTTACACCATTCCAAGTATATTCTTGTTTTCAGCTATCTTTCAATTAAAAACTATTTTGTTATGTGAAAACTTAGTGATTAAAGCCCTCACAAACTTGATGGCACACTTTATATTCTTTGCCCCTAATAAACTTGAACCATTGTGTCATCTATGTTGTTTATGTTGCACTTATACGTTGAAATTAGCAGAACCATGTTGTCATGGGGAACGTTTTCAACATTGCACTTGTACTTTGTACTCAGTTGATATCATGCTATTTTTTCTATGGATGTCACTGGTGTGAAATAAAGAGGAAGCTTGTAAGTCCATGGAGTTTGTATCCGGTGTTAGATAAACGCCTGGGCCGCTAGCCTAAGCCATGCCTAATCATGGTGGAAACTTGCAGCATCACCATAGTGAGCTATCTATGAAGCATCCTCAATAAAAGCTATACATATAGTAAATAAAAAGATCGCTGGGATGCTCATTGTCTTCTTGCCTTGTCATTTTGGTTATGGATAGCTCCTGTACCATGTGCAAGGGGTACCCCGTTGGCGGTTCTCTATGATACGCATGTACTTACAATGACAAGAATTTACAGGTGACTGAAGTTGAGTAGCATGAGGTGTGTCCAACTTATACTTTGTCAAGCATATACTCCATAGTTTGTTCACTTTAACCTTAACCACTTCAAGATGCTTATGATAGGGGCAATGAGGGCTGAAAGCTAACAAGTACCATAATTTTTGGAAGCTCTTTTTGAAACTTGAAATCCCTGCTCCCTTTATGAAGGGCCTTTCTTCCACCATTATTTGAGTCTCTACCTTCTACTTTTAGGCACCATTAAGAGAGCATAGTTGCCATTCTGTGTGCAGTGTCCCAAAACTTATTGATTGATGCATATTGTGATATTACTTGTTCATGTGCTACTTGTTTCTAGTCACCCTTGTGAACTTTGAAGGTGTCATATGCATCTATTTTCTACTCCATGAGGGACAAGATGAATGCCACTATGCTATGTTTTCTGTATGTGAAACACAAAACATTTTTCAATGCATGTTATTCATGATCTTTGTTTGTAGCCTTTCATGTTGCATGCATAGTTACTTTGTCCTATTGTTAGAACTCCATATTTCATGCACATGTTTAGAGTTCTTTGATTCCAGCTTTCAATGCTTGCAAATGGTTTGATCTTGGTTTTGATGGTGAATGTCACCTAAAAAATTATTCTTTTATAACTTACCTACTCGAGGACGAGCAGGAGTTAAGCTTGGGGATGCTTGATACGTCGGAAACGTATCTATAATTTTTGATGTTCCATGCTTGTTTACTATCTACTTTGCTTTGCTTTTTCCACACTTTGAGGTGTTTTTATATCTTTTCTGGAACTAACCTATTAACAAGTTGCCACAGTGCCAGTTGTCTGTTTTCTTCTCTTTTTGGTTCCAGAAAGGCAAAAAATCAATATTCTCGGAATTGGACGGGACAAAAGCCAAAGTCAATATTTTACCATGGGCGTCACAAAGTCCAGAGGGGATATGGAGAGGCAAACCAGGGCCTCCTGATGACCCACAAGTATAGGGGATCGCAACAGTCTTCGCGGGTAGTATTACCCAATTTATTGATTCCACACAAGTGGAGCCAAAGAATACTTGCAAACCTTAACAACTGAGTTGTCAGTTCATCTGCACCTGGAAATAGTTCTTGCTCATAGAAGTTTATCATTAGCAACAGTTTGTAGTAGCAACAGCAAAGCAACAGCAACAACAACAGTGAAACAGGAGCAATAGTAACAGTAATGGTAACAGTAGGATTCGAGTGCGGTAGGCATAGGGATGGATGGACGGGCGTTGCATGGACGAGTCTAAACATGTAACTTCAAGAACTAGGGCATTGCAGATAAATAATAACAAGCATCCAAGTACTAAACTATCCTAGGCATGTGCTCCAAATATTGTTATACGTGCTCGCAATGAGAACTTGCACAACATCTTCTGTCCAACCAGCTCGTGGCAGCGGGGCCTCTAGGGAACTACTAGCAATTAAGGTGCTCCTTTTAATAGAGCACCGGAGCAAAGCATTAACACTCCATGAATACAGCCATCCCTCCGGTTGTCCCAATTATTGTCACTTTGGGGCCTTTGGATCCGGACAATGATATGTGTACACAACTTGCAGATAAGATCACAAACAATACTATCATAATGATTCAATAATAAGTTCAGATATGAGATCATGGCACTCGCGCCCTAGTGACAAGCATTAAGCATAACAAGTTGCAACAAAGTGAAATAGCACTAATAGAGATACTAGGCACTATGCCCTAACAGATCTTATTCGATTACATGATAGAACTCATCCAATCCCTACCATCCCCAAGCCTACAGCGGGGATTACTCACTCATGGATGAGGGAAACATCGGTGGTTGATGGAGATGCGTTGGTGATGACGATGGCGATGATCCTCTCAAATTCGCCGTCCTAGCAGGGTGCCAGAACGGAGTTTCTGGATCCGAATCTTGGTTTCTGGTGGCGGCGGAGCGGAACTCTTTCTAGAAAACTATCGAACCCCCTTGAGTTTTTAGGTCAGAAGGCAACTTATAGGCGCGGAGGGAGGCCGAGGAGCTTCCTGGGGTGGCCAAACCCCCTCCAGGCGCGGGGTCAAGTGGGCCCGCGCCTGGGGTGGGTCTGGGCCCCCCAGGCCTCGTCTCTTTCTCCCCTTCTGGCTCCGTGGATCTTCTGGTGAGAAATAGTTTTTGGCATAATTTCCGGGATTTTTCTGGATAGTTCATTTTCTGCACAAAAACAAGACACCAAGGTAATTCTACTGAAAACAGCGTCAGTCCGTGTTAGTTGTTTCCAAATCACACAAGGTTTAGAGAAGAAACAATAGCAAAGTGTTCGAGAAAGTAGATACGTTTTGGACGTATCACCGCCACACCCCCCTAGGCGCGGGTGGGCCCACCCCACGCCTAGGCAGGGTGTGGGGCCCCTGGCCGCCTCCCAGCCTCGCCTCTTCGCCTATAAGAAGCCCCCGATGCAGAAACCCTAGGCACCCAATCAAAACTCCACGAAACCTTCTATAGCCGCCGCCACCGTCGTCTCTAGATCGAGGGGATATGAAGTTCTTCCCGGCATCCTATCGGAGGGGAGATCATCCCGGAGGCCTTCTTCTCCGGTATGATGCGTGAGTAGTTCCACCTTCGACTATGGGTCCATGTAGTATCTAGATGGTTGTATCTCCTCCTTGTGCTTTGATGTATAGACCTTGTGATCTCCGTTCATGATCAAGATCTAATCTATTTGTAACCATGCATGTTGTTTGCGGGGATCCAATGGATATTGAGATTACTATGTCAGATTGATTAATGGTTTTGTCTATTTGATACTATCATGTCTATGTTGTTTCTGATCTTGCATGCTCTCCGTTGTTAGTAGCTATCTTGGCCAAGTAGTTTCTAGTGACTCTAAGAGGGGGTATTTATGCTCGATAGTGGGTTCATGCCTCTAGTTTCCAAGGGAAGTGACAGAAATCTCTTCGGTTGTAGATGTGTTGTTGCCACTAGGGAGAAAACAACGGTCTCTTGTTCATCGAACAAGTGGATTGTTTACCTTACACACTTTGCTTAAAGCAGTTGTCTGTTGCTTGCAACTTAATACTGGAGGGGGTTTGGATGATAACCTGAAGGTGGACTTCTAGTCATAGATGCAGTTGGATGGTGGTCTATGTATATTGTTGTATTGCCCAATAGAATCTCATAGGATATTTTTGTCTCGTATTGCATTGTTATGCCTTGCTCAGGTCCTATCAATTGCCCTGCTGCAATGTCACATCCCAAAATTTTCCAAATTTTGAAATGTGAAAAATAAACAAACAAAATAAATAATTGTTGAAATTTAGGGTGAAAAGAAACTTTTTGTTTTAAAATGGAAACATCAAAACCCATCTTGAACAAACTTTGAATAAAATTTGAATCCAACTAAATTCAAATCAAGTGAGATGCATTCTTCATAAATGCATCTTGAAATTTAAATACTTGGAAAATAAACCAAAACCCTAATGGAAGAAAATCATTTCCAAGATACCTCAAAGACTATGGATTTGATCCATATAAAAATTTGTCAACAAACATTTATAAATGATCAAGGATGATAAATAAAAATATTATAAAACCATAGAAATTGATTTCATTCAATTTGGAGCCATGGATAAAAACTTATGAATTTAATAAGATAAAGAAATTAAATTTCAAAGCTAGCGAAGCCCCTGTCTAAAATCCATACCAAATTGACAGCAAAATAATCGTAAAGAGATTTAAAGGGATAAAGAATATTCAGAATAAAAATAAAATGACCTTAACCAAATTCTATTCCATTTGATTAAAGACAAAATCCCTAATAAACATGATTAATTAAATCATGGGAAAATAATAATTGGAGTTTACCCAAGTGGAATAAAAGTTATGTAATTAACTTAAATGGAATCAAAGAAATCATCTAAATAAAATTATATGGAATTAAAACCATATTTGATTTTATTGGAATAAAACATTTGCCCAAATGATTAATAAAACATATGGAAACACTTTAAATAATTCAAAGTAAATTATTTAACACCCCATTGAATAAATAAAACCTATTGAAAAGGTTTAGTGAAAATTATAAATTCAAATAAAGAGTTTAAAAATGTAATTAAATCTTGTTTGAATAAAAAACATTTGTCTATTTAAATAAATAACAAACCATGTGTAAATGAAATGATTATTCTAAAAATGGATTTTAAATATATGTTTAAAATAGTACAGAAACTTGCTGTAAAGTTTGAAAAGATTTGAAAAGAAAAAGGGTTTGAAATCATTTGAATAAAATCAAAACGGAAAATGAAATCAGAAAAAGAAAAGAAAACAGAACAAAAAAATGGAGAAGAAGCAGCCTAGCCCAACCAGCCCACTAGGCCTAACAAGCCCACTCCCTCGAATCGTTTTCTGTCACTCACACAACAACCCGCAGAGACGCTGACCGCTGGACCCCACCGTCCTTCCCTCTCTCTCGCTGAACGCCAGACTCCACCTGCCAGACCGTCGTTCCCACCCGCACGACTGGTTCTTTCTCCCTCCTCTCTCTCCCGTTACTGCATGGTTTTCGCGGCTTAATTCGACATAATTTCGCGAGTTAATCGCCGCTGTAACTACGCTCGTCAACGCGCCTCGCTCCCCTCTATCTTTCCCCCCAGACGCCCCGCACTCACTGCCCATAGGCCGCCTTGATTTTGTGCTTGAGCATCCTCTGCTCCGACGAACCTTTTCTCCGATTCAGGCCACCGTCGCCAGCCCCACTGCCCCCAGAGCACACAGGCGTGATCCCCAGCCTCTTGCGCACCCCCCCTGTGCTGCCCGTTCAGCCACGCGAGCACCATAACCTCGACAACATCGACAACTAGACGTCGCCGTCCACTGCCTCGACTCCGGCGAGTTTCCCTGGTGAGTTCTGACCACCCCTCTCCCTCTAGTTGATACACACATGATCACCGACCTCGTGCACAGCTAACGCAACCTTTATCTTGTCTTAGCGCGGTCCGAAACGTCGCCAACGACGACAGCCCGAGCACACCGCCGCCAGAAGCTTCTCCGGCGAGAAATTGCCGACAACTCCAAGCGCCCCCTGCCTTCCCGCGAGCAAGTTGAGCATCAGCAACACACTGCGATCACTTTGAGCTATCTCTCTCCCTCTCTTGCTTCCTGTATCGCTGGAACCGACACTATCCGAGCGTCGCCGCTGCAGCCATCGTCGAGCGCCGCCAGAGTTTGGTCAAGCCACTCAGGACCGTTAGATCTGGATCCAGCGAGTAGGATAGATTCACTTAAATCGAACTGGTACACACATATGTGCTGCACGATCCACTTTAAATCCATCGCTCCATGTTAGCTGATCCGCACGAACCGTTTTCGGCCAATCAGATTTAGACGCGTGGCACTGACTCTATTTTAAAAACATAAAATGTTCTATTAGATGTTTAAACTTGCAAAATTCATAACTTTTGTTCCACACGTCCAAATTTTGCAAATTTTATATAATGGAATCAGCAAAACAAATTATTTCCAACCATGTAATTTGTTTAGTAATTTGCTTCTGTAAACTTAGTTGTTTTTGCAGAAACTTGTGTAGGCATAATTTGAACATCAAAATTATTCTAGAAATATTTTTAAGGTAAAATCTTTGGTAAATGGTTTGTTTTGAACCTACTGACCATAGAAACCAACTTATAGATTTAAAAGTGTATTTTGTGAAGCTAAAGAATAAATCTTTGAATAAAAGCATTTCTAGTTAAATAAAAATATGGTTTATGTTTTAAAAATGCTTTTTGAGTAAAACCTTTTGAAAATGGTTTGATTTAAACTCCCTGACCCTAAACACCAAGTTTTAGGATTTGAAAATATATTTGGTGAACCCTATAAAATTATTACTTTGTTCAAGGCATTTCCAACAAAATAAAATATTGCCTGGTTATAAAAATGGTTCATAGGTAAAACCTTTTGCAAATGGTTTTAATATTAAACACTTGACCTTAAAACACTAACACTTGTGTTTAAAAATATATTAGAAAAATATTACTTTGATTTGAACCATTTCTAGCAAAACAAAAATGACTTAAAATGGCCATTTTCACTAACATGATATCAAAAGGATTTTGCCCCATTTATAAATGACATATAGGTGTTTTAAAATGTTTATAACCTATTAGAAACCACTTTTCCAAATAAAACAATCTTTGGCATGCTTGCATGCATTGCTTTGTTTTTATTATTCTATGTGATGAATTTCTTGAATGGTAGATTGAATATGCGCCTTGCTTGATTGAATTGTAGTGAACTTTGAAGAGTGTGACTATTGCAAGATCAAGGAGTGAACTTATATTCTCTACCAAAAAGGCAAGTGGTGCTTCATACTTTTGTCCCATTATTTTCACTATGCATTAGTGTTATTTCTAAGTAGGACTTGCATGGAATTTTTGCTAGGTATAAACTATGCCATGGGAAATCCTAGTAGATGAAACCTTAGTAGAATTTTCCTAAGTCAAGATTCCTACTACTATTATGCTTAGCTTAGCTAGTAGAAAACAAGGGTGGATTATATTCATGCTATGGAATATTTCTAAGTCTATGACTTGTGTTTTATTTAATAAAACAACAATGTGATGAATCACCTGGGTGGAATGGTTAGAATGGTTTGTGTTGAGTGGTTACTCAGGGCCCATTTCAATGCACTACCCTGGTGTATCTCACTTGTGGAAAGCCACCCAGGAACAAAGAGATTTGAGATGTCAAATGTTGAGAAGCTTCAAGTGCAACCACTTGGCATTATGGGCTCTGCCTGGATCATATAGGTTGCAATAACTTAGCCAAATGGACAGTTGGTGGTAGGGGATGATAGGTTTGGAGCGCGTCCATTCTGGTCTAAGGGAAGGCTTCTAAAAGATCTTGTCTCGATGCATGTCGAGTCTTGTGGGGAAAGTGCACCACTTCTGCAGAAGGAAAAATCTAAGTACTTAGCCGTGTCCTCGGAAATGGACAAATTGAGCATCAAGACATGGAAGCTATCAAGAATCTCCTCATCCCAATTTCTAAGTTAAAAACTTGTGGTTGAACAAGGGTTAAAGGACCTTCAATCTTTGATTGGTAGATGCCTTGGGTGATTTTGACAAAAAAAACTTAGTGTTTTTAAATGATAAGGAAAATCTATTTTGAGCAAAGCAAGCCTGAGCTCCACTTAGCCAAATCCATATAGATGATAGTTACCACTATACTACCATAGTATCACTTGCCAATACAATTCAAATGTATTGACCCTTGTGGCTGTAACTTATTATGTTGCAGGTTTGTTTGATGTTAGTGAAGTATGTTGATTAGGATTACAAGTCTACAACCAACATGATTGCCTGTGGCACTTTGAAGATGAAGAACTCCATGCTATAGTTATTCCTGCTGCATTGTAATGAGATAGTCAAATGAGCTATGTAAGATGTAATGAATTATCTTATTCCTGGTTATAAAGTTGTATTATGACCTTTGTTTCTTGATATTACATCTTAACTGTGGATGCTAGCTATTGATCCAGGGACTAGTATTGTAAACACAGGGATCTCTACCTTATTAAAGGTTGGGACCTTTACATGCAATTTGTTTACCCTTCATGCCATGTTGTTTATCTAAGGAGAGCACCTCTAGTGAACTATGGACCCCGGTCCAATCTTTACCATTGATACATCTTCCACTATTACTTGTTTACTTGCTGCAAACCATTACCTTCCACACCATACGTTTAATCCTTTGTTACAGCAAACCGGTGAGCTTGACAACCTCACTGATTCCTTGGGGCAAAGTCTTGAGTTTTGTTGTGCGGGTCTCCGCGTTGCTTACAACACTTGTGTGATGTTTCCTTCCTCCTACTGGTTCGATAATCTCGGTTTCTTACTGAGGGAAAATTTGCTACTGTGCTTCTTCACACCTTGCTCTTGGGGTTCCCAACGAAGCGCTCCTACATCAACTTAGCGCTGCATCACACATGACCCCACAGGTCCACTTGACGGGAGGAGCTAACGGCTGGTCTCTTTGCCGTGTGTCCTCGCCGGCCCTTTGCCGTGTGTATTCTGCAGTATATGCAGCAAAGGCCCTTTGTCGTGTGTATTCCGCAGTACACACCGCAAAGTCCTGTTTTTTCTTTTTCCCCCTTTTATCACACTACTCTTAGGAAAATCATAAAAAATTATTCTAATTCAGAAAATACAAATAATATATCAAAATTTGTAGAAAAATAAGGTCTATCTATCTACACTAAAATATTAGATATTTATATTGAATAAGAATCTTCATGCTCGCCATTTTGATCATAGTTTAGAACATGCATAAAAATTTCAAAAATGATCGAAACAATGTGAAACCTTCGTGTGGTGTCATATTATGTGACATAGTTGGTAGGAAAAATATCAAACTTGGTATATTGATTATGTCTCAAAAATACCTTCACAAAATGACCTATCTCATTCGAGGTTTCCTGGATTTCGGGTCAAATGACCAATGTTATGGCTAGAATCAAGGCATAGATTGTGATAATGTGCCAATATTGTACATGCATGTGCATCATGGAATGGTGAACAATATTGCAGGACGAAGTTTTATTTTTCGTCGCACCAAAAAGCCATTTTCCATTTTTCGAGCGTAAAAAACAGGGGGTTTTGTGAAGCAACCACCAAATGGCTAATTCAAAATGCTACAACCCCATTTTTCAAAAATTCTAGACCAACTTATATGGACAATGTCTCAACAGGGGGATCTTAAACCTTTGCATCCACCCTAGATAAAAAAAGACAAATTCCTTCCAAATCGATGGGAAGTGGATCAGATATGAACTACATGTACATGATCTGATGCTCAGGATTTTTTACAAAAATCATTTTTAGGTTCATAATATGCTATTTCATCAGGGATCCAATACAAGTTTAGTGAGGCTCAGCCCCGGGCTAAGAATCTTCTTGTCCGCCATTCGACAAAGTTGACGATAGTTTAAAACGGGCATAAAAAATTCAAAAATGATCAAAACAATGTGAAACCTTCGTGTGGTGTCATATTATGTGACATAGTTGGAAGGGAAAATATCAAACTTGGTATATTGATCATGTCTCAAAAATACATTCACAAAATGACCTATCCCATTCGAGGTTTTCTGGCTTTCGGGTCAAATGACCAATGTTATGACTAGAATCAAGGCATAGTTTGTGATAATGTGCCAATATTGTGCATGCATATGAATCATGGGATGGCGAACAATGTTGCAGGTGAAGTTTTCCTTTTCGTCACACTAAAAAGCCATTTTCCATTTTCCGAGCATAAAAACGGGGGGAGGGGGGTTGTGAAGCAACAACCAAATGGCTAATTCAAAATGATACACCCCATTTTTCAAAAATAATAGACTACCTTACATGGACAATATCTCAATAGGGGGATCTCAAACCTTTCCGTCCATCCCAGGTAAAAAAGACAAATTTCTGCCGAATCGGTAGGAAGTGGGTCAGATATGAACTACAGGTACATGATCTGATGCTCATGATTTTTACAAAAATCATTTTTAGGTTCACAATATGTTATTTCATCAGATATCCAATGCAAGTTTATCGAGGCTCAGCCCCGATCTAAGAATCTTCTTGCCCGTCGTTCGACAAAGTTTGACGATAGTTTAAAACGGGCATAAAAAATGCAAAAATGACCAAAACAATGTCAAACCTTTGCGTGGTGTCATATTATGTGACATAGTTGGAAGAAAAATATCAAACTTGATATATAGATCATGACTCAAAAAACCTTCACAAAATTACCAATCTCATTCGAGGTTTTCTCGCTTTCGGGTCAAATGACCAATATTATGGATAGAATCAAGGATAGTTTGTGATAATGTTCCAATATTGTGCATGCATGTGTATAATGTAGGGGTTCGTAGCATGGAAAACAAAAAATTTCTACCGGATGCAAACAAACAAGCCAAGATCTATCTACTAGATTGTAGCAATGAGTCGATAGAGGAACTCACCCTCGAAGATTCCAAAGCGGTTAACGAGAGCAGATTCTCGTGGGTGATGTAGTCGTACTCTTGTCGACCTCAACATCGCGTAGACGATCCTTCCGGCGCTCCGTTCCGGCAGCGCTTCCACAGTCGGTCACACGTTCGGTACTCGATGAAGACCTTCCTCTCCCTTGTTCCAGCAGGCAGCGGAGGTTGTAGCACTCTCCTTGCGATTCCGGCAGCACGACGGCGTGGTACCGGAAGTAGAGGGGAGATCTCGCAGGGCTTCGCCTTAAGCCGGAGCGAGTATGGTGGACTATGAGAGAGGCCTTGGCAATCTAGGGTTTAGAAGGCACCAATGGGAGAGTGTAGTCAGCGGCTAGGGTTTGGGATCACCCCAACTTGGCGAGTTGGTGGTGCCCTAGGCGGCGGCAGCAGCAGGGGTGGTGGTGTCGTCGGCTTAGGGTTAGGGTTTCGGGGTGTGAGAGGTGTAGGCTAGAGGGGCATCCCTGCCCCTCCTTATATAGGTGGGAGGGAGCCGGTTGGGAGGATGGAGTCCTCCCCCAACTCGTCCTCCTTGGCCGGCGGGTGGAGGGAGGAGGACTTCCTCCCCAAGTAGGTTTCCTACTCTCCCTCCACCAAGCAAACTTGTCGTTTGACTTTTCAAATTGGCGTTTGACTTTTCAAACTAGGATTTGATTTCTCCCTTTATTTTGCCCAGCCATGATACCTAGTACATGATGCAACCATTCCACATTGTCATGACACATTCATGTACCCTTCCCCTCCGGAGTGCCGGACCTTCCGAAACCTTCTAGAACATTCCCGATGAAAACACCGGAATCATTCCCCAACTCCGAAACAGGACTTTCCTTATATGAATCTTATTCTCCAGACCATTCCGGATCTCCTCATGATATCCCGGATCCTATCCGAGACACCAAACAACATTCAGTCTCTTACTCATCATTCCATAACTACTCAACAACATCGAATCCTTAAGTGTGTCTCCCTACGGTTCGTGAATTATGCGGACATGATCGAGACACTTCTCCGATCAATAACTAATAGAGGAATCTGTAAATTCATATGGCTCCCACATATTTCTACGATTACTTTGCGATCGAATGAACCACTTACATACGATACCAATTTCCCTTTATCTCACAATAGTTTACTTATCCGAGGTTTTGATCGTCGGTATCTCTGCATACCTAGTTCAACCTCGTTACCGATAAGTACTATTTTATCGTTCCCGTGATATGTGATCCCTTGTGAACCAGTCACATGCTTGCAAGATAATTGGATGACATTCCACCGAGAGGGCCCAGAGTATATCTATCCGTCATATGGATGGACAAATCCCACTCTTGATCCATGTGTTTCAACCCATACTTTTCGAATACTCAATGCCACCTTTATAGCCACCCAGTTACGGTGTGGTGTTTGATGTCATCAAAGCATCCTTCCAGTGATGGTGATAAGCATGATCTCATGGTCGAAGGAATTAGGTTACTATGTATCAGAAAGCTTATAGCAATTGAACTATTAAAATGACTTGATCTTTATGCTACGCTTATCTATAGGAGTATGTCCATCATATCATTCTCCTAATGACATGACCTTGTTATTAACAACATCTCAAATGTTCATGATCAAGAAACCATGATCATCTATTAATCAACAAGCTACTATTATAAAGAGGCTTTACTAGGGACTCTAATTTAGTTTACAAATCACACAAGTATTAATGTTTCTGGTTAATACTGTTATAGCATGAATGTAAACATTTATCATAAACACAAAAATATAATAATAACTACATTTATTATTGCCTCTAGGGCATATCTCCAACAGTCTCCCACTTGCACTAGAGTCAACTAATCTAGATTACATGGTAATATACCGAACACCCATGGCAGTTTGGTGTTGGTCATGTTTTGCCCTCGGGAGAGGTTTAGTCAACGGATCCGCCACATTCAGATCTGTGTGTACTTTGCAAATCTTTATGTCACCATCTTGGACATGTTCTCGAATAGCATGAAAATGCAGCTTGATGTGCTTCAGCTTCTTGTGTGACCTTGGTTCTTGCGCATTGGCTATGGCGCCAATGTTATCACAGTATATAGACATTGGGTCCAGCGCACTTGGAACCACACCGAGCTCTGTAATGAACTCCTTCATCCATATTGCTTCTTGTGAAGCCTCCGAAGCAGCTATGTATTCCTATTCAGTTGAAGATCTCGCCACAACGCTTTGCTTTGCACTCCTCCAGCTAACTGCTGCACCATTCAAAGTAAATACGTATCCAGATTGAGATTTAGAATCATCCGGATCAGTGTTCCAACTAGCATCGGTGTAACCATTAACAACGAGTTGTTCATCACCTCCATAAGAAAGAACCATATCCTTAGTTCTTCTCAAGTACTTAAGGATGTTTTTGACCGTTGTCCAATGATCCACTCCTGGATCACTTTGATATCTGGTAGTCAGACTAACAGCATATGCAATGTCGGGTCTAGTACATAGCATGGCATACATTAGAGATCCTATGGCTGAGGCATAGGGAGTCCTACTCATCCTTTCTCTATCTTCTGTCGTTGCTGGACTTTGAGTTTTACTCAACGTCATATTGGGCAACATGGGCAAGAACCCTTTCTTGCTATCTTCCATTCCAAACCTCTTTAGAACTTTGTCCAAATATGTACTTTGTGACAATGATATTAGGCGTCTCGATCTATCTCTATAAATCTTTATGCCTAATATGTAAGCTGCTTCGCCAAGATCTTTCATTGAAAAACTATTATTCAAATAATCCTTGACACTATTAAGAAGGTCTACATCATTCCCAATCAACAATATGTCATCTACATATAGTATTAAGAATGCTACAGAGCTCCCACTCACTTTCTTGTAAATAAAAGCTTCTCCATAAGTTTGTATAAAACCAAAGCTTTTGATTACCTTATCAAAATGTTGATTCCAACTTCGGCATGCTTTCTTCAATCCATATATGGACCGTTGAAGTTTGCATACCTTGTTAGCATCTTTAGGATCGACAAAACCTTTGGGTTGCATCATATACAACTCTTCATCAATGTCTCCATTGAGGAATGCCGTTTTGACATCCATCTGCCATATCTCATAATCATAATATGCAGCGATTGCTAACATAATCCTTATAGACTTTAGCTTCGCTACTGGTGAGAAAGTCTCATCGTAGTCAACTCCTTGAATTTGTCGAAACCCTTTTGCGACAAGTCGAGCTTTATAGAAAGTAACATTACCATCAGCATCTATTTTCTTCTTGAAAATCCATTTGTTCTCGACAGCCTTCCGGCCATCCAGTAAGTCCACCAAAGTCCATACTTGGTTTTTGTACATGGATCCAATTTCGGATTTCATGGCGTCTTGCCATTTATTGGAATCTGGGATCATCATACGTCGCAGGGTCATCGGTGTTGTCCACCAACATGACACTCATAACGGGATCATACCAATCAGGAGTGGTATGAGTTCTCGTTGACCTGCGAGGTTCTGTAGCAACTTCAACCGAAGTTTCATGATCATCATCATTAGCTTCCTCTCTTATTAGTGTAGGCACCACATGAACTTCTTCTGGTGCTGCGCTACTCGCAAGTTCGAGAGAAAGTTTAACAACCTCGTCGAGTTCTACTTTCCTTCCAGTCACTTCTTTTGAGAGAAATTCCTTCTCTAGAAAGGATCCATTCTTGGCAACAAAGATTTTCCCTCGGATATATGATAGAAGTTATACCCAAAAGTTTCCTTCGGGTATCCTATGAAGACGCAATTTTCCGCTTTGGGTTCAAGCTTGTCCGGTTGTAACTTCTTTACATAGGCTTCGCAACCCCAAACTTTAAGGAATGACAATCTAGGTTTCTTCCCAAACCATAATTCATACGGTGTCGTTTCAACGGATTTAGATGGTGTCCTATTTAAAGTGAATGCGGCTGTTTCTAATGCATAACCCCAAAACGATAGCGGTAAATCTGTAAGTGACATCATAGAACAAACCATATCTAAGAGAGTTCGATTACGATGTTCGGACACACCATTACGCTGTGGTGTTCCCGGCAGTGTCAATTGTGAAAGTATTCCGCATTTCTTTAAATGCTCGCCAAACTCGTAACTTAGATATTCACCTCCATGATCAGAACGTAGAAATTTAATCTTCTTGTTACGTTGATTCTCTGCCTCACTTTGAAATTCCTTAAACTTCTCGAAAGTTTCGGACTTATGTTTCATGAAATAGATATACCCATATCTACTCAAGTCATCCGTGGAGGTAAGAACATAACGATAACCACCGCGTGATGCTACACTCATTGGACCACACACATCGGTATGTATGATTTCCAATAAGTCCGTAGCTCGCTCCATCATACCAGAAAATGGAGTCTTAGTCATTTTACCCATTAGACATGCTTCGCATCTTTCAAGTGATTCGAAATCGAGTGATTCAAGAAGTCCATCGGAATGGAGTTTCTTCATACGCTTCACTCCAATATGACCAAGACGACGGTGCCACATATAGGTCGAGTTATCGCTCAATTTCAAACGTTTAGCTTCAATGTTATTAATATGTGTATTTCCACTATCAAGATTCAATAAGAATAGACCATATATCAAAGGTGCATGTGCATAAAACATATTACTCATATAAATCGAACAACCATTATTCTCGGACTTAAACAAGTAACCGTCTCGCAATAAACATGATCCCGATATAATGTTCATGCTCAACGCAGGCACCAAATAACAATTATTTAAGTATAAAACTAATCCCGATGGTAGATGAAGAGGTAGTGTGCCGACCGCGATCACATCAACCTTTGATCCATTTCCAACGCGCATTGTCACCTTGTTCTTCGCTAGTTTCCGTTTATTCTGCAGCACCTATTTCGAGTTACAAATATGAGCAACCAAACCAGTATCAAATACCCAGGCACTACTACGAGTACTAGTGAGATACACATCAATAACATGTATATCGGATATACCTTTCTTCTTGATGTTGCCGTTCTTCAAATCCGCCAAGTACTTTGGGCAATTCCGCTTTCAGTGACCCTCTCCCTTGCAGTAAAAGCACTTAGTATTAGGCTTAGGTCCAGCCTTGGTTTTATTCGCCGGTGCGGCAACTTTCTTACCACCCTTCTTGAAGTTTCCCTTTTGCTTAGACTTGCCTTTCTTGAATTTGGTGGTATTATTGACCAACAACACTTGATGCTCTTTCTTGATCTCCACTTCTGCAGATTTCAACATGGAGAAGAGTTCTGGCAACGTCGTGTTCATGTTTTGCATATTGTAGTTCATCACAAAGTTCTTGTAACTTGGTGGCAGTGATTGGAGGACACGGTAAATCCCCAAATCATTAGGAATCACTATACCCAAACTTTGGAGTTTGTTTGCGTGCCCAGACATCTTAAGCACATGCTCACTGACGGAGCTGCCCTCTTCCATCTTGCAGTTAAAGAACTTTTCAGAAGCCTCATAACTCTCAACTGCCGCGTGAGCCTCAAATATCATTTTGAGTTCACAGACAATATCATGTGGGTCATGGTTCTCAAACCTTTTCTGAAACTCCGATTCCAAACCATACAAGATAGCACACTGAACTGTGGAGTACTGATTCTTCCGAGTGAGGTAAACGTTCTTTACTTCATCGGTAGCATCAGCTGCAGGCGGGTAACCCAGCGGTGCATCCAGCACATAGGTCAAATTACCAGCATTGAGGACAATCCTCAAATTGCGTAACCAATCCGCGAAGTTGCTTCCATTGTTTTTCAACTTTTCTTTCTCTAGGAACGCATTAAAATTGATGGTAGGGGCCGCCATTGATCTACAACATATTTTCAATAGTTTAGACTAAGTTTATGACAAATTGAGTTCTAATTAATAGTTAAATTAATCTAGGTGAACTCCCACTCAAAACAATATCCCTCACATTGTTTTAGTGATCACACGAACCAAATCCACCACATCAAAACCGATCATCACAAGAGTTGATGTAGCTTCAATGGCGAACAATCGACATGTTCATCATATCTACTATATGATTCATGCTTTACCTTTCGGTGATCCGTGTTCCGAGACCATGTCTGTACATGCTAGGCTCGTCAAGATCAAACCTTAGCTTCCGCATGAGCAAATCTGGCTTTCTCACGTTGTATACACTTGCAGAATCTAACACACTCGATCATCACGTGGTGCTTCGAAACAACAAGCTTTAGCAACGGTGATTACTAAGGATGAACACTTTAAAACTTGAAATTTATGTGCATGAGGGATCATCTTATAATGCTACCGTCGTTAACTAAGCAATACAAGATACATAAAGGATTAACATCGCATGCAATTCATAATATGTGATATGATATGGCCTTTCTTCTTGTGCTTCCGATCTCCATCTTCAAGCACGAACATGATCTCCATCATCACCGGCATAGCGTCAAGGTTAATGGCGTCGTTTCATGGTTGTCGTCCACCAGCTCCAACTATTACAACTCCTTTGAATAGACACGCGGGTCTTAACAGAATTTAAAGACAACCATATGGCTCCTGCCGGTTGCCAACTTACAATAAGGAACATTGCATACATCAAATATAATCACAATCATGGCCATATCACATCACAGCACACCCCTACAAAACAAAGTTAGACGCCTCTAATTTTCTTTGCATATTTTACGTGGTTTGGGGCTTTCAATAAGTGTCGATCTAACTTACGAACAAGAACCACAACGTTGATGATTGAACTATCAAGTGCCCATTGTAAATTGGATCTATACTATAATGGGAGAGACAGAAACCCGCAAATCCACTCATGCAATACAAGTTGCATGTTGAGCATGGAGCAAGTCTCATGAACGATGTCATGTAAGGTTAGCCCGGGCCGCTTCATCCCATCATACCGCAAGATGCAAAGTACACAAGAAGCAATTGATAATAAAAGCACCACCGCCCACAATGACCATTGTGTTCTACTCGTGCAACAGATCTACATATAGACACGGCTCTGATACCACTGTAGGGGTTTGTAGAATGGAAAACAAAAAATTTCTACCGCATGCAAACAAACAAGCCAAGATCTATCTACTAGATTGTAGCAACGAGTCGATAGAGGATCTCACCCTCGAAGATTCCAAAGCGGTTAACGAGAGCAGATTCTCGTGGGTGATGTAGTCGTACTCTTGCCGATCTCAAGATCGCGTAGACGATCCTTCCGGCGCTGCGTTCCGGCAGCGCTTCCGCAGTCGGTCACACGTTCGGTACTCGATGAAGACCTTCCTCTCCCTTGTTCCAGTAGGTAGCAAAGGTTTTAGCACTCTTCTTGCGATTCCGGCAGCATGACGGCGTGGTATCGGAAGTAGAGGGGAGATCTCGCAGGGCTTCGCCTTAAGCCGGAGCGAGTATGGTGGACTATGAGAGAGGTCTTGGCGATCTAGGGTTTAGAAGGCACCAAGGGGAGAGTGTAGCCGGCGACTAGGGTTTGGTATCACCCCAACTCGGCGAGTTGGTGGTGCCCTAGGCAACGGCGGCAGCAGCAGCAGGGGTGGTGGCGCCGGCGGCTTAGGGTTAGGGTTTCGGGGTGTGAGAGGTGTAGGCTAGAGGGGCAGCCCTTCCCATCCTTATATAGGTGGGAGGGCGCCGGTTGGGAGGAGGGAGTCCTCCCCCAACTCGTCCTCCTTGGCCGGCGGGTGGAGGGAGGAGGACTTCCTCCCCAAGTAGGTTTCCTACTCTCCCTCCACCAAGCAAACTTGTCGTTTCACTTTTCAAATTGGCGTTTGACTTTTCAAACTAGGATTTGATTTCTCCCTTTATTTTGCCCAGACATGATACCTAGTACATGATGCAACCATTCCACATTGTCATGACACATTCATGTACCCTTCCCCTTCGGAGTGCCGGACCTTCCGGAACCTTCTAGAACATTCCCGATGAAAACACCGGAATCATTCCCCAACTCCGAAACAGGACTTTCCTTATATGAATATTATTCTCCGGACCATTCCGGATCTCCTTGTGATATCCCGGATCCTATCCGAGACTCCGAACAACATTCAGTCTCTTAGTCATCATTCCATAACTACTCAACAACATCGAATCCTTAAGTGTGTCTCCCTACGGTTCGTGAATTATGCGGACATGATCGAGACACTTCTCCGATCAATAACCAATAGAGGAATCTGGAAATTCATATGGCTCCCACATATTTCTATTATTACTTTGCGATCGAATGAACCACTTACATACGATACCAATTTCCCTTTGTCTCACGATAGTTTACTTATCCGAGGTTTTGATCGTCGGTATCTCTGCATACCTAGTTCAACCTCGTTACCGATAAGTACTATTTTCTCGTTCCCGTGATATGCGATCCCTTGTGAACCAGTCACATGCTTGCAAGATAATTGGATGACATTCCACCGAGAGGGCCCAGAGTATATCTATCCGTCATATGGATGGACAAATCCCACTCTTGATCCATGTGTTTCAACCCATACTTTCCGAACACTCAATGCCACCTTTATAGCCACCCAGTTATGGTGTGGTGTTTGATGTCATCAAAGCATCCTTCCAGTGATGGTGATAAGCATGATCTCATGGTCGAAGGAATTAGGTTACTATGTATCAGAAAGCTTATAGCAATTGAACTATTAAAATGACTTGATCTTTATGCTACGCTTATCTATAGGAGTATGTCCATCATATCATTCTCCTAATGACATGACCTTGTTATTAACAACATATCAAATGTTCATGATCAAGAAACCATGATCATCTATTAATCAACAAGCTAGTATTATAAAGAGGCTTTACTAAGGACTCTAATTTAGTTTACAAATCACACAAGTATTAATATTTCTGGTTAATACTGTTATAGCATTAATACTTGTGTGATTTGTAAACTTATTAGAGTCCCTAGTAAAGCCTCTTTGTAATACTAGCTTGTTGGTTAATAGATGATAGTGGTTTTCGGATCATGAACATTGAGATGTTGTTAACAGCAAGATCATATCATTAGGAGAATGTTGTGATGGACATACTCCTATAGATAAGCGTAGCATAAAGATCAAGTCATTTTATTAGTTCGTTTGCTATAAGATTTCTAATACATAGTAACCTAATTCCTTCGACCATCAGATCATGCTAATCACCATCACCGGATGGATAATTTGATGACATCAAACACCACATCGTAACTGGATGGCTATAAATGTGGCATTAATTGTTCGGAAAGTATGTGTTGAGGCACATGGATCAAGAGTGGGATTTGTCCATCCATATGATGGATAGATATACTCTAGGCCCTCTCGGTGGAATGTCATCCAATTAGCTTGCAAGCGTGTGACTGGCTCACGAGGGATCACATATCACAGGAACGAGTAAAGAGTACTTATTGGTAACGAGGTTGAATTAGGTATGCAGAGATACTGACGATCAAATCTCAGATAAGTAAAATATCGCGAGACAAAGGGAAATTGGTATCGTATGTAAATGTTCATTCGATCGCAAAGTAATCATAGAAATATGTGGGAACCATATGAATTTCTAGATTCTCTATTGGTTATTGATCGAGAAGAGTCTCGGTCATGTCTACATAACTCACAAACCGTAGGGACACACTTAAGGATTCAATGTTGTTTAGTAGATATGGAATGTAAGTAGGAAGACCGAATGTGGTTTGGAGCCTCGGATGGGATCCAGGATATCATGAGGAGATCCGGAATGGCCTCGAGAATAAGATTCATATAAGGAAAGTCCAATTCTGGAGTTCGGGAATGATTCCCGTGTTTTCACCAGAATGATCTAGAAGGGTCTAGAAGGTTCACCGGACTGGAAGGGGAAAGGTACATAAATGTGTCATGACTAAGTGGAATGATTGCATCATGTCCTAGGTCACTTGGCTGGACGTTTAAAAGAAATAAATTATACTCCAAAATTGAAAGTCAAAAGGAAAGTTTGAAAAGTCAAACTAGGACAATGTTTCCTAGTGGAGGAAGGAGAGAATCCTTCTCTCCCTCCACAACGCGCCTAGAAGGAGAGGGAGTTGGCAAAGGATTCAAACTCCCCTCTCCCTAGCTGCCCCCCTCTCATAAATAGAGGGGAGGGGGTGCACTCACAAAGACCACAACAAGCCCTGCCGCCTCCTGCCACCTTCGCCGCCCTAGCCGCCACCGGCCCACCTCCTCCTCTCCGTCTTCTAAACCCTAGACGTCGGGGAAACCCTACTACTCCACCATAACCCACTCTGGCTTAAGACAAAGCCCTGCGGGATTTCCCCTCTAACTCCGGCACCACGCCGTCGTGCTGTCGAAATCGCGAGGAGAGAACTACAACCTCCGTTGCCTACTGGAACAAGGGAGAGGAATGTCTTCATCGAGTACCGAACGTGTGACCGACTGCGGGAGGGCTGCCGGAACGCGGTGCCGGTAGGATCGTCTTCGCGATCTTGAGATCGGCAAGTGAACGACTACATCACCCACAAGAATCTGCTCTCGTTAACCGCTTTGGAATCTTCTAGGGTGAGTACTCTAATCGACTCGTTGCTACAATCTAGTAGATAGATCTTGGATTGTGCGTGTTCATGCGGTAGAATTTTTTTGTTTTCCATGATACGAACCCCTACATTGGTATCAGAGCCGTGTCTATATATAGATCTATTGCACGAGTAGAACACAATGGTCATTGGCGGTGGTGCTTTTATTATCAATTGCTTTTTGTGTAGTTTGCATCTTGCGGTATGGTAGGATGAAGCGGCCCGAGCTAACCTTACATGACATCGTTCATGATACTTGATCCACGCTCAACATGCAACTTGTATTGCATAAGTGGCTTTGAGGGTGTCTGTCTCTCCCATCATAGTAAAGATTCAATTTACAATGGGCACTTGATAGTTAGAACGGTACTTATTGAAAGTTAGAACGATACTTATTGGAAGTCCCAAACCACGTAAAATATGCAAAGAAAATTAGAGGCGTCTAACTTTGTTTTGCAGGGGTGTGATGTGGTGTGATATGGCCATGATTGTGATTATATATGATGTATGCAATGTTCCTTATTGTAAGTCGGCAACCGACAGGAGCCTTATGGTTGTCTTTTAATTTCGTTAAGACTTGCATGTCTATTATTCAAAGTAGTTGTAATAGTTGATGCTGGTGGACGACAACCATGGAGCGGTGCCATTGACCTTGACGCCACACCGGTGATGATGGAGATCATGTTCATGCTTGAAGATGGAGATCCGAAGCACGAGAAGAAAGGCCATATCATATCATATCACATATTTTGAATTGCATGTGATGTTAATACTTTTATGCATCTTGTATTGCTTAGTTATAAAGATGATCCCTCTCGTTATAAATATAACATGATCCCTCTCACAAAAATCATTGGAGTGAAGCGTATGAAGAAACTCCATTCCGATGGACTTCTTGAATCACTTGATTTTGAATCACTTGAAAGATCCAAAGCATGTATGATGGGTAAAATGACTAAGACTCCATTTTCTGGTATGATGGAGCGAGCTACGGATTTATTGGAAATCATACATACTGATGTGTGTGGCCCAATGAGTGTAGCATCGCGCGGTGGTTATCGTTATGTTCTTACTTTCACGGATGACTTGAGTAGGTATGGGTATATCTATTTCATGAAACATAAGTCCAAAACTTTCGAGAAGTTTAAGGAATTTCAAAGTGAACTAGAGAATCAACGTAACAAGAAGATTAAATTTCTACGATCTGATCGTGGAGGTGAATATCTAAGTTACGAGTTTCGCGAGCATTTAAATAAATATGGAATACTTTCACAATTGACACCGCCGGAAACACCACAACATAATGGTGTGTCCGAACGTCGTAATAGAACTCTCTTAGATATAGTTCGTTCTATGATGTTACTTACAGATTTACCTTTGTCATTTTGGGGTTATGTATTAGAAATAGCCGCATTCACCTTAAATAGGGCACCATCTAAATCCGTTGAAACGACACCGTATGAATTTTGGTTTGGGAAGAAACCTAAATTTTCGTTCCTTAAAGTTTGGGGTTGCGAAGCTTATGTAAAGAAGTTACAACCCGACAAGCTTGAACCCAAAGCGGAAAAATGTGTCTTCATAGGATACCCGAAGGAAACTATTGGTATACCTTCTATGATAGATCCGAAGGCAAAATCTTCGTTGCCAAGAATGGATCCTTTCTAGAGAGGGAGTTTCTCTTGAAAGAAGTGACTGGAAGGAAAGTAGAACTCGACGAGGTTATCGAACCTTCTCTCGGATTTGAGAGTAGAGCAGCCCCAGAAGAAGTTCTAGTGGCGCCTACACCAATAGGAGAGGAAGCTAATGATAAAGATCATGAAACTTCGGTTGAATTTACTACGGAACCTCGCAGGTTGATGAGAACTCATACCACTCCCGATTGGTATGATACCCGAGTGTCATGTTGGTGGATGACACCGACGACCCTGCGACATATGAGGAAGCGATGATGAGCCTAGATTCCAATAAATGTCAAGAAGCCATGAAATCCGAGATTGGATCCATGTACGAAAACCAAGTATGGACTTTGGTGGACTTACCGAATGGAGGCTGTCGAGAACAAATGGATTTTCAAGAAGAAAACAGATGATGATGGTAATGTAACCGTCTATAAAGTTCGACTTGTCGCAAAAGGGTTTCGACAAATTCAAGGAGTTGATTACGATGCGACTTTCTCACTGGTAGCAAAGCTAAAGTCTGTGAGGATTTTGCTAGCAATCGCTGCATATTATGATTATGAGATATGGCAGATGGATATCAAAATGGCATTCCTCAATGGAGACATTATTGAAGAGTTGTATATGGTACAACCCAAAGGTTTTGTCGATCCTAAAGATGCTAACAAGGTATGTAAACTTCAACGGTCCATTTATGGATTGAAGCAAGCATCCCGAAGTTGGAATCAATGTTTTGATAAGATAATCAAAAGTTTTGATTTTATACAAACTTATGGAGAAGCTTGTATTTACAAGAAAGTGAGTGGGAGCTCTGTAGAATTCCTAGTACTATATGTGGATGACATATTGTTGACTGGGAATGATATAGACCTTGTTAAAAGTGTCAAGGATGATTTGAATAATAGTTTTTCAATTAAGGATCTTGGCGAAGCTTCTTACATATTAGGCATAAAGATTTATAGAGATAGATCGAGAAACCTAATATCACTTTCATAGAGTACATATTTGGACAAAGTTCTGAAGAGGTTTGGAATGGAAGATAGCAAGAAGGGGTTCTTGCCCATGTTGCCCAATACGACATTGAGTAAAACTCAGAGTCCTGCTATGGTAGAAGATAGAGAACGGATGAGTAAGACTTCCTATGCCTCAACCATAGGATCTATCATGTATGCCATGCTATGTACTAGACCCGACATTGCATATTAGTTTAACTAGCAGATATCAAAGTGATCCAGGGGTGGATCATTGGACAGCGGTCAAAAACATCCTTAAGTACTTGAGAAGAACTAAGGATATGGTTCTTTCTTGGAAAAATCTATTAGAAAGCGCCGCATCGCACGCTCTCCTGTGCGGAGCATCTTGATTCGGAAAAAACACCGCGTGTCTGTCCACAACCAACCGATCAGGGCATGGCCTTATCCCCTCAATCCTGCATGCACCTTATCTCTTGCCGTCGACCACACAATTCCTCCCTGTCTCTCACACACGTTCTCTCTCTTCCTCTCAAACCACCACGCGAGGCAAGCACCAGGTAGTTCGAGGAGCACTACGCCGGAGAAGCAGCCATAGCGCGAGCACACATCGGGAGGCTTCCGCTCCCGAGCAGGGGCTAGCAGAGGAGGTCCCCATCGTTGATCACGCATCGGAGGAGGCCACCGCCGCCGAGCGGCCCTGGAGCACACAGTATCAGAGGAGGTCTCCGTAGTCGAGGACACATCGGAGATCTCCACCGTCGAGCACACTACGAGGAGCCTATGCCGATGATCGCAAGGAGGCGCGCATGAGGAGGTGTTCATCATCGAGAGCGGGGATCAAGAAGGCCGTCGACGACAAGCATGCAGCAGGGAAAGCTCCACCGAGCATGCAGCGGGGAGGCGCCACAGCCGAGCGCGAGGAGATGGCCACCGCCCGTGAGCACGACTATGCCATCGATGCCTGAATTTTCCTCTTCCCCCTACATCTAAATATGTAGGCTGTGTTTCAACTTGATTTATTTCTGGCATCAAACAAATTTTATCTGGCAACCAAGCGAAATTTATCTGGAAACCATAACTAGATAATTTGGCAAGTATATTTTTAGATATTTCTAATGATTTTACCTTTGGGTTAACTGGCAACCAAGTGTAATTAATCTGGCTACCATACCTGGTAAATCTGGCAAGTATATCATTTTTTACATTTTCTTTGATGACTTCGCCTTAGTTAAAGCTTTGCAACCAAGCGGAACTTATCTTGGCAGTCATTCATAGTTAATCTGGCAAATTTACTTTTTACTATTTTTTAATGTAATTCACCTTTGTTAAAGCCTGGCAATCAAGTGTAATTAATGTGGCAGTCATTTTTAATTAACCTGGCAATTATACCATTTTTGCAAATTCTTTGATGACTTCACATTTTCTAGCTAGCAAGTACGAAGTGGTCATTCACAAGGAGTACTACTTTCTTTAGCTTGCCATGATCAAAAAGCTAGCTGCAGCCTATGACAAGCTTATCAGCTTTTGACATGTTGATTGTGCACAGGGGTAATGAAAAATGTGGTTTTGGATTTTTGCGTATCATACTGCATGTTTGAGTATTTTGCATATGTCAGGGGTAAGCAAATTAGTACAAAGTATTTTTTTTAACACGTAAAGTCACCCATAGTAATGTGATTTGCATGTTAGCTCTAAAGACAAACACTGGATGGGAAATAACCAAAGTAGCGAATTGTCAGCGGCCGCCGCATGCAGGTGAAAATATGCGGCGCCGCTCTATAGCACAGTCCTTCTTTCTTATGGAGGCAATGAACAGCTCATTGTTAATGGTTACACCGATGCTAGTTGGAACACCAATCCAGATGATTCTAAATCTCAACCTGAATACGTATTTACTTTGAATAGTGCAACATTAAGCTGGAGGAGTGCAAAGCAAAACATTGTGGCGAGATCTTCAAATGAATTGGAATACATAGCTGCTTCGGAGGCTTCACAAGAGGCAATATGTATGAAGGAGTTCATTACAGAGCTCGGTGTGGTTTCCAATGTGTTGGACCTAATGTCTATCTACTATGATAACATGGGAGCCATAGCCAATGCGCAAGAACCAAGGTCACACAAGAAGTTTAAGCATATCAAGCTGCACTTTCATGCTATTCGAGAGCATGTCCAAGATGGTGACATAAAGATTTGCAAAGTACACACAGATCTGAATGTGATGGATCCGTTGACTAAACCTATCCCGATGGCAAAAACATGACCAGCATCAAACCGCCATGGGTGTTCGGTATATTACCATGTAATCCATATTAGTTGACTCTAGTGCAAGTGGGAGACTGTTGGAGATATGCCATAGATGCGGTAATAAAAGTAGTTATTATTATATCTTTGTGTTTATGATAAATGTTTACATTCATGCTATAATAGTATTAACCAGAAACATTAATACTTGTGTGATTTGTAAACTTGTTAGAGTCCCTCTTTGTAATACTAGCTTGTTGCTTAATAGATGATCGTGGTTTCTGGATCATGAACATTGAGATGTTGTTAACAACAAGATCATATCATTAGGAGAATGTTGTGATAGACATACTCCTATAGATAAGCGTAGCATAAAGATTAAGTCATTTTATTAGTTCATTTGCTATAAGCTTTCTAATACATAGTAACCTAATTCCTTCGACCATCAAATCATGCTAATCACCATCACCAGATGGATAATTTGATGACATCAAACACCACACCATAACTGGGTGGCTATAAAGGTGGCATTGAGTGTTCGGAAAGTATGTGTTGAGGCACATGGATCAAGAGTGGGATTTGTCCATCCATATGATGGATAAATATACTCTAGGACCTCTCGGTAGAATGTCATCCAATTAGCTTGCAAGCATGTGACTGGCTCACAAGGGATCACATATCACAGGAACGAGTAAAGAGTACTTATTGGTAACGAGGTTGAACTAGGTATGCAGAGATACTGACGATCAAACCTTGGATAAGTAAAATATCGCGAGACAAAGGGAAATTGGTATCGTATGTAAATAGTTCATTCGATCGCAAAGTAATCGTAGAAATATGTGGGAGCCATATGAATTTCCAGATTCCTCTATTGGTTATTGATCGAAGAAGAGTCTCGGTCATGTCTGCATAATTCACGAACTGTAGGGAGACACACTTAAGGATTCAATGTTGTTTAGTAAATATGGAATGTAAGTAGGAAGACCGAATGTTGCTCGAAGGCTCGGATGGGATTTGGGATATCACGAGGAGATCTGGAATGGTCCGAAGAATAAGATTCATATAAGGAAAGTCCAATTCCGGAGTTCGGGAATGATTCTGGTGTTTTCACTAGAATGATCTAGAAGGGTCTAGAAGGGTTCACCGGACTCGAAGGGGAAGGGTACATGAATGTGTCATGACTAAGTGGAATGATTGCATCATGTCCTAGGTCACTTGGCTGGACGTTTAAAAGAAAGAAATTAAACTCCAAAATTGAAAGTCAAAAGGCATTGAAAAGTCAAACTGGGACAATGTTTCCTGGTGGAGGAAGGAGAGAATCCTTCTCTCCCTCCACCATGCGCCTAGAAGGAGAGGGAGTTGGGGAAGGATTCAAACTCCCCTCTCCCTAGCTGCCCCTCCCTCTCATAAATAGAGGGGAGGGGGTGCCCGTCGCTGCCTGCCGCCGCCGCCGCACTGTCATCACCGCCCTAGCCGCCGCCAGCCCACCTCCTCCTCTCCGGCTTCTAAACCCTAGATGCCGGGAAAACCCTACTACTCGACCATAACCCGCTCCGGCTTAAGGCGAAGCCCTGCAGGATTTCCCCTCTAACTCCGACACCACGCTGTCGTGCTGCCGGAATCGCGAGGAGAGAACTACAACCTTTGCTGCATGCTGGAACAAGGGAGAGGAAGGTCTTCATCGAGTACCGAACGTGTGACCGACTGTGGGGGCGCTGCCGGAACACGGCGCCGGAAGGATCGTCTTCGCGATCTTGAGATCGGCAAGTGAACGACTACATCACCCACGAGAATCTGCTCTCGTTAACCGCTTTAGAATCTTCGACGGTGAGTACTCTAATTGACTTGTTGCTACAATATAGTAGATAGATCTTGGCTTGTGTGTGTTCATGCGGTAGAATTTTTTGTTTTCCATGCTACGAACCCCTACAGTGGATACCGGTGGAGGTGCGACCCTTGGAGAACTTGATCGTGCAGATTTTCACAAGGAGAAACCTTCTCGCGGCTAGTTGACTAGCCGCGAGAATTGATTCACCGACTACTTTGACAATGACGTATTCATCAGTGCATGTTCATGGGAGCCATCCGTGGGATAATAAATCTCCTCGCGACTAGCTAAGGCTTGTTACAGGGATTGACACATGACCAACCTTGTCATCGACAAACTTCCACTAGTACGATATTTGAGGTATGATATGTTGCCTCTCTCCTTGCATATGATCTTGGTTATGCGCTAGATAAATTTTGTTTTGCATAGCGCGTTCCCCAACATTGGTATCCGAGCGGTCTATGCATAGTCACATGTACGGATAGAGGAATCATTGAATTTTGATCTCGGCGGTATTGTGTGATTGGCGGCTCGAGCAGAATTTACGATCTTCGGATCGATACTAGTTTGTAAAGTGTATTTCGGGTGCACAAAACAACTTTGTGGGGTTCCTGTTTTTCCACAATAGCATGAGAAAGATATTTTGCATGTTGGGCTTCTGCGGAGTTGGTTGAAATCCGCATGGGGGGTCAAGCGTAAAGACAAAGTCTGGTGAAGCTATAGTTGATATTTATAGCACTATGGGGACACACTCCGGATAAGTTAAACTGCAAACAATTGAATCATGGTGCTTTCTTACCATGTGGGTAAAGAAAGGTTCTCTTTGCAACCATAGAGCTTCGTAATCTAGCAAAGCGTGTTAGAGGCTTCTAACTTGTTTTTGCAAGGAAAAGTGATGTGGTATAGCTGAAGTTTGCATTGTGACGTATGAGATATTTAATGTTGTAATTTTCATAGGGCATTAGTGGCAGGAGCGGCAATGATTGTCATATTACTATTGTAATAGCCATAGTTCTTTTACTTTATAAGTCAGAGTAGCAATAGTTGTAAGAGCAAGGTGTGGCAATGATGATCAAGCAATGATGGACCTCGATGCTATGCCATGGCACATGAAGATGTTCCCGGTGCCAGAATACGTTGATGATGGAGATCATTGGCGTGAAGTGCTATACCATATCACTATATGAATTGCATGTGATGTTAATCCTTTTATGCATTTTATTTGTTGCGTGGTAGTCGTAATAAATAGGGTGATCCTTCACTTATAAAATTATCAAGTTAAATATGTTCTCCCTAAGTTAGGCGCCACATAACATGAGTTTTGAACTGGTATGGGTCATGTAACAAGGGTGCACCTAGCGAAAATCATAATGTGTGTGCAAGACTATCACACAGCCGGTGTACTAAGGTTCACTTGACATACTACCTAGAAAGTCTAGAGTATAGAGCACAAGAATCTAAAGATTAACAAGAATCATATGGATATGTGATTGGTATGATTACCTGCCGCTTTTTCTCCCTAGCATGCGATGTGACATTGGTGTCAGGAAAGTAAGACATGCATCTTGAATCACTAAGGACGTGTTTGTTTCAGCTTTGCAAACGTTAACGATATTGGAATCGGTTGACAGTTGGTAATGTTAACAGAATGGTAAAAATCCAAATTTGTTTGTTTCACACAGTTAATGGAAATAGATATTACAAAACTCCTTTTTCTCTCTCTGCCATATCTTCGGTTCATCAGCACCATCATAAATCCCAGGAAGTCATCAGGGATAAAAAATTCAAAGATTCAGCAGATGTGAGCTGGAAGAAGTGGACTCATCCTCGGGTGGGGAATCCGGGAAAATAACAAACTCAAGCAACAGGTTGGGAATCGGCGACCTCCACTGCTCCTCCTATGGTGCCGCTGCTCCTCCCCAGGCACGGCTGCATGTGAAGTAGAGGAACTCGGGCGAAAGATTATTGGCCTCACTTCTGGTGTCGGCGACGCGACTTGATACGCCCAATTTGCATCACCACACTATATCATAATTTACCTCTATTCATTGATATTTGTCTTATTATGAGGTATTACTTATGGCTTTTCATCTGTTTATGCATGTTGGATGATTCTTGGAGGATGGACTGCCGGAGTCTAGATTCTGATGGAAAAGAAGGCGTTTTGGTCCAATTTCGCAAAGATCAGAAAAATACCAGAAAAATATGGAAACATATTATTTTACCAGAAGACAAAGGAATCCAGAAGGAGGGACGGATATGGGCCTCAGGGGGCCCACACCCCCTAGGCGTGGGCCCACCTAACCCGCACCTAGGGCAGGTGTGGCCCACCTGCCTGGCCTCCAACTCTGCCCCTTTCCCTATATCTTCCCTACGGAACCCTAATACCGGGGGAGCGACCACAGATAGATTTCAGCCGCCTCTGGGGGCGGAAAACACCGAGAGAGAAAGATCTCTCCGGCAGACAGATTTCTGCCGGGGGAATTCCTTCCCGGAGAGGGGAGACCATCGCCATCAACACCGTCATCAAGGTAGGCTTCATCGGGATCATCATCATCATCCACACCATCATCTCCACCAGCACCATCATCACCACTCCGTCACGCTGTAACAATTGTGTTGGATATTGCTTTAGTTCTTAGGGGAAACTTTCCCGGTGTTGATTACTATTGTAGTTGATGCTTATGAGTGGAACCATTGGATTATTGTTTATGTTCAGATTGTTATCCATTATCATATCATCTTTGATCTTGATCCATATGATGTCTTGTGAGTAGTTCGTCTTGTTCTTGAGGACATGGGAGAAGTCATGTTGTTAGTAGTGAATCTGTGATGAGTTATTATTCAATGGTTTAGTATTTAAGTTCTGGTGCTATTCTTCTAGTGGTGTCATGTGAACGTCGACTACATGAGACTTCACCATTTATGGGCCTAGGGGAATGCATTGTGTATTTGTCTACTAATCGTGGGGTTGCCAGAGTGACAGAAACATGAACCCCCGTTAGGACACCTTTGCACAAGGGAGTGTAGGATCTCAGAGTTTAAGGCTGTGGTTAGATTTATTTCTTAATTACTTTCATGTAGTTATGGATGTTTGTAGGGGTTTAATCACAAGTATGTATTAGTCCTAGCAAGGGCGGTATGTTAGAACAGGTTCACCCATACAATACTTACAAACACTAGAGAAGAGTACTCAGCTATTTGAAGCGAAAGCACTTGACAGAATTCCCATGTGTCCTCAAGAACGTTTGGTCCTTATAAGTATTTCCACCGGCTTGTCCTTTGCTAAGAAAGGATTGGGCCACTTGCTCCGTTTGTTCGTTACCTTTGTTACTTGCTCCTTGTTTTTTTGCTTTGTCAGAAAACCACTAAAATCCGTTTGCTAAGTATTCATAGGGATTTCCTGCTCCATACCACTGTTCAGCACCTTCTGCTCCTCGTTGGGATCGACACTCCTATTTATCGAAAGTACTACGATACACCCCTTATACTTGTGGGTCATCAAGACTATTTTTTGGCGTCGTTGCTGGGGAGTGAAGCGCTATTGAAGAATGGAACTGGTAAGGGAAACTTTTACTGTGAGTATTGCTTTTGTTACTACTTGTTACTTTGTTTCCAATATGGATAACCCACTTGGTTTTCTGTTTGGGAAAACCACTACCGATGGTAGGGTAGTAGATGAAACACCTCCTGTTGAGATAGATCCTTTTAAGATACCTACAAGTATTGTTAATCGTGTTATGGATAATTATTATTTTGGGGATGGAACTGTCCATCCTGGTGATCACTTGCTTTTTATCCATGAATTATGCGGGTTGTTTAAGTGTGCAGGTATCACAACTGAACAGGTGAAGAAGAAGTTACTCTCCATATCCTTGAAAGGGAGAGCTGAAGCATGGTATAAGCTGCTGAAGAATGGACAATCCATGGAATGGGAGGTGATGGCATCTCTCTTTTACTCTAAATTTTATCCTCCCAGTGAAATCCATAAGGATAGAAGTCTTATATATACTTTTTGGCCTCTTGATGGAGAGAGTACAACTCAAGCTTGGGGGAGACTGAAGTTACTCATGCTTAAATGTCCTATTCATGAACTCCCTAACAATATTATTCTCAATAACTTTTATGCTAGGCTTTCTCTTCATAATAAAGATTTACTAGATGCTTCTTGTGCTGGATCATTCACACGTATGAAGGAAGAAGCTAAATGGGATCTCTTAGACCGTATTCAAGATAATACTGAGGCTTGGGAGAATGACAGGGAAGAAAGTCAGGTATAAACTATGATTATGAATGCATTAAATCTTTTATGGGAACTGATAACTTCTGTGATAATCGCAATGAGTATGGTCTTGATTCCCAAAGTATTGCCAAATGTTTTAAGGCCTTTGCCTCTTGCATATAAATTCCCAAGAAGAAGTGGAATAAGTACCATGCTCCGTATAAAGATGTTGTTAGCCATGTTCCAGTTAGAAGTACTCAAGTTTGTACTACTAATCATATTGTGCCTGAACCTCATGTTGAGAAAATGCCTTTCCCAGCTAAGGTAAAGGAGTATTCTATGATTATTAGTGCAAATAACAAGGGTACAATGAAAACTGTGGAGCCTGGTAAGCATTTGAGTGATGAACCTATGGTAGCTATTGTGAAAGACATTGTCTTCTGTGAAGACGTTTCTAATATTATCTCTCATCCTAGTAAGGCTAGAAAAGCTAGTGTTCCTGTGCTTTCTGTTAAAATTGGTGATCATTGCTACTATGGTTTATGTGATATTGGTGCTAGTTCTAGTGCTATTCCTTATGAGCTTTACAGGGAAATTATGCATGATATTGTTCCTTGTGAGCTTGAGGACATTGATGTGGTTATCCATCTTGCTAATAAGGAGACCATTTGGCCCATTGGCATTGTAAGAGATGTGGAGGTTCTCTGTGGTAAGATTAAGTATCCTACTGATTTTCTAGTGCTTAATTCAGCAGCTAGCAAAACTTGTCCCATAATTTTGGTAGACCTTTCTTGAACACTTGTAGAGCTATTATTGATTGTAAGAAGGATTTTTTTTAACTAAGTTTGATGGAGAGTATTATGTGTTTAACTTTTCCAAATTTGCTAAAGCTCCTTATGAAAATAGCTTGCCTAATAAATATTTCAGGATGGAACAACTTGCTTCTATAGATCCAGTCTATGACCTTGGACCTCTTTTTGATGACTGTAAGTATGCTTATTCTGATGATAAAGTTGTTTCCAGTGATATTTATATTGTCAACTTTATTCAAGGTGCTACTGAAATTTATTTTGAGAGAGGGAAACATGGTTTTATGCATCTCAATGATGTTAAGTTTCCCCGTTTTATGTTGAAAGCTTTAAAGTTGCATCTGTTTTGTCTTCCTATGCTTGTGGCCTTTTGTTTCAACAATTCATTTTATCATGATACCCCCATGCATAGGAAGTGGGTTAGACTCAAGTGTGTTGGTTATTTGCTTCTTGATGCTCTCTTTCACTCCAGATATATATATATCCTATGTGAGCATCTTTGGAAGTTTCAAGTCTAACTTAAAGGAATTAAATAAAAGTACTTGTTGGGAGATAACCCAAGAGTTTTGTCGAGTCTTGTAAGTTATTACCTCTGTAATAACCGCTCCTTATCCTTTTTGTTTTGGTTTTTGTGTCAAGTTCAACTACTTTTGTGAAGTAGGGGAGTTGTGAAAAGTGGCTGTCCTGAGATAGATTTTTTATGCTGCATTGTAAAAGTTCGTGAGGAAGCTCAGTACTTTGGTTGGAGCTGCATTTTTCTGAGCTTGTTCTCCAAGTTATTACCCAACTTTCATCAGTTCTGCACTTTTTTATTTGAGCAACAGAAGGTCTTTGAAAAAATCAATCTTTACCTGCTGGTCTGTTTTGACAGATTTCTGCCATCATTTGCATTTGCCTCTTACAGAAGCTTTTGTTTTGATGGGTTTTCAGTTGAAGTGTGCACCAAAGGTTTATTGTTTTTGCTTACACTAATGTTGTCATTGAGTTTGTCCAAAGGTTTTGTATGAAGGAAATTCTATGGAGAAAGAGAAAAGGAATCTGCAGAGTTCGTCTTTGAATAGGTAAAAGTGGTGAAAATAGAAGGTTCGTGAAACTCCAATCTTTTTATATTTTTGATGTTTTTAATACATAAGGAAAGTTACGATACGTAACTGAAGAGGAAACGGAGCCCGGGGTGGACAAACCCACCCCAGGCGCGGGCCCAACCTGGCCGCACCTAGAGGGGGTTTGCCACCCTCAAACTCCGTCTCTGCTTCGTTTTTGTGTGAAAACTTTAATTATGCATTGAAACTTCGTAATATATAACCCCCGGGATCCCCCGAGGTTCGTGCATCGTGTTATCGTCGTGTTTTTGTTTCGATCTGTTTCTGTTAGGAAATCTTCTCAAGTTTAGAGCACCATGGCCTCCGCCAACGACAAAGGCAAGAAGCCCGAGGAGGAAGAACCTCAAGTCCCTAAGGAAGAGGAGATTCCGGTAGGTTATGAAGGAGACATGGAGGAGGACAAGCAACCGGACACTCGCGCTACCGTTGCAAGCATTGGTTTGGTGGCACAACCTACCCAGCTTAAGAGGACAACACGAATGTCCACAGGAGGGAAACCTCCACGTCTCTTCTATAATCCACGGTCATCTCCTCCACGTAAAAAGAGACCCTTCCATACACTTATGCATGAATATCAATATCAACATGTGCCCAAAGGGAATTTGCCCTCGGTTTGGGATATACCTCGTTCTAACAATGTAGAGAAGGATCATGCTAAGGATGAAGAGTGGGGAAAGAATAACAAGAACTGGGATTCTCGGAATGACATGATCATGAACCGTATAGAGCAAAACTCTGAGCTAATATGTACTCTTACTTTTGTGTTCGAGGAGTTGAGGAAACTTATTGAGGATCTTATCAAGAGAACACCACCATCGAAGGAGTAATTCGTCATCAGGTTTGGCATCCCCTTGGATTGTTCCAAGCTTGGGGGAGTGCCACGGTATCACCACCATTATCTTTTATCTTTTCCCTTTTTAGTGGATTCATATCTGTGGTGGAGTGGTTATCTTATAGTTTGGTTTGCATGTGGAACTATCTCTCCTTTAGTTGATTATCTATGTATCCCTTAGTGTGAGTGCCTTTATTGGAATATTAATGAGAAGTCTCATCTTTTACTTTTTGCACTTCTTATTTTAGTTGCAATCTCTATTATATGATGGATCTTGTTGATCAGTATTTGCACCACTTTGGGATCATCAAGTGGATCTAAATTGGTTTTGGCAAACCGAGTTCTAGTCAGTGGCATTACTATGAAAGAGAAAAAGAAAGAACAATCTTACAGGTATTTTATATCATTTGTTTTCTTTCTTGTTGGCTCATAAGCTTAGTATTTTTTATTTAAGATTCTTTTGTGTCTTCAAGGAAGACTGCATGTTTGGCTTTATTACTTGTATGTTTGCTTGTTTCTTTCAACTCTCTTGCTTGCCACCCAGCCTTGCTAGCCAAAAACCTGTTTTGAGAAGGCATACTTCTCATGTTTCCAAAACCCTTTGAACCAAAAACCTTTGCCACTTGTGTCCACCATATCTACCTAGTAGCAATTGCTATTCCTAGCAAATTCTCAAGCTTCATATACCTTTCGAATTAAAAAGTATTTTGTTATGTGAAAACTAGTTAGTAAAGCTCTCACGAACTTGATGGCACACTTTATTTCTTTGCCCCTAATAAACTTGAACCATTGTGACCATCAAAGTTGTATATGCTTGCATCTATACGTTGGAATTAGCAGAACCGTGATGTCACGGGGAACATTTTCAACATTGCACTTGTACTCTGTACATAGTTGATATCGTGCTCTTTTGTCTATGGATGTCAACGGTGTGAAATAAAGAGGGAACTTGTAAGTCCATGGAGTTTGTATTCTGTGTTAGAGAAACGCCTGGGTCGCTAGCCTAAGCCATGCTAAATCATGGTGGAAACTTACAATGACAAGAACTTACATGGGCCCAAAGTTGAGTATGCATGAGGAGTGGCCCTCATATTCAAGGTACATGAGATTGCCAACTTATATTTTCTCAAGCATATACTCCATCTTTGTTCACTTTAACCTTCATCATATCAAGATGCTTATGATAGGGGCAATGAGGGCTCAAATCTAGTAAGTACCATAATCTTTTGAAAGCTCTTTATGACTTGTAATCCCTGCTACCCTCTAAGAAGGGACCTTTCTCCTAGTTACCAGTTGAGTCAGTAAACCTACTTCCTCTCTATCTATAGCAAGCATTTGAGTTGTTGTGTTTCAAGCATTCATATGGTGATTTATTCAATCATGTTCTTTATCTTCCTTGTTTGCACAAAACTCTTATCTATTGAGTATTACTTTGAAAGCCTTCACTTGTGAAAAACCTTTTTGAGCAAAGAGTGCTCCTGTTTTGAATCCTCTATAAAAAGCCTTTGTGAAACTGTTTGCCAGGTGTTCTCTGACCAAGAACAAGTTTGCCAATTCCAATTATGATTTATCTTTATGCATCTCTATTGTGACAGCTGCACTTGGTTGCAAGCTAAGTTATATAATGGTGAGTTGTTTTCTTCTATGAGTTGTGCAATGGTAAGTGTGATGCTTCTTGTTCGTATTATTTTATCGACACTTTACTCCATAAACCTGTGGACATGTTTACTGAGCTCAGTATTTGCTTGGGGACAAGCGAAGTCTAAGCTTGGGGGAGTTGATACGCCCAATTTGCATCACCACTCTATATCATAATTTACCTCTATTCATTGATATTTGTCTTATTATGAGGTATTACTTATGGATTTTCATCTGTTTATGCATGTTGGATGATTCTTGGAGGATGGACTGCCCGAGTCTGGATTCTGATGGAAAAGAAGGCGTTTCGGTGCAATTTTGCAAAGATCAGAAAATACCAGAAAAATATGGAAACATATTATTTTACCAGAAGACGAAGGAAGCCAGAAGGAGGGACGGAGATGGGCCTCAGGGGGGCCACACCCCCTAGGCGTGGGCCCACCTGACCCCGCACCTAGGGTAGGTGTGGCCCACCTGCCTGGCCTCCAACTCCGCCCCTTTCCCTATATCTTCCCTACGGAACCCTAATATCGGGGGAGCGACCACAGATAGATTTCCGCCGCCTCTGGGGGCGGAAAACACCGAGAGAAAAAGATCTCTCCGGTAGAAAGATTTTTGCCGAGGGAATTCCTTCCCGGAGAGGGGAGACCGTCGCCATCAACACCGTCATCAAGCTAGGCTTCATCGGGATCATCATCATCATCCACACCATCATCTCCACTAGCACCATCATCACCACTCCGTCCTGCTATAACAATTGTGTTGGATATTGCTTTAGTTCTTAGGGGAAACTTTCCCGGTGTTGATTACTATTGTAGTTGATGCTTGTGAGTGGAACCATTGAATTATTGTTTATGTTCAGATTGTTATCCATTATCATATCATCTTTGATCTTGATCCATATGATGTCTTGTGAGTAGTTCGTCTTGTTCTTGAGGACATGGGAGAAGTCATGTTGTTAGTAGTGAATCTGTGATGAGTTATTATTCAATGGTTTAGTATTTAAGTTCTGGTGCTATTCTTCTAGTGGTGTCATGTGAACGTCGACTACATGAGACTTCACCATTTATGGGCCTAGGGGAATGCATTGTGTATTTGGCTACTAATCGTGGGGTTGCCAGAGTGACAGAAACATGAACCCCCGTTAGGACACCTTTGCACAAGGGAGTGTAGGATCTCAGAGTTTAAGGCTGTGGTTAGATTTATATCTTAATTACTTTCATGTAGTTATGGATGTTTGTAGGGGGTTTAATCACAAGTATGTATTAGTCCTAGGAAGGGCGGTATGTTAGCACAGGTTCACCCACACAATACTTACAAACACTAGAGAAGAGTACTCAGCTATTTGAAGCGAAAGCACTTGACAGAATTCCCATGTGTCCTCGAGAACGTTTGGTCCTTATAAGTATTTCCACCGGCTTGTCCTTTGCTAAGAAAGGATTGGGCCACTTGCTCCGTTTGTTTGTTACCTTTGTTACTTGCTCCTTGTTTTGTTGCTTTGTCAGAAAACCACTAAAATCTGTTTGCTAAGTATTCACAGGGATTTCCTGCCCCATACCACTGTTCAGCACCTTATGCTCCTCGTTGGGATCGACACTCCTATCTAACGAAAGTACTACGATACACCCTCTATACTTGTGTCTCATCACGACTCAACGGAGGAGGTGCAGGTGGAAATTGGGGCGATAGGGATGGATCTAGGATGAGAGCTCGACGCATGGACTCAGCTCGCTCGCTCGCTCGTGGTAATGATTCGTTTCCGCTGGGTGGGGGCGGAATCGATCATCCACTTCATTGGTGGGAGAGTATAGGGACCACATATCGTGTCTCCTGCGTCTACGTAGTGGTAGGGTTAGGGTTCTGGCTATCATTTTTTGGGTGGTGGTGACAATGACGGTGAGGAATAATCTACTGTAGCGCCAGCCCTACTTTGACGGCTACGTTAAGTACATGGCAGCAACGTCTTCATGCTTTCTCTTCGAGGGATCGAGATTTGGTGCGCTAGGTGTGAGTGTCGTGGTTACGATGTCACCCACACAACAACTTTTTTCTCCAACTCCGTCGTGGCGACGGCGCATCCTCTGGTGTCTTGGAGTGTGTGAGACCTTCTACATGAGGTAGTCACAAGGCGCTAATTTTGCCTCCTCTCGATGATGTAGGAGTGGGAGGGGAGGACCTTGGCACTGGTGTTCTTCAACTTGATGTTGCTTTCTAATGTTGGTATGGAGATACAGAAGTCGAATACTTTGTGACAACGGAGATCCCATCTGCAGATACAAAGTTCACGGCGACTCAGAGTGGGAGTGGCAGCAACAATGATATAGTGGACCTCTACAGATACAAAGTTTACGACGACTCCAGGTAGGAGTGGCAGTGACAGGGCAACATGGTGGACCTCGTGTTCAGTTGTATCCCAAGGACTTGGGAGTAGTATTTTATTTATTAGTGTGGTGTTGTGTACCACTTGTCCTCCTTAATAGACCTAGGGTCTAAATCGCAAAAAAAACACGATCTTCAATAAATTACACTGCTTGTAGATGTATAAATTTACTTTATAAAACACCTTATTTTAATCACAAATCAACCTTACAACAAATTGCCTTCGGTACATACATTAGAACTCCATGTTGACTTGTTGAGATAACAAATCAAGTTATCACGGACAAAAGCCTATGTGGTTGAGTGTCGGGGTCTCAGGGAGGTCAAGGATTCATTTCATTTCCAAGAAAAATTAGAAAATAAGTATAACTATGAGAAAATCAAGTGCCATTCACAACACTAGGAGATCTTCTCCTTCGGGAATCCAGCTGAGAATATGTTTTTTTTAGAAATAAGGTCATCGGACCCAACTTTATTACTCCCTCCGATTCAAATTAATGTTCTCATATTTGTCTAGATTCGGATGTATGAGATACATCGGTATAATTTGGATCGGAGGGAGTAAGGGTGCAGTGTCAACCACCCTCATTGGCATTCAGCAGAGGCGACGATTGCTGTATCGATCTCATCGCTGCAAACCTTGGTTGCAACCTGTAGCGTCCGTCTGCAGAGATGATCGCCTCCGATACGACGACCACCATAATGATGGTCTTGATCTCATCGTTGCAGGACGTTCTTGTGCACCACCTGCTCGCACTCCATTGGCGCTCTGATCCTGGGGCGACACGCCTCCTGGAGCTCGACGGAGACCGTGGGAGGACTGCAAGGGCGTGGAGAAGTCGCCCGAAATCACGCACCTCCCACCGACACTCCATTGGTGCTCTGATTTTGGGTAGTCGCGCGTCCTGGAGCTCGACGGAGACCGCAACTCATGACAGCGAGGGCGTGGATAAGTCGCCTAAAATCGTGCACCTCTCGTTGGCACTTCATTGGTGTTCTGATCCTGGAGCGGCCGCACGTCTTGGAGCTCGATAGAGACCGCCGCCGGGACAACAAGGGCGTGGATCACGCCTGCTACGCGGGTGAAGCCGGACTCCATTGTTGTGGAGACGGTCGACATCCCGACGATGAAGGGAAACCGGCGCCGACGGAAGGAGAGATCCCCTCTGCAGCGACAGAGGTGGGGAGGACCGGGCAGGATGGAAGATCGGGTGGACCGGGCAGGGTGCCTGATGTTGGGCTTAGCCATTAGGTGTGTACGAGGCGAGCGGAGCGACGCTCGACAAAGGAATCGACGTGGTGCGGAACGATAGAAAACAGAACACCTTCTTTTTAGATAATAGAGATAGATAAGATAAAGTTTGTTAGTCTTGTTAGATAAGGTTTGTTAGTCTTTTTTACGGAGCTTGGACAATTTGTTAGTGGTGGCATTTTTTGTAATTTTTGCATGTGTGATACCAGGCATTCATCACGCTTTTGAAATTAATAGTAAAGATTGTAGATGTTTATTTTTTATGTTGACTTTGACCAAAAGTAATATTCAAAGTACTAAAGTAAAATAGGAGAGTATTTTTTGAGTAATAAATTATTACGTCTGTGCAGTAGTATTAAATGTTACCATATTAAAGATATTGTACTATTAGTAGATGTTCATTTTTTATGTTGACTTTGACCAAAAGTAATATTTAAAGTACCTCCGTTTCAGGGCTTAAGGCGCACACGTTTTCCAAAGTAAAGTTTGACCAAAAAAATTGAACAACAAAATCTTTGTTATATTGTACATAATTAGTACCGTTGGATTCGTATTAAAAATACTTTTCAGTGGTACTAGTTTTATACCAAAACTCTTTACGTATTTAGAGTAATTCTTAGTTAAAGAAAAAACACGCAAAACGAGGATGTCTTAAGCCCTGAAACCGAGGAAGTACCGCTAAAGTAAAATATACCAGGAGAGTATTTTTTGAGTAATAAATTATTAGACCATTCAATAATTACTCCGCCAATCAAGTTATAGAGAGTTCATGCGGCACGAGGGGGGGCCTTGGGCCTCGGGCCGCCCACCAAGATCAAACCCGTGTACACACACGGACGCGCACACAAATTTCCCCCGTCCGTACGCAGAAGCGGCAGCGGCAGCAACCAGAGCAAGGCCGCCCCCGCCGCCACCCGCAGTCCGCTCATGGAGAACGCTCGCGCCGACGTCCACGGAGAGGGCGACCTCTCGCCGTCGCAGGAGGCCGCGAGGATGCTGCGCGAGATGGCGCTACGGGACCGCCAGGAGGGAGAGGAGCTCGATCTGCCGGACGAGCAGCTGCGCTCCAACGACCAGCTCCAGCAAGACGAGGTACCACACCATTACTACCTCGCTAGGGATTAGCCCTTGGTTCCAGTTTTGCGGAACTGCATTGCGCCCTCTCGTGACCGCGGGGCGGTTCTAGAGTCCACTGAAACCTCCAAATTCCTCACTTTTGCAAACCGGAACTGGCGCGCACCCGTTGCGGATCATGTCAGATGTTTGTGGTGGTATTTTACCGTGTGCCCTTGAATCTGCAGGAGAGTTTTCTAGTCCTCTCGTGCTATGTGTAGATTCTGATTTGGAATAACTGCAACTCGATTGTTAGATTCCCCGCTAACAAAAAAAAAAGGAAATCGATTGTAAGATCGAAATAGTTGGTATGCTGTGAATCAGCTAAACGGGCTTTGGAACACATACACACAGCTCTATTATCAATGGTCTAGCAAAGATGTTTTGAATTACTAAAGGGACACTTCCAGGTTCCTTTTAGAAATAAGTTAAAAAGGGTTCCTTTTAGAAATGATGGAGTTCATTGAAACATTGGTCTGTGAATACACAAGTTTATAATACTCCGAAGAGGGTTGTTTATATTAGTTTTCTCAAATTTAGATGAATGAATGGTACAGTAAATTTACAAATTTTCAGCCGATGTAATTTTTTCTCTGATATATGATTGCACAGATGCTGGCACTGGAGGCAATTTATGGAGATAATTTACATGTTTTTGGTGAAAATTCTGTCCCGCTGTCTTTCCAGGTATATCTGCTTTCTTATATTTACTTTCTTGAGGAAATTATTGTTGTTTTAGTTGATTCCAGATCTCCAGGACTCGTAAATTATCAAAAAAAATCACAAAATTGTGATGTTTTTTTTTTTCGTTTTGAATTCTTTGCAGATTCTTGTGCATTGTGAAATTCCAGATGGTATCAGTGTGTCTGTAGACCTTCGCCAGGGTGTTGATGATTACCCAAACAACTGGTTTACATTCAGTGTCAAGCACTTGGCTCCAATATCACTGACATGCCTCATGCCTCCGTCGTACCCGAGCCATCACCCTCCATACTTTACTCTCGGTGTAGAATGGTTGGATAGTGTGAAGGTTTCCTCCCTTTGTCACATGCTTGACTCGATTTGGGCGCAGCAACCTGGACAGGAAGTTGTTTTTGAGTGGGTGCAATGGCTGCAGAGCTCTATGCTCTCTCATCTTGGTTTTGATAGACGGATAATCATACGGCAGTCTGATAGAAAGATGGATCCTGTGGATGTTCGAGTTGTTGGAGACATTCTATCTGTAGAGGAGATTGTTGAACGTTTGATCAGCTACAATGAAGAGCAATGCCATGAAACATTTCTTCGTGGCCTACATGTCTGTACAATTTGCTTACGTGAGTACACAGGTAATTCAGATGCTCCATCTGATGCATGTTTTTTTCCCTAGTGCTCATTTTTGTACTGTGTTATGCATTAGATTATCATTATGTTTCATGAGGACTTACCATACGTAATTCACAACTAAATCTCCAGCTCCATCATAACTAAAATCTATTGTTTTCAAACAGTAAGGGAGAGCGCTACTGATATAGTAGTATATACTGGACACTAAATTGGTGCTCCATGGACCAGGGCACCATGTTTTAAAATGCACAAATTAAATCCATATTTTGATATAGTTTTCTGAAATTTTAGTTCTGGGATAATCTATTTGCATTCCATGTTGCTTTTATACCAACACATAGCTGCGGTCAAACAATCATTAGAAAAAGTACGATTTAAGTTTTAGTTCAAACTTTCAACTAGTAATTACACATCTTAAACCAGACTCAACAAATATCAAATTATTGCGTGCCCCATACCTTGGCGAAACTAACAATTTTCGGGCATGGTCCTGTTAACTACATTAATGTGAGTAAATACAAGTAAATTACAGGTTTTGCAGGAACCAAGGTACATCCCAAATGGCTTAAAAACCTAATCGCTTATTCATTGATAACTTGGTAAGCATATTTTCCCCATAAGAAATAAACACTATAAGCTTCTTTACAAACTTTTTATAATTTTCAAGATTAGCACAATTAATCATGTCCATGTGTCATTCTGCTGAGGTATACTCATAAACAATCCATGTTCCATCGTGTCTATAGCCTGGAATAGTTTGAAGTTAATTCTGAAACCGCTATTCTTCTGATCACCCTCAGGCACTGACTTCATAGAACTTCCATGCCGTCATTACTTTTGCTGGAGGTGCATGGAGACATACTCAAAGATGCATGTCAAGGAAGGATCAGTCCTGAAATTGGTGTGCCCTGATGAGAAATGTGGAGGTTTTGTTCCTCCTAATCTGTTGAAGAGGTTGCTCGGAGAAGCAGATTTTCAACGGTGGGAAAGATTGATACTTCAGAAGACTCTAGACTCAATGGCTGATGTAGCTTACTGTCCAAGATGTGAAACACCTTGCCTGGAAGATGATGACACTGCCCAGTGCTCCAACTGCCACTTCAGCTTCTGCACCCGCTGCAGAGGTCGCCGCCACATAGGGGCGAAATGCATTACTCCAGAAGAAAAACTTCTTTCCTTGCAGGTTCAAACTCCATCTAAACAATGTGAATTCTCTTTTCACTGTACAATTATTAGCTGCCTGCCCATGCTCTAATCTAAATCCATCAAAACACTACATGTTCACTTTTCTGTAAAGTATTAGCTGTTATATTCACTATGAGGGCTTACTTCCAACATATTAAGAACAGTATTATTGGGATTCAAAATTTGTACATTAGTTTCTTGTTAAACCAGCCAAACCTTGTCCAAAGTGCAAAATTTATTGGGGCTCCACTAGTGTGTTATGTACAACATTTGAATATACCTGGTCCAAAATGCAACTAGAAAACAATACCTGGTCAAAGTGCAGTTTACTAAAGGAAAATACATTGCAACATAACTCTACTTGCCACATTGGTGTGTTCTTAATAAAAAGGTCCTCAGCCCTTATATTATATGTATTCTAGAAAAATATATAGCTCTACTTGCATATAGTGTATCTGTATTCTAGATACAGTAACTACTCATAAACAAATTATGTTTCCAGAACACATTCTGTTACTTTAAGGTTATTGTAAAACATGATTCTGTTTCTAGTAAGATGGGCATTCCAGGTTCCACCATTTGCTCAAGGGCTATTCATCAATTGGTCTTATGGCTCTTAGTGAAGTTCCATGCAATGAGAACATTATTGGGATCACATCATTCAGTGTGCTATTTGTTTTATACAGGAGCGTGAGAAGGTACCCAACTTGAGCAAAGGCAATACTGGGCATAAAGTTAACGTGGCGAATGAAATATTTAGCATCAAGGAAATACTTCGTTCTTGTGTTGCATGTCCGCATTGTGGCGTTGCCATCTCACGCGCGTCAGGCTGCAACCACATTCTCTGCAGGAACTGTGATAAGTCGTTCTGTTATAGCTGTGGCAAGGCCGTAAATCAAGATCATACAAGGTATTCTTCTGCTGTCCCCTGGTTAAGTGTGATACGCTAAGTGTCAAGTATTCTGTACCGTAGCTATTTTCTGCATACCAACTCTGAACCAATGCTCCCCTTTTTGAAAGTGAGCAATGCAAGATTGATAGAGAGAAGCTGAGAGTGAAGGTGGAGGTGAATGATGTGATGAAAAAGATGCAGAAAGACCTGAGGTTGACTCTATCCAGAGCGCATCCATGCTCAAACTGCCACCAGCCAAATTTCAAGGTAAAGTATTTGTGCCCCTCATGCGTCATATGGATACAAGTGAAGTGATCTCTTGTAGAGTGTTCTGAAGATAGCTGTAAATTTTTTGTTTTCACTTGATTCTGGTAAATGAAGGCAGTCTCTGATTTGAGCAGGTTGGAAACAACAACCATATCTTCTGCGGGACATGCCAAGTTCATTACTGCGCTCTGTGCCAGAAGAGGGTGTACAAGAGCACGGAGCACTATGGCCCCCGAGGGTGCAAGCAGCACACCGTCGACCTCGGGTTTGCCTAGACTGGTCTTAGTAAGAATGATTTGACTGTGAATCAGAGTCCTTTTGCGATAGATGATCCCAAGGGCGAGCATTGGTTTCGGCTACGGTGAACAGGTTCAGTCCTGTGCCGATACACAGTTTCAAATACTAGCATTAACAGTCACTTTTTTGGGTTTGCCGAGCATGTTTTTTTTTTTTTGGATATTGCTGAAGCTCTGAGCCCTGGAGATCATTTTAGTAGTTTTATGTCGAGGAACATCAGACATTTGAAAGGCATTTATAACTGCAAAGCTTTGCCGGATTCAGTAAAACACAAGTGTTTCTAAGCATTAAGCTCGTAACACTTTTTTTTATTGTGAACAATGAAATGCTAGGTGTTGCTTCCTTTGATGCCGTGAATCACTTGCGATTGGTATCGCTTAACTGTAAGTAAGTATAGTTCCTGTTGGTGCTGCTGATATCAGTGGCCCTCTTCGTCCGTAGGCACAGGATCATCCCTTTCCCGAACTCCCAGCACACCTTTGACTTCTGCTCAACCAAAACGTTATGTACACATCAGTAACTTTGTTGGTATATCATCAACTACACCTACCGTATATATCTTGTATTCCTATGATGAAATAAGCCACGGTATGACCGCAAAGAGGTGTAAACTAGAAAATGCCTTCCCATGTGGGGATGACATGCGGGTCCCAGTCGATGACTCATTGCCTGTATTTGCTACCAAGCAATGTAGTAGTGACAGGAAGTCTTACTTGATAATTCCCGGGCCTGGTTGTTGGTGATGAACGCACTGAACGTCCCAGGTTCAGTCTCGAACATGTCACGCCGTGCAGCATCCAAGCTTCAGGATCCAAAGAAAAACAAGAAAGAAGCATCAGAAAATGAAGTAGTGCTAGAAAGTAGAAACTGTTGTCAACCTAGCGGAGCCTGGAGCTGTAGAAATTCAGAAGGAGCAGGCGAAGCCCCACCTGCCGAGCACGGTGGCGAGCAGCATGTAGTTGTAGTCCTCGACCATGTGGTCTGGCACGCGAACCGTGACCTCGAACATATGGACCTCGCCTCCCTTGCGTTCGGGGTCGGGGTCGGCGCCGGTGACGGCGAGGGTGGCGACGGCGAGCACCGTCAGGATTGCGAGCGCTGCCAACGTCTGGCTCGTGGTTTTCGCCATGGTTTTGCGTTGCGGGAGGCTGAAGAGACTGGTCTCGGTCTCAGGTGGTGCTCTCTTGGTGGGGGAAGAGGGCGTGGACAGGGACGGTCTTATAGGATGCGGCGCTTCCTTGTCTGAAACTGTTGCGTGAAATCTCTTTTAAGACGGTTTATTACGACTGCGTTTTGGACGCCTGCTAATGCAGGATTAATACATGCAGAGTTTCAACGTGTGCAGTAGTATAGTAACTGCTTACAAGCAGTCAGCTACTAGGTAGATTCAGTTGGTAGTTTCACTGGGTGCAGTGATGAAACATTCATTTTGTACAAGCGGAATTGAAATTTCTGCATTGCATCTATGGATTTCGTTCGCATTTTGTCAGCATCATATCATGCATTTTCTGCTCTATATATCCAGGATTTTTTCTCTTCCATGGACAGCACAACAATAATCCGTGTACGGACAGTTGGCACAAAAATGCTCAGCCGCCGATGCATAAGCTTTGACAATGAGTTCTTTTCCAGAAGATGAAAGACAATAATATGAAGGGATTTTTACCACGCACGATCATAAGTTTTACTTGACACTCTCACACGCTGATATCCATGTATCTTAAAATTGCCAACATATTCACTCCTAACTAAGTCAACCTTGCTTACAACATGCCGTGTTTAATCGACTCATCAGAAACTCAAGATACAACAAACATAAAAGTCCTAATACAACAAACATAAAAGTCCTAATAATCTTCAAAATGCAACCTAATCTGCAAAACTGTAAGAACGGGAGCAGGCAGTTGACGCTAGAACTTTATCCCCACGCACTGCGGTGAACCCCAGTGCTCGCTCCGGAACCCGCTAAACTGGACCTCCTTTCTGCACAATGTGCAGTAGCTGGCTTGGCACGCCCAGCAGTAAACGTATTTCTCGTCAGCCTGGATACATATGTGACCATTGGTTAGATAGATGCAATACAGAGACAACTTGCAGATTGGGGAGATAGGGTCCATTATTACCTTGTGGATTTTTATACGGCATTTCGGACATTTCACGGTACTGCCTACCGGTTGACTCTGAGCTCGTCGGCGGTTTTTAGCTTCTAGCTGGTCCAGTCGCTTCCGCCAATCAATTGTGTCTTTTTCTTTCTCCTCGTAGAGGTCACAGTTCCGGCTGTAGTTTGTCAAAACATAAATGCATAAAGATAAGCCAAGATTCTTGACACTTATTTTCTTTTTATTTAAAAAAAAAGACCCTGGATAGTTCAGATTGCCATACTCGAAATGGTTGTAGCCAGCGATGATAGCCTTGCCACAGATGAAGCAGAAGGCCTGACCACATTTGATACACACCACTTTGTTGCATCCTTCACTTTTGCTGATGGTCATTCTGCATTTGGGACATGATCTAGCATCGCTGTAAAGACTTTGTATGCTCAGCATTTCCTCCACCATCCCCCTTGCGGCCATCTTGCCTGATGCCTGCAGACATTAAATAAAAATAACAGACAGGAGATATTCAGTAACATGGAATTATTCTCCAGCAGTCAATATGGCATTTAATAACGAAGCAAAAAAGAGGTGCCAAATGCATATGACACTCTCCAAAGATCAATGATAATTGCAGATCAAATGCATATTGTATGTTTGAGGAATTTAAGAACAGAACTCAAGATCTTTTGTTGAGGTATAATTCTGGCCCCGTCTACACAAATATGAGGGATTTTAGATGCATTTCTACCTGCTGCCGCAGGAGCTTCTCTTCAAGAGTTAGACATGGCTTCCCTGGATGGCGCGGGTCCTTGCACAGCGAGCAGAATACAAAGCGACATTTTGGGCATTGCGCATTATTATCCTCATCTGCCAAGCAAGCGGTTGCACACCTTGGACAGTGGACCAAGTCTGACATTGAGTCCAACGCTTTCTCAAGAGTAAGCTTATCCCAGCGTTCAAATTCTTCCTCGCTGAGAAGCCTCTTTAACAAATACGGTGGAATAGAAGCGGTGCACTTAGTATCAGGGCATACCAACTGAAACAAAGTACCTTCCTTCACATGCATCCTGCATAAGGTCTCCATGCACTCGAAACAAAACATGTGCTGGCACGGAAGCTTGACGAAGTTTGAACCTAATTGTTTCAAAATTGAAGTTAATTAGAAGCCATATTCAGTTTCCTAAGAAGCTTAATTAGAAGCCCAAATGGTCCTAATAGTATCTACCATGATCTTTTGGTATGATTTTGGTACAACTGCACAATAGAACATAAAAAGGAAACAAAAGGAAAAGGCTTACCTTTACTCTGGTTGAGGCAAATCATGCACATGTGGAGACCCTCAAGAAAAACATGGAAGCACTTCTTACTACTGTAACTGAGCATCCAAGGGATTACAGACTCCAATGAGAGACTTCTCGAGATTGCATGGTTATCTCCTTTGTGTTCAGAGATATCATAACCTAATGCTATTTTCTTATCAAACCCGAGGTGTGGTAAAGAAGAACCACGGATCCACTCAACCCATTGATATACCACTTCTTGCCCCGGTAGCTCTGCCCAAATGGTGTCGAGCATTTGGCAGAGCTTTGAAACATCAGGCCCATCCATCCATTTAGCGGTGACCGTAAAATACGGGGGGTCTTTGCTAGGATACGACTGTGGAAGCACACATGTCAGTACCAAAGGGGGCAGGTGCTCAAAGTTGCATGAGTAGGAGAGGTCATCTTGTTTATCCTCATGTTGTTCTGTACAATCATCAGGACATTCTCCATTTCCGTTGGCTGAATCAAACTTAGCGCACACTTCAGCGCCATCGGGCAAATCATAACGTATGTAAATCTGTAATTGAAGAAATAGAAAATGGAAAAACCATTAAACCCGGATCATCACCATCATCCAAAAAGGAATGAAGTCAGTCAAGGGCAGCACAAGAAACCTGGAAACCGCGGAGTCCTGTTTTGCTTCTGAATTCAACCAAGTCGTCTCCATATATTGCATCCAATACCAGCAGCTGCAGTGAACAATGACACCGTGTGAGGAAACAAACACATCAACCTGGCCACTATCTAATACTGACAGAGAAAATCACTTTTGAGACACTGAATAAGAAACCTATTCCCTCTATATACATACGACGATGAACTTGATTGAAACCTATTCCCTGTATAGATGCAGAACATAGTAGTACTCCTCCCAAATCCAACCACACTCGTACTACACAGTTACGGAGGCAACCAATAGTCATGATGAGTAAAACACATACGCGAGCTCCCGTTCCGAGTCCAAGTTCATAGGCTGGTGGTTAGCCGCACTGCCGGAGACAGTGCGTTGGGGAGTCGTCCAGGAGGGAGCCCAGCGAGGTCAGCGAGGAGGAGGAATTGGGCTGTGCGCCGGCCCCTCCGGCGCACAGCACGGAAGGCGGCCGGCGGCGCCCCCATCCGTGAACTGGGTCTGGTGTTTATCGCGAGTGGCTGTCTCGGTCGGAACGGAGTAGGCGAATTGGAGTGGTAATTTCAGGATTTAGAAAAATGACAGTCATTTGTATGCCACTAATTTCAAATGCTTCAAGAAATTAGAACACAAGTCAGAATGCAATTCTTAGCCGTCCCTAATATGCTTCAATATTTTTAATGAAAGTTCACGATTTTCTAGTCGACTACAATTAAATATGTAGTATACTTTGTTTTAAGGAAATCAATAGTGTACTTTTGTCACTTGCTTAGAATCATATAGTTGTACTCCCTCCGTTTAGAAATATAAAATATTTTAGATTAGTGAAGCATTAGCTTCACAAAAACATCTTATATTTCCAAACAGAGACCGTACTACTTATTTCTATCTTTCTACAATAATTACGACCTCTGTTACTAAATAGAGCCTGCCAAATAACCTTGAGTTTGATTTTATATACTCCCTTTATCCTAAAAAGTACGTCACAGATTTTTCTAAATTTACATATATCTATATACTGAAATGAGTCTATATAAATGCACAACTAAATAAATCTGCGATATCCATTTTAGGATAGAGGGAGTATATGAGAATTATAGTTATAGGTCTTGTGAAGATTTATTTTCCAAGAATTTATGCAGTAAAAATAACCAAACATATATGTTAAAATGCACATTTTGTTTTGAACAAAGGGAAAGTAATGAATTTCATTTTTTTTTTCAAAAAGGAGGTCAAGACTCCTAGCCTCTGCATTGAAAAGACAAACTTTTATTTAAATTTTATTCAATAAAGCTGTGACGAGAATAAAATTTAATCATCAACAGGACTCCACGAGAAAATGTCTCTTTTTAGTAATATTTTGGCAATCATGAGCATAACACGATCAACATGGTTCAATGCAGTCTCTTACTCAAAGCTTAGCTGAAAGCTCCTCAAATCAAATGCAAGGGGTATGTATTTCGATTTTCACATGCACAACATGTTAAAAAAAACATGTTCCATGGTATTCTCTGTTTAGTCAGCATGGTCAAATGTAACGACAGGACAAAAATAAAAAAGGATAGTCGTAAGAACAACAGACGGGCAACATTGCAGCCAACTAGGACCGCAGCAGAGATCGATCAATCAAGATCATAAAATCAGTAAAAATTTCCAATGTAGACATTTAAATCGGTGTGCACCAGACCTCGTCCTCCTGTCGCTGCAGGTTGTCTTGTATCTCATCCTCCCCAGCCTCATCCTCAGCGCGACGGCGAGCTTCCGCCGCCGAGGCGGCCTCCTCCAGCCTCGACTCCGCCTCGGCCACCGCCGCCCACGGGGAGTCCAGCTCGACCACGTCCTCCTCGCCGTCCCCATCACGCGACACCGGCCACGCCTCCACGGCGCTCGACGCGGTGGATGCCTCGGCCGAGAACCCCGCGCCGTCTTCGCGGTCACGTTCCATTGTCCGCGGCGAGGAGGTGCTGAGGGAGAGGGACGTCGACGCTGCTGCCATGGAAGGCGCAAACTGCTGCAAACGCGATCAATAACTCGCTGTTGGCTAGACTGAGCACGTATCCTCGCCGGAAAATCTCACGCGGGCATACTCGTGTATTTACTAGTAGTACCAAACGATCACAGTATGGTCATTATATACGGCCAGTACTTGCTCCTACTCGGATATGAACTTCGGCGAGTAAGACGCGCGCACGGACAAGAGCACAAGACCCTTTCGGAACGTGTACATACTATAGACCCCGTTCGGCAACTCACCGCTCCGCTCAGCTCCGGGCATGCAGCGCTCTTCCGATGGAAGGAGCGAGCGATCAACCTTCGGTTGTCTCCGCTCCGTGAGCTATCCTGCCAGCCCATTTAAGACAGATTGAGCCCGTTTGGACCATAGAATGCAGGTCCGGTCTTGTGAGAGTTGTACGATTATGGGCTTTAGACGCATTACTGCTACATAAGGGTGCCTGGGCTGTGTATTGGAGCGATCGGGAGCCTTTTTAATTCTTTTTCATGTTCGATTCTTATGTACGCAAAACCGAACGATACAGACGTCGATAGAGGTTTAGAGCATCTCCACTGGCCTATTCAGGAGGCCGATTCGGACGTTAAAATTACGTTCAGTCGTGTATCAAAGACCTCTTTTCGGCCGGATTTGGGTCAACTTTGGTCCGGACTACCAAGGCCGAACCCAAGATCCCGGGTACGCCCTGGAGACGCCGGACGCAGTGAATTGGCTGAGTGGACCAGCCTGTCAGCGATAGAAGCCGAGTCGTCGCCATCTTTTTCGCTGTTTTCCTTTTCCCGCCCTCGTCGCTACACCCCTCCCGCCCTCGCCACCGAACTCCGCCTATAAAAGGCGTACATCTCGCCGTCTCTCTTCATAGTCTCTCACACCACCCCAAACTCCGGCGAACTTCGGACGTTCACACCTTTCTTCCTCCTCAACTCCACCGAGAAGCCATGGCCGAGGGCCGACGCACGATGCCGCCGTGGGAAGCCCGGCTCCTACGCGAGGCGCGCTATACGGCGCCGCCGGACACGCGTCTCCCCTTAGGCTGGCAACTCAGTGTCAGCGAGATTCCTGTTCCGCCGGTGCCGGCCGAAGAGGACCTTGCCGGAGAGATCCAGGTGGCTATCGCCGCCACGCAAGACCCGGAACTCACCGAGGATCCTGGCAACCTGGTCTTCTGGAGACGGTTCTTCGCCGACAGGCGCCTCGAGGAACTCGCCCGACATGACAAACCGCCGGGCTCGCCGCCGACGCGTCTCAATGTGGCTTTCCGCCGCCGCTGGTGGAGCGTTCCAGGGCGAACTCTCGCCGGCGTCATGGAGCACATCCAGGCCGGCAACCACCCCCGCCTCGGCCTATAGTTGCGGCCTCCGATGTCGACCACGGCGGCCTTTTCCTAGTTTTTAATCCGATGTAATATGTGCGCCCTTGCCCTACTTAATAAAATATGTCTATATTCGCCCATATTTCGCCGAGTTTAACTGAATTTCTTCGAACCCGGGACTCGGCCTGGGTACGCGAGTGAGAAGCTGGGCGTACCCAGGCCAAAAACGCGTTTTGTCCGGCCAAAAAAAGGTCCGATTTTTGGCTTGGGTTCGCCTAACGAGTGGAGATGAGATCGGGTCAATTATGGACACCACAACTAGATATTCACCGTGGATGTCAGGACGTGGCGGAGGGAACCTCTTCGCGGCGGCAAACAACCTGAGGCGGCAGGCAGAAACTCGTGTCGGTGGCAGTTCGGCTCCCGGCAGCGAGGCAGACAGCACCGGCGACACGAGATCTTGGAAGCGGGTGGAATCAGATCCTGGCGGCGGGGCGGTTCTGTTTTGCTGTCGGTGGCAGTGACTCCATCGGTGGCGTGGGTCGAATATAGGAGAGACTCTAGTGCTTTGTTTTTTTGAGGGAGACTCTAGTGCTCTGTTGCCATGGACGTGCTCCAGAGAAACGAGTGACAAGAGACGAGGGAGATGGTACGGTGGCAGTGGCATGTAATTTCTAACCGCTCCTCGTTTTTCATTTTCCGTGGATCGAAGAAACAGCCGCTCTGCATTGTCGTGGTAAACGCTGGAGCGCTTCTGGTTTTCAGATCCGAGAATCAGACGCGTTCGGTGCGACTCCGCTCGCTCCATCTGGGGAGTTAGGATCTGAGAGCTGCCTAACGGATCCTATACTTCTTTTCTTTTTGTAAAGTTAGAGATCCAAATTGGACAATATTTTTTGATGACACCATCATTGTAGAAAAGTTAGTTCATTATTTTGCGGGTAAGTTAGTTCATTTTTTTACTAAAAAAGATAAATGATACCTTAAGGATGATCCACTTGCATCACTAGGTAAAGTGACCGCAGTTGACTTCACGAAATGGGGATTGGAGAAGTTGGCGCACCATCAATTAATATGTTATATGTTGATCGTCTTTTTGTACCGCTGACGAGGAGGGGCCATGAGGCCGATCTGATGTGGCGTTGGTTGTCGCCGCTCCTACGCTGGTCCCTGTGAGTCAGGACTTGTCTGGGAGTGCCAGACACGTTATTGGGCTGCGTGTATTATCGGCAGTCTATGTGGGCTGCCGTTGCGGTCTGTTTTGTGTTCGGCATCCCCGGGGAAGGAGGGTTATAGGGGACGCTGATGAAGATGCCCTAAGATTGGGTATCACTCCTCCAAGGCCAAACTTTGTGGTCTAGCATGTGAGAGACGGTCAACTGAGCAGCGACACATGTCTCTATAGGAGACAAGGGAAGTACGGGATGTTTTCTATCTCCCGTTTGGTGCGTGCCTACTACTACACTACGACTGGAGTAAAAAAAGTATACTAACCAAAGTACACCAAATATATAGAAAACAAAGTACATGTACACAAAATGAAGTACAAGTACAGAAAATACCGAGTATAAGTATACAAAAGGCAAAGTAAAAGTACACAGAAGGCTAAGTATAAGTACACGAAAGAAGTAAAAGTACACTGAAGATCGAATAAAAAACAAAAGACGAAATATAAGTATATAGAAAGCAAAGTACAACTACTCTGAATACATGGTACTAGCCGAAAAGGCGAGCTTCGCCTCGCCGCCTACATTTCGTTCTAACATAACATGGCACGTGTGGTCTACCTGCACGTATTTCTGCTCTATTGTTGTCTATTAACACTTTTTTTTCTTCCTTGTATTGCCATCATAAATTAAAATGGTCCGACAGGAGGGACATTGGTGTTTTTCAAGAGAGCATGCATTTTTCAGTGAATTGTTGGACCTCTTTCGCAACAATGGTGGGAATGCATATTTTCGCCTGCACCATTCGAGTTCCAAGGGGTCTTCATTTGATGAAACCATTATTTGACGAAACAACAGTGGACATTTATGATGCTGCATTCATGTATCCATTTGTTTAAATTTATAAAAACATAAAAATTACACATCTGATGAGCTAAATAAGAGGATTTCACATAACTACTTGGCAAACAAACATGTTGCAGCAGTCTAAGTGAAAAAATGACTAAAGATTGTGCACACTTTTAAATAAGAAGGGTTGAGACTTTCAAACAACATAACCCCACATGCTTGTTTCATGTACTCGTGTCATAGTTTTCTAAAAAAATTACTCATATCACACTGGATGCTCTACATCATACATCTCGTCAAGAACATGATAACAACACCAAGTTGTATGAAAAAACCCATCAGATTCACGTGCTACTACAAATTAGACCTCCAGATGCTGCACATAGCTTATATTTGTGTGATAGGCGTGATGAGCTTGGCAGTAACATGTTTAGCTTTTAAAAAAATTTGTTTGCCTTTTATAAGTTAAAATGTAATAGCTAGTTATTGTAAACTTGTACTCTGGAGAGATCCAAAAAACCTGAAGCAGTTTTGGATGACCATGTCATATATTGATTTTACACCAATTAATTTTGGATCAACTAAATGTTTAAAAGCCTTACAATCATTTTTAGTATAAGTGTCCATTGATCAAGAAAATAATTGGATGGATCCTGCAACAAATGAAACTTTAGATCATCAATGAATGAATTAAGTCAGGAGGGCATGAGAACAACCCGCTTTACAATTTAAAGGAACGTATGTGTGTACATGTCTAGGGAAGTCAGCACATGGAGATTACTACTGTCACCATAAATACTCTCTCCGTTTGGAAATATAAGATGTTTTAGTTTTGTGAATGAGATGTATCTAGACATCTTTTAGTGTCTAGATTCGTTTGAACCTATACACTAAAAGGTGTCTAGATACATCTCCTTCACAAACCTAAAACATCTTATATTTCTAAACGGAGGGAGTACATAAATAATACATATATTATCTAGAGTATTTGATATTCAAGATTTTGTTTTACATCTAAACAAATCGACATCATATTACAGGGACAAGTACTCAACCAAATTGACGTCATACTACAGGGAAAAGTAATCAACCGATAGATATACAATGATGGGGTTTGAGGCTTAAACCACGCTTGGTGACACAGGGCAACGTTCTGAAGGGATGCACCACCGAACAATGATGAGTTGGGAATCTTCAGATCATATCAAAACATGCTTAAGAGACCATACCTACTAATCTAGTCATCCTAGATATTTAGGTTGCTTGATCAAAAAAATATGTAGGCTTCTTGTTCGGATCAACAATTTTAGTTTCCAAATACCTTAATACAACTATGGAGACCAATAATTGCAGGACTATTCTACTAACAATTGTCATAAGCCTGCATCTTACCAATCTATATGAAATATAGTTGCACAACGATAAGAAAATCAAAAAAACATAATGGTTCAGTCACCAACCACTACATTGCAAAGTATAATGGAGGTAGGAAGTTATGGCACATGGATCCTCGTAATCACTATTGTCATCAACAACAACACACACTCCTACATGTTTTTATAATTATCCGGTTTATTTGGGCATGAAAGAATTGCATAGATTAGATTAGTATAAGACCATGAACTATTTATGCGGTGCGAAGTTAAAAAGAGAATAAGAAAATATATTTAATTCTAGATGTGAAGCAATTCACATCATTTAAAGTGCACAATGGTCATGCTAGTTTCACATATATAGAAGAAATTATTTCCAAAATGCTCATACTAAAGAATAACTTTGAATAGAAGTTTCAACCAAAGGAGTGCAAAATCAAGAAAATTTGATTCACTTGTGTTAAGCATGCTTTGATGTGTTTGGTCTTTTAACCTTTCTTTGATCTTTAGATCTAAAGGTGAGTATCTCACCTCTAAAACGGGCGGCGCTAACGGAAAGGAACCAATCAAGCGCGGCCGGCTCCGCAAAAGTATTTTTTTTCCAAATCTGCCCAAATCTAAAAAGTTCAACTGAATCTGACCCCCTCTAGAAACTAATTCGGAATCTGACCCTTGGGGTCGACGCCGTTTAAAATGGCGCCGAAGTTGTTGGAGATATGCCCAAGAGGCAATAATAAAGTGGTTATTATCATATCTTCATACTTATGATAAATGTTTACATACCATGCTATAATTGTATTAACAGGAAACATTAATACTTGTGTAATATGTAAACATAAAAGAGTCCCTAGTAAAGCCTCTTGTTAAACTAGCTTGTTGGTTAATATATGATCATGGTTTCCTGATCATGAACATAGAGATGTTATTGACAACAGGGTCATATCATTAGGAGAATGATGTGATGGACATACTCCTATAGATAAGCGTAGCATAAAGATCAAGTCATTTTTAATAGTTCAATTGCTATATGCTTTCTGATACATAGTAATCTAATTCCTTCGACCATGATATCATGCATATCACCTTTACCGGATGGATGCTTTGATGACATCAAACACCACACCGTAACTGGGTGGCTATAAAGGTGGCATTGAGTGTTCGGAAAGTATTGGTTCAGACACATGGATCAAGAATGGGATTTGTCCATCCATATGACGGATAGATATACTCTGGGCCCTTTCGGTGGAATGTCATCCAATTAGCTTGCAAGCATGTGACTGGCTCACAAGGGATCACATACCACGGGAACGAGAAAAGAGTACTTATCAGTAACGAGGTTGAACTAGGTATGCAGAGATACCGACGATCATAACCTCGGATAAGTAAACTATCGTGAGACAAAGGGAAATTGGTATCGTATGTAAGTGGTTCATTCGATCGCAAAGTAATCGTTGAAATATGTGGGAGCCATATGAATTTCCAGATTCCTCTATTGGTTATTGCTCGGAGAAGTGTCTCGATCATGTCCGCATAATTCACGAACCGTAGGGAGACACACTTAAGGATTCAACGTTGTTTGAGTAGTTATGGAATGATGAGAAAGAGACCAAATGTTGTTCGGAGTCTCGGATGGGATCCAGGATATCACGAGGAGATTCGGAATGGTCCGGAGAATAAGATTCATATAAGGAAAGTCCTGTTTCGGAGTTGGGGAATGATTCCGGTGTTTTCATCGGGAATGTTCTAGAAGGTTCCGGAATGTCCGGCACTCCGGAGGGGAAGGGGTACATGAATGTGTCATTGCAAGTTTGAATGATTGCATCATGTACTAAGTGTCATCGCTGTTCCAAATAAAGGATTAATTCAAATCCTAGTTTGAAAAGTCAAATAGCTAAATTGAAAAGTCAAACGGCTAAATTTGGAAAGAGGAAAAGAGGAGGAAGGTGAAACCGAGTTGGGGAGGGAGTCCCTCCTCCCCAAGCCGGCGCACCACCCAAGCCGAGTTGGGGAGGGACTCCACTCCCTCCCCTTGGCCGCCAGCCCCTCCACCTATATAAGGAGGGGCAGGGCTCCCTCCTAGAACACACAAGTACCTCTCCTCCAAACCCTAGCTTGGCGCCAACCACCATAGCTGCCGCCGCCCCCTAGGGTTTTGCCCTAGCCACCGACTTGGGGTGCCCCAAACCCTAGCCGCCGGTTCTAGCCTCTCCTCATTGGTGTGTCTAAACCCTAGATCGCCGAGGAGCTCTCTCATACTCCACCATACTCGCTCCGGCTTAAGGCGAAGCCCTGCGAGATCTCCCCTCTACTTCCGGTACCACGCCGTTGTGCTGCCGGAATCGCGAGGAGAGTGCTACAACCTCCGCTGCCTGCTAGAACAAGGGAGAGGAAGGTCTTCGTCGAGTACCGAACGTGTGACCGACTGCGGGAGCGCTGCCGGAACGCAGCGCCGGAAGGATCGTCTACGCGATCTTGAGATCGGCAAGTGTACGACTACATCACCCACGAGAATCTGCTCTCGTTAACCGCTTTGGAATCTTCGAGGGTAAGTTCCTCTATCGACTCGTTGCTACAATCTAGTAGATAGATCTTGGCGTGTTTGTGTGCATGAGGTAGAATTTTTTTGTTTTCCATGCTACGAACCCCTACAGTGGTATCAGAGCCGTGTCTATATGTAGATCTGTTGCACAAGTAGAACACAATGGTCATTGTGGGCGTTGATGCTTTTATTGTCGATTGCTTCTTGTGTACTTTGCATCTTGCGGTATGTTGGGATGAAGCGGCCCGGGCTAACCTTACATGACATCGTTCATGAGACTTTCTCCACGCTTGACATGCAACTTGTATTGCATAAGTGGCTTTGCGGGTGCCTGTTTCTCCTAGCATAGTTAAGATCCAATTTACAACGGGTGATTAACAATACTAGTATTAATGTTGTGGTTCTTGTTCGTAAGTTAGAACGACACTTATTGAAAGCCCCAAACCACGTAAAACATGCAAAGAAAGTAGAGGCGTCTAACTTTGTTTTGCAGGGGTGTGCAGTGATGTGATATGGCCATGATTGTGATTATATTTGATGTATGCAATGTTCCTTATTGTAAGTTGGCAACCGGCAGGAGCCATATGGTTGTCTTTAATTTCTGTTAAGACCCGCGTGTCTATTCAAAGTAGTTGTAATAGTTGAAGCCGGTGGACGACAACCATGGAGAAGCATCATTGACCTTGATGCAATGTCGGTGATGATGGAGATCATGTTCGTGCTAGAAGATGGAGATCGGAAGCACAAAGAAGAAAGGCCATATCATATCACATATTATGAATTGCATGTGATGTTAATCCTTTATGCATCTTGTATTGCTTAGTAGACGACGGTAGCATTATAAGATGATCCCTCATGCACATGAATTTCAAGTCATAAAGTGTTCACCCTTAGTTAGCACCGTTGCTAAAGCTTGTTGTTTCGAAGCACCACGTGATGATCGGGTGTGTTAGATTCCGCAAGTGTATACAACGTGGGCAAGCCAGATTTGCTCATGCGGAAGCTAAGGTTTGATCTTGACGAGCCTAGCATGTACAGACATGGTCTCAGGAACACGGATCACCGAAAGGTAAAGCATGAGTCATATAGTAGATATGATGAACATGTTGATTGTTCGCCATTGAAGCTACATCAACTCTCGTGATGATCGGTTTTGATGTGGTGGATTTGGTTCGTGTGATCACTAAAACAATGTGAGGGATATTGTTTTGAGTGGGAGTTCAACGGCAATATGATTAAAAGTTGAACACTATTTATCATAAATTAAATCAAAGTGAATTTGCATAGTTGTTGTAGTCATTGGCATCCGTTTACCACCTTACGCTTAGTTATAATTGAGATGATAGAACTATAGAATTCTGGTTAGTTACTTTACGAACTGGTATCGTATTGTTTTGAAGTGTTAATCTAAAGTTTAAAAGTCCTATTGCAAACTTTCAGTAAGTTCCGGTTACTCCATGAAGTTTAATAATTGGTATTAAAAAAGGAGTGACAATTCCAAGAGTTAGTGTATGAGTATCATGTTTGTTTCCATGATTCTTGATATTCAAAGGATTGTCTTAATATCAAGGTTATCTAGGATCTGAAAGAGTTGTTTCAGAAACCATGATGTGTGGAAGATATTGTGATATCTGAAACGAAGTTTTGGTTGCAACATGATAGAGTATAATATGACAAAAGTCATGTTCTCATATTTGATGAGAATTTGCAAAAGTTTGGAGACACTAGTTGTCCTAATCCTCCAAAAGGTTTTGGAGAGCAACATTATACTTGCGATTCACCGTTACAAGCTAAAAGTAACTTGGTCATGGATAAATCCATGATGAGGGTGAATATTTGATGTAGGTAAAATGTTTACTACACCAAGAGATTACTAAAGAAAGGAATTTGAAAGAACACCAAACATTTGATAATGGTGATCTACTTCAAAGTGCAAGTCTAAAGACATTGGTATTTAACTATACACACTTTGGACTATGTGTCATATGTATGACTCCACTATTGATGTTGATAGATTCTTTCAAACAGAAAAGGAAATACTGAAAGAGAATCTCATAAATATATGGCAGAAAAGAAAAGACTAGAATTGTTCAGTTTAAGTATATAGATGATATACATGTTATGGTTATATTCTTTGCTTATTAAACAATGTGGTTCTTAAGTATTTGATACTGAATTTGTTGGTGTGAATCGTCATACGAAACAACACAATTCATGAACTACAATGGCCTAAGTAACTAGCAAAAGAATATATGATGATGTTCATCGAGAACAAATAAAGGGTTATTGTGTTGCTCGTTAAACATCAAAGCTTGCCTTCAAGATTTGTTTTATCAGGTATTATGAGAACAAAAGGGTTGTTCAAATAATTGCTGTAATCCATAAAAGATGGATGATTCACAAATCTTGTTGGAGAAATCACATCCATAAAACTAGTGCTAAAAATGTCGAAAGACAAATTGATTGAAAGATCACTTAGGAAGTGACATCGCCGTTTAAATTATATTGGAAGGAAAACATGAAGAAACTCCATGTGGATGGAATTTTGGAGTCTTTTGATTTTTGATCAAATGATGCTTGTGAAACTTTCCTAGAGATAATTAAAACTTCGTTCATAGGCCAAAAGGGAACGAATGACTAGCTTATTGGAACTTGTACATATTGTTGTACGAAGTCCATTATGTGTAGTCAAGAGCGATGGATTTCAACTTCATATGCTTTCTCCGAAAATTTGAGTGAATATATGAATATTTACTTAATAAGGATGAAGTGTGAAATATTTGAAAAGTTCAAAGGTTTTCAAGATGAAGTGCAAAATCATTGTAACAAGAATATAAATAGTTTATGATAAGATCATAAAGGAAGATATTTGAGTTACAAGTTTAGCATAATACCTAAGATTTAAGGAATCGTTCCGTGGATTTGCATTTTCCCGAAACACCATAAGAGTATGGAGCGTTCGAGATATGTAATTAAACCTTGTTTGACATGGTAAGATCGAAGGTGTAATTCATAAAACTGCCATTATATTTTAAAGATTAAAAGCTTTAGTGACTACCGTTTTTCCACTGAAAAGAGCTCCATCATAATCCGCTGAAATGACACCATACAAAGTTATGGTTTGGGATTAAACCCAAGTAGTCCTTTCTTAAACATTGGTATGCTATGCATAAGAAAGATGTTTGCAACCAAAATCGGATGAACCTGTCTTTGTATGTTATTTCGAATAACTGTTGAGTATTCCTCCATAACACCAGAGACAAAAGTGTTTGTCGCTTAGAACGTCAAGTTTCTTTGGGAAGGAATTTTTCGTGAAAAGAAAAATGGGAGGACAATAGAACTTTGATAAGGTTAAAAGAACCTTAGCTATATGTGCAGAGTTGCGTAGCGCCGAAAAGTGTTCCGGAGGCAGCAACAATGCTCATGGCTCACGTGCCTCAAAGGTTGTGGTCACAGAGATCTAAGTTCCTATTGAAACAAGTAGGTCGGGTAAACAATCAAATACCAAGATTTGAGGGTTAAATCATTATTTGAGAATAATGAACCGACTACATGCAAAGAAGCAATGATGGGCCCTGACTCCGTAAAATGGCTTGAAGCCATAAAATCCGTGATAGTTCCATACACGAGAAATCAAGTTCTTAACTTGAAAGACCCTCGAGAAAGGTGTAAGACCTTACAGTTGTGTTTGGATATATAAAGAAATATACATTGATGTTTCGCATCTATGAAATGGTCGACATGTTGGGAAAGAGTTCACAACAATGATCAAGGGTTGACTATGACAAGATTTGATCTTTCATAGCGATATTTAGTCTAGACGTATTAATGTAGCAACCACGACATATAATTTTGTTATGTGTTGGATAAACAAAAACAAGTTCTTCTAATAGAAGGGTTACCTAGGACGTGTGCATGACACGGTCCAAAGGGTTTTTGTTAAATTCAAGGGATGCTAAAAACATATACAAACTTCAATGGTTGAAGTAAGCATAGCGGAGTTGGAATCTTCACTATGATGAAACTGTTAAAAGAGTTTAATTTCATCAGAGACAATGAAGATGCTTGCATTTGCAAGAAATTAAGTGGGAGCGCTAAGACATATTTCTAATACATTATGTGGAGGACATATTGTTGATTGGAAAAGATATATCTTTTATTAACACATATTAAGAATTTCATCCCGATGAAAGACTTAGGCAAAACCCAAATATTTGGCATCAATAGACGCTAATATGGTTGTGCCAAAAGTACATAGATGATATATTGAATGAGTTCAATATAGAAACTACAAGAAAGGTTCTTGTTGCACAGAAAGGATTGAATGAGTTCAATATTGATGATATATTCAAGTGTATTGACACTTGGTAAGTGAAACAAGGATTCAAGTATAGATTGATACTTGATGTATGAAATCACAAAGAGTATTTATATCAATCATACTGTGATATGTACAAATCCAGATATGTCCTGTACTCTAAATGTTATGAGCATATACCAGAATGATTCATAAGTTGATCATTGGACAATAGTAAGGATATTCTTATGATCTTTTGGAAGAACTAAGAGTATATTATTTGTAGAAGTGACAAATAGATGGTTAGTTCATTGTAAAAGTACTACATTGATACTAGTTTTGTCGCAAAGTACAAATTAAGTTTATCTCAATCTAAACTAAGGGTGGCACAATATAATGGAAAGAAAGTTCCATAATGGATTTGGATGAGTTCCAAAGTTAAGACATTGTGACAGATACTACAACAAAAGGCTAAGTATATGACTGCAATTATAGCAGCAAAAGAGGGCATTTGTGTCAAGTAGTTTGTTATCAAACTAGGTGTAGTTCACAGTGGGATAGTACTATGAAGATATATTGTACGACAATATTATCAACATGTTTTAACCCCAAAGAACTAAAGGTCACACCAAAGGACCAAATTAGTACGAAGCCATCTCATTAGAGAATGAGTGATGCATAGAGACGCAAAGACATGCAATTACACACAGACCTGGAAGTGTCAGATCCGGAGATCAGTTGACCACTAGCAATCGTGTACATACGACACCAGAAAGCCATAGGTGTTGAATACACAAAGGTATGAAACTAGATTATTGACTCTAGTGCAAGTGGGAGACTGTTGGAGATATGCCCAAGAGGCAATAATAAAGTGGTTATTATCATATCTTCATACTTATGATAAATGTTTACATACCATGCTATAATTGTATTAACAGGAAACATTAATACTTGTGTAATATGTAAACATAAAAGAGTCCCTAGTAAAGCCTCTTGTTAAACTAGCTTGTTGGTTAATATATGATCATGGTTTCCTGATCATGAACATAGAGATGTTATTGACAACAGGGTCATATCATTAGGAGAATGATGTGATGGACATACTCCTATAGATAAGCGTAGCATAAAGATTAAGTCATTTTTAATAGTTCAATTGCTATATGCTTTCTGATACATAGTAACCTAATTCCTTCGACCATGAGATCATGCATATCACCTTTACCGGATGGATGCTTTGATGACATCAAACACCACACCGTAACTGGGTGGCTATAAAGGTGGCATTGAGTGTTCGGAAAGTATTGGTTGAGACACATGGATCAAGAATGGGATTTGTCCATCCATATGACGGATAGATATACTCTGGGCCCTCTCGGTGGAATGTCATCCAATTAGCTTGCAAGCATGTGACTGGCTCACAAGGGATCACATACCACGGGAACGAGAAAAGAGTACTTATCAGTAACGAGGTTGAACTAGGTATGCAGAGATACCGACGATCATAACCTCGGATAAGTAAACTATCGTGAGACAAAGGGAAATTGGTATCGTATGTAAGTGGTTCATTCGATCGCAAAGTAATCGTTGAAATATGTGGGAGCCATATGAATTTCCAGATTCCTCTATTGGTTATTGATCGGAGAAGTGTCTCGATCATGTCCGCATAATTCACGAACCGTAGGGAGACACACTTAAGGATTCAACGTTGTTTGAGTAGTTATGGAATGATGAGAAAGAGACCAAATGTTGTTCGGAGTCTCAGATGGGATCCGGGATATCACGAGGAGATCTGGAATGGTCCGGAGAATAAGATTCATATAAGGAAAGTCCTGTTTCGGAGTTGGGGAATGATTCCGGTGTTTTCATCGGGAATGTTCTAGAAGGTTCCGGAATGTCCGGCACTCCGGAGGGGAAGGGATACATGAATGTGTCATTGCAAGTTTGAATGATTGCATCATGTACTAAGTGTCATCGCTGTTCCAAATAAAGGATTAATTCAAATCCTAGTTTGAAAAGTCAAATAGCTAAATTGAAAAGTCAAACGGCTAAATTTGGAAAGAGGAAAAGAGGAGGAAGGTGAAACCGAGTTGGGGAGGGAGTCCCTCCTCCCCAAGCCGGCGCACCACCCAAGCCGAGTTGGGGAGGGACTCCACTCCCTCCCCTTGGCCGCCGGCCCCTCCACCTATATAAGGAGGGGCAGGGCTCCCTCCTAGAACACACAAGTACCTCTCCTCCAAACCCTAGCTTGGCGCCAACCACCATAACTGCCGCCGCCCCCTAGGGTTTTGTCCTAGCCGCCGACTTGGGGTGCCCCAAACCCTAGCCGCCGGCTCTAGCCTCTCCTCCTTGGTGTGTCTAAACCCTAGATCGCCGAGGAGCTCTCTCATACTCCACCATACTCGCTCCGGCTTAAGGCGAAGCCCTGCGAGATCTCCCCTCTACTTCCGGTACCACGCCGTTGTGCTGCCGGAATCGCGAGGAGAGTGCTACAACCTCCGCTGCCTGCTGGAACAAGGGAGAGGTAGGTCTTCGTCGAGTACCGAACGTGTGACCGACTGCGGGAGCGCTGCCGGAACGCAGCGCCGGAAGGATCGTCTACGCGATCTTGAGATCGGCAAGTGTACGACTACATCACCCACGAGAATCTGCTCTCGTTAACCGCTTTGGAATCTTCGAGGGTAAGTTCCTCTATCGACTCGTTGCTACAATCTAGTAGATAGATCTTGGCGTGTTTGTGTGCATGCGGTAGAAAATTTTTGTTTTCCATGCTACGAACCCCTACAGAAGTTGTATATGTCGGCGCGCACACATCAGGAAACCGAACCGAAGGAGGTCGGCTCCGTTTAAAACGGCGCCGATCTCCCTAGTTTGCCTCCCAGCTGCTTCATCTTGGCGCCGACCTGTACAACTTCGACGCCATTTTAAATGGCGCCGACCCCAGGGGTCAGATTCCAAATTAGTTTCGGGGAAGTGTCAGATTTGGTTGAACTTTTTAGATTTGGACAAATTTGGCAAAAAAATACACAAAATTTAGGTGCTTGGCTGATTGCCTGTCAGCAGAACTGCGTGCTCAAAATCAAATAGCTACAGCAATATAAACTGAGTGTTTCATCAAGAAAAACTACTCAAACTCAAATAGTTGTTGCACCTACACTTACAATACAAAAAAGATCACTTTCTTAGATGAATTGCGAGCATGTATTGCAGAAACCCAAATTTTATGCCACAGCAACATTTATAAAAAACAGACGTGTAGTGAATAACCTACCAAAGCAGAATAACTTTACAAATATGGAGATCAAAGAATCACTTTTCTCGGATTATATCTAATCCGTTAAAAATATAATAGGTAAATACTATTGTGTAGTGTTCACCATATAATTGACTACTGCTTCTGCAAAACTGCCTTCAGATAAATTTATTGCTAAAATCTCAACCACAAAGGCTTAAACATCGCACCAAAGCAATACAGTGTGCTTGAGTTTCTATTATACCTAGAGATATCGAGCAATCATAATTTAGTATCCTTGCAAGTTCAAGAGTCTGAGCATATAATTCAATTGGAGTGAATGAGAAATTTTGAAGGATGGTCCGGATGTGTTGAGTACTGCTGAATGAAATAGAAGTTCTCCCGAGAAAAATTAGCAAAGAGTCGGAGGACTATGTATGTCATGTCATGAATAAAAACCTTTACGCCTACAAACATCGATAAAAAAATAGATTACTTTGGTGCATAGCAATGGCTAAATATAAACAGGAAGCAGAAATAAATCAGCACTCGAACAACTCATGCTATACTAAATAAGTATGGTACAACTTATCAGAAGAAAAATATTGAAGAACTGACTCTTGTTTTACTAAAATATGGTTTAGTAAGTTTATATGCTTATAAGATACATGAAGAATATGACCTGCATGTAAAATTTAAGATCGTTAATACCTACATACCCATCAGTATGAGCTTAGTTCAGATATGGAAAAAATCCATAGTTTGTAACAGTAGAGGTGTCAAACTTAAATGTCTAGAGGATATGGCATTGATAAGGACTAAGGAAGGTATATTAAGATAGCTACGGGAAAGTGTTGAATGAAATGATGAAAATAACAAAACCATTGCTTGTAGTGATATTATAGAGAGCAACTTTCTAGCTATCACAAATAATTTGACCTTGTTCCACACAATTCATAATCTAGAATGCTGGGAAGAGATACATAACCTACTCTGGCAATTTCGGCAAGAACACCATAATGCTCGAAGTTAGGCTTATTTAGCACCTCTGCAATCCTAGATATGCATGGACAACAGTTGGCACCGCAAACGGAACTAATGCAAGGGTAGAAAAGATATCTCTGTACCATCGAAAAATATGGAGGTATTTATCACCCCACTACTACATGCAGTAAATTGAATAGCTGACACTGGAAAGAGGAATACGGCGAGAACGTAACCACTTAATAAATATATGCTATGTCCTTTGGATGAAGTGTTGATCAAGCAACTTTGATAAATCTCAAGACGGAACACTCTTGCAACCAAACAACTTTTGGAGTCGGAATCAAATAATAAAAATGCGCCCAGAGCATCCCATGAAAATAAAATAGATCACCAATGAATTTCACACTAGGTAGAGACTCTCGGTCCGCAATAATCAATATACTGAAAAATAGGATGATTAGAAGGAAAAAAGACAGAAAAGTAAGATAGGCACATTTTCGGACACTACTTCACCGAAATGTCCAAGCATAAAATTCAATGTAGAATTCAGCTGGTATTCCTGTACCTTAGAAGTGTTGTGTGTGTACCTGAACTTTTGAGGTGGATGCGATTCCAAACCAGAATCTACATTCAAGAATAAAACATGCTAGAAAACATTTAGGAATACCATCAGATCTTTTCTTATCCGCTGCGATATATTTAAAAAAAAAGGAGCAAGGAAGAAATAGAAATTGGAGAACTAACAAACATAGAACTGATTTTGACTATCGGGGTGTAACACCCTCAGAATCGGCCCTATGCAAGTTTCAGCGTTTCCCGCCAAACCCGCATAGAAACGATTCAAAGGTGCCCACCAGGCACTTGCGTGTGGGTGGAAAACAAAGTAATAACATTACACAACAGTCCTCGATGGGACCCACAGAACAGATATATATACAACACGACTCCATGAGTCAAGAATACAGATATAATATACAAAGATACAAATCACCTTGAAAACGATAGAGCGTCCGACTACGGACAAGATGCAAATGGGGCTAAGAGCCCTGGAGAATAACCAATGGCGTCCATAACCCTGCCCAGGCCAAGCCGGAAGGGTAACCCTGCTAACGACGTCGATCTCAAAACCTGCTTAAACAAAAGGGGTGCCGGCAAAGGGCAAAGGAAAAAGAGAGAGAGCGGTCAGTACTGAGGCCAGTACACGGCGAGGCTAGAATTCGGCGGTCCTTGCCTACATAGGTATGGTGGACTGCAGCGGCAGCGTGGCATGCACTAAACAACCTATAGAGACTCGATATAACTGTCGGCTATCAGAGAGGGATAAGAAAGACCTATTCGGAACCAACCTGATACTACTACCAAACATACCCATCCTGGTATTCCCCCTCGAGACCAAACGAGGAAGTCAACCGAGGAACTCACACCGTTGGCAGTTTTACTCATTCCGTTATAGTTGCAGCAAATACTAGTCAAATATAGATAGTCATCCTGATAAAATAAGCAGTGGGCAGTTTTATTTAACCATTCCGTTGTAGTTGCAACACTTACTAGTTAGATACAATTAGCATGAGATATTTCAAAACCCAGCAGTTGTTGGTACTTTTATTTAGCCATTCCGTTATAGTTGCAATACTTACTAGTCAGGTACAATGGTAGCAAGCGACAACCCAAACAAGCAATTGTTGGCAATTTTATTTAGCCATTCCATTATAGTGAAGCTGATTACTAGTCATTATAAAGTCAAATTTATAGCACTACTTTAGTTATAGTTGTCTATGATCGAGATACTGTGCTCCAAGTCGTCCATAACCGCGGACACGGCTTTCAGAAAGTTTTACCCTGCAGGGGTGCACACATAGCAACACACACTCGATCAACCTCGGAAAAACCAAATCAAAACCCAACGAGGCATTCACGACAAAGCAATCACAAGATTCAGAAATATTTCAGGGGGCCACCCCATTGAGTACACCCGCAACGAAGTTAGCCGACTCCGAGACGGACTCAAGGTTTGCGCCAGTGGCTGTAAACGACTGGGAACCCGAAAATGTGACTGGGCTTGTAGATACCGCGAAAACACTCCGCTGACCTAAACAGTACAGGTGCAGTACCTCGCACAATTTTAAATAAAGCAGTAAAGCATGGCATAAGTACAGGATAGTAAATAAAACCTCAAACTAGTTTGTGGCCCCAAGAAATAAGAATGAATCAAGCTCTGGCTCAGGGGGTCCCATAATCCTCCCGGATGTGGATAGCGCGAATATTCAAGGAACAGGTATCAAGTACTCGGGGTCCTACGGGACACAAGTGGACGGTTAACAACCAAATAACATCTATTGCCCACCTGTGCCTCTGCATTTACCTACTTCAATTTTAGTTGTTAAACAGTAATTAAAGTCTTGATCATCTCCAACATTAAACAGGCGGCAATACTCCAACAACTGTGGTACTTGACGACACGCAACAGCACTTGAGCAAGCGACTAAGACGCGCAGGTCCAACTATCTACCAAACAACAGGTAATAGGATGTGTCCAAGGCAATATAAGGCTGCAAGGGATATCACGGGTACGAAAACTAGAGCAACGCAACACAGATAGCAATAGATCAACAGGAGGGAATAAATACTATAAAGCAAGATAGGTAGAAAGGGGGAGATGCTCGCCTGAAAACATTGTCGAAGGTTTATCCGAAAATCGGATCGACACTCGCATCATCTCAACGGCCTTATCCGCGAAGAAGCAAAGCACTAGAAGAAACACCGGATGCACTATTTAATACTACGACAGAAGATCGGGCATGATGCATGTATGATGTATGGCATGGCAAAGGTGCGATGCAATTAGGTCATATTAAGCGGAACCGGGGTCCCGACATTTAATTAAACGGTTCAAGTTATTTATCTACCCTGCAATTTAAGTGTTGGGTTAACAGGGCGTAACATGGCATCGGTTCGCTACACCAATTTAAATGGAGTCCGGAATAAGACAAAGATATCCCGCATATAGACTCCATATTTAATTATGAGATGAATTGGCATAATGCCCCCAACCCACATGATATGCATGCGAGATGAACAATTAATATGCAACAAGTTATATCATTTATAAAAATAGGGGCTTAGGGGCACACATTAGGGTTCGGCGAACTTGGGCTCCGAGGGGTTCGGGGTAGGTCTCAGGGTCCGGATCAGGGGTTCGGTCACGGCGGGATCGTTCTCGGACAACGGAAGTCGATCTTGTCGCATCCGAGAAGAAGAACTTGGTTGGCGTCAGGGGCACATCGGATCCGCCCTGGTCGGTGCCAATCTTGTCGTCGATGGCGAACTTGAGTGGATCGGGTACCGAGGTCTTCGGATCCGTGAAGTAGATCTTGTCGCACGGTGTCCGGGGGAGACGAACTTGGCGTATTCGCATCGGCGATCTTGGCGTTCGGGTTCTCGACGTCGCATCCGGGAAGAAGGTCTTGTTGCATCCGGGGTCGTCGGGTCATGTCGTCGGTTTTGTCGTTTCACGGCGGAGATCTTGGCGTTCCGGGTCTCGGTGTCTTCGGATTCCAGGATGACTAGTGCGGAGTTCCGTATACGAGGATCTTCAGCTCCCTATCGATGACTTAGCTGTTCCGACTTGGTTTGCCGATGGAGGACTTGGGGCTTGATTGTCAGTGTCAGCCTCAGGACTTTACATCGGTAGGTCTTGGTGACGATTATGTCTGACTTCAAGAGGCTTGCAATAGCCTTCTTGCAGACGGGGGTTGGTGACATGCACAAGGAGGCAGGGAACATCGACGAGCTCGAAGTGCTGCAGCAGAGGCGGAGGGGTGAGGTGCTCCTTGGCGACGGCCAGAGCTGGAGTCGTCCCAAGGCGTCCGGAGGCTGGAGAGGTGGGGCGACGCTCGGCGGAAGAACACGAGGTCGGCGCGAGGTAGAGGAGCACGACCTGTCATAGGCGTTGACGAGGCAGGACCGCGGCCGCGAGCGGAGGTCGACGGCTCGGAGGCGAGCTCGGGCTCCTGGGTCGCGGCAGCGCTACTGGCCTCAGGCGGCGGGCGAGGCACGGGAGGAGGCCGGGAAGAGGAGGGCGATGCAGAGGCACAGGTGGGCTCGGGAGGCGGGGTTGTGGCGGCGGGGGATCCTCCTGGCGACGGCAGCGGCCCGAGCGGAGGTGCGACGGGGCGAGCTCGGGGTCGGGGTAGACAGGACGGTGGCAGAGCTCGCTCGTGGAGACGGCCGGCGGCCCGACAGAGAGGAGGGCGCGGCGGTGATGCGGTCAAGCTTGGCGGCGGGGCCGGGAGAGATGGAGATGAAGGGCGCGGCGGCGCTAGCGAGCGAGGAGGGAGTTTAGGGAAGGTGGGATCGAGGATTGCGGGGAACAGAGGCGAGGTCAAGACGGGCGAGGCGTGGGGCCACGCGCGAGAAGGGCGTGTCGATCGTGGATGGTTGGGTCAGGATCGAGGTGGGGAGTTGTTGTGAGCGAGCGAGTGCGGGGGAAGCGGTGGACTGCGACGCAGAACGGGCAGGGGCGATCGGGCAGGTGGCCCTGGGGCGTGTGGCTGCTACGGGGTGGGACCGGGGTGTGTCAGGGTTGGTTCCAGGCGGGAGTGTGTGTGTTGCGTGCGATTCGTGTGCGTGTGTGTGTTTGTGTGCCTAGCGGCAGGGAGGGGAAATGGGGTGGTGGCGGCTGGATGGGTAGGAGTAGGTGGGGTATTAGGGTTAGGGTTTGGTTACTTAGGTGGGTTGGGCTGCTGGGGTAGTAGTCTGGCTGGCTGGGCCTTTGGCCTGGCCGGCTGACTCCCCCTAAAAAAATATTTATTTTATTTATTTTCTTTTATTTAAAACAAAACATTTGTAAAAGGGTTTTAGATAAATAAAAGATCCGGACAGATCTAGGTTTCGATTTGAACAAAGAGGGGAATATCTAGAAAATAAAATAGGCTTTTGGGAAATAGTTTTAGGCGAATAAATGCATGATGGTGACGATGCTCAAATGCAATGTGGCATGATGACATGAGCATGCGGTCATGATGATGCAATGCACAAAAACAACGCGATTTTCTAGTAGTGGTTTTGCGGGATGCCACAATTCGACACCACTAACAATGGATCTCGCCCTCGAGATCCGCCTCATGGTACCGGGAAGAAGGGCGGCGATCTGAATCTTTTCGCATCATGTAGATCCTCGCGACACCACTAACAAGAGGTCGTTGTCCGTGATCGTCGAGGGAACACTCCGGGAACAAAAGGTCGAAGGTAGAGGTATCAACAAATAAAGCCACCTCTAGCTTCGATGGAAAGAGGGAACCGACAAGCTGGATGGTGCCCAAACGATGAACCAAACATCGAGATCGAAGGCCCCTTAACAGCGGAGCGGACTCCTCGCGCCGGCGCATAACGCGGTGGCGACCGATGGACCGATGTATTATTATCCCAGGTGAGACAGATGACGCCCGTCAGACACGTCGTGGCTGCAACAGCACTGACTCCATGCCACACGGCCACATAAGGTGGCGGCGTCCGCGAGGATTGACGCCTTCCTCCGGGCGACAACAGCAGCCCTCTGGCTGGCTCCCTCCGACGCGAGGTGACCCTCCTGGCACGGACTAGCGACGTATCGGCCCATGGCCGTTGAGGCCAACGCCTGGCCCGGCGAGGATATGGGTTAGCGACAGAGGAGAGATGAAGATAGGGTGATATATGGACTATGGATTCATGGAGGCAGAGCACTTTTTTCCTTTGTGCTGATAGCCTCCTTGGGAAGGAGAGGAGGACGTCGACCTTCTCCTCCATGCCTCCATGGTGTCCAGAGAGGGAGGGAAGGGGACATAGAGGCCAGAGCGGGAGAGGTGGTCCTCGACCCCCGGGGAAGAAGTGAGAGGCAGCAGCAGCAGAGCAATCAGTTCCTTTTTCCCCATCCTCACGGCCGGTAGCCCACACCCGATCCGCTCATCGTGCATCTTTATTGGTTGCCCTAGCTCGATGTAGGCCCAATTGCTCGGTCTCCGGCGAGCTCGACCTCGCTACTCCGCAACCTGGGAACGGATCCGGTCCAGGGAGAGCAGTGTTGGGAATATGCCCTAGAGGCAATCATGTATGATGATATTTCCCATTGTATTCATAAAGTTATTAAGTAGTCCTTGTATGAACATCTGATGTGTATCATTGAATATGTGATTCGGTTGTGGAACTATGCATTCATATTGTTTATACTAAATATCCTTAGTCATTGAGGTTGTGCTGGACACACAACTTAGACCAATGTGAAAGTTGGCTTGATGACTCAGTTCCACTTGTCATGGGCATGGAGATGCTATTCCAACTTACATAGATTCGGCTAAAGAGTTTAGCGAGTCGGATTGACCCATATTGAGGTACAACGAACTAGTTGTCATTTGTATATCTCAATCAATGTAATCCTTAGACCTGAGGTTGTTGCATAGTCCGAGTTGAGGATCACCGACTTAGGTTCTGTCAAACGCTGACCCGTAACTGGGCAGTTATAAAGGCAGGGTTCGGGTCGACTGAGAATCAAGCTGCGTGATGTGGATAACCAAGATGGGATTTTGCCCCTCCACTCGGAGAGATATTCTCTGGGCCCTCTCGTGAGATATGATTCGGAAAGCATGGCCATGCACGACTCGGTTAAGTGTTAACCGAGGCGATCGACTAAGAGTTAGTCGGGTGAATCACTTATTTCGGATCGAGAAGAGAGTCGGACTATTTAAGGGATGACATATATTCGCCTATAGTCTGACAAGGTATATCGTGAGGCAAAAGGGACTCGGACGTAAGTCGCATTGGAAAGGCAAGTCGTCATGACTCTTTGGTACTTGGGAATCGACACGTTCTGCTAGGAGCCGATGCCGATTGATCGATTGTGAGTCGGACTCTAATCGTGTCCAAGTAACCATGAGCCTGCGGGGTCACACACTTAAGAGCGGGAGCAAGTTCGGATTGGATCCGAATCTGTAATCTGGTTGGGTTGGACCTAAACCAGATTAGGACTGAGTTAGTGAGTTGGACTCACGGTGACTAGTGTTATATGGGCTTTAGTGAATGGGTCGCGCGAGCCGATCCCACGTTCACTCCCTATATATAGTGGAGCACCGTAACCCAAAAAGGTTAATCGTTATTCGGTTAGGTCATTCCATGTGTTGGAAACCCTAGCTCCACAGCAGTCCAGCCGCCGTAACGAACCTAGCAGTTCGCCGCCGGCGCTCCTCCTTGTACGTGTGGATACCAGCAGAGGTGCTGTGCGATCAGCACCAGGACGATCGGATCGTGAGGACTACACTGCATCAGCCGACGCGCTTCATCAGTAATCCGCAACCGCGCGTCTAGTGGTAAACCTCGTGGCCTTCTACCTCAGCTAGATCTTGGGATCACCACGTTAGAGGAAAAAGTTTTGTTTTATCTCTGCGTGGCCCAACAGTGGTATCAGAGCGATAGCTTCTGGTTTTAGGCTCGAGATCTCGCATATGTGATATGCGGTAGGATGTAGATGAGATCTATGTGCTGTTTGGTGGTCGATCTATGAGATAGATCGGTTTTATACGAGGTTGATTGGATCAACTGTACTCGGGGAATGGTAGATCTGATTTCCGTGATCATACTGCTGAGGTCGTGGAACGACATACCCCTACCGGTCGGCTTCCGCCATCGGGGTAGACTGTGACACGTAAATCCAGAAGCGGTGATCGAAGATCAAAGAGTTTGATCGAATCGGAACGATGGTCGGAACCCATGTCCGGATCATAGATGAGATCTACGTTTTCGGAAAAATCGTCGGGCGCTGCCCGCACCCGCGAGGGGCGCTGCCCCTTCGATCCCCGCCCGCTATCCGGCTAGCGGGACCGCCGGCTTCACCCTGTCGTAGCGCCTTAGATGTCGTTGCGAGTTTCACAACGCCGGTAGATATTGTATCTATGCATAACTTGTTTTTGCAGGAAGTTGTGAATGGTATGGTTCATGTGCATGTGATGTATGTGTGTAATCCATACGTGATCTGCGAATCACGGTTTTTGTCAGCCGGCTGGAGCCTAGGTGCTGTCATTTTATTGTATAACGACCTGCGTGTCAGATTCTCTATGTAATTTACTTTACTAAGCTAGTGTAGCTGTTTGGAGAACCCGGAAGGCATGCAAGGCGTTGTACATGTCGGCGACATGGAGTAAGACGGCAAGTGACAAGAGTTGGCACGAGTCGGATTACAGGCTTTGTGGAGATGGAGATCGCCATGAAGAGAGCCATACCATTTCACATTATAATTGCTTTATTTTGTGTTATTGTTATGTCTCTGTTTTACCTCTATTAGATAGTCGGTAAAATTTAATCCCTCAAAGAAGGTCTAGTCGTTTTTTTCCCGCCAGTGTTTGCACCATCACAAGTTGGACATTTTTGGTAGTGGGCTCATAAAATTGAGGTGCTGCCAATTCTTTCCGACTAGGTGTGTTCGAGTCGGACTCTTACTGCAGAAACACTCGGTAAGCTAGACGGGTCTATCACAACGGTTGTGGGACTCGGGGAAAAGTCGGATGGGAGCCGGGGCATGTGATGACACCCGTCCAACAGGAGTCGCATAAGATGCGATTGACAAGGAGTTGTCTACCTAGATCACTTGGCGGCTAGCGGTGATGCTAAAGCTCACTAGCCGACTTGCTTATTTAGGATCCTGAATCACTAAGTAACCATCGGAGGGGTGTTGGTTCTAGTGGGAGCATAAAATATTAAAATGTTTAATATGCTTGCTCTTTTATGAATACATGTCTTAAGTGTTTTTGCATATTTTCTGTTGTACATCATGGCACCAAGTAGCAGTCACTCTCAGATATCCGGTTTTGCGTTGAGAACCATTCTTGAGAAAGATAAACTGAACGACACTAATTTTACCAACTGGTATCGAAATCTGAGAATTGTTCTCAAACAAGAAAAGAAGGACCATGTCCTAGACAACCCACTTCCAGATGAGCTGAATGAGAATGCGACTGTCGCAGCCACCAATGCCTACCGTCGGGCTAAGGATGAGTCCACGGATATTAGCTGTCTTATGCTTGCTCACATGGAACCGGACTTGCAAAAGCAGTTCGAGCATGTTGAGGCCTACGATATGATCGAAAGCCTCAAAAGTATGTTCCAGGCTCAGGCGAAGACTGAGAGGTATCAAGTCTCTCAGGCTTTGCTGAGTTGCAAGCTTAAGGATGGTGATCCACTGAGTCCGCATGTGATCAAAATGGTTGGTTACGTGCAGTCTCTGGAGAGGCTTGGCTACCCCATTAGCGAAGAGTTCGCTACGGATATAATTCTGAACTCTCTTCCTAGTGCATATGGGCAGTTCATTTCGAACTACCACATGCATGGTATGGATAAGAAGCTCACTGAATTGCATGGGATGCTCAAGCAGGCAGAGGCGGATCTCAAGAAGGGCACAGTCAAGTGTTGATGGTGCAGAATAAGGCTAAGTTCAAGAAGAGTTCTTGGACTAAGAAGAAGGCTAAGTCAGGAGGAAAGCAGGCTCAGGACCCGGTCCCAAGCGCTTCCTCAGGGACTAAACCATCTCATTCAGCCGGATCCACTTGCTTCTACTGCAAGGCGGATGGCCACTGGAAGAGGAACTGCAGCAAGTACTTGGCTGACAAAGCCAAGAGTGGAGGTATGACTTCCGACTCAGGTACACTTGTATGCAATGTTATAGACATATATCTTGCTGATGCACCTAATAGTTCTTGGGTATATGATACCGGATCAGTTATTCACATCTGCAACTCGTTGCAGGGACTGGTAAGAACTAGGAGCGTAGCAAGAGGAGAGGTTGATATTCGAGTCGGCAACAAAGCAAGAGTTGCTGCGTTGGAAGTCGGCACGATGCAACTTCATTTACCTTCCGGATTCATTATGGAACTAAATAATTGTTATTATGTTCCAGTGCTCAGTCGAAACATTATTTCTACTTCATGTTTGATGAGGCAAGGCTATGAGTCGAATATCAAGAATAATGGTTGTTCTTTGTATTTGAATGATATGTTTCACGGCTTTGCACCCGTCCAGGACGGGTTATTTATTTTGAATCTTGATGGTGAGTCGGTTTATAACATAAATGTTAAAAGGTTGAAACCAAATGATCTGAATATGACTTACTTTTGGCACTGTCGGCTTGGTCATATAAGTTGGAAACGCATGAAGAAGCTCCATGATGATGGACTCCTAACTTCGTTCGACTTGGAGTCGTTCGAGACATGCGAATCTTGCCTACTCGGCAAAATGACCAAGACACCTTTTGCAAAGAGTTGCGAAAGGGCGTCCGACTTGTTGGGACTAGTACATAGTGATGTATGTGGACCAATGAGCACGACAGCCAGGGGTGGTTATGAGTACTTCATTACCTTCACTGATGATTTGAGTAGGTATGGATATATCTACTTGATGAAACATAAGTCGAAAGCCTTTGAAAAGTTCAAAGAATTTCAGAATGAAGCACATAATCAACTCGGCAAGAAAATAAAGTTTCTTCGGTCGGACCGAGGAGGCGAGTACATGAGCCATGAGTTTGATGACCATCTGAAAAGTTGTGGAATAGTTCCTCAACTTACTCCGCCAGGAACGCCACAAAGGAATGGTGTTTCGGAAAGGCGGAATCGGACCTTGTTGGACATGGTACGATCAATGATGAGTCGGACAGATCTGCCTTTATCATTTTGGGGTTATTGTCTAGAAACAGCGGCGTTCACACTAAACAGAGTACCATCAAAATCGGTAGAGAAGACACCGCATGAGATGTGGACAGGCAAAAAGCCGAGTTTGTCTTTTCTTAAGATTTGGGGTTGTGAAGCTTTTGTCAAGCGACTCCAGTCGGACAAGCTTACAGCCAAATCGGATAAGTGTATTTTCGTGGGGTATCCGAGGGAAACCTTGGGTTACTACTTCTACAACCGAGAAGAGGGCAAAGTGTTTGTCGCTCGGAACGGTGTCTTCCTTGAGAAAGAGTTTCTCAGTCGGGGAGTAAGTGGGAGCACGGTGCAACTCGAAGAAATTCGAGAGGAACCGGCTAGTAGCGAGTCGGCAAAAGCCTTGGAGGTTGAGCCGATCGTGGCAGCTGAGCCGATAGCCGCACCTGTACTACGAAGATCGGCAAGATTACGAAGTGTTCGTGATGTGTTACTGTTAGACAGTGATGAGCCGACAAATTATTCGGAAGCGATGGTGGGATCTGATTTCGAGTCATGGCTTGGAGCCATGAGATCCGAGTTAAAGTCCATGGATGAGAATCAAGTTTGGAACTTGGTTGATCTGCCAGACGGTGCAACACCCGTCGAGTGCAAATGGGTCTTTAAGAAGAAAACTGATATGGATGGAAATGTTTCCGTCTATAAAGCACGCCTTGTCGCGAAGGGGTTCCGACAAGTTCAAGGAGTTGATTACGACGAGACTTTCTCGCCCGTAGCGATGCTTAAATCAGTTCGGATCATGTTAGCTATAGCAGCCTATTTCGACTATGAGATATGGCAGATGGATGTCAAAACGGCTTTCCTTAACGGAAATTTAACCGAGGACGTGTATATGATACAGCCCGAAGGTTTTGTCGATCCGGCTAATGCTGACAAGGTGTGTAAACTTCAGAAATCCATTTATGGGTTGAAGCAAGCATCTCGGAGTTGGAATATTCGCTTTGATGAGGTAGTCAAATCGTTTGGCTTCATCAAGAGTGATCATGATTCTTGTTTATACAAGAAGTTTAGTGGGAACAAAGTAAATTTTCTAATCTTATATGTGGATGACATATTACTGATTGGAAATGATGTCCAGATGTTGCAAGAAACCAAGGAATCATTAGAAAGGAGTTTCTCAATGAAAGACTTGGGTGAGGCAACATACATCCTCGGAATCCGGATCTATAGAGATAGATCAAGGAGGCTCATTGGATTGAGTCAGAGTACTTATTTGGACAAAGTGTTGAAGAAGTTCAACATGGAATCATCTAAGAAAGGGTTCTTACCGATGTCCCATGGTGTAAAACTAAGCAAGACTCAGTGTCCTTCGACAACTGATGAGCGAAGTCGGATGAGTGCGATTCCATATGCTTCTGCAGTCGGATCCATCATGTACGCCATGATTTGTACTAGACCGGATGTTTCCTATGCTCTAAGTGTTGTGAGCAGATACCAGGCTGATCCTGGAGAGATCCACTGGACAGCGGCTAAAAATATCCTAAAGTACTTGAGAAGGACTAAGGATATGTTCTTGGTTTATGGTGGTGAAGATGAACTCAGTGTAAAGGGTTACACGGATGCGAGTTATCTCACCGACTCTGATGATTCTCGCTCGCAATCCGGATACGTGTTTATTATAAACGGAGGTGCTGTGAGCTGGAAAAGTTCCAAGCAAGAGACTGTGTCTGCATCTACAACAGAGGCTGAGTATATTGCCGCCTCGGAGGCAGCAAAGGAAGCTGTTTGGATGAGGAATTTCCTCATGGATCTTGGTGTGGTTCAGGGCTCGTCCAATCCGTTGGACGTGTATTGTGACAACAATGGTGCTATTGCACAAGCCAAGGAACCTAGACAATACCAGAAGAACAAGCACATACTCATGCGGTACCACCTAATTCGCCAGTTCGTGGATCAGGGTGATATCAAGTTATGCAAGGTACACACGGATGCAAATATTGCGGATCCGTTGACAAAGCCATTACCACAGCCAAAGCATGAGGCGCACCTGAGAGCCATGGGCATTAGATGCTTAGACATGTGATGTCGGAAGATTGACTCTAGTGCAAGTGGGAGACTGCTGGGAATATGCCCTAGAGGCAATCATGTATGATGATATTTCCCATTGTATTCATAAAGTTATTAAGTAGTCCTTGTATGAACATCTGATGTGTATCATTGAATATGTGATTCGGTTCTGGAACTATGCATTCATGTTGTTTATACTAAATATCCTTGGTCATTGAGGTTGTGCTGGACACACAACTTAGACCAATGTGAAAGTTGGCTTGATGACTCAGTTCCACTTGTCATGGGCATGGAGATGCTATTCCAACTTACACAGATTCGGCTAAAGAGTTTAGCGAGTCGGATTGACCCATATTGAGGTACAACGAACTAGTTGTCATTTGTATATCTCAATCAATGTAATCCTTAGACCTGAGGTTGTTGCATAGTCCGAGTTGAGGATCACCGACTTAGGTTCTGTCAAACGCTGACCCGTAACTGGGCAGTTATAAAGGCAGGGTTCGGGTCGACTGAGAATCAAGCTGCGTGATGTGGATAACCAAGATGGGATTTTGCCCCTCCACTCGGAGAGATATTCTCTGGGCCCTCTCGTGAGATATGATTCGGAAAGCATGGCCATGCACGACTCGGTTAAGTGTTAACCGAGGCGATCGACTAAGAGTTAGTCGGGTGAATCACTTATTTCGGATCGAGAAGAGAGTCGGACTATTTAAGGGATGACATATATTCGCCTATAGTCTGACAAGGTATATCGTGAGGCAAAAGGGACTCGGACGTAAGTCGCATTGGAAAGGCAAGTCGTCATGACTCTTTGGTACTTGGGAATCGGCACGTTCTGCTAGGAGCCGATGCCGATTGATCGATTGTGAGTCGGACTCTAATCGTGTCCAAGTAACCATGAGCCTGCGGGGTCACACACTTAAGAGCGGGAGCAAGTTCGGATTGGATCCGAATCTGTAATCTGGTTGGGTTGGACCTAAACCAGATTAGGACTGAGTTAGTGAGTTGGACTCACGGTGACTAGTGTTATATGGGCTTTAGTGAATGGGTCGCGCGAGCCGATCCCACGTTCACTCCCTATATATAGTGGAGCACCGTAACCCAAAAAGGTTAATCGTTGTTCGGTTAGGTCATTCCATGTGTTGGAAACCCTAGCTCCACAGCAGTCCAGCCGCCGTAACGAACCTAGCAGTTCGCCGCCGGCGCTCCTCCTTGTACGTGTGGATACCAGCAGAGGTGCTGTGCGATCAGCACCAGGACGATCGGATCGTGAGGACTACACTGCATCAGCCGACGCGCTTCATCAGTAATCCGCAACCGCGCGTCTAGTGGTAAACCTCGTGGCCTTCTACCTCAGCTAGATCTTGGGATCACCACGTTAGAGGAAAAAGTTTTGTTTTATCTCTGCGTGGCCCAACAAGCAGGGGCATAGACATTCGTCGTGGTGGCTGGTGATTGGAGGCGGCGGAGGTGGGCTGCGATGTCGGGGGAGGTAGAGAGAGACGGAAAGAAACAGAGTGGGACGATAGAGAGGAGAGGAGCGGCGGACACAAGATGGTTTCAGCCTGTACCGAACGCCTTGGCCCACAAACACCGAACGCCTTGGGTCCACAAGCAGCGGCGGACGGCTTTAGCTTGCGCGGCAGATGGCCTCAGCGCCCGTGCATGCCTTCAGGCTTAAGCCTTTAGATAACTAGTACAATGGAAAAAGTACAAAGTGCACTTGAAAAAAATAAACAGTGCAACCCAATTACAATAGTAATAGTTTTGGATATACAAAGAGTTCGTCAAAACCTTTAAAGATGGGATTTAGTTTGAACATCTCGACACAAGGAGCTCAAAAGTGAAAATAGTTCGTAATTTGGATGAAATGTTCTCATAATATTTTGTTTTAAAATTTTATTTTGAAAAGTAAAAGGTCAAGTTGTAGTCTCACCTCTTCTTTCTCCCTCTCTCTCATCATAATCACACTTTGCTCCTCTTTGCAACACTTGGCAAACATGCAAGAACCTAGTGGGGGACTACACGATGGAGAAGGTGACACTTGTCAAAGCCACATAACATGTGGAAGGAGAATGCGATACTTTGTGCGATGACGACGCGCAGGACAGGCCTTTAAAAAGGTTAGCCTTTTTCAAAGATTACCCATAAGATCATGATGGTCACGATATGTATAACAATGCTATTTTTAGTTACCTAGTTAAGTAGGAAAGGGAGCTTGTCTTGTAGGTGCCTTCTAGTTTTATGCAATACCACCCTCGTTGGAAACAATCGTCGCCTCAGGTGCACCCCCTTGAAGACAATGTCACGCCTCTATAGCGTCTTTAGCACAAGCTGCAACATCAGCAATGCCAACAACCGTACTCGCAGGCATAACCCTGTGTCAACGAGCATGATTATACTTGATGTATGGTCCCATGACTGAAATTGGCTTATCTGCACATTTTCCCTCCAAATGTACTTCAAGATTCAGCTTAGATGAATGGCCTAATCTTGTACTAATCATAAGCACGACTTAATCCTACAGCAGGAAGATGTTGATGGAGCCTTGGTAGAAGGCTTGATCCATTCAAGCCTTCTAGAAAACGACTCTAGGAAACTCTTCCTCAATGTTCATTTGAACCATGCAAGACTTCTATAATCCCCAATACAAGTTTTAGAAATTTAGTGATCTCCCCTTGTTTTAATTTATGTGAGAGTGAATGGCGCACATGCTCATGGAGGCTATTTATAGGCTAGGAGTACTTGAAAAATGACAAATGATAACCTTGAGATGATAGGTGGGAGGTGTATGGAATGTTATCTTTGGTCAACTGTGAAGGCAAATATAATTGTTAAACTTAATTGATTTGTCCCACGGCTGGGATTATAAATAGTACAAGGAGACTTGGTTGGCAAGCTAGCTAGAGATTACAATTTGGAAACTATACGGCCGGTAGACGTGTCCTATACGTACACGTCTAACACCCCCGCAGTCGGAGCGGGAGCAGGGCGTACGTTCAGACGGGAGCGGAACTCGGTGAAAACCGTCGATGGCAACCCTTTGGTGAAGATATCTGCATACTGTGAAGATGTTGGGACATGGAGAACACGAACATCTACAAAAGCAACTCTCTCGCGGAGAAAATGAAGATCAATCTCCACATGCTTGGTACGTTGATGTTGAACCGGGTTCGTCGATAGGTAGACCGCAGATATGTTGTCATAGTAGACCACCGTAGCTCGATGAAGGGGGCGATGTAGCTCGGACAGGAGCTGACGTAACCAGCATGCCTCAGCAATGGCGTTGGCAACTCCTCGGTATTCTGCTTCCGCACTCGATCGGGACACAGTTTGCTGGCGTTTAGAGGACCAAGAGATCAGATTGTCTCCAAGGAATACTCCATAGCCTGAGGTGGACTTGCGTGTGTCGGGGGCAGCCAGCCCAGTCAGCATCAGTGTATGCAGTAAGCAATGTCGGCGACGATCGATGTAGTTGTAGGCCATAGTCGATGGTGCCGCGAAGATACCGTAGAATCCGCTTAACCGCATTGAGGTGCGTCTCACGGGGATCATGCATGTATAAGCATACCTGCTGAACGGCATAGGCAACATACGGTCTGCTGAATGACAAGTATTGGAGGGCTCCTACCAGGCTCCGATAGGTGGATGAGTCAGCAACGGCATGGCCATCAGCGCCAAGCTTGGACTATATATCGACAGGAGTGGAGCAAGGGTTGCACTCGCTCATACCTGCACGCTCGAGGACGTCGAGGATGTACTGTCGCTGTGAGAGGAACATGCCATCAGAGGAGCGAGTAATAGCAACTCCCAGAAAATAGTGTAGTGCACCAAGATCCTTGAGGAAGAACTCGCGCTCAAGAGCCATGATGGTTTGCCGAAGTAGCTGCTCGGATGAAGCCGTGAGTACTATGTCGTCAACATATAAAAGCAGGTAGACAGTCTCCGTGTTGCGGGTGTATATGAAGAGCGATGGATCCGCGCGGGAACCAACAAAACTGAGTCGAAGAAGATGATCAGCGAAACGGTTGTACCATGCACGCGGCGCCTGTTTAAGCCCATAGAGAGACTTATTTAGGTGGCACACGTGGTCGGGCTTGGAGACGTCGATGAAACCTGACGGCTGCGCACAGTATACTGTCTCGGCGAGAGTACCATGTAGAAAGGCATTGTTGATGTCGAGCTGATGAACAGGCCAGTCTTGAGAGATGGCAATGGAGAGTACGGTGCGAACAGTAGCCGGTTTGACAACCGGGCTGAAAGTCTCTCCGTAGTCGACGCCGGCACGCTGAGTGAAGCCACGGAGGACCTAGCGTGCTTTATACCGATCCAAAGAACCATCCGGCTTGAGCTTATGCCGAAATATCCACTTTCCAGAAAAACCATTAGCTCCAGGAGGACGGGGGACAAGATCCCATGTCTGATTGTTTTTGAGGGAAGTAAATTCATCGACCATAGCAGAATGCCAGTGAGCATCTTTCAGAGCACTGCGGTAACTCTTAGGAAGGGGACTGGGAACATCAGCAAGGAGAGTAAGGCGATCAACAGTCTTTGGCACCATACCACGTTTTCCACGAGTATACATCGAATGAGTGTTATCGACCAGATGAGGACCGACGGGCGCCAGGACCACAGGAGGTGTAGGTGGAGGTGTAGGCGGTGTGTGTGGCTCGGGTTGAGGGGCGTGAGGCTATGTAGGAGGTATAGGAGGGGTAATAGGCAGCGGAAGGATGGGGGGAAGATCATCCAGAAAGGATAGATCGGTGGCGGTGGGAGGGGGTGTTGAAGTTTTGGAGAAAGGGAACGAATTTTCGTCAAAGATGACATGACGAGATATGATAATTTTGTGAGTGGTAAGGTCAAGACATCGATAGCCACGGTGATTAGAGGAGTACCCTAGGAAGACGCAAGCGGTTGTGCGAGGAGCTAGTTTGTGAGGTGCTGTGGCGGAGATGTTAGGATAACATAGACAACCAAAAACACAGAGCTGGTCTAATGGAAGTGGGAGACCTAGGAGAACTTCGTGTGGTGTACGCTGTTGAAGGGTTTTGGTGGGGTGAAGGTTGAAGAGAAAGGTGGCAGTATGAAGAGCTTCAACCCAATAGACCGGAGGCATGCTTGCTTGGAAAAGAAGTGAACGCACCATGTTGTTCGTGGAACGAATGACACGTTCGGGTTTGCCGTTCTGGGGGGGTGTGTATGGGCAAGATAGACGAAGCATGGTGCCTAAGGATGAGAGAAAAACACGAGCTGCATTGTTGTCAAATTCACGGCCATTTTCACATTGCAAGGACTGAATAGTTGTGTTAAATTGTGTAGAGACATAAGCAAAGAAATTTTTGAGGGTGGAGAAAGTATCGGATTTGACGCGCAAAGGAAAAGTCCAAAGATAGTGAGAGAAATCATCTAACACAACTAGATAGTATTTGTAGCCAGACACACTAGAGAGAGAAGTCCACAAATCACAATGAATTAGTTGAAAGGTGCGAGTGGTTTGAGTAGATGAATTATCATCGGTGTTATTCTTATTACACGGAAAATAAAATGCACTTGCTAGGTGCGACAAAGCTTGACTATTGAGATGTCCTAGACGACGATGCCATAATGTTGACGACGATGTAGTGGTGGAGAGGGCGTGCGCGGGAGAAGACGGCCACCAGAAGGGGTAGAGGTCGCCAACACTATTGCACCTGGCGATCTCGTTCTTGGTGCGGAGGTCCTTCACAGAAAGACCAAACAGATCAAACTCAATAGAAACAAAATTATTAGTGGTGAACTTGCGGACATAGAGAAGATTTTTGATGAGGTTGGGGGTAACTAAGACATTGTTAAGTTGAAAAGACTGATTAGGTGTAGAAATAGTTGTGTGGCCGACGCTGGTGATTGGAAGGGTATGGCCATTGGCGACGATGACATGTGTGGATAAGGGGAGTGAGAGGGGAGGATGTGCGAGAGGTTACCCTGGTTGCCGGTCATGTGAGCGGAAGCGCCTGAATCCATGAACCACGCATTCGATGACGGTGGCATTAGGGACATGGTGTTGAAAGCCTGCATGAGGGAACCTTGGTCGAAGGACGGAGATAGAGCAGTGTATGTCGGTGCAGGCGGTTGAGTGGTCGGCAACGGTCCTGGTGCTCCTTGCATCCACGACATGTGAGGTAGAGGTGTCCCAGGTGGCCATGGCATAGTCGGGGAAGCTGCATAGGGCCACAAACTCGGAGGCGACACCACGGTGTGATGAGCCTGAGGCGAGCCAAGGAACGGTGGGCGCTGGGGATCCCGGGCCACATCTGGATGGATCCTACCCAGGGGTTCTACATTGACGGCCAGGGAGCCTGGGGACCCTTCCCGGGTGTGTTGGGTTGGATGCCGCCTTGCTGCTGGGGAGGCGCCGAGTGGAGGTAGCGGCACCGTGCGCCGAAGCGGCAGCTTCCTCACTGGAAATTACGCCACGCATCAGGGCGGCGTGGTGGTGAATTATTGTCCGCTGGACCACGCGGTGGTGAAGGCGTTGGAGCACCTCGAGCGACGAAGGCGGATGGAGCCGAGGAGGATGACTCGTCGGACTGCTGTAGTGTGAGCTCCTCGAGGAGAAGCGATGAGCGCACGTTGAGGAACGACGGTAGGGGGCGCTGCTTGAGGGTCAGCGTGCGCATGTACGCAAGTTTAGACCCGAGCCCGCGGAGCGTGTTCTAGACAAGGCGCTTGTCGGTGATGGTCGTGCCCAACACGTTGAGCTCATCGGCGAGGATCTTCTGCTTGCGGCAGTAACCCGCCACGGTCATGGGGCCCTGTTTGAGACCGTGGAATTCTTGCTCAAGGTAGGAGGACCGCGTCTAAAGAGTTGTCGTGGTAGATGTTGGAGAGACGCGTCCATAAGGCGTGGGCAGGCAGCGGCGTGGTGATGTTGACAACCATGGCCAGAAGCTCGGGTGCAACGGCGCCACTGAGCCATGATCGAACGATGGCGTCGTTCCGAAGCCACTGTGTCGTGGGATTGGCGGGGTACTCTTCCTCGAAAAGATGATCCTCGAGGGCGTACTTCTCAGCTGCGTCGGTGAACATGCCACGCCATTGGAGGTAGTTTGACGTGGAGAGCTCGAGGGTGACCGGAACAGCGGCGCGAATGCTTGGGAGCGCGGCGGCGAGCGCCCAGAGAGAGGCCTTGGCGGCGGCCTCGACAACAACCATCGCGAGATCGGATGCGGAGGGATCTTGCGGCGCCATGGAGGGAGAGGATCGTAAACCCTAATCTGATACCATGAAGGCAAATATAATTGTTGCACTTAATTGATTTGTCCCACGGCTGGGATTATAAATAGTACAAGGAGACTTGGTTGCCAAGCTAGCTAGAGATTACAATTTGAAAACTATACTGCCGGTAGACGTGCACGTCTAACAAACTGTTCCATGGTGTACCAGGTAATGAGTGGCGCATGGTCCATCATAGACTAGCCCCATAACCCTCCACCTAGTGGGCCTCTTTCTTTGGCCTTCATGTTTTGACTTCTTATTTTTAGCTTTTCTCCTTCTTCCACTTGTTGACCATGACTAGTTTCTTGGACTTTCCTTTACTTTTGTGATTTCCACTTTGTTGACATGCCACATAAGGAGGGACCTCAGGTCAAATTAGTTATTCCCACAACATGAGTACTCTTGACACATAGTCACAATAAGTTATCATTCTGGTTATGGTCATATTGTGATTTTTTATGACCTTATGTTCTTAACTATGTCCTTCTCACGGGGTGGGGGTGGGGGTGGGTGCATTCTTTTCTTCTTTTGGGCATTCCATGAAAAGTACAGTTTGATTGCCTGAGGTAGAAATAAACTGCCAACATCGGGTAAGGAGATGATGATATCTCCTTTGGCGGGGATGGAAGAACAATGGGCAATAGGGCTAGCAAATCCATTGTGTGTGCGCGGGAGGGGGCCTCTCTACTTTATTTACCTACCTCCGACGAATGAACATTAAGATGGAAATGTGAATCCTAGGTAAGAGCATAAGTTCTGTATAACACTTTTTTTAGAAATCTCAGGGATTTTGTTGTAGAGAGTCTAAGATTGTACAATTCCATCGATGAAATATAGGCATTTCGAGGGTCATATATAATTGTCTAGAAACTCGTTGTCCCTACAATATTCTAGGACACTTGTGGACTAATTCATCGTTATCGAGAAATCCTAGATCTTCCTTCAAAATCCATGCTACTTGGGGATCTATACATAATTTCAAAAATTCTAGGGTATTTTTAAGCAAGAAATATATACCAAGTACTCAAGGTCTACTCCGAATTTTCCATGAAATCCACGGTCCTTTCTATAAAAAGACCATGCCACTTGGGGGACTATTAGTATTTTTTGAACTTAGAGGTCCTTTTTCATTAAAATCTTGGCTTCTTGGGGACCTATATACATGTTTTTTCAAACTTGGAGCTCCATTTTGTAGAATCCAGGCTGTTTGGGGGTATATTGAGGATTTTTACAAAGTTGGAGATCATTCGATAAGAAACTAGCCGGTTTGGGGTCTATTGGTGAATTTTCTAAACTTGGAGGTATTTATCGCAAGGATCCCCGTCCACTGAAAAGAATAAAACATTTTGTGCCAGAGAACATGCCACGTGGGAGGCCCAACTCGAGGATTTTTGGACCCGGTCCCGCCCCGTCATCTTCTCTATACGGGAGGTTTTCCCCACCCTATTTCATTGGTGAGCGGCCTAAAAGGCGCTCCCATCTCGTCTCACGGATGCCATGGGTGGAGGAGGCCGCGCCTAAGCATGGTAGTGCGCGTCAACCTTCTCCTCCTCTTTTCTCTCCTTTTCTCTCTCTCACGTGAGCTCGCTCTCGTTGCTCAGGCATCGCAGTGCCATTCGAGACTGAAATTCGCTAGAAAAAAAGGGGTCATTGATGTGCACGGTTATCTCCTTTGTGTGCAGAGATTTCATAACCTAATGCTATTTTCTTATCGAACCCGAGGTGTGGCAAAGAAGAACTACGGATCCACTCAACCCATTGATATACCACTTATTGCCCCGGTAGCTCTGCCCAAATGGTGTCGAGCATTTCGCATAGCTTTGAAACATCAGACCCATCCATCCATTTAGCGGTGACTATAAAATACGGGGGGTCTTTGCTAGGATAGGACTGCGGAAGCACACATGTCAGTATCAAAGGGGGAAGGTGCTCAAAGTTGCATGGGTAGGGTAGGAGAGATCATCTTGTTTATCCTCATGTTGTCCTGTACAATCATCAGAACATTCTCCATTTCCTTTTTCTGAAGAAAACTTAGCGCACACTTCAGCGCCATCGTGCGAATCATAACGTATGAAAATCTGTAATTCAAGGAATAGAAAATGGAAAGATCACTAAACCCAGATCATCACCATCCAGTAAGAAAAGTCAATTAAGGGCAGCACAAGAAACCTGGAAATAGCGGAGCCCTGTTTTGCTTCTGAATTCAACCAAGTCGTCTCCATATATTGCTTCCAATGCCAGCAGCTGCAGTGAACGATGAGATCGTGTGAGGAAACAAACACATCTAATCATCCTAGCCACTGTCTAAAACTGAAATAGGAAATCACTTCTGAACCACTGAATAAAAGCCCAATTTCTTATATACATACAACTGATTAACTGAGTAGAAACCTATTCCCATTAACAGATGCAGAACATAGTACTTGTAACACCTTCGGTCACTTTGGACCGACGGCTGTCACTTCTGGCAGCTCAATAGGATCTCTAGACTAGCTCCACAGACCAATACTAGTCTTTTCTGCGCACTTTGTCCTTACTCATGTGCACCCGGTTACCCACTTCCCGGTCGGTTACCCATCCTAGAATTGCTCTAGGCCAAACACGCTTAACCTTATAGTTTTTATAGTTCTTTTCGAATGAGCTTCCGGAAAAGAAGTTGCAACTTGTTTGTATGGATTTCCTATTAATCCTATTGAGCCATGTGTCAGGGTCTCACATACACCCACCCTTAGAAGATCGACGTCCTCGTCGATCAACCACAAGTCAGGAACGTCCCCTCTTGGCACACGTCTGTGCGTCTAGTGCAGGCACATGTGCCATGCCGTGTCCACTCCGGGCCACACGCGTCATGCGCCACATGTCCGCCACTGACCCGCACACGCCCGTTTAACCGCGAGGGTCGGCTCTGATACCAATTTGTAACACCCCCGGTCACTCCAGACCGCCGGCTGTCACTTCTGGCAGCTCAATAGTATCTAGACTAGCCCCACAGACCAATACTAGTCTTTTCTGCGCACTTTGTCCTCACTCATGTGTCCCTGGTTACCCACTTCCCGATCGGTCACCCATCCTAGAATTGCTATAGACCAAGCACGCTTAATCTTAGAGTTCTTTTCGAATGAGCTTTCAGAAAAGAAGTTACAACTTGTTTTTATGGGTTTTTCTATTAATCCTATTGAGCTATGTGCCAGGATCTCACACTACTCCTTCCAGATCCAACCACCCTCGTACTACACAGTTATGGAGGCAATCAATAGTCATTAGGATTACCACGCACACGCAGTGACGAGGCTTGTACCATCTCGAGACGGGAGGGGAACATGCTCCCGTTCCGAGTCCAAGTTCATAGGCTGGTCAGTGGAGTTGCCGCACTGCCGCAGACAGTGATTTGGGAAGTCGTCCAGGAGGGAGCCAAGCGAGGTCACCGAGGAGGAGGGTGCGCCCCCTCCGGCGACAGCCGCGAAAGCCGGCCGGCGGCGGCCCCATCCGCCTCCAGTACCAGTTCCGCCGTAACCTGGGTCTGCTGTTTGTTTGTTTTTTTGACATGACATGCTGGGTCTGCTGTTGATCCTGAGTAGTGTTCCAGTCCAAACAGAATGGGCGAATTGGAGTGGTGTTGACGTGTTGTGGCGAAGAGAGGGTAGATTCGGGATTTATAAAAATGACAAGTCATTTGTATGTCCACTAATAGCAAATGCATATAAGAAACACAAATTAGAATGACATACTTATTCGTCAATATTTAATCAAGTTTGATGATTTTCTTATTGGTTACAGGTTGTAGGGGCTGTTTGTTTGCCACTAAATAGGTGCTTTTGGCTGCGTTTGACTGGATATTGTTAGATGATGGTATGATCCAAAAAAAGCACCTATTTAGTTACTTTTGTGACTTATAAGCTAAAAGTCAATAGTCAGAAATAAATCCAACATAACAGCCATGCAGTCACTTGCTTATAATCTCTTATATTATATTTGTCTTAAGTATAAGATGTTTTGATACGTTAAAATAGTCTATCAAAACATTTTATATTGTGGAACAAAGTTAATAGTATTTATTTTTTACTGTTTTACATAATTACTGTTTAATACCATGCAAAAAACCACAAATAATAATTAACTTTAATCTAATTTTATATATACGGGAATTTTGATATAGGTTGTATGAAGATTTATTTTCCAAAAATTTATTCAATAAAAAGTACCGAACATACATCTTAAATGCACATTTTGTTTAGAACTTGTTCATGAATCATAGCCTAACCAGCAACAATTTTCTACTAGAAAGGGTCCTTTTTAAGTAATATTTTGGCAATTATGACTCATGAACATAACTCAATTAAGATGGTTTAATGCAGTCTCTTACTCAAAGCTTAGCTCAAAGGCTCCTCAAATCAAATGCAAAGGGGTATGTATTTCGAGGTTTTCACATGCACAACATGTTCCATGGACTTTTCTGTTTAGTCACCAACAACAGGACAAAAAGGGAAAAGGCACAACAAATAGTTTAGAGACAAACTTGATAGTTGAAAGTCGAAAATGAGACACTGATGTAATAATAGTTGAGAAACAAAGCTGTGTATGTTTGTCTTATTCAAATTAAAATCACACCTAAACAAGCCTCATTCCTCCTGGTAAAAAAAAACGAGCCTCTTTTTCTTTTGATTGTGCCACTCACATTACTAATTACTATGTAATTATGGTTTTTGTAATCCAAGGGTAGCGATAATTTTCTTCCACATATACAAATTTCTTGATTTGTCAGAAAATCGCGATTGTCAGTTCTGAACCCCAAAACAAAACACAACATTGCGACTAGGATCGCATGACGGATTAAGATCATAGAATCACAGAAATTACCAATGTAGAAAGTTAAATTAGTGTGCACCAGACCTCGTCCTCCTGCCTCTGCAGGTTGTCTTGTATCGCGTCCTCCTCATCCTCATCCTCAGCGTGACGGCGAGCTTCCGCCGCCGCCGCGGCATCCTCCAGCCGCGACTCCGCCTCGGCCACCGCCGCCCACGGGGAGTCCAGGTCGCCCACGTCCTCGTCGCCATCCTTATCACGTGACACCTGCCTCGCCTCCTCGGCCGAGAATCCTGTGCCGTTGTCGCAGTTGGGTTCCATTGCCCATGCCGACGAGGTGCCGACGGATGGCGGGAGTACATGATCGAGAACTATGTTGATCTCTAGACCGAGAGTACGTATTGTTCTCGCCGGAAAACCTCACGCTGAGATACTCGTCTACTGAACTATTACTCCGATACAAACTTTGGAGAGTAAGACACGGGCACGGACACAAGCAAAAGACACAGTTTCCGAACTTCAAAACAAAGTTAATGGCTAGGGCATAAGAGCAAGGCCAATAGTAGAGCCAACTGTTGGCTATAAGACTAGTCACAATAGAGAGTATCATATAATAGTATCATGCATATGATACTACTATATGATATCATCTCTATAATGCATAGTATCATGTAGTACAACATAGATTTTAGTGTATTTATTGTTTTGTAGAATTTTAATGTAAAATAGTGTACAAGATTTATTAAAAAAACGTGGCTAATGGGGGAATGATCCCTCCCTCTTGGTTACACGTTGTTAAATAGTTATAAGACCTCTCTGCACTTTTTCAGCACAAATAGCACCCCTCAGGAATCCGCGCCTTGCGCAGGATTCAAACTCGGGTGGGCGGGTTCAGCACCCTGAACTCTTACCACTGAGCCAACGCTCTATTTGAGATTAATTTTTCTAGTTCTATCTGCTATGATACCATATCTACCTATAATACCAACAGAATCTCCTGCATCATTAATTGCAGTGACACATAAGCATTTTGTATGCATATAGTGCATGGTACTACCTATGATACCTCCATTAGGACTAGTCTAAGATATGTCCATGTCATTTAGAGTCAATCCAATAGTCAACATGTACAATAGCTAGAGATAAAAATATATAACTTTATGGCCCACTTTACACTCTCGCAATGTGTCTAGGAGCACGTGCTGCGGCCGGCTCTTAACTAAGAGCTCACTCCACTTCTCTCCTCTTCTCTCTCATCCAACTAAACACAAATATACTATTTTAAGTCTTATAACTTGCTGACTGGACCATATTATACTTGCTCTAAGACCGTCTCCAAGAGGTGATGTATTTTAGGGTACTCAACTGTTTTACATCGAACTTTTGCTTTTAGGGCAACAACATTTATCCTGCCGTATAAGGTGATGCAAAAATAGGACACCATTGCCATACACAGTGCATAAAATAGGGCACCACTCCCATTGGAATTTGAACATTGCATACATTGAATCTGTGTTCCATAATATAGGATGTTTTAGCTTTTGTGAAAATCACTGTATTTAGACGCTTTTTAGTATGTGGTCACTCCGAATCTACACACTAAAAAAATGACTAAATACATTTGTTTCACAATAGCTAAAACATCTTATATTTTGAAACAGAGGGAGTACAAGATATTTTAGGGCCTGTTTGGAAGTTCAATTTTTCTCAGTATTTTAGAGATATCATGGTTTCTAAAATCACTACGGTTTCAAATACTTTGAGGTGTTTGGCACCATTGAAAACTGCAGTTTTATGAACTGTGGTATCACTAATACCATGGTTTTTTGTAAAACTTTGCTTCCAAATCGGATCCTTAGTCTTAAAAGATGCAAACTGAACAAAGTTCAACTGGACACACACTACCGATGACATCAACACTACACTACACTACTCCTCATCACTATGAAACGTCGACAAGCGAGAGGAATCGTCGTTAGACTCTATCTTGATCACCGTCGAGGGGCTAGCCTCATAATCATGTGTCTTCTTCGCCTTCTAGGCCCTCTCCACATAGAACTCGTATTCCACCAGCATGTACTTCGAGGGGCTAGACTCCATCTTGATCACCACCTTGCCATTGCCGCAACATCGCTCTCGTGGGCACTGCGGTCTTACACGACGAGACGGTCTTCTTTATCCTCTTTTCGAGGCGCAGCTCGCAAATCTGTAGCGAGGAACTCCGCCTCAGCAAGGTTCTCGGCAACCGGGAAATTGAGCTCAGTCCGGCTGGCGGTACCTCCAAGCAACGAGGTCGTATGCGCGCGGCGAGATCAGGCGACTTGAAGGTGACGAGCTAGTGCCGGCAGTCGTTGATCATGATCTCAGCTACGTATCGGAGAAACGGCTAGAGCCGAATGCCATGGACTTTAAGATTTTATCGATGGGTATGCCGCATAGAAAATTGGACGAAAATTATCGAAAAATCATTTACTAATGTAGAAAATATAATGATGAAATCATGAAATTTACTCGTAATGTGATGTACTCCCTCCGTTCTAAATTAAGTGACTTAGATTTATCTTGATTTTTATGTATTTATATACTAAACTGTAGGGTTTCGTAGCATGGAAAACAAAAAATTTCTACCGCATACAAACAAACAAGCCAAGATATATCTACTAGATTGTAGCAACGAGTCGATAGAATAACTCACCCTCGAAGATTCCAAAGTGTTTAACGAGAGCGGATTCTCGTGGGTGATGTAGTCGTACTCTTCCCGATCTCAAGATCGCGTAGACGATCCTTCCGGCGCTGCGTTCCGGCAGCGCTCCCGCAGTCGGTCACACGTTCGGTACTCGACGAAGACCTTACTCTCCCTTGTTCCAGCAGACAGCGGAGGTTATAGCACTCTCCTCGCGATTCTGGCAGCACAACGGCGTGGTACCGGAAGTAGAGGGGAGATCTCGCAGGGCTTCGCCTTAAGCCGGAGCGAGTATGGTGGAGTATGAGAGAGCCCTCGACGATCTAGGGTTTAGACACACCGAGGAGGGGGCTAGGCCGGCGGCTAGGGTTTCACCTAGGCGGCGGCGAGTGCCCTAGGGCCGGCGGCGGCTATGGAGGCGGCGGCGGCTTGGTGCTAGGGTTCAGAGGTAGGAACTTGTGTGTCTAGGAGGGGAGCCCTGCCCCTCCTTTTATAGGTGGAGGGGGCCGGCCAAGGGGAGGGGAGTCCCTCCCTAACTCGGCTTGGTGGTGCGTCGGCGGTGGGAGGAGGAACTCCTCCCCCAAGTCGGTTTCCACCTCCCTCTCCACTTCCCAAAACTAGTCGTTTGACTTTCAAACTTGGCGTTTGACTTTTCAAACTAGGATTTGAATAAACCCTCTATTTTGTTCAGCGATGACACTGAGTTCATGATGCAATCATACCAACTTGATATAACACATTCATGTACCCTTCCCTTCCGGAGTGTCGGACATTCCGGAACCTTCTAGAACATTCCCGATGAAAACACCGGAACCATTCTCCAACTCCGAAATGAGACTTTCCTTATATGAATCTTATTCTCCGGACCATTCCGGATCTCCTCGTGATATCCCGAATCCCATTCGAGACTCCGAATAACATTCGGTCTCTTTCTCATCATTCCATAACTACTTAAACAACGTCGAATCCTTAAGTGTGTCTCCCTACGGTTCGTGAATTATGCGTACATGATCGAGACACTTCTCCGAACAATAACCAATAGAGGAATCTAGAAATTCATATGGCTCCCACATATTTCTACGATTACTTTGCGATCGAATGAACCACTTACATACGATATCAATTTCCCTTTGTCTCACGATAATTTATTTATCCGAGGTTATGATCGTCGGTATCTCTGCATACCTAGTTCAACCTCGTTACCGATAAGTACTCTTTTCTCGTTCCCGTGATATGTGATCCCTTGTGAGCTAGTCACATGCTTGCAAGCTAATTGGATGACATTTCGCCGAGAGGGCCCAGAGTATATCTATCCGTCATGTGGATGGACAAATCCCACTCTTGATCCATGTGTTTCAACCAATACTTTCCGAACACTCAATGCCACCTTTATAGCCACCCAGTTACGGTGTGGTGTTTGATGTCATCAAAGCATCCATCCGGTAAAGGTGATATGCATGATCTCATGGTCGAAGGAATTAGATTACTATGTATCAGAAAGCATATAGCAATTGAACTATTAAAATGACTTGATCTTTATGCTACGCTTATCTATAGGAGTATGTCCACCATATCATTATCCTAACGATATGATCTTGTTGTTAATAACATCTCAATGTTCATGATAGGGAAACCACAATCATCTATTAACCAACAAGCTAGTATTGTAAAGAGGCTTTACTAGGGACTTCAATTTAAGTTTACAAATCACACAAGTATTAATGTTTCCTTGTTAATACTATTATAGCATGAATGTAAACATTTATCATAAACACAAAGATATAATAATAACTACATTTATTATTGCCTCTAGGGCATATCTCCAACAGTCTCCCACTTGCACTAGAGTCATCTAATCTAGATTACATGGTAATATACCGAACACCCATGGCAGTTTGGTGCTGGTCATGTTTTGCCCTCGGGAGAGGTTTAGTCAACGGATCCGCCACATTCAGATCTATGTGTACTTTGCAAATCTTTATATCCCCATCTTGGATATGTTCTCGAATAGCGTGAAAACGTAGCTTGATGTGCTTCAGCTTCTTGTGTGACCTTGGTTCTTGCGCATTGGCTATGGCGCCCATGTTATCACAGTAGATAAACATTGGGTCCAGCGCACTAGGAACCACACCCAGCTCTATAATGAACTCTTTCATCCATATCGCTTCTTGTGAAGCCTCCGAAGCAGCCATGTATTCCGATTCAGTTGAAGATCTCGCCACAACGCTTTGCTTTGCACTCCTCCAGCTAACTGCTGCACCATTCAAAATAAATACGTATCTAGATTGTGATTTAGAATCATCTGGATCGGTGTTCCAACTAGCATCGGTGTAACCATTAACAACGAGCTGTTCATCACCTCCATAAGAAAGAACCATATCCTTAGTTCTTCTCAAGTACTTAAGGATGTTTTGACCGCTGTTCAATGATCCACTCCTGGATCAATTTGATATCTGCTAGTTAAACTAACAACATATGCAATGTCGGGTCTAGTACATAGCATGGCATACATTAGAGATCCTATGGCTGAGGCATAGGGAGTCTTACTCATCCTTTCTCTATCTTCTGCCGATGTCGGACTTTGAGTTTTACTCAAGGTCGTATTGGGCAACATGGGCAAGAACCCTTTCTTGCTATCTTCCATTCCAAACCTCTTTAGAACTTTGTTCAAATATGTACTTTGTGACAATGATATTTGGCGTCTTGATCTATCTCTATAAATCTTTATGCCTAATATGTAAGCTGCTTCGCCAAGATCTTTCATTGAAAAACTATTATTCAAATATTCCTTGACACTATTAAGAAGGTCTACATCATTCCCAATCAACAATATGTCATCTACATATAGTATTAAGAATGCTACAGAGCTCCCACTCACTTTCTTGTAAATACAAGCTTCTCCATAAGTTTGTATAAATTCAAAACTTTTGATTACCTTATCAAAACGTTGATTCCAACTTCGGGATGCTTGCTTCAATCCATAGATGGACTGTTGAAGTTTGCATACCTTGTTAGCATCTTTAGGATCGACAAAACCTTTGGGTTGCATCATATACAACTCTTCATCAATGTCTCCATTGAGGAATGCTGTTTTGACATCCATCTGCCATATCTCATAATCATAATATGCAGCGATTGCTAACATAATCCTCACAGACTTTAGCTTCGCTACTGGTGAGAAAGTCTCATCGTAGTCAACTCCTTGAATTTGTCGAAACCCCTTTGCGACAAGTCGAGCTTTATAGACAATAACATTACCATCAGCATCTGTTTTCTTCTTGAAAATCCATTTGTTCTCGACAGCCTTCCGGCCATCTGGTAAGTCCACCAAATTCCATACTTGGTTTTCGTACATGGATCCAATCTCGGATTTCATGGCTTCTTGCCATTTATTGGAATCTGGGCTCATCATTGCTTCCTCATATGTCTCAGGGTCATCGGTGTTATCCACCAACATGACACTCATAACGGGATCATACCAATCTGGAGTGGTACGAGTTCTCGTTGACCTGCGAGGCTCTGTAGCAACTTCAACCGAAGTTTCATGATCATCATCATTATCTTCCTCTCTTATTGGTGCAGGCACCACAAGAACTTCTTCCGGCGCTGCGCTACTCGCAATTTCGAGAGAAGGTTCGACAACCTCATCGAGTTCTACTTTCCTTCCAGTCACTTCTTTCGAGAGAAATTCCTTCTCTAGAAAGGATCCATTCTTGGCAACGAATATTTTGCCTTCGGATCTATGATAGAAGGTATACCCAATAGTTTCCTTCGGGTATCCTATGAAGACGCATTTTTCCGCTTTGGGTTCAAGCTTGTCCGGCTGTAACTTCTTTACATAGGCTTCGCAACCCCAAACTTTAAGGAACGACAATCTAGGTTTCTTCCCAAACCATAATTCATACGGTGTCGTTTCAACGGATTTAGATGGTGCCCTATTTAAATTGAATGCGGCTGTTTCTAATGCATAACCCCAAAATGATAGCGGTAAATCTGTAAGTGACATCATAGAACGAACCATATCTAAAAGAGTTCGATTACGATGTTCGGACACACCATTACGCTGTGGTGTTCCCGGTGGTGTCAATTGCGAAAGTATTCCGCACTTCTTCAAATGCTTGCCGAACTCGTAACTTAGATATTCACCTCCACGATCAGAACGTAGAAATTTAATCTTCTTGTTACGTTGATTCTCTACCTCACTTTGAAATTACTTAAACTTCTCGAAAGTTTCGGACTTATGTTTCATAAAATAGATATACCCATATCTACTCAAGTCATCCGTGAAGGTAAGAACATAACGATAACCACCGCGCGATGCTACACTCATTGGACCACACACATCAGTATGTATGATTTCCAATAACTCTGTAGCTCGCTCCATCATACCAGAAAATGGAGTCTTAGTCATTTTACCCATCAGACATGCTTCGCATCTATCAAGTGATTCGAAATCAAGTGATTCAAGAAGTCCATCAGAATGAAGTTTCTTCATACGCTTCACTCCAATGTGACCAAGACGACAGTGCCACATATAGGTCGAGTTATCGCTCGATTTCAAACGTTTAGCCTCAATGTTATTAATATGTGTATTTCCACTATCGAGATTCAATAAGAATAGACCATCTATCAAAGGTGCATGTGCATAAAACATATTACTCATATAAATCGAACAACCATTATTCTCGGACTTAAACAAGTAACCGTCTCGCAATAAACAAGATCCCGATATAATGTTCATGCTTAACGCAGACACCAAATAACAATTATTTAAGTATAAAACTAATCCCGATGGTATATGAAGGGGTAGCGTGCCGACCGCGATCACATCAACCTTTGATCCGTTTCCCACGCGCATCGTCACCTCGTTCTTCGCTAGCATCCATTTATTCTGCAGCACCTGTTTCGAGTTACAAATATGAGCAACCGAACCAGTATCAAATACCCAGGCACTACTACGAGTACTAGTGAGATACACATCAATAACATGTATATCGGATATACCTTTCTTCTTGATGTTGCCGTTCTTCAAATCCGCCAAGTACTTTGGGCAATTCTGCTTCTAGTGACCTTCTCCCTTGCAGTAAAAGCACTCAGTATCAGGCTGAGGTCCAGCCTTGGTCTTCTTCGTCGGCGTGGTAACTTTCTTACCACCCTTCTTGAAGTGTCCCTTCTGCTTAGACTTGCCTTTCTTGAATTTGGTGGTCTTATTGACCAACAACACTTGGTGCTCTTTCTTGATCTCCACTTCTGCAGACTTCAACATAGCAAAGAGTTCTGGCAACGTCTTGTTCATGTTCTGCATGTTGTAGTTCATCACAAAGTTCTTGTAACTTGGTGGTAGTGATTGGAGGACGCGGTAAATCCCCAAAGCATTAGGAATCACTATACCCAAGATTTGAAGTTTGTTTGCGTGCCCAGACATCTTAAGCACATGCTCACTGACGGAGCTGCCCTCTTCCATCTTGCAGTTAAAGAACTTTTCAGAAGCCTCATAGCTTTCAATTGCCGCATGAGTCTCAAAGATCAATTTGAGATCCTCGACAATATCATATGGGTCTGAATTCTCAAACCTTTTCTGAAGCTCTGATTCTAAACCATACAAGATAGCACACTGAACTGTGGAGTACTGAGTCTTCCGAGTGAGGTAAACGTTCTTTACTTCATCGGCAGCATCAGCTGCAGGTGGGTCACCTAGCGGTGCATCCAGCACATAGGTCAAATTACCAGCTGTGAGGACAATCCTCAAATTGCGGAACCAATCCGCGAAGTTGCTTCCATTGTTTTTCAACTTTTCTTTCTCTAGGAACGCATTAAAATTGATGGTAGGGGCTGCCATTGATCTACAACATATTTGCAATAGTTTAGACTAAGTTTATGACAAATTAAGTTCAAATTAATAACAAAATTAATCTAGTTGAACTCCCACTCAAAACAATATCTCTCACATTGTTTTAGTGATCACATGAACCAAATCCACCACATCAACACCGATCATCACGAGAGTTGATATAGTTTCAATGGCAAACAATCGACATGTTCATCGTATCTACTATATGATTCATGCTTTACCTTTCGGTGATCCGTGTTCCGAGACCATGTCTGTACATGCTAGGCTCGTCAAGATCAAACCTTAGTTTCCGCATGAGCAAATCTGGCTTGCTCACGTTGTATACACTTGCGGAATCTAACACACCCGATCATCACGTGGTGCTTTGAAACAGCAAGCTTTAGCAACGGTGCTAACTAAGGGTGAACACTTTATGACTTGAAATTCATGTGCATGAGGGATCATCTTATAATGCTACCGTCGTCTACTAAGCAATACAAGATGCATAAAGGATTAACATCACATGCAATTCATAATATGTGATATGATATGGCCTTTCTTCTTTGTGCTTCCGATCTTCATCTTCAATCACGAACATGATCTCCATCATCACCGGCATTGCATCAAGGTCAATGACGCTTTTTCATGGTTGTCGTCCACCGGCTCCAACTATTACAACTACTTTGAATAGACACGCGGGTCTTAACATAAATTAAAGACAACCATATGGCTCCTGCCGGTTGCCAACTTACAATAAGGAACATTGCATACATCAAATATAATCACAATCATGGCCATATCACATCACTGCACACCCCTGCAAAACAAAGTTAGACGCCTCTACTTTCTTTGCATATTTTACGTGGTTTGGGGCTTTCAATAAGTGTCGTTCTAACTTACGAACATGAACCACAACATTGATACTAGTATTGTTAATCACCCATTGTAAATTGGATCTTAACTATGCTAGGAGAAACAGGCACCCGCAAAGCCACTTATGCAATACAAGTTGCATGTCAAGTGTGGAGAAAGTCTCATGAACGATGTCATGTAAGGTTAGCCCGGGCCGCTTCATCCCAACATCCCGCAAGATCCAAAGTACACAAGAAGCAATCGACAATAAAATCATCAACGCCCACAATGAACATTGTGTTCTACTCGTGCAACAGATCTACATATAGACACGGCTCTGATACCACTGTAGGGTTTCGTAGCATGGAAAACAAAAAATTTCTACCGCATACAAACAAACAAGCCAAGATCTATCTACTAGATTGTAGCAACGAGTCGATAGAATAACTCACCCTCGAAGATTCCAAAGTGTTTAACGAGAGCGGATTCTCGTGGGTGATGTAGTCGTACTCTTCCCGATCTCAAGATCGCGTAGACGATCCTTCCGGCGCTGTGTTCCGGCAGCGCTCCCGCAGTCGGTCACACGTTCGGTACTCGACAAAGACCTTCCTCTCCCTTGTTCCAGCAGGCAGCGGAGGTTGTAACACTCTCCTCGTGATTCCGGCAGCACAACGGCGTGGTACCGGAAGTAGAGGGGAGATCTCGCAGGGCTTCGCCTTAAGCCGGAGCGAGTATGGTGGAGTATGAGAGAGCCCTCGACGATCTAGGGTTTAGACACGCCGAGGAGGGGGCTAGGCCGGAGGCTAGGGTTTCACCTAGGCGGCGGCGGCGAGTGACCTAGGGCCATCGGCGGCTATGGAGGCGGCGGCGGCTTGGTGCTAGGGTTTAGAGGTAGGAACTTGTGTGTCTAGGAGGGGAGCCCTGCCCCTCCTTTTATAGGTGGAGGGGGCCGGCCAAGGGGAGGGGAGTCCCTCCCCAACTCGGCTTGGTGGTGCGCCTGTGGTGGGAGGAGGAACTCCTCCCCCAAGTCGGTTTCCACCTCCCTCTCCACTTCCCAAAACTAGCCGTTTGACTTTCAAACTTGGCGTTTGACTTTTCAAACTAGGATTTGGATAAACCCTCTATTTTGTTCAGCGATGACACTGAGTTCATGATGCAATCATACCAACTTGATATAACACATTCATGTACCCTTCCCTTCCGGAGTGCCAGACATTTCGGAACCTTCTAGAACATTCCCGATGAAAACACCGGAACCATTCTCCAACTCCGAAAGGAGACTTTCCTTATATGAATCTTATTCGCCGGACCATTCCGGATCTCCTCGTGATATCCCGAATCCCATTCGAGACTCCGAACAACATTCGGTCTCTTTCTCATCATTCCATAACTACTTAAACAACGTCGAATCCTTAAGTGTGTCTCCCTACGGTTCGTGAATTATGCGGACATGATCGAGACACTTCTCCGAACAATAACCAATAGAGGAATCTGGAAATTCATATGGCTCCCACATATTTCTACGATTACTTTGCGATCGAATGAACCACTTACATACGATATCAATTTCCCTTTGTCTCACGATAATTTACTTATCCGAGGTTATGATCGTCGGTATCTCTGCATACCTAGTTCAACCTCGTTACCGATAAGTACTCTTTTCTCGTTCCCGTGATATGTGATCCCTTGTGAGCCAGTGACATGCTTGCAAGCTAATTGGATGTCATTTCACCGAGAGGGCCCAGAGTATATCTATCCGTCATGTGGATGGACAAATCCCACTCTTGATCCATGTGTTTCAACCAATACTTTCCGAACACTCAATGCCACCTTTATAGCCACCCAGTTACGGTGTGGTGTTTGATGTCATCAAAGCATCCATCCGGTAAAGGTGATATGCATGATCTCATGGTCGAAGGAATTAGATTACTATGTATCAGAAAGCATATAGCAATTGAACTATTAAAATGACTTGATCTTTATGCTACGCTTATCTATAGGAGTATGTCCACCATATCATTCTCCTAACGATATGATCTTGTTGTTAATAACATCTCAATGTTCATGATAGGGAAACCACAATCATCTATTAACCAACAAGCTAGTATTGTAAAGAGGCTTTACTAGGGACTTCAATTTAAGTTTACAAATCACACAAGTATTAATGTTTCCTTGTTAATACTATTATAGCATGAATGTAAACATTTATCATAAACACAAAGATATAATAATAACTACATTTATTATTGCCTCTAGGGCATATCTCCAACATAAACATGTCTATATACATGCGAATATAGACAAACTCACGCACTTATTTTAGGACGGAGGAAGTATAAAAACTAAAACTTATATTGTGATGATAGAATCATGGATCATAGACTATCGTGCATCCTCATTGGCGTGCCGGTGTTGATTACTCAATAACCATTGGTGATCGTGAGATCTCCGTGGCTGACAAAGGATGAAACAGTTGGTTTGCGGCATGTGGATGCGGCCGAAGGGCGAACTGGCGTCCAGCGGTGTGCTGCCTGACCGGCGTCTAATCCTAAAGTCCATAACGACAATCCGCTCTGCTCTTGGACCTCGCTTGCAGGGCGTGGCGGGCGTGGCTGGCCAGTCGGCGTCGACCCTTATGGCGGCTGGACCTAGCTAGCTGGGTGTAGGCCGGTGTGTATTTTTGTTGGAGATATGCCCTAGAGGAAATAATAAATGTAGTTATTATTATATCTTTGTGTTTATGATAAATGTTTATAATCATGCTATAATAGTATTCACAAGGAAACATTAATACTTGTGTGATTTGTAAACTTAATTTGAAGTCCCTAGTATAGCCTCTATACATCACTAGCTTGTTGGTTGATAAATGATTGTGGTTTCCCTATCATGAACATTGAGATGTTATCAACAACAAGATCATATCGTTAGGAGAATGATATGGTGGACATACTCCTAAAGATAAGCGTAGCATAAAGATCAAGTCATTTCAATAGTTCAATTGCTATATGCTTTCTGATACATAGTAACCTAATTCCTTCGACCATGAGATCATGCATATCACCTTTACCGGATGGATGCTTTGATGACATCAAACACCACACCGTAACTGGGTGGCTATAAAGGTGGCATTGAGTGTTCGGAAAGTATTGGTTGAGACACATGGATCAAGAGTGGGATTTGTCCATCCATATGACGGATAGATATAACTCTGGGCCCTCTCGGTGAAATGTCATCCAATTAGCTTGCAAGCATGTGACTGGCTCACAAGGGATCACATATCACGGGAATGAGAAAAGAGTACTTATCGGTAACGAGGTTGAACTAGGTATGTAGAGATACCGACGATCATAACCTCGGATAAGTAAACTATCGTGAGACAAAGGGAAATTGGTATCGTATGTAAGTGGTTCATTCGATCGCAAAGTAATCATAGAATTGTGTGGGAGCCATATGAATTTCCAGATTCCTCTATTGGTTATTGTTCGGAGAAGTGTCTCGATCATGTCCGCATAATTCACGAACCGTAGGGAGACACACTTAAGGATTCGACGTTGTTTGAGTAGTTATGGAATGAATGAGAAAGAGACCGAATGTTGTTCGGAGTCTCGGATGGGATCCGAGATATCACGAGGTGATCCGGAATGGTCCGGAGAATAAGATTCATATAAGGAAAGTCCCGTTTCGGAGTTGGGGAATGATTCCGGTGTTTTCATCGGGAATGTTCTAGAAGGTTCCGGAATGTCCGGCACTCCGGAGGGGAAGGGTACATGAATGTGTTGTATCAAGTTGGTATGATTGCATCATGTACTAAGTGTCCTCGTTGTTCCAAATAAAGGATTAATTTGAATCCTAGTTTGAAAAGTCAAATAGCTAGTTTGAAAAGTCAAACGGCTAAAATTGGAAAGAGGAAAAGAGGAGGAAGTGGGAAACCGAGTTGGGGAGGGAATCCCTCCTCCAACCGGCGGCGCCACCTCCAAGCCGAGTTGGGGAGGGACTCCCCTCCCTCCCCTTGGCCGCCGGCCCCTCCACCTATATAAGGAGGGGCAGGGCTCCCTCCTCTAGACACACAAGTCCCTCACCTCAAACCCTAGAAGCTGTAGCCCACCATAGCCGCCGCCACCCCCTAGGGTTTTGCCCTAGCCGCCGACTTGGGGTCCCCGGAACCCTAGCCGCCGGCCCTAGCCCCTCCTCCTTGGTGTGTCTAAACCCTAGATCGCCGAGGAGCTCTCTCATACTCCACCATACTCGCTCCGGCTTAAGGCGAAGCCCTGCGAGATCTCCCCTCTACTTCCGGTACCACGCCGGTGTGCTGCCGGAATCACGAGGAGAGTGCTACAACCTCCGCTGCCTGCTGGAACAAGGGAGAGGAAGGTCTTCGTCGAGTACCGAACGTGTGACCGACTACGGGAGCGCTGCCGGAACGCAGCGCCGGAAGGATCGTCTACGCGATCTTGAGATCGGGAAGAGTACGACTACATCACCCACGAGAATCCGCTCTCGTTAAACACTTTGGAATCTTCGAGGGTAAGTTATTCCATCGACTCGTTGCTACAATCTAGTAGATAGATCTTGGCTTGTTTGTTTGTATGCGATAGAAATTTTTTGTTTTCCATGCTACGAAACCCTACAGTGGTATCAGAGCCGTGTCTATATGTAGATCTGTTGCACGAGTAGAACACAATGGTCATTGTGGGCGTTGATGCTTTTATTGTTGATTGCTTCTTGTGTACTTTGCATCTTGCGGTATGTTGGGATGAAGCGGCCCGGGCTAACCTTACATGACATCGTTCATGAGACTTGCTCCACGCTTGACATGCAACTTGTATTGCATAAGTGGCTTTGCGGGTGCCTGTTTCTCCTAGCATAGTTAAGATCCAATTTACAACGGGTGATTAACAATACTAGTATCAATGTTGTGGTTCATGTTCGTAAGTTAGAACGACACTTATAGAAAGCCCCAAAACCACGTAAAATATGCAAAGAAAGTAGAGGCGTCTAACTTTGTTTTGCAGGGGTGTGCAGTGATGTGATATGGCCATGATTGTGATTATATTTGATGTATGCAATGTTCCTTATTGTAAGTTGGCAACCGGCAGGAGCCATATGGTTGTCTTTAATTTATATTAAGACCCGCGTGTCTATTCAAAGTAGTTGTAATAGTTGAAGCCGGTGGACGACAACCATGGAGTAGCGTCATTGACCTTGATGCAATGCCGGTGATGATGGAGATCATGTTCATGCTTGAAGATGGAGATCGGAAGCACAAAGAAGAAAGGCCATATCATATCACATATTATGAATTGCATGTGATGTTAATCCTTTATGCATCTTGTATTGCTTAGTAGACGACGGTAGCATTATAAGATGATCCCTCATGCACATGAATTTCAAGTCATAAAGTGTTCACCCTTAGTTAGCACCGTTGCTAAAGCTTGTTGTTTCGAAGCACCACGTGATGATCGGGTGTGTTAGATTCTGCAAGTGTATACAACGTGAGCAAGCCAGATTTGCTCATGCGAAAACTAAGGTTTGATCTTGACGAGCCTAGCATGTACAGACATGGTCTTGGAACACGGATCACCGAAAGGTAAAGCATGAATCATATAGTAGATATGATGAACATGACGATTGTTCGCCATTAAAACTATATCAACTCTCGTGATGATCGGTGTTGATGTAGTGGATTTGGTTCGTGTGATCACTAAAACAATGTGAGGGATGTTGTTTTGAGTGGGAGTTCACCTAGATTAACTTTATTATTAATTTGAACTCAATTTGTCATAAACTTAGTCTAAACTATTGCAAATATGTTGTAGATCAATGGCAGCCCCTACCATCAATTTTAATGCGTTCCTAGAGAAAGAAAAGTTGAAAAACAATGGAAGCAACTTCGCGGATTGGTTCCGCAATTTGAGGATTGTCCTCACAGCTGGTAATTTGACCTATGTGCTGGATGCACCGCTGGGTGACCCACCTGCAGCTGATGCTTCCGATGAAGTAAAGAATGTTTACCTCGCTCGGAAGAATCAGTACTCCATAGTTCAGTGTGCTATCTTGTATGGTTTGGAATCGGAGCTTCAGAAAAGGTTTGAGAATTCAGACCCATATGATATTGTCGAGGATCTCAAATTGATCTTTGAGACTCATGCGGCAATTGAAAGTTATGAGGCTTCTGAAAAATTCTTTAACTGCAAGATGGAAGAGGGCAGCTCCGTCAGTGAGCATGTGCTTAAGATGTCTGGGCACGCAAACAAACTTCAAAGCTTGGGTATAGTGATTCCTAATGCTTTGGGGATTTACCGTGTCCTCCAATCACTACCACCAAGTTACAAGAACTTTGTGATGAACTACAACATGCAGAACATGAACAAGCAGTTGCCAGAACTGTTTGCTATGTTAAAGTCTGCAGAAGTGGAGATCAAGAAAGAGCACCAAGTGTTGTTGGTCAATAAGACCACCAAATTCAAGAAAGGCAAGTCTAAGCAGAAGGGACACTTCAAGAAGGGTGGTAAGAAAGTTACCACGCCAGCGAAGAAGACCAAGGCTGGACCTAAGCCTAAAACTGAGTGCTTTTACTGCAAGGGAGAAGGTCACTGGAAGCGGAATTGCCCAAAGTACTTGGCGGATCTGAAGAACGGCAACATCAAGAAGAAAGGTATATCTGATATACATGTTATTGATGTGTATCTCACTAGTACTCGTAGTAGTGCCTGGGTATTTGATACTGGTTCGGTTGCTCATATTTGTAACTCGAAACAGGTGCTGCAGAATAAACGGAAGCTAGCGAAGAACGAGGTGACGATGCGCGTGGGAAACGGGTCAAAGGTTGATGTGATCGCGGTCGGCACGCTAACCCTTCATCTACCATCGGGATTAGTTTTATACTTAAATAATTGTTATTTGGTGCCTGCGTTGAGCATGAACATTATATCGGGATCTTGTTTATTGCGATACGGTTACTTGTTTAAGTCCGAGAATAATGGTTGTTCGATTTATATGAGTAATATGTTTTATGCACATGCACCTTTGATAGATGGTCTATTCTTATTGAATCTTGATAGTGGAAATACACATATCAACAACATTGAGGCTAAACGTTTGAAATCAAGCGATAATTCGACCTATATGTGGCACTGTCGTCTTGGTCACATTGGAATGAAACGTATGAAGAAACTCCATTCCGATGGACTTCTTGAATCACTTGATTTTGAATCACTTGAAAGATGCGAAGCATGTCTGATGGGTAAAATGACTAAGACTCCATTTTCTGGTATAATGGAGCGAGCTACGGACTTATTGGAAATCATACATACCGATGTGTGTGGTCCAATGAGTGTAGCATCACGCAGTGGTTATCGTTATGTTCTTACCTTCACGGATGACTCGAGTAGATATGGGTATATCTATTTCATGAAACATAAGTCCGAAACTTTCGAGAAGTTTAAGGAGTTTCAAAGTGAGGTAGAGAATCAACGTAACAAGAAGATTAAATTTCTACGTTCTGATCGTGGAGGTGAATATCTAAGTTACGAGTTTGGCGAGCATTTGAAGAAATGCGGAATACTTTCACAGTTGACACCGTCGGGAACACCACAGCGTAATGGTGTGTCCGAACGTCGTAATCGAACTCTCTTAGATATGGTTCGTTCTATGATGTCACTTACAGATTTACCGCTATCATTTTGGGGTTATGCATTAGAAACAGCAGCATTCACTTTAAATAGGGCACCGTCTAAATCCGTTGAAACGACACCGTATGAATTATGGTTTGGGAAGAAACCTAGATTGTCGTTCCTTAAAGTTTGGGGGTGCGAAGCCTATGTAAAGAAGTTACACCCGGACAAGCTAGAACCCAAAGCGGAAAAATGCGTCTTCATAGGATACCCGAAGGAAACTATTGGGTATACCTTCTATCATAGATCCGAAGGCAAAATCTTCGTTGCCAAGAATGGATCCTTTCTAGAGAAGGAATTTCTCTCGAAAGAAGTGACTGGAAGGAAAGTAGAACTCGACGAGGTTGTCGAACCTTCTCTCGAAATTGCGAGTAGCGCAGCACCGGAAGAAGTTCCTGTGGTGCCTGCACCAATAAGAGGCGAAGCTAATGATGATGATCATGAAACTTCGGTTAAAGTTGCTACAGAGCCTCGCATGTCAAGGAGAACTCGTACCACTCCTGATTGGTATGATCCCGTTATGAGTGTCATGTTGGTGGACAACACCGATGACCCCGAGACATATGAGGAAGCGATGATGAGCCCAGATTCCAATAAATGGCAGGAAGCCATGAAATCCGAGATTGGATCCATGTACGAAAACCAAGTATGGACTTTGGTGGACTTACCGGATGGCCGGAAGGCTGTCGAGAACAAATGGATTTTCAAGAAGAAAACAGATGCTGATGGTAATGTTACTGTCTATAAAGCTCGACTTGTCGCAAAAGGGTTTCGACAAATTCAAGGAGTTGACTACGATGAGACTTTCTCACCAGTAGCGAAGCTAAAGTCTGTGAGGATTATGTTAGCAATCGCTGCATATTATGATTATGAGATATGGCAGATGGATGTCAAAACAGCATTCCTCAATGGAGACATTGATGAAGAGTTGTATATGATGCAACCCAAAGGTTTTGTCGATCCTAAAGATGCTAACAAGGTATGCAAACTTCAACGGTCCATCTATGGATTGAAGCAAGCATCCCGAAGTTGGAATCAATGTTTTGATAAGGTGATCAAAAGTTTTGGTTTTATACAAACTTATGGATAAGCTTGTATTTACAAGAAAGTGAGTGGGAGCTCTGTAGCATTCTTAATACTATATGTGGATGACATATTGTTGATTGGGAATGATGTAGACCTTCTTAATAGTGTCAAGGAATATTTGAATAATAGTTTTTCAATGAAGGATCTTGGCAAAGCAGCTTACATATTAGGCATAAAGATTTATAGAGATAGATCGAAATGCCAAATATCATTGTCACAGAGTACATATTTGGACAAAGTTCTAAAGAGATTTGGAATGGAAGATAGCAAGAAAGGGTTCTTGCCCATGTTGCCCAATACGACCTTGAGTAAAACTCAAAGTCCGACATCGGCAGAAGATAGAGAAAGGATGAGTAAGACTCCCTATGCCTCAGCCATAGGATCTCTAATGTATGCCATGCTATGTACTAGACCCGGCATTGCATATGCTGTTAGTTTGACTAGCAGATATCAAAGTGATCCAGGAGTGGATCATTGGACAGCGGTCAAAAACATCCTTAAGTACTTGAGAAGAACTAAGGATATGGTTCTTTCTTATGGAGGTGATGAACAGCTCGTTGTTAATGGTTACACCGATGCTAGTTGGAACACCGATCCGGATGATTCTAAATCACAATCTGGATACGTATTTATTTTGAATGGTGCAGAAGTTAGCTGGAGGAGTGCAAAGCAAAGCGTTGTGGCGAGATCTTCAACTGAATCGGAATACATGGCTGCTTCGGAGGCTTCACAAGAAGCGATATGGATGAAAGAGTTCATTACAGAGCTGGGTGTGGTTCCTAGTGCGCTGGACCCAATCTCTATCTACTGTGATAACATGGGCGCCATAGCCAATGCGCAAGAACCAAGGTCACACAAGAAGCTGAAGCACATCAAGCTACATTTTCATGCTATTCGAGAACATATCCAAGATGGGGATATAAAGATTTGCAAAGTACACACAGATCTGAATGTGGCGGATCCGTTGACTAAACCTCTCCCGAGGGAAAAACATGACCAACACCAAATTGCCATGGGTGTTCGGTATATTACCATGTAATCTAGATTAGATGACTCTAGTGCAAGTGGGAGACTGTTGGAGATATGCCCTAGAGGCAATAATAAATGTAGTTATTATTATATCTTTGTGTTTATGATAAATGTTTATAATCATGCTATAATAGTATTAACAAGGAAACATTAATACTTGTGTGATTTGTAAACTTAATTTGAAGTCCCTAGTATAGCCTCTATACATCACTAGCTTGTTGGTTGATAAATGATTGTGGTTTCCCTATCATGAACATTGAGATGTTATCAACAACAAGATCATATCGTTAGGAGAATGATATGGTGGACATACTCCTAAAGATAAGCATAGCATAAAGATCAAGTCATTTCAATAGTTCAATTGCTATATGCTTTCTGATACATAGTAACCTAATTCCTTCGACCATGAGATCATGCATATCACCTTTACCGGATGGATGCTTTGATGACATCAAACACCACACCGTAACTGGGTGGCTATAAAGGTGGCATTGAGTGTTCGGAAAGTATTGGTTGAGACACATGGATCAAGAGTGGGATTTGTCCATCCATATGACGGATAGATATAACTCTGGGCCCTCTCGGTGAAATGTCATCCAATTAGCTTGCAAGCATGTGACTGGCTCACAAGGGATCACATATCACGGGAATGAGAAAAGAGTACTTATCGGTAACGATGTTGAACTAGGTATGTAGAGATACCGACGATCATAACCTCGGATAAGTAAACTATCGTGAGACAAAGGGAAATTGGTATCGTATGTAAGTGGTTCATTCGATCGCAAAGTAATCGTAGAATTGTGTGGGAACCATATGAATTTCCAGATTCCTCTATTGGTTATTGTTCGGAGAAGTGTCTCGATCATGTCCGCATAATTCACGAACCGTAGGGAGACACACTTAAGGATTCGACGTTGTTTGAGTAGTTATGGAATGAATGAGAAAGAGACCGAATGTTGTTCAGAGTCTCGGATGGGATCCGGGATATCACGAGGTGATCCGGAATGGTCCGGAGAATAAGATTCATATAAGGAAAGTCCCGTTTCGGAGTTGGGGAATGATTCCGGTGTTTTCATCGGGAATGTTCTAGAAGGTTCCGGAATGTCCGGCACTCCGGAGGGGAAGGGTACATGAATGTGTTGTATCAAGTTGGTATGATTGCATCATGTACTAAGTGTCCTCGCTGTTCCAAATAAAGGATTAATTTGAATCCTAGTTTGAAAAGTCAAATAGCTAGTTTGAAAAGTCAAACGGCTAAAATTGGAAAGAGGAAAAGAGGAGGAAGTGGGAAACCGAGTTGGGGAGGGAATCCCTCCTCCAACCAGCGGCGCCACCTCCAAGCCGAGTTGGGGAGGGACTCCCCTCCCTCCCCTTGGCCGCCGGCCCCTCCACCTATATAAGGAGGGGCAGGGCTCCCTCCTCTAGACACACAAGTCCCTCACCTCAAACCCTAGAAGCTGCAGCCCACCATAGCCGCCGCCACCCCCTAGGGTTTTGCCCTAGCCGCCGACTTGGGGTCCCCGAAACCCTAGCCGCCGGCCCTAGCCCCTCCTCCTTGGTGTGTCTAAACCCTAGATCGCCGAGGAGCTCTCTCATACTCCACCATACTCGCTCCGGCTTAAGGAGAAGCCCTGCGAGATCTCCCCTCTACTTCCGGTACCACGCCGTTGTGCTGCCGGAATCGCGAGGAGAGTGCTACAACCTCCGCTGCCTGCTGGAACAAGGGAGAGGAAGGTCTTCGTCGAGTACCGAACGTGTGACCGACTGCGGGAGCGCTGCCGGAACGCAGCGCCGGAAGGATCGTCTACGCGATCTTGAGATCGGGAAGAGTACGACTACATCACCCACGAGAATCCGCTCTCGTTAAACACTTTGGAATCTTCGAGGGTAAGTTATTCCATCGACTCGTTGCTACAATCTAGTAGATAGATCTTGGCTTGTTTGTTTGTATGCGATAGAAATTTTTTGTTTTCCATGCTACGAAACCCTACAATTTTTAGATCGATCATGACGAGATGGACGCACTCCTAGGAATTAGGATTAAAACGAGCAGTGGGCCAGTCATTGCTTCCTATTACCTGATTGGTCAAAGTTTATTTTCTTTTTTATCGATCGAACTAACTCTACGCACGGCCAGACTGCAAGTATGCCATGGCCAACCCGGCATACCTTCACCGGTGGAAAAAGGGCTCTAGTCCCGGGCCTCAACGGGCTCTAGTCCCGGTTTTGGGCCCGGGACTGCGAAAACGGGACTAGAGGCCTCCCCCTCTAGTCCCGGCTCGCAACGCCCCGCGACTGATAACAGCCACGTGGCTGTTTCAGCGCCGCGGGGGGCGGAACCCTCTAGTCCCGGGCTGTAACACCACCCGGGACTAAAAGTTTCCTGCCGCGGCAGAGAAACACCACATTTCTCTACCGCGGCAGAGATTGTGTATTTCCTTTTTTTGCCATTTTGTTCCTTTTTTGTTTTGTGTTTCACTATAACAAACATATATTTCAGTAGACATATTATACGCTACTACATACACACTACACGTCGATGCATTTATATAAGATCGATCCCTTGCAAGCATACATATAATCAATCATATCAAAAGGAATAAATGTTTTGGAAATTACATGGTCATTGATGAATATATATATCATATGAGCTACATGGAGATGACTAAGGCAAATCGAGTTCCACGTCATCCGCATAATTCTCTCCATGTACATCAAGGACTTCCTTCATCATAAATCCCGCCAGCTCCTCTTGAATTGCTCTTATGCGCTGGTCTGGCTCTATGTCTCCCGCAAATCATAAATATAACGTGAGTCAACTTTCTTCTCACTGGTCAACTCGCGGATGTACTCGCAGACGTAGTATCCACATAAATGAGTTCCCGGTGGCTGCTGTAAACTCTTCGCCATTTTATAAGTTAGCTCCTCTTTGAATGGACCTGGTATTTTCTGTCTGAACCGTGTCCAACACCTGCTCGGCAAAGAAAATGAACAAAGGAGTTATTAGTTACTTGATATCAGGAAATGAATGAAAGAGGACGATATAATGCGATAATGATTGAAATTACTTATGGAGCATTGCTTTCATGTCGCTCCACTTCTCTTGGTCCCAACTTAATGAGTCATGGACTTCAACTAGGACTTGTCAACTTGAATGTTTAGCAAGATCCAGTAGAATCTGCGGACATTTACATAAGCATACATGCATAGCTCATCTAGTAAGCAAAAATAAAATGTGTACAAGATATAAAAACTCACTTGAAGTTGTAAGGAAATAGTATTTCCTTAACAAAATTATGCTCGGTTAAGAACCTGGACAAGTCTTCCTCCACGTCTTTAGGGTGATTCTTTAACGTATATTCATTAATGATATATGGGTCAATTAACCCAACGTCGTATCTTTTAGCTCTTTTGCATTCAAGCATCTTCATTCTGCGGAATATAATATCATCATACAAAAGGATATATAGTTAGGATAATATATTAAATGCAATGAACGAGCTAAAGCTACAAACTTAATTATAGAAATAAATAACTTACAGACAGTAGCAACCAATGATAGATTTGTCGAGGGCGCGATGGTTGTATAACTGAAATAGTTCGGTCATTTGAACCTGTATCGAGTATGGTTTGAAGTGATGCTCCTTTCTAACGTCCACCAGAAACCAATCTTTATGATGCTTTTTTTCTGCTTGCGACATGTACCATTCATGCAGATTTCGCATATGTGTGGATAGACGCGCTAGCTCCTCATTACTAACTAGAGGCTGCCCTTGGACATACTGCCGTACTATCTGACCCACTGGCGTATCTTCATAGCCTAAATATTGACCAAGAGACATATTTGCTTCGTTAGAAAGTGCTTTGGCCTCCGATACAGTGATTCCCATAAGTGCAGCATTATTATGGGCTCTAGGGTCCATTATTTGCATGTTCATATCCATTTCAGCTCTGAAGGCCTTGTCGAGGTATGAATGACTTTGAGCGGGGCGACCGATTGATTCTTCTGTGCTCCGAGCTGGGCAACTTGCTTCCCGGTTTTGCACTTGTGATTTTTTTCTTCTGTGCTTGCTTAATAATCTCCCGGTCATAGTCTGATTCCAGATTCATCGATATCTGGGATGGTTGCTCAAGAAAGGACTTAGCCCACTTTTTTGTTTTTTCGTTATATACCGGCTTTGGCTCAGGCTTTTGGGTGCAAAATGCGCCTTAACTTGGGCAGCCACATCCACGTTAGTTTCCTCGTCGGTCTTGTCATAAGGTCTCTTTGGAAGAGCCGGCGGGATATCGACTATCTTCGGCGTTTGACCTTTCTTCGATGTGGGGCGCGGGGGACCGTCGAACTTCCGTTTCTTCGACGAGGTAGTAGTATTGCACGGAGGCGGAGGCGGGGATCGAGTTGATGTACTCCTGCTACGGCGATCGACAACGGGGCGGGGTGGACTTGGAGGTTGGCGATAATCGGGTTGGGGTGGACTTGGAGGTTGGTGATAATCGGGTTGGGGTGGACTTGGAGGTTGACGATATTCGATGCGGGGTGGATTTGGATTCCTTGGAGTCGGTGGCCTTGGCGCCGAGCCTGGAAACTTGATGTACTTCTTATTCCATAGAATGATGTTGCGCTTGACATCTCCTAGTTTCGTAAGGCCTTCAGGCGTAGCGATTTCAATCTCTAGGTCCGCAAAATCCTCCACTATGTCATCCACCGTGACACGAGCATAGCCTGGTGGAATCGGAAGTGAATGGTGGAGTGCTCCAGGTAGACAAGGTAAAGCAGTGCCGATCGCCACCTTGAAGGACAGGTTATTCATTGGCTGATGTAGCTCACATTGTGCCATCTCTCTGAGATCATCCACGGGGTAGTGAGGAGCCGGTGCATCATCCAGCAGTGCTTGATCATCAGCACGGACCTCCGTGGAAGCCACGTTGCTTCTCCGTTGGCTAAGATCCAATGCAGGATCATCAGACCACGGGTGAGTTGACGGCGTCGGCCTTTGGCTAATTTCATGCATGAGGTTCTTCAGATCAGCTAGGTCCTGCTCTACCCTGGAGATACGGTCTGCCTCCTGGTCCTTCTTTCTCTGATGGCTTCTATAACTGGCATCGTACAGAGGAAACCCTTTCTTCCACGAGACACCGACGCCTTTGCCTCGTGTTCGTCCTCCCTTTTCAGGATTCCCTAGGGCGCGTGTCAGCTCGCCGTTCTCTCTCTCGGGACGGAACAATCCCAATTGAGCATGGTTCATTGCTTGAATAAGGTCTTGGGAGGGTTTTAGAATTTTATCATGAAATAATGTCTTCCCTGTTTCTGGGTCCAAGGATCCCCCGTGCCCATACCACCAGTGCTTTGACCTCTTGGGCCATCCATCTGTACCAGGAGTGATGCCTCTAGCCCTCATATCCTTCTCCATAGTTTCCCACTTAGGGATGACACTCTTGTAGCCACCTGTCCCCATTTTATGATGGTATTTCTTGTTGGCAGCATTTAACGCGTTCTTTGCAGACTTTGCCTTTGCTTTATCAGATTGCTTGTACTGTACAAAATCAGGCCACTATTCTCTCAACATCTCGTTTACTCCTGTGAAGTTTGGAGTTTTCTTTTTCGCGACATATTTTGCGTATAAATTTTTCTTGTGGTTCCGGTACAGTTCAGCCATCTTGCTTAGTGTCCACTCCTTGACTTTCGCTCTATTTTCAAGCCCAACCGGCCTTGGGGTAATACCATCTACCTCAAATTCCTCATACTCTGGAGGTAGTATGAAATGCGCTATGAGCTTCTGCCAAAGGTCATCTTTGGCATCATCGGTGACATAGCTGTTGGATTCTTCACCGGGTTTCTTTGACTTATTCCATTCTTGGATGGTGATCGGCAGGTTGTCCCTAACCAGCACCCCGCATTGATTTATAAACATCCTCCGGTGCTTCTCTTGAGCAATCGGTTCACCATCATCAGCTATTTCTTCGATGGTGAACCTCTGATTACCATCCAACTTTTTGTTCGGCCCTCGTTTCGTTCAAGCTGTCGATTGCTTCGATCCGGTGGGCTAAACTAAGAAGAGAGAGTGATTAATATATATCTAGATCAGTTAATGAATAGAGGTAACACGCGACTTTATATATATATATATGTACCTCGCCGGATCCTGTCGAGGGGCCATCATTATTGTTGTCATTTGTTTGCCCTTCGTCCATTTGGTCTTCCCCTTGGTTTTCCTCTAGTCCATCACCGGATGGATTCAGATATGAGGATATCTCTTCCTCGAGCAAAATATCTTCGGCCGTGCCCGTAATAAGAGGAATTTCACCTCTCCATGCCCTGAAGAAAACCTTCACCGATGCGACCAGGATCTTCGGATGGATCCATGACTTAATTATCTATAACAAAAAGAGAGTTAAACAGGTTAGAAAAAACAATAATCCTAATAAATAAAAAAATATAATCCTAATTATAATAACTTAAACAAAAAAATAACCCTAATCCTAATCCTAATTCTAATCTTAATAAATAAAACAAAAAATCACTAAAACAATAATACTAATTGTGGTAAAACAATATAATCATAGCTAATAACTAAAACAAAAAAAATAACCCTAGCTAATTATAATTAAAATAACCCTAGCTAACAATATAATCCCAATCCTAGCTAATTATAATTAAAACAATAATTAAAAAAATAACCCTAGCTATTTATAATTAAAACAATAACCCTAGCTAATTATAATTAAAACAATAATTAAAAAATAATCCTAGCTAACAATTAAAATATATACTACTAATTAAAAAAATATACTACACTAAATATAAAAACCTAAATATATACTAATTAAAAAACCTAAATATACTACAAAAACCTAAATATACTACTAATTAAAAAAATATAATTAATACTACACAAACTATACTAACTACACTAACTACTAACTAATTAATACTAGACTAAATAACCACCTCCGGCGAGGTGGGCGGCCGGAGGAACAGCGGCGGCGTGGCGAGGCGGTGCGGCACGACGGGGCGGCGACACGGCGGGGCGGCACGGCACGGTGCGCGGAGGCTCGGCGAGGCGGTGCGGCACGACGGGGCGGCGACACGCGGCGGGGCGGCGCGGCACGGCGCGCGGAGGCTCGGCGATGCGGTGCGGCACGGCGGGGTGGCGCGACACGGTGGGGTGGTGACACGGCAAGGCGGCTCTGCGGTACGGCGGGCCGGCCGGAGACAAGGGCGTCGGCGGCGCGGGAATCGGGCAACACTTCCCCTGTTCTCTGCGTCGGCGCCTCGTCTTCGTCTTCGTCGTTTGCTAAGTGCGGGTGGGAACAACCAGGGGCGGGCAAGAGTATATAAAGGGACCCCCCCTTTAGTCTCGGGCTAAGCCACCGCCCGCGACTAAAGGTTCTTTAGTCGCGGGCCGTGGCTTAACCCACGACTAAAGACCCCCCCTTTAGTCGCGGGCTAAGCCACGGCCCACGACTAAAGACCCTTTTTCGGCCGCTTCGTTTTCGCGCGCGCACTCATCCTTTAGTCTCGGGTCCAGCCACGACCCTCGACTGTTTGTTTTTTAAAATTTCCTTTTTTAATTCAAAACTAATATAAAAACTTTGAAAAATCATATCTTTTATTGTAATAATCCAAATAAAACAAATAATATGTCTATTATTATCAGAAAAATATAAAGAATTTTAATATAATATCCATTTATCTGTTTGCATCATTTATAAATTATTTCATTTGTAAATTTTCTTTTTTAATTCAAAACTAATATTAAAACTTTGAAAAATCATATCTTTTATTGTAATAATCCAAATAAAACAAATAATATGTCTATTATTATCAGAAAAATATAAAGAATTTTAATATAATATCCATTTATCTGTTTGCATCATTTATAAATTATTTCATTTGTAAATTTTCTTTTTTAATTCAAAACTAATATAAAGCTTTGAAAAATCATATCTTTGATTGTAATAATCCAAATAAAACAAATAATATGTCTATTATTATCATAAAAATATAAAGAATTTTAATATAATATCCATTTATCTGTTTGCATCATTTATAAATTATTTCATTTGTAAATTTTATTTTTTAATTCAAAACTAATATAAAAACTTTGAAAAATCATATCTTTTATTTTAATAATCCAAATAAAACAAATAATATGTCTATTATTATCAGAAAAATATAAAGAATTTTAATATAATATCCATTTATCTGTTTGCATCATTTATAAATCATTTCATTTGTAAATTTTCTTTTTTAATTCAAAACTAATATAAAAACTTTGGAAAATCATATCTTTTATTGTAATAATCCAAATAAAACAAATAATATGTCTATTATTATCAGGAAAATATAAAGAATCTTAATATAATATCCATATATCTGTTTGCATAATTTATAAATTATTTCATTTGTAAATTTTCTTTTTTAATTCAAAACTAATATAAAAACTTTGGAAAATCATATCTTTTATTGTCATAATCCAAATAAAACAAATAATATGTATATTATTATCAGAAAAATATAATGAATCTTAATATAATATCCATTTATCTGTTTGCATAATTTATAAATTATTTCATTTGTAAATTTTCTTTTTTTAATTCAAATGAAATATAAAAACTTTGAAAAATCATATATTTTATTGTAATAATCCAAATAAAACAAATAATATGTCTATTATTATCAGAAAAATATAATGAATCTTAATATAATATCCATTTAGTCCCGGATGTAGTCACAAACCGGGACTAAAGATATTTTCCGCCATTTCCCACCTCTTCCCGCCAAGTTTTCCCGCCCTTTCCTTTCTACGAGAGCTTTTAGTCCCGGATGTAGTCACTAACCGGGACTAAAGATATTTCCCGCCATTTCCCAAAGCTTCACGCCAAGTTTTCCCGCCCTTTCCCTCTATATTTAGGGTGATCGTGCCATGGCTATCCACACATCCACACCTTCCTCTCTTAGAACAATGGACAACGCCTACTGGGCCATTCTGACCCTCGAGGAGACCGAGGCGCTGTGCGCCTCCAACTACCCTTGTCCTCCGGGCTACCGGCCGCCCGCCGGCTGGATGCTGAGTGCTGGAGGGGTTCCTGTCCCTCCTGTCCCTCAAGGTTCCGCATGCCAGGCGGCCATCACAAACCACTTCTACCATGAGCTCACGCCAGAGCAGCGGATGGATCCCAGTGGGATCCCGACAACTACGACACCTGAAATCCTTCTTCGCTAATAGGCGGTATAGGAAGCTCGCCAGGTACGAGGGTGATGGCTCGCCACCGGTGAACCCAACAAAGCCGGCCGTCGTCTGTGGTGGGAGAATCGTACTATCATCGGAGTGATGCGCTACATCGCCGGGGGAGACCATCCTCGCCTATGGTGCCCACGAGTCCACCCGCCACAGGCCCCACACCCTCCCGGCGGTAGCGGCATCGTCTTCCAGGAGACCCCTCTCCCGCCCGCCGTGAATCCGAGGCTAGAATGGCCCCTGGTATATTCCATGGATGGGCTGAGGATCCCCGGAGTGGCAGGTGACGATGACTATGATGATGACGATGACGATGAAGACCCTGAAGCTGTGTACTATAGGACTAGGCATGATTATGACTAAAGGGGGCGGCTTTAGTCTTGAGTGTTAGCTAGTCCCGGTTTGTCCCGGTTTTTATTATTAATAAATGTCCTGAGTGTTACCTAATAAATAGAGGGAAATGCCTATATAAAGAGAGGGTTCATCTTTAATCCCGGTTGGAGAAACCAACCGCAACTGAAGGGATTGCGGCAGACTGGGCCAGGCAACACTAATAATAGGGGTGAGTGTCGACATTATGTCGTGCGGCTTGTACCTTGTCCCGGATGGTGTCACCAACCGGGACTAAAGATGAACCTTTAGTCCCGGTTGGAGACACCAACCGGGACTAAAGATGAGTCAGCACTAATAATAGGGGTGAGTGTCGACATTATGTCGTGAGTGTCGACATTATGCCGAGCTGCTTGTACTATAAATAGGCATCCTTGTGAGTCCAGTCCTCCAGCCAATTTGAGGCATCTCCAAGATGGTTTTAGAGAGCAGGGACACCACTACGGCCAGTTTCAGGGAGATGCCGACGGAGCCCAGTCCTCCGGCATCTCCGAGAAACTGGTCATAGAGGCACTCCCTAATATGTCAAATTAGTTAGCTCCCAGGCGTATTGATCTAGTTAGAGAAGTTACAAGCTGCAAGATGGTTTTCGAGAGCAGGGACACCACTCCCTAAAATGTTACAATTATTACATATCATTTCTTCGCTTGTGTTCCTTTCTGATCCCGTCGTATCCATGGAGCATCTTCATTCATTAACATGATGGTTGGGTCATCCTTCACCGCGAAGGGCGGAATTTCATGGAACTTATCACAATCTTCTAACATGTCTGTCTTGTCCTCCAATCCCACGATGTTTCTTTTTCCTGAAAGAACTATGTGGCGCTTTGGCTCATCGTCTGATGTATTCTTTTTCTTATTTTTTCGTTTTCTAGGTTTGGTAGACATGTCCTTCACATAGAAAACCTGGGCCACATCATTGGCTAGGACGAATGGTTCGTCTAAGTATCCAAGATTGTTGAGATCCAACGATGTCATTCCGTATTTCTTGTCTACCTCAACCCCTCTTCCCGTCATCTTGACCCATTTGCACCGAAACAAGGGGACCTTAAAAGTAGGTCCATAGTCAAGTTCCCATATCTCCTCTATGTAACCATAATATGTGGTCTTTGACCCATTGTTGTCTATTGCATCAAAGCGGACACCACTGTTTTGGTTGGTGCTCTTTTTATCTTGGGCTATCGTGTAAAATGTATACCCATTTATCTCGTACCCTTGGAAAGTCGATATAGTCGAAGATGGTGACCTAGACAACAAGTATAGCTGATATCCAAGATTGTTGTTTTTGATGAGATGTTGCAACCAACAGCCGAAACTCTTCATGTGTTCATCTCTAATCCAAGAGTCATGCTTGCTAGGGTTGTTGGAGCGTAAGATTTTCTTGTGTTCCTCGATATATGGGGCTACCAAGATAGAATTCTGTAGAATGGTGTAATGTGCTTCGGTGTAAGAATGTCCGTCTCTACATATTATTGATTTCCTTCCTAGAGTACCCTTTCCACTCAGTCTCCCCTCATACCGCGATTGAGGAAGACCAATCGGCTTAAGGTTAGGAATGAAGTCAACACAAAATTCAATGACCTCTTCTGTTCCATAGCCCTTGGAGATGCTTCCTTCTGGCCTAGCACGGTTACGAACATATTTCTTTAAGATTCCCATGAACCTCTCAAAGGGAAACATATTGTGTAGAAATACAGGACCGAGAATGGAAATCTCTTCGACTAGGTGCACCAGCAGGTGCGTCATAATATTGAAGAAGGATGGTGGGAACACCAACTCAAAACTGACAAGACATTGGACCACATCATTCTGTAACCGTGGTAGATCTTCAGGATTGATTATCTTCTGAGAGATTGCATTGAGAAATGCACATAGCTTCACAATGGGTACTCGAACATTATCTGGTAGAAGCCCTCTCAATGCAATCGGAAGCATTTGCGTCATAATCACGTGGCAGTCATGAGACTTTAGGTTTTGGAACTTTTTTTGCCATATTTATTATCCCCTTTATATTCGACGAGAAGCCAGACGGGACCTTAATACTGCTTAGGCATTCAAAAAATATTTCCTTCTCTTGTTTGGTAAGAGCGTAGCTGGCATGACCTTGAAACCATTCTGGATGCAGGCCATTTGGGTCTTTCATACGTTGATGGTCCTTTCGTGCTTCCGGTGTATCTTTTGTCTGCCCATACACGCCCAAGAAGCCTAGCACGTTCACGCAAAGATTCTTCGTCACAGGCATCACATCGATTGCAGAGCGGACCTCTAAGAATTTCCAATATGGTAGCTCCCAAAATATAGATTTCTTCTTCCACATGGGTGCGTGTCCTTCAGCGTCTTTCGGAACATATTTTCCTCCAGGACCCTTTCCAAAGGTTACCAGTTGATCCAAATCTTTGACCATATCAAATATATCAGCACCAGTACGCTCCATAGGCTTCGTCTCGTGACATGCCAGACCGTTGAAATGCTTGCCTTTCTTTCTTAAGGGATGCTTGGCCAAAAGAAATCGACGATGCTCATTGTATACATCCTTCTTACAATGTTCCAAATATATACTTGCAGTCTCATCTAAATAGTGTGTGCATGCATTGTATCCCTTGTTTGACTGTCTTGAAAGGTTACTAAGAGCAGGACAATCATTGATTATTACGAAAAGAAATGCTCGGAGGTTAAATTCTTCCTGCTTGTGCTCATCCCACACGCGTATCTCGGGTTCGTGCCACAACTGTAAAAGTTCTTCCACTAATGGCCTTAGGTACACATCAATGTCGTTGCCGGGTTGCTTCGGACCTTGGATCAACACTGGCATCATAATGAACTTCTGCTTCATGCACAACCAAGGAGGAAGGTTATAGATGCATAGAGTCACGGGCCAGGTGCTGTGACTGGAGCTCTGCTCCCCAAAGGGATTCATGCCATCTGTACTTAGACCAAACCTTAAACTCCTTGCATCATCTGCAAAGTCCGGGTACTTTCTATCGATTTTTCTCCATTGCGACCCATCAGCGGGGTGTCTCAACATACCGTCTGACATACGTTCCTCTTTATGCCATCGCAACAACTTGGCGTGCTCTTTGTTTCTGAATAAGCTTTTCAACCGTGGTATTATAGGAGCATACCACATCACCTTCGCAGGAACCCTCTTCCGGGGGGGGCTCGCCCTCAACGTCACCAGGGTCATCTCGTCTAATCTTATACCGAAGTGAAGTGCATGCCGGGCATGCATCTAAATTCTCATACTCCTCACCGTGGTAGAGGATTTAGTCATTAGGGCATGCATGTATCTTCTGAACCTCTAAACCTAGAGGGCAGACAACCTTTTTTGCTTCGTATGTACTGGCGGGCAATACATTATCTTTTGGAAGCATATTCTTCATCATTTTCAACAACTTTTCAAATGAGGAGTCAGGTATAGCACACTCAGCCTTCCATCGCAGCAATTCCAGTGTGCTGCCCAGCTTTTTCAGACCATTTTCGCAATTTGGGTACAACAACTTTTTGTGATCCTCGGGTTCATCATGTGTCTCTTCTTCATCCTCCCCTTCAGCATCCCCCATGGAAGTATCTCCGTACTCAGGGAAACCATGATAGTTGTCATCCTCCTCCTCTTCTTCATTGTCTTCCATTATAACCCCTCTCTCTCCGTGCTTGGTCCAACAATTATAACTGGGCATGAATCCGGACTTCAACAGGTGGCTGTGAAGGGTTTTTGAGTCAGAGTAATCCTTCTGATTCCTACATCTATTACATGGACAGAATACAAAACCATTGTGCTTGTTTGCATCAGCAACACGGATGAATTCATGCACGCCATTAATGAACTCGCCAGAGCGTCGGTCAGTATCGTACATCCATTCCCGGACCATCTGCATTATAGTAAAAGTATATCAAAAACCATTACACAACATGATAAAATTATTACAAGTTATATTGAGAGCTTCTAGAGCATTAATTTTGAATTTTGAAAAATTTACATGCACCAATTTGTGAATTGGAGAAAACAATCAACATGATAAATGTGGAGTTTTTTATTATTGTTCCATCAGTGAAAACCTCATTCCATTCTAAGCTCTGAAACTCTAAAATTACACATTTCAATTTTCAGTAACTATTTGCCTAATCAAAATTTGTTACAAATATATATCAAAATCCTTCTAGCTACTTCTAGAGCATGCATGCATTTGATCCATATCTCTATACTTCTAGAGCATTATATAGAGCTAAAGTAGCAATAAGAGATGAAAGAATGAAGTTCTAACCTTTTAAAGCTTTGGATTTAGGTGTTGCAAACTAAATCTTGACAAATCTTGAGAAAAAAATGGCATGAACTCTCTTGCTTTCTTTGAGAAAATGACCACCATATGCTTTAGGGCAGCTGGCCAGGGAGTTGTATATATAGTGATGGACAATTAGTCCCGGGCCGTGATATGACCCGGGACTAATAGTCCCCGAAAAGAGTTGTTGCCCCGCTCCAGCTTATTAGTCCCGGGCCGTATTACGGACCGGGACAAATGCTCTGGTCCGGCCCGGGACTAATGCTTATGGCCATTTCTAGCCATTGGAGGCCTCACGGACCGGGACTAGTGCTAGCACTAGTCGCGGTTCGTGACGGGCCGGGACTGCTGGGCTTCCAGTGATTGAACCGAAGATGGTTTTTCCAGTAGTGCTTGTAGATCCGACACTGTCCATTGAAGCCAGTGATGCTCCGTGGCTCCACACACGACGACATCCTTGATAGCCCGATGGCGGTGCTATGATGCTGAGGTGGCGCGCTGGCAGGAGGTGAGGCAAAAATCACAGATTTGACCTAATTAACGAATGATCTCATGAATTGACCTACTTTTTCGAAGAACTCCCGATCTGACCTGTTTTCATGGCGCTTTACCAGATGGCGCCATGGTCAGTAGCACGACGCTCCCGGCAAAAGCGCCATGCATCCATGGCGCTCCCTTCGAAAACGCCATGGTCCCGTCCGACATGGCGGCTGTCGTGGCTCACGTTGGCCCGTTTTAATGTTTGGCGCTTTCCACGGGGGCGCCATGCTACTAGGCATGGCGCTTTTGCGAAAAGCGCTATGGTCCTTAACCCTATAAAATGGCTCGGGCGCCCTCCCCCACCCCTCCCAGCGCCATACCCCCAGCGCCATATCCCCTCCCCGAGCAGACAGAGACGTCGGCGGCGGCTCCCCCCCGCAATCCCCCTCAAATCAACATGCTACCCCCCCATATCTGAACCGATTCTCTGGTGGAATTTCTTCCTCTCCCCCCACTTGAGGTATTCTCCTTCGATTCTCCTTGTTGTATTGGTTGAAATCATCATATGGTCCTCTTCCTCTTAACCCTAGTTCTTTGGCAATGAGGCATGTATATGGTATAGTTCCGAATTTCTTTGTATTCGTAAGTGTGATAGAATGATATTTTGTTAAAGTTAGTTAGTAAATCAGTGAAATTTCTTAGTTAGGGTTAGTAGTTATATTGGAAATGTATATATGGGCATATGAATACAAAGATATGGAATGGTGTGTAGATGATATGAAATGCTTAGTTAGGGTTATTAGCTTAGTTGAATGGTGTGTTCATATTGTGATTTGTGTAGATGATATGGAATGAATGTATTAATATATGGATTATTGTTGGGCTATTGTTGGCATATATGGATTATAGGATAATATATTGTTGGGCTATTCTTGGCATATATTGTTAAGCTATTGTTGGCATATATGGCTTATATGGCAATTGTTGGCTATTGTTGATATGGAATGAATGGTGTATTCATGAATGTACTCATATATGTATTCATATATGCATATTGTGGTGGATGGTGTATTCACTTGTTTTTTTGCAACCACTTGTAGGATGGAAGGACAATATATTTTGAATGGGCATTATGATCAACGGCACCGTGGGCGGTACATCTCGGAGAATACGCATGTCTTCAAGTGGTTGCACCTAAGGTCCAAGGAGGTGCATAGCAAGAAGATGCCATATGATGAGTGCTACACTCCATATGTTGAGCGGACTGGACTTCTCACTTTCATCTAGCTTGTCTCGCGTTCGATGCCGCATATGAACCCTTGTTTGATCACAGCGCTTGTTGATAGATGGAGACCGAAGACACACAATTTTCACCTCCCTTGTGGTGAGATGACGGTCACTCTGCAGGACGTCTCCATGATTTTTGCACTTCCCATCAAAGGACAGCTCGTGTGTATAAGCTTAGATTCGGGTAAGTGGCGTGAGGTGATGATTGGATTAATTGGTAAGACGCCAACGCAAGAGAAGATGTCTGTCGGTGCTACTTACAAATGGATACAAGAAAATTTCAGCAAGTGCCCCGAGGACGCCGATGAGGAGGTGATCCAGATGTATGCCCGTGCATACTTATGGTATGCCATAAGTAGGACACTTTTCTCAGATGGCACGGGAAGGAACGCTTCATTCATGTGGCTCACTCTATTTGCGAAATGGGGCTATATGCACAGCTAGGGTTCGGCGGCACTTGCTTACTTGTATCGACAGGTAATAAACCATATATATTGCATGGTAGTAGTACATATGCTTGATCGATCGGATACTTATGTATGATTGTTGTATGTGCAATTGGACGAGGCGTGTTGTAGAACTGGAAAAGGAGCAAGTATTGGTGGACCTATGGTGCTACTGACCCTATGGTCCTGGTTGCGCATACTAGTTGGTCAACCCATTCTGATGAAGGAAAAACCGTGGGATGATCATGGTAATAGCCGTCTCCGCGCTCCTACATGGGCATACTTGTGGGATAATACCGAAGTATTCCACGGTGAATCCGAGGAATGCTACTTGCGTTACACTAACCAAATCGACTTGCTAACCCCGGAGAAGGTAATAATTTGATTGGTCTCAAGAACTCATCTTTTCCACCATATATACTTCGAGTCCACATGCTAATATTATGTTCCGCTCAGGTGGAATGGGAGCCATACGAAACTAGAGGGAATGTGGGTACGAGTGTTTGGTTTCAGGCGGACTTGAACTGCAAATGTATGCAAGAAGCACATCTCTGGAGGATTCGTGCCCCGTTGATTTGTGTCTACGCTGTTGAGTTCCACCTTCCACAACGGGTGATGAGGCAATTTGGCTTATTTCAGGAGACCCCGCCACCATACAAGGACACTAGCATAGTTCTTCACGGGTGAGTGATCCTTATACCCTAACTAGCTAATTTTCTTGGGTTTCACATGATAGTACTAAGTCAATGAATTTGGTTGTAGATTGGACAAGATCAAGCAGAAGAGGGAAAAAGATTAGGCTACATATCATCACAAGTATATTCAGAAGTTCTATGCAAGGATTGAGGAGATCGAAAATCCGAATGCAGTCTCTCATCCTGAGGCGCCGCATGATGCTGCAGCGTTCAATCGGTATCTTGTGTGGCTTGGGAATGTGTCTTGTTTGTACCTGCAGTCGCCTTTGTTTGCATCTCATGACATAGTGGAGGACCCTTTTCCTGCTTTTGACGATCTAAGCCAGCTAGAGTACAACAGACTTGTTCAAGGTGGGAGGGGCGCAAATTCAGCGGGGGTTATCCGCTTTGTGGTAAGTATTGTACCGACAGATTGTGATGTGCAAGTATAGCAACAAAATATTGACTACTTTGTCCTTTTGCTAGCACGAGGAGATCTCAAAACATGTGGATGACGCCACTGAAGCGCTAAAACATCCTCCGGGCAAGGAGTCCGAGTCATCCCTTCGAGAGTTCGTGGAGGTATGTGTTCATACCGTTCAAATTTCTATAGTACTTTCATCTGTGCTTCAATTTCTATTCGTCAATGGATCGTAGCGTACCAAGCATTGGGGCAGTGGATTAGGTGTTCTGCTTGGTTGTCGCACCGTCGAGGCCGCATCACCAGTTAGGTCTTCAGCCTTGAGGTCGACCAGGATGAAGAGGGTGAGTATGAGGATGAGGATGATGACGAGGTAATCAATTGTTAACTTTGTTATTTTTTGTTGCCATGGAAATTGCGGGAATGCGCTCACTATTGAATGTCGAATGTAGGAGGGACTCGAGAATGTGGACGAGGACGAGGAAGAGGGACAAGATGAGATAGACATGTCTCAATTACACGATGCCCCGCAATCTAGTCAACGGCCGCGGCGTTTCAACCTAAAGCCGAGGCAACCGAGGGGACCTTACACGCCAAGTGAATGGGAGAAGAAGAAAATGTTGGCCAAGGAAAGGAAACTTACACGCAATGCTCCTAGCAACAAGGATGAAGACTACGATCCACCTCCGAGGACTGGGAGGCACGAGGGACGTAGCAAGGCGAACGAGGATCGGGTGGCAAAAAGGGGGAAAGGGAGAAAGTGACCTCGTAGCTTGAACTAGTGCTTGTGGTGATTATGAACTTGTAGTTTAAACTTGTTGTTTGGTGTCGTCATTTTGAACTTGTTTCAACTTGTTGGTGTGTTGATGTTTTGAAAACTGGATGTTCTGATGTGTTGATGTTTGATGTGTTTGATTTGTTAAAAACTTGATATGTTGATGTGTTTAAAAACTTGATCTGTTTATGCTCGTATCCACCATCATCTGTGAGACAATACAATCTATCATATAATTTTTGAAAATGCCGAGCGGTGAAGGCAAGACAACAATCTTGTAGATCGTTGGCACGTTCCTTGTTGCCACATGCTCTATAGAAGTTCGACACGAAATGCCTCATGCACCATCGATGGTGGATACAAGCACACCCAGGAATGTCCTTCTCGACTGCGTTGAGTATTCCTTGATGGCGATCTGAGATGATGCAAACCTCTCTATCAGGTTCTATATCCTTGGTCCTCAATATATGGGAAAACCACTCCCAGTTGTCGTTGTTCTCCACCGAAACCAAGGCAAAAGCCAAAGGTAAAACCCGGTTGTTTGCGTCATGGCATATGGTAGTTAATAGTGTGCCCTTGAACTTGCCGGTCAAAAATGTGCCATCCAAGGACATAACATGCCGACAATGCTTGAATCCCCTGATGCATGGTCCAAATGTCCAAAATCCACGGCCAAATACTCGGACAGTGGCACCATTGTACAACCTAGTCACTGACCCAAGAGAATCCACCACATAATACATTCCTGGGTTCCTTGCGGCCATTGCTCCCAACAACCTAGGGAGACGGTTGTATGCTTCTTCCCAATAACCATACAACATCTTAAATGCGGCTTGTTTGTCCTTCCACGCCTTACCATACTTCACTTTATAACTGAATACTTCTTTAACCAAATCTATGACACCCTTAATAGTATATGTTGGGAGAGACCTTATATTATTTGCAACTCTATACGCGATAAAATCGGAGGTCAGTTGTCGATGGTCATCCTTGATAAACTTGTCATCACACATATGAATGGACTGACAACTTACAATGATCCATTATTGCCCGCCCCTCAATGGTCGTACGCGAACAACCCATGGTCATCCTTGCTTCTCACACTTGACTGTGTAACGCACCTTAGTGTCCGAGTGAGCCACCTTATACGGTCGGTGGTACTTCACCGCGTAGTCCTTGATCCACATCTGAAATTCCAACAAGCTATCAAACTTCACCCCGGGATTTATCCCGTACTTTTTCGGCTTCAAGTCCTTTTTTAGAAGGTGCTCGTGTCTCCAGCACTCGACTAATTCCACCGTCAACTTGGTCCTCATTCGCAAGGCTAACATCACGGAACAATGAAGGTCGATGATCCCGACCTACTACTTTATTATGAGCTTCGGCAAATTTAACTGTTAGACCATCCTCATCCACATCTTCATCCGGTCCTTCATCCTCGGAGTCCGATGCATGACACCTCAAATAAGGGTGATCATGGTCCATGTCCTCCTCATCGCAATTGGCCTCCACATCTCCTCCTTCATTGTCACGAAGCCCATACTCAACCTCATCACCCTCAAAGTCATCATCCTCCATTTGATGTGCTTCATAGTTGTCATTGTGAACAGGGCTCATGGAAGGTTGCCTCGTTGTTGTGTCATCATAGGTTGGCTCTACGCGAACCGGGCTCAATGGAGGTTGGCTCATTGTTGTGTCATACACATGTGGCTCACCTCGAGCCGGGCTCATGGAAGCATGTCGGTTCAAGTCAATGTGCAACCGAGCTGCAACCTTTCTTGTGGGAAATATATCGAGTGACTTATCTTCAAATTCTGCCACCATCTCCTTATATGCACTCCAATTCAACTCGGAGTTGATAGGCATTATCTTCAATCTATTGTGATGGCCAAACCCGGCGTTATACCTTCCAACCAACTCATACACATCACTAGGGTCCATCCATTTCAAATCATTCCTCACTCTTTCCACAACCTCGGCATATGTAGGACTTGTGCAAACACCATGACTACCTCCTCCGGGTCACACTCGGTATTGCCTTTCAAGAATGCGGCCTTGTCCACATGATGAACATTAACGATTCTTGCCATCTAAAAAACAATGACAACAACCATTACGCATCAAAGACAACTATATTACCACCACCAACCATAGCTACCAACTAAAACAAGCCATGTCACTTTGCTAATTCTAACATACAAATCCTAGCCATAAGCTACAAATCTAATAACTAGAAGCAACACCATCAAGCCTAGATTTCACTCCAAAGCCAAGATATAGACAGGGTCAGGGTTCTAGATTCTTTGCCAAACTAGAACCAAATTGCACAAATCTATTTGGACAAAACCAAGGGGTTCGGGGGAGATTACCTCTTGAAGCAAGGGGAAGTCCAAATCCACGGAGAAAAGCAACCGATTTGAAGGGATTAGAGTAGGGGAAGAGCTTGGGGCGAGAGAGAGAGAGAGAGAGAGAGAGAGAGAGAGAGAGAGAGGAGCGCTCGGGACGAAGAGGTATGGCGCTGGGAGGGCGCCCGAGCCGTTTTCTAGAGTTAAGGACCATGACACTTTTCGCAAAAGCGCCGTTCCTAGTAGCATGGCGCCCCCGCGGAAAGCGCCAAACATTAAAACGGGCCCGCATGAGCCACGACGGCCGCCACGTCGGACGAGACCATGGCGTAATCGGAGGGAGCGCCATGGATGCATGGCGCTTTTGCCGGGAGCGCCGTGCTACTTACCATGGCGCCCTCTGGTAAAGCGCCATGAAAACATGTCAGATCGGGATTTCTTCGAAAAAGTAGGTCAATTCGTGAGATCATTCGTTAATTAGGTCAAATCTGTGATTTTTGCCAGGAGGTGATGCTGCATGGCACAGTGGCCAATGTGGAGCTGCGTGGTCCCCAAAGGCGGAGGGGCGGTGGATGCATCGATTTGTGGCATGATGGCGTGGATGGTGGAAGCAACTATGGAGGAGGGGAAATGTCACGACGTGGGGGTTGGAGGCTTCACGCGGTGATGTATGTTAGTATGCGGCATCACATTGGTTCCCCAAATATACATCACCAAAGGACAAAATTTGAGGGCATGATTTTAAATAGGGCACAAAATTTAAAGTGCACCAAGAATAAACTATGCATCTTAAGTCAAATGGAAATTCTAGGGTTTCCAAAATCTGGACAAATGCGACCAAAAAATATAAGATTTCAATTGGACAAAAGCAAGAGAGATGAGAGAGTACCTCTTTGCACTTAGGGAGGTCCAGATCCACCAATAAGTCCCACCAAAATGGATGGATTTGAGAGAGAGAGAGAGAGAGAGAGAGAGAGAGAGAGGGGCGAATGGGGAAGGAAGAAAGGTGGCTAGGTCGGGCTGGGTCGCCCGCGCGCGACCTTATCGTCCCAGGTGTAGCGCCAAGCCATACGGGGTAGTGCGCTACCAAAACCGCCCTGAGGCCATGTCGCTATGCTGGGAAGAAGGTTAGCGCCCTCTTACATGGCGCTACCAAATTTACCAAATTGAGGGTAGCGCCCCTGATACAAGCGTTACCCTAAGGGGCTGGTTCCATGAATTTATTTCGTGGTAGCATGGTCCAATAAATATGCGGTAGCACCGAATAGCAATATGCAAAATAAAAAGAAATAGAAAAGTACTCCCTCCGTTTCAAAATAGATATTAAAAATTTATCTAAATTTAGATATATCTAGACACTATTGTATATAGATAAATCCAAATTTAAATAAACTTATGACATCTATTTTGGGACTGAGGGGTAGAAAAAACCATCTAAGGTATTGATTTTGGGTATCTGTTAAAAAAAACATTTCCCAGTTTACACATCGATTATTCGGGATATACATGGTCTAACCCTGACCTTCTAATATCAACCTGATACTTCTCAGAAGATGTATCCTTCGAAAAGACATAGTACTCCCTCCGTTCTAAGACTTTCTAGCTTTTTTGAACATGCATGTATCTAAACATGTTTTATTGTTTAGATTCATCCATTTTCGTCCGAATCTAGTTTACTTTAAAATATCTATAAGGTCTTACGTTAGCGAACGGAGGGAGTATCATATTTAAAAAGAAGTCTACACAGTTTGTGAATAACTTAATGTTGCATACATAAGTGCAAAATTCCGTATCAAATTCACCCTCGATGTAAAAAAATAAGGCTTGCTTGTAGTAATATGTATCATGCTGAATTGACTTCTCAATAATATGGAAGTGGCGAAACTGCAATCTAATCTGCAAAACTGTAACAATGGAAGCAGGGATTCAACGCTAGAACTTTGTCGCCACGCATTGCGGTGAACCCCAGTGCTCGCCCTGTAGTCCAGAAAACTGGACCTTCTTTTTGCACAATGTGCAATAGCTGGCTTGGCAAGACCAGCAGAAAATATATTTCTCATCATCCTGAATGCATGTGGCATTTTGTTAGATGGAACAGAGGCAAACTAGTGATCTGTGGTATGGATTAAAATGCTGCAGCATTCATGACATGCTGCAGATTGAAAAGATAAGAGTTCATTACCTTGTAAATTTTTTGACGGCATTTTGGACATTTTACGGTGCTGCCTACAGGTTGTGCTTCAGCTTGTCGGCGTAACTGTTCCATTAGCTTCTGCCAATCCGTTGTGTCATTTTCTTTCTCAAAGAGGCCACAGTTGCTACTGTAGATTTTCAAAACATACATGCATAAAGAAAAGTAAGCGTAGATTATGGACCCTTGTTTTTTATTTAAAACACCCCTGATAGCTCAGAGTGGCATACCTAAAATGGGTATAGCCAGCGATGAGAGCCTCGCCACAGAGGAAGCAGAAATGCTGACCACAGCTGATACACACCACGTGATTGCATCCTTTAGTTTTGCTGATGGCCATTCTGCATTTTGGACATGATTTAACATCGCTGTAAAGCACTTTTACACTGAGCATTTCCACCATCCCTCTCGTGGCCAACCTGCCTGATGCCTGCAGACATAAAATTGAAGACACCAGATGGGAGAACATTCGTTAAAATGAATCTATTATCAAGCGGAAAATACGGCATGTGTTGACACAACAAGGAGGTGCAAAAAGTGTCTTAAACTCTCCAAAGATCCATGATAGACTGCTTATCAACAAAAAGCAAGATATTTTGTAGAGATACTCCGACCCTGACTACTAAAATGAGTATAAATCGCACAGTATAACTATAAATGCAAGTCTGAAACATAAATAGTCTAGAGTCTCAGAGTTTCAAATAACAAGGAGATTTTAGATGCATTTCTACCTGCTGTTGCTGGAGTTTATCTTCCAGAGTTAGACACGGCTTCCCTGGATGGCGCGGGTCCTTGCACACCGAGCAGAATACAAAGCAACATTTTGGGCATTGTGCATTGTTATCCTCATCTTCCAAGCAACCGATTCCACACCTTGGACAATGGACTACGTCAGACATCGAGTCCAATGCTTTCTCAAGAGTAAGCTTATCCCAACGTTCAAATTCTTCCTCACCAAGAAGCCTCTTTAACAAATACGGTGGAATAGAAGCACTGCACTTAGTATCAGGGCATACCAACTGAAACAAAGTACCTTCCTTCACATGCATCCTGCATAAGGTCTCCATGCATTTGAAACAAAACATGTGCTTGCACGGAAGCTTGATGAAGTTTGAACCTAATTGTTTCAAAATTAAAGTTAGTCTACGGAAGGATGAACTTGTATGAGACTTATTCAATTTCCTAAGTAGCATAATAAGAAGCACAGCCGGTGAGTATAATATCTACAATGAGCTACGGAAATTTAGATACAGATTGGTATGCTACCACTTTGGGACAGCTCAACTAGAGTACACTGTGGAATGAATGCCGCAGAATCGGTGGGTATTACTTCCAAGAAAGATCCAAGAAAAGTAAATAACCACAGTGCATCCTCTATCTATATGACTTTGGCACGACTGCACAAAAGGAATGAATACGAAGAAAATGAAAGAGGCTTACCTTTACTCTGATTAAGGCAAATCATGCACATATGGAGATCCTCAAGAAAAACTTGATAGCACTTCTTACTACTGTAACTGAGCATAGAAGGGATTACAGACTCCAATGAGAGACTTCTTGAGATCGCCCGGTTATCTCCTTTGGGTGTAGGAATATCTGGACCTAATATTATTTTCTTATCGAATCCGAGGTGTGGCAAAGAAGAACTGCATATCCACTCAACCCATCGGTATACCACTTCTTCCCTTGGCAGCTCTGCCCAAATGGTGTCAAGCATCTCGCAGAGCTGAGAAACATTAGGACCATCCATCCATTTAGCAGTGACTGTAAAATATGGGGGCTGTTTGCTAGGATAGGACTGCGGAAGCAAGCATGTCAATATCAGAGGGGGTAGGTGCTCAAAGTTGCATGAGTAGGAGAAGTTATCTGGTTCATCTTCATTATGTTGTTCTGTACAATCATCAGGACATCCTCCATCTTCTCCATTTCTATTGACTGAAGAAAGCCTAGCGCACACTTCAGCGCCATCGTGCGATTCGTAACGTATGTAAATCTGGAATGAAAGAATTAAAAAACCATCAAAACAGAGTTTTTATCATCCAAAACACTGATGGACAATATAAGAAACCTGAAAATAGCGGAGGGCTCCTTTGTTTTCTAGTTCAACAAGATCATCCCCATATATTGCTTCCAGTGCCATTAGCTGCAGTGAAGATCAAATGAGGAAGTAAATGAGCCATGCTGAAATCGTAAAGCATCAATGGTACAATTAGTCTACGCAATTCGCAAACCCTGAAGCAACACGGTAGAAACGCCAACACAACCCCCACAGAGTCAATTATATATCCCAGCAAAGCTTCCTTTCCTTTTTAATACCTGCGGCTTATTATGAAAATCCTCTACACATCGTTTCTTAGGATTTATAAATACAAGAATATTCCAAATTTACCCAAGACAAAGTACAGTACTAGTTATATGGTGGAGAGAAAACTAATCGCCACGCTATACAGTTTTCAGCAGAACCCCCTAATAATCAGACGCAGCGTCACGACCGTACAAATTGAGAAAATGCATCGACACTTTTTGCTACAGCTAAGATCAAGATCATAGATAAGATAAATGAAATTTTCCAATTTGCTTTTCAGTAGACGGACCTCGTCGTCCTGTCGCTGCTGGTTGTCTCGTATCTCATCTGCTTCTGTCTCGTTCTCGGCGCAAAGTTGGATCCCGGCGGCATCCCCGGCGACGGCGGCCTCCTTCAGCCTCGACTCCGCCTCAGTCGCTGCGACCCACGGGGAGTCCAGGTCGAGCACGTCCTCCTCGGAGTCGTCATCACACGGCACCGGCCTTGCCTCTGCCCCTGCGGTGCGCGATGAGGACGATGGAGACGAGGAGGATGCCTCCGATGACGATTCTGGGGAGGGATGGGGGTGGGGTTCGACCGTTCGCGGGGTCGTGGCGCCGACGGAAGCTACTGCCATGGCAGGATCCCGGAGCTGTAGTTGAGTTGGGATCAGTCCTGATTAGGGAGCGGTGTCGTGCTGCTCGCCTTTTTCGCCCGATCACTTTTTTTAACAACAGGAAAAAACTTAAAATAACAGCAATGCAGTTTATTGAAAAACCGAGCTAAAAAGTCACACAAACAAGCCCCCGGCCGCAGTTCTAACATGCCAGTTAGACCGATCGTCACCTACCATACTGATCGGGCCGACGAACATGCTACATTCGCACCACCGGCATGCCAACCACGCTGTCAAGTCATGACCACACCTATAGAGTCGTCGTTGCAAAAGCCATCCAGGATATCGACACATGTCGAACATCTAGAGTCCCCGCCCCCACATCCATGTAGGAGGAGAGAATGCAATGTCCAGTCAAGATGAGTTATTTGAGCAACTCTAGGCGACAGAAGATACCTTGGCCGATCTTGTTAGGCACTTCAATGGTGAGTGGACTTCTTTCACTACCTTTTCTCTTTGAAGATTGGTTGGATGCTCATGGGGTGATATCATCTTGTAGGTCGAGTGATGTAGCCCGATTTATGGTTATCACTACATCAAATACCGTGTCAAGCTCGCCAACATATGCCAAGTTGCATTGGACATCAAAGGTGAATTTCTTCCTCTATGTGTGTCGACTCCCTACCCAATTGAATGGTACGCTACTTGATAGCCGGCCCCGTGGATATGCTTGGTTGATGACGAAGAGTACGACATCATGAGAGGAAGAAGCAAGCACACGTGCACTAAAGGCCGGTGTCATAGAAGCTTGGAAGAGGAGAAGGAAGAAATGTAACATCCCAGCATTTAGGAACTAACGAAGGGTAGATTTAGGAATTTGAAATGTTGCATGCATTCATCTGTGAAAATGTGGGTAAATTTTTCGCCAAATAAAAAACCTAAAGTGATCAAGGTTTCTTTCATACTTTGAGATTAGGTATAGTCTTGAAGGATGATTGTTATAGACTTTGATATGATCTTTGTGGATTTATTTGTTTTGGGAAATGAATTTGAGTTTAAAACTTGAGTATTTGAATTAGAATTCAAAAGAATTTTTGAATAATGTTTGAGTATTTGATTTAATTCAAAGTTAACCAATAATAATTCAAACTTTATATATAAAGAGAGCAATTAAGAAAATGAATACCCATTTCATAATTTTATTCAATAAATAAGTTACAAAAATGTAACTTATTAGAATCATCCACAATCTTCATCATAGAAAATAAATAAAGAATAATAATAATTCTTTATTGATAATAGTACAACCTTTATTATAAAATAATAAAATAAAGATTACAAAAGGATAGAACAAAAATTACAAATGAATAAAGAATATTACATCTGACTATTCTATAAATAAAGAAGAAAACTTAAACTAGAATCTTGAATTTCCAAGTCTGGTACCTGCAAAACAAACACAAACAAAAAATAAAGAAAGTTAAGGTTAAATTATATTACTCTCAGACTTGTCAGTGAAGTGCACTGATCAAGGTTTGTTATTGAGTAATCTTATAAAAAAGGGGCAAGTTTCACCAATATGAAAGGATGAATCTTTCATAAATTCAAGACATAAGGCAGATAATAATAAAGAGGGGCAAGTTTCACCAGCCAGGTAGAAGTAACAAGATAAAGTAACTTTCAAAAATTCTGAACATATCCACATCTGTGCAGCAAGCACACAAGCAGCACACACACACCAAACTGCATGGTGTGTGCTATCAACACCACAGCAGCAGCACAACCAAACAAAACTCCCAACACAGCCGTGGGAAAACCAATTCCCACACCATTCCATTGCACTTACACACCAAGCACAGCAGCCAGCAGCCAAACTAGCCAAAGCCAAGCTAGATCAAACCAACCAAAACCCAGGAGCACATCACCAAGATGGTGACATAAGGAGGAGGAAGATCAGGAGGATAGCAAGACCAAGATCAAGCCATCAGGATCAGGAGATGATGGGCTAGATCAAGGACAAGCCAGGAGCTGGAAATACCCGGGGGGGGGGGCACTAGGTCAAGCTACCACAAGATCAACCACAACATCAAGTGACAGTGGTGAGTAAATAGACCATCACATGATCTATTTGTCTAAGATTATACAAGCATACATGATTTGTCTCTCACTCAAACTCTCAGAAAGCACCCAAGTGGGGTGAATCCATCACTGAGATTTTAAACTCTAAAAGGAAACAGAAAAGCATAAGGATCCAACTAAATCTCAGAACAACATCATTGATTTAGCTATCAAGCTATATTTTCACTCAAGAATGAATATAGCTAAGATTTAACTTCTAGGCACATCTATAAGACAAGAGTAGCACCTTAGAATCTAATCTTATGGATCTATCTAAGTTATCAAGATTACAAGCATCTTTTCCCAACTTTGATGCAAGCAATAATAGCTGGTATCACTATTAGAATCAATTCATGTGAACCAATTAGATAGAGGTCTAAATCCCTAAACCTCAGACCAACATCATTGGTCTTAGGGATTTAAGAAAGGAAATTTTCTACTTATCTTTAAAGCCAAACTCATTTTAAGTTGGGACCAACCCAAACAATGAAACAAAATCTAACCTGTGTGCCATACAAGGATGGTTTCACAAGAACAATTCTATATTAATCAAATTAAGCATTCAAATCTTCACAGATACAACCAAACCACTGTAAATCATTTTCCTGTTTTTAAATACAGGAATCATAAACAAAATATTCACCTATGTATATCTTCACTGTTTGAAACCATTTGATCTCAAACTACATCTGAATTCTTAAGCCAACAGGTGTTAATACAGTGATTTCATCACACAACACTCATTGTCCTTAACCAAGTAATGACAATAGTGAAGCAGTAAACCACAAGATTCCCAAGTATAGCTTCTATAACAACCTTATCATTTGACCACATCAAAATTAATTCATAAAATCATCTGATAAGCCACTAGCACCACCACAGTTCATCTTAAGCAGCAAACCACAACTAACAATCATTTAGTATGCTTAGGGACAATCAACACATGATACAATTCATCAGTATCTAATCCACAGCAGGGTATGAACCCTAAGTAGAACCAAAAACCCTAATTAGAACAGGACAGTAACCAGGAAGGTCACCACCAACATCTAGCATAGATTGGCTTAGTACAGATAGAGCACAAGGGGAGAGGGATGACTCACCAAAGGTCCTCGCTGGAGAGTAGAAGAGGAAGCAGAGGTGGCCGGCGACCATGGCAGCACGGGGAGCACCCCCAGGGGGGCGCTGCGACCCATACAACGCCACGACGGCGACCATAGTCTCGCCTAGGGGCGAGGTGAATCACCACAACACACAACAGCAACGGCGGCGCCAGGATCAACGCCAATCCCAAACCCTAGGGTTCGGGACGACATCGATCTGTCGCAGGAGAGCTCCATGTCCAAATCCAGTTGGACACGAGGGAAGAGCGGAGTCGACAACCCCTTCCTGCACCTCGGCAGCGGCCATGGCGGTTCACGACGGCGGGAATCGCCGGTGGCGACATCGCTGACCACGCGGTTAGGGAAGGAGAAGGAGAGGGGAGAGCTCGAGAGAGGAGACAGCGAATGAGTGGGCTGGGTGGGCCGAAAACCCTTCGGGGTGATTATTTTGACCCTGCCCTATTGGGCCACAGGCCCAAATGGCCAGCCCAAGTCCTTTAGAATATGTTTTAATAAATAGGAAAAGACCAAAATGCCCCTGAACTTAATAAAATTCTAGAAAATAAAATAAAAGTCCAAAAATTGTAAATAAAATATTTTTGGATTCAAAAAAATCCAAACTATACAAATAAATTGAGATATAAAATTTTAGACATATAAATTTTATTAAGAATTTTGTAATTTATATATTCCTTATGGAATTTTACAAAATTATTGAAAGATGATAAAAATAAATAAAAATCACTTTCATTATATATTAATATTGTAGTATTTTTGAAAAAATACTAAATAAATATTTAATAACAATTTTTGACATTTAAGTGATAATTCTTAAAAGAATTATTAAATCAATAAAAGACAAATAAAAGGGAAAAAAATATTATAAATATTAAAAAATAATATTTATAAATCCTTTTTTATTAAAAAGAATTTTTATAATAATGGGGAGAATGCATATCAAATTAAATGATGCATTACACTACTTTGCATAATCATTTTGCTTCTTTAAATATTGTCCTTACTGAGCAATAATGATGTTTTGTAGACATAGAAGCTCAAGGTCCAGTGCAAGCATCAGACTTCACTACCTTGCCATCACAAGGCAAGTTCATCACTTGCTCATATCCTTTGAAGAGTCTTTATCAAAGTATTTATAAATGGTGTGTTATCATATATACTCTAAAAGAAAGAAAATATTAATTTCACAAATAAAGAAATCATAGATATCATCCTAAGTGATGATATAATGGAGCAATAGAACTTAGGGTTCTATTTGCAACAATGATGATCAATTAGGGACTTAATAACCCCTGACATCAGTGATTCTAGCGCCGTATATTATGCGTTAGCCATGAGATTTGGAATAGGACGGAGAAGTCAGCTGTATCTTCTTCCTCTCGCATGAAGCCGGATGTGCAGGTCGTGGCTGTTATCCTCGTAGCGTGCATATTAATTGGTAATTCGTAGAGGATATGCAGCATATGGGTGGGAACCCTCATCATCCCACGATAGTTCTGGCATCTAACAGTTTCTACAAACCATTGCCATAATTCATTATGTGGGCATGGTGTACACCAAGGAGGCATGCGAGGTCGCGAAGGGGGCAGTGATTGGCTTGGACCAACTACTAGGCCCCACAACATGGAATTGTGGACAGGAAAGTATGCCCGGTTGTGCAACAAAGAGTTGATCTCTCATGGGTAAAGTAACGCACCTCTGCAGAGTGTAAGAATTGTAACTTGTTACTCCCTGTTCCGGGAAGGAGCTACGAACGCGGCAGAAAAGGAACTCCATGAAAGTTCTGGTCAACCTGTGAAGGCTGATGGTCATAGATTTTTATAATAAAATCATTCTTTGAAGAAAGATTTACAAAAACTGCATAGTACCAAGGACTTATAGTCCGAGGTGGTAGTTAGAGCATCAAACTTCCCACCTTGCATATAATGAACTTGTTGGGTAACGTTGTTACTCATCCTTTCCTTTGATCCCTTGCTTAGACTCCGAGGATCCCGAAGACATGCCAATGTATGCAGTTGAATGTCAAGAAGATGTGTTCTACGAGGAGCCTGGCCTGTCAGGAGGTGTTGAAGGAGTGGATTACGAAATCTGCTATGGTGTTGATGATAACGAGTCCAACTAAGTATCCTAGTTAATAGTAACCAACGGAGCCGAGCAGCATGAACTCTATAGAATAAGCTGCTGAGATCAAATCCTAGTCGGAGTTGCTACTTTTAAATTGTGCTGAAACACTTTATATTTTGGTTTGTAAGTTGAAACCTTTTGAAGTCGTGAACTTCTGGTATTGTAATAATAATAATAATGTGTGAATGCTTGTACTATGGACCTGTAGGGGTTCGTAGCATGGAAAACAAAAAAATTCTACCGCATGCAAACAAACAAGCCAAGATCTATCTACTAGATTGTAGAAACGAGCCGATAGAGGAACTCACCCTCGAAGATTCCAAAGCGATTAACGAGAGCAGATTCTCTTGGGTGATGTAGTCGTACTCTTGCCGATCTCAAGATCGCGTAGACGATCCTTCCGGCACTGCGTTCCGTCGGCGCTTCCGCAGTCGGTCACACGTTCGGTACTCGATGAAGACCTTCCTCTCCCTTGTTCCAGCAGGCAGCAGAGGTTGTAGCACTCTCCTCGCGATTCCGACAGCACGACGGCGTGGTACCGGAAGTAGAGGGGAGATCTCGCAGGGCTTTGCCTTAGGCCGGAGCGAGTATGGTGGACTATGAGAGATGCCTTGGTGATCTAGGGTTTAGAGGAACCAAGGGGGGATCTTGGCCGGCGGCTAGGGCTTGGGGAAGCCCCAACTCAGCGAGTTGGAGGAACCCTAGGAGGCGGCGGCGACTTGGAGGAGGCCGGCGGCTAGGCCTAGGGTTTTGGGTGAGTTGGGTGTAGGGAGTCGGGGCAGCCCTGCCCCTCCTTATATAGGTGGGAGGGCGCGGATTGGGAGGAGGGAGTCCTCCCCCAAGTCGGCCTCCTTGGCCGGTGGGTGGAGGGAGAGTAACTCCTCCCCAAGTAGGTTTCCTACTCTCCCTCCACCAAGCAAACTTGTCGTTTGACTTTTTCAAATTGGCGTTTGACTTTCAAACTAGGATTTAATTTCTCCCTTTATTTTGCCCATCCAAGTGACCTAGTACATGATGCAACCATTCCATATTGTTATGACACATTCATGTACCTTCCCCTTCGGAGCGCAGGACCTTCCGGACCCTTCTAGAACATTCCCGATGAAAACACCGGAATCATTCCCCAACTCCGAAACAGGACTTTCCTTATATGAATCTTATTCTCCGGACCATTCCGGATCTCCTCGTGATATCCCGGATCCCATCCGAGACTTCGAATAACATTCGGTCTCTTTCTCATCATTCCATAACTACTCAACAACATCGAATCCTTAAGTGTGTCTCCCTACGGTTCGTGAATTATGCGGACATGATCGAGACACTTCTCCGATCAATAACCAATAGAGGAATCTGGAAATTCATATGGCTCCCACATATTTCTATGATTACGTTGCGATCGAATGAACCACTTACATATGATACCAATTTCCCTTTGTCTCACGATAGTTTACTTATCCGAGGTTTTGATCGTCGGTATCTCTGCATACCTAGTTCAGCCTCGTTACCGATAAGTACTCTTTTCTCGTTCCCGTGATATGTGATCCCTTGTGAGCCAGTCACATGCTTGCAAGCTAATTGGATGACATTCCACCGAGAGGGCCCAGAGTATATCTATCCGTCATATGGATGGACAAATCCCAGTCTTGATCCATGTGTCTCAACCCATATTTTCCGAACACTCAATGCCACCCTTATAGCCACCAGTTACGGTGCGGTGTTTGATGTCATCAAAGCATCCTTCCGGTGATGGTGATAAGCATGATCTCATGGTCGAAGGAATTAGGTTACTATGTATCAGAAAGCTTATAGCAATTGAACTATTAAAATGACTTGATCTTTATGCTACGCTTATCTATATGAGTATGTCCATCATACCATTCTCCTAATGATATGATCTTGTTGTTAATAACATCTCAATGTTCATGATAGGGAAACCACAATCATCTATTAACTAACAAGCTAGTATTATGAAGAGGCTTTACTAGGGACTCTAATTTAGTTTACAAATCACACAAGTATTAATGTTTCCTGGTTAATACTATTATAGCATGAATGTAAACATTTATCATAAAAACAAAGATATAATAAAAACTACATTTATTATTGCCTCTAGGGCATATCTCCAACAGTCTCCCACTTGCACTAGAGTCAACTAATCTAGATTACATGGTAATATACCGAACACCCATGGCAGTTTGGTGTTGGTCATGTTTTGCCCTCGGGAGAGGTTTAGTCAACGGATCCGCCACATTCAGATCTGTGTCTACTTTGCAAATATTTATGTCACCATCTTGGACATGTTCTCGAATAGCGTGAAAACGTAGCTTGATGTGCTTCAGCTTCTTGTGTGACCTTGGTTATTGCGCATTGGCTATGGCGCCCATGTTATCACAATAGATATACATTGGGTCCAGCGCACTTGGAACCACACCGAGCTCTGTAATGAACTCCTTCATCCATATCGCTTCTTTTGAAGCCTCCGAAGGAGCTATGTATTCCGATTCAGTTGAAGATCTCGCCACAACGCTTTGCTTTGCACTCCTCCAGCTAACTGCCGCACCATTCAAAGTAAATACTATCCAGATTGAGATTTAGAATCATCCGGATCGGTGTTCCAACTAGCATCGGTGTAACCATTAACAACGAGCTGTTCATCACCTCCATAAGAAAGAACCATATCCTTAGTTCTTCTCAAGTACTTAAGGATGTTTTTGACCGCTGTCCAATGATCCACTCCTGGATCACTTTGATATCTGCTAGTCAAACTAACAGCATATGCAATGTCGGGTCTAGTACATAGCATGGCATATATTAGAGATCCTATGGCTGATGCATAGGGAGTCTTACTCATCCTTTCTCTATCTTCTGCCATTGCAGGACTTTGAGTTTTACTCAAGGTCGTATTGGGCAACATGGGCAAGAACCCTTTCTTGCTATCTTCCATTACAAACCTCTTTAGAACTTTGTCCAAATATGTACTTTGTGACAATGAAATTAGGCGTCTCGATCTATCTCTATAAATCTTTATGCCTAATATGTAAGCTGCTTCGCCAAGATCTTTCATTGAAAAACTATTATGCAAATATTCCTTGACACTATTAAGAAGGTCTACATCATTCCCAATCAATAATATGTCATCTACATATAGTATTAAGAATGCTACAGAGCTCCCACTCACTTTCTTGTAAATACAAGCTTCTCCATAAGTTTGTATAAAACCAAAGCTTTTGATTACCTTATCCAAACGTTGATTCCAACTTCGGGATGCTTGCTTCAATCCATATATGGACCGTTGAAGTTTGCACACCTTGTTAGCATCTTTAGGATCGACAAAACCTTTGGGTTGCATCATATACAACTCTTCATCAATGTCTCCATTGAGGAACGCTGTTTTCACATCCATTTGCCATATCTCATAATCATAATATGCAGCAATTGCTAACATAATCCTCACAGACTTTAGCTTCGCTACTGGTGAGAAAGTCTCATCGTAGTCAACTCCTTGAATTTGTCGAAACCCTTTTTCGACAAGTTGAGCTTTATATACAGTAACATTACCATCAGCATATGTTTTCTTCTTGAAAATCCATTTGTTCTCGACAGCCTTCCGGCCGTCCGGTAAGTCCACCAAAGTCCATACTTGGTTTTCGTACATGGATCCAATTTCGGATTTCATGGCGTCTTGCCATTTATTGGAATCTGGCTCATCATCGCTTCCTCATATGTCGCAGGGTCATCGGTGTTGTCCACCAACATGACACTCATAACGGGATCATACCAATCAGGAGTGGTACGAGTTCTCGTTGACCTGCGAGGTTCTGTAGCAACTTCAACCGAAGTTTCATGATCATCATCATTAGCTTCCTCTCTTATTGGTGTAGGCGCCACTGGAACTACTTTTGGTGCTGCGCTACTCGCAAGTTTGAGAGAAGGTTCGACAACCTCATCGAGTTCTACTTTCCTTCCAGTCACTTCTTTCGAGAGAAATTCTTTCTCCAGAAAGGATCCATTCTTAGCAACGAAGATTTTGCCCTCGGATCTATGATAGAAGGTATACCCAATAGTTTCCTTCGGGTATCCTATGAAGATGCATTTTTCCGCTTTGGGTTCAAGCTTGTCCGGCTGTAACTTCTTTACATAGGCTTCGCAACCCCAAACTTTAAGGAACGACAATTTAGGTTTCTTCCCAAACCATAATTCATACGGTGTCATTTCAACGGATTTAGATGGTGCCATATTTAAAGTGAATGCGGTTGTTTCTAATGCATAACCCCAAAACAATAGCGGTAAATCTGTAAGTGACATCATAGAACGAACCATATATAAGAGAGTTCGATTACGACATTCGAACACACCATTACGCTGTTGTGTTCCCGGCGGTGTCAATTGTGAAAGTATTCCGCATTTCTTCAAATGCTCGCCAAACTCGTGACTTAGATATTCACCTCCACGATCAGATCGTAGAAATTTAATCTTCTTGTTACGTTGATTCTATACCTCACTTTGAAATTCCTTAAACTTCTCGAAAGTTTCGGACTTATGTTTCATGAAATATATATACCCATATCTACTCAAGTCATCCGTGAAGGTAAGAACATAACGATAACCACCGCGCGATGCTACACTCATTGGACCACACACATCGGTATGTATGATTTCCAACAAGTCCGTAGCTCGCTCCATCATACCAGAAAATGGAGTCTTAGTCATTTTACCCATCAGACATGCTTCGCATCTTTCAAGTGATTCAAAAATCAAGTGATTCAAGAAGTCCATCGGAATGGAGCTTCTTCATACGCTTCACTCCAATGTGACCAAGACGATAGTGCCACATATAGGTCGAGTTATCGCTCAATTTCAAATGTTTAGCTTCAATGTTATTAATATGTGTATTTCCATGATCGAGATTCAATAAGAATAGACCATCTATCAAAGGTGCATGTGCATAAAACATATTACTCATATAAATAGAACAACCATTATTCTCGGACTTAAACAAGTAACCGTCTCGCAATAAACATGATCCCGATATAATGTTCATGCTCAACGCAGGCACCAATTAACAATTATTTAAGTATAAAACCAATCCCGATGGTAGATGAAGAGGTAGCGTGCCGACCGCGATCACATCAACCTTTGATCCATTTCCAACGCGCATCGTCACCTCGTTCTTTGCTAGCTTCCGTTTATTCTGCAGCACCTGTTTCGAGTTACAAATATGAGCAACCGAACCAGTATCAAATACCCAGGCACTACTACGAGTACTAGTGAGATACACATCAATAACATGTATATCGGATATACCTTTCTTCTTGATGTTGCCGTTCTTCAAATCCGCCAAGTACTTTGGGCAATTCCGCTTCCAGTGACCTTCTCCCTTGCAGTAAAAGCACTCAGTATCAGGCTTAGGTCCAGCCTTGGTATTCTTCGCCGGTGCGGCAACTTTCTTACCGCCCTTCTTGAAGATTCTCTTTTTCTTAGACTTGCCTTTCTTGAATTTGGTGGTCTTATTAACCAACAACACTTGATGCTCTTTCTTGATCTCCACTTCTGCAGATTTCAACATGGAGAAGAGTTCTGGTAACGTCTTGTTCATGTTTTGCATATTGTAGTTCATCACAAAGTTCTTGTAACTTGGTGGCAGTGATCGGAGGAGACGGTAAATCCCCAAAGCATTAGGAATCACTATACCTAAGGTTTGGAGTTTGTTTGCGTGCCCAGACATCTTAAGCACGTGCTCACTAACGGAGCTGCCCTCTTCCATCTTGCAGTTAAAGAACTTTTTAGAAGCCTCATAACTCTCAACTGCCGCGTGAGCGTCAAATATCATTTTGAGTTCACAGACAATATCATGTGGGTCATGGTTCTCAAACCTTTTCTGAAGCTCCGATTCCAAACCATACAAGATAGCACACTGAACTGTGGAGTACTAATTCTTCCGAGTGAGGTAAACATTCTTTACTTCATCGGTAGCATCAGCTGCAGGCGGGTCACCTAGCGGTGCATCCAACACATAGATCAAATTACCAGCATTGAGGACAATCCTCAAATTGCGGAACCAATCCGCAAAGTTTCTTCCATTGTTTTTCAACTTTTCTTTCTCTAGGAACGCATTAAAATTGATGGTAGGGGCCGCCATTGATCTACAACATATTTGCAATAGTTTAGACTAAGTTTATGACAAATTGAGTTCTAATTAATAGTTAAATTAATCTAGGTGAACTCCCACTCAAAACAATATCCCTCACATGTTTTTAGTGATCACACGAACCAAATCCACCATATCAAAACCGATCATCACGAGAGTTGACGTAGCTTCAATGGCGAACAATCAACATGTTCATCATATCTACTATATGAATCATGCTTTACCTTTCGGTGATCCGTGTTCCGAGACCATGTCTGTACATGCTAGGCTCATCAAGATCAAACTTTAGCTTCCGCATGAGCAAATCTGGCTTGCTCATGTTGTATACACTCGCAGAATCTAACACACCCGATCATCACGTGGTTCTTCGAAACAACAAGCTTTAGCAACGGTGCTTACTAAGGATGAACACTTTAAAACTTGAAATTTGTGTGCTTGAGGGATCATCTTATAATGCTACCATCATTAACTAAGCAATACAAGATGCATAAAGGATTAACATCACATGCAATTCATAATATGTGATATGATATGGGCTTTCTTCTTGTGCTTCCGATCTCCATCTTCAAGCACGAACATGATCTCCATCATTACCGGCATAGCGCCAAGGTCAATGGCGTCGTTTCATGGTTGTTGTCCACCAGCTTCAACGTTGATGTTTGAACTATCAAGTGCCCGTTGTAAATTGGATCTATACTATGATGGGAGAGACAGGCACCCGCAAAGCCACTTATGCAATACAAGTTGCATGTTGAGCGTGGAGCAAGTCTCATTAACGATGTCATGTAAGGTTAGCCCGGGCCGCTTCATCCCATCATACCGCAAGATACAAAGTACACAAAAAGCAATTGATAATAAAAGCACCACCGCCCACAATGACCATTGTGTTCTACTCGTGCAACAGATCTACATATAGACACGGCTCTGATACCACTGTAGGGGTTCGTAGCATGGAAAACAAAAAAATTCTACCGCATGCAAACAAACAAGCCAAGATCTATCTACTAGATTGTAGCAACGAGTCGATAGAGGAACTCACCCTCGAAGATTCCAAAGTGGTTAACGAGAGCAGATTATCGTGGGTGATGTAGTCGTACTCTTGCCGATCTCAAGATCGCGTAGACGATCCTTCCGGCGCTGCGTTCCGGCACTGCTTCTGCAGTCGGTCACACGTTCGGTACTCGATGAAAACCTTCCTCTCCCTTGTTCCAGCAGGAAGCAGAGGTTGTAGCACTCTCCTCGCGATTCCGGCAGCACGATGGCGTGGTACCGGAAGTAGAGGGGAGATCTCGCAGGGCTTCGCCTTAAGCCAGAGCGAGTATGGTGGACTATGAGAGAGGCCTTGGTGATATAGGGTTTAGAGGCACCAAGGGGGGAGCTTGTCCGGCGGCTAGGTCTTGGGGAAGCCCCAACTCGGCGAGTTGGAGGAACCCTAGTAGGCGGCGGCGACTTGGAGGAGGCTAGCGGCTAGGGCTAGGGTTTTGGGTGAGTTGGGTGTAGGGAAGAGGGGCAGCCCTGCCCCTCCTTATATAGGTGGGAGGGCGCGACTTGGGAGGAGGGAGTCCTCCCCCAAGTCGGCCTCCTTGGCCGGCAGGTGGAGGGAGAGGAACTCCTCCCCAAGTAGGTTTCCTACTCTCCCTCCACCAAGCAAACTTGCCGTTTGACTTTTTCAAATTGACGTTTGACTTTCAAACTAGGATTTGATTTCTCCCTTTATTCTGCCCAGCCAAGTGACCTAGTACATGATGCAACCATTCCATATTGTTATGACACATTCATGTACCCTTCCCCTCCGGAGTGCCGAACCTTCTGAACCCTTCTAGAACATTCCCGATGAAACACCGGAATCATTCCCCAACTCCGAAACAGGACTTTCCTTATATGAATCTTATTCTCCGGACCATTCCGGATCTCCTCGTGATATCCTGGATCCCATAAGAGACTCCAAACAACATTCGGTCTCTTTCTCATCATTCCATAACTACTCAACAACATCGAATCCTTAAGTGTGTCTCCCTACGGTTCGTGGATTATGCGGACATGATCGAGACACTTCTCCGATCAGTAACCAATAGAGGAATCTGGAAATTCATATGGCTCCCACATATTTCTATGATTACTTTGCGATCGAATGAACCACTGACATACGATACCAATTTCCCTTTGTCTCACGATAGTTTACTTATCCGAGGTTTTGATCGTTGGTATCTCTGCATACCTGGTTCAACCTCGTTACCGATAAGTACTCTTTTCTCGTTCCCGTGGTATGTGATCCCTTGTGAGCCAGTCACATGCTTGCAAGCCAATTGGATGACATTTCACCGAGAGGGCCCAGAGTATATCTATCCGTCATATGGATGGACAAATCCCACTCTTGATCCATGTGTCTCAACCCATACTTTCTGAACACTCAATGCCACCTTTATAGCCACCCAGTTACGCTGTGGTGTTTGATGTCATCAAAGCATCCTTCCGGTGATGGTGATAAGCATGATCTCATGGTCGAAGGAATTAGGTTACTATGTATCAGAAAGCTTATAGCAATTGAACTATTAAAATGACTTGATCTTTATGCTACGCTTATCTATAGGAGTATGTCCATCATACCATTCTCCTAATGATATGATCTTGTTGTTAATAACATCTCAATGTTCATGATAGGGAAATCACAATCATCTATTAACCAACAAGCTAGTATTATGAAGAGGCTTTACTAGGGACTCTAATTTAGTTTACAAATCACACAAGTATTAATGTTTCCTGGTTAATACTGTTATAGCATGAATGTAAACATTTATCATAAACACAAAGATATAATAATAACTACATTTATTATTGCCTCTAGGGCATGTCTCCAACAGGACCCGTAATGTTTCTGTTGTACCACTCTAAGGGATGTGATATTTACAGAATGGTGTTCTATGGATGTCATATCAACGACTATAGTGTACTACACATGCAGTGGTATGCTGGGTCACCGTAGTTGGTATCAGAGCAAATTTCTTTGACCTTAGGTTGGAAACCTAGTAAAGGGTATTACCTGTAGGAAAGTGTAGCAACGATAAAGAATTCTTTAATAATAATATAATGGGTATTCAAATGAGAATATTCCGTTATATATTTTAGTGCGATAATTCTTTGTTATGATGCAATATATTATTGGATACTAATCAAAACTATTTTTCTGATATACAGAGCTATGTCACCAAAGTTTCCAAAACAGACTTTGGTAAGGAAAGAGGAGACTCTTGATGATTATCAAGGATCATTCACAGACCAACTTCTTCAACTTTTAAAGATCTTTAGTTGTCCAACTAGAATTCCAGTGAATACTATAACTTACCTTGATGGTCGGATGTTATCCAAGTATCGTGTGAGTATCCAACTTCCAGAGGAGCTTGGATTATATCACGATCTACCTATAGGTGAAGGTAGGAGTCATTTAGCAGCATATCATGTTGCTGTTGTGGAGGCGATAGCTAAGATCCGGGAGCATAAAGCCAAGGAGTTAGAAGGTAGCACATTCTCCGTGATACCTTATGATTCTATAGACTCGGAGCCTATATCGGATCATCTTACTTTGGTTAAGAAGCATCCTAAGTTAGCTTCCAAGTTTATGGATAGATACCAAACACTAGTTGCGTCTTTTTACAGGACACATCAAGTGATTGTTGAAGATAAGAATGACATGTTAGAAGATCTAACTGATCCGGAAAGGAGGAAGCAGTTAGCATTCCAGTTAGAGAAGGAAGCAGGTAGTAGTGCAACACCTATCTTTAAGGATATACCTATAGATCCTGAATCTTTTATAACATATCCTTATTCACCAAGACCTGAACCTATACATGATCCTACTATGGATATGAGGTATGCAGTACCACGGGGCTCAGAGGAGTTCTGACTCAGAACTTCCTATTGAGAATTCTGATGGTTGGAGAAGGGGATCATATGAAGGATCTCATGAACATCAGATGTCCACAGATGGTTCTGACAGAAATGTTGGACAATCTAGCTGGATGGGTGCAAGGATCAACCCTAGTAACAGTAGTAGAAATTCCATGTCGATAGATATTCAGGATGAAGAAGAAGATCCTGAAGAGAGAGTGTTTGAATCATCAACATCTTCTCAAAACCCAGGGAATATACATTATCCAGTGTTTAATTATCTTGCCCAAAGGAGCACCTGGGAAGCAGCAGGATCTGTGTATCCTGTTGACAACTCAAGGAATGAAGCTCAGGATATGCAAGCGGGAGATAATGTTGAATATGTTTCTGAAGACTTTTGAGCTGAGCTGGAGGGAGTCAATGCGCTCAGATTGAGTAATAACTCAAGTCCTGACACTTCAGATACATAGTATGTTCCTTCTGGAAGGCCATTTGTTCCACAAACTGTGCGACGAACAGCACGTCATCACGGTTGGAAATCAGGCATGTATGATGAACGTAGTTACTACTAGAAGTAGGCATATATGTAGAAGCATCAAGTACCATGTATTGTACTCCAAGAAATAAGATAGTTAGATGAATAAGGTAGTTTTGTGATTATACCTATATGGTATATGCTGTAATGACTTTGTATTATTATGATATTATGTATAATATGTGAAATGCATATTTGGATTTTCTTTGGATCTTCATTGTGTGACTGGTTCTGTGCGTAAAGTCGAGCTCAGAACACATGTGCATAATGTAATTATGAGTATTCGCTTTATGTTGCAGGACTAGAGGGTCATGGATATGGGTGTAGAAATCGAAACTGAGCAGTAGTGAATGGAACGAGAGGCCAAGGAGAAGGCCGATGCAGATGCAGCAAATCAAGGAGCATTGCCACCACCACCACCAATGAGGCCATTAATGGAGCAGAACTTTATGTAGTGTATGCAAATGATGCAAGAGACCCAGAATAAGTTCATGGAGGAGTTTCTGGGACGAGCAAATCAGAGGGCACCTGAGGGTGGAGGAGTGAGTCTATCTGATTTCCAGAATGCAAGGCCATTACCTTTTGCATCAGCTCCTGAACCCATGGATGCCGAAGATTGGCTAGCAGATACAGAAAGGAAGTTGAAGACTGTAGGTTGCAATGATGAGGAGAAATTGAGGTATGCAACTCATCTTCTGACCGGACCTGCATCATCTTGGTGGGAGAATCAGTTGGCTATGTAACAACCAGGAAGGGAGTTCACCTGGGAGGAGTTTAAGCAGAGATTCCGTGAATATCATGTTCCGGAGAGTGTTATGGAGTTGAAGCGGAGAGAATTTGAGGAGCTTCAGCAGGGATATACTAATGTCATGAAGTACATCTGGGAGTTTAGTCAACTGTCTCGCTATGCTGAGGAGGATGTTAACACTAAAGAGAAGCGGAAGAAGCGTTTTCTGCGTGGGTTAAACCCATTTGTGAAAATGCAGCTAAGGTTAGCTAATAAGCAAACTTATCAGCAGTTGCTGGATGCAGCCATTACTTTTGAAGATGATTATAAGAATGTCCAAGAGGATACAAGGAAGAGAGCCAAGAAGGAAACCAAGAGAATTCAGGCAAGCAAACCTAAACCCAACCTGGAGTTCAAACCTCTGACCAAGAACTATGGCAACAATAACAATAACAAGGGCAGTGGTCGAAATCAATCCAATCCGAGAAGGAATGTTATTTGTAACAATTGTGGAATTCCAGGGCGTTTCCAAAGGGAATGCAAAAAGCCTGTAGTGATCTGTTATGGTTGTGGTCAGAAGGGGCATATCAAGCCCGATTGTCCGAGAAAACCACCAGGAGGTTGGCCTACCAAGGGAGGAGGACAAGCCAGTGGAGGAAATGGACAACCCAATAAAGGAGGAAATAATGGCAAGAACAACAATGGCAAGAGGAACAGACCTACCGGGAAACTGAACCGTGCAACCCTCGAGGAGGTGGATAATTCGGAGCATGCAGTGATAGGTACGCTCAATATCCTTACCAATCCCGGCAAAGTTCTATTTGATACTGGTGCAACTACTTCACTCATTTCTGAAGAACTTTGTGATAAGTTCGGGATTAGAAGGGTAGCGTTAGAAAGCCCTATGACCATAGTTACAGCAGGGGAAACGTGATTGTACGCCACATAAAACAAGATCAGGTTATCTCGATTTATGGTTGTACATACTTCATAGACCTTTATGTGATTCCTTTGAAGGGAATTGCAGTAGTGCTGGGAATGGATTGGATGATGGATCACGGAGCTCAGATAAATTGTGAGGAGAAAACTGTTTCAATCAAAACTCCAAGTGGAGCAAGGATAGTTTACCAAGCAGATAAGCACAGTCATATCATGGTGGATCTGTAGTTGAACTCAATGAAAGAGGTCAGATTAGAATATATTCCTATAGTAAATGAATTTAAAGATGTTTTTCCAGCAGAGCTACCGGGAATGCCACCAGACCGGGAGATAGAGTTCACTATTGACCTAATTCCTGGTACAACACCAATAGGTCAAGCACCATATAAGATGGGACCCAAAGAGTTAAAAGAACTCAAAGAGAAAATTGATGAGTTAACCAGAAAAGTATTTATTCAGGAAAGTGTATCTCCATGGGGAACACCAGTAATCTTTGTGGATAAGAGAGATGGTGGAAGAAGTATGTGCGGAGATTATAAAAATCTTAACAACGTTACTATCAAGAATAAGTATCCTTTACCAAGAATTCAAGATTTGTTTGATCAAGTGAAAGGAGCTGGAGTATTCTCAAGATCGTTTTAAGATCTGGATACCATCAAATAAAAATCAAATCGGAAGATGTTCCAAAGACAACATTTGTCTCAAGATATGGACACCATGAGTATCTGGTAGTACCATTTGGTTTGACCAATGCACCTGCAATATTCATGAATCTGATGAACAAGATTTTCATGCCATATTTGGACAAGTTCATCATAGTTTTTATTGACGATATTCTGATATATTCCAAGGATAAGGAAGAGCATGTTGATCATTTGAGAATAGCATTGCAGACTCTAAGGGAACACAAACTTTATGCTAAGTTTAGTAAGTGTGAATTTTGGCTAGATGAGGTAGAATTCCTCGGTCATGTGATCAGTAAAGATGTAATTGCTGTAAATCCATCTAAAGTTCAGTCAATACTAGAGTGGACTGCACCAACCAATGTGAAGCAAATTCGAGGTTTCTTAGGAATGGCTGGTTATTATCGAAGATTCATTGAAGGTTTCTCCAAAATAGCTGGACCAATGACCAAATTGTTAAGAAAGAATACACCATTAAATTGGGATGAGAAGTTTGAAGCAAGTTTTCAGGAGTTGAAGACTAGGTTAACCACAACTCCAATCTTAGCAGTTCCCAAAACAGGGAAAGACTTTACAGTATACTGTGATGCATCTAAAGAAGGTCTAGGTTGTGTGTTAATGCAAGATCGGAAAGTGATTGCTTATGGTTCAAGACAAGTGAAACCACATGAAGTCAACTATCCAACTCATAATTTAGAGTTAGCAGCAGTAGTTTTTGCGCTAAAAGGATGGAGGCATTTTCTATACGGAGCTAGATGTGAGTTATACACTGACCATAAAAGTCTCAAATATTTCTTCACTCAAAAGGAATTAAATATGAGACAGAAGAGTTGGTTGGAGCTAATCAAAGATTATGATTTAACAATCAATTATACTCCAGGGAAAGCAAATGTTGTAGCTGATGCTTTAAGCAGAAAGAGTGCAGATATTCAGCCTAGCAATAGGGAGTTACCAAAAGAGTTACAAATGTACTTGGAAAGATTAGAGATTCAATTCATCAGAATAGAGGTTCTTGGAGGATTAGCTACTATGCAGGTAGTTGCAGAGCAGGACCGTGATCTTAAGCAAGAAATTTTTAGACATCAAGCAGAAGATCCTTTTATTGCCGAGGAAATTCGGAGGATATCTCAAGGGCAAAAATCAGTTTTTCGCCTTGGAGATTATGAGTCCTTATGGTTTCAAGACTGTCTTTGTGTTCCAGATGTGACTGAGATCAGAGATGTCATACTCAGAGAAGCACATGAAACACCGTATTCTATACATCCAGGAAGTACTAAGATGTATATGGATTTGAAAGAACTATTCTGGTGGAATAACATGAAAAGGGACATTGCTAAATATGTATCATAATGTCATACTTGCCAAAGGGTGAAGGCTGAACATCAAAGTCCAGCAGGACCATTACAACCTTTAGAAATTCCCGAGTGGAAGTGGGAGGAAATAGGTATGGAATTTATCACAGGATTACCCATGACACCTAAACGGAAGGATATGATATGGGTAATTGTGGACAGACTCACTAAGAGTGCACATTTTATTCCGGTAAATCAGAAAGATAATGCCAAGAAGTTAGTTGAAGTTTACGTCAAAGAGATAGTAAGTAAGCATGGAGTACCCAAGAAGATCGTAACTGATAGGGGATCAGTGTTTACTTCAGCATTTTGGAAGCAATTGCATGAAGCACTTGGTTCAAAGTTAGATTTCAGCACAACATATCATCCTGAGACAGGAGATCAAACTGAAAGAACAAATCAAATACTTGAAGACATGTTAAGAGCTTGTGCATTAGATTTTGGAGGTACATGAGAAGATCATTAACCATTGGCAGAATTTTCTTACAATAATAGCTATCAGAGTAGTCTGAAGGCAGCTCCATATCAGGTTCTGTATGGAAGGAAGTGTAGATCACCAATATGTTGGTATAAGCCTGGAAGCAGCAAGGAATTTGCGCCAGACTATATCAAGGAAAGACAAGATATCATTGATAAGATCAGGGATCGACTGAAAATATCCCAGAGTAGGCAGAAAAGTTATGTTGATCAAAGTCGAAGATCTTGGCATCCAGAAGTGGGAGACATGGTATACTTGAAAGTAAGTCCAATGAAAGGGGTGAAAAGGTTCGGAGTTAAAGGAAAATTGAGTCCAAGATACATCGTACCATTCAAAATATTGAGTCAGAACAGAACTATAGCTTATGCTTTAGAGTTACCATCAAGATTGGCTCAAGTGCATAATGTTTTCCATGTGTCACAACTTCGTAAATGTTTAAAAGTTCCGGGTGATGCAATCACACATCAGGAGATAGAACTACAAGCAGACTTGACCTATGTTGAAAAGCCCTGTAAATTTTTGAAAGAAAACTGGAAGAGGTTGAGGAATAGAGCAATCAAGTACTGCAAAGTATAGTGGGAACATCACCCTGAAAGGGAAGCCACCTGGGAGAAATAAGAGGATTTAAGAAAAGCCTATCCAGAACTATTCAGTTACATCTTAACAAACTTCGAGACGGAGTTTAATTTAAGGGGGGAAGTCTGTAACATCCCAGCATTTAGGAACTAACGAAGGGTAGATTTAGGATTTTGAAATGTTGCATGCATTCATTTGTGAAAATGTGGGTAAATTTTTCGCCAAATAAAAAACCTAAAGTGATCAAGGTTTCTTTCATACTTTGAGATTAGGTATAGTCTTGAAAGGATGATTGTTATAGACTTTGATATGATCTTTGTGGATTTATTTGTTTTGGGAAATGAAATTTGAGTCTAAAAATTGAGTATTTGAATTAGAATTCAAAAGAATTTTTGAATAATGTTTGAGTATTTGATTTAATTCAAAGTTAACCAATAATAATTCAAACTTTATATATAAAGAGAGCAATTAAGAAAATGAATACCAATTTCATAATTTTATTCAATAAATAATTTTCAAAAATGTAACTTATTAGAATCATCCACAATCTTCATCATAGCAAATAAATAAAGAATAATAATAATTCTTTATTGATAATAGTACAATCTTTATTATAAAATAATAAAATAAAGATTACAAAAGGATAGAACAAAAATTACAAATGAATAAAGAATATTACATGTGACTATTCTATAAATAAAGAAGAAAACCTAAACTAGAATCTTGAATTTCCAAGTCTGGTACCTGCAAAACAAACACAAAAAAAAATAAAGAAAGTTAAGGTTAAATTATATTACTCTCAGACTTGTCAGTGAAGTGCACTGATCAAGGTTCATCATTGAGTAATCTTATAAAAAAGGGGAAAGTTTCACCAATATGAAAGGATGAATCTTTCATAAATTCAAGCCATAAGGCAGATAAAGTAAAGAGGGGCAAGTTTCACCAGCCAGGTAGAAGTAACAAGATAAAGTAACTTTCAAAAATTCTGAACATATCCACATCTGTGCAGCAAGCACACAAGCATCACACACACCAAACTACATGGTGTGTGCTGTCAACACCACAGTAGCAGCACAACCAAACAAAACTCCTAACACAGCCGTGGGAAAACCAATTCCCACACCATTCCATTGCTCTTACAGACCAAGCACAACAGCCAGCAGCCAAACCAGCCAAAGCCAAGCTAGATCAAACCAACCAAAACCCAGGAGCACATCACCAAGATGGTGACATAAGTATGGGGAAGATCAGGAGGATAGCAATACCAAGATCAAGCCATCAAGATCAAGAGATGATGGGCTAGATCAAGGACAAGCCAGGAGCTGGAAATACCAGGGGGGCACTAGATCAAGCTACCACAAGATCAACCATAACATCAAGTGACAGTGGTGAGTAAATATACCATCACATGATCTATCTGTCTAAGATTATACAAGAATACATGATCTGTCTCTCATTCAAACTCTCGGAAAGCACCCAAGTGGGGTGAATCCATCACTGATATTTTAAACTCTAAAAGCAAATAGAAAAGCATAAGGATCCAACTAAATCTCAGAACAACATCATTGATTTAGCTATCAAGCTATATTTTCACTCAAGAATGAATATAGCTAAGATTTAACTTCTAGGCACATCTATAAGACAAGAGTAGCACCTTAGAATCTAATCTTATGGATCTATCTAAGTTATCAAGCTTACAAGCATCTTTTCTCAACTTTGATTCAAGCAATAATAGCTAGTATCACTATCATAATCAATTCATGTGAACCAATTAGATAGAGGTCTAAATCCCTAAACCTCAGACCAACATCATTGGTCTTAGGGATTTAAGAAAGGAAAATTTCTACTTATCTTTAAACCTAAACTCATTTTAAGCTGGGACCAACCCAAACAATGAAATAGAATCTAACCTGTGTGCCATACAAGGATGGTTTCACAAGAACAATTCTATATTAATCAAATTAAGCATTCAATCTTCACGGATACAACCAAACAACTGTAAATCATTTTCCTGTTTTTAAATACAGGAATCATAAACAAAATATTCACCTATGTATATCTTCACTATTTGAAACCATTTGATCTCAAACTACATCTGAATTCTTAAGCCAACAAGTGTTAATACAGTGATTTCATCACACAACACTCACTGTCCTTAACCAAGTAATGACATTAGTGAAGCAGTAACCCACAAGATTCCCAAGTATAGCTTCTATAGCAACCTTATCATTTGACCACATCAAAATTAATAAGCCACTAGCACCACCACAGTTCATCTTAAGCAGCAAACCACAACTAACAATCATTTAGTATGCTTAGGGACAATCAACACATGATACAATTCATCAGTATCTAATCCACAGCAGGGTATGAACCTTAAGTAGAACCAAAAACCCTACTTAGAATAGGACGGTAACCAGGAAGGTCACCACCAACATCTAGCATAGATTGGCTTAGTACAGATAGAGCACAAGGGGAGAGGGATGACTCACCAAAGGTCCTCGCTGGAGAGTAGAAGAGGAAGCAAAGGTGGCCGACGACCATGGCAGCACGAGAAGAACCCCCAGGGGCGTTGCGACCCATACAGCGCCACGACGGCGACCATAGTCTCGCCTAGGGGCGAGGTGAATCACCACAGCGCACGACAGCAACAGCGGCGCCAGGATCAACGCCAATCCCAAACCCTAGGGTTCGGGACGACATCGATATGTCACAGGAGAGCTCCATGTCCAAATCCAGTTGGACACGAGGGAAGAGCGGAGTCGACAACCCCTTCCGGCACCACGACAGCGGCCATGGCGGTCCACGACGGTGGGAATCACCGGTGGCAACATCGTTGACCACCGGGTCGGGGAAGGAGAAGGAGAGGGGAGGGCTCGAGAGAGGAGACAGCGAATGAGTGGGCTGGGTGCGCCAAAAACCCTTCGGGGTGATTGTTTTGACCCTGAGGGCCACAAGGGCCCAATAAGCCCAAATGGCCAGCCCAAGTCGTTTAGAATATGTTTTAATAAATAGGAAAAGACCAAAATGCCCCTAAACTTAATAAAATTCTAGAAAATAAAATAAAAGTCCAAAAATTATAAATAAAATATTTTTGGATTCACAAAAATCCAAACTATCCAAATAAATTGAGATATAAAATTTAGATATATAAATGTGATTAAGAATTTTTTAATTTATATATTACTTATGGAATTTTACAAAATTATTGAAAGATGATAAAAATAAATAAAAATCATTTTCAGTATATATTAATATTTTAGTATTTTTGAAAAAATACTATATAAATATTTAATAACAATTTTTGACATTTAAGTGATAATTCTTAAAATAATTATTAAATCAATAAAAGACAAATAAAAGGGAAAAAATAAAAAATAAAAAATATATATTATAAATATTAAAAAATAATATTTATAAATCCTTTATTATTAAAAAGAATTTTTATAATAATGGGGAGAATGCATATCAAATTAAATGATGCATTACACTACTTTGCATAGTCATTTTGCTTCTTTAAATATTGTCCTTACCGGGCAATAATGATGTTTTGTAGACATAGAAGCTCAAGGTCCAGTGCAAGCATGAGACTTCAGTACCTTGCCATCACAAGGCAAGTTCATCACTTGCTCATATCCTTTGAAGAGTCTTTATCAAAGTATTTATAAATTGTGTGTTATCATATATACTCTAAAAGAAAGAAATATTAATTTCACAAATAAAGAAATCATAGATATCATCCTAAGTGATGATATAATGGAGCAATAGAACTTAGGGTTCTATTTGCAATAATGATGATCAATTAGGGACTTAATAACCCCTGACATCAATGATTCTAGCGTCGTATATTACGCGTTAGCCATGAGATTTGGAATGGGACGGAGAAGTCAGCTGTATCTTCTTACTCTCGCATGAAGCCAGATGTGCAGGTCGTGGTTGTTATCCTCGTAGCGTGCATATTAATTGGTAATTCATAGAGGATATGAAGCATATGGGTGGGAATCATCATCGTCCCATGATAGTTCTGGCATCTAACGGTTTGTACAAACCATTGCCGTAATTCATTATGTGGGCATGGTGTACACCAAGGAGGCATGCGAGGTCGCGAAGGGGGCAGTGATTGGCTTGGACCAACTACTGGGCCCCACAACATGGAATTGTGGACGGGAAAGTACGCCCGGTTGTGCAACAAAGAGTTGATCTCTCATGGGTAAAGTAACGCACCCCTGCAAAGTGTAAGAATTGTAACTTGTTACTCCCTGTTCCGGGAAGGAGCTACGAACGCGGCAGGAAAGGAACTCCATGAAAGTTTTGGTCAACCTATGAAGGCTGATGGTCATAGATTTTTATAATAAAATCAATCTTTAAAAAAGGATTTACAAAAACTGCATAGTACCAAGGACTTATAGTCCGAGGTGGTAGTTAGAGCATCAAACTTCCCACCTTGCATATAATGAACTTGTTGGGTAACGCTGTTACTCATCCTTTCCTTTGATCCCTTGCTTAGACTCTGAGGATCCCGAAGATGTGCCAATGTATGCAGTTCAATGTCAAGAAGATGTGTTCTACGAGGAGCCTGACCTTTCAGGAGGTGTTGAAGTTGTGGATTACGAAATCCGCTATGGTGTTGATGATAACGAGTCCAACTAAGTATCCTAGTTAATAGTAACCAACGGAGTCGAGCAGCATGAAATCTATAGAATAAGCTGTTGAGCTCAACTCCTAGTCGGAGTTGCTACTTTTAAATTCCGCTGAAACACTTTATATATTGGTTTTTAAGTTGAAACCTTTTGAAGTCATGAACTTCTGGTATTGTAATAATAATAATGTGTGAATGTTTGTAATATGGACCCGCAATGTTTCTGTTGTACCACTCTGAGGGATGTGATATTTACAGAACTATGTTCTGTGGATGTCATATCAACGACTATAGTGTACTACACATGTAGTGGTATGCTGGGTCACCACAAGAAACGAGTGAAGACACACCAGCACCCCTACTATTGCCAAGAATCCAGCGATACTACCACCCAAGTTCCAATAAATCGGATGCCATGCAGGATGAGATGAAATCCATGTATGAGAACAAGACCTTCGAGTTGGTTTCTTTGGCAAAGGGCAATAAAGCGCTCAAGAACAAGTGGGTGTACAGAGTGAAGACTAAAGAGCATAGCTCACATCCAAGGTACAAGGCTAGATTGGTTGTGAAAGGTTTCAATTAGAAAAAGGGCGTTGACTTTGATGAGATATTCTGTCAAGTGATCAAGATGTCTTTGATCCAAGTTGTTCTAGGCATGGCTGCCACCATGGACTTCGAAATTAAACAACTAGATGTGAAGAAAAAAAATCTTACATGGTGACCTAGAGGAGCAGACATACATGTGTAGGGGTTCGTAGCATGGAAAACAAAAAATTTCTATCGCATGCACACAAACAAGCCAAGATCTATCTACTAGATTGTAGCAACGAGTCAATAGAAGCACTCACCCTTGAAGATTCCAAAGAGGTTAACGAGAGCAGATTCTCGTGGGTGATGTAGTTGTACACTTGCCAATCTCAAGATCGTGTAGACGATCCTTCTGGCGCTGTGTTTCGGCAGCGCTTCCGCAGTCGGTCACACGTTCGGTACTGGATGAAGACCTTCCTCTCCCTTGTTCCAGCAGACAGCGGAGGTTGTAGTTCTCCCCTCGCGATTCCGGCAGCACGACGGCGTGGTGTCGGAAGTAGAGGGAAGATCCCGTAGGGCTTCGCCTAAGCCGGTGCGAGTTATGGTGGTTCTAGGGTTTCCCGGTGATCTAGGGTTTAGAAGACCGGGAGGAGGAGGAGGTGACGGTGGCGGCTAGGGCGGCGGCGAGGGACCGGTGGCGGCGGCACGGCGGCGGCTTGGCGCAGCGGCGGCGGCGGCTTGGGTGTGGGAGGGCTAGGGCTTGTGTGTTTTGGGGCAGCCCTCCCCTTCTATTTATGAGAGGGGGGCAGCCTAGGGAGAGGGGAGTTTGAATCCACTTCCAAACCCAAGTTGGAAAGACTCTTTCCTTCTTCCACTAGGAAACCATTGTTCCAGTTTGACTTTTCAAACCTCCCGTTTGACTTTCAATTTAGTGTTGGAGATATGCCCTAGAGGCAATAATAAATGTAGTTATTATTATATCTTTGTGTTTATGATAAATGTTTACATTCATGCTATAATAGTATTAACAAGGAAACATTGATACTTGTGTGATTTGTAGACTTAATTTGAAGTCCCTAGTATAGCCTCTATACTTCACTAGCTTGTTGGTTGATAAATGATTGAGGTTTCCCTATCATGAACATTGAGATGTTATCAACAACAAGATCATATCGTTAGTAGAATGATATGGTGGACATACTCCTATAGATAAGCATAGCATAAAGATCAAGTCATTTCAATAGTTCAATTGCTATATGCTTTCTGATACATAGTAACCTAATTCCTTCGACCATGAGATCATGCATATCACCTTTACCGGATGGATGCTTTGATGACATCAAACACCACACCATAACTGGGTGGCTATAAAGGTGGCATTGAGTGTTCGGAAAGTATTGGTTGAAACACATGGATCAAGAGTGGGATTTGTCCATCCATATGACGGATAGATATACTCTGGGCCCTCTCGGTGGAATGTCATCCAATTAGCTTGCAAGCATGTGACTGGATCACAAGGGATCACACATCACGGGAACGAGAAAAGAGTACTTATCGGTAATGAGGTTGAACTAGCTATGCAGAGATACCGACGATCATGACCTCGGATAAGTAAACTATCGTGAGACAAAGGGAAATTGGTATCGTATGTAAGTGGTTCATTCGATCGCAAAGTAATCGTAGAAATATGTGGGAGCCATATGAATTTCCAGATTCCTCTATTGGTTATTGTTCGGAGAAGTGTCTTGATCATGTCCGCATAATTCACGAACCGTAGGGAGACACACTTAAGGATTCGACGTTGTTTGAGTAGTTATGGTATTATGAGAAAGAGACCGAATGTTGTTCGGAGTCTCGGATGGGATCCGGGATATCACGAGGTGATCCGGAATGGTCCGGAGAATAAGATTCATATAAGGAAAGTCCCGTTTCGGAGTTCGGGAATGATTCCGGTGTTTTCATCGGGAATGTTCTAGAAGGTTCCGGAATGTCCAGCACTCCGGAGGGGAAGGGGTACATGAATGTGTCATTGCATATTGGAATGATTGCATCATGTACTTAGTGTCCTCGCTGTTCCAAATAAAGGATTAAATTGAATCCTTAATTGAAAAGTCAAATAGCAAGTTTGAAAAGTCAAACGGCTAAAACAGGAAAGAAAGAGGAAAGAGGGAAACCGAGTTGGGGAGGGAGACCCTCCTCCAACCGGCGCGCCTCCTCCAAGCCGAGTTGGGGAGGGACTCCCCTCCCTCCCCATGGCGCGGCCGGCCCCTCCACCTATAAAAGGAGGGGCAGGGCCCCCTCCTCTAGACACACAAGTTCCTATCCTCTAAATCTAAACCCTAGCCCTAGACCCCGGTTTAGAGCCGCTTTGGTTTAGAGCTTCTAATTGCACCAGCCTTCGGATTAGAGCCTTCTAATTGGTGTGTCTAAACCCTAGACCACTAAAGCTCTCTCATACTCCACCATACTCGCTCCGGCTTAAGGCGAAGCCCTGCGGGATCTCCCCTCTACTTCCGGTACCACGCCGTTGTGCTGCCGGAATCGCGAGGAGAGTACTACAACCTCCGCTGCCTGCTGGAACAAGGGAGAGGAAGGTCTTCGTCGAGTACCGAACGTGTGACCGACTGCGGGAGTGCTGCCGGAACGCAGCGCCGGAAGGATCGTCTACACGATCTTGAGATCGGGAAGAGTACGACTACATCACCCACGAGAATCCGCTCTCGTTAAACACTTTGGAATCTTCGAGGGTAAGTTATTCCATCGACTCGTTGCTACAATCTAGTAGATAGATCTTGGCTTGTTTGTTTGTATGCGATAGAAATTTTTTGTTTTCCATGCTACGAATCCCTACAGTGGTATCAGAGCCGTGTCTATATGTAGATCTATTGCACGAGTAGAACACAATGGTCATTGTGGGCGTTGATGCTTTTATTGTCGATTGCTTCTTGTGTACTTTGCATCTTGCGGTATGTTGGGATGAAGCGGCCCGGGCTAACCTTACATGACATCGTTCATGAGACTTGCTCCACGCTTGACATGCAACTTGTATTGCATAAGTGGCTTTGCGGGTGCCTGTTTCTCCTAGCATAGTTAAGATCCAATTTACAACGGGTGATCAACAATGCTAGTATCAATGTTGTGGTTCTTGTTCGTAAGTTAGAACGACACTTATTGAAAGCCCCAAACCACGTAAAATATGCAAAGAAAGTAGAGGCGTCTAACTTTGTTTTGCAGGGGTGTGCAGTGATGTGATATGGCCATGATTGTGATTATATTTGATGTATGCAATGTTCCTTATTGTAAGTTGGCAACCGGCAGGAGCCTTATGGTTGTCTTTAATTTATGTTAAGACCCGCGTGTCTATTCAAAGTAGTTGTAATAGTTGAATCCGGTGGACGACAACCATGGAGAAGCGTCATTGACCTTGATGCAATGCCGGTGATGACGGAGATCATGTTCGTGCTTGAAGATGGAGATCGGAAGCACAAAGAAGAAAGGCCATATCATATCACATATTATTGAATTGCATGTGATGTTAATCCTTTATGCATCTTGTATTGCTTAGTAGACGACGGTAGCATTATAAGATGATCCCTCATGCACATCAATTTCAAGTGATAAAGTGTTCACCCTTAGTTAGCACCGTTGCTAAAGCTTGTTGTTTCGAAGCACCACGTGATGATCGGGTGTGTTAGATTCTGCAAGTGTATACAACGTGAGCAAGCCAGATTTGCTCATGCGGAAACTAAGGTTTGATCTTGACGAGCCTAGCATGTACAGACATGGTCTTGGAACATGGATCACCGAAAGGTAAAGCATGAATCATATAGTAGATATGATGAACATGATGATTGTTCGCCATTGAAACTATATCAACTCTCGTGATGATCGGTGTTGATGTAGTGGATTTGGTTCGTGTGATCACTAAAACAATGTGAGGGATATTGTTTTGAGTGGGAGTTCACCTAGTTTAATTTCATTATTAATTTGAACTCAATTTGTCATAAACTTAGTCTAAACTATTGCAAATATGTTGTAGATCAATGGCAGCCCCTACCATCAATTTTAATGCGTTCCTAGAGAAAGAAAAGTTGAAAAACAATGGAAGCAACTTCGCGGATTGGTTCCGCAATTTGAGGATTGTCCTCACAGCTGGTAATTTGACCTATGTGCTGGATGCACCGCTGGGTGACCCACCTGCAGCTGATGCTCCCGATGAAGTAAAGAATGTTTACCTCGCTCGGAAGAATCAGTACTCCATAGTTCAGTGTGCTATCTTGTATGGTTTGGAATCGGAGCTTCAGAAAAGGTTTGAAGAATCAGACCCATATGATATTGTCGAGGATCTCAAATTGATTTTTCAGACTCATGCGGCAATTGAAAGCTATCAGGCTTCTGAAAAGTTCTTTAACTGCAAGATGGAAGAAGGCAGCTCTGTCAGTGAGCATGTGCTTAAGATGTCTGGGCACGCAAACAAACTTCAAAGCTTGGGTATAGTGATTCCTAATGCTTTGGGGATTTACCGTGTCCTACAATCACTACCACCAAGTTACAAGAACTTTGTGATGAACTACAACATGCAGAACATGAACAAGACGTTGCCAGAACTCTTTGCCATGTTGAAATCTGCAGAAGTGGAGATAAAGAAAGAGCACCAAGTGTTGTTGGTCAATAAGACCACCAAATTCAAGAAAGGCAAGTCTAAGCAAAAGGGACACTTCAAGAAGGGTGGTAAGAAAGTTACCACGCCGGCGAAGAAGACCAAGGCTGGACCCAAGCCTGATACTGAGTGCTTTTACTGCAAGGGAGAAGGTCACTGGAAGCGGAATTGCCCAAAGTACTTGGCGGATCTGAAGAACGGCAACATCAAGAAGAAAGGTATATCTGATATACATGTTATTGATGTGTATCTCACTAGTACTCGTAGTAGTGCCTGGGTATTTGATACCGGTTCGGTTGCTCATATTTGTAACTCGAAACAGGTGCTGCAGAATAAACGGAAGCTAGCGAAGAACGAGGTGACGATGCGCGTGGGAAACGGATCAAAGGTTGATGTGATCGCGGTCGGCACGCTACCCCTTCATCTACCATCGGGATTAGTTTTATACTTAAATAATTGTTATTTAGTGCCTGTGTTGAGCATGAACATTATATCGGGATCTTGTTTATTGCGAGACGGTTACTTGTTTAAGTCCGAGAATAATGGTTGTTCGATTTATATGAGTAATATGTTTTATGCACATGCACCTTTGATAGATGGTCTATTCTTATTGAATCTCGATAGTGGAAATACACATATCAACAACATTGAGGCTAAACATTTGAAATCAAGCGATAATTCGACCTATATGTGGCACTGTCGTCTTGGTCACATTGGAGTGAAACGTATGAAGAAACTCCATTGCGATGGACTTCTTGAATCACTTGATTTTGAATCACTTGAAAGATGCGAAGCATGTCTGATGGGAAAAATGACTAAGACTCCATTTTCTGGTATGATGGAGCGAGCTACGGACTTATTGGAAATCATACATACCGATGTGTGTGGTCCAATGAGTGTAGCATCGCGCGGTGGTTATCGTTATGTTCTTACCTTCACGGATGACTTGAGTAGATATGGGTATATCTATTTCATGAAACATAAGTCCGAAACTTTCGAGAAGTTTAAGGAGTTTCAAAGTGAGGTAGAGAATCAACGTAACAAGAAGATTAAATTTCTACGTTCTGATCGTGGAGGTGAATATCTAAGTTACGAGTTTGGCGAGCATTTGAAGAAATGCGGAATACTTTCACAGTTGACACCGCCGGGAACACCACAGCGTAATGGTGTGTCCGAACGTCATAATCGAACTCTCTTAGATATGGTTCGTTCTATGATGTCACTTACAGATTTACCGCTATCATTTTGGGGTTATGCATTAGAAACAGCCGCATTCACTTTAAATAGGGCACCGTCTAAGTCCGTTGAAACGACACCGTATGAATTATGGTTTGGGAAGAAACCGAGATTGTCGTTCCTTAAAGTTTGGGGGTGCGAAGCCTATGTAAAGAAGTTACAGCCGGACAAGCTTGAACCCAAAGCGGAAAAATGCGTCTTCATAGGATACCCGAAGGAAACTATTGGGTATACCTTCTATCATAGATCCAAAGGCAAAATCTTCGTTGCCAAGAATGGATCCTTTCTAGAGAAGGAATTTCTCTCGAAAGAAGTGACTGGAAGGAAAGTAGAACTCGACGAGTTTGTCGAACCTTCTCTCAAAATTGCGAGTAGCGCAGCGCCGGAAGAAGTTCCTGTGGTGCCTGCACCAAATAGAGAGGAAGCTAATGATGGTGATCATGAAACTTCGGTTGAAGTTGCTACAGAGCCTCGGAGGTCAACGAGAACTCGTACCACTCCAGATTGGTATGATCCCGTTATGAGTGTCATGTTGGTGGACAACACCGATGACCCCGAGACATATGAGGAAGCAATGATGAGCCCAGATTCCAAAAAATGGCAAGAAGCCATGAAATCCGAGATTGGATCCATGTACGAAAACCAAGTATGGACTTTGGTGGACTTACCGGATGGCCGGAAGGCTGTCGAGAACAAATGGATTTTCAAGAAGAAAACAGATGCTGATGGTAATGTTACTGTCTATAAAGCTCGACTTGTCGCAAAAGGGTTTCGACAAATTCAAGGAGTTGACTACGATGAGACTTTCTCACCGGTAGCGAAGCTAAAGTCTGTGAGGATTATGTTAGCAATCGCTGCATATTATGATTATGAGATATGGCAGATGGATGTCAAAACAGCATTCCTCAATGGAGATATTGATGAAGAGTTGTATATGATGCAACCCAAAGGTTTTGTCGATCTTAAAGATGCTAACAAGGTATGCAAACTTCAACGGTCCATCTATGGATTGAAGCAAGCATCCCGAAGTTGGAATCAACATTTTGATAAGGTGATCAAAAGTTTTGGTTTTATACAAACTTATGGAGAAGCTTGTATTTACAAGAAAGTGAGTGGGAGCTCTGTAGCATTCTTAATACTATATGTGGATGACATATTGTTGATTGGAAATGATGTAGACCTTCTTAATAGTGTCAAGGAATATTTGAATAATAGTTTTTCAATGAAGGATCTTGGCGAAGCAGCTTACATATTAGGCATAAAGATTTATAGAGATAGATCGAAACGCCAAATATCATTGTCACAGAGTACATATTTGGACAAAGTTCTAAAGAGGTTTGGAATGGAAGATAGCAAGAAAGGGTTCTTGCCCATGTTGCCCAATACGACCTTGAGTAAAACTCAAAGTCCGACATCGGCAGAAGATAGAGAAAGGATGAGTAAGACTCCCTATGCCTCAGCCATAGGATCTCTAATGTATGCCATGCTATGTACTAGACCCGACATTGCATATGCTGTTAGTTTAACTAGCAGATATCAAAGTGATCCAGGAGTGGATCATTGGACAGCGGTCAAAAACATCCTTAAGTACTTGAGAAGAACTAAGGATATGGTTCTTTCTTATGGAGGTGATGAACAACTCGTTGTTAATGGTTACACCGATGCTAGTTGGAACACCGATCCGGATGATTCTAAATCACAATCTGGATACGTATTTATTTTGAATGGTGCAGCAGTTAGCTGGAGGAGTGCAAAGCAAAGCGTTGTGGCGAGATCTTCAACTGAATCGGAATACATGGCTGCTTCGGAGGCTTCACAAGAAGCGATATGGATGAAAGAGTTCATTACAGAGCTGGGTGTGGTTCCTAGTGCGCTGGACCCAATGTCTATCTACTGTGATAACATGGGCGCCATAGCCAATGCGCAAGAACCAAGGTCACACAAGAAGCTGAAGCACATCAAGCTACGTTTTCACGCTATTCGAGAACATATCCAAGATGGGGATATAAAGATTTGCAAAGTACACATAGATCTGAATGTGGCGGATCCGTTGACTAAACCTCTCCCGAGGGCAAAACATGACCAACACCAAACTGCCATGGGTGTTCGGTATATTACCATGTAATCTAGATTAGATGACTCTAGTGCAAGTGGGAGACTGTTGGAGATATGCCCTAGAGGCAATAATAAATGTAGTTATTATTATATCTTTGTGTTTATGATAAATGTTTACATTCATGCTATAATAGTATTAACAAGGAAACATTGATACTTGTGTGATTTGAAGACTTAATTTGAAGTCCCTAGTATAGCCTCTATACTTCACTAGCTTGTTGGTTGATAAATGATTGTGGTTTCCCTATCATGAACATTGAGATGTTATCAACAACAAGATCATATCGTTAAAAGAATGATATGGTGGACATACTCCTATAGATAAGCGTAGCATAAAGATCAAGTCATTTCAATAGTTCTATTGCTATATGCTTTCTGATACATAGTAACCTAATTCCTTCGACCATGAGATCATGCATATCACCTTTACCGGATGGATGCTTTGATGACATCAAACACCACACCGTAACTGGGTGGCTATAAAGGTGGCATTGAGTGTTCGGAAAGTATTGGTTGAAACACATGGATCAAGAGTGGGATTTGTCCATCCATATGACGGATAGATATACTCTGGGCCCTCTCGGTGGAATGTCATCCAATTAGCTTGCAAGCATGTGACTGGATCACAAGGGATCACATATCACGGGAACGAGAAAAGAGTACTTATCGGTAACGAGGTTGAACTAGGTATGCAGAGATACCGACGATCATGACCTCGGATAAGTAAACTATCGTGAGACAAAGGGAAATTGGTATCGTATGTAAGTGGTTCATTCGATCGCAAAGTAATCGTAGAAATATGTGGGAGCCATATGAATTTCCAGATTCCTCTATTGGTTATTGTTCGGAGAAGTGTCTCGATCATGTCCGCATAATTCACGAACCGTAGGGAGACACACTTAAGGATTCGACGTTGTTTGAGTAGTTATGGTATTATGAGAAAGAGACCGAATGTTGTTCGGAGTCTCGGATGGGATCCGGGATATCACGAGGTGATCCAGAATGGTCCGGAGAATAAGATTCATATAAGGAAAGTCCCGTTTCGGAGTTCGGGAATGATTCCGGTGTTTTCATCGGGAATGTTCTAGAAGGTTCCGGAATGTCCGGCACTCCGGAGGGGAAGGGGTACATGAATGTGTCATTGCATATTGGAATGATTGCATCATGTACTTAGTGTTCTCGTTGTTCCAAATAAAGGATTAAATTGAATCCTTAATTGAAAAGTCAAATAGCAAGTTTGAAAAGTCAAACGGCTAAAACAGGAAAGAAAGAGGAAAGAGGGAAACCGAGTTGGGGAGGGAGACCCTCCTCCAACCGGCGCGCCTCCTCCAAGCCGAGTTGGGGAGGGACTCCCCTCCCTCCCCATGGCGCGGCCGGCCCCTCCACCTATAAAAGGAGGGGCAGGGCCCCCTCCTCTAGACACACAAGTTCCTATCCTCTAAATCTAAACCCTAGCCCTAGACCCCGGTTTAGAGCCGCTTTGGTTTAGAGCTTATAATTGCACTAGACTTCGGATTAGAGCCTTCTAATTGGTGTGTCTAAACCCTAGACCACTAAAGCTCTCTCATACTCCACCATACTCGCTCCGGCTTAAGGCGAAGCCCTGCGGGATCTCCCCTCTACTTCCGGTACCACGCCGTTGTGCTGCCGGAATCGCGAGGAGAGTACTACAACCTCCGCTGCCTGCTGGAACAAGGGAGAGGAAGGTCTTCGTCGAGTACCGAACGTGTGACCGACTGCGGGAGCGCTGCCGGAACGCAGCGCCGGAAGGATCGTCTACACGATCTTGAGATCGGGAAGAGTACGACTACATCACCCACGAGAATCCGCTCTCGTTAAACACTTTGGAATCTTCGAGGGTAAGTTATTCCATCGACTCGTTGCTACAATCTAGTAGATAGATCTTGGCTTGTTTGTTTGTATGCGATAGAAATTTTTTGTTTTCCATGCTACGAATCCCTACATTTAGAGCTTTAATTCTCTCACAAATGTCCACACCAAGTGACCTAGGATATTATCCAATCATTCCACTTACCCATGACACATTCATGGACCATTCCCCTTCCGGTCCGGTGAATCTTCTAGAACCTTCTAGAATCTCTCCGATGGAAACATCGGAATCTTTCCCGAACTCCGGAATCGGACTTTCTTTGTATGAATATTATTCTCCGTACCATTTCGGATCTCCTCGTGATATACTGGATCCCATCCGAGACTCCGAACAATATTTGGTATCCCTACTAACATTTCATATCTACTAAACAACATCGAATCCTTAAGTGTGTCTCCCTACGGTTCGTGAATTATGCGGACATGACCGAGACACTTCTCCGATCAATAACCAATAGAGGAATCTGGAAATTCATATGGCTCCCACATATTTCTACGATTACTTTGCAATCGAATGAACCACTTACATATGATATCAATTTCCCTTTGTCTCACGATAGTTTACTTATCCGAGGTTTTGATCGTCGGTATCTCTGCATACCTAGTTCAACCTCGTTACCGATAAGTACTATTTTCTTGTTCCCGTGATATGTGATCCCTTGTGAGCCAGTCACATGCTTGCAAGCTAATTGGATGACATTCCACCGAGAGGGCCCAGAGTATATCTATCTGTCATATGGATGGACAAATCCCACTCTTGATCCATGTGCCTCAACCCATACTTTCCAAACATTCAATGACACCTTTATAGCCACCCAGTTACGATGTGGTGTTTGATGTCATCAAAGCATCCTTCCAGTGATGGTGATTAGCATGATCTCATGGTCGAAGGAATTAGGTTACTATGTATCAGAAAGCTTATAGCAATTGAACTATTAAAATGACTTGATCTTTATGCTACGCTTATCTATAGGAGTATGTCCATCATACCATTATCCTAATGATATGATCTTGTTGTTAATAACATCTCAATGTTCATGATCGAGAAACCACGATCATCTGTTAACCAACAAGCTAGTATTATAAAGAGGCTTTACCAGGGACTCTAATTTAGTTTACAAATCACACAAGTATTAATGTTTCCGGTTAATACTATTATAGCATGAATGTAAACATTTATCATAAACACAAATATATAATAATAAACACTTTTATTATTGCCTCTAGGGCATATCTCCAACAACATGGAGCATCCAAAAGAATTCATGGTTGCATGCAAGGAGCACCAAGTGTGCATATTGAAGAAGAGCTTGTATGGCTTGAAACAAGCTTCTCGTTAGTGGTACAAGAAGTTTGAGTCATTTATGACTGATCTTGGATACCATAAAGCACAACATGATCATTATGTATTTATGAAGAAGTGTGCAGAGGGTGACTTAATTATTCTATTTCTATATGTCGATGACATGCTAATTGTTGGAAATGGCACAAAGAGGATTGCTCTCCTCAAGAAGACATTGAGTAAGTCATTAGCCATGAAGGATTTAGGACCAGCTAAGCAAATACTTGGCATGAAAATCTCCCGTGATAGATTAAATAAGCTACTTTGGCTCACATAGGAACGATACATTCAGAAGGTACTTGAAAGGTTCAATATGCAAGACACAAGGTATGTTACCTCTACACTTGTAGGCCATCAAAAACTGAGTTTAGAACAATATACTAGCAGCAAGGAGAATGAAGAAATGAGTAAAGTACCATACCAATCAGGCGTGGGAAGTTTGATGTATGCTATAGTGTGCACTAGTCCTAATATTGCCTATGCAGTTGGACTTGTTAGCCAGTTCATGGAAAATCCAGGTGAAGCTTACTGGAATTTAGTGAAGTGGATATAAGGTATATCAAAGTTAATTCTAGATAGTGCTTATGTTTATACAAATGCAGAATATACTGGTGATTCATATTTTAGGAAGTCTACTTCTAGATACTAGATGACTTATGCATGGAGCAGTATCATGGCAATCAAGGTTGCATAAATGCATTACACTATCAACCACGAATGTTGAGTATATAGCAGTGGTTGAGGCTTGCAAGGAAGTGTTGTGGATGAATAACTTTTTGCAAGAGTTGGGCATGAAGCAAGAGAAATACAATATGTTTTGTGATAGCCAGAGTGCCACTACTAGGAAAACCCTCATCTGTGGTGCATGGGTATTGCCCTTGTATGGCGCATATCAGATGCACCACTGATACGTCGCCACTAAATTGAACTTTTGTGGCGCATTTTGAAATGTGCCACAGAAGTCCTCAAACTTTTGTGGCGCATATTGCTAATATGCGCAACAGAACTCTCTTTTCGAATTTCAGAAAAAAAAAGGCTGGCCAGATCCCGCCCAAAATTTCAAATCGCAAACTTCTATGGCGCATATTGCGATATGCGCCACGGATTTTTTTCGAATTTCAAAAAAAGCGGCCTAGATCTGGCCGGAGTGGGAGGTGGGTGGTGGGTGGAGGAGGGGGTCGCCGGAGTAGGAGGCCGCCGGTGTAGGAGGAGTAGGAGGAGGCGTCTCCGGAGTAGGAGGTAACCGGTGTAGGTGGAGTAGGAGGAGGGGTCATGGGAGGAGCAGGAGAAGGAGGAGGAGTAGGAGGGATCGCCGGAGTAGGAGGAGGGGGTCACCGGAGTTGGAGGAGGGGTTGTCGGAGTAGGAGAAGGAGGCCGTCGGTGGAGGAGGGGTCACTAGAGTAGGAGGATGAGTAGTAGGAGGCGCTGGAGGAGGTGTCTCCGGAGGTGGCGGATGCCATGGACGGAGTAGGAGGAGAAGTTGGCCAAAGAGTGGAGAAGGAGGAGGAGAAGTGGAGGAAGAGAAGAAGGAGAGGAAGAGAAGAAGGAAAGGAGAGAAGAAGTGGAGGAGAGGAGTAAAGGGGAGAAGGATAAAAGAGAGGGACAGGACGCCGCGGGAATTCAAAATTCAAATCCCAAGACTTCTCTGCCGCATATGGGAGAAATTCGCCACAGAAGTTTCACCCCCTTTTTTATTTTTTTTGCAGGAAAAAATCTTCTTTCTGCCATAACTTTTTACTCTTTTTGAATTTGGGGAATCTATAAAATCACTGTTGAATCTAGTAGGAAATTTCAAGACGATCATTTTGATATATTAAATTTTTTTCCGACATTGTATGCAAAAGTTATGACCATTTTACCGTGCCATGACCTTTTTTTGCAAAATACATCAAAATTCATGTTTTTTAATTTTCCATACAACTATACCCCAAAATTTAACTACATCTCAAAGGAATTATTATTTTGAATTATTTATCATTTTTGTTTATTTTTTACAAAAGTTAAAACGCGATCCCAAGGGGGTGGGATCTGTTTTTACTACTCGGATTTTGTGGCGCATACCTGTATATACGCCACAGAATCATCAATTCTATCGCGCATATGACCATATACGCCATAGAATGTTGGTCAGAGTGCGGTCAACGAGATTCCGTGATAGGGCCCACCTAGGATTTCAACTCTTGTGGCGCATATGACTATATGCGCCACAGAAAGCCCGGGTAGCCCAACCCGGTGGAGGGTCCTGCCATACTTCTGTGGCGCACCGTTCCTGTGCATACGCTACAGAACAGTGAAGGGTTCTGTGGCGCATTTGCTGTAATGCGCCACTGGGTTTTTTCTATGGCGCTTGGCAGAACATATGTGCCACAGAAGTGTTATCTATCTATAGTTGTTTTCCTATTAGTGTGCTATTCATCTTGCCAAGAATCCAAGTTTCCGCTCTCGAACCAAGCACATTGATGTGAGGTATCATTGGATTTGAGATGTTGTGAGTTCCAAGTTGCGAAAACTTGAGAATATCCATACCGACAAGAATGGCTCAGATATGATGACCAAGTGATAAGCTGCTTATATGTTGCAAGGTAGCCGACATGGTGGTTCCCCCCACATGAGTCGTATGGGGGAGAATATTGGATATCCTCCTTACGTGGGCTGTGAAAAGATGGCCTTATGAAGCCTTTCAGGTGGCCCAAACAGATACAAGAGCCTACCAACCTTTAGGGTTATGACCAAGTTTTATTTTAGACATTGCATGTGAGAAAAGGAAGAGGATAATCCTTCCTTCAAGCCACCACAGGATGGAATGACAAAAATCCAGGTTAACCTCCATTGGAGAAGAAAACCAAGAGAGAAGAGAAAAATAAGAAGTTCAAGGAAGAAGCTAAATCAAGCGCCGGGTTCTACCCACAAGGTTGTGAAGACCCAGATCTACTACCTTATCTCCTTTAAGTTGTGGTTCTATCATCTTTAGTGAGATTGTTCTAATCCCTAGCTCTTGTGCTCCAAATCTTGTTATGGGAATTCAAGATCCATGTGTATCTTGATGTATGAGATTTTGTAGTGCTCTTTAGAGAAGAACAAGTTGTATCCCCATTTGATAATAGTGAAAGAAGAGTTGAGCGGCTTTAGCCCACGGTTTTTCCTCTCAAATTGACATGTTTCCCACGTAAAAACGATCAGTTTCCCTACGTGTTGATTTGTGGACTGTGCTACCTGACTATTTTTTCTCAGTCCGTGTCTGCAATTTACTATTCTTAGGGCTTGCATGCGATAATTTTCCCATGAGTCGGTCGTCCTATCAGTCTAGAAGATCAGTAGCTTATTACTAGCACCTAGTCTCACTCAGTTTTGCACTATCACTTCTTTCACAATACATTAGCACTATGTTTGTCACATTGCATAGTTTAAGCCAAATCTCGCAAAAAACTTTCTTGTTCATGTGGACTTTTGGGCTGACAAAAGGTATCAGCTTATTTAAAAACAATTATTAGATTACTTGACAATAGCTTTCCTTTTTTTATAAATATCCAAGTTCTAAAAAAATTAGTCACCAAATTATTTTAGTAGTAACTATGAGGTTATTTAGAAATAACTAGTAGGTTTTTTCTAATAAGTAGCAGGTTATTAAGAAACACCTACTATCTCTTAAAAAATGATGGTGATCAGTTGCCAAATTCTATTGCCTAATTGCCAAATTACAAGTGCCTAGTTGCCTGGTATAGTGTTGATGGTTGCCAGGTTCTCACACATAGTCAAATTGCCCTGGCATATATCCCAAAATGCTTAATTGCCAAATTCTAACGCCTAGCTACCAACTTTTTAGTGCCTAACTGCCAAATTTCTAGTGCCTAGTTGTCAAACAGAATTGCGATGAATCTCTTGTCCTCTAAAAGTTGAAGAAACATGGAACTAGATAATTCATGGAAGCCAAAAATCACAGGAATCTCAACGGAAAAATCAATTGAGACGTTGCGGGAGGGAAAAAACTCAGACACGCATTATCGCAATTGATGCTCACATGCAGCCCCGTCCTTGCTGATGGCGTCCCTCTGCTTGCCGCCTGCAAACTCCCTGCCATGTCGTGTGCTCGGCGACACGCGACCCTTGTCCAAGATGCGCTCTGTGGCGACCTCCCCACTATGTGCTCGTTGTCGGTTGCATCCTCGCCACAGGGATGAAAGCCTCCTCCTCGCACTCGTCGGCGGCGGGATGGCAGAGCCCTCCATGCCTCTCGCCGCCTCCTTGCGTCGTCGATTGCAGCTCGGTGTAGCTGTCGCGGCGTCGTGCCTCCTCGTGTTCGTTGATGGCGGCGACCTAGCGCATCCGTCGCGACATCGCACCTTCTCCTCATGCCTATGGCGGCGGCCAGGCGCATCCCTCCCAGAATTGCGCCTCCTCCACATCTATGGCGGCGGCCTGACAGAGACCTTGTTGTGCGCCTCTTCCATGCTCGTTCGCGGTGGCCTGACGGCGATCTCGCCGCGCCGCCTTCTCGCTCGTCCCGCTGCTGCGTGCTCTCCGCCGATGGCTTCTCCTCTCGTGCCTCTCTAGGGCGGTGCTCCTCAACATCTCCGCTCAATGTCAGTGGCGGAGGGGGTGTGGTCGTTCATGATCACCATGGGGGTTTCCTTGCGGGAACTTGCCATTTTACCCTCAATGTCAAGTCCGGAGGAGGCCGAAGTTAGGGCATGCAGGAGGACGTTGGAGTTGGCTCAGAAGCTTAACCTGTCGAGAATCATCTTGGAAACGGATTGCAAAGGTATAGTGTCCAAGCTGGCAAGTGCAGACCGAGATAGATCGGTTGTGGATCCATTGATTGAAGAAGTGAAGGTGCTGCTTCGATCGACGATCATGTGATCAAATGGGCAAGGCGTACTGCTAATGGCGTTGCTCATATATTAGCTAAGGATGATTGCGGACTTAAGTTATGTAAGGTTTGGTTTCAGGTTCCACCTGAGTGTATCGTGAACTACCTCGCTACGGATTTATCCGAGCAGTTTTAATAAACGCAGCAAGTTCCTTTAAAAAAAACATCTTCGCTCGGCGCTGCTCTTCGTGGCTATCTACTCGAGAGGGAGAGGGAGAGCGATAGCGATGATTGTGTGGTCAGGAGTCATGGGGTCGTGGGGATAAGGACCGTGAGTGGTTATTGGAGCCAGCCACACGGAACACGATCTGTTTTCTCGCATCTTGATGCATATGTTATTGGAGCCAGCCACACGGTGCGGCGCCTATGTATAGAATTTCTCTTGATTTGTTACTGCCGGTGTTGTTCTTAGAACATCTCTATTTATGTTTGATGCATATGTTTTCTTTCGTGATTGAGCAAAGATCCGTGGAGTATATGAGTCATGCTGAATTTTACATCTTATTTCACTGCGTATTTTCATATCACGATTGGGTGTGCTAATTTCCAATAGGGATCGCTAGGTGTATCTGCTAAACAAAAGTGAAGAAGCAACTACATGTTAGCGTTTAGACATGAAAATTTTAGCAAGCAGATCTGACCAGACAACCGTCTCACACCATATCATACCTGAGAATTAATATATGTGAGGACTTCAGAATCTAGTATACGTACAGTCATAAGCTGCGAAAAATTGTGAAAACGGGAGCCGGTGCTACATATTTTCAAGCCCTACGCATTCCGGCGATCCCCAGTGCCCCCTCTTCAGGATCTTACCCTCGACAGCCCGTTTGCACAGTGTGCAGTAGCTTGTTCGGCACGCCCAGCAGAAGACATATTTGTCATCATCCTGGATGAGATCAATAAATCAGTAGTCAGCGATGTTTAGAGTGGTCAAATGGCACCATCCATGTGAAACAGAACCACATTCTGCCCCACTTGATTCATGCTGATTCAGAAGATATGTGCTGTTACCTTGAAAGTTTTCTCCCGGCATCTGGGACACCTTATGCTGCCGCCCAATGGTAACTTTTGAGCACGCTCCTGGATTCCACTCTGCATTTTCATCATTTGCGTGTCCCACTCCGTGGTATCTCTAGCCGCAAAGAGCCCACAGTCCCTGCAATGGACACATATTTGAGGCTATAGATTTTCAAATTGCACATGAAAATAAGTAAGGCGAATATTGTGAATGAAACTCCATCGCGAGGGAGGTTTGGATATTGTAGAATGGCCTACTTGCTGAAGTGACTGTAGCCACTGATTGCCTTGCAGCAACGGAAGCAAAATAACTGACCGCAGCTAGTGCACATCATCTTGTTGCAGCCTGCGCTTCTGTTGATGGCCATTCGACAATTGGGACATAGCCGGACATCCTTGTACAGTTCTCTGATGTTTAGCAGTTCCTGCGCCATCTCCGTCTCGGTCAACTTGCCTGACGCCTGAAAAATCGTAAATTAAAGACATCAAATGGTAGATGCTCAGTGAGACTGGCAAAATCACGGTCTACTTGCAATACTAAAATGCAAGACATTTTATTTGCAGTTTTTACCTTCTGGCGCTGGACTTTTGTTCTGGAGTTGGACATTGCTTCCCTGGATGCCATAGTTCCTTGCAAACGCCACAGAAGGTAAACGAACATTTTGCACACTGCGCATTGTTATCGTCATCTTGCAAGCAACCAATCTCACACTTTGGGCAGTAAACCATGTCTGCCATAGAGTTCAATGCTTTCTCAAGAGCAAGCCTATCCCAACGTTCGAAATCTTCTACACTCAGGAGCCTCTTCAACAAATTGTGTGGAATGGAAGTATTGCACTTTCTGTCAGGGCACACCAACTGAAACAAAGTGCCTTCCTTCACATGCATCTTGCATAAGGTCTCCATGCACTTCACACAAAACAAGTGCTGGCATGGAAGCTTGATAAAGTTTGAGCCTATTTCATTCAAAAGTAGACCCAATTTACAAAGAGAACTACGTCCAGAGAACAGTTCAGAATGGAACAAACTACAACTGGTGAAATCCGGCACCACATAAAAATATGATTGGAAATGAGTAACATGTTTTCTCCTCGAGATATTTAATATATTGTAAATATGTTCACCCTTCTTTCTTTGGCAAAAAAAAGAGACTAAGTTCACCCATTTCATAGTTAATATTTACCATGAAGAATGAAAAGTTCAACCAGGCATTAGTTACAAAACTACAATAGAATAGATGGTATTTTTCCAGGAATGCCATTAGAAATGCATGTGAAACCTAACATCTTAGTTTCATGCTATATGTTACTTCTGAATAAAGAAGATGGAAAAGATAAATTGATTTACCTTTGCTCTGATTAAGGCATATCATGCACAAATGGACCTCCTCAAGAAAAGCTTGGTGAAGTTTCTTACTACTGTAGCTGAGCATCAAAGGGATCACAGACTCCAACGGGAGGCTTCTTGAGATTGCACGGATATCTCCTTTATTTGTTGGAGTGTCTTCATCTAACATTATTTTGCCATCAAACCAGAGATTCGACAAGGAAGAATTGCGTATCCACTCGACCCATTGATAGACCACTTCCTGCCCTGGCAGCTCTGCCCACATGGTATCAAGCATCGTACAGAGTTGAGAAACATTATGCCTATCCATCCATTTAGCAGTGACCGTGAAATATGGGGGGTCTTTGCTAGGGTAGGACTTTGGAAGTAAGCATGTCAATATCAATGGAGGCAGGTAGTCAAAGTTGCATTTGTAAAAGAATTCATCTTGTCTAGTGTCATGGTCCTCTGTATCATCATTAGGACATCCTCCATCTTTTCGGTTCCCATTGCCTGAAGAAATCTTAGCGCACACTTCAGCACCATCATTCAACTCGTAACGTATGTAAATCTGGAATTAGAGAGAGAAAAGAAAATCAAAACCAAGATTTTGCCATCCAATAACACTGATGGACATTATATGAACCTGAAAATAGCAGAGCCCTCCTTTGTTTTCTAGTACATCAAGATCGTCCCCATATATTGCTTCCAATGCCATCAGCTGCAGTAAAGATCAAACGAGGAAGCAAATGAGCCATGTTAAAACTGTAAAGCATCAGCAGTACAATGAAGCAACGCGATTCACAAACTTAAAAGAAACACCAAGTCACCAACACATATCTACAAATCTTTTTTTGGAATTAAAATAGTATGAAAATATTGCAAGACTCTTTTACCCTGAAACTTAATCGCATTGCTCTGTAGTATTCAGAAGAACCCTCACGAAAACCCCCTAATAATCAGAAGCTAGCATCACGACCGTACGAATTGGGAAAATACATTGCAATTTTTCGCCACAGCTCAGATCAAGATCATAGACAAGATAAATTGATTTTCCAATTTGATATTCACTAGACCGACCTCGTCGTCCTGTCGCTGCTGGTTGACTCGTATCTCATCCGCATCTTTATCGTTCCAGGCCCGAAGGTGGAGTGCTGCAGTAGCTGCGTCCATGGCGGCCTCCTCCAGCCTCGATTCCGCCTCGGCCGTCGGGACCCACGGGGTGTCCAGGTCGAGCACGTCCTCCTCGGCGCCGCCATTACACGATACCGGCCTTGCCTCTACATCAGCCCCGCGCGATGAGGACGCGGACGACGAGGAGGGGCCGTCGGATGAGGATTCGGGGGAGGACTGGCGGTGGGGTTCGAGCGCTCGCGATAACGTGGCGCCGACGGGAGCTGCTGCCATGGCGGCAGCTCGGAGTTGGTTGTTGGCTCGGGGTCAGTCCCTGATTCTGTGGACGGGGTCGCGGGGCTGCTCGTTTTGTTTTGTTTTCGGAATTTGTATATCTCCAGGGAGCCCTGAATTTTGTCAAACTCGGCGAATAGATGCGAGCCGTCCGATCACCCATCGATGATCCTGCTTGTCCCGCTCCATAACCATAACCTGGCCGCATTCGTCATGCAAAATTACAGAGATATGATGCGGGTTTGGTGGTGGTTGTGTCTTTTTTTTTTAAACGAGGCAAAATCTTTGCCTTTTATATTGACTAGCAGAAGTGCCCGTGCGCTGCACCGGGAAGACCAATCTAATTCGTATGAAAAAACTTTTGTCTTGCCTCATGACATCTGTCTCGATCGAGTTGAACGTTTTCTTATCTTGGACGAACCTATTCACAGAGTTATGCCATAACTTAGAAATTAGTTCCACTACCTATACTCAAATGATTTGTCGATATTTTGATAAAGCATACTTTAAAATATAGTATCCTCTAACAGTCATACAGATTTCATGTAAAAGGACATACGTATTTGTTTGGCAGAGCTTAATAGGGGCGCATGCATTTTTTATTTTGTAAACCCCTATTTCTTTGTTTGCAAAATCAAAAAATTAGAAAAAGCAAAGAGAAAAAAAAAAGAAAAAACACTCCCTATTGTGTACATCTTCCATGCATTAGTCATTACCAAAACTCTTTAGTCTCTCTCAAATCTCTAGCAGTACTAATGTATCTTATTCTATAGATTGTATTTCTTTTAAACAATGGTTTTAGACTTTTTTTGAAAAAAAAGAGAGAAGGAGGTTACCTTATCAGGTACTAAATGTCAATCCTCTTTGCATGCCCAAGGATCCCAATATAGACATGGCCCTCTCTCCCATTGACAGATGGGAAATTTAATCCTTTTTTATGTTGCTTACTAATTCCACGTGTTTAAACAAACGTATATGAACTGGTGTGATTCAATGCAAAGGGGCGATATGCCACTATTCAACAACCTCTTGTCGATGCATAGAGGGCTATTATTTTTCCTATTGCATGCACGTTGCTGGCAGAAGCTATGGACGTTGAGAAGGATAGAAGGGGGTCGTCAGTTTCAAGCAGAAGCCATGCGTGCAGCCGGACCGAACACACGAACCTTTCGATCCTATATATGTGAAGTACTCGACGTACTCCAACACATAGTACTCGATGTACCGGACCTGATGTAGTACTCGATGTACCGGACCTGCATGAGTTGTGCATACCTGGGACACCCATCATATGGAACTTGACAAGAAACAATCTGGAACGATTAATTATCGATGGCATTGGTGGGTAATTTATTTTTTTGTCAAAGGGTAAAGTCGTCTAAAAAAGTGTAGGTACTACAAGAAACACTCCTTCCTTTATTATTAGGTATAGATATAGATATAGACTAGTATAAATACTCGTGCGTTTGCAACGGTAATAAAAATCATGAGCTCATTTTTAGCACACCACGAGTTTTGAATCCTATTTCTTGTGCTACAATCAAATATTGATAATTCTTTCTTGGCGAATTTTCCACCCTCAAACCCGTCTTGCTCTTGCCATGTACCCAGTGTCGTGGTCTTGACGGTTTGACTATGTAGCCTTCTCTTACGGCTGCTATATCGAATTTTCGCTTAGTTGGAGGAGAGAAAATGAAGAAAGAGAAGATTGTCTTCCCTTAGCGAAGGGATGATCCCTTAAAAATAAAAAAAAAGACTATTTTTCTCCATTGTACATTATGTCTTCTCTTATCAACACAATTTCTTATTATAATTAGTCAATTCACATTAATTCTTAGAGATGACAATAAGAGATGACCCATTATACAACTTATTTTTATTACCTTCTCTAGATTACGTGGAGGACTAAGAAAAGACTCGTCTTCTCTAGCATTGTATATGCCCTTAGTACTCTTAGATGGCTTGAGTAAATCGTCCTTGACTCTGTACACGAGCATATTTTTTCTCTCGTCTTGAAGCTCCTTGTGACCTTCGTGTCGTTAGCTTCAGGCAGTTTATCCATGTCTCTCACGTCTGTATGAAAGGTTGAGTTGACAAAGTTCAGCCTTCGTCCAAGATAACCTCATCGCCATAGTCAGCCTAGCCGCCATGGTTAGATCTAAAATATAATCATGATTTCCTTATCTACTACTCAAAAGCTGATGTCCAAGACGTAACTTCGAGAAGCTTTAATTTGCATGGCATCGACGCCTAAGGGTTTGCATCATCAACTATGGTGATGCATTTTTTCCGATGGTAGTGCAGGGCTGCCAGACTTGCTGGTTAAATAGCTTCTCCAAAGGTTTATTTGTGTTCTCAATAGAACAATTTTGGCTGCAGTGCTTCCTACTCTCCGCAGCAGGCAGCATTTTGTAGGGTTCGCAGCATAGAAAACAAAAATTTTCCTACGATGTGAACTATATACCAAGATCTATCTACTAGATACAAACAACGGACGGATGTATATTCGTAGATAACATACCCTTGAAGACCGATAAAGCTTAACGAGTTCAACTCGTGGTTGATATAGACGATCTCTTGCCGATCTCAAGATCGAGAGGAAGTCCTAGCGCCGCAAATCAGCAGCGCATCCGTGCTCGCACACACGTTCGAGGCACCGAGCAACCTCCGCCTCCTCGCTCCAGCGATGCAGCGGAAGCACAACTCTTTCTTGCCGAATAGCCACCGGGAACATGTATCTCGCTAGTCCGAGACCATGGGGGATAAATTCTAGAGGGGAAGAGAGATCCTTCACGAGGAGGTGTGTGAGACAAGTGAGGAGGGGGGCTCCTTTTATAGGAGGAGGGGGGGAACCCCAAGGGGGTGGCCGGCGCATGGGGGCTGCCCCCTTGCCCTCCCCTCTTTATGTGGGTGGACACTCCACTCACAAATCTCCTTTAAATTCCCTCCACTCAAAAGTCCACTCAAATTTCCATTAAATTTCCACCAAATTTAATGCAAACTCTCATTAAATAAAACTCTTTTATTTTATTCAGAATTTTGTCAATTACTTTAATGACAAACATTCACAAATAATCCCTTGCTAGAATTCTATTTCACATGCATAACCACTTTATGCAATTTCACCCGAAAACCTGTTTCGGTATCTAGTGAAATAAATTCCTGCGCTTGTTCATTCTTTCGGCATGAAACATTTGCTCCAATTGGATGTCGATGTCTCTTAAGTGTGTCACCCTACGGTTCGTGAATAATGCGGACATGATCGAGACCCCTCTCGGATCAATAATCAGAAGCGGGATCTGGAGACCCATACTGACTCCCACACATTCAACAATGACTTTCTTGTGATCGTCGGAACCTTTTACGCTAGTATCTTAATCCCTTTGTTTCACGATATATTACATGTCCGAGATTCGATCATCAGTATCTCCATACCTAGTTTGATCTCGTTATCGACATGCACTCTTTTCTCGTTCCTGTGATATAACATTCTAGTGATCAAATCACTTGCTTGCAAGCTAATCAATGTGATATCACCGAGAGGGCCCAGAGTATATCTATCCGTCATCGGGATGAACAAATTCCACTCTCGATCCATGAGCCTCAACATAACACTTTATTAGTTCTGAATCCATCTTTATAATCACCCTGTTACGGTGTGACGTTTGATGTTATCAAGAAACTCTTCCGGTGTTAGTGATTGACATGATCTCATGGTCTAAGGATTAGGATCACTTCGTAAGTTGTTATAGCAATATAAACTCAATGACTTTGATCGTAATGCTATACTTCGGATGAATGTTCATCACACCATTACACTAATGTTGTGATCCCATTATTAACAACATCCAATGTCCATGATCAGGAAACCTTGATCATCTTGTTAATCAACGAGCTAGTTTATGAGAGAGGCATAACTAGGAACTTTCTGTTTGTTTATTAAACACACATGTATTAACGTTTCGTATTAATACAATTATAGCACGCAAAATAAACATCTATCATATACTTGGAATACACATAATAAACACTTTATTATTGCCTCTCGGGGCATATTCCCTTCAGTCTCCCACTTGCACTAGAGACAATAATCTAGTTACATAGTGATAAATCTAACACCCATTGAGTTCTGGTGTTGATCATGTTTTGCTCTAGGGAGAGTTTTAGTCAACGGATCTGCTACATTGAGATCCGTATGTATTTTACAAATCTTTATATCTCCATCCTTGACATGCTCGCGGATGGAGTGAAACCGGCGCTTAATATGCTTGGAATGCTTGTGAGACCTTGGCTCTTTGGCATTGGTTGAGCGAGCGAGATTTAATAAAGAATTAAAAAGAAAGCGGGTGCGGCGGCGGCTGCCAGCAGTGCGGTGCCCACTGCGTGGTGGGGCCCGGCGGGGACGGATGGATCTTTCCGTCGGTGTGGGTGCGTACGGCGGGGGATCGCGACCGTGCGCGCGCGCGGGGGTGGGGTGGGGTGGGGTGGGGTGGTTGGTCGCCCTTTTTCCGCTCGTGACCTTGGGAGTAACGTGAGCGTGTGGGCGACGACGCGCCCCCCCCCACGGGCCACGTGTGCCGCCGCTGCCGGCCACTCCCTGCCTGCCCGGGATCCACGCTGCGGGGCGCCGCCCTGCGACCCACCTGTGCGGCCTGGCGGGAACGTACTCAGCGCGGCTTGCATGGGGCGGTGCGTGTGCGTGGACGCGCAGGGGATGCGGGGAGGAGACCTGGGGTGCGTGGTCACGGCAGACAAGCTGGTGCGGGACCGGCGCGCGGGTGTGCAGTGATTCGCGCGACGGCAGTTTCGCCCTCGCCCGCGGGCATGGGGTGGGCCCCGCGCGCGGCGCCGCGCCTGCCTTTGCCTGCCTCATCCATGAGACGATCCAGCTACGCAACCGGACGGACGGGCGCCGGTTTCGTCGCGGCTCGCTGGCCTGGGTTTTTTCTATTGCTTTTCCTCGTGCGGCGACGGACGGCGGCTTGCTTGACTAGTTTTTATGGCACAATTGTTGTCACAATAGATCACCATTGGATCCAACGCGTTTGCCACCACTCCTAGTTCGGATATGAACTCCTTCATCCAAACTGCTTCCTGAGCCGCTTCTGAAGCAGCAACATATTCGGCCTCCGTTGTTGATCCCGCTACCACAGGTTGTTTGGAGCTCCTCCAACTAACCGCTCCGCCATTCATGAGAAATACGTATCCGGATTGAGACTTAGAGTCATCCGGATCGGTGTCAAAGCTAGCGTCGACATAACACTTAGCGACGAGCTCTTCTTCACCTCCGTATACAAGAAACATATCCTTAGTTTTTCGTAAGTACTTAAGGATATTCTTGACCGCTATCCAGTGTTCCGAACCTGGATCCGATTGGTACCTACTAGTCAAACTAATAGCATGTGCCACATCCGGTCTTGTACATAGCATGGCGTACATTATAGAGCCTATGGCTGAAGCATAGGGGAATTTGTCCATTATCTCTCTTTCTTCCGCCGAAGCCGGACTTTGAGTCTTACTCAATGTCTTGCCTTGCAACATAGGTAAGAACCCCTTCTTACTTCCGTCCATTTTAAACTTCTTTAAAATCTTATCAAGGTATGTACTTTGCGATAGCCCTATTAGGCGCCTAGATCTATCTCTATAGATCTTTATGCCTAATATGTATGACGCTTCACCTAGGTCCTTCATTGAAAATTTGCTGTTTAGATAACTTTTAACACTGTTTAAAAGATCTATATCATTTCCGATCAATAATATGTCATCCACATATAATATCATAAATGCCACATTGCTCTCACTCACTTTCTTGTAAATACAAGCTTCTCCATAAGTTTGGACAAATCCAAACTCTTTGATCACCTCATCAAAGCGGAGATTCCAACTTCGTGATGCTTGCTTCAATCCATAGATGGATCGCTGAAGCTTGCACACCTTGTTAGCATCCTTAGGATCGACAAAACCCTTTGGTTGTATCATATACAACTCTTCTTCAATATTACCATTGGGAAATGCGGTTTTGACATCCATCTGCCATATCTCATAATCGAAATATGCAGCAATTGCTAACATAATCCTAACTGACTTTAGCATCGCTACGGGAGAGAAAGTCTCATCGTAGTCAACTCCTTGAATTTGTCGAAACCCCTTTGCGACAAGTCGAGCTTTATAGACGGTCACATTACCATCAGCATCAGTTTTCCTTTTGAAAATCCATTTGTTCTCCACGGCCTTTCGGTCGTGAGGTAATTCCACCAAGTTCCAAACTTGATTTTCATACATGGATTCCATGTCGGATTTCATGGCTTCTAACCATTTGTTGGAATCCGGGCTCATCATCGCTTCTTCATACGTCGCAGGGTCATCATTTTCATCAACCATGAAATTCATGACAGGATTTCCGTATAGCTCGGGAGCTGCACGCGTCCTGTTTGACCTGCGAGGTTTGTTAGTACTCTCTTTCGGAGTTTCATGATCATTATCATTAGTTCCCTCTTCAACAGGTGGAGCCAACTCCGGAACAACTTCCGGCGCTGCGCTACTCGCCATACTTTGAAGAGAAGGTTCCACAACCTCTTCGAGTTCTACCTTCCGACTACTCACACCTTTCGCGAGAAACTCTTTCTCTAGAAAGGATCCATTCTTGGCAACAAAAACCATGCCCTCGGATCTGTGATAGAAGGAATACCCAATAGTTTCTTTAGGGTATCCTATGAAGACGCATTTTTCCGCTTTGGGTTCGAGTTTATCCGGTTGAAGTTTCTTCACATAAACATCGCATCCCCAAACTTTAAGAAATATCAGCTTAGGTTTGTTTCCAAACCACAATTCATACGGTGTCTTTTCAACGGATTTAGATGGTGCCCGATTTAAAGTGAATGCAGCAGTTTCTAGTGAATAACCCCAAAATGACAACGGCAAGTCCGTCAGAGACATCATAGATCGAACCATATCTAATAAAGTACGATTACGACGTTCCGACACACCATTTCGCTGTGGTGTTCCGGCAGGTGTGAGTTTTGAAACAATTCCACACTCTTTCATGTGAGTGCTAAACACGTAACTTAGATACTCACCTCCACGGTCGGACCGTAGAAATTTGATCTTTCTATTACGATGATTTTCTACTTCATTCTGAAATTCCTTGAATTTTTCAAAGGTTTCAGACTTGTGTTTCATCAAGTAGATATAACCGTATCTACTCAAATCATCCGTGAAAGTAACAAAATAACGATATCCACCTCGCGCCGACACACTCATTGGACCACATACATCAGAATGTATGATTTCCAATAAATCTGTCGCCCGTTCCATTGAACCGGAAAACGGCGTTCTAGTCATCTTGCCCATAAGGCATGGCTCACATGTATCAAATGATTCATAATCAAGTGATTCCAAAAGTCCATCCGAATGGAGCTTCTTCATGCGTTTAACGCCAATATGACCTAGACGGCAGTGCCACATATATGCGGATATATCATCATTAAGTTTAATCCTTTTAGCATCAACATTATGAATATGTGTAACATTATCATCGAGATCTAATAGAAATAAACCATTCATCATCGGTGCATGACCATAAAAGGTTTCATTCATATAAATGGAACAACCATTGTTCTCGGATTTAAATGAATAACCACTTCGCATCAAACACGATCTAGATACAATGTTCATGCTCAGTGCAGGCACCAGATAACATTTATTCAAGTTTATAACTAATCCTGACGGTAAGTGGAGAGGCAGCGTTCCGACGGCGATCACATCAACGCTTGATCCATTGCCGACACGCATCTTGACCTCACCCCTTGCTAGCGGTCGCTTGTTTCGCAGCCCCTGATTCGAGTTACAAATATTAGCAACTGAACCGGTATCAAATACCCAGGTGCTACTGCGAGCACTAGTCAAGTACACATCAATAACATGTATATCATATATACCTTTGTTTGCCTTGCCGGCCTTCTTGTCTGCCAGATACTTGGGGCAGTTGCGCTTCCAGTGGCCAGTCCCCTTACAATAGTAGCACTCGGAATCAGACTTAGGTCCAACTCGGGGTTTCTTTTCAGGCGCGGCAACAGGCTTGCCGCCCTTACTTCCCTTCCGTTTTCCCTTCTTGTCTTTCTTGAAACCAGTGTTCCTATTGATCATCAACACTTGATGTTCCTTTTTTATCTCCACTTCTGCAGTTTTAAGCATTGACAGAAGCTCGGGGAGAGACTTCTTCATGCCTTGCATATTATAGTTCATCACGAAGCTCTTATAGCTAGGTGGCAGAGACTGCAGAACACGATGGATGCCTAAGTCAATGGGAATCGATATTCCCAAGGACACAAGCTTATCGGCGTACCCGATATCTTGAGTACATGCTCACTAACGGAGCTGTGCTCTTCCATCATGCAGCTAAAGAACTTTTCTGAAGCATTGTAGCTCTCTACAGCAGCATGTGTGTCGAAAATCATTTTCAACTCACCCATTGTATCAAATGCATTGCCGTTTTCGAAACGCTTTCGAAGTTCCGGCTCTAGCCCATACAATATGCCGCAATGAACTAAGTTGTGGTCCTCCTGACGAGTCTGATAGACATTCTTCTCCTCGTCAGGGGCATCATCAAAAGGTGGGGGGCCTAACGGCGCTTCTAGCACATATTGCTTTTGTGCAGCAGAGAGGAGAATCCTCAAATTCATGGCCCATTCGGTAAAGTTGCTACCGTTCGTTGCTAGTTTCTCTTTCTCCATGAACACATTGAAATTAAAAGCAGGTGGTGCCATCTACAACAGAATTTGTAAAGTTTAGACTAAGTGTATGATAGATTGAGTTCAACTAATCTATATTACGAATGAACTCCCACTCAAAAACGACATCCCTCGTGCCTTTTTGGTGATTACATGAACCAAATCCACTACACCAAGTCCGATCATCACGTGAGTCGGTATAGCTTCAAAGGCGAGCATCAAATGGGCATCATATCAACTATATGACTCATGCTTAACCTTTCGGTCCGTGTTCCGAGGCCATGTCTGTACATGCTAGGCTCGCCAAGTTAGAACCTTAGTATTCGCGTGTGTAACTGTTTTACACCCGAAATATGGTCGTGGATCCAAGAACACCCGATCATCACGTGATGTCTTGGAGCGACGAAAACATAATCGGTGCATACTAAAGGAAGAACACATTCTTATCTTGATATTTAAATGAGGGATCATCTTATTATGCTAACAAAGCGCTAAACAAGCAATATAAGATGCTATCAAAACATCATATGTTTATTAGTGAAATGATATGGTTCCCGCAGATGATCTCTATCATGTGCATCGTGGTATGATCACTATCATACCTATATGTGTAAATCCAAGGTCTATGGATTTTACACGCTATGTGTGTTGTAAGAGTATCATCTCATACTTCTACTTACAACACTACCATATCATAACACTAGCCCAGCAACAATCTAAACTAGACGCCTCTAATTTATCCATAGCAAGTTTTACGTGGCTTAGGGATTTCGAGATAGAACCGTTCTTACCTACGAACATGAACCACAACGAGGATAATCAAATTGTTGACAACTCGCTTGCAAAATAGATATTGACTATAGTAGGAGAGACAGACACCCGCTAGCCACTTATGCAAACTAGTTGCATGTCAAGCGTGGAACATGTCTCATGTGCGAGGACATGTAAAGTTTGTCCGGGCCGCTTCATCCCACTATGCCACCAATATCCAAAATTACAACAAAGGAGCAACAACATGATCATCATCGCCCACATACTCATATGTGTACTACCCGTGTAAAGTATCTACGCATAGATCCGGCTCTGATACCACTGTAGGGTTCGCAGCATAGAAACAAAAAATTTCCTAGGATGTGAACTATATACCAAGATCTATCTACTAGATACAAACAACGGGCGGATGTATATCCGTAGAGAACATACCCTTGAAGACCGACAAAGCTTAACGAGTTCAACTCGTGGTTGATGTAGACGATCTCTTGCCGATCTCAAGATCGAGAGGAAGTCCTAGCGCCGCAAATCAGCAGCGCATCCGTGCTCGCACACACGTTCGAGGCACCGAGCAACCTCCGCCTCCTCGCTCCAGCGATGCAGCGGAAGCACAACTCTTTCTTGCCGAATAGCCACCGGGAACATGTATCTCGCTAGTCCGAGACCATGGGGGATAAATTCTAGAGGGGGAGAGAGATCCTTCACGAGGAGGTGTGTGAGACAAGTGAGGAGGGGGGCTCCTTTTATAGGAGGAGGGGGGAACCCCAAGGGGGTGGCCGGCGCATGGGGGCTGCCCCCTTGCCCTCCCCTCTTCATGTGGGTGGACACTCCACTCACAAATCTCCTTTAAATTCCCTCCACTCAAAAGTCCACTCAAATTCCCATTAAATTTCCACCAAATTTAATGCAAACTCTCATTAAATAAAACTCTTTTATTTTATTCAGAATTTTGTCAATTACTTTAATGACAAACATTCACAAATAACCCCTTGCTAGAATTCTATTTCACATGCATAACCGCTTTATGCAATTTCACCCGAAAACCTGTTTCGGTATCTAGTGAAATAAATTCCTGCGCTTGTTCATTCTTTCGGCATGAAACATTTGATCCAATTGGATGTCGGTGTCTCTTAAGTGTGTCACCCTACGGTTCGTGAATAATGCGGACATGATCGAGACCCCTCTCGGATCAATAATCAGAAGCGGGATCTAGAGACCCATACTGACTCCCACACATTCAACGATGACTTTCTTGTGATCGTCGGAACCTTTTACGCTAGTATCTTAATCCCTTTGTTTCACGATATATTACATGTCCGAGATTCGATCATCGGTATCTCCATACCTAGTTTGATCTCGTTACCGACATGCACTCTTTTCTCGTTCCTGTGATATAACATTCTAGTGATCAAATCACTTGCTTGCAAGCTAATCAATGTGATATCACCGAGAGGGCCCAGAGTATATCTATCCGTCATCGGGATGAACAAATTCCACTCTCGATCCATGAGCCTCAACATAACACTTTATTAGTTCTGAATCCATCTTTATAATCACCCTGTTACGGTGTGACGTTTGATGTTATCAAGAAACTCTTCCGGTGTTAGTGATTGACATGATCTCATGGTCTAAGGATTAGGATCACTTCGTAAGTTGTTATAGCAATATAAACTCAATGACTTTGATCGTAATGCTATACTTCGGATAAATGTTCATCACACCATTACACTAATGTTGTGATCCCATTATTAACAACATCCAATGTCCATGATCAGGAAACCTTGATCATCTTGTTAATCAACGAGCTAGTTTATGAGAGAGGCATAACTAGGAACTTTCTGTTTGTTTATTAAACACACATGTATTAACGTTTCCGTATTAATACAATTATAGCACGCAAAATAAACATCTATCATATACTTGGAATACACATAATAAACACTTTATTATTGCCTCTCAGGGCATATTCCCTTCACATTTTGATGTTCCCGGGATCTCTTAATAATCTACATCATTTAAAATATTATATATATGTTTTACATTGATATATGGGGATTTACTAATGATTTCCTTTATTTGGATTATAGCTATGCAGGACAGAAAAACCCTGCTTTGCGTATTTTAAGTTTCAGGGACCTTCACGAAGTCAAACATACCTGAAATTTGTCGTGAATCAGTTTTGCATCAACACAAGCACCTGGAGCACATGGATCACCGAAGGGGTGGTCTGAGGCCCATTTGAGCCTAGGTGGCGCGGACACCTATGCTCTTTCCCCCCTCATGCATCGAAAGTCGTCCATTGACATGGTTATATCCTGCGGGTACACGACATTAGCATACCTGGTACAGCCCAAGGAAGGCCCACAAGAATATACGTGGCCCGTGGAGATTTTCGGGTGGCCCAAGCCATGACATCTTCGGATCCTTGGAGAGCAATACTAGAACAAATAGAATATTCAAAGGGGTAAACCCTAAACTTGTAACTGACTCGATCTGTGCCCGAGACCTGCCTAACTCTATATAAAGGCTAGGAGGACACGACGAGGAGGGCTAATCCCTTTTCCACCGCATACACACCTCCACGCCAGATTGCATCTGCGCACCCCTGTACTTTTCAGTTTCGCCATAATCAAGAGCAGACAAGCAGGAGTAGGGTTTTCCCTCCGGAGGCCTGAACCTGGATAAATCTCGTGTCCCCTGGTTGCTTGTCTGTTAACCGTTCCGCGATATCCAGCATCCCCATCTTCTCCAAAACCCAAGCTCATAACAATGGGCATTGGCGAGTCGAAACCTCGTCATCCATCTTGAGCCCTAGCTCGAAGTCTTGACCTAAATACGCTTATAAAAAGGTCCCTCAGGGTGATCTCGAAGGAGGCGGGGCGGAAACATAGAAACAAAGCTAGAACCAGCAAAGATTGGAGAGGGAAACGCCTCGGAGCCACCATCGGTTGGATCTCCATCCTCTCCAACACCATTAACACTGTCTCCATGATGAAAAGGGATTAGTCCACCTCTTTACCATGGGTTTGTGGAAGTAGCTTAATCTACATCTCTATCATGCTATCATTATTCTAGTATCATATGAGCCACCCAACATGATTATGGTCATCTATGTAATTTCTATGTGATGGATCTTTGTTTGTCTGATGTTATTTGAGATTGAAATTCTATCATGTGTAATATATATTGGTAGATGCATATTATGTACCCTTTTCTTAAGTACTTGTTTTAATCATACTTGTATGCAAGAATAAGTGTGAGGAAACGTGTGTATTAGATGGAGTAACTGAAGGAGATATGCCCTAGAGGAAAATAATAAATGGATTTTATTATCATATCTTAATTAGTTCATAATAGTTTTATATTGTGTTATAACCGTATCAAGCGAAAATATTGATACATGTGTGGTATGTAATCAAACCAAGTCACTAGTATCCTCTAGAAGACTAGTTCGTTGGGAAGCTGATGATCGAGGTTTCCCGATCATAGACTTACTTTAACGTCATCTGACAATGAGGTCACTTCATTAATGAATGATGTGATGGACATTACCCAATATAAGTATTGCAACACGATCAAGTCACATAGTTTACCATTGCAATAGTTAGAAGCGTAGTTTCCTTTTTCTTTGACCATGAGATCATATGAATCACTATCACCCGAGCCTGCTTTGACTGCATCAAACATCATCTGTAACTGGGTGCCAATAATAACAGTGTATGTTGGGTATTCTATAAGGATATGTCGAGGCCTATGTATCAAGATCGGTTTTTGTTCACCCGCATGACGGGAAGATACACACGCCCGACTCGATGAGATTACATCCATAATGTTGCAACATGTGACTAGGTCACGGATATCACGGGAACGAGTAAATCAACACTTGTCGTTAAGGATATAGAACAAGGTATATTGATACCGATGATCAGATCTCGGACAAGTCAGTATCAAAGTAACAAAGGGAATTGGACTCAGCGTTTCACGGTTCAAATGACATAAAACATCGTGGAATGCGCATGGGTCATTATGGAAATCCATGTCCCTCTATTGATTATTGATCCGAGAGAAGTCTCAATCATGTCTATGATGTTATGAACCATTGGGGTAACACGTTTAAGTGTACGGTGATGCTTGGATATCATTATGGAATTATCGGAATCACAGGAAGAAAGAGAAGAGAAAACCAGAAGTGTTCCGTGAGAGAACCGAAATCATTTCAGGAGGATCTGAAGTCGTTCGGAGTGAACCGCGGGTCAAATGGGATTTAATAATATGTATTCCATATTAATTATGGTATTAATATTTAATATATATTTAAATTAAATTAAAATGGGCCAAGTTCCCAAAGGAACAAGGAACAAGAGGGCAAGCTGCCCTAAGGAAGGCCAAGCCGCCGCCCAAGGGGGCCCATCTGGCCGGCCTGGAGCCACGCGTGGGGGTTGGCCCCACCCTGGCGGCTTGCCCACCTCCCCATGGCGCCTCCTCCCACCTCCTCCTTGAATAGTACCACCCCGGGACTTGGATGGTTGGGGGCGCCCTCCCTTCCCCTATATAAAGAGTGGCATATGGAGAGGGAGAGACACACCAATATTTCTCTAAGGCATTTTCCTTAGAGAAAATACCCCCTCTCTCTCTTTTCCTCACATGAGGTTCCCAAGTTTAGAACCGCACACGGGGATAGATCTCTCTCTCTCTCTCTCTCGTCGTTGTTGCGCTGGCGCGGTTCCTCGAGGAATTGTACACGCAAGAGACGACAACGCCGCGACAGAGCATTATTGTGTTGCAGTCTAGCCAGAAGATCTACTTCCGCAGTCTCGGCAGGGATCAGAAAACCGGAAGTTGTCATCATACACAGTATGTGTGCGAAACCATGAGGGTGCTGCCATTAGTGGCACCCGGATTGTCGTGCAAGGACCAGGGGTAACTTGCGAGGAGCTTCACGAACTTGAGGTCGGCTACAAGTATGACTACATCATCCATGTTTCCCGCGGAATGTTAACTGTGTTTTGGTCTATAAGAGCAAGCACAGCATTGTAAAAACACTAGGTCTAAGAAAGCTTAGACATGTGTCTAACCGGTGGAGGGAGGTGGCTAAGAAAAAGATTCCCTGGAGTGTGTCTAGTACTAGACACAAGGTCTAACTGAATAAAACATTATTTTTATTCTATTACTTGACACATGTCAGTGGAGTAGGGAAGTTTGGCTGAGAAAGTGTGGTGTCACTGGGTCCCACAAGCTATGTTAGACTCTGTCTAAACGGTGGAGATGTTTTGTTTGGTTAGACTCTTTTCAAACTTTTTTGCTAGACCCATGGACACGCTGTACATGCTCTAGGGGTATGTTACCGAAACGCTCTCTGTTACAACATTACTCCTAGATAGATCTTGGGAATTGGGTGTGTTCTGCGGTAGGATTTTTTTTTGCTTTCCATTGCGAACCCCTTCAGTAACATGGTGGTGGAGATTGGGAAGTGACAAAAAACTCGAAATACACTATGGTTTTTACCTTCCTTTTATTATCTCACTAGGGATAAAGTGGATGCATGTGTTATTTACATCTTGTGACAACAAAGATGTTTTTGTTTGGTCAAGTTAGCATATTTGTTATTCAAACATCATGTTAAAGTACCTAAGACTATACTCTGTTTATTCTTAATTTTATATTGCATGGAGTTTTACTTTTCTAGAGGAGTATAAGTGAGATGTGCTGCATCATATTTATATTAGGACGTGATGTTTATATAAATGCTAATCAAATATATAATGAAGTTCCAAGTTATAATTCATCCATAAGCAGTTTTTATGTTCATTGCACCTTGTGAGCGAGTAGTCAAGTGAACCCATAAACTCTGGTCCACTTTTTTATTATAAGAAACACCTTTATCATACTTTTATTGCCTTTTATATTTTCAGCATTAATTAAATAAAAAATACATTTATTACTTGCATAAACAAACAACCAAAACGAACTTTACTTCATTGTTTGTACTTTCTTGCCTAATTATAGATTGTTTACTTTTATTTATTTAGAGTTTTATTTCAGTTTTACTAATAAGAAAATTTGTGCTTGAAAATCACACGGTGGATTTGGGGACACAAGGCAAATACTTTGTTTTGTAGGTAGCCTGAAGAAGACAAGAAAAGAAGTTCCTAAACCAATTCCCCGAGAGTTCGATATAAACTCTCTAGTCATCCTTGTGAAGAAAATACACTTGATATAACACTTTGCACTTGAAGTCCCATTGAACTGGTGCAGAGTTTTTGCCATCCAGCACCGATCCTGCCTGCGGACAACGAGGGCGGAGAGCGGCGATGACAGATAAGATAGGAGGCCGCCGAGAATGCCCCATGCTAGCGCCAGAAGTGCCTCGACATAGGACCCAAACCTGCCCCCGCCACCCCATGTCGTATCCCCGACTGCTGTACATCACCGTTGTGAGGCCACCACCACGATGACCCACCGCCGCCGAGCTGAGAACCCACCGCATCAGCACAACGCTGCAGAACGGGAGATCCCATACCTCCCTTCCCACGCATGGGTAGAAACAGTCCCGCCGCTGTTGGCACCGCTCGGGCTTTGCCCAGAGGTTCTCGTCGGCGACGGTGACAGGGGAGGAGGGGAAGAAGGGAGCTAGGACCGGCGGAACCTAGGGTTCGCCCCATCGCTCACGGGAAGCGAACGGGATGAAGCATTTCCCCCTTATCTACACTCTAGCTAGCATTGCTCCTACCTATCTACCCTCGCTTGTTTTTATTGGAAGAGTTTTTGTATTGTTCAACATCAACCATACCCTTGCAAAAAAATCCCTTGTGTTATATGGTCTGTTAACCACCTATGCATAATACTAGATAGTGTCTCTACAAGCAAATGCAAGGTTGTATGTAGTTCAGTAATTGAAAACTCGGCCTAAATTCCTAATTTGTAAAAGCTGTGGGAGTACAAATCTGATGACTAAGCAAGGCTCACGCAATCCGGTGACCCCCAGTGTCCCCTCTTCAGCCTCTTGTCCTCGACCGTTTGTTTGCATAGTGTGCAAATGCTTGCTCGGCACGCCCAGCAGAAGACATATTTCTCATTGTCCTACACATATGACCATATTATTATCTGGGTAGATGCATATAGATCAGGAAACCAGTGATATATATTCATAACGATTATTATCACAAGGTGTTACCATATCTTTACATGCAGTTTTAAAAGATCGAGTTTCCTTAATTACCTTGTGAGTCTTTTCGCGGCACCTTGGACATCTCACCATGGCGCCTAAGGGTTTCAGCTGATTTCGAATCTGGTTTCCAAATTGCAGCTGGTCCATCTCCCGCTCCCACTCTGCCATATCTCTCGGCTCAAAGAGTCGACAGTTCCTACAGTTAATGGACACAGTGTGTGTTATAGTTTGTCAAATGATACTATGGTGCACGGTAAGACAAATATCCAGGATATCTACACCCTCTCCTTGTTCCAAGGAACCAGAAAGAACTTGAATGGTCTACCTGAAATGATCGTAGCCAGCGATTGCCTTGCCGCAACGGAAGCAAAAGAACTGACCACAGTTGCCACACACCATTTTATTGCAGCCTGCACTCTTGGCGATGGCGATTCTGCAGTTTGGACATAATCGAACATCCTTGTACAGCTCTTTGATGTTCAACAATTCCTCTGCTATCTCCCGCTCAGTCATCCTCCCAGACGCCTGAGATCATATCATAGAAGTAAATAACAAACGACATATGCTTAATAAAAATGACCATAATTTTTTTGCATTTTTTACCTTCCGGCGCTGGATTTTTTGTTCTGGAGTTAGACACTGCTTCCCTGGGTGCCATAGTTCCTTGCAAAACCCGCAGAAGGTAAATGAACATTTCGGACATTGCGCGGTGTTATCCTCATCTTCCACGCATCCGATCGCACACTTTGGGCAGTAAACAACGTCTGACATCGAGTCTAAAGCTTTCTCAAGAGCAAGCCTATCCCAGCGTTCAAACTCCTCTTCGCTAAGAAGCCTCTTCAACAGATAGTGCGGAATGGAAGCATTACACTTGGTGTCGGGGCATACTAACTGAAACAAAGTGCCTTCCTTCACATGCATTCTGCATAACGTCTCCATGCACTTCATGCAAAACAAGTGGTGGCATGGAAGCTTGATGAAGTTGGAACCTAAATGTTTCAAAATCATAGTTAGTTTATGGGGTGATGAACCTTTATTTATTAAGGTATAATTCAGGCATCCCAAGAAACTTGAATGGAAAGAAATATGTCACAGAAAACTCCAGCATATATAAAGAAACAGAGTACTATAACAGATTGGCTCCTTGCTATTACTGCTGAATAAAGAAGATGCCCCAAAAGGAAATTGTTTTACCTTTCGTCTGGTTAAGGCATATCATGCACGTATGGAGATCATCAAGAAAAGCTTGGTAGCGTCTCTTACTACTGTAACTGAGCATCAAAGGGATCGTAGACTCTAACGGGATACTTCTTGAGATCGCACGTCTGTCTCCTCTACATGTTGGAACATCTTGACCTAACATTATCTTGCCATCAAACCAGAGATATAACAAAGAAGAATTGCGTACCCACTCGACCCATTGATACACCACTTCCTGCCCTGGCAGCTCTGCCCAGACGATATCAAGCATCTTACAGAGCTGGGACACATTTGACTCATCCATCCATTTAGCGGTGACTGTGAAATATGGTGCCTCTTTGCTAGGATATGATTTTGGAAATAGGCATGTCAATACTAAAGGAGGCAGATACTCAAAGTTGCAGGTGTAAGAGAATTCATCTGATCCAACATCGGGTTCTTCACCATCATCATCATCATCATCAGGACATCCTCCAAATTTTGTTTTTTCGTTAGCTGAAGAAAGCTTAGCACACACTTCAGCGTCATCATGAAGATCATACCGTATGTAAATCTGCAATTCAAGTGGTAAAATTAAGTAGCATCATTCTCGAAAAAAATAGGTAGCATTAATAAACCAAGATTTCCATCATCCAAGAATAGTTGAAATTAATAGCACTAATGGACAACACAAGTAAATTAACCTGAAAATAGCGGAGCCCTCCATTGTTTTCAAATTCAACAAGATCATCTCCGAATATTGCTTCCAATGCCATCAGCTGCAGTAAATATCAAATTTGCAAACTGTATTAGTCTGTTCGAGCTAAGAAAAATAATCGCAAGACTAGCTATCTTCCCGGGTTTTGGCAGAACCATCTCCTATAAAATGCTAAAACCTTAACAAACAACGAAGGTGATAAGGTCCGATCCAGCGAACAGAAAACCTGCATTGCAAGTTCGCAACTATATATGCAATTATGCATGACAGCAAAGATAAAAAAATCAAGGTACGGAGTACAAAATTACTGAAAATTAATGTCAAATTTTGATCAGTATAGTAGACCTCGTCCTCCTGACGCTCCTGGTTGTTTCGTATCTCGTCTTCGTAGGCCGCGCCCTCAGCCTGAAGGCGCAGCCTCGTAGAAGCCGCGGCCATGGCAGCTGCCTCCAGCCTCGACTCCGCCTCGGCCGCCGCGACCCACGGGGAGTCCACGTCGAGCACGTCCTCCTCGGCGCCGCCATCACACGACACCAGCCTACGTCCCGCCTCTGCGGCGCGCGATGATGACGAGGAGGATGCCTCGGATGAGAATTCCGGGGAGGGGTCGCGCGGGGGTTCGAGCGCTCGCGATGTCGTGGCGCCGACGGAAGCTGTTGCCATGGCGGAAGCTCGGAGTTGTCGTTGCGTCCGGATCGTACGCGTTGCTCCCTTTTTGTCGCCCCCACTGTGGGGTTTGTGTAGTTTTTAGCAAGTGAAAAAAAAGAACAAATCACGATGCGTGGGCTGGGCTAGGAAAATAATCTACCGCAAGAAGAGGAATTTCCATCTGAGGAGAACGTCGCGTCCGTTACGGACGCAATACTCATGTACTGCGCGCGATGGGCCAGCCCGACAATGTCAGTTTCCTTTTTTGCTTGTTTTCTTCTTCTTCTCGCTGTATTTTTTGTTCTATTTTTCCGTCCTAATTTTTTTTGCTCTTTTTAAATTTTTTTGACTGATTTCACTATTTTATTTTTATTACTTTATTTACGTATAATTTTACATTCTTTGTTTTTTGTTCTATTTTGCTTTTGACAAGTTTATGATTTGTTTTGATTTTATTTAAGAATTAGTATACACAATTAATTTGCCTTTGTACAAATATATGAGAATGTTAGTCATCAATTTCACTATTTTTCTAGCATTGCTTATTTTTTGGTTCTTATAACTGAGGCCATGCAAATCTTGTAGCATAAGACTCTCCATAACCCCACGTCCCCTCCCCAGTTAGTGGAGTGGAGCAGCCGTGACACGAAGTTCCTTACCTTAGCTGGTTCTCGCTAGTGCCACCTAAAAGGCTTCTTTTGCCACCACATAGTGCCTAATATATATCCCCCGTTTCTTCTGTTAGCCTGGTCCAAATTTCATATCCAACACTTGCGACTTTCATATGAGCCACAACTCATTTAACATTGAGAGTGAATCTTGTTTTTTTTTAAAAAAAAGGTTTTGTATTAATTAAGAAACAAAGTTTGGATTACAATCTTTCCAAGTCGCACGCAGGACGGAACCGCACTTAGTAACACACCACCACTCAATTTTCTACGGCTAAACTGACATAACTCATGAGCAACCTTGTTGCAGCTTCTATCAGTTTTTACTAAGGAAATTTGGCGATCAGGAGGCTTCTTCGGTTTGAATTCTCTTCCAATTAGGCAAAGGTCAGATATGTCCAAGCTATCCTTCTTGAAAACGTCCAGCATTGATATACAATCAGTTTGGTCTCCTTGCACATAATAGTAGCTAAGATTAAACGGAAGCATCAAAGTGAATTAAAACTTAATACTATACAACTTTAGTAACTATGTGATAACCTCTATAATAGTATACTCTCTCCATTTTAAAATATAATATGTTTTAGGTTTGTGAAGAAAATGTATTTAGATTTATTTTAGTGTGTAGTTTCACTCTAAACCTGAGTGAACCTACATGTATTTAGACTTATTATCTGTCACCTCTATAATAGTAGGCATGTTGTTTCTCCGTAATCTATTCCCTCCTTTCGGAATTATGTGACTCGCATCTATCTAGATTTACATATTGAGACAAGTTTTAGTGTGTAGATATATACTTGTGAATCTAGACAAATGTAAGTTAGTTAATTCTGACGTAGAGAACGCTACTAATAAAAGAAAGCATGGACGTCTTGCTAGTACCCACAAAAGATGTGTTGTCACATAAAACAGATTGTGTCGTGCATGTTCCTGATGATGTTGTTTCGAGAAACATAAACTGTGACCGATGCGAGGCATACAACTCGCATCCACCACGTTAGCACTTGCACGCCGGCGCTCGACCACCGTGTTATATGGGTTATTAGATGGTTGCGTGGTCACATGAAACAGTTAGATCCATGTTCCATCGACAACAAAGCAGCCAGTAGTATATTTTATGGAAAAAGCCACTTGTCTGCCCGGGCTGTAGCTACAGCCAGTTATAATGATCCGCCTGCACGTGTGATGCATATACTCTTTGACCATGTGGACCTCCTTCCCTCTATTCTATTCCTCTGTTGCATCTAAGAACATCTCCAACAATCTACCCATAATTTGGTTAAACGCATTGGATTTGTGTAAAGGAGAGATAATGTTTGGGACTAGTCTATACTTTTCCAGCTTACCGTAATATGGTTTGGCAAAACTGGTTTGTACATGGGACTCATTTGTCAGTGAGTCCTATTTTCTTTTCTTTTTTCTTTTCTTTTTCTCATCTTCTTCCCCATCACACATGTCCTCGTCACCCCCTTCATGTAGCACCCTATGCCTGCGCGTGGAGCCGGTGGTCGGCCGGTAAGGTGCGACCGAATCGACGCCGGAGGTCGTCAAGGAATGAGGTCAGGGCAGCTCAGAAGCTCATAGGTGCGGGGCGCAAGAGGGGTGGCGGTGCTCGCCAGTGGGGGCGGGTGGCGGATCTCGTAGGTGAGGTGGTGGCGGAGTTGCGCGTGGGCCTAGCATGGCCGCCTCCAAGACGAATCCGAGCTGGCGACGTGCTAACATGGGCGGCCACTATGGCTCACTCATTGTCGATAGAGGGGTGTGCAGGGCGAAGGAGGCCGACTGGTGGATCGGACATGGAGGGGCATGGAGTGGCAGTGCCGCGGGGTGGTCACCGGCAATCAATGTGGTGGTAGTCACCGACTGGTTTTTTTTTGCCTCTTACACATATATGGATAACCTATTGGGATTTCTCTAAGTAGAGAAAAGCTCGTCTAGAGACCGACTAAAGCTGTGCACGCATGTGAGTGTCCAATAATTTGTCGCCTACGCTACTGCTTCTCTGCACCATCTCCTCCGGCTGTCGTTACCATCATCCATTCCCATGTCCGTGCCATTGATGGCTGGGTCATAGCTCCGCCTCCCCATGCAGCACCTAGTACCAGCCATCAAGATCGCTATGGAGGTCCATGGACGATGAGGTGTTCGTCTCCAGACTTAGCTAAGACAACGCTCGCGAGTGGCTCCTGCAGGGTTCACAGTTCGAATCTTCCATGGTGGTGACTCCATGGTCGTCGACGGAGGTGTGTAACACCTTATGGTAAATTATTGCCGATGTTACATACAGTGTGATGATTTGCTAGTTGTATATGTATCGTTTTATTGTGTAAGCATGGGTAATGTGCTGCAATGATCCCTGTGTATATTCCGTAAAGAGAATGCTCTGATGTTACATACGTGTTTCATTTATGTTAGACGAGTTAGTCACAAATGTTGGATGCATTGGTTTTTCCGTTGTGACATGACTTATATGTTTTGCTACAAACACATGGATATTTGTTAGATACAATATTTGTTTTGCTATATGGACATGCTTGGAATGTTGCAAAAGTCTTCACAAATTTACAAGAATAAGTATTTTTTACACACAGTACTTGTTTTTTCTACATGAGAATGCTTGAAATGTTGCAAACGTTTTCACAAGTTTTAGATGGATTTGTTAAACACGATTTTTGTTTTTACTACATGTGCATGCATGCTAAAAGAGTTTTCACTACAGTGGCTCAGGAAAGATACTCCCTCCGGATTAGTTTATTAGGCACGGATGTAGTTTACAAAAAATTAACCATCAATTTTGGCCAATAAAATATGCAATATGTGTCTAAAAAAAATATACCATTGAAAACTTCTTTTAAAAATGAATCCGATGGCATGCCTAATAAACCAAAGAGGAAGAGTAATGTAATACGGGTAGAGCCGGGTGACGCCTGGCACTTGTCATATTTTATCCAGGACAAGTAGTCATAACAGTATTTTAGTTATTTCTCAAAAAAAAAAAAACAGTACTCTAGTTTAATTTCTTCCCTGCGCATGCCCTTCCAAGTCCAAGAGATACCTTTTCCCTGATCCTCCTAAACAGCGCGCGCTTCAACACAAGATGCTACTCGCCCGATTCTCTGGATCTCATGTTAGGTAACCTACCTCCATCTCATGATCGATGACGATGCCCTGCCCCAGTCGATCAATCATGCAGTTTGCTCGCTCAAGGTACACGACACGACATCAAACATATACTAAAGCAAAATAAATAAATAAAAAGGTAGTCGAGGAAGTAGAAAACATGAGCAGCGAATGAGGAAAGGTGAACGGGACAGCAGGCAGGCAGGCTACATCAGATTGTCAAAAAAGCCCAAAGGGTAGCTAGCTAGCTGCATGCAGCACATACATACAAAGTCTAAGTTTCTAAAAGCCAGAATCCAGCCGATTGGCCTGGCGAAAATGGCAGGAGGAAAATTTCGATGATAACTCGCTCGCGTCACGGTGACGATCGGCACCAAGTCTTTGTCGTATACCAGTCGGCAAACTGAAGTTAAGTTACAGCATTCCACCGGAAATCTTGACTCCTTTCCTGCTTTGGGGGGTTTGCATTTGCACCACTTTGCTTGCGCTGCCCAGAGATTATTATTTTCAGCCTAGCCTAACTATTTCCTTTTCCGTATAGTCTTCGTTGTATGCTATACTGGGAGGGATCTGTATACTCCCCTTGCAGACGTACGATTGTACAGTTATACGTGTATTTGTACTAGTAGCATCAGTCGTAGCCGTTGGACTGCGTTGCTTGTTTTTCTATGCTAATAATGGTGATCGATCTCACAAGTCCATGTGGATATCTGTGAGCACCGCGGCAGAGGGTTCAGGTTCCAGGGACGACGGGGCCAGCAGCTTCGAAGTAGTACGACAATGGGTCGTCCACGCTGGTAGACGGCGGGTCCACGGGGACGGACGGTGCTTGTGGGTTCGGTTGGTACTGGTAGTCCTCGATGGGCCCCCACAGGCCCAGCTCCCGCTCAAGGTCCTCCAACCACCACTCCTTCCCGTCGTCGGCCGTTGCGGCCGCCTCTGTTCCGTTGCCGTTGCACGGCGCCGCATTGCTCCACGGGGCTTGTTGAGCCGCGTCCGCGCACGCGCCGGGGATGCCGCCGTCGTCGTCGTCGATGATGTTCCATAGCTCCGGCACGATGTCGATTTCCGGTAGGTCGAGCATCAGCTCGTTGTGGTCGTCCACCACGCACGGCGGGGACGCGGACGAGCTCGGGGAGGTCGGCGCACAGCGCGTCTCGGGGACGGTGTCCAGGAGCATGTCCAAGTCGTAGGCGAACTCGAGCATGGGGATCTCGATCTTGTCGAGCTCTGTTTCTTCGTCCTTGCTCGTGTTGCTCTGCTCGCCGGAGTCGGCGCTCGAGCTGTTCGTGGTCGCCGTGGTCGTGGAGGAGGACGGAGACGGCGAGGCTGTCTGCGCGTCGACGCGGACGGTCTTCTTCTTGCACTTGTTCTTCTTGTTCTCGCCGGCGCTCTCGGCGACCCGCTTCTTGAGGTGCGTGTTCCAGACGTTCTTGATCTCGTTGTCGGTCCTCCCCGGCAGGCACGCCGCGATCTTGGACCACCTAGATAGAAATCAACTGTTAGTCCACTGCAGCTGGTCATGCGCGTGCGTGTGCGTGTTGACAAAACGGCCGGAAAGCTGGTCGAGATTGACGCGAGCAAGTAAGTAATTTGACGCACTTGTTGCCGAGCATGTTGTGCAGCTTGATGAGGGTCTCCTCCTCGTCCGGGGTGAAGTTGCCGCGCTTGAGGTCCGGCCGGAGGTAGTTGATCCACCGGAGCCGGCAGCTCTTCCCGCACCGGAGCAGACCTGTCCAAGACGTATCCACCGCATCAGCCGAGGAAGTTCTCTCAAAACAGAATTGGCATATGAAAACTCAAACATGTCACTGTTTGATCGATCGGCGGCGCGGCAGGCCATTAATTACGTACCTGCTTGCTTTGGCAGGGCTCGCCAGTTCGCATGGCCGTACTTCTGAATGTAGGCGATGAGGCGCATGTCCTCCTCCGGCGTCCAGGAGCCCTTGTTGAGCCCCACCTTGGCGCAGCACGGTGCCCGGCCTTTCCCCATCGACCGATCGATCGACCCCAAGCAGCACCAGCTACCCGGTCTCTTCTTCAAAGCCCTGATCGATCAACAGCAGCTAGTAGCTGGGCTCGTCGCCGATGGTCTCTCAGCTGGCTGTGTGTCGTTGCTGTCGACAGACACCGTGCCCCCCCTCCTTCGCTCCCTTGTACCGGACGTGTGCAAGCTGCAACCGGGACACATCCAGGACCGGGCGTATATATAGTACCACGCCAGCGCGCGCGGGGGCGGGCGCGCGGTGAATCTCTGGGTGAGGGTGAGGCTGGTAGGGAGGGACCCGTACGTCTCCGCTGACACCGACGCGCGCGACGCCGACCGGGTGACACCGAAGCCAGTGCCACACAGGCGCGGTGTGTTTGTGTGTCGTCGCCCGTCCCCACCGCGCGGACTCCGCTCACCTAACCGCGCTCCCCTCTCTACCACACTAGCGCACCTGAGATGAGCGAGTTTACCCAACGACAAGGTGGCGTTGCGTGTGTGCCGGGCTAATTTCCCCCTGGCCGCGCGCGACGGGCGTGCCGACGTTGCGCCGGCGTGGGCCTCCGCGCGATCTGGCTGACGTTCTTTTCTTTAGTGCCTAGTTTGGTTGTCCGAGTACGATGTCCGGCGTTCTCCGCCTGGGGGCCGGGGATCCCGTGGCCGCCCCCACCAACGGACGTGTGTCCTTCCTTGCCGCCGCCGGCGATCCGTGTCACGCCGACACGCCGGCACCGGACATGCCGTGGATCGCGTCCTGGACCAATGCCCATGGCCCCGAAAAACAAGTACTCCTCCGTAGTAGGTTAAACGGGACAGGGACGGCTAGCTAGCTAGTATGAAACTCATCTTCATCTTCTTCTCCTTTGCCTCCGCCTCGTCCAAATCAACTTGAATGGCGAGGGAACAGTGGGCAAATAAAGCGCCTTGCTTCGAACCAAATTTATCGGTAAAACACCGCAACAGTCCCGACTATTGGGAGAGCTAGCCTTGAATTGAACCGATAGGTGAATCAACAGTGCTCCTCCCACCCTACCAAAATTAGACCCCCTGTCTAATTGATCCGCCATTTTCCTTTAATTATGACGGCCAGGGGAACAGGACGGTACTACTGGAGGATTGCAACCTCATAACAAACAGTGAACAAAACCATCAGCGCGCGCATAAATAATTGATGCATTGCTTGTTATTTCATTCAGAAAAAAAGTCCCAGCGTACGGACATGGCATGATTTAAACCAAAACATCGCTGAAGACTTCAATATCCGCCACGGTACGTACTTACATGGAATTGGAACGATCGATCGATCGGTGCGGGGAAAATGTGCGGAATTCCTACGGAGCGCTAGCCATATGCTGTCCTTTCTAGATACTCCCTCCGTCTCGGTTTATAAGACTTACGCGTATTTCTAGGTTGACAAATTAACCAACTTAGCACGAGATATATAAGATAAAATCTATATTATTAAAAACTTCAAATGTTATATTTTCTAATGATATAATTTTTATATTATATAATTTATATTATATAGCTCATGCAGACTACCTAGGTATACGCGTAAGTCTTATAAACTGGGATAGAGGGAGTATTCCATTTGTAGCAGTGGACGCAGCATTAAAAGATAGGAGTAGAAGTTTTATGTGTTCCCAAAGCATACTTGAGAGAAAGATGCCTACTGCTCAGCATTTATTCCAACCGAGACATTTTGATCAACATTTGCCGCACGAGTTTTTTATACACCGCATTTCCTATTCCTCCTCTATTTATTTTTGTGGGTAAAATTTCAGTTCTTATCCCATGTTTTGCAATTTTTTTAATGATAATTACTCCTATATATTAAAAAACGAATTACCGCATCTAATGGATTTTTTTTTGTAATTCTCACTCCTTCTGAAGATTTCAAAGCGTCTCGACGAGGTTTCAGGCCTTCTAGTACATGCGGTGTGCCACGTCGTCGGTTTCCATCGTCTCAGTTTCCACTATTGAACAAGTTTGGATGGCTGAGCTACACCTGAACTCGTAGAAAGCACGCATATTGTGGCCACATGAAGCCCAGGCCACACAGCCGTACCACAATCTCACACACCCATATAGCCTAGCATGTGTCCTTGCTTGCGCATACCTAGGGTCAAGGCTTCATAGGCAGAGGCGGTGATGCTGCGGCGGTGGTGGTGTTGAATCTGACTCAAAGAGGTTTTTGTTCCGTGGCTTCATAGGGGAGGATTGCCAGGACGAAGAGGACAACAAAGTTGGTTGTGAAGGTTAAAGGGCTTACGAGGGAGGATTGATGTCAGGACGAAGTGGACAACAAAGGTGGCGGCGAAATCCAAAGGGGGCGACACACCCATATAGCCCAGTATGTGCCCTCGATTGTGCGTACCTAGGGTCAAGGCTTCATACACAAAGGCCTCGATGTTGCGGCGGTGGCATGTGTTGAATCTGACTCAAAAAGGATTTTGTTCCGTGTCTTCACAGGGGATGATAGATCGTCAGGACGAAGCGGACAACAAAGTCGGCGGCGAAGCCCAAAGGGCTCCACAGGAGAGGATTGATGTCAGGAAGAAGTGGACAACAAAGTTGGCGCCAAAATTCCAAAGGGGGCGGCACTGATGATGGCCTCCTTTTCCTCCTAGGACGTGGTATTGTATCAAGAGGATCGGAATGAACACATACGGCGTATCCATCCAAGTATTAACATAGAAAAAAAGGATTGAAAATATTTTATTAAATGACGTAATCTATTATATACTAAAAGCAATATAAGGGTGTTTTTCGAGGCACGAGATTGATCCACATCTACCAAAATATTTGGTCCGTTCATCTTAATTATAACGGTTTAGATTTAAAGCCAGAAAGTTATGTAAACTGTAATTATGTACAACCTGTCACGTACATGAAAAAGTGACCATCAAAGATATAAAAGGTAAGTCACGTTACCTAGCACGCTGGGCCACCGGTTGGGAAGGCATAGTTTTTTTTTAACAGCCGAACTCCTTCGTTTGCACGTACAGGTTAGAGAAAAAGAAATCATCCTTCTCTACAACTCCCTGATCCAAACACAAACACTTTGATAATTCATCTCTCCTAATCCTCTAGGCTATACTGCAAACAATTAGTTATCTCTTCTTAACGTGCGGTTCACAATGAGTCACGAGGTCTGTCAGACAGGCGCCGCCGGTGCATGCGAGATGCCGCGAACATCTGTCATCTCCATCTCACAAATGTTCTGACCCTGCAACAAATCCAGAGATGTGATTATGTGCACCGAGGACAACCAGCTTGAACTGCCGTGTAACTTTAACTATAAGTGAGTTATAATTAATACTGTATGTGAGGAGTAATACCGTATGAGATGTTTTATTTAACATAATAACTGTCATACCTAAGACCCTTATTTATTTTTAAATTCATGATATGAATATCTATGAAATATGAATTTTATTCTGCTGACAATCTCAAGTGATTTAATCGAAAGCATAATCTCTGGCACACGGTTTTAATTACGAGCGACAAAATTTAATCACAGCCACGTACAAAATAGGGAAAGTACATAGTATTCAGACTCTTATATTTAAAACACGTACTCCCTCCATTGAAAATTATAAGATGTTGTGTAAGGATCAAAATGAGTGAACCTACATATTAAAAACGTCTAGATATATATGTTTCAGAAACGACTAAAACATCTTGTATTTTAGAACTGACAGCTATATATCATGGAGAAAAGGAAATCCTCTTATACCTATGACATCTTGGTCCAAACACAAAATCCCATAGAACCTATAGTCACAGTGTAAGGATATTAAACTATTTTTTGAGCGGAAATATATTAAACTATTCTGACGGATATAGATCAATTTCCACATAAGTTGCGTTCTCATTTCTAAAATTTTCCTTAGCCACCTACCTTAATTACTAGATCAGTGATACTATCATGTTATAAACTGCAAATTTGCTACCTGCCAAGAATAAAATGGCGTGAACTTAAGATGTTATTAATCTGACATAAGATATTCCTTTTATTTGTGAAATAACAATCGATCCTATAGATTTGTTAAAAGTATATGACCAATCAAAAAGCTGAAATGAAGTTCGAAAAAAGATTCCCAACTGAAAGAAAGCTCCATCAAGATCCCTCAAAATCAATCACTCTATTTTCATGCACCTTGTGTTCTTCCCTGGAGTCATGTAAAAATAGAGGGGGCGTATACAATGAGTGATGCTTGAAGAAATTGAAAGAAGACAGCTCAACAAGTGATTTCTTAGTTATGTTTCTGTAGGAGTTTTCGTAATGCAGGTGCAAACCCACCTTGCGAGTATGACAACTTGAGGGATGAAAGCTTGATCTATATAACCTAAGGATTTAGTGTCACATGGTGAACTTTATTAGATTTTTGTAATTGAGGTACAATTGTTAATGGAACTGAGAAACCGTGAGTAGAATGTTCATGTATCTGAAGGGATGGTGTTGCTAATCAAGAATAAAGAGAATGATGACAACATGATAGATCTATGAGTTTTCTATTGAAGGGAGAGTACAACTAAAGAATATCTTTATTGGGAAAATCACAAATTATATTTCCTCTTGGGTATCCTGAGAGGATATTTGCACCAATTTTTTTATCAATAAGAGTTTCAAAACATTGTATTATTATTTGGTATGTATTTTTCCTAGAGAAAAATTAATTTTTAAAAGTATGGATCTATGAAATTTTTCTATTGATCATACCCAATTTTGACTATTTATTACAATAATTATGAAACATTATTGAATTATATAGTTAGATGCATTTCCCATAGATCAATTCAATTTGTAGAATTATAGACCTTGGGAACTTTTCATATATATCATAATAAATTTTTATATGTATATATCAACCATAGGTCCATGTGATGTGATTGAACACAGATTCATGTCACTATTAATGGTTTCTAATACTTTATATAAGTACGAAGAACGAGATGTCTCACTACAAGTACATGTTAAAAAACGATTATTTAAGTTGCTAAAGCTATGTCATTTATGCCAACGTAGTCATGTTACACTATAGCTAAATATGAAAGAACGAGCGAGTGGAATGATTGGTATTGGGGATAGCACTCCAAGACATAAAGAAATTAAATATAAAATATTAATGTTGATCCAATATTAATAATATCTAGAAAACTTGCAGTAAATTTTCTCTAACTGTGTTTACTGATATTTATATCAATATTCCAAAACTTTTCTATGTTTTGGAACATGTACATATACAATAAAATCAAATTTGACACGTCCAAGTTATGTCATGATTGACACGTCCATATCCCCTTGTATTATAAAATAGATGACGAAAAAGTAGATGAGAAGAACAGATATTCGCAAAATAAAATAAATGGCGTTGCCATTTAAATGGCATGGCTATTAGAAGATAAATTCTCTTTTGATCACTTCATATGCAAAACTATTGTTTATTGTATATGAAATAACATCTAAATATCATCTAGCGATACCTTAGGTGGCCATGATTACTATTTGGATGGCCATGATTACTATTTGAACCGTAATATCAAGAACTAATTAACAGACTAAAGGTTGACACTACATACTCATCTAACATAGCCGGTGATACTGTAATTTCCATCTTACATGAAAAACTAATGCATGTAATCAGGAGCGTAGAGTGACTCGGCTCTGAGATTCAGGGTAATAGGGATAGAGTTAAGCAACATAAAAATGATATTACCTTTGTTAATTCAAAATTACACCATGGTGTAATTATATATTTGTAGTCAAACTTCTCACATGTTGGTTACATATGTATAAATATATACTTGAAAAGCATCGAAATAAAATTTATAACTAAATTTGACTTAGAAGTATTTTATGTTTTACTAAATTTCTTTAGAGCAATTTAAACACAAAATATTCTCAATGACATGTCGTGAAAATGTCAACGTCTAAGAAGCCACCTATTTGACTAAGGAGGGAGAGGGTCATATATTCCGGAACATATGAAGTAAATGATCGAAAGATATATCTCCACAAAGTATAATAATAACTCTTATTTACCTAGCTTACCTATTAACTAGGGAACACGAGGACTTAGCTTTATATTTTGTTAGAAAGATCACATAATTATGTTGCCACTAATTAAGTGGACCGTAAACATATAGAATTTCATTTATAAGACCGACTACCTAAATATTATCATCACACAATAATATACTTGACATAAAAAAAAACTTTTTACTAGCTTGTGGTCTAAATTTAATTCAATATACCGATCTAATATATTTTACATACAACACAAATGATCATTTCTATGATTATTCTTTAAATGGCGCAATAATCACCCCAAAGTAAAAGGTTGTTTCTGATGTGGAGGATATTTCAATCTAGCATAACATCTGTGTTGGCTAGAGATATATATCATTTCATATGTGTAACATAAATACATATAACTTCATATATTTATATTCCAGTCATTTTCAATACGAAAAAGCTGATTCCCTCGCAAATGCGAGGGCCACCTTACTAGTTAGTGTAAAATGGTGAAGTAGGGGACAAAAGTGAGTTCACATTTTTTTTTTTTTGAGAAATTTCGCATGAGGACTCTAGCTACTTCGATTAACTTAAGTGCTTCAGCTGATCACCTCAATCACCCACCATGTATGCTGCTTTTTAAGTTTCCAACTAATCCACAACTGACGATAATCTACGTGCCTTTTGCCCGGATAATGTTTAATTTAGTGGAGGCCGGGCTGCATATTTCAAACCCCACTTCATTATCCATGCAACCAAATATGACCGGAGACACGGGCATGCATGCATGTGTCGAGCAAGCAATGCTTGGCGGATCATATCCAAGGAGGGATTGCCACCTCAGAGCCTCTGATGAGTCGTTACCCTCAACTCGCATACGTACGTTCTCGTGATAGCATGCAGCTGATTTCGCGCGCGTAGACTAATTCGGGGTTTCCCGATTTCGCAAGGGGCGTGCCTTGACCGTCCAGCCGCGCTCGCGCTTTCCATTCCATTCCGTATGCGCGTATATTATACACACATGCAATGCACACATGACCGGTGCCACGTCGCCTTTCTTATTCGGTTCAAAGGGGAATAAGTACAATTATCTTGCTCATAAACAATCTCCATGTGATACATGGCTTCGCATTCCCAAATTGAAAGGAGCTCCATGTGTACTATTTTTTTTCTCCAGGGCGGATCAAGTTTCGGTTTGAGAGCTTTGTCCTGTAGCATGTCCAACAACCGGAGACCAGCTTAATTATCTTGACACATATAAACATTAGAAAACATAGTCTAGTCGTATGAGAGTAAACGGCTCAGGGTCGGTCCACTGTTGCAAGACTGCCATTTGTTTAGGAGGATCTTCAGGTCTGAAACACCACAAAAATACAACAGAAGAAACACATCAATAAGATCCACAGCAGTCGAGAGCTGCGGCAAATCTTCTCCAGCTGCAAGCTGCGTACCGCTCTACCACTAGCCGGTGCTGGGTAGCCTAGCTCCATCCTGCGCCACCATGCACGCACCTCCGCATGATGATTGCACAGAATGTAGTACCAAACCGTGATGGTCTTCTTGGTGACGACTAAACAGGGGCGCCCTCCAACAACCGAGTCGCTTTCTATCCGGAGACTGCAGCAGATGATTCTTCAGTGTTGTCTGTGTGCCCCAGCCCGCGCGCGGCGCAAGTCTTCGAGTTAGGGTAACCAACATCCGTCGCCGTTTTACCTTCCCCCTGCACCTAACCCTTGACATGCTGATCGATCGTGGAAATCCATCACGCGACGAATTTCGGACGGCTCCATCATGGGTTCGACCCTGCAGAAAGAAAGTATAAAAAAGACGGCCTTTTGTTAAAGCTTCTTGACCTGCCCCTCTCTGATGCCCTACCTATATCTGATTGACATTCTAGCTAACCTCATCGGTGACATGTTTCGAGGACAGGATAGGTAACCAATGCCATGAGAGAGAAATATGGGGAAAGACATCATTCGTAAGCTAGCGTCACCTATCTCTTGGGGGATTGCTACGTGCCTTTCTATTTGAGCTCCGTTGCTGCCCTTACATGACTGAACTCGATGTGATCAGTGAGATAGGGTAACTAATTACTACTAGACCTTCAACTTTTTCTCGGATGGCACGACTAAAATGCTCTGTTTTTTTGCCTTCTAAACTCCGATTCACCCTTACCAATGTTCTCTAGTGTGTCTAGCATCGACGGAGAGTGTGTGGAGTCGTGTGTCCTGTGGATCTCCTAAAATCTGATCGTTTTTGTGCCTATTGTTGTGTTTTCAGATTTGTCTCTTCCGATCTATGGAGGTCATCATTCAGGATGGTTGCTACTCTAGTGCGCTGGTCCTTTGAGGTCTCATCACAATGAATTCCTGTCTATCTTTTACAACAAGTTCTAATATGACAACCTTTGCCCGAGTCCGATAATGGAGGGACGAGGACGACGGTGCGCCTTCGATAGTGTTTGTAGTCGTTACTAGGTGGTTCATACATCTATTTGTAATTTTTATCACTTTTAGCCTATTTTGTACCGTTTTTGATGATTACTAATAGGTCGATGAAATTTTTGCTAAAGAAAGCCCGTGTTGGACAAAAATAGAAAGGGTCATGTCAATCATTATAATTTATACTGGTGCATGTGTGCAGAAATTTGAAGAGAAGATTAATTTTCTGTTGCACGTACATACGCAGAGACCGAGAAAGACTTGTAAACAAAAGACTAGACACACATAGGACACACGCTTTGCTTTTGTTAGTAAGCACGCCCAATATATTGTTATCGATTTTTAGGCAACGTTATTTTCCTTGCGCCTATAGAAACAGTATTGTTTGCTTTATCGGTGGTGTACTTACTGTTTCATGAGCTAAAGACCAAAAAAAGACAAATAAAGAATATACTATCGGCACATTGTTAAGCACGTTTGTTTTGTTCCATAACACAATATGACCAAGGCAGGGTACCAACTCGTGCACGCGGCCGTACACAGTAGTACGCCGCTCCTTGTATTGTCCCCGTTCAATAGAAAAACAGGGAGTCTCGGTGCAGGTAGGTGACGACTGTATCGATCATGTTTTTGGCATGTAATGGTCATGTTTGTTTGGTTATAGAACTGGACACTGAACTTAGATTCAGCTTTGTTTAAAAAAAACTTAGATTCAGCTAATAACCGTTGGGCCAAAAAAATGGTCTTTTTAATTATTATAATTCATATTGGTGCATGTACGCAAATACCTCAATAGACGATTAGGTCCAGGAGAGAGATGTGATCATCTGCTCCGGTCTCCGGTGGTCTTGGAAGCACGGCGGACCATGTCCACCTCACCGGCAGAGGGTTTTCCATTCTTTGTTTAAGTTGTTTTTAGTGCCTTGTTCGAAGTGAGGTGGTAACTATATCTTAAAGTCAGAATAAGATCCTCCGCTCCGGTGACGCGTCTAGCTCCGGAGAGGGCAAGTAAAGTCATGTGTTCTGCGGATCTCCTATGATACGATCGGTTTTAATTTTTGTTAATGTAATTTCAAATCAGTGTCTTCTAATATACGGGCGATGGTTGATGCATTGATGCGCCGGTCTTTTGAACTTTATCAAGCGATTTCCGAGACTACAACAAGCTCTAGTACAACAAATTTGACCCGACTATGGCGATGGTAGCCAGGATGGCGTGCGCCATTGGTCCACGTTAGTGTCTGTATTTGCTGCTAGATGGCAAAATGACATTGTAATTTTTACTACTTTCGGCTTTTTTTGTTTTGCTGTTGATGATCATTCGTAGATTGATAATTTTTTTAAAAAAATATATTAATTTGCTTTTGCATGTATACCTAGAGAAAGACTAGGCACACATAGCACACACGGTTTGCTTTTCTTAGTAAGCTTACCCAACATGTTGTTATCCTCTACAAAAAAATGTTATCGATTTAGGAAACGTCATATGTTCCTTGCTTCAATAGAAACAGTATTATTTGCTTTCTGAGTGGTGTTACTGTATCATATGCTGTAGACACCAAAGGACGGCATATAAAGACTCTCTGGTACGATCGGTACTACTGTGCATTATATTAAGCACGTTTGCTTTCCTGTTCCACAATACAATATGACCGAGGCAGGGTACCAACAACAACTGATCGAGTGCACTTGGCCGTACGGTAGTAGGGCGCCGCTCCGTGTCCCGGCTCGGTTGAAAAACAGGGAGCGGGGGGCGAAAAGGAGGCTTGCGAATCTACTACGTACAGAGATCAGCGTCTCAGTGCAGGTAGGTGACGACTGTCCAGGGCGAGCGATCACACTACCAAAGTGTTTTTTTTTTCTCTCGAAAAGGGAAATCATACTACGAAAGTACTATACTCCAGGGCCCTTGTGGCATGCGCGAGCACGAGACATGACAGATTAATTAGACCGATCGAATAGCATGCGGCAACAAAACAAAAGAGGCTTCAACGACGCCTTTCCTTTTGGATAGCAATGGTTATATTAGTACTGTATTTTCAACACATGCGGACTTGATGATGAGCCTTTCTGATGCCGGTCTAATTGATGGAGCACGCACAGGAACCGATGGAGCCCGGCCGTGTTCGGGGACCCCGCCACGCGTGCAAAAGAAAACTCCGCGGGAAAGACAAGGCGTTGTTGCTCGTTGCTCGGTGCGGGCAGTGTGAATGCGCGGATACGCGCGCCGGCCGCGGTTCTTGCTGGGATCCGCGGCGGGTCTCCACATCATCATTCCTTTGACCGGCGCGCGCTCGATCGGGTGGGCACGGCACGGCGCAGGGCCGCCGGCCGGGAGGCGAGAACGGGAATGTACGGATCAGGTACTCAGGTGCAGCAGACACGTGCTGGGCGCTGTGGTACGGGCGGGTCAGGGCGTCAGGCGGTGCTGCCGAGACCTGTAATTTGGAGGCGAGCGTGCGTGCGTAGGTTGCGGCCCCGCCGGCCGGACGGGAGTTAAATGGGCGATCATCGATCGATGTCTTCTCGAGGTGGCGCGAGGATGGAGCCCATATGGGATACTTGGGATGCCGGCAAGGTCTCGCAGGCAGCACCGTCGCCCGTTGGCTGCCGGACGTACACCCGTCCACCCGTCGCGTCCTCTCTGACCGTCTGCCTGACTAGCTAGCTACGTACGGGCTAGATTCAGATCATTCAGATAGGCTGGGGTACATTACATGCTAATAAGTCTACCGTGGGCGTTGCGCCATACAGATCGTCGCCGATGTGTCGGGAGGGATCCATCGATGAATGCCAAAGTTGACGCCTGGCCCGACCATGCAGCTGCATGCTGTCACCGTCACCGGTTCATTCTCTACGACCCCAGCTAGCTGATGGTTCTCCGACCCCACAGAAATAGGAGTGGCGCGCGGCAATGCTTTCGTCTAACCAGGGCAAAAAAAAAAAATGAAGGAATTTGATGGAACCGTATTATTGGACTCTGAGGGGGCCAGCCGCTCGCTTCATTGCGGATCGATCAAAAGACTCTTGTGCACTGATGAAGCATGCACCCCGTCTCGTCGCCGTCCACGTCCCAAATGTCAGGCCACGAGGTTGGTATCGCCCGTCCTTTTTCAAACGAATTTATGTGGTCCGGCCAAAATGCAATCAAAAGCACACTCTTTACAGCAAAGCTTCTATACTTTATAGTACATTACTAGTACTAGAAAATACTGCAAGCCTAACAAGATTGAATGCACTTTACTTCTTCTATAGCTCAATGTACATTTACTTAATTTGTTACTTTTCCTCAGCTTGGAGATTATCATGTAGCATATGCCTCTTCATGTCTTTTACTAAATGCTTGGTTTTTCCATAATTTTTTGAAACTTATATATAATAGATATGGTTTGTTACTAATAAGTTAATATGCACTATGATCGTATGGCCCCCTCGTCCAGGAAGTTTCTATCGGAATGCGATTTCGGACATGTGTATTCATTATTCTATAGCTCATTTTAGTTACAATACTGCCTACAATCCAATCTTAGTAGGAAGAAAGAAGAGAAATTGCATGTATCTACATGGGGTATAGTTACCTAAGCACATTAGACCGTGTGTCGCCTCTACTGATTATGACACTTGAGGCAACACCTTAGCCATTTCCACAACCAAAAATACTCCTTCTTTCATGCTACCACCGTCGTCGGCCTTGTCATGGCAGCCATGGGGCTCCATCCCGCTTATCCAACATCGAGTGCACGGAGGAGGAGGACTCCCTTGGACTATACACATCTCTACATGCCATGGCGGGTATCTCAATTCTCAATAAACATTTACCCCTTCAGGTGAAGGGAGATGGCCGATCAAAGGAAGCTAGGAGGGCCTCGATTCTAATAAAAATATTGGTTGATGACAGACTAGGTAGGCTTGGTAGTAATTGACCGATCGAGTGTCGGCATTAGCGGTGGCATTTGCCTCATCGTCCGGGTGAGGTAGTGCTCCCCGCTTTATGGTGCTCTCGGGTGGATCTAGGCTACACGTGCCTTGCATGTGAGGGCAAGCCCTTGCTATTCTTTGTCGTGTCGCGGATATTAGGAATCCCAGTAGGCGACGGTGTGTTCACGACATCAAGTGATGTCATGGACAACATCCAAGAGGTATGGAGGACTCTCGAGTGGTGTGAGGGTCTCATGATGTGGCTACTCGACTACCAACAACATCAGTTTTCCTGGTTCTAGCGGACTTTCTTGTTCGGACTCTATGATACACCCTAGAGACAATCATAGTTATGATTATGTTTCATTGTATCCGTTATTTATTGAGTGTGATTTGAATAATATTTTTATATTGATTTCCAAGTATGTGACTTGTTTGTGAAATTAATTTTGTACGTGTATGTGTATTCTTTTTTTGGCGGGTCTTGTAAGTGTATTCTAATGTAGTACCTTTTAGGAGGGGACACATATGAATATTATACTAGCACATGTATTGATTGATAACCATATTTTTCGCATGTCATAGGCATGAAGATGTTGATTCAGTTATGTGAGGGCATGTTATGGAACATGGGTTCGTATGACCAACTTGAAACATAGTATCAATTCTTTTAGTTCTCTCTAAAAAAATGTATATAATTTGTCCTTAGACCTAAGACGATGATCGTAGCATGTAACTGAGGTATGCAGTGACCCACTTAGGGGCTACTAAATGTTATACCGTAACTATAAATGTTGCTTTCTTATTTTTCTTCTTGAAGAATGCTACGAGGCATGGTCAAACGAGATGGAGTTTTCCCCATCCACTCTACATGAGAGGGATATTTTTGTGGCCCTCGACTGATCGAATCTCGAAATACATGGTTGTGGTACATATGGTTAGAGTCAACATAGTAAGAGATTCCAAATCAAATGACTGAGAAAGAGTGATTTAGTTGGTGCTTGGCCAAATATTGTGCATCAAATGAAATATCATATACTATATAATATTATGAAGGTTTGTCTGATATGAACTTTATGAGCATTTGGGAGTTCGCGCACCTTGCTAGGGAACTCTATCTATTGGTGACCAAGTAGGGGGTACTCACTTCATGTATAAATGTGTGTGAAATTATAGGGTCACACACTTAAGGGGATGAAGCCTGATTCGGATAAGGATCTAAATTATATTGGGCATTGAGTCCTGATGGGCCTCCACTATAGAAACCCATTATGAGACGTATTTTTAGGGTTTAACAAAATGCTCAAGAAACCAAGCACCTATCCCCACAACCAAATTTCTAGTTCAGATTGAGCAATCCAGCAAGCGAAGTTCCTCATTGAACAGTGGATACCTTGGAGGCATTGCGACTGTAACGCTGGAACAATGGTTGTTGGTCTTATTGTGTTACCATTGCACAATTTATCAAAGGGTTTAAATTAACTTTGTACAAGTCAATGCAAAGATTACTCCCTCCATTTTAAAATATAAGATGTTTTAGGTTTGGAAAGAAAATGTATCTAGACTTATTTTAGTGTATGGATTCACTCCAAACATGAGTGAACTTACATACTAAAAGAAGTCTAAATGTATTTGCTCACAAAGCTAAAACATCTTATATTTTGAAATGGAGGGAGTATGTACTAAACTATAAAAGTTTGATTTACAAGAAAAATCTTGTGAATAGTACCTAGATTACTCTTCACAGTATATTTTGAATTCTTCACTATTCATGGCGTATTTGTTCCTTGATGTATGTGTTTAGCTTAGATATATTTTTTCTATGACAGAAGCATATATATGATATGGAAGTTGTTAAATTTTACATATTTTTCTTGACTGCCAGTTCGGTCTTAGTAAATTTTGTGTTGATTTTTACACGCTCACTCAAAGCATATGATATGAATGTTGTTACTTTTTTATATATTTTCTTGACTTCTAGTTCAGTCTCTTAGTAGTAAACGGCATCCTCACCTAAAGAGGAGGGAAGCACGAGTTATATCCACACTATTTACCCGGCCGGTAAAGAAAATAGTTGCATGTGGGCCCTCTAAGAGGATTAGTAATGGAAGGCATAATGTGACACTGCAAACATGTGACGACCTGACATGCCAATCATGTAGCACACGATAGGGGTTAAATTATTTTTAATGCGATGAAGGTCAAATCTCTACCACCCAACAATATCGTCAAATGTCTGGCCAAGTATGCAAATTCCATGACAGCCAAGTATGCAGTATGAAATTTGTAGAATTAAGCGACCGCTTCCATCTGAACGAGACATTTGAATGTATATGTGCGTCATTAGTCCACATAAGAAAGTACTATCAAGTATGGTGATGCGTACCGACTCTAATTTTTTTGCTCCACTAGCTTCAGTTTTGTAATCATGGGCGCCACCTTTACCTAGTGGGAGTTGGCACCAAGGATAAGTCCCACTCTAGTTCACGTTCTGATCTGGTCAAGATGCATGTTGTGGAATTTTATTTATTGCCCATAACTGAAGAACAATACATTTTAGGCAATTGGATGACTACAAATGTTGTCGGTGTCAGTAGAAAAACTGGAAACGTTCACTGTAGATCGAGAAAGGACAATGTTTGTACAAACCATTTTCATTTTCTATACCTAGAAATCTTGTAAGTTTTATGTGTGATGGTACATTGGTACATACAAACTAAATGCAACAACCTCTTCTGAGGTTGATCGATCATTTGTTTTTGTAAAAATAAATATCACATAATCTATTTATCCAATCGGCAGTATCCTATTAATTTTTTGTAATCTAAGACCACGTCGCACAGATATAGCAACATTTCACCACAATGTTTTTCTGTGAAAATAATGCTGACCAATAGGGACGGTGGATGATGGCATTGGTGGATCTGACAACCAGTATGTGTCTTCTCTTTTATCCTTTATTTTGAACTTCTTTCTTTAGATGATACTTATGTTGTCTTGTTTGTTTCCGAATGTTTAGATCAAGTTTTGAGTTCAAACTTATGAGATGATTGTTTGATATCGTATAGATGTCATATAAAAGTTTGAGGTTATTCATGAAAATTTACACCAAGATTTCAACATGGGATATCATGGTATTACCTAGGCAGTGAAATATATCATTTGATATTTTTCTCTTCAAATTGTGTGGTACGGTAGGTGCATATGATGTCGATTTTCTACTATTTACACAATTAATTGACTTTTAGTTTGATCAGAGGGAAATTCGTGTTGTTTTACATGTTGGCTAAGAATATGGTATCAATTTGATTAGATATTTTGTTTGTTTGTTTATTTTGACATTTACTTGTGTCTCTCACTAGTAATATGATAGCGAATGTACGCCACAGGTAAACGAGATAGATAGATGCAGAAGAGGCGGAATGATGATCTGCCTGAGATGATTAGTTATGGTAACGGCTCCATGCCTTAATGCAAAGATATGATGAAGTTAGTTATGAATCGCGTGCACGCTATGTAACTTGTATGTCTATACCATCTATTTTGACTATTTTTCGTGCTTTCGGACTCGTGTTATAAGTTTTGTCAAGTTTCATCTAGTTTTATATTCTGAAAACTGATTGGTACATGAAAAAGCTTGTTGGATAGCGTGCACGGTAGAGTTGTCTTTCTGCGTCAGGAATTTCTTTAAATGCAATGAGGGTCAAATTTCCACCACGGTACTGCACCTACAATTCTCTGGCTAAGTCTCTAAATTTCCATGACAGGCAAGTGTGCAGTACGAAATTTATAGAATTTGGAGCAGCCGTTTCCATCTGAACGAGACGTTTAGTAGGGAGGCAAAAGCTCATAGGTCACACTCCACATAAGGAAGCAGTTTGATCTGAGTGGGTGCTAAATTTTCTGCAAAACTGGCCTCAGTTTTGTAATCATAAGGCCGGGCACCAACTTTAATTATAGTTGGAGTTGGCACCAATGATAGATAAGTCGCACTCTAGTTTACTTCCTGCATCTCCAGTCAAGATGCTTGGTTGTGGACTTCTCTTATTGCACATACCTAAAGTACAATAGACATTTCAGGCAGCTAATAAAAGAACTGAATAAGTACATACATCGTCGGTGCATGTTAATAAAAAAAACTTGAAACAGAGTAATAAATTGGTAAAAGGACAAGCGTCTGTAGAACGAATTTCGATTTTCTATGTGTCAGAGATCTTGTAAGTGGTCTATATATATAGCTTGATCTGAATTAGTAAAACCGTACTTATACAAACTAAATGGAGCAACTGGTCTACTCTATTCAACCAATCGGTTGTCACCCGTTAACTACTTGTAGTAGTAGTCTCTAAGACCACGTCGCGCAGACACAGTAACGTTTCTCCGCAAGCTTTGTTGAAGCATTCATCCATCCATTCACGACTGATATATCACGCGAATAATGCCTTGAAAATGTACGCGGAGATCGACACCCCCTGCAAGGTTCAGAGAGGCAATTGCCACGGACGCTGCTACCAGAATTCAGAGGGAATGTTGATGGAGTGTGAAAAATGGGCGAGGGCTTCCCTGCCCGGACGGCTGACGTGACGAGGCGTCGGAGAGAGAGAGATCCCCCGCGGTAGCCATCGATCTCCATCGGAGCGCGTACGTTGACGCGCTGGCATCGCAGCCGCGGATCGCCTCCCTCCGACGTCACACGTACGATCGAGATCCGCCGCTTTGCGACTTACGCAAAATAACGTCTCGGTAGCTACCCATCTACCTCGGCGACCAGCAGAACGTACCATCTCCATCTCCTCTTAATCACCTCCACGTATTCTTTTGTACTACGGCGGCGGACGGTACGTGTCGTGTGCCGCGGCGTCACATTGTGTCGCAAGATTACCGCCGACGCGATCGTCTCGGCGGCGAGGTATGAACGGAGCGGTGATGTTTTTTTTTTGCTGTACTACCGGTAGCCATCATTTAACTGTAGCCCGTCGTCCTGCCTGCCTAGTGGCTGTTGTGGGTAAAGATGCTGTCCAGGAATCGACAGGTGAAGAACACCTCGGTCGTCAGATCACGTTTCTTTCAGGCGAAACAAAAGGGCAGTAGTAGGAGTAGCATCTGCTTGGAGTTGGGCAGTAGTTTAACGCGATCACGCAACGCCTAGCTGGCTACTGGCTAGTTCGTGCCGACGCCCGTCCGACCGACAGTACCAGCAGCAGGTTCATCCGGTAGTAGAAGAAAGTTTCAGACGGCCACGTACGCTCCCTGTCAGGACAGCTACTCCGTGATTCAGAAAGCGCCTCCGGTCACTAACAGACAGTCCAGAGGTTTCATCACAGGCAAATTAAAACAACGCGGTAATAATGATACTAGAATCAACGCGGTAAGATTGCGGTGTCAAAAGAGTCGCTGGCTATGATCAGGTGACATAGGCTGCTGAGGTAGCTCGTCGCTAGCTCAGCAAATGATGATCGGTGAACTCCCAAGCGAGCTGCCTTTGACGAACGGGGCCGTATGCATGTCTCGTCGCCCTCCGGCTCTCAACCGGATAGCCGGGCAGGAGTTGTAGACTTACCAGTAGCACAGTGGTTTTCAGTTGGGATTAGGTAAGCCTTGGACTCGGTTCACAGAATAAGCTAGTAGTATACTCCAAAGGACAGAGGTGGCTTTCGTGGCGAGAGGGAATTTGGTGAGATTTTGTGTCCTTTGCCCATCGATCGAGTTTGTTGGGGATGGGGTCGGGTGCGAGTGTGAAATGACATGCTGCTGCTGTAACCCTGGCGTAAACTTGGTGTCACGCTGGGTTCAGGCTTCAGACCGGGCCACTACTGGGGCAGTGTGAGGGAGACCTTGTCTGAAAGACTTAAATTGTTTTATGAAGAAGACTTTACTAGAGGGGAAAAGGATGGATCGTTTTCGGGAGAGGAGATCACGCCACATCTGTTGCTGTGTCTGTGTGAGTGTGAGGGAGATGGATCGATTGGGTGGAAATAAATGGAAAGCCTGAGCTTTTGCCTTTTCGAGGCACGGAGGTGGGGACTTTTCAAGCCGCATTCGTTGGGCCACAGTTTCGGCCCGATTAGAGGAAACATGAGCGAAGCGGCCGCCACCCGCAGAAGCCCAAACTCGTAGTGAGACCCTGTCTCATATGTATGGCCCTGATACTTCCACAGTACCCATGCCGCCTGAGAGACAGATCTGGTCTGGGTGCCCATCACCGAGAGAGAAAAAACCAAGAACTTTGAGCACCGCCACCAAGGATTTTCAAAGCAGCACGTGACCGAAATCCGCAGTACATACGCAGCCAAAACAGTCGCCGTCGAGCAGGACACAACTGCGCCCAACCTGCCCCCTCCGTTGCTGGCTGCAGTTTATGAAGCCGCGACTTCTGAACCCGATCGAGGCGCTGGCAAGTGGCCAACGGGACAGGCAGGGTTCATCATTCGGGCACGGTCACACTGCAGCTCCAGGTTCAGGCTCAAGACACGCTGCTAGCTTGCACGTCGCTGCGATCAGCGGGCACACTTGTCCACTGGCGCGCGAGGACAGATTTGTTGTACGCTGCATCTGGCTGTGTGCTTGCTGCATGCAGTCAGCGCGCAGGTGTCCTGAACAAGTTAGCTCGAGCCTCCTTTGTTGCCCCTTTGCTTCAGAAGGTGAAAAAGGCCACCTGTCCGTACAGAACGCCCGTCCCTCCTACTACACTCAAAGCGACGAACTGTCGTTAGCGCTAAGCAATCGCATGCAGAGCCAACGCGTGAGATTCAGAGAAGCGTAAAGAAAGTGTTAAACAGTACTACAGTTTCGGCAACCATAAGAAGTTGAGAAAGCCAGCAGGTATCAGCGTTGTACATCACCGGTGAGGGCAGTATATACATTTTCGTCGTGTGGTCGAGAGAGGATGCAGAGGCAGCTGAGCACGCCGGAGATGCCCATTTTCCCGCGGGAGGAGGACGAGGAGGCCGACGACCTGGAGGCCAAGCCGGAGAAGGCGCCGCCCGCCCGGTCGTCGTCGTCGGCGGAGCGCTACATCCACCTCATCCCGGTGCTCACCGTGCTCTGCTTCGTCATCCTCTTCATCTGCTCCCACGCACCATCCCATTCTGGTACGTAATACAGTGACGTTTCTGTATTTTTGGGATCTGCATTTTGATGCGATTTCGGTCTGCAGATATGGCGAGCTTTGGAGGGAAGGCTGCTACAGGGAGCGGGAAGCCCAAGTAGCTCTGACGCGGGCCAAGGAGGAGTCAGATCGTCGTGAGAAAAGCCGACCAAGTGACATGCCGAATAATGTGAACCACTTCTGTTTTCATTCTTTGATCTCAACCGTGATCGTGAAGTATAGACAAGCTGTATGGAACTCCTTGCAGCCACAAAGAGCATATAAAAGCGCAAATGTAATGGCAAATTGGCAATACTGTCTCATCACCTCTGTTTAGTGCCATCCTGGGCATCCATAATAATCGTATAATGGACATAACATCCGATCATTTCTTCGTTTTAGGTGTACAAATATGTACTGTAGAGTAACTTCGGCTGATGCTGCTCGGCAGTGTTGTCGCCCAGCACTGAACATATACAAGAATAAATGGAAAAAGAAATCACCAAATGTATGAGGAGAACAGTTATGCCAAGGAATCAAAATATATAGCAGCACAATACCAGAGCATTAGGCGGAGTACCATGGTATCAGGTTTCAGAGAATCAAGAAACCAAGGGGCCAAGGGGGCTTCTTGCAGGCAGCAGGGAAACAAACATGGTCTTCGAGTTTCACCATTTCATCAATGATAAGATTCTGGCTCAATTTTTTTTTATTCATATACAATATAAGTCCTCATATCAGCAGCAAAACTATAGACTCGGAATTTAGGCCACGAGAAAGATTGCCCACTTATTCAACCAAATGAGCATCAAGGACAAAGATAACATGGTACACATTGTGAGATAAATACATACTACTGTAACAAATGAGCATCAAGTATATTTTATCAGGACGGGGATAAAAGAAAACCATCCCAGAGAACAAGAGAAGCAAAGATCCAACACAAACACTATCTTTGAGTCAAATAATTTAACACTGCAAGTGCATGATAATGGTGTTCGATTAATTAAAACAGCTGCTACAAATTGCAAACTCTTTAGGTCCAATAAATTCAACCTTCAAACAGGTGAATTAGAATATAGCAACCACAACATTACAGCCTGAATTCAACAATAATTTCATGTCTATTTACAACCATGTATCAACCAAATCATAGTATCAAGCCCTGGGCAGGTTCAGGCTTTTTAGGAGAAGCAGCAGTAGCAGTAACAGCAGGTGGAGACGCATTGCCGGAATCATCTACTGTAATGGGGACCGTTGCAGCTGTAGATATAGGGAAATCTTCAAGGGTTTCAGAGGCATGTATCTTTCTGAATTCATGGTCCAAATCTTTGTGCTCTGCAGTGCCATCGGACATGTTAGCTTGCGCGGACACGTCCACAACAGTCTTACCATCCTGTTCGGCGGCTATTTTCTCCTTTGCCTTTGCCCCAACATCATTTGCGGTATTCGCAACCTTACTGAAGGCACCAGACACCCATGCTGCTCCAATAAGGACATACCTGTTCTTCATGATGGCAGATCCAGCAGTACTGACACCCTGTTCAGCAGCGGCAAGTGCTGACCTTGTCTTCTCAGAGACTAGATATTTCTGATCCAAGTCCTTCACTTTGTCATTTACAACTGAGGTCCCGACGCTGATCTTCTCGCTTAAACCGATTCTCTTGTCAAAGGAAGATACTCTAGCAGTTGCCGTGGATGTGAGTTGATGCTTCTCATCTAAAGCTTTTGCTTTATCGAGTGCATCCCTACCAAGAATGAACCCCTTGGCCAGCATGGTTCCAACAATGTCCTCTGCCTTCTCAAGAGCAGAAGGCTTCGTATCCTTGGGCTGTGGATGCACAACAATGCAACAATTTCCATTAACACCGGAAACATACCTTACTACACTACAGGCATGCATATCACACATTACTTATCATACCTCTAGCTCAGCTAAAACATAAGCTGGTAGTTCATAATCAGTGGCTGGTGTTACAATGACAGCCATGTCGACTATTGTGGCACCCTGGGCAGCAATGAAACCGTGTGTCACATATTCATCATGATAGCAGTTCCACCAAGTAAAAAGTAATTCTGCAGTCTAATTATCAGACCAAGAAACAATTCTGTGACTAGCTACGTGTGTGCAAACGGAAGTTCTTTTCTATCCAAACATATTGGGTTCGTGTTGAAATATCAGTTGGTAAATGGATTGGTAAACCTTCAGCATTAAAATAAGCAAGCATGGACAAGTTATTTTGCTTAAAATATTCAATGGGACTAAGGAAGATTATTTCTAATCTTTGCAACTGGGAGCCGAGATCATGGCAACAATTTACAGAACAAGGTTACAGATCACTGGTATTTAGGTTTGTTAATAAAATCTCCATCCATTACAAAATATAGGACTTATTATGTCTTACCCATAACCAAGCAAACAATATATAAGTGACTAAAGTCTAAAGTGCTGTACTGACTGCATGGCTGTAGGGCATACAAAGTAAAACAAGTCATTAGGAATCTAGAAGGAATAATACAGTCTTCGACATTTTGTATTTTAGAACAGATGGGAGTATATCGGTGTATGCAATCAAATCAACCAGAGTTGCATCACCATTGCATGCCGTAACCAGTCAGTCAACCAATCATCTATTATTGGCGAAAAACAGAAGACTTATAAAGAGATGAGAGGTAAAGAAGGTACCGTAAGAAGCATAGCTGTATCAGCTCCTTGCTTGTCTTTAAAAGTAATGTAGGCTACTTGAGACAGCTCATCGTCACTGCAAAGCATTCAAATAGGTTAATGCAATTCATAGTACATGGTGTATAACAAACATAATGAAGATGATAGTACTAACCTTCGCATTTCAACATGCACAAGATCACCAGAAAAGGAGAAGAATTCCTTTACATCTCTTTGTGCTGCTTTCAGTGACAAATTGCTCACCATGACTGTGCTGAGCGTGGTTGTCTTGAAACAACAAATGGTATAAAAGCAATAGTTAGTATGCCATCTGACGGACAATATGTCATTCTACTATATTCAGCACATCTAACATATCAGATTAAATAGAAGGAAGAGCTCAATTCTAAACCGGTGTCATTGGTGTTCATTTGTTAATTCTGCTCACACGACAGTACCAATTTCACAAAAACAGTGGAAAAAGGAGGCTCATTAGTCTGATTGTTACATAACATTCTTAGTGCCTACACCATGCAATGAAGAGAAGTAATAAGAACTTTCCCCCCTAGATTTCTTCAGCCCAGGCAAGAAGGCATCAACACAGAATAGGGCCAAGGTATCAGCTTGGGAGTACACAGACTAGCTAAATCAGGCACTGAGGCACGCTGACATCACTTCTCCAAGCACTGGACAGGAGATTAGCTCCCCTGGCCATTGCACATTCAGATCAGAGGTACAATACCGACCAAAATGGGATGAGATTTCACTAGGAAAAAATTGGCAACAAATTACTGGCAGACTGCCTCAGACACACCGTTGCACATTTGATTCTAAGGAACAAAGGTTGCTGGAACCCCAAGTCTCTACCCAACTTTGGCATGACAGCTTGACTACATAAGAATTTATCAGGGCGGTGTATTGACCGTAAATCTCAAATCTAGAACCCCCAGACCTAAACCCCTGTCTCTAAGTTCTAACTCACAAACCAAATCAAGAGAACCAAATATGTATGCTCGGATCGGAAATGGCACAGCCCATGGCCTCAAAAGCTATTTGCGAACAAGTGAGGAAAGGGGGGCAAACGTGAGCTCACCGCCATGGCCGCGACGCGATGTGATGCGATGCCGAGATCTCCGAACCCTAACCGCTGACTTGAATCGGGAAACGGGAAGAAGAGGGGAGAAAAGTATTGGTGAAATGGATCCGCCGTGTCCGGCGGGCGGGATTTATAGAGGGGGACGACGGAGTGGAGCACGCGGCGGTTCCTGCCGTCCGACTCCAACAGTAGACGTGGAAGTGGTGCTGTGGCGACGTGTGGGGCGCGCTGTCTGGGACCCACTTGCTTTGGGCTTTTACTTTGGGCTCGGCTGGGTCCAGTAAGAGGAATAGAGAATCGATCTGGACCGGGTGGCCACGGCAACAAAGATGAGCAGAGCCCCCTCATCAAAATACAAAAAAACAAGATGAGCAGAATGTTTCTCAAAAAAAAAAAAGACAGAGTAAAGTGGTTAGGGTAATTTCAGATAGGTATCATTTTTAAATCCGATGAGCAAATGGTAGTGTATTTGATCTCCGACTATAATATGACTTAAACTTCAGTTTATAACATGTTATTATATTGGCTCTTAATCTATACACCAGCATTTTCTTGTTGAAGATAAAATTCTATGTACGCGTGTGTCTTATAAGATGTAATTGTACACGTTGGATAGTAATGTCCTGTATTTTGGTAGTCAATCACGTACTTGTTTCTAATATATTCCTCTACATGTCCATTTTCGATTTGAGTCCGCTCTATTTCCTACCATGCATTAATCTCACACAATACGGTATTCAAATCTGTTCAACTTTAGACTAAAAACATCAGATAGGATACGGTTTGAGGTCTTTCCGACCAAATCCATGATCCGGTCTCACCTCTAAACACGTAGTTTATGACTATGAATGTGGTGGCAAAACACGGTTACACGGACATGTGTAGAAAGGAACACAAGAAACATAACATGTTAGAGCATCACTAACCTATCCCAATAACACATGACTGAGTCAGATACTAGACCTTTTCTAGACATTTTTAAATGCATTATGGGTAATTTCCCTGTTAAATATTTGGGGATTCCTCTTCACTTTGAGAAGCTGAAGAGAGAAGACTTGCAGCCTCTGATAGAAAACCTGTTGAATAGAATCACATGTTGGAGGGGTAAACTTTTATCTTATGCTGCTAAGAAGGTGCTTATTCAAGCCTGTCTTTCTAGTATCCCTATTTATTTGCTTTCTTTCTTCAAGTTTCCCAAATGGGCTTTGAAACTCCTAGATTCACATTTAGCCAACTTCTTCTAGAATGATGAAGAAGGTAATCATAAGTTGCATCTAGCTAATTGGTCTTCAGTTTGCATGAAGAAAGAGTTTGGAGGCTTGGGTATCCCAAACCTACATGACTTGAATTTATGTCTTCTTGACTCCTGGGTTAAAATATATATTCAGGGAGAGGGGTCTCTATAGAAAAAGGTGATAGATGCTAAGTATAAGACTAAGTCGCCTAATATCCTCTGTTGTCACGATGTTCATCCATCTACCTTTTGGAAAGGGGTCATGTGGGCATCTAGGGCGGTTGAGATTGGATATAAATGGCATGTAGGGAATGGTAAAACCATTAGATTTTGGGAAGATATCTGGTTTGGAAATTCTAATTTAGCTATCCAATTCTGGAAAATTTATTTGATTTCTAATCAACAGACTAAAACGTTAGCTGAGTTATGGGATGGTACACATCTTAGATGTGATTTTAGGAGAATTTTTACTGAGGATTTAATGCTGCAATGGCATGATCTTTTGGGCATTGTTCAATCAATTAGTTTCTCTGAAGAGGATGATCAGTTAATTTGGCAGTATGAATCTAAGGGTAAATATTCCTCAAGTTTTATGTACTCTCTGGTTAATTTTCGAGGTATCACCCAGGTTTATCTCCCTGCTGTCTGGAAACTACTTATTCCACCCAGGGTCCAGATTTTCCTTTGGTTTTTTTCTCAAAATAAGATTCTAACTAGAGATAATCTTAGAGCCAGGGGGATTCCAAAACCTTTGGAATGTAATCTTTGCAAAGAAATAGAATCTGTTCATCATTTATTTTTTGAATGCTTAGTATCTAGCTTACTTTGGAGAGATGTTCAAGATATATTTGGTGTTAGTATTGTAGATTTTGAATCTCTTGCTTCCAAATGGCTTGCTAACAAGAAACATCTTCATTTGAATGTGGTTTCTTCTGCCGTTCTTTGGAGCATTTGGAACAATAGAAATAGCATTGTCTTTAATAAGCCATCTTGGATTAATATGAAACAGGTCTGGCGTCTGGTCCTTTCCTCCCTAAAGACATGGCAAAAACCATTCAAGGACCTAGAGGGGGGGAAGATCGCCCTTTTCATGGAGAAGATGATCGACAGACTGAGAAAACCTCTGACGCTCACGGCGAGATGATCTGCGCTAGTTTCGAGTGGATTTCCACATGGAAGACTACTGCATCATCGAGCTATGGGGGGAGGGCATCGCTGAAATATCTCCAAGATCACCCTGATGAGGAGGAGAATGTTCATGTGGTGTTCTAGTCTGTCCTTTGATCTGTTCCATGTTTCCTTTTGGCCGCGTTTAACGGGTAGCGTGCAGAGCAGCTGGCTTTGTTCTAAGCCGAGACTTTTTTCAGTTTGTTAGTTTTGAGCGTTAAGCTCTTACTGTCGTTTTATCTTTCCTGTTACTTTGGAACTGGTTGTTTCATTATTTCATAATGGAACAGGGGACAGAGTCCCTTTCAATCTAAAAAAAACCCTATCCCAATAACTTAAAAGCTAAAAGCCTACATATACCTTAACTACTCCCTCCGGCTCATATTAATTGACTCACGTTTGTCTATATTTGAATGAATCTAGACACTATTTAGTATATAGGTTTATTCAAATTTTGATAAATCCAAGTCAATTAATATGGGTCGAAGGGAGTACTATATTTGCTACTCTAAGTTTTGGGCCGTGGAACCGATCCCACATAACTTAGAGGACTAATTTTTTTCGCAAATCAAAACATTTGAACCAAAGTATCAATATTACAAACCGAATTAAATGTAATAAATCAAATTATTCAATAATACAAACTGAATGAATAAATGCAGTAAATCAAATTGTTCGAAATCAAATAAATAAATAAAAACTTAATTAATCACTAGTACAAACTCGTTACTTAGAGACCGTGTCTAGAGCCGGTTTATCTAAAAAATACAATCCACCGGCTGTGTTCATCACCCTCGGGCGGTCGTAATTATTTGACCACCTCTAACTTTAATCTTAGGCGGTTGTTAATCTACACCGTCTCTAGTATGACTACCCCGTTAAAATAAAACGCCTCTAAAAAGAACCTGTGACGACGACAATTATTGTCCGTCGCCCTAAATCACTAAACCACAGCCAATCAGAAATATTAATCGTCTCTAGGGATCTACCGAGGCGGACCATTATGCCGTTTGTCTTGATAACTCGCATCGTGCAAGTTCTCAAGATAGCATATGCGTGTTGTTAATGCAATTAGAAAGTAGAGATTGTGCTAGCCCCCACCCACACGAGTCCACACCTACACGTGTCCACTCGAGGACTATGAACGGTCCCGCATATATAAATCCGTTCGGCCTTTTTCTTCCACAAACTCGTGTTATTTTCCCCCAATCTGTCTAGTCACAAAACTTCAATATGCACCTGTCGCGCGCGCCAAAGCTCCTTCGCTGTCGTGGTGGTGGCGCGCGCCAAAACTCGGAAAGGTGCCTCGTGTCCTTCTTGACTCGGCCCTTCCTCGCCTTACTCGGCTCGTTGGTACCTGCAAGGGTTACAACTTTGTCCTATATGGGCCGAGATAGTTTGTATCTCGGCTCTCTTGCTTATCTTACCCGGCCGTTCTTACCCGGCCTGGTTCTTTCTTTACTCGGATCCAAACCTGCTACGCTATGTTTCCCCTCTCGTGACCCTACCAGGGGTTATCCCCCCGACATTAGTCCCCGAAGCTGGTGAGGTCTAGTAGTTCAAGCTATTAGGCGTCTCCAGGTTCCTTTTGTGTAAATGGAACTTAGTTTTTGTCTTTATCTGTTGCAATTTCGCACTTTGCCGGGTTAGTCTGACAATTTTGGGTCAATTTTTTGACTTCTTAGCTCATTCTTGCCTCGAGACGAGTTACTTTGGCCAATTCGGAGTCATTTTAGGCGCCCTTCAGTCACTGACAGCTGGTAATCATGATTACTTGCCTCAATTTTTGTTCCAAATTCGGGCGGCACAGTGACGGCTGCGTAGTTATTCCCCGTCACTGTGGCAGTCCCATCGGTCTGCGCCTCTTGTCCTTCTAGCCGTGACGTGGCACTGGATTTTTCGTGTATCCTTGGCTACGTGGCGCTCGCTGACTGGCTCACCCGGCCTGGTACACGGCCACACGCTGGCCGCACGGCACAGTTAGATCCCACTACGGGGGTTTTTACTACCCTTAAGTAGGGGTTGGGGGTTTCCACTTCCCCCCACGCCCGTTCAGTTTCCTTAGCCTTTCTCCTTCCTCGCGCCTGCAAAATCAAACTGCCTCCCCTGCGGTTCCTTCTTCCTTCTGCTCTTGCATTGCGATTGCCCCTGTGCTCTTTCGATTCCAGCACGGGTCCTCGCTGTTCCAAGCCTCTCCTTACCGAGGAGGAGACAGACTCCGACGACCTTATGGACGCTCGCGATGGTGCCGAGGAGCAGGAGATTCTCGCCGGCGAGCGCGGCGGCTGGGAAGGCTCGGTGGTATCCATCGAGGAAGTGGAGTGGCTCCGCTCCACTAGACGCATTCCGCTGCAAGTGGATTGCCGCCTCCACTTTGAACGTGGAGGTAGTTTTCCTTTCCCCATTTGAACGTGGTTTCGCTCTTCCTGTGAGCACCTTCTTCTCGTCTTTTCTTTCTACCTTTCATCTGCAAACCCACCATCTTCCTGCCAATGCGATTGGCTCTCTCTCCCTTGTTTCATCTCTCCCTGCGAGGACTTTCTTGGGATTTGGCCCACAGTTGCTTTGTGGGCCAAATACTTTGTCTTCAAAGTTCAGGTTGTTCCCCAGCCCGGCGCTCCTCGATCCGAGAAGAGGCCGACCCGGTGTGGTGCTGCTAGCATCACACCCAGGAGAGATTCTATCTTTCCTCGGGTTACTGGTATTGACTCCTACAAGAAGTGGCATAGAACCTTTTTCTATGTCAAAAATAGCGGGTCCACCGATAACATCCGGCTCCCCCTTTCTCGGATAAGGTTCCCCACAAGAAGCACTAGCAGCTTGACCCGCGCGACCAAGACGCTGCGGTAAACGAGGCTAATGCAATCCTGGAAAGGTTGCTGTCGTCGGATGTGAACTTCCATCTCGCCGACTTTGACCTCATGTGCACCTTTGTTTCTCGCCGGGTTAGCCCCATCCAAGCGAGGAGACACAAGATGTGCTTCATGAGTGGCTCTCAAGATCCCACTCGGCACTCCACCAAGGAGCTCACCCACAACTTCATTGCTCGCCAGGTAAGCTCAATCTTCAAATTGAACTTGGCGGATGATTGGGCTTGGAGCTGCCCACCGTTCAGCCGGGTCAGGCCTGTTCCCTGGGTAAGTTTCCGAATTTCTTTCTTGCCGAGTTGGCTTTAGCTCTTATGCCACTCTTAGTTTAGTTCTTGTTTCTCATTCTGTTTGTGTTTCACAGAATCTCCTTCACCAGGTTGATGATAGTACTGTCCTGCCTGCTGGTTATCATGGGGACCGCTCCGACTCGGATGAGGTCGAGTACGACCTGGAGTGCTTCATGCCGATCCCGCACACTGCGGCTGCTTCAGCTTCGGGTAAGAGTCGATCTCGCAACCCCTTACAAGATTGGTCTAACGATGATGAGGATGATGATTGTACGCTTTTGGAGGTATATGCCTTGTAACCTTAATCTCTTTGCTTATCCGAGTAAGCTTGTTATTTACTTATGCAGCTGGTCAGGTACATGACACTCCTCCTCTCGCCGTGGGTGGAGTCTGCAAGATTCCCGTTGCTAAGCTGAAGCGACGCGGGGCCTCCTCCAGCACTCAGTCGGCTAAGAAGAACAAGCCCACTCCGGCAGCTCCTGCTGCCTCTGCTGTTGCCATCCTGGCTGAGACCCGCCAAGCTACTCGGCGCCGAGTCATCCGTGACCCGGTTGTCACCGGGTAAGCTCTCTTTCTCGGCTTGCTTCATTCTTTTCTTTCTTATCTCTAATGTTCTCTTATATGTGTCTTGTTGTTTTCAGCGTCGCACCTTTGACGTCGAATTAGGCTGCTCCTAGCATTGCCTCGCTGCTTAGGTCTGCACCTCCTGCTGCTGACTCGGCGGCACCGAGTCCCATCCGGGTTGAGGCCCGCACTGTTGAGGCGCATGCTTCTCAGTGTCAGTCAGACCCGGTGGATCACTCGGCTAGCGCCTCTGGCGCTGGCCAGGAAAAACTTCCTGATCTTGGTGCCCACAAGTCTGGCACCGAGAAACCCTCTGCCACCAGTTCCTCTGGCATCAGCCCTCAAGCTGATGTGAATGAACAGCTTCCTGATCTTGGAGCCAACAAAACTGCTGAGCCCAGTCAGGAGGCTCCACGATCTTCTCCAAATCCTCCTGCTCGCTCTCAAACTCTATCAAAGGGCCAGACCTAGCCCAAGGCTTCTGGTTCTACTCGCCCCTCTTCTGGCAAATCCACCTCTTCCAAGCAAACGACTTTAGTCTGCGCTCCGGGTTCTGCCCCTGAGATCCGGCCTCCAACATCGGCGTCAAAGCTCGCTTCAACGGGTAAGGGGGACGAATCTGCGGCTGCCGGGTCAGGTGATGACTCCAGGGCTGTTACCCTCCATACTTCTGCCGCTGCAACCCATGCCACTGTGGGAACTGCCCTGAAAACGGGTCAAGTTCTTACTCGGACGCTCAGTGGCAAGAGCCTTGGTTCGGCTGAACCTTATGCTGTGGCATGGAATGCAGCAGGCGAGCAGGAGGTCAGCACTCGTGCCGGCAAGAAGCTCAAGCTGGGCCCCAAGGCCGTCTCCGACATGACCCAGCAAGCCATTACTCTGATGGCCCGCGCCGACGAAGTAAACGAGGTAAAGTAATTCCTTACTCTTTTGTATTGTTGAGTATTTCATTTATACATATCACCTAGTCCCCGAGGTTGCAGCCGAGTAAGGGCTGTAAGCTCTTAAGCTCTTTCATTTCTTTTAAGCCAAACTCATGTTAGAGCTTCAATCCCTATCCCTCGAGTTTATTGTTGAGTAAGGAACTTACTCGGCTGTAAACTCTTAAGCTTTTCAATTCGGCAGATTGCTTGGCTTGACTCTTTCTTATTGTCTGTCTTCTTTGAATATCTTATGCATAACGAGCGCACCAAAGTGCACCAAGCTCTCGTCCTGGCGCATCGCAAGCTCGAGCTTGCATATGAAAAGCTACAGACTGACACCCACGGCCAAGGTAATATCTTTTGCTCTTCCTCTTTTTCATTTGGTGTAATTTTTCTTAGTCCATCTTCTCATTTTTCTCTCACTCTTGTTTCACAGCCACTGCTCAGTCTACCATCAATGATCTTCACACGCAAATCAGCGAGGCCGAGAGTAAATTTCTTACTTCCCTAAGCCAATTGCTGTGACAAATATTTGTTCTGAATAAGCAGAGAAGCACCAAGCCTAACTCCAGAAGGAGCGCGATGAGGTGACTCGGCTGAAGAAATTGATGGCTGAGTCGGAGCAGAAGCACTTGGCCGAGGTGAAGGGGCTGAGGGAGGAACTTGCCGAGAAGGGCGAGCAACATGTTGCTGTAGGGTTCGCAGCATAGAAAACAAAAAATTTCCTACGATGTGAACTATATACCAAGATCTATCTACTAGATACAAACAACGGGCGGATGTATATCCGTAGAGAACATACCCTTGAATACCGACAAAGCTTAACGAGTTCAACTCGTGGTTGATGTAGACGATCTCTTGCCGATCTCAAGATCGAGAGGAAGTCCTAGCGCCGCAAATCAGCAGCGCATCCGTGCTCGCACACACGTTCGAGGCACCGAGCAACCTCCGCCTCCTCGCTCCAGCGATGCAGCGGAAGCACAACTCTTTCTTGCCGAATAGCCACCGGGAACATGTATCTCGCTAGTCCGAGACCATGGGGGATAAATTCTAGAGGGGGAGAGAGATCCTTCACGAGGAGGTGTGAGTGACAAGTGAGGAGGGGGGGCTCCTTTTATAGGAGGAGGGGGGGCACCCAAGGGGGTGGCCGCTGGCCATGGGGGCTTCCCCCTCCCCTCCTTCATTCATGTGGGTGGACACTCCACTCACAAAATGCCCTTTAAATTCCCTCCACTCAAAAGTCCACTCAAATTCCCATTAAATTTCCACCAAATTTAATGCAAACTCTCATTAAATAAAACTCTTTTATTTTATTCAGAATTTTGTCAATTACTTTAATGACAAACATTCACAAATAACCCCTTGCTAGAATTCTATTTCACATGCATAACCACTTTATGCAATTTCACCCGAAAACCTGTTTCGGTATCTAGTGAAATAAATTCCTGCGCTTGTTCATTCTTTCGGCATGAAACATTTGCTCCAATTGGATGTCGGTGTCTCTTAAGTGTGTCACCCTATGGTTCGTGAATAATGCGGACATGATCGAGACCCCTCTCGGATCAATAATCAGAAGCGGGATCTGGAGACCCATACTGACTCCCACACATTCAATGATGACTTTCTTGTGATCGTCGGAACCTTTTACGCTAGTATCTTAATCCCTTTGTTTCACGATATATTACATGTCCGATATTCGATCATCGGTATCTCCATACCTAGTTTGATCTCGTTACCGACATGCACTCTTTTCTCGTTCCTGTGATATAACATTCTAGTGATCAAATCACTTGCTTGCAAGCTAATCAATGTGATATCACCGAGAGGGCCCAGAGTATATCTATCCGTCATCGGGATGAACAAATTCCAATCTCGATCCATGAGCCTCAACATAACACTTTATTAGTTCTGAATCCATCTTTATAATCACCCTGTTATGGTGTGACGTTTGATGTTATCAAGAAACTCTTCCGGTGTTAGTGATTGACATGATCTCATGGTCTAAGGATTAGGATCACTTCGTAAGTTGTTATAGCAATATAAACTCAATGACTTTGGTCGTAATGCTATACTTCGGATGAATGTTCATCACACCATTACACTAATGTTGTGATCCCGTTATTAACAACATCCAATGTCCATGATCAGGAAACCTTGATCATCTTGTTAATCAACGAGCTAGTTTATGAGAGAGGCATAACTAGGAACTTTCTGTTTGTTTATTAAACACACATGTATTAACGTTTCCGTATTAATACAATTATAGCATGCAAAATAAACATCTATCATATACTTGGAATACACATAATAAACACTTTATTATTGCCTCTCAGGGCATATTCCCTTCAGTCTCCCACTTGCACTAGAGACAATAATCTAGTTACATAGTGATAAATCTAACACCCATTGAGTTCTGGTGTTGATCATGTTTTGCTCTAGGGAGAGTTTTAGTCAACGGATCTGCTACATTGAGATCTGTATGTACTTTACAAATCTTTATATCTCCATCCTTGACATGCTCGCGGATGGAGTGAAACCGGCGCTTAATATGCTTGGAATGCTTGTGAGACCTTGGCTCTTTGGCATTGGCAATGGCCCAATTGTTGTCACAATAGATCACCATTGGGTCCAACGCGTTTGCCACCACTCCTAGTTCGGATATGAACTCCTTCATCCAAACTGCTTCCTGAGCCGCTTCTGAAGCAGCAACATATTCGGCCTCCGTTGTTGATCCCGCTACCACAGGTTGTTTGGAGCTCCTCCAACTAACCGCTACGCCATTCATGAGAAATACGTATCCGGATTGAGACTTAGAGTCATCCGGATCAGTGTCAAAGCTAGCGTCGACATAACACTTAGCGACGAGCTCTTCTTCACCTCCGTATACAAGAAACATATCCTTAGTTCTTCGTAAGTACTTAAGGATATTCTTGACCGCTATCCAGTGTTCCGAATCTGGATCCGATTGGTACCTACTAGTCAAACTAATAGCATGTGCCACATCCGGTCTTGTACATAGCATGGCGTACATTATAGAGCCTATGGCTGAAGCATAGGGGACTTTGTCCATTATCTCTCTTTCTTCCGCCGAAGCCGGACTTTGAGTCTTACTCAATGTCTTGCCTTGCAACATAGGTAAGAACCCCTTCTTACTTCCGTCCATTTTAAACTTCTTTAAAATCTTATCAAGGTATGTACTTTGCGATAGCCCTATTAGGCGCCTAGATCTATCTCTATAGATCTTTATGCCTAATATGTATGACGCTTCACCTAGGTCCTTCATTGAAAATTTGCTGTTTAGATAACTTTTAACACTGTTTAAAAGATCTATATCATTTCCGATCAATAATATGTCATCCACATATAATATCAGAAGTGCCACATTGCTCCCACTCACTTTCTTGTAAATACAAGCTTCTCCATAAGTTTGGACAAATCCAAACTCTTTGATCACCTCATCAAAGCGGAGATTCCAACTTCGTGATGCTTGCTTCAATCCATAGATGGATCGCTGAAGCTTGCACACCTTGTTAGCATCCTTAGGATCGACAAAACCCTTTGGTTGTATCATATACAACTCTTCTTCAATATTACCATTGAGAAACGCGGTTTTGACATCCATCTGCCATATCTCATAATCGAAATATGCAACAATTGCTAACATAATCCTAACTGACTTTAGCATCGCTACGGGAGAGAAAGTCTCATCGTAGTCAACTCCTTGAATTTGTCGAAACCCCTTTGCGACAAGTCGAGCTTTATAGATGGTCACATTACCATCAGCATCAGTTTTCCTTTTGAAAATCCATTTGTTCTCCACGGCCTTTCGGTCGTGAGGTAATTCCACCAAGTTCCAAACTTGATTTTCATACATGGATTCCATCTCGGATTTCATGGCTTCTAACCATTTGTTGGAATCCGGGCTCATCATCGCTTCTTCATACATCGCAGGGTCATCATTTTCATAAACCATGAAATGCATGACAGGATTTCTGTACAGCTCGGGAGCTGCACGCGTCTTGTTTGACCTGCGAGGTTCGGTAGTACTCTCTTTCGGAGTTTCATGATCATTATCATTAGTTCCCTCTTCAACAGGTGGATCCAACTCCGGAACAACTTCCGGCGCTGCGCTACTCGCCATACTTTGAAGAGAAGGTTCCACAACCTCTTCGAGTTCTACCTTCCGACTACTCACACCTTTCGCGAGAAACTCTTTCTCTAAAAAGGATCCATTCTTGGCAACAAAAACCTTGCCCTCGGATCTGTGATAGAAGGAATACCCAATAGTTTTTTTAGGGTATCCTATGAAGACGCATTTTTCCGCTTTGGGTTCGAGTTTATCCGGTTGAAGTTTCTTCACATAAACATCGCATCCCCAAACTTTAAGAAATGACAGCTTAGGTTTGTTTCCAAACCACAATTCATACGGTGTCTTTTCAACGGATTTAGATGGTGCCCGATTTAAAGTGAATGCAGCAGTTTCTAGTGCATAACCCCAAAATGACAACGGCAAGTCCGTCAGAGACATCATAGATCGAACCATATCTAATAAGGTACGATTACGATGTTCCGACACACCATTTCGCTGTGGTGTTCCGGCAGGTGTGAGTTGTGAAACAATTCCACACTCTTTCATGTGAGTGCTAAACTTGTAACTTAGATACTCACCTCCACGGTCGGACCGTAGAAATTTGATCTTTCTATTACGATGATTTTCCACTTCATTCTAAAATTCCTTGAACTTTTCAAAGGTTTCAGACTTGTGTTTCATCAAGTAGATATAACCGTATCTACTCAAATCATCCGTGAAAGTAACAAAATAACGATATCCACCTCGCGCCGACACACTCATTGGACCACATACATCAGAATGTATGATTTCCAATAAATCTGTCGCCCGTTCCATTGAACCGGAAAACGGCGTTCTAGTCATCTTGCCCATAAGGCATGGCTCACATGTATCAAATGATTCATAATCAAGTGATTCCAAAAGTCCATCCGAATGGAGCTTCTTCATGCGTTTAACGCCAATATGACCTAGACGGCAGTGCCACATATATGCGGATATATCATCATTAAGTTTAATCCTTTTAGCATCAACATTATGAATATGTGTAACATTATCATCGATATCTAATAGAAATAAACCATTCATCATCGGTGCATGACCATAAAAGATTTCATTCATATAAATGGAACAACCATTGTTCTCGGATTTAAATGAATAACCACTTCGCATCAAACACGATCCAGATACAATGTTCATGCTCAGTGCAGGCACCAGATAACATTTATTCAAGTTTATAACTAATCCCGACGGTAAGTGGAGAGGCAGCGTTCCGACGGCGATCACATCAACGCTTGATCCATTGCCGACACGCATCTTGACCTCACCCCTTGCTAGCAGTCGCTTGTTCCGCAGCCCCTGATTCGAGTTACAAATATTAGCAACTGAACCGGTATCAAATACCCAGGTGCTACTGCGAGCACTAGTCAAGTACACATCAATAACATGTATATCATATATACCTTTGTTTGCCTTGCCGGCCTTCTTGTCTGCCAGATACTTGGGGCAGTTGCGCTTCCAGTGGCCAGTCCCCTTACAATAGTAGCACTCGGAATCAGACTTAGGTCCAACTCGGGGTTTCTTTTCAGGCGCGGCAACAGGCTTGCCGCCCTTACTTCCCTTCCGTTTTCCCTTCTTGTCTTTCTTGAAACCAGTGTTCCTATTGATCATCAACACTTGATGTTCCTTTTTGATCTCCACTTTTGCAGTTTTAAGCATTGACAGAAGCTCGGGGAGAGACTGCTTCATGCCTTGCATATTATAGTTCATCACGAAGCTCTTATAGCTAGGTGGCAGAGACTGCAGAACACGATGGATGCCTAAGTCAATGGGAATCGATATTCCCAAGGACACAAGCTTATCGGCGTAACCCGACATCTTGAGTACATGCTCACTAACGGAGCTGTGCTCTTCCATCATGCAGCTAAAGAACTTTTATGAAGCGTTGTAGCTCTCTACAGCAGCATGTGTGTCGAAAATCATTTTCAACTCACCCATTGTATCAAATGCATTGCCGTTTTCGAAACGCTTTCGAAGTTCCGGCTCTAGCCCATACAATATGCCGCAATGAACTAAGTTATGGTCCTCCTGACGAGTATGATAGACATTCTTCTCCTCGTCAGGGGCATCATCTAAAGGTGGGGGGCCTAACGGCGCTTCTAGCACATATTGCTTTTGTGCAGCAGGGAGGAGAATCCTCAAATTCATGGCCCATTCGGTAAAGTTGCTACCGTTCGTTCCTAGTTTCTCTTTCTCCATGAACACATTGAAATTAAAAGCAGGTGGTGCCATCTACAACAGAATTTGTAAAGTTTAGACTAAGTGTATGATAGATTGAGTTCAACTAATCTATATTACGAATGAACTCCCACTCAAAAACGACATCCCTCGTGCCTTTTTGGTGATTACATGAACCAAATCCACTACACCAAGTCTGATCATCACGTGAGTCGGTATAGCTTCAAAGGCGAGCATCAAATGGGCATCATATCAACTATATGACTCATGCTTAACCTTTCGGTCCATGTTCCGAGGCCATGTCTGTACATGCTAGGCTCGCCAAGTTAGAACCTTAGTACTCGCGTGTGTAACTGTTTTACACCCGAAATATGGTCGTGGATCCAAGAACACCCGATCATCACGTGATGTCTTGGAGCGACGAAAACATAATCGGTGCATACTAAAGGAAGAACACATTATTATCTTGATATTTAAATGAGGTATCATCTTATTATGCTAACAAAGCGCTAAACAAGCAATATAAGATGCTATCAAACATCATATGTTTATTAGTGAAATTATATGGTTTCCGCAGATGATCTCTATCATGTGCATCGTGGTATGATCACTATCATACCTATATGTGTAAATCCAAGGTCTATGGATTTTACACGCTATGTGTGTTGTAAGAGTATCATCTCATACTTCTACTTACAACACTACCATATCATAACACTAGCCCAGCAACAATCTAAACTAGACGCCTCTAATTTATCCATTGCAAGTTTTACGTGGCTTAGGGCTTTCGAGATAGAACCGTTCTTACCTACGAACATGAACCACAACAAGGATAATCAAATTGTTTACAACTCGCTTGCAAAATAGATATTGACTATAGTAGGAGAGACAGACACCCGCTAGCCACTTATGCAAACTAGTTGCATGTCAAGCGTGGAACAGGTCTCATGTGCGAGGACATGTAAAGTTTGTCCGGGCCGCTTCATCCCACTATGCCACCAATATCCAAAATTACAACAAAGGAGCAACAACATGATCATCATCGCCCACATACTCACATGTGTACTACCCGTGTAAAGTATCTACGCATAGATCCGGCTCTGATACCACTGTAGGGTTCGCAGCATAGAAAACAAAAATTTTCCTACGATGTGAACTATATACCAAGATCTATCTACTAGATACAAACAACGGGCGGATGTATATCCGTATAGAACATACCCTTGAAGACCGACAAAGCTTAACGAGTTCAACTCGTGGTTGATGTAGACGATCTCTTGCCGATCTCAAGATCGAGAGGAAGTCCTAGCGCCGCAAATCAGCAGCGCATCCGTGCTCGCACACACGTTCGAGGCACTGAGCAACCTCCGCCTCCTCGCTCCAGCGATGCAGCGGAAGCACAACTCTTTCTTGCCGAATAGCCACCAGGAACATGTATCTCGCTAGTCCGAGACCATGGGGGATAAATTCTAGAGGGGGAGAGAGATCCTTCACGAGGAGGTGTGAGTGACAAGTGAGGAGGGGGGCTCCTTTTATAGGAGGAGGGGGGCACCCAAGGGGGTGGCCGCCGGCCATGGGGGCTGCCCCCTCCCCTCCTTCATTCATGTGGGTGGACACTCCACTCACAAAATGCCCTTTAAATTCCCTCCACTCAAAAGTCCACTCAAATTCCCATTAAATTTCCACCAAATTTAATGCAAACTCTCATTAAATAAAACTCTTTTATTTTATTCAGAATTTTGTCAATTACTTTAATGACAAACATTCACAAATAACCCCTTGCTAGAATTCTATTTCACATGCATAACCACTTTATGCAATTTCACCCTGAAAACCTGTTTCGGTATCTAGTGAAATAAATTCCTGCGCTTGTTCATTCTTTCGGCATGAAACATTTGCTCCAATTGGATGTCGGTGTCTCTTAAGTGTGTCACCCTACGGTTCGTGAATAATGCGGACATGATCGAGACCCCTCTCGGATCAATAATCAGAAGCGGGATCTGGAGACCCATACTGACTCCCACACATTCAACGATGACTTTCTTGTGATCGTCGGAACCTTTTACGCTAGTATCTTAATCCCTTTGTTTCACGATATATTACATGTCCGAGATTCGATCATCGGTATCTCCATACCTAGTTTGATCTCGTTACCGACATGCACTCTTTTCTCGTTCCTGTGATATAACATTCTAGTGATCAAATCACTTGCTTGCAAGCTAATCAATGTGATATCACCGAGAGGGCCCAGAGTATATCTATCCATCATCGGGATGAAAAAATTCCACTCTCGATCCATGAGCCTCAACATAACACTTTATTAGTTCTGAATCCATCTTTATAATCACCCTGTTACGGTGTGACGTTTGATGTTATCAAGAAACTCTTCCGGTGTTAGTGATTGACATGATCTCATGGTCTAAGGATTAGGATCACTTCGTAAGTTGTTATAGCAATATAAACTCAATGACTTTGATCGTAATGCTATACTTCGGATGAATGTTCATCACACCATTACACTAATGTTGTGATCCCGTTATTAACAACATCCAATGTCCATGATCAGGAAACCTTGATCATCTTGTTAATCAACGAGCTAGTTTATGAGAGAGGCATAACTAGGAACTTTCTGTTTGTTTATTAAACACACATGTATTAACGTTTCCCTATTAATACAATTATAGCATGCAAAATAAACATCTATCATATACTTGGAATACACATAATAAACACTTTATTATTGCCTCTCAGGGCATATTCCCTTCAGTTGCCAGCACCGAGAAGACCAAGAAACTGCTTGAGGAGGCCGAATCAATGGTCGAGTAGGCAAATCTGAACCTGGATGCCCTTCAGGCCAAGGCCAAGAGTTGGCATAGCAAACTCGCCACCATCAACTTTTTCCTCGGTAGTGAGTTCTTACTCTTTACGCACTGTATAAGTCACTCTGGACCTCTTCCATCTTCCCTTGTTATTTTCTAACTTCCTCTTTTTGCTTGTAGAGAACTTTCCTGAGGCCAACATGTTTGCCATCCGAGCCATGAAGAAAGTGAGAGCCGAAGCTGGCGCTCCTGCTGATGGCGAGGTGTCCATGGAGGAGCTTCTTGCAGCGGTGTCTGAACGGGTCAAGACTCTCTGATCTTGCGGTGTGGACTTGCTCAAGTCAGCTATCCATGCGTTTCGCATGCTCTGGCCGGATGAAGACCCACCCGAACTCATCGAGCCACTGGCCGAGAGACTGCTTCTTACTGAGGACCGGCTGGATCAATGGCATGAGTCGGCCGACCGAGCTACAGCGGATAAAGCTCTCTCCTTCATGCTTTCCTGGTACGAGGACATCAACCTTGATGTTCTCGCATGCATAAGGGAGGATGGCAAATGGCTGAATGAACCGGAGCTAATCAAGAAGCGCCAGGAGTGAGCTTATGCCATGATGGAGTACACCATGGTGCATGCTTGGTGTGAAGGGCCTAGCTTCCTCGACCTTGGCGACCCGCTCGTCGAAGTTGCTGATGAAGAGGGTGGCGACAGCGACGCGACCGAGTCAGACGATCCGGATGACCCGGCCGCAGATGCCCCTCATCCGAATGATGCTCCAAGCACCGCTCCTGGCTCCGAAAGTGCTCCTCCGAGTTCTTCTGCTCCTTAGGCCAACAAATACTTGAACTTTTATTAGATCCCCGGTATGCCGGGTACAGATGTAACATACATTGCACTTTTAAGTTTGATTTCACGCCAATCGATGGGCTTTATATATTTTTGCGTTGTGCTCTGAGTGTGAATCACTCAAGGACAAGTCCCCGAGTTTCATTTTGCCGTGTCACTTGTCCTTTCCTTTGGCCCTTGTCTACCTTTTTCGGTGTTCGACATTAGGATCTCAAAGTACGAAGGATATAGTTAGTGGGTATGAAACTTGGATAACTTGGCCGAGATTACTCGACACACAGTATAACACAACCTGCAAAGAGTTAGGTAAAAACTAAGGCCAACTCGCGTTTCTCCCTTGTACTTATCCGGTGTTCGTGTTTACCCATCTTAGATCTTTTTATCTTGCTTGCCATGAAGCCGTGTTTTCGTACAACAACATAGTCGAAGAGTTGATTTCTTCCGAGTAAACACTACTTGTTCCGAGATAAACTTCGGGTTTCACGCCAGCCAACGTAAAATAATTTAAATGGAAAGCCTAAGGGGTAGTCCCCGAGTCAGTTTTTCGAATCATACCATTTTATTATTAGCACATAGCCGGCAAACACGTCCGACATATGAGAGTTCAAGTGATACATGCACTTCTTCTCCTAAGTATAGAAGGGACGAAGCAGTGCCACATTCCATGGCCTTTTGGTTTCATCTCCTGACCTGTCCGCCTTGTTCTTTTGCGCTTCACGAGCGTCTATGAGATAGTAGGAATCATTGTGCAATGCTTTGCTTACAATGAAAGGTCCTTCCCATGGAGGTGATAATTTGTGCATTCCTGCTGTGCGCTGCACCAGCCTTAGCACCACATCTCCTTCTCGAAAAACACGAGGTTGCACTTTCCGGCTATGGTAGCGTCGGAGATTTTGTTGATAAATAGCGGATCTGGAGAATGCCAGTTCCCTTGCTTCTTCGAGTAAGAATACTCCATCTTCTCGGGCCTCTTTTACCTCGACTTCCGAGTATTGCCTTATCCTTGGCGAGTCATATTCTATATCGGCCGGCAAAACTGCTTCAGCCCCATATACAAGGAAAAATGGCGTATAGCCAGTTGATCGATTCGGAGTCGTTCTTAGGCTCCACAGTACTGAGGGTAGTTCCTCTATCCAACAACCAGGTGATCTCTGGAGTGGTTCCATTAAGCGGGGTTTTATCCCGGATAGAACTAAGCCATTAGCCCGTTCAACTTGTCCATTTGATTCTGGATGGGCGACTGATGCTACGTCGAGTCTTATTCGGTGTTTCCCACAGAAGCGATCAAAATCTCCTTCAGCAAAGTTTGTGCCATTTTCAGTGATTACACTGTGCGGGTAACCATATCTGAGGATTATATCCCTTAGGAATGTGACAGCTGTTTTACCGTCCAATTTCTTGATTGGCTTCACCTCTATCCACTTGGTGAACTTATCGATCATGGCCAAGATATGAGTCATGCCTCCCCTTGATGGTTTGAAAGGTCCTACCATATCCAGGCACCACACTGCAAAAGGCCACGTGATTGGTATAGTCTTCAACTCTGACGCTGGCAAATGTGACTTGGACGCATAGTGTTGACAACCACTGCATTTTCCGACTAACTCTTGCGCTTGCACCAATGCGCTTGGCCAGTAGAATCCATGTCGGAATGCCTTGGCTACCAATGCTCTTGATGATGCATGGTGCCCGCACTCTCCTTGATGGATATCCAATAAAATCTCCTGGCCTTTCTCTGAGTTGATACAGCGCTGCAGTACACTTGTCACGCTTTATTTGTAGAGTTCCTTGTTGATTATGGTGTATTCTTTTGCCCTTCGTGTTGTTTGCCTTGCCAACATTTCGTCACTCGGCAAGGTTCCATCCTTCAAATAACTGAATATCGGCTGTGCCCACGTTGGTATTAGTGGTTCCGGGTCTGCTTCAACATCAATGTCCATTGGTTCCACCGAGATATGTTCTGCCGACATAACCTGAGGAGTCCCCGAGTGTGATTTGGCGACCCCTGAGGTGAACAGATTAGTCCCCGGGTGACTCGAACCTACCCCTGAGTCGACGTCCATTGGCACTGCCTTCGATTCCTGATCCGCTGGGACAACCCTGATTGATTCGGACTCCGATGACGGCTTGATCGATGGCTTATTGAGATGCTCCAATGCTACCCCAGGTGGTATTGCTTGTCTAGATGACCCTAGTTTGGATAGCACATCCGTTGCCTCATTTTCTGCTCTAGGAATGTGATGAAATTCACAACCGTCAAAATATCCCAAAATTTGTTGTACATGGAAGCGATATAATGCCATGTTTGCATCCAGTGCATCCCAATGTCCAGACACTTGCTGAATCACCAAATCCGAATCGCCAAAACACATGATCCTTTTGATACCAATTTCCTTGGCTAATTTAATGCCATGGACAAGTGCTTCATACTCGGCAACGTTGTTAGAAGCAGCAAAATGAATCTGCAACACATACCTCAGTTGATCCCTCTTTGGAGATGTGAGCACTATCCCGGCGCCCAGACCCATTCTCGTCTCCGACCCGTCAAAATGCATTTTCCAGTAATTTGGATCTGGCATTGGTGGTTTGTACTGCATCTCCATACATTCTACAAAGAAATCTGCAATGACTTGAGATGTTATTGCATCCCGCCTATCATATTGTAGAGTGTATGGTGCCAGTTCAATGGCCCACTTGGCTACTCGTCCGCTGGCATCTTTGCTGCCCAATATATCCGAGATAGGTGCCTCGCATAGTACCCGGATTGGGTGTTCTTGAAAATAATGTTTCAACTTCTTTGCTTCCATATATACCCCATATGTCATCTTCTTATAATGCGAGTAATTCTGTTTCGAGACAGAGAGCACTTCGCTCAAGTAATATACTGGTCTTTGGACTGATTTGCCCCCTTCTTCATGCTCAACCACTATTACTGCACTTACAACTCTGTTGGTTGCGGCGACATAGAGCATCATTGGCTCCTTGGATAGAGGTGACGCTAATATTGGTGTTGTTGCCAACATTTTCTTTAATTCATGGAAAGTGCTATCAGCTTGCTGTGTCCATGTGAATTTGTCTGATTTCTTCATCAGCTGATATAGTGGTAGGGCTTTTTCGCCTAGCCGACTAACAAACCTGCTCAATGAAGCCAGGCATCCAGTAAACTTCTGGACATCATTGAGGGTTTTTGGCAATTCCATTCTTTTGATGGCCCTGATCTTTGTCGGGTTAGCTTCAATTCCTTGGCTGGATACAAGGAATCTGAGTAACTTGCCAGCCGGGACACCAAATGTACATTTTCCGGGTTAAGTTTCATCCGGAATCTTCTCAAGTTTGCGAATGTTTGACGCAAGTCGTCAATTAGAGTATGACTTTGTTTGGTTTTATTACCACGTCATCGACGTATACTTGAACTTTTTGTCCAATTGATCTTGTAAGCATTTTGCATGCATCTTTGGTATGTTGTGCCTGCGTTTCTCAATCCGAATGGCATGGTGCGATAGCAATAAGACCCGTACGGGGTGATAAAAGCTGTCTTTATTTGATCATTTGGATTCAGCGGGATCTAATGGAATCCTGAATATGCATCCACAAATGACAACAACTCACACCCAGCAGTAGAATCTATGACTTGATCGATCCGAGGCAGAGGAAATGGATCTTTTGAACACGCCTTATTGAGGTTCGTGTAATCAATACACATGTGCCATAGCACTGCCACGTTCGGGTCATCTTTCTTCTTCTCGACCAGGACTGGATTTGACAACCAGTCCGGGTGCAGCACTTCCATGATGAACCCAGCAGCTAAAAGTCTTGCAATCTCGGCCGCTATTACTTTCCTCCTATCTTCGGCGAAGCGGAGGATGGGTTGCTTCACCGACCTTGCATCTGGTCTTACATGAAGAGAGTGCTCAGCCAGCTCCCTCGGAACTCCTTGCATATCTTGAGTGGACCATGCAAAGATGTCCCGATTCTCATGGAGGAAGCTGGTGAGATCGCTTTCCTATTTATCTGTAAGGCCAGCCCCAATGGTCACTGTGCGCTCTAGGAAAGTTTCATCCACCTGCACCTTCTTGGTTTCCTTGGTAGCTTGAAATGACACACTGCCATGCGGGTTGGTGAGTGCCAGCATGGACATTTGTGTCGCTTTGTCCAATGCCGCCACCTCCAACATCTTACTTTTATGTTATGCTATGACGAGTGACTCGGCCAGTGAAGATCCGGCTGAAACACAAGCAATAGATCTCTTGTAATCTCCTTCTACTGTGATCACCCCACATGGGCCTGGCAGCTTCATCTTTAAGTATGCCATATGGGTAGTAGCCATGAATCTTGCCATAGCCGGCCTGCCGAGTAAGGCGTGATATGAGCTGACCAGATCTACCACCTCAAACTCTATAGCATCAGTGCGACAATTTTCCCTGTTGCCGAATAAGGCGTCGACCCAAATCTTGCCAATTGGCTCACAAGACAGTCCCGACACAATCCCGTGGAAAGTGGTCCTAGTCGGCTCCAGCATGTTCATGGTAATGCCTAACTTGAGCATTGTATCCTTATACATGATGTTGATGCTACTGCCACTGTCAATCAGTACTTTTGAAAACTTCATGTTGATATCTAGGCCCATGAATGTTGGATCCAAGACCAGAGCGTATCCTCCAGGGGTTGGCATGATCTTGGGGTGATCTTTTATACTCCAAGTTATCTCTTGCTCCGACCAATGCATGTATTTGGGAATTGCCGGCATCGTGGCATTCACTTCCATCATTCATCGCTGCTGGCTCTTCTTGTCATTTGGCTCTGTGACAAAGACAACATAGATCTGGTGATGTTCTCTGTACTCATTTCTGGTTCCGTGGCTGATATGAGCATCGTCACCTCTTGGATTGTGCACCTGGTGCACAGCTTCTCTTCTTTCCTGATTCCGATATCTCGGCTGCCTGTTTTCATATCTGTTATCCGCTCCTACTGCTTGAGCATTTCCTCCTGTGAGTGGTGGAGGGGGAGGTGGTGGAAGCTGCTTATTCGGCGAGTCCACTCTGTCTTCTTTCTGAAACCAAGTGCATTGCCTTGTTGAGTGATTTGCCGGCTTACTCGGACTAGGCGTGTGAAACTTACACGGCTGATCCAGCATCATCTCATAGGTATATATTTGTCGGTCCTGATACTGTTTCCTCTGATCGTATGGCCTTTTGCCGTCATTCTTTGGCACCCATTGCTGTTGACTATTTGTCCTTTGACGCTGACTGCTTCCAGCATACGGATGATCCTGACTCACTGCCGTAACTTGAGCCGAACCATACCTGTAATCCGGCCTCTCGTCTCTTCTCTTGCTTCTGTATTCGGCTCTCTCCTGGCGCCTTTGTGACTCGGCAGCGTCATAGATCTGAGTCTTAGTCATCCCGTCTGCCGACATGAGCAGTGGCTGAGTCAGATCTCCTAACACATACGAGTCTGCGATTCTTATTGTCTCTACGAGGCTTGCTGGCATATCTCTTTGTAACCTTTGCCACAGCAAACTCCCATGTCTATATCCTTATGTAAACCATGCGATTGCTTGTGACTCGATTACCCCTTCACAATAGTTATGCATCGTACACCACCTTGTGAGGAACCCCCTGTCTGTCTCATTCGGTATTTGCTTGCACATTGCTAGTTGTTGTGGGCGATTCGGCCTCTTGTAAGTGGTCGTGAAATTGCTCACGAAAGCGTCATGAAAATCAATCCAACTGTTGATGCTTCCGGGTGGAAAATTGTTCAACCATACTCGAGCTGGTCCTTCCAGCATCTGCGATACATAACGTACTGCCCATCTCAAGTTTCCCTGCGCGATCTTCACAGCGGTTCCATAATCTATGAGCCAGTCCTCTGGCTTTGTACTTCCATCATATGTTTTTGTCCCTCTGGCCAGCTGGAAATTTGGCACCAGTGGCTCCTTCATGATCCTTGGGCCAAAGCACGATGGACCCTGCGGACCTTGTGATTCGATTATCTCTGCCATTTTTATGCGGTCAAGCTTCAGCCTGGCATCATCCGGCTGAAGGTTCCTACCTTCGTATCTTTCTCCCCTTGCTTGATATGCATGATCCGGCACCTCATACCCGTCATTTACCATGGCCGAGTAACCATCTTATACTTATTCGCGTTCGGGTCAGCTGGCTATTGAATTGCTTTTCCGGCGCTCTTCTGTCTTCTTTCCGGATGAGCTGGTGTGTTATTCGAAGCTGGATTTCCTCCTCCTGCCGAGTGAGTTGCGCGTCGAGTATGAGGCGCAAAATTTTGCCCTCCGTTGTCATTTCTCTGTCCAATTTTTTCCTGGTTTTCATTTTCTCGGGGATTATTTCTTTTTGCCCCTTGCGCATGCGCCGGGTTTCCTTGAACTACTGCCGGATTATAGGCGACCATTTGCTTGTTTCTTATAGAATCCACACTTTTTTCTTTTCTCGGCCTGGGTGCCGCTCCGGGTGAGAATGCCGTGTGCCCAACCGATCTTGCTGGGACAGGAGTTGCCGAGTGAACCAGTTGTGATCTCCCTGCTATACCCGGATTTGCTCTGTAATACGCCTCATTCAGCATACTGGTTCCTTTTATTAACTCATTGACTCGTTCTTGCTGCCTTTTCTTTGCTTCCCCCTCCAAGTGGGGCAATTCTGCCATTGCTGCTTCTGCCGCTCGCAGATTAGCTGCTGCAGTGTTGTACGTTGGACGCATGGCCATCTCATTGCTGTTCTCTGGTGTTATCTTTGATGTCGCATCTGCCAGTTCTTCGTTGAGGTTCCTTCCTCTCAATCTCGTTGCATCAAGCCGGGTCTTTGCGCCCTTGACTCGATTTGCCGAGTTAAGATCTCGGATAGTGATATCCACATCTTGCTGTAACTGCGCTAGCTCCTTTGCTTTCTCTAGGACTTTTATCCTGGTTTCTTCCAACTCGGCTTGCACATGCGCCGAGTCAGTTGCTTGTGACACTGGCTCTGCCAACTTGTCTATCGCCTCCTGCAGCTCCTTAGCTCTTTTGCTCGTAGCTATATTCTCTGGTTTTTCTAGCGGCGCCTTTGCTGTTCTTGCAGCCCTTGGTGTTTCCTCATGATTTCCTCCCTCTATGTTCTCATTCTCTACTGGAACTACTAGGGGTGCTGTGGGGTTTGGGGTTGTCATCATTACCTCCATGGAGACGAGTTGGAGAGATTTCCTTGCGACTAGAGCCGTTGGAGGATCCAGCGCCAGAACGACATGCTCAGGATATGCGCGCTCTACGCGCACCGTGACGTAGACCTGGTGTTCGCCGAACTTGATGAAGCGACCTCCCCTAGGGAACGACCTGTTCTCGAAGCAGCCCGCGTTGTCGCTGACAGAGTTGAGCGCTCCAAACCTCTGGACGAGGCCGGAGTAGACGCGCTCGCCGGTCTTAGCGATGATGTTGCTCGTCCGGATGAAGACTCCATCAAGCACCTGCTTTTGCCCCACGGTGGGCGCCAACTGTCGTGGTGGTGGCACGGCATATGCCATGGGTAGGCGTAAGTTGGGGGCCGAATGGGTGCTTGTGGTCACCGGGGAGGGAGTGCACGGTCGAGCCATGCACGAAGAACAAGAAGAACTCTCCACACTTGACAACTTGATTAATACCCCAAATATTACAAGTGCTCCTTGAGCTGTATTGGCTTGAGTACACTGCACTTGTTCTCTACTTTCTCCAACCTCCTACTACTACTGCTATGCCCTCCCTTATATAGGCAGTGCTAGCTAGCTAATACCCCTTTGAGTTCTAGGGTTTACTGTTTGGATCTTGGTCCCTACAATATGGGCTGGGTTATGGGCTCACCCTAAGCCCATAGGCCCAGTCCATAAAGCTTGACAGCTAACGGTCTTCTGGTACGCTGCTTCTTGTTCTTTTTGGCGTCACGCTGTTACTTTGTACGTCAGCACATGCTTCAGGCGTCACCCGGCTCCTTTTGTGTCACCCGTCGTCGCCCTTCTCTTTTGACCATGCTTTACCATGGTCCCTCCAGAACCTTACTCAGAAAGGTGCCTCGTGTCCTTCTTGACTCGGCCCTTCCTCGCCTTACTCGGCTCGTTGGTACCTGCAAGGGTTACAACTTTGTCCTATATGGGACGAGATAGTTTGTATTTCGGCTCTCTTGCTTATCTTACCCGACCGTTCTTACCCGGCCTGGTTCTTTCTTTACTCGGAGCCAAACCTGCTGCGCTATGTTTCCCCTCTCGTGACCCTACCGGGGGTTATCCCCCCGACATTCGCTTGCACCATCGCCTTCCGTAGTTGCGCCATGAAACGTGCGTGTGGAGACGAGACGGAGGTAAAGCCAGTTGGAGGTGCAGCAGTAGATGGCTCGGTCGTCGAAGAGCAGGCGAAGGCGGCTCCAGGCACGCATGCCGCTCGTCGCCGAGCAGGCGAGGCTTCGGGCTCTATGCAGCCAGCAGTCGCTGATGCGTGCACCCAATGTTGACATGAGACACTTCGTTGGAACCCCAAGAGCAAGGTGTGATGAGCACAACAACAAGTTTCCCTCAGTAGAGATCGAGGTTATTGAACCAGAAGAAGGAAGGAAATGTTACACAGGTGTTGCAAACAACGTGGAGACCTGCACAACACAAACTTAAGACTTTGTCCCAACGAATCAGTGAGGTTGTCCAGCTCACCGGTTTGCTGTAACAAAGGATTAACTGTATGGTGTGGAAGGTAATGGTGGTTTGTAGCAAGTAAACAGTAACAGTGAAAGATGTATCAATGGTAAAGATTGGACCGGGGTCCATAGTTCACTAGAGATGCCCTCCTTAGATAAACAACATGGCATGAAGGGTAAACAAATTACAGTAGGGCAATTGACAGGAACTGAGCAAGGCATAACAATGCAATACTAGTCAGAAAGATCCTATGAGATTCGATTGGGCAATACAACAATATATATAGACCGCCATCCAACTGCATCTATGACTAGAAGTCCACCTCCAGGTTATTATCCGAACCCCCTCCAGTAAGGTAAACAATTAACTTGTTCTATGAACAAGATACCGTTGTTTTCTCCCTAGTGGCAACAACACATCTACAACCGAAGAGATTTCTGTCACTTCCCTTGGAAACTAGAGGCATGAACCCACTATCGAGCATAAATACCCCTTCTTGGAGTCACTAGCAACTACTCGGCCAAGATAGCTACTAACAACGGAGAGCATGCAAGATCACAAACAACACAGACATGATAGAATCATAAAGACAAAACCATTAACCAAACTGACATAATAATCTCATTATCCATCGGATCCCCGCAAACACAACATGCATGATTACAAATAGATTAGATCTTGACCATGAATGGAGCTCACAAGATCTATACATTAAAGCACAAGGAGGAGATACAACCATCTAGCTACTACATGGACCCATAGTCCAAGGTGGAACTACTCACGTATCATACCGGAGAGAAGGCCTCCGGGATGATCTCCCCTCCGGTAGGATGCCGGGAAGAACTTCAGACCCCCCCGATCTAGGGATGATGGTGGCGGTGGCTACAGACGGTTTCGTGGAGTTTTGATCGGGTACTTAGGGTTTCTGCATCGGGGGCTTCTTATAGGCGAAGAGGCGAGGCCGGGAGGCGACCAAGGGGGCCACACCCTGCCTAGGCGCGGGCCCACCCCTCGTCGCGCCTAGGGGGGTTTGGCTGCCCTGGCTTGCCTCTTCGTCTCGTCTTCTGGATTCGTGTCCCCCATGGTAAAATATTGACTTTGGCTTTTGTCCCGTCCAATTCCGAGAATATTGATTTTCTGCCTTTCTGGAACCAAAAATAGAAGAAAACAGGCAACTGGCACTGTGGCAACTTGTTAATAGGTTAGTTCCAAAAAAGATATAAAAACACCTCAAAGTGTAGACAAAGCAAAGCAAAGTAGATACTAAACAAGCATGGAGCATCAAAAATTATAGATACGTTTCTGACGTTTCAGTCGCTGTTGCTGTCAAGCAGCAGGTGGCCGACAACGTCGTGGTGCCAGCGGCAGATTTCGAGGAGGGGAGGCATCGGTAGGCGGAGGAAACCGACGGGTGCTCTACATCAACGACCCTGTCCTCCAAGAACAAATCCTCGACGCAGTCACGGAGAACGACAAGTTCAAGGAGGAGGTCTCCGATGAGGCGCCTGAGGTACTACTTTGCTAGCTTATCTAGTCGCAGCCGCATCCACATATTTAATCGTTTATACATCGGATTTGCTCAATCGTATATAGATTATTTTCCTCTTGATGTAGGGAATATATATGGTTTGAAAGGTCGATAGTTTTGGAGATTTGATTAGACCTTCTCATTTTCCGTCTAGTACATTTATATTTACTTGGCTTGTTGTTGTTCATACACAACTTATATTGTAAATTTAATCGATCTGTAACATTTGATTTTAGGGGTTTTAGGGATTTCTAGATGAGTGTTGATTTTGATACACAACATGCATATAAAATTACATTTCTATTACTTACTGAGGCCAATTATTCAATTTTGCTCCAAAAGAGTGCAAGGGGAGACACATATATGATGTCAGATTTTTTTAAGGATGGTGTTAGTGAACCTGAGGCAATGTACAACAATATAAGTTGTGCATTTGATACTTTGATTCGTTCACAATCTATAAAAAACTTATGAGGCCCAAGATTTATTCTACACATATGAACTATCATTTTTGAACTATTTCTACATTCATTATTATGCCGATGATTGAAATTTGCCCTAAAAATTTAAAGGGGCTTGATGTCTACGCACTTCTATTCTTGTAGACAGTTGTTGGGCCTCCAAGTGCAGAGGTTTGTAGAACAACAGAAAGTTTCCCTTAAGTGGATTACCCAAGGTTTATCGAACTCAGGGAGGAAGGGGTCAAAGGTATTCCCTCTCAAGCAACCCTGCAATCAAGATACAAGAAGTCTCTTGTGTCCCCAAACATCCAATACACTTGTCAGGTGTATAGGTGCACTAGTTCGACAAAGAGATAGTGAAATACAAGTGGTAACAGTGCCATAAAGTAGCTTGACGGTGAGGTAAAGACTAAAGCAAGCAAACATGCAGCAGATCTAGATGCAAACGGTGTTTCAATGTTTAGAAACAAGGCCTAGGGATCATACTTTCACTATGGAACACTCTCTCATATAAATATCCTCTCTTTATGATACTACTCTTAACTACTCTCTGGTTGGACACTCTAATCATCGGTAGGGCTATAACAACACTCCTCAAAGTCCGCCTTCCCCAATCTAGATAAACCCACACTGTCACCTTGAGCGCTATATGCTTGCAACAAACACCACAATTTCATAGAGACATCCAACTCCAAATATAACTCATAATAAATATTCAATCTAGCCGAAGTGCCACACATGGTATGCACGCTATCACTTTCACACACGCGGGGAAAACATAAATCTATTAAAGAACAAAGAGTATTTATGTAGACTCAAACCTAAGTGCCACCATGGCGTGCACGCTGTCACTTTCACACACATGGGGAGAGCAGATTTCTATTAAAGAACTTGAGTAGCAAGGTAGATCTACTTGATTACAAAGCTCATGATCACAATATTATCATGCATAGAGAGAGATGAACACATAGATACCGGTAGAGCCCTTAGCCTCGAGGAAGAATTACTCCCTCCTCATCATGGGAATCAGCAAGGGTGATGAAGATGGTGATGGAGATCGATGGAGATGGCTCCGGGGGCACTTCCCCGTCCCGACAGGGTGCCGGAATAGAGACTTTCAGTCCCCTGAATCTCCCTTTCGATGGCGGCGACGCTACAGAGGTTTTTTGGAAGTATGATGGATGATTTAGGGTTTTCTCCCCGGGGGCTTCTTATAGACGCAGGAGGCAAGGTCGATGGAGGTCCAGGGGGCCCACACCCCCTGTGGGCGCCACCAGGGCTGGCCCGCGCCTAGGAGGGGTGCGGCCACCCTAGTGTCCGCCTCCACCTCTGCTTCGTGGTTCCATGTTGCTCCAGGAAAAATAGGAAGATTGGCTTTTGTCCCGTCCAATTCTGAGAATACTGATTTTCTGCCTTTTCTGGAACCAAAAACAGAAGAAAACAAGCAACTGACACTGTGGCATCTTGTCAATAGGTTAGTTCTAGAAAGTGTATAAAAATACCTCAAAGTGTAGACAAAACATAATCAAGTTGATACAAAAAAGCATGGAGCATCAAAAATTATAGATACGTTTACGATGTATCAAGCATCCCCAAGCTTAACTCCTTCTCGTCCTCGAGTAGATAAGTGATAAAAAAGAATAATTTTTGAGGTGACATGCACCATCACAATCAAGATCAAACCATTTGCAAGCATTGAAAGCTGGGATCAAAGAACTCTAAACATGTGCATGAAAGATGGAGTTCTAACAATAGGACATAGTAACTATGCATGCAACATGAAAGGCTACAAACAAAGATCATGAATAACATGCATTGAAAAACGTTTGTTTGTATCACATACAGAAAACATGGCATAGTAGCAATCAACTTGTCCCTCATAGAGTAGCAAACAGATGCATAAGACATCTTCAAAGTTCACAAGGGTGACTAGAAACAAGTAGCACAAGAACAAGTAGTAACACAATATGTATTAATCAATAAGTTTTGGGACACTGTACACAGAACTAAGAATGGCAACTATGCTCTCTTAATGGTGCCTAATGGTAGAAGGTGGAGACTCAATATAACAGTGGAAGAAGGGCCCTTCATAAAGGGAAGCAGGGATTTCAAGTTTCAAAAAGAGGTTCCAAAAATTATGGTACTTGTTAGCTTTCAGCCCTCATTGCCCCTATCATAAGCATCTTGAAGTGGTTAAGGTTAAAGTGAACAAACTATGGAGTATATGCTTGACAAATTATAAGTTGACAATCTAAAGTCCCTTGAATACGAGGGCCACACCTCATGCTACTCAACTTCAGTCACCTGTAAGTTATTGTCATTGTAAGTACATGCGTATCATAGAGAACCGTCAACGGGGTACCCCTTTCACATGGTGCAGAAGCTATCCCATAACCAAAATGACAAGGCAAGCAGACAATGAGCATCTCAGCGATCTTTTTATTTACTATATGCATAGCTTTTTATTGAGCATGCTTCATAGATAGCTCACTATGGTGATGCTGCAAGTTTCCACCATGATTAGGCATGGCTTAGGCTAGCAGCCCAGGCGTTTCTCTAACAAAAAATACATACTCCATGGACTTACAAGTTCCCTCTTTATTTCACACCGGTGACATCCATAGACAAAAGAGCATGATATCAACTGAGTACAAAGTACAAGTGCAATGTTGAAAACGTTCCCGTGATAGCACGGTTCTGCTAATTCCAACGTATAAGTGCAAACATATACAACATAGATGACACAATGGTTCAAGTTTATTAGGGGCAAAGAATATAAAGTGTGCCATCAAGTTTGTGAGGGCTTTAATCACTATTTCACATAAAAATACTTTTTAATTGGAAGATAGCTGAAAACAAGAATATACTTGGAATGGTGTAACACACCATGCATAGGAATTTATAGTGGACACTTTGGAATAACTTGGTTTCTTAGGAGTTGGAAGCATAAGTAGAGCTTACTCATACAAGTGGAGGCTAGCAAAAGACTGGGAGCAACCAACTAAGAGAGCAATAATGGCCATAATCATGCAGAGCAACAAAACATTACTAATCAAAGCATATAGTGGTACTACAATTCAAGGACTAAATGATCATAGAGGATATGGTAACTTGTTCATAGTCATAACATGGTGTGAGCATGTGCCAAGTCAACCCAAAGAAAGCATCAAAGGAGAATACCGCAATACTATGATTTTGTATGCTAAAACAACGCATGATTCCTTCAAGGCACATTAAGAAATCCTAATTGTTCGGAACAAGTCATGCTACATCAATAATCACTATGCATAAGGTAAAAACAAGATCTAGCATGACATGATAAAGTCTAAGCCACAATCAAAACAAGCTCCCTTTTGTACCACTATAAGCATGAAACTTTCTACTCTTTTCCAACACCAAACAACTTATTTGAAACAACTCACAAAGATAATAATCAATAAATATCAGTGTGCTTATCTCACAAATCCACAAAGAAGAAATAATAAGCTGAAAGCACAATAAAACTAAGGCTAAACGCAGTGCTAGCAAAAGTGAACACTCACAAAACAATAAGAGTGAAAACTAGAGTGTTCTAGGCAATGTAAACAGAGTGTGTCTCTCTCCAAAAGAAGCGTGGTGTAACCAACCAACTTAATCAAGCAAACTAAGCAAACGAAAACCAAAAACGAAAAATAAGACGCTCCAAGAACAACACAACAATGCATGAAATAATAAAAACAAAGTGTCTAGAAAGACCTGAGATTTTTATTGATGAAGAAGGGGATGCCTTGGGCATCCCCAAGTTTTGAGGCTTGTACCTCTTGAATATTTCTTGAGGTGACATGGGGTGGCATACCCAATCTTGATCTTTTGTCCATTTTTCATCTCATTACATCATTCTTTCTCTACACCTGCAAATTTTCCTTCATACAAAACTTCACACAATCTTCATTAGCAACATTAGTGTATTCAAAAGATAATAGACCTTTGGGTTTAATTTCAAAATAGAAAAACTTTCACTAAAGACACAAGATACTGTAGCAACTCCTTAAAAAGCTCAATTTCCCAAAAAAAAACCCAAAAAGGAGTCTATAAGAAGCAAATGCAAATAATGGCAGAAATCTGTCAAAACAGACTAGCAGGTAGAAACCAAATTTTTTCGAAGACCTTATGTTGCTCAAATAAAAAAGTGTTAAACTAATGAAAGTTATGTAACATATTGGGGGATTTATTTGTAAATTTTCAGCTCAATCCGACTTACATAGACGCCTCACGAATGTTTATGGTGGAGGACAGAAATCTGTTTCAGGACAGCAACTCCCCAAAATCTTACTTCCCTCTCATTAGAGGTCATTCTTGGCACAAAAAACAAAAAAAAATATAAGAAGAGGTCATTACAGAAGTAATAACTTCCAAGACTCAAGAAAACTCTTGGGTTATCTCCCAACAAGTACTTTTCTTTAACACCTTTAAGTTAGGCTTGATAGTTTGAGAAGATGCTCACATAAGAAATATGAATTGAAGTAAAAGAGAGCATCAAGAACCAAATTCAAAACACATATAATTATAACCCACTTCCTATGCATAGTAATCTTGTAAAGAAACAAGTCATGAAAGCATAAAGCACCAAGCATAGGAAAGCAAAATAAGTGCAACATCAAGACTTTCAACATAAAGAGGGGAATTTTAATATTATTGAGATGCATAAAACCATGTTTCCCTCTCTCATAATAACTTTTGGTAGCAACATGAACAAAATTAATAATATAACTATTACATAAAAAATTCTTATCATGAGCCACATGCATAAAATGATTATTATTCTCCACATAAGAATAGCCATTCTTATTAATTGTAGTGGGAGCAAATTCAACAAAATAGCTATCATTACTATTCTCATCACCATAATCATCAAATATAGGAGGCATATTGTAATCACAATTAATGTTCTCCTCAATAGTAGGTGGACTGAAAATATCATACTCATCATTGTAATCATCATAAATTGGAGGTTTGGTATCATCATAAGCAATACAATAGCTATCTTCCAAAGATGGGGAACTAAAAAGATCATTTTCATAAAAACTAGCTTCCCCAATCTTAGACTTTTCCATAGCATTAGCAACAATGGTGTCCAAATAATTCATACTAATAACATTGCTATTAGCATGAAAATAAAGTTCCATAGGTTTTTTAATTTTCTCTTCAAACACTTCATGTCCTAGATCAAGATAAACACTATAGAGCTCTCTAATTTTGTTGTTGTTTTCCATTAAGCCTAACTAGTGAAAACAAGAAACAAAAAGACAAAATTGCAGAATCTAAAGGAAATAACTTCGAGCACTCACATCGAAGGATGTGAGTACCTTTTACCTTACCTCCTCGGCAAAGGTGCCATAAAATAGCTTTGATGGAGCTTGACGTGGAGGAAAGGTAAAAGGACCAAAACCTCCCCGGCAACGGCGCCGGAAAATAGCTTGATGTCTACGCACTTCTATTCTTGTAGACAGTTGTTGGGCCTCCAAGTGCAGAGGTTTGTAGAACAGCAGAAAGTTTCCCTTAAGTGGATTATCCAAGGTTTATCGAACTGAGGGAGGAAGTGATCAAAGGTATTCCCTCTCAAGCAACCCTGCAATCAAGATACAAGAAGTCTCTTGTGTCCCCAACACACCCAATACACTTGTCAGGTGTATAGGTGCACTAGTTCAGCGAAGAGATAGTGAAATACAAGTGGTAACGGTGCCAGAAAGTAGCTTGACGGTGAGGTAAAGACTAAAGCAAGCAAACATGCAACAGATCTAGATGCAAACGGTGTTTCAGTGTTTAGAAACAAGGCCTAGGGATCATACTTTCACTAGTGAACACTCTCTCAAATAAATGTCCTCTTTTCATGATACTACTCTTAACTACTCTCTGGTTGGACACTCTAATCATCGGTAGGGCTATAACAACACTCCTCAAAGTCTGCCTTCCCCAATCTAGATAACCCCACACTATCACCTTGAGCGCTAGATGGTTCCAACAAACACCACAATTTTATAGAGACATCCAACTCCAAATATAACTCATAACAAATATTCAATCTAGCCAAAGTGCCACAGATGGTATGCATGCTGTCACTTTCACACACGTGGGGAAAAGCATAGATCTATTAAAGCACAAAGATTATTTATGTAGACTCAAACCTAAGTGCCACCATGGCATGCACGCTGTCACTTTCACACATACAGGGAGAGCAGAGATCTATTAAAGCACTTGAGTAGCAAGGTAGATTTACTTGATTACAAAGCTCATGATCACAATATGACCATGCATAAATAGAGAGATGAACACATAGCTACCGGTAGAGCCCTTAGCCTCGAGGAAGAACTAGTCCCTCCTCATCATGGGAATCAGCAAAGGTGATGAAGATGGCGATGGAGAACTATGGAGATGGCTTCGGGGGCACTTCCCCATCCGAGCAGGGTGCCGGAACAGAGACTTTCTGTCCTCGAATCTCCCTTTCGGTGGCAACAGCGCTACAGAGGTTTTCTGGAAGTATGATGGATGATTTAGGGTTTTCTCCCCGGGGGCTTCTTATAGGCGCATGAGGCAAGGTCAGTGGAGGTCCAGGGTGCCCACACCCCCTGTGGGCGCTACCAACGCTGGCCCGCGCCTAGGGGGTGCGGCCACCCTGGTGTCCGCCTCTACCTCTGCTTCGTGGTTCCGTGTTGCTCCGGGAAAAATAGGAAGATTGGCTTTTGCCCCGTCCAATTCCGAGAATATTGATTTTCTGCCTTTTCTGGAACCAAAAACAGAAGAAAACAGGCAACTGACACTGTGGCATCTTGTCAATAGGTTAGTTCCAAAAAGTGTATAAAAATACCTCAAAGTGTAGACAAAACATAACCAAGTTGATACAAAACAAGCATGGAGCATCAAAAATTATAGATACGTTTACGACGTATCAGGGCTAGGTGAGTGATGGCTAACGGGAAGCCTGTTGGGAACCCCAAGAGCAAGGTGTGAGGCAGCACAGCAACAAGTTTTCCCTCAGTAAGAAACCGAGGTTATCGAACCAGTAGGAGGAAGGAAATGTCACACAGGTGTTGCAAGCAACACGGAGACCTACACAACACAAACTCAAGACTTTGCCCCAACGAGTCAGTGAGGTTGTCAAGCTCACTGGTTTGCTGTAACAAAGGATGAAACGTATGGTGTGGAAGGTAATTGTTTGCAGCAAGTAAACAAGTAATAGTGAAAGATGTATCAATGGTAAAGATTGGACCAGAGTCCATAGTTCACTAGAGGTGCTCTCCTTAGATCAACAACATGGCATGAAGGGTAAACAAATTACATCAGGGCAATTTACAAGAACTGAGCAAGACATAACAATGCAATACTAGACAAAAAGATCCTATGAGATTCGATTGGGCAATACAACAATATACATAGACCGCCATCCAACTACATCTATGACTAGAAGTCCACCTTCAGGTTATCATCCGAACCCCCTCCAGTATTAAGTTGCAAGCAACAGACAACTGCTTTAAGAAAAGTGTGTAAGGTAAACAATCCACTTGTTCCATGAACAAGAGCTTGTTGTTTTCTCCCTAGTAGAAACAACACATCTACAACCAAATATATTTCTGTCACTTCCCTTGGAAACTAGAGGCATGAACCCACTATCGAGCATAAATACCCCCTCTTGGAGTTACTAGCAACTACTTGGCCAAGATAGCTACTAACAACGGAGAGCATGCAAGATCACAAACAACACAGACATGATAGAATCATAAATACAAAACCATTAATCAATCTGACATAGTAATCTCAATATCCATCGGATCCCCGCAAACACAACATTCATGATTACAAATAGATTAGATCTTGATCATGAACGGATCTCACAAGATCTATACATGAAAGGAAAAGGAGGAGATACAACCATCTAGCTACTACATGGACCCATAGTCCAAGGTGGAACTACTCACACATCATACCGGAGAGAAGGCCTCCGGGATGATCTCCCCTCTGGCAGGGTGCCGGGAAGAACTTCAGATCCCTCGATATAGGGATGAAGGTGGCGGAGGCTACATAAGGTTTCATGGAATATTGATCAGGTACTTAGGGTTTCTGCATCGGGGGCTTCTTATAGGCAAAGAGGCGAGGCCGGTAGGCGACCAGGGGCCCCACACCCTACCTAGGCATGGGGCAGGGCCCACCCGCACCTAGGGGGTTTGGCCACCCTGGTTCGCGTCTCTGTCTCGTCTTCTGGATTCGTGTCCCTCACGGTAAAATATTGACTTTGACTTTTGTCCCGTCCAATTGCGAAAATATTGATTTTCTGCCTTTCTAGAACCAAAAACAGAAAAAAACAGGCAACTGGCATTGTGGCAACTTGTTAATAGGTTAGTTCCATAAAAGATATAAAAACACCTCAAAGTGTATACAAAGCAAAGCAAAGTAGATACTAAACAAGCATGGAGCATAAAAAATTATAGATACGTTTTCGACGTATCAGTGAGACATATTATGTTGGTGTCGGTTATTTAGGGACATGTGAGTGAACCTGAGGAAATATACACAAATACAATATAGGTTCTATTATTGGTACTTTGATTCGCTGATACCATCTCTAAAGGAACTTATGAGGCCCCCAGATTTATGTTATATTCATATGAACTATGATCCTTGAATTGTTATTGCATGCATTCATAGTGTATAAGAATTATATTTTAGTTTTTCACTCAGGCCGATGATTGAAATTTTCCCCAAAATATTGCAGGGGTGTGTTGAAATTATGCCCTAGAGGCAATAATAAAGATGTTATTATTATAATTCTTGTTCATGATAAAGTTATATTCCATGCTAGAATTGTATTAAGCAGAAACTTTGATACTTGTGTGGTTTGTGAACAACACCATGTCCCTAGTACGCCTCTATGGACTAGCTCATTGATTAATGATGGTTAAGATTTCCTAACCATAGACATGAGTTGTCGATTAATAATGAGATCATGTCATTAGTATAATGATATGATGGACAGACCCAAATTAAGCAGAGCAATTAGATCATGTCATCGTGTTCATCTTTGCGAAGCTTTTCCCTATGTCAAGTATTGTATTCCTTAGACCATGAGATAATACAACTCCCTGGTATCGTAAGAAAGCTTTGAGGTCATCAAATGTCATCCTATGTGAGGGTGATCATAAAGGTGTCTCTCAGGTGATCGGAAAGTACTTGTTGGGTTGTATGTATCGATATGGAATTTGTCCCTCCTAAGTCGGAGAAATATACTTCGGGCCCACTCGGTAATCGATATCAACAACTCTTGCAAGAACGTGGTTAAGGAGTTAATCACAAAGTGATATTGGATTACAGAACGAGTAAAGTACTTGCTGTGAACGAGATTGAACTAGGTATGCTGATACCAACGATCGAATCTCGGGCAAGTAAAATATCGCGTGGCGAAGGGAATACATATATGGGATTAATTGAATCCTGGAATCGTGGTTCATCCTATATGATCATCGATGAATATGTGGGAGTCAATATGGGTTTCTAGATACCACTGTTGATTATTGATAGAAGATCATGTCTGCATATTCTCGAACCCGTAGGGTCACACACTTAACGTGCATCGACGCTAGGATAGAATGGATAATTGGTTTATGAGTTTTTTGTTTGGAGTCTCGGATGAGACCCAGGACATCATGAGAGGTTCCGGAATGGTCCGGATAATAAGATTCATATAAAGGAAAGCAGTTTTTGGATTTTGGAATCGTTTCGGAGTTTATCGGTATTGTACCAGAAGGTTCTAGAAGGTTCCGGAGTGGGACCAACATGGGCCCACTTGTCAGAGGCCTGCGTGGGCCTAAGGGTAAGTGCCCTGGCCACTTTGGGCCAGGGGCACAAGGCCCCTAAGGCCCAGCTGGCCAGCCCTAGGGGAAACCCTAAGGGAGCCTTCTAGAAGAGGGGGGATGACTTGCCCCCCACTCCATCCCTTGGGCCGCCGCCCTAGGGCTTGGAGGAGGGGTCAAGTGGGCCGGACAACCCCCTATATAAGGAGGGCAAGGGCGCAGCCTCCCCCCACTCCAACCCTAGCCGTCAACTGCTGCCCCTCCACCTCTCTCTCTCTCCCGGCTGCGCGTAGGCGAAGCCCTGCCGCAGAAACTCTCCACCACAAGCATCACGCCGTCGTGTTGCAGATCCAATCTATCTCTCCACCATACTTGTTGGACCAAGGAAAGGAGGAGACGTCGCTGCACCATACGTGTGCATCTCTCGGAGGCGCCGCCACTTGCAGTGTAGGATCGGATCGGATCGGATCGCGAGGAGGAGGCGACGAGTACGACTACATCAACCATGTTCTGTTGAACGTTTCCGCTGTGCAATTTCAAAGATCTCATCAATCTCTCTCATTGATTACATCTCCTAGATTAGATCTTGGCTTTCTTGTTCGCATCCGTAGATTTTTTTTTGATTTACTATGCTGCGAAACCCTTCAGTAGTATCAGAGCTAGATCTATGCGTAGATGTGTTTCACGAGTAGAACGCAACATGCTTGTTGCGGGCGTTGATGTTTTCTGTTGCAAACCTCTTGTTGTGTATTTCTTATGGCGCGGCATAGTGAGATCGAAGTGGTCCAAGCCAACTTTACGCGACCTCGTTCGCGAGACCGGCTCCACACTTGACGTGTGGCTTGTTCCACACATGCGGCTGGTGGATGCCAGTTTCTCTCAATATATTAGTCATGGGATTTACAACGGATGTTAGCAACCATTGTTGGAATTTGGTGAGTTTTGGGCTGTTGGCCCATTAGACAAATTCTGAAATTCTCTTTGGCCCACTTGTATATGGCAGCATATGGCTGTGCTAGTGGTGCTAAAGTTTAGTCCCACATTGCTAGTTGAAGGGGAGTTGGATCACCTTATATAATAAAGTGTTGCACCACTCACTAAGGTGTGACAAGAAGAGTAGCCCTCGCGCACTCCTCCTCCGACGCCGCCCGCCTCGCCTCGCCACGCCTCGCCACGACGCGCGCGCGCCGCGGGTTGCGGGAATCTCGCCGAGCCGAGCTTTATTTTGCTGGTTGGGAAAACTGATTATGAGTCATTAACGGACGCGTTAATTACAGCCGTTTCCAGTTTTTATGGACGTGGCTGTTACCGACTCGGACGTGGGCTGAGCCCACGATCCTCCTAACCTGCACTATATAAGCGTCCGGGCTAAACCTAATCGGCACCATATCAATCCACACACGCCGCCTACCCTCCAGAACCTTGCGCCGCCGCTTTCCTCTTCCTCATCCCGGCTTGCGGCGTGCACCGCAGATCGGGACAGTAGGTCTCCAGAACCCCGCCTTTTGTGAACCTGTACAGGTGAGGGGCGATCAGGTTTTTGGGGAGCGCTCAGCGCGACTACTGGCAACTACGACATCCTCCGACGACGAGTTCCCAGACGACGAATTCTTCCTAGACGTCACCAATCTCTTTGACAACCTCAACATGGGCGACAGTGCTGCGACCGCTGCGGCTGCTTTTCAGCCTACTCTGTACGTGATACTCAACTGCCTTTTTCGGATTATGCTAGAGTTCTCTGTTCTAGCGTTTGCTATAGACTTGATAGGTTTATATCCTATAGATGTAATCTGTTCATCTACTTTGTTGATCTGCATAATTGGTTTTAGTACCATTTGTATGCCCATGTTTTATCAGTTGATTATTCGGATTAAATCATATGTATTATTGCTTATATTTCCAACAATCCAAAAACCTGATTATAGGCAACTGAATTCCACTGGTGTAGCCGCGGCTACTAGGCCGCCTCCTTTTGATGGCATGCACTATAAGAGATGGAGCAAGAGAGCAGTTCTCTGGTTTGAAAACCTAAACTGATATAGCGCCACTCTTGGCAAGCCTGAAGGAGATCTTTCTGCTGAGCAGGAAGCTAACTTTAAGAAAGCCGATACCATGTTTATGGCGGCTTTGTTCAGTGTTCTTGGGGACAACATTGTTGACCCTTATTTGTCATTTGATAATGGCAAGGACGCGTGGGAAGCGCTCGAGGCTAAGTTTGGGGTCTCGGACGCTGGCACTGAGCTGTATGTCATGGAGCAATTCTATGACTACAGGATGGTTGATGAGCTCTCCATCGTTGAACAAGCTCATGAGATACAATCACTTGCCAAAGAACTTGAGCAGTTCAAGTGTTCCTTACCAGACAAATTTGTGGCTGGTGGCATTATTGCCAAGCTTCCTCCTTCGTGGAGGAACTTTGTTACTTCTCTGAAACATAAGAGACAAGAGTTTTCCGTTATGGATCTCATTGGGTCTCTTCATATGGAAGAGAAGGAGAGAGCAAAGGACAAAACTTCTCGAGGACTTGAGGGAGGTTCTACTGCGAATTTAGTGCAGAGGAAAAACTTCCAGTCCCACAAGTTTAAGAATAAGAACAAAACTGAAGGAAAGGGAAAGTTCGATGGCAAGAACAAGGCCACGCACTCAACCAACTTCAAGAAGAAAAATGATAAGAGGAAAGGCTCTTGCCACGTCTGTGGTGATCCTGATCATTGGGCTCCTAGCTGCCCTAATCGCTTTGACAAGCGTCAACATGGGAACAGCGGCAAGACCGCAAATGTTGTTATTAGCGATACTGAGATGAAGGATGCTGGGTCTCAAGGACCTCTTCCGTGTTGATGGGAAATGGCTCACGTGCTTCTATTCATGGTGTTGGTACGGTAAATCTGAAGTTTACTTCGGGGAAGACCGTACAGCTGAAGAATGTGCAGCACGTTCCCTCCATCAATAAGAATCTCGTCAGCGGATCGCTTTTATGTCGAGATGGCTTTAAGTTGGTTTTTGAGTCTAATAAAGTTGTAATTTCTAAATATGTACAATTTGTTGGAAAAGGTTATGAGTGCGGAGGTCTGTTCCGCTTGTCTTTGTCAGACTCATGTACTAAAGTTATTAATCATGTGTGCAATGATAATGAGTCCAATGTTTGGCATTCACGACTCTGTCATATTAACTTTGGTTGCATGACGCGGCTAGCCAATATGAGTTTAATTCTGAAATTTAGCACTGTCGAAGGTTCTAAGTGCCAAGTTTGTGTGCAAGCAAAGCAACCCCGCAAGTCTCATACGGCTGGGGAACCGAGAAACTTAGCACCGCTAGAACTTATACATTCAGATCTTTGTGAGATGAATGGTGTGTTGACAAAAGGTGGAAAAAGATACTTTATGACCTTGATTGATGACTCCACTAGATACTGCTATGTTTATCTTATGAAATCTAAAGATGAAGCTTTGAACTACTTCAAAATCTATAAAGCTGAGGCAGAAAACCAACTTGATCTTAAAATTAAGCGGCTAAGGTCGGATCGTGGTGGAGAGTACTTTTCAAACGAATTTGATTTATTCTGTATGGAACATGGTATTATACATGAGAGGACGCCTCCCTACTCACCTCAGTCAAATGGTGTGGCCGAAAGAAAGAACCGCACTCTAACTGATTTGGTTAACGCCATGTTAGATACATCGGGTCTTTCCAAGGAATGGTGGGGAGAGGCGCTAATGACTGTGTGTCATGTCCTAAACCGTGTTCCTGTAAAGGATAAAACCATGACTCCATTTGAGGAATGGGAAAAGAAAAGGCTTAAACTCTCTTACTTACGAACTTGGGGTTGTTTGGCGAAAGTCAATATTCCAATACCCAAGAAGCGGAAGCTTGGACCAAAAACCGTTGATTGTGTTTTTCTAGGATATGCTTTTCATAGCATTGGCTATAGATTTTTGATAGTAAAATCTGAGGTATCCGACATGCATGTTAGTACAATTATGGAGTCGAATGATGCGACTTTCTTTGAGGACATCTTTCCTATGAAAGGCATGTCTAGCTCATCAAATCAGGAGATGACTAGTTCATCTAGTCAGGAATTTTCTATAATTCCTAAACCCACTATGTCGATAGAACACTCTGATGATCCTGTGGAGGATGACAATGAAGCGCCCAAAAGGAGCAAGAGACAAAGGACTGCAAAGTCATTTGGTGATGATTTCATTGTGTACCTTGTGGATGATACTCCCACTTCTATTTCAGAAGCCTATGCATCTCAAGATGCTGACTACTGGAAGGAAGCTGTCCGAAGCGAGATGGACTCCATCTTAGCTAATGGTACCTGGGAAATCACTGATTGTCCTTATGTAAGTGGGTGTTCAAGAAAAAGCTTAGACCTGATGGTACTATTGAAAAGTACAAGGCACGTCTTGTGGCTAAGGGTTATACCCAAAAGGAAGGTGAAGACTTCTTCGATACCTACTCACCTGTAGCCAGATTGACCACTATTCGAGTACTACTCTCCTTGGCTGCCTCACATGGTCTTCTCGTTCATCAAATGGACGTTAAGACAGCTTTTCTAAATGGAGAGCTAGATGAGGAAATTTATATGGAGCAGCCTGACGGATTTGTAGTAAATGGTCAAGAAGGAAAGGTGTGTAAGTTAGTGAAGTCTTTATATGGTCTTAAGCAAGCTCCTAAGAAGTGGCACGAGAAGTTTGAAAGAACTTTAACTGCTGAAGGCTTTGTTGTAAACGAAGCTGACAAATGTGTGTACTATCGCCATGGTGGGGGCGAGGGAGTTATTATGTGTCTCTACGTTGATGACATATTGATATTTAGGACCAACCTCGCTGTTATCGAGGAGGTCAAAGAGTTCCTATCTCGTTGCTTTGAGATGAAGGACTTGGGAGTGGCTGATGTAATTTTAAACATCAAGCTACTAAAGGATGACAATGGTGGGATTACATTGCTTCAGTCTCACTATGTGGAAAAGATATTGAGTCGCTTCGGGTATAGCGACTGCAATTCTTCTCCAACGCCTTATGATCCGAGTGTGCTACTTCGAAAGAATCGAAGGACTACTAAAGGTCAATTGAGATATTCTCAAATTATTGGCTCGCTCATGTATTTAGCCAGCGCTACTAGACCTGACATCTCCTTTGCTGTAAGCAAACTGAGTCAATTTGTGTCAAATCCTGAAGATGATCATTGGCATGCTCTTGAAAGAGTTTTGCGTTATTTGAAAGGCACTACGAGTTATGGTATTCACTATACTGGGTATCCTCGGGTACTTGAGGGTTATAGTGATTCAAACTAGATATCTGATGCTGATGAGATTAAGGCCACAAGTGGTTATTTGTTTACACTTGGTGGTGGTGCTGTTTCCTGGAAGTCTTGCAAGCAGACCATCTTAACGAGGTCAACAATGGAAGAAGAACTCACAGTATTAGACACGGCCACTGTTGAAGCAGAGTGGCTTCGTGAGCTCTTGATGGACTTACCTGTGGTTGAAAAACCAATACCCGCCATCCCGATGAACTGTGATAATCAAACTGTGATCGTCAAAGTAAACAGTTCTAAGGATAATATGAAGTCATCAAGGCATGTGAAGAGGAGATTGAAATCTGTCAGGAAACTGAGAAACTCCGGAGTTATTGCGTTGGATTATATCCAAACATCTAAAAACCTGGCAGATCCCTTCACAAAGGGTTTATCACGCAATGTGATAGATAATGCATCGAGGGAGATGGGTTTGAGACCCACGTTATGAGTTGATCCCAGTGGAAACCCACTCTATGTGATCGGAGATCCCGTGAATTAGAGCTGGGAGACAAGCTGTTGGTCAGCTAAGAGGAGAGTATCCCCATATTATATTTACATCTCCATAAAGATGCAATACTCTCTTAATCTGCATGGCAGGTTGATATTTATCTTAATGTGTTCCAAGTGGATTTTTATAAGCGGAGATGTTGTCCTGCAGAACATCTCTTGAGGAACACACCTATATGAGTCTGACTGTTAAACGTTGCAGTCCGTGAGAGTTGGGTGCTCTCTAATAAACTCATGAAAGGCCCTGGAGTATGACGCATAAGCTCCAAACCGCGGGGAAGCCGACGGTAGCCCTGTACCGATCTAGATTTTGTGTGAAATTAGCGCGCAGAAAACTTGTAGTTCAAGGCATAGTCCACTATTCAAGTTGCTAGCTAGTGTAGCATGAAGTTTAACGTGGAAGTTCAACTTAACAGTCTCCACTACACACCGGTATATAAAACAATGTTCTGGAAGGAAAAGTGATGTGATGTGCCAATGAGACTTTGTGGGGGATTATTGGAATTTGGTGAGTTTTGGGTTGTTGGCCCATTAGACAAATTCTGAAATTCTCTTTGGCCCACTTGTATATGGCAGCATATGGCTATGCTAGTGGTGCTAAAGTTTAGTCCCACATTGCTAGTTGAAGGGGAGTTGGATCACCTTATATAGTAGAGTGTTGCACCACTCACTAAGGTGTGACAAGAAGAGTAGCCCTCGCGCACTCCTCCTCCGACGCCGCCCGCCTCGCCTCGCCTCGCCTCGTCATGACGCGCGCGCGCCGCGGGTTGCGGGAATCTCGCCGAGCCGAGCTTTATTTTGCTGGTTGGGAAAACTAATTATGAGTTATTAACGGACGCGTTAATTACAGCCGTTTCCAGTTTTTATGGACGTGGCTGTTACCGACTCGGACGTGGGCTGAGCCCACGATCCTCCTAACCTGCACTATATAAGCGTCCGAGCTAAACCTAATCGGCACCGTATCAATCCACACACGCCGCCTACCCTCCAGAACCTTGCGCTGCCGCTTTCGTCTTCCTCATCCCGGCTTGCGGCGTGCACCGCAGATCGGGACAGTAGGCCTCCGGAACCCCGCCTTTCGTGAACCTATACGGGTGAGGGGCGATTAAGTTTTTGGGGAGCGCTCAGCGCGACTACTGGCAACTACGACGTCCTCCTCCGACGAGTTCCCTGACGACGACTTCTTCCTAGACGCCACCAATCTCTTCGACAACCTCAACATGGGCGACGCTGCTGCGACCGCTACGGCTGCTTTTTAGCCTACTCTGTACGTGATACTCAACTGTCTTTTTCGGATTATGCTAGAGTTCTCTGTTCTAGCGTTTGTTGTAGATGTGATAGGTTTATCTCTTATAGATGTAATCTGTTCATCTACTTTGTTGATTTGCATAATTGGTTTTAGTACCGTTTGTATGATCATGTTTTATCAGTTTATTATTCGGATTAAATCATATGGATTATTGCTTATATTTCCAACAACCATAATATCACCGTTGTGGCTTTCCGTAGGTAAGAATCGTTCTTAGCTTGTTACTCCCATAAGCCACGTAAAACATGCAACAACAAAGTAGAGGCGTCTAACTTGTTTTTGCAGGGAGTGTTTTGTGATATGGTATGGCCCAAGACATGATGTGTATGAATTGAGATGTATGCAATGATCATGTTTTGTAATATTTCACGACTTGCATGTCGATGAGTTCACAACCGGCACGAGCCGTATGGTTGTCTTTATAATTGTATATGACCTGCGTGTCAACTTCTTATACGCCATGTAATAGCTTTACTTTATCGCTAAGTAGTTAGAAATAGTTGTAGTTGCTATTCGTGGTGGAGGCAATCATGGTGGAGTGATGGAGATCATGCTGGCGCGCACAAGATGGAGATCATTGCGCGGAGATTGGCTATACCATGTCACATAAAATTATATGCATGTGATGTTTATCCTTTTATGTATCTTATTATGCTTAGATCGCGACGGTAGCATTATAAGATGATTCCTCACTTAAAGATCAAGATAAAATTGTGTTCTCCCCATGTATGCACCGTTGCGAAAGTTCGTCGTTTTCAAGCACCTCGTGATGATCGGGTGCTATAAACTCTACGTTCACATACAATGGGTGCAAGCCAGTTTTGCACACGCGGAAATACTTGGGTTTGACTTGACGAGCCTAGCATGTACAGAGATGGCCTCGGAACACACGAACCGAAAGGTTAAACATGAGTCATATGAATGATCTGATCGACACTTTGTTGTCCACCATTGAAACCACATCTCTTCTCGTGAAGATCGGATTAGGTGTGGTGAATTTGGATCGTGTTCACTAAACAACTTGAGGGATGTTGAATTTAGTGGGAGTTCATCTAGTAATTTGATTAAGTTGAACTAGTTATCATGAACATAGTCTAAATTGTATTTGCAAATTTTGTAGATCAAATGGCTAAGTCCAACTTCAACTTCAACGTTTTTGCTGAGAAAGAAAAGCTTAAGAATAATGGGTCTAACTTCACCAACTGGTTCCGCAATCTGAGAATCATTCTCGCTGGCGGACAAAAAACCTATGTACTTGAGAAAGCGCTAGGTGACGCCCCTGCTACTGATGCGCCGGCTGATGAAAAAGTTGTTTATCAGTCACACAAAGATGATTATGGAGCGATTAAGAGTACCATGTTGTTTGCTATGGAACCGGAACTCCAAAATCGTTTTGAGGAGTTCGACGGGCCCTTTGAGATACTTGAGGAACTGAAAACCATGTTTCAGACTCAGGCCCGTTCTGAGAGATATGAGATCTCTGAGAAGTTCTTTAACTGCAAGATGGAGGAAGGGAGTTCCGTTAGTGAGCACACCATTAAGATGTCGGGCTACACTCAACGTCTTGAGCAACTGGACTGCAAGATTCCAGAAGAGCTCAAGATTGACAGAGTTCTGCAATCACTCCCTCCTAGCTACAAAGGTTTTGTAGTTACTCACAATCAAATTGGTTCCACTGATACGATCACTGAGCTCTTCGCTAAGCTGAAAGCTGCGGAGGTGGATATCAAGAAAGATAATCATGTGTTGATGGTCAACAAGACCACTAGCTTTAAGAAAGCTAAGGGTGCAAAGAAATCCTTCAAGAAAGGCAGCGGCAAGCGCGTTGCCCCTGCTAAGAAGAAGCTCAAGTCTGGACCTAAGCCGGACACTGAGTGCTTCTATTGCAAGGACAAGGGTCACTGGAAGCGCAACTGTACGAAGTACTTAGCTGGCACCATTAAAGGTATATTTGATATACATGTTATTGATGTTTACCTTACTAGCGCTCGTTGTAGTGCCTGGGTATATGATACTGGTTCAGTTGCTAATATTTGTAACTCGAAACAAGATCTACAGAATAGACGGCGGCTAGCAAGGGATGAGGTGATGATGCGCGTTGGCAATGGATCAAAAGTTGATGTGATGGTCGTCGGCACGCTCTCCTTAGTTTTACCTTCGGGATTAGTTTTAAACCTTAATAAGTGTTATTATGTGCCTGCGTTGAGCATGAACATTATATCTGGATCGTGTTTATTGTAAGACGGTTATTCATTTAAATCAGAGAATAATGGTTGTTCTATTTATATGAATAACATCTTTTATGGTCATGCACATGTTGTGAATGGTTTATTTCTTCTGAATCTCAAAAGCAATGAAACGCACATCCATAACATTGAGGCTAAGAGATGCAAAGTAAATAGTGATAATCCAACTTATTTGTGGCACTGCCGTCTAGGTCATATTGGTGTAAAACGCATGAATAAACTCCATTTTGATGGACTTTTGGAGTCTCTTGATTTTGAATCATTTGACACGTGCGAGCCGTGCCTCATGGGCAAGATGATCAAAACGCCGTTCTCCGGAATAATGGAGCGAGCAACGGACTTATTGGAAATCATACATACCGATGTATGCAGACCAATGAGTGTTTCGACACGCGGTGGATGTCGCTATTTTCTCACATTTACTAATGACTTAAGTAGATATGGGTATATCTATTTAATGAAACATAAATCTGAAATGTTTGAAAAGTTCAAAGAATTTCAGAACGAAGTGGAAAACCATAGTAACAGGAAAATTAAATTTCTACGATCCGATCGTGGAGGTGAATATTTGAGTTATGATTTTCTCACGCATCTTAAAGCAAGCGGAATCGTTTCACAACTCATGCCACCCGGAACACCACAGCGCAATGGTGTGTCTGAACGCCGGAATCGAACTCTATTAGATATGGTGCAATTAATGATGTCTCTTACATATTTTCCGTTATCATTTTGGGGTTATGCATTAGAAACCGCCGCATTCCCTTTAAATAGGGCACCATCTAAATCCGTTGAGACGACACCGTATGAACTATGGTTTGGTGCTAAACCTAAGTTGTCATTTCTTAAAGTTTGGGGATGCGAAGCTTACGTCAAGAAGTTGATGCCGGACAAGCTCGAACCCAAAGAGGAGAAATGCGTCTTCATAGGATACCCTAAGGAAACGATTGGGTATACCTTCTACCACAGATCTGAAGGCAAAGTGTTTGTTGCAAAGAACGCATCCTTTCTTGAGAAGAAGTTTCTCTCGAAAGAAGTGAGTGGGAGGAAGGTAGAGCTAAACGAGGTTATTGAAACTTCTCTCGAGTTGGAGAGTAGCTCCGCACCTGAAATTGTTCCAGTGCCTTCTGCACCAACAAGAGAGGAAGCTAATGACGAGGATCATGAAACTTCGAACGATGCTACTACTGAATTTCGCAGGTCGACAAGGTCACGTGCCACACCTGAATGGTACCGCAACCCTGTCTTAACCGTCTTGTTGTTAGACAACAGTGAACCTGCGAACTATGAGGAAGCAATGATGAGCCCAGACTCTGAGAAATGGCTAGAGGCCATGAAATCCGAATTGGGATCCATGAGCGAAAACCAAGTATGGACTTTGGTGGACCCTCCTAGCGACCGTAAGGTCGTTGAGTGCAAATGGATTTTCAAGAAGAAAACGGACGCGGATGGTAATGTTACTGTCTATAAAGCTTGGCTTGTCGCAAAAGGGTTTCGGCAAGTTCAAGGTGTTGACTACGATGAGACTTTCTCTCCCGTAGCGATGTTTAAGTCCATTCGGATTTTATTAGCAATTGCTGCATTTCATGATTATGAAATATGGCAGATGGATGTCAAGACTGCGTTCCTCAATGGCAACATTGATGAAGAGTTATATATGATGCAGCCCGAAGGTTTTGTCGATCCTAAGGATGCTAATAAGGTGTGCAAAGTTCAGCATTCCATTTATGGACTGAAGCAAGCATCTCGGAGTTGGAACCTTCGTTTTGATCAAGTGATCAAGAGTTTTGGATTTGTTCCAAATTGCTACGAATCTTGTATCTACAAGAAAGTGAGTGGGAGCTCGGTGACATTTTTAGTACTCTATGTGGATGAAATATTGATTATTGGAAATGACATTGGTATGCTTAACGATGTGAAGAGTTATTTGAATAAATGTTTTTCAATGAAAGACCCAGGAGAAGCTGCTTATATATTAGGCATCAAAATCTATAGAGATAGACAAAGACGCCTAATAGCTTTAAGCCAAAGTACATATCTAGAAAAAGTTCTGAAAAGGTTCAGAATGGATAAAGCAAAGAAAGGTTCATTTCCCATGTTGTCAGGTAAGATATTGAGCAAGGCTCAGTGTCCAACTACGGTAAAAGATAGAGATACTATGAGCAAAGTGCCATATGCCTCGGCCATAGGTTCTATCATGTATGCCATGCTATGTACTAGACCGGATGTGTCCAATGCTCTTAGTTTGACGAGCAGATACCAAAGTGATCCAGGAGTGGAACACTGGACAACCGTAAAGAACATCCTAAAGTATTTAAATAGGACTAAAGAAATGTTCTTGGTCTATGGATGTGATGATCAGCTCGTCGTAAAAGGTTTCGTCGACGCTATTTTCGACACCGACCCGGATGATTCTAAATCTCAGACATGATACGTTTATATTTTGAATGGTGGAGCTGTGAGCTGGAGAAGCTGCAAGCAAAGCGTGATCGCGGGATCTACAACAGAAGCGGAACACATGGCTGCTTCAGAAGCGTCAAGTGAAGGAGTTTGGATTAGGAACTTCATCACTGAGCTTGGTGTGGTTCCAAGTTCCTTGGACCCACTGGAGATATTGTGCGACAACACTGGTGCCATAGCACTGGCTAAGGAACCAAGATATCATCCAAAGACCAAGCACATCAACCGCCGTTTTCATATAATTCGAGATTATATAGCAGATGGAGATCTGAAGATTAGCAAAGTACATACAGATCTGAATGTTGCAGATCCGATGACTAAACCTCTTCCACGAGCAAAACATGATCAACACCTTAATGCCATGGGTGTTAGATTGTTGCCAGATGTAAACTAGATTATTGACTCTAGTGCAAGTGGGAGACTGTTGGAATTATGCCCTAGAGGCAATAATAAAGATGCTATTATTATAATTCTTGTTCATGATAAAGTTTATATTCCATTATAGAATTGTATTAAGCGGAAACTTTGATACTTGTGTGGTTTATGAACAACACCGTGTCCCTAGTACGCCTCTATGGACTAGCTCATTGATTAATGATGGTTAAGGTTTCCTAACCATAGACATGAGTTGTCGATTAATAATGAGATCATGTCATTAGGAGAATGATATGATGGACAGACCCAAATTAAGCAGAGCAATTAGATTGTGTCATCATGTTCATCTTTGCGAAGCTTTTCCCTATGTCAAGTATTGTATTCCTTAGACCATGATATAATACAACTCCCTGGTATCGGAAGAAAGCTTTGAGGTCATCAAACATCATCCTATGTGAGGGTGATCATAAAGGTGTCTCTCAGGTGATCGGAAAGTACTTGTTGGGTTGTATGTATCGAGATGGAATTTGTCCCTCCCAAGTCGGAGAGATATACTTCGGGCCCACTCGGTAATCGATATCAACACCGCTTGCAAGCACGTGGTTAAGGAGTTAATCACAAAGTGATATCAGATTACGGAATGAGTAAAGTACTTGCTGTGAACGAGATTAAACTAGGTATGTCGATACCAACGATCGAATCTCGGGCAAGTAAAGTATCGCGTGGCGAAGGGAATACATATATGGGATTAATTGAATCCTGGCATCGTGGTTCATCTGATATGATCATCGATGAATATGTGGGAGTCAATATGGGTTTCCAGATCCCGCTGTTGATTATTGGTAAAAGATCATGTCTGCATATTCTCGAACCCATAGGGTCACACACTTAACGTGCATCGACGCTAGGATAGAATGGATAATTGGTTTATGAGTTTTTTTGGAGTCTCGGATGAGACCCAGGACATCACGAGAGGTTCCGGAATGGTCCGGAGAATAAGATTCATATAAAGGAAAGCAGTTTTTGGATTTCGGAATCATTTCGGAGTTTATCGGTATTGTACCAGAAGGTTCTAGAAGGTTCCGGAGTGGGACCAACATGGGCCCACTTGTCGGAGGCCTGCGTGGGCCTAAGGGGAAGTACCCTGGCCACTTTGGGCCAGGGCACAAGGCCCCTAAGGCCCAGCCGGCCAGCCCTAGGGGAAACCCTAAGGGAGCCTATTAGAAGAGGGGGGATGACTTGCCCCCCACTCCATCCCTTGGGCCGCCACCCTAGGGCTTGGAGGAGGGGTCAAGGGGGCCGGCCAGCCCCCTATATAAGGAGGGCAGGGGCGCAGCCTCCCCCCTACTCCAACCCTAGCCGCCAACTGCTGCCCCTCCACCACTCTCTCTCTCTCTCTCTCTCTCTCTCTCTCTCTCTCTCTCTCTCTCTCTCTCTCTCTCTCTCTCTCTCTCTCTCTCCCGACTGCGCGTAGGCGAAGCCCTGCCGCAGAAACTCTCCACCATAAGCACCACGCCGTCGTGCTGCAGATCCAATCTATCGAAGGCGCCGCCACTTGCGGCGTAGGATCGGATCGGATCGCGAGGAGGAGACGGCGAGTACGACTACGTCAACCATGTTCTGTTGAACGTTTCCGCTGTGCGATTTCTTCAAGGGTATGAAGATCTCATCAATCTCTCTTGTTGATTACATCTCCTAGATTAGATCTTGGCTTTCTTGTTCGCATCCGTAGATTTTTTTTTGATTTACTATGCTGCGAAACCCTTCAGGGTGACACACATTTGTTGGTGTCAGTTTTTTAGGGACGGGTAAGTGAAACCGAGGCAATGTACATAAACAATATAGGTTGTGTTATTGGTACTTTGGTTCGCTTACGCCGTCTTTGAAAAAACTTATGAGACCCCCTGATTTATTCTACATTCATATGAACTATGATCTTTGAACTGTTATTGCATGCATTCATAGTGTATAAGAATTAGATTTCATTTTCTCAATGAGGCCAATGATTGAAAATTGCCCCCCCCAAAATTGCGGGGGTGACTACCTTTGTTGGTGTCATTTTTTAGGGATGGGTAAGTGAAGTTGGTGTCAGATTTTTTCAGGGATGAGTTAGCGAACTCAGGGCAATGTACAAGAACAATAGGTTGTATAATGGGTATTTGGTTCACTTACGAAATCCCTAAAGAAACTTATGAGGTAATAGACTTTGTTCTACATATAAATCTGATCCAATCAATTTAATATTGTCTTACATATGTTGTCAATCATATGTATGAGTTCTAAGTTATGTTCTTAAAAATCTATAGGAGGATTTTGATGACGTGGAATCTAGCAAGTACTCCAGGGAAAACAAGAGCCGCTACGTGTTGAGGAAGTTATGACATGGCAGGTACGGTTTCACTGTAGGGGAGACTATTTTGCCCATTCTGTGGCAGAGTCATCGACAACTTGATCTAGCATGCGGTGGACATTGGCAAAGGCCTAGGCCGGAGGCACCAACCGAAGACCTTGGCGCGGCATGCACCCTATGGAAAATTCCTCTAGAAATATGCCAGGACTAGCCTGATTCCCCTGGAGTATGCTATGCATGCTCCTGCTGCTGCAGCCCCTACTAAGGCGTATCTGTGTCCCTCTTGCTGCCGCTCCTGCTTATTCTGTAAAATTTAATTATTATCTAGTTGCATGTAAAACAATTTCACTCTGTTGTTGTTTGTTGAATTATTATCGTATATATATATATATTAATCTACTCCTTTATATATGGATCAAGTTCCTTAAAATTATAGTGTTCAATTATATTACTGATTATGCACTAGTACAAACTCGTTACTTAGAGACTGTGCCTAGCTAGAGCACTGTCGGGGATATGACCCTAGATACCCTAAAGATGAGGTATCGAAAGATACAAAAAGATATGAAATGATTCTCTGAGGAGTAAGATAAACGGAACCTCATTAGAGATAAATAGTATGGGGTGAATAGAAAATAAAAGAGAAGAAGACTGCTTAGGCCGAATTATACCACATTCGGCCCAGTCCTTGGCCTTCTAGGCCGAATCAAGCAGCGAAATAGGCAAAACCTGGCTAGGCCTCAGTCTCGGACGGCCCACCAAGATTCCCGTCAAGTCATCCCGCCGAATCACCTCGCGTCCGCGCGGGATCGCCGCCTTGTCGCATTACATCCCCGGGTGGGCCGAATGAGAGGAATTCGGCCCACGCGGGCCAGCGTCCACGCCGCGCTCACCGGGTCGCCAATTCACTGCCGCCATCACCCTCGGGTGGGCCGGCATATGCCGAACCTGACCCACCGAGGGGAGCCTCTCGTGCCGAGGTCCTTTTCCCTACCCAGCACCCCCGCCTGCTTCCCCCGGGTGGGCCGGCATAGGCTGGACCCAGCCCACCGCGGGGAAGCTCATCATTTCCTTCACCTGGGCTACTTCTCCACTGATTCGACACCTGGGCAAGAAAGATTCGGCAGGACCACAGATGACCCGGCTGGAAGTGATTTTGACCCGGTTTGGACCTTAGTTCTCTCAGGCCGAATCAACCATCACCAGGGCCGAGTTTCTCCTTCGCCTAAGACGTCTGGGCCAAATCAGTTCGCCCCAGACGCCCTATTATTCACCCTCGAACGCTACCTCGACCACTACATCGATATACCTTCATGTCAAGTCAAGATCTTCATGTCACGTGCCAATCTTGGGACGCCCCTGGCTCAGACTGGCACATGGCATATGGAATATTCCCTTGGCATCCAAGAATATGCTAAGGAATATGCCGTGGCATCTCCAAAGATGCCAAGGCATATGCTGAGAATCTAAGAAGATGCCAGGAATATGCTGTCTGGATACCAATCGTAGGAAACAAGTTTTGTCCCCGGGCTCCCCTTTATAAGGAGCACCGGGGGGATCGTTCTCAGAGAGGCCCCGAATGGATCTTACCCTCTCTGCTCAATAGGAGCTCTTCTTCTTATTCCTCCAATCTCACAGAGAGATCAAGATAGAGGCATAGGAGATACAGCTCAAGGAGCATGATTGTAGCCACAAGTATGGCAAGATTATAAGAGATTAGATGTAGAGAAAGAGGTCTTATCTCCACATGAGAGCATCAATCCTATATACATTGTATTTCACTTTGTTCATACGAGTGCGGTCTTCACTGCATCATCCCTCCCCGGATTCCTCCACGTCCATCGGCCCCAACTTTAGCATACCCATGGCATATGCCGTGATACCACTGTAGGGGTTCGTAGCATGGAAAACAAAAAATTTCTACCGCATGAACACACAATCAAGATCTAATCTATGATCAAGCCAAGATCTATCTACTAGATTGTAGCAACGAGTCAATAGAGTACTAACCCTCGAAGATCCAAAGCGGTTAACGAGAGCAGATTCTCGTGGATGATGTAGTCGTACAGTTCCGATCTCAAGATCGCGTAGACGATCCTTCCGGCGCTGCGTTCCGGCAGCGCTTCCGCAGTCGGTCACACGTTCGGTACTCGATGAAGACCTTCCTTTCCCTTGTTCCAGCAGGCAGCGGAGGTTGTAGCACTCTCCTCATGATTCCGGCAGCACGACGGCGTGGTACCAGAAGTACAGGGGAGATCTCGCAGGGCTTCGCCTTAGGCCGGAGCGAGTATGGTGGACTATGAGAGAGTCCTCGGTGATCTAGGGTTTAGACACACCAAGGAGGGGGCGAGGTCGGCGGCTAGGGTTTGACCTAGGCGGCGGCGGCGGCGAGTTGCCCTAGGCCAGCGGCGGCTATGGAGGGCGGCGGTGGCTAGGAGCTAGGGTTTTGGGTGGAGAACTTGTGTACTTGGAGGGGCAGCCCTGCCCCTCCTTATATAGGTGGAGGGAGGCGCGCCAGGGGAGTCCCTCCCCAACTCGGATCCCAAGTGGGCCGGCGGTGGAGGGGAGGAACTCCTCCCCAAGTAGGTTTCCTACTTCTCCTCCACCTTCCAAAATAGCCGTTTGACTTTTCAAATTGGCGTTTGACTTTTCAAACTAGGATTTGATTAAACCCTTTATTTTGTTCAGCGATGACACCTAGTACATGATGCAATCATTCCAACTTGGTATGACACATTCATGTACCCTTCCCCTCCGGAGTGCCGGACATTCCGGAACCTTCTAGAACATTCCCGATGAAAACACCGGAACCATTCTCCAACCCCGAAACAGGACTTTCCTTGTATGAATCTTATTCTCCGGACCATTCCGGATCTCCTCGTGATATCCCGGATCCCATCCGAGACTCCGAACAACATTCGGTCTCTTAATCATGATTCCATAACTACTCAACAACATCGAATCCTTAAGTGTGTCTCCCTACGGTTCGTGAATTATGCGGACATGATCGAGACACTTCTCCAATCAATAACCAATAGAGGAATCTGGAAATTCATATGGCTCCCACATATTTATACGATTACTTTGTGATCGAATGAACCACTTACATACGATACCAATTTCCCTTTGTCTCACGATAGTTTACTTATCCGAGGTTTTTGATTGTCGGTATCTCTGCATACCTAGTTCAACCTCGTTACCGATAAGTACTCTTTTCTCGTTCCCGTGGTATGTGATCCCTTGTGAGCCAGTCACATGCTTGCAAGCTAATTGGATGACATTCCACCGAGAGGGCCCAGAGTATATCTATCTGTCATATGGATGGACAAATCCCACTCTTGATCCATGTGCCTCAACACATACTTTCCGAACACTCAATGCCACCTTTATAGCCACCCAGTTACGGTGTGGTGTTTGATGTCATCAAAGCATTCTTCCGGTGATGGTGATTAACATGATCTCATGGTCGAAGGAATTAGGTTACTATGTATCTGAAATCTTATAGCAATTGAACTATATTAAATGACTTGATCTTTATGCTACGCTTATCTATAGGAGTATGTCCATCACATCATTCTCCTAATGATATGACCCTGTTGTTAATAACATCTCTATGTTCATGATCAGGAAACCATGATCATATATTAACCAACAAGCTAGTTTAACAAGAGGCTTTACTAGGGACTTTTTTATGTTTACAAAACACACAAGTATTAATGTTTCCTGTTAATACAATTATAGCATGGTATGTAAACATTTATCATAAGTATGAAGATATGATAATAACCACTTTATTATTGCCTCTTGGGCATATCTCCAACAACCACCACGACAAGCACATCACCAAATATTTTTATTGCACACTACCAACATTTGAATTAGTCAAATTTATAACAGGTGCACCTTATTGCTCTATAACAAACACATGAATCTCATTTGCTCTTAGGACTCTAGCAAGCATGTGTAAACACCTTCCTTTTTAAAAAATTCTGAATTATTATCAAAATTTAAGATTAACAAAATTCAGAGTTCTGAATATATCCGGATGTCCGAATATTCACTCAACGAGATTTCCTTCAAATAATACATGAAAAAACTTATATTGGTGAACCATTCATAATTAAGTAACCAAACGTTCTCACTTCGTAATTAAACATTTGAATTAGTCAAATTCATAACACTTGCACCTTATTGCTCTGCAGCAAGTCGAACACTAGTCGTCATGCCTTTCAGGGTAAAAATCCAAGGTTTATACTACAAAAATTATTTCCTTCAATTTATGAACCTCATTTAGTATTTGCGGAGTCAATTTCACTCTAGCAAGCATGTATAAACACCTTTCTTTGCCTTTAAATTATGAATAATTCTCAAATTTTAGGATAATCGAAATATGGAGTTCCAAATATATCCAGAGTTCTGAATATTAGCTTTTTTCAAATTACTAGTCTTCTTATGCAGGGAAGTTCTTTGGTGACAAAATATGAAATATTCACAGAACGGATGTTCTTAGAGTCATTTTCCAATTGCAGCCGTCTGAGGCTAGTACTTGACGGAAAGTATCTAAAAATATTTGGACAAATATTTGAGATCTGTGCCACTTTTGTTCTTTCCCGCCCACACAGACCACTGTCCATCGCCTCTGGTCCCCTGCATCTCCACCACCGCCGCCTCTGGTCCCCTGCCTCTCCACCACCGCCACCTATGGTCCCGTGTATTGCGGACACTCTCCTTCGCCTCCGAGGACCCACTTCATCGTCCACGTAGGTATGCGTGAAAACCAAACTCCCAAAACCCTAAATCAACAACTTTGATTGAGGAATTTTTACATGTTAGTTGCCATTTTGCTTCTCGAATTTAAGGTTTAGGGTTACTGAGATGCAAAGACCCGACGACAGTCGGAAGTACGGATGGCACCTACCGGGTATGGAGGCGGGTATGGCACCTCCATACCCTCCTCCACCACCTCTCCCCGCCACCACCACCCGCCTCCATACCCGTCGTCGGGTCCAGGTCTCCACCAGACCCGCCACCCGGTGGGTACCCACAACCCGACGGGTACCCGCTACATGTAAAATTGACCAAAATTTGACAGAAAATAACATGTAGATTTGAACAAAATTTTACAGCTAATACCAACAGTTCAAGGCAATAGCTCACATAATAGATCATATTGGTAGAAAGTAGGAACAGTTAAACATAATAAGGCAACAGGACATCAACGGAACAAGATACAAGCCATCAACGCTAGCTAATAGAAGTAGTTCAATAGCAGTACATATCCATGTCCAAAACAATAGTACATATCCACGTCCAACAAGCCAACAACAGTACAAGTCCAAACATCCACCACTTGTTTAAGATTGCAAACAAGCAACTTGTTTCAGCAAACCATGCCACACATAATGCAGTCCATCCAACATCCATCACACGTAGAACAGGATCATCAATCCATCAATCAGCCATCAAACTTGAATCCTATTTACAAAACAAAATGCCAAACATTAGTACGTTCTTATTTTTTCATGGAATTCATAGGAGTATGGATATGGTACATAGAAAAAATTCATACTAACCTCAGATTCTTCTTGTGTCTCTTGTAGACAAGTCCAAAAGCTGCCTTCCCCTATATGAGCATCTGCAAGAAACAATATTTGTATGTAACAAATAGACAAGGTCACAAACATTAGTACGAATAAGATACGGTTAAGAACGTGCATCATTAGCTCACCTTCATACTTTTTTCTCAGCCAATTTTGATAGCACATTAATACCTCAAGCATGTGAGAAGTGAGGCGGCTCTGATGTTCATCAACTATTCTGCCACTTGTACTAAATACAGATTCTGAAGCAACAATTGTGATAGGAATAGCAAATACACCTCTAGCTACCTTCCTTAGTATTGGGTACCTTGTGCCAGCCACTTTCCACCAATCCAACACATTAAACTTCTCGGTATATGGCACCAAGTCATCACTCAAGTAATGATCTATCTCACCTTGTAGTCAAGCTGCTGCAGGCCTTTGTTGTGCTACGATATCATGGAAGAAAGACATAATCGCTGGAGCTGGCATTTTAGACAATGAAGGATCTTCATTTGGCTGATATTCATCTCCATCCACTTCATAATCCTCGATCAATCGATGGAGATTGGAAACAACAGAATCAACCTTTTCAGTGCATTCATAATAGGTTGGCCCAAATCCATGGAGCATGGCAAAACATGCTACCAACATCTGCCTCTTATATCTAGGGTCAAGGAGAGTAGCTATGCCCATGAGCCCTTGGATATCAGTTCAATATTTGTCAAAATTTTCAATCATGCTATTTGACATCTCTTGGATAACCAAATTAGTAGAGGTTGCCCACTGCCTAATTTTCATCTTGATTTCACATATCTTATGAAAGAATATATTGGTAGTGACATAATTTGTACCCGAGAACAATTCATTGATCTCATAGAACAGCCTAAGCCTTGGTACAACCTCAGCAGCGAAGTCCCATTATTCGGCACTAGGCAATGTTTCATATTGCTTGTCTACTATTTTGGCTCTTTGAAAGACAACTCTATAAGGCAAAGCTATGTGAAAACTGAATTCCACCTAGTCTTGCAATCTAGTCTCAATTTATTTGTGATTTTTTCCTTCTTGTACTTAGCCATATCTTCAAATTTGTCAACTCTTTTTGGTGTGGCAGTCCAATATGCAACACTTTCTCTAATATTGTGTGTAGCTAACTTCATTGTCTTCACATCTAAGCCATCCTTTACTACCAAATTTAAGATATGACAACAACAATGCATGTGAATCATTGTACCTTGTAGGAGCAACTTGGCCTTCCCTATCTTCATCACCATTTGGTCCATTGCCTTATCATTTGATGTGCAATTGTCAACTGTCACAGTTGATAGTTTCTCATCCAAGTTCCACTCCATCAAGGTATTATACAGCTCTTCAGCAATAACATCTCCAGTATGTGGTGCTGGCACATATATAAACCTGCAATATAATATGATCATTGAAAACAATATAAGATGGAGAGCAATATAAAATTACAACAATATAATATGGAGAGCAATATAAAATTACAACAATATAATATCGATAGCACTATACCCCATAAGAATGCTTTGCAACTTCCAAGATTCGTCGATGAAATGACTCGTGACAGCCATGTAGCCCTTCTTCTAGAAAATGATCTGGTTGTCAGTTGTCCACATATCAGTGGTGCCAGCTACCCTTGACTGTAGCATAGTCATGTAGTCATGTTCCTTCCTTTTTTCCTTATCATGCCATTTTATTATATCCTTCCTACAAGTGCAAACAACAAAGATAAGCATCATTCACAATAGAAAATGGCAGAAATATATATTACATATCTCAATGAAGAGAATGGCAGAAGCAAACCTGATAGTATTCCTTGTATGCATATTAAAGAGTGGCTGCAGTGCATGAACAAACCTCCTAAATCCAGCATGATCCATGATATTCAATGGGTAATCATGTAAAACTATAATGTTACCAAGCTCTTCTCTTACGGTTTCTTGATCAAAGGTATATCTCTCTATATTCACCTTTCCATCTACTTGTGCAGTCATTCTCAATGAATACTGACTCAACGATTTTCCTGCCTTTCCTCGCGACTTCGATGACCTTTGAGTACATATCTTCAAATGGTCCTGCAGTAAGCACCTTGTTACAGTGGTTACATATGGCCTTCCACTCTCGACGCACCAGCTTATTCGTCATCTCTTGCCACACATCGAACGTGAGCTTGCGTGTATTAGCTGCAACATTCACCTCCACCACCTCATCTTCATCATCTTCACCATTAGAAATTTCATTCACAGATTTAGATGGGGCTGCTTGACTACCACAACTTGGAGCACTACATCAACTGAATCACAAAATCAGTAGACAATAGCACTAAATTCCTAAATTAGTAGCACTAAATTCCTAAATCAATTTACCTATATAACTAATCAGTAGCATTAAATCTCAACTAATACCTAAATTTGTAGCACTAAATCTCAACTAATACCTAAATTGGTAGCACTAAATCATCAATAATACCTAAATCAGTACCACATCTACACCAATACCCAAGGCCCTAAGTTGCATGAGTGCATACCGTGGTGGTGGAGGTGGTGGTGCTGCTTGTTTGCGGCCGACGACCATCTTCCGCTTCTTCTGGACTCGATCGCCGCCGTTAGAGGGCGCAACAGATGCTCTGCGTCCCCGTTTCTTGCCGCCTTCTTGCGCCGCCGCTGCTCCCTTGCTGGTTCCTCCCTGTCCCTGCTGGCTACCGCTTCTTCCCCTACCGTTCGACATCAAGTTTGGCACGCCGAGAAGGAAGCCAAGGCAAGCCCCATTCCCATGTGGCGGGATCGCCAGCAAATCCTGGTCGTATCCTTGCTGGAGCGGTGGAGGGCGTGTGGGCGGTGCGCCTCGCTGGAGCTGTTCGTCCCCGGAGTCGCCGCCATCCTCAAGGTTCACTGGCTCGGCCTCCATGGCGCTCCTAGACTACAGGTAGGATTGCGGCTCGAGAGAGGAAGAGGAGAGGAAGGCAGGGTGGCTGTGGGGTGCGGGCAGTGGGCCAGTGCAGCCGTGCAGCTGCGGGGAGGCTTGCGGCCACGACTAGGAGGCGAGGTACGGCTAGTGCGGGGAGGTGTGCGACCGCCACTGGGAGGAGAGGTGCGTGCGTATGGAGTGGGGGATTGCGGCACGAGGGTGGGAATACGGGAGGGATCGAGAGGCCTGGGGGGCTCGGGGGACTCGGGCCGGGCCGCTCGACCAGGGTTAGGGTTTGCCATGCACACTTACATGTGGGGCCTACATAGAGTTGATGGGTATGTGGGTTAAAGGGTATGGGTTTAGGACCTCCAGACCCGCACCCGCTAGACCCGATGGGTCTAGATATTTACCACTAAGTAGACCCATGGGTTTAATTTTCAACCAAACCCTCCTCCATTTGATGCAGATACCCACCGGGTTAGCGGGTGACGGGTACCCATTGCCATCCATAGTCGGGAGAGCCTCCCCCAATCGGCATGTATCTGTCCCAACTCTTTTCCTCTTGTATAAATCTAATAATATGCAATTATCACTTCTAACAATAAAGATGTAATTGTCACTTTATTGGTCTCTCTATATCTATTTTAATTGTCACTTCATTAGTCTGCTTGCATCTTGATTATATTAAGATGCTCTACGTATGTATTTATTTAACAGATGGGAATCTGAAGTGACGATGCAATAACGCTATCTAGCGATGACAATTTTCACTTTATCTTTGGTGGTTTTGAATTCCAGTCATTGGATGAAGAGTCCACTAAGAGGATTGAGTTTAGAGGTATCAAAAGAACATCAAAATTATAGTCATCTGTTTTGTATGCATTTAGACGGTAGACATTAATATTCCACCACATTGAAACTTTTATGTGTTGTTGCATCAGGGCCTCAACACAAGGGGACATTGATTTTGATAAGAAGATCCTTTTTGAAAACAACATGTATCTAAAACAAGTTCATATAGACATCCTCTTAGACTAGTGTGAACCCAAATTTCCACCAAAAATCAAGTACTACATCTACAGACTGACATATTCATCTGGCATGAAAAAGAAGTGCAAGATGGTAAGATGATATGTTCTTGATAATATTATCAATAAGCTACCACGTGATATTTTAATACTTTCAGTAATCACAAGCATGCTAATTCTTCAATTCTCTGTACTTGCCCATACATTTGGAGCTGAGTTCACAAGAAAATACCTAAAGAATCTCCTTGATGAACCTATTGATGTCTGATGACCCACAAGTATAGGGGGTGTATCGTAGTACTTTTGATAAATAGGAGTGTCGATCCCAATGAGGAGCAGAAGGTGCTGAACAGTGGTATGGAGCAGGAAATCCCTGTGAATACTTAGCAAACGGATTTTTAGTGGTTTTCTAACAAGGCAACAAAACAAAGAGCAAGTAACAGAAGTAACAAACAAATGGAGGAAGTGGCCCAATCCTTTCTTAGCAAAGGATAAGCCGGTGGAAATACTTATAAGAACCAAACGTTCTCGAGGACACATGGGAATTCTGTCAAGTGCTTTCACTTCAAATAGTTGAGTGCTCTTCTCTGGTGTTGTAAGTGTTGTGTGGGTGAACCTGTGCTAACATACCGCCCTTCCTAAGACTAATACATACTTATGATTAAACCCCCTGCAAACATCTGTAACTACAGGAAAGTAGTTAAGATATAAATATAACCATAGCCTTAAACTCTGAGATCCTACACTCCCGTGGGCAAAGGTGTCCTAACGGGGGTTCAGGTTTCTGTCACTCCGACAACCCCACGATTAGTAGCCAAATACACAATGCATTCCCCTAGGCCCATAAATGGTGAAGTATCATGTAGTCGATGTTCACATGACACCTCTAGAAGAATAGCACCACAACTTAAATACTAAACCATTGAATAATAACTCATCACAGATTCACTACTAACATCATGACTTCTCCCATGTCCTCAAGAACTAAACGAACTACTCACAAGACATCATATGGATCAAGATCAAAGATGATATGATAATGGATAACAATCTGAACATAAACAATAATCCAATGGTTCCACTCACAAGCATCAACTACAATAGTAATTAACACCGGGAAAGTTTCCCCTAACGAACTAAAGCAATATCCAACACAATTGTTACATTGGAACAGAGTGATGGTGCTGGTGGATATGATGGTGTGGATGATGATGATGATCCCGATGAAGCCTAGCTTGATAACAATGTTGATGGCGACGGTCTCCCCTATCCGGGAAGGAATTCCACTGGTAGAAATCTGTTTGCTAGAGAGATCTTTCTCTCTCGGTGTTTTCTGCCCCTGAGAGGCGGCAGAAATCTATCAGTGGTTGCTCCCCCGATATTAGGTTCTGTAGGAAGATATAGGCGAAGGGGCGGAGTCGGAAGCCGGGCAGGTGGACTGAAGGAAATATGCCCTAGAGGCAATCATAGAGATGATGATATTTCATATGTATCCATGAGTTATTGTAATGTTCCTTGAATATCCATATCAGGCAACTTGTATTGATTGGCAATTACGTGAATTGTTTGTGAAACTCTATACTTGTATGGTTATTTAAGAGTTGTCCCTAGTCGGAGTTCATGTGAGGACACACGTGAATATTAGACTAGCACATCGATTGGTTGATGACTATGTTTCGCAAGTCATAGACATGGAGATGTCAAACCAATGACGTGGACACATGTTATGAACATGGGGTTGGACTGACCCAACCTGAGACTAGCAATTAGTTGCAGCTCTCTCTCTACACACCGTGTACGTTTTGTCCTTAGACCTGAGATTGTCGCATGTACTTGAGATGTGGATCGACCTACTTTGGGGCTATCAAACGCTGCACCGTAACTGGGTAGTTATAAAGATAGCTTTCGGGTTTGTCCTGAAGCATGCTGCAAGGCATGGTCAATCAAGATGGGATTTGCCCCTCTCTACTTGAGAGAGATATCTCTGGGCCCCTCGAGTGATCGGATCCAGAAATGCATGGCCGTGCTACATATGGTTAAGAGTTAACCTAGTAAAGGGATTCCGAATCACGGTATCAATAAAGGGAGGCCAGCTTGGAGCTAGACCAAATATCGTGAGGCAAAGGGAAAGACATGTACTAAACCTTGTGATGGTTCGTCCGATATGATCTTTGTATGCGTTTAGGAGTTGGCACGTCTTGCTAGAGGCCACTACCAACTATTGACAGAATAAGTGTATTCGTGTCATGTCTATACGCATATGAACCTATAGGGTCACACACTTAAGGGGCTGGAAGCCTAATGAGGATTGGATCCGAATTAGACCAGGCTTAGGGTACTAATGGGCTGCTAATGTAGAAGCCCACTAGGGACGCCTATATAAGAGAGGGTGGGGCGAGCTGACCAGGGTTAGACCTTAGACCTCAGATCATTCCCAGCCGCCACTTCTCACGCCTGTGTCGCGCGCGTGGACCTAGAAGTCCGGCGTCTGACGCTTCCACCCTGTACGTGTGGACACCTCGGAGGCGCTGCATCTGTAGCGCTTGGAAAAGCCGCGCAAGGGGAGCTGCTCGTGGGACGAGGACAAGGAGGAGACGTGGAACGTCTGCACTGCCTCGACGCGCTTCATCAATTCCGCAACTGCGCGTCTAGTGGTAATCCCGTGATCTATGACAACAGTAATCCTGGTATACATGGTAGAAAATTTTGATTTGCACTAGTGTAGCCTACCCGTATCCCTTCAGTGGTATCGGAGCCGATGTTGTTCAGTTATAGGTTCGGGATGTTTGCATATGGTGATATGCAGATTGATATGAATGATGTGATCGTTTATATGGCGGTGGTTTAGGATTGATCTATGATCTTGCTTTCCGTTATCGTGATCTGAGGTTGTCGAACGACTTACCCCTACCAGTCGGCTTCCACCATCGGGGTAGACAGTGACACATAAACCCTGTTGAATCACGTGAAGATCAATATGATTGATCGAATCAGAACCTAGATCTAAAATAGATGTACCGTGATCAAAGGAGTTTGATTGAATCGGGACAGGAGTCGGTCTATGGTAAATTTGATTTGCCGATCAAAATCCTTAAAGAAAATTGTGAAGATACCGCGAGGGGCGCTGCCCCTTCGAACCCCGCAGGGGGAGACCCCCTAGACCCCCCCTTAATCGTAGCCCCTTTTTGTATCTCGTTAAGGTAACTAGGTGCTGCGATGTCACATGATCCGGTAGAATGCGATTCTATGCATAACTTGTTTTTGCAGGATGTATGTGATCAGTGTGGCCCATATATGTATGTGATGCATGTATATGAATATTAGCATGACCTGCGTGTCGTGAGTAGGGCAACACGGCTGGAGCCATGTGTGTTGTCATTTATTGTAATGGCCTGCGTGCCAACTTGTGATGATCCCAATACTATGTAATTTTGATTACTAGCTGTTAGGAGTAATAGCTTGTATTAGTTCTTGGAGGACTCATCACTTGGAGTATGGCTCACATGGAACATGAAGATGGAGATCATCATGGTGGACAGGTTCTATGGCGATGGAGATCACCATGAGAAAATGGGCCATACTGTGTCACATCTATGTGAATGTTATTCTTACGCGTTTTACTACTATGCATGCATAGATGATAGAAGTAGAACGATCCCTCACAAAGTTTAAGTTAAACCATGCCCTCCCAACCAAACCTTGCACCATCCTATGCCCTGTACAATCATTGGTGGGCCTATGAAATTAGGGTGCCGCGGTTTTCCTTGGCTGGATGGGTTTGTATTGGATACCTACACGCATAAGGGTTGGTGAACTTGACAAGGTCATCTTAACAGTTAAGGACCTTGGGGCATAAAGGTTGGGCGCCTAGTTTTGACATAGAGATGTCACCCAACAACAAGAGTCATATGTGATATGATTAGCAAGTGTTGCTTACCGATTTACCTTGTCTTCTAGCAGTGATGCTAAAGCTCACTAGTCGACTTGTTAATTGTGGATCTTGAAGCACTTAGTATCAATAGAGGGATATTGATTTAAGTGGGAGTATATGCTATTAAATTGTTTAATATGTTTTACTCTTTCATGGTTACATGGCTTAGTATTTTGCATGTTTTCTGTTGTAGATCAATGGCACCAAACACTACATCACCTTTCTCTTTGCGTTCGATTCTTGACAAAGATAAACTAAATGGAACAAACTATTCGGACTGGGTCCGTAACCTGAGAATTGTTCTCAGGTCTGATAAAAAGGAAACGGTTCTGGATACCCCAATCCCCGATGAACCTGCTGATAATCCATCTGCTGCCCTAAAGAATGCCTACAAGAGAGCATGTGATGATTCTCTTGAGGTTAGCTGCCTTATGCTTGCATGCATGGAACCTGAACTCCAAACAAAGTTTGAGGATCAGGATGCGTACGATATGATCGTTGCGCTTAAGGAAATGTTCCAAGACCAGGCAAGGACTGAGAGGTACAATGTTGCCAAGTCCTTTGTCGAATGCAAGCTGGCAGAGGGAGCAGCTGTAGGCCCCCATGTGATCAAAATGGTTGGTTACAGTCAGACTTTGGAAAAGCTTGGTTTTCCACTAGGCCAAGAGTTGGCCACTGACTTCATTTTGGCGTCTCTTCCATCCAGCTATGGGCAGTTCATTTCGAACTACCATATGCATGGGGTGGAGAAGGGCCTTAATGAATTATGTGGGATGCTTAAAACAGCAGAAAGTGACATGAAGAAGTTTGCAGGGCATAGCCATGTGATGGCTGTGCAGAACAAGCCTAGCTTCAAGAAAAAGGGTACTTCTTGGAAGAAGAAGGGCAAGGCTAAGGATACGATCCCTAAGCCTGCACCCAAGCAAAAGGCTGGACCTGTAGAAGACACTGAGTGCTTCTTTTGTCATGAACATGGCCACTGGAAGAGAAACTGCAGCAAGTACCAGGCTTCTTTGAAGAAGAGTGGAAGTAAGAGTACTTCCCACTCAGGTACGCTTGTTGTAAATGTTGTGGACATTCTTCTCGCTGATTCCTATGTTAACTCTTGGGTATTTGATACCGGATCGGTTGCTCATATTTGCAATTCGATGCAGGGGCTAATAAGGACTAGAGAAGTGCAGAAAGGCGAAGTGGATTTTCGCGTCGGAAATAAAGCAAGGGTTGCTGCATTGTTCGTCGGCGTCATGCAACTTCACCTTCCTTCAGGATTTATTATGGAGTTGAATAATTGTTATTACATTCCAAGTATGGGTCGAAACATTTTATCACCTTCATGTTTGATGAGGGATGGTTATTCATTCGCGAGTGCAAACAATGATTGTGTAATCTCTAAGAATGATATGTTTATGGCTAATGCTCCCATTGTGAATGGGTTATTTATTTTAAATCTTGATGATGCATCTGTTTACAATGTTATTGCTAAAAGGCTTCGGCCTAATGATTTGAGTCCTACCTATTTATGGCATTGTCGTTTGGGGCATATAAGTGAAAAGCGCATGAAGAAGCTCCATGGTGATGGTCTTCTAACTTCGTTTGATTTTGAATCATACGAGACATGTCAGGCTTGTTTACTTGGAAAGATGACCAAGTCACCTTTTTCGGGTTTACCCGAGAGAGCGACAGACTTGTTGGAACTCATACATACTGATGTGTGTGGACCAATGAGCACGACAGCCAGAGGAGGATATCACTACTTCATTACTTTCACTGATGATTTCAGTAGATATGGTTATGTCTACTTGATGAGGCATAAGTCTGAAACTTTTGAAAAGTTCAAAGAGTTTCAGAGTGAAGTAGAGAATCAACGTGGCAAGAAAATAAAGGCCTTGCGATCTGATCATGGAGGTGAATATTTGAGTCACGAATTTAGCGATCATCTTAAGAGTTGCGGAATTGTTCCACAACTTACGCCGCCCGGAACGCCTCAAAGAAACGTGGTCTCCGAACGGCGTAATCGAACTTTGTTGGACATGGTTCGATCTATGATGAGCCAGTCGGATTTACCATTGTCATTTTGGGGTTACGCTCTAGAAACGGCAGCTTTCACACTTAATAGGGTACCATCTAAATCATTAGTTAAGACACCATATGAGATGTGGACTGGAAAGAATCCCAGTTTGTCTTTTCTAAAGATTTGGGGTTGTGATGCATTTGTCAAGCGACTTCAGTCAGACAAGCTAACACCCAAATCGGATAAGTGCATTTTCGTGGGATATCCGAGGGAAACTTTAGGGTATTACTTCTACAATCGAGAGGAGGGCAAAGTGTTTGTCGCTCGTAGCGGTGTTTTCCTAGAGAAAGAGTTTCTCACAAAAGGGAACAAGTGGAAGGTCGGTGCGACTTGAAGAAGTTCAAGATGAGCCAGTTGGGGATGCTTCTACGAGTGATGCTATTGTAGCAGAACAAGTTGAGGAACCCGTGGAAATAGAAGCACCACAACCACGAAGGTCGGCGAGGCTCCGCGAAGCGCGGGAATTATTATTGTTAGACAATGATGAGCCTGCGACATATGCAGAAGCGATGGTGGACCCAGACTCTGAGAAATGGCTGATCGCCATGAGATCTGAGATAGAGTCCATGGGAGACAATCAAGTTTGGAACTTGGTTGACCTGCCTGATGGTTTTAAAGCCATCGAGTGCAAATGGATCTATAAGAAGAAGATTGATATGGATGGAAATGTTCACATCCATAAAGCTCGACTTGTTGCAAAAGGTTTTCGACAAGTTCAAGGAGTTGACTACGATGAGACTTTATCGCCCGTAGCAATGCTTAAATCTATACGGATAATTCTAGCCATTGCTGCACATTTCTACTATGAAATATGGCAGATGGATGTCAAGAGGGCTTTCCTAAATGGAATCCTAACTGAGGACGTGTATATGATGCATCCCGAAGGTTTTATCGATTCAAACAATGCTGGAAAGGTATGCAAACTTCTGAAGTCCATTGATGGGCTAAAGCAAGCATCTCGGAGTTGGAATATTCGATTTGATGAAGTTGTAAAGGAGTTTGGCTTCATCAAAAACGAACAAGAACCTTGTGTTTACAAGAAGGAAAGTGGGAGAGCGCTGGTATTTCTAATCTTATATATAGATGACATATTGCTGATTGGAAATGACATTCCTATGCTCGAATCTGTTAAGACCTTATTGAAAAATAGTTTTTCGATGAAGGACTTGGGAGAAGTGGCATATATTCTGGGAATCAAGATCTATAGAGATAGATCAAGAAGGCTAATTGGATTAAGCCAGAGTACATACATTGACAAAGTGTTGAAACGGTTCAGCATGGAAGAGGCTAAGAAGGGGTTCTTGCCCATGTCTCACGGCATAAAACTCAGCAAGACTCAGTGTCCTTCGACTACTGATGAGCGTGAGCGCATGAGTAGGGTTCCATATGATTCGGCTATTGGATCCATCATGTATGCAATGATATGTACTCGCCCAGATGTTTCCTATGCTCTAAGTGTTACGAGCAGATACCAGGCTGATCCAGGTGAAGGTCACTGGACAACGGTAAAGAACATCCTTAAGTACTTGAAAATGACTAAGGATGTGTTCCTAGTTTATGGAGTTGAGGATGAACTCAGTGTAAAGGGTTACATAGATGCGATTTACCTTAACGACTCAGATGATTCGAAATCGCAATCAGGTTATGTGTTTGTCATGAATGGTGGTGCTGTGATCTGGAAAAGTTCCAAGCAAGATACGGTGACCTCCTCTTTAACAGAAGTTGAATATATTGCTGCCTTAGAGGCCGTAAAGGAAGCTGTTTGGATTAGGAATTTCCTGATCGCTCTCCGTGTGGTTCAGGGCGCGTCCAATCCCTTGGATGTTTATTGTGACAACAATGGTGCTATTGCACAAGCCAAGGAACCTAGACAGCACCAGAAGAACAAACATATTCGCATGCGTTACCATCAGATTCGAGAGTTCGTTGAGGATGGTAGTGTCATGATATGCAAAATACATACAGACTCAAATGTTGCTGATCCCTTGACTAAGCCTCTCCCGCAGCCCGCGCATGAAGCGCACACAAGAGCAATTGGTATTAGATACATTTTAGATTAACTCTAGTGCAAGTGGGAGACTGAAGGAAATATGCCCTAGAGGCAATCATAGAGATGATGATATTTCATATGTATCCATGAGTTATCGTAATGTTCCTTGAATATCCATATCAGGCAACTTGTATTGATTGGCAATTACGTGAATTGTTTGTGAAACTCTATACTTGTATGGTTATTTAAGAGTTGTCCCTAGTCGGAGTTCATGTGAGGACACACGTGAATTTAGACTAGCACATCGATTGGTTGATGACTATGTTTCGCAAGTCATAGACATGGAGATGTCAAACCAATGACGTGGACACATGTTATGAACATGGGGTTGGACTGACCCAACCTGAGACTAGCAATTAGTTGCAGCTCTCTCTCTACACACCGTGTACGTTTTGTCCTTAGACCTGAGATTGTCGCATGTACTTGAGATGTGGATCGACCTACTTTGGGGCTATCAAACGCTGCACCGTAACTGGGTAGTTATAAAGGTAGCTTTCGGGTTTGTCCTGAAGCATGCTGCAAGGCATGGTCAATCAAGATGGGATTTGCCCCTCTCTACTTGAGAGAGATATCTCTGGGCCCCTCGAGTGATCGGATCCAGAAATGCATGGCCGTGCTACATATGGTTAAGAGTTAACCTAGTAAAGGGATTCCGAATCACGGTATCAAGAAAGGGAGGTCAGCTTGGAGCTAGACCAAATATCGTGAGGCAAAGGGAAAGACATGTACTAAACCTTGTGATGGTTCGTCCGATATGATCTTTGTATGCGTTTAGGAGTTGGCACGTCTTGCTAGAGGCCGCTACCAACTATTGACAGAATAAGTGTATTCGTGTCATGTCTATACGCATATGAACCTATAAGGTCACACACTTAAGGGGCTGGAAGCCTAATGAGTATTGGATCCGAATTAGACCAGGCTTAGGGTACTAATGGGCTGCTAATGTAGAAGCCCACTAGGGACGCCTATATAAGAGAGGGTGGGGCGAGCTAACCAGGGTTAGACCTTAGACCTCAGATCATTCCTAGCCGCCACTTCTCACGCATGTGTCGTGCGCGTGGACCTAGAAGTCCGGCGTCTGACGCTTCCACCCTGTACGTGTGGACACCTCGGAGGCGCTGCATCTGTAGCGCTTGGACAAGCCGCGCAAGGGGAGCTGCTCGTGGGACGAGGACAAGGAGGAGACGTGGAACGTCTGCACTGCCTCGACGCGCTTCATCAATTCCGCAACTGCGCGTCTAGTGGTAATCCCGTGATCTATGACAACAGTAATCCTGGTATATGTCACATCCCAAGATTTTCCAAATCTTGTAATGTGAAAATAAATTAATAAAATAAAACTTTGTTTGAATTTCAGAACCAGAAGAAACTTTTTGAATTTAAATGGAACCTCAAACCCATTTGAATTAAATAAAATCCTAAAAAGGATTTAAAAAAAAATAAACATTTTAATAAAGGAAAATAAATATTTTGGAAAATAAGATTTTGGATCTTCTAAAAATAAAAGATTTGGTATTCAGAAGAAAAGATGGATTTAAGATTATTTTATAAAGCCAAATTAATCCTTGGCCAATCTTTGATAATTAAAAACACTTTATTCTAAATAAAATTAGCAAAGGATTATTTAAAATAAATTAATAAGGATTTAATATCCAAGTTTTATTAATGAAGGATCTATCATTTATAAACCATCAAAAACTTATTTGTTTACTTTAGTAAGTTTTCCAAACACTTAATATTCTCCAATAAAACTTACTAAAGTGTTTGGTTTTATTTTAGATTTGAAAATAAAAATTCTCAATAAAACAAACCCAAGTTGATTTAATAATGAAAGTCTATGTTATTTTAATTAATAATGGACTCTAAAATAAAATGTTATTTTTAACAACAAGTTTCCAAGTATTTAATACTTCCAAATAAAACCTACTAATTTGGTTTGGAAAATATTTAGGTTTCAAATAAAGATTTTTTTTAATAGAATCAAACTCTATTTAATTTAATAACTAAGGCCCATTTTATTTAGTTACTAATGGATCCTAAAATAAGAGGTTATTTTGTTTTTAAAACAAATCTTTCAAATATTCTTTATTTTTAAATAAACCTACTGTTTTAGATTTGAAAGTGTTTTCAAATGAGAATTATTATTAAATAAATCAAACCATGTTAAATAAATAAAACTCCATTTTATTTAATTAAAGAGTGGATTAATAAAGTTATTATTATTTCATTTTGGGCTTTTGACCATATTACTAAACAGAACTAATTTCAATATTACAAAATTTGAGTGTTGTTTGAATTGATTTGGTTGATGATTATTTGATTGGAAATTCAAAACAGAAAATAAAATAGAAAAGGAAAAGAACACAGAATAAAAAAAATAAGAAAGGAACCAGACCCAACCCAGCAGCCCAGGAAGCCCATCAACCAGCCCAGCTCCTCATTTCGCAGGAAAACGTTTCACACCTCGCATTTGACCCACAGAGACGATGACTGGTGGACCCTTCGCTCACTTCTTTCCCCCACTGACGACTGGACCCATTTTCCCTGTTCACCCTTCTTCTTCCTCGCGGTGACAGCGCCCCCCCTTCTCCTCGACCGTTTCTGGCGACATTTGCGAGCATCAATTGGCATTAACACGGCAGTTAATCGCTCCTGCGACCGCGCATTCTTAAGCACCTCCCTCTCCGCGACATTTTCCCCAGACCACTCCTCCTCTCTGTCCCTAGGCTGTCGCCAATCTTTTCTGCACCGCCGCCGTCTCCGACGAGCTTAGCCCTCAATTCCGGCCACACACTGCCTCCCCTTGCTTCATCGACCAAGCACGCACGCCCCCACTCCCAGACGCCTCTCCCCGTACCCTTCTTTCAACCGCGGGCGCCCCGGAGCGTCGACTTCGACAAGCTCCGACAGCGTCACCGTCCGTTTTTACTCCGGCGACGACTTTCAGGTGAACCAGACCGCCCCGACCCCTCTCGTTCACGCACACGGAATCACCTTGCTCTTGCACATCTGAATGTGCTCCTGTTTTGCCTTAGGGCGATCTGCAGCGACGACTCCTACCGCCACCACCGTCTGCTTCATCTCCGGCGAAGCCCACAGGTAGTATCTGACCACCCCGCGCCTCCTCGTTCACACTCCCACACTCGCCACACCTTTCTGCATCTAACCGCATTGTTGTTTTGCTTCGGGATGATCTACAGCGTCGCCCTCGACCGCGGACAGAACCACCCGACGCCGACGAAGTCTCCGGCGAGCAATCACCACCGTTCCCGTTCGCCCCCTGCCTCGTCGACCACACGTTGAGCTTCCCCAACCAACTACGACCTCGGTGAGCCTACTCCCTTCCTCTCTCGCCTCCTATTTCACCAGCGCCGCCACTGGCCGACCGTCGCCGCCGCGCGCAGCCGACGAGCGCCGCCAGACTTTGGCAAGCATGTTAGTAACCGTAGGATCTAGATCTGACGGATACGATAGAACGTTGACGAAGGGGTAAGTGATGATCCTGTGCCGCACGATCTGACTTGATCCAACGCGCCGCAGCACGCGATCCATACGAATCGGTATCGACCAATCACGACGCGACACGTGGCCTGTAATAGATCTAAAAACAGTTTTGAAATCAGAATTATTTGCAAACTTCAAACCCCTATAACTTTCAAACCACACGTCCAAAAATTACAAATTTTATACCAATGAAATCAGGAGAACAAGCCCTAGCTAACCATGGTCTTAGTTTTGAAAATAGTATCTGTTAGCTTGGTTGAATTTGCAGGATCATTTGTGTACTTGCTTAGAGTATAAAAATTGTTTAAAATTTAATTTAATGACAAAACCTTTGCAAAATGATTTGTAGTGACCTTACTAACCCTAGGAACTAACCCATAGTGTTAAAAATGATTTTTGTGAAATTTAAGTTGAATTAGTTAACTTAGTCATTTTCTAGCCAAATAAAATTCATTGAATTTTATTATGGAAAAATTTGGGCAAGGAAAACTTTGGGAAAATGTTATGGACCAAACCTACTGACCCAAAACACCAAACCTTGCCAAGAGCAACCTACTTGGTGAAAAACATAAAGTCTTACTTTAAAAAGAATAATTTTCACCACATAAAATGTTGAATGGATTTTAAAATAGACTTTGGGCAAAACCTCTAACTAATGACTTTGCCATTTAGGTAAAATGACCAATGGGGACCTTACAAAGTTTATAAATCTAGAAGAGACCAACTTTTCAATAGAACCCTCTTTTTACAAGACTTAGGAACCATTGCTTGTGCATGTGAATTATTGTTTGAATGTTGGAATGCTACTTGATACTATGCTTGTTTGATTGTAGTGAAATTAGCAAAGTGTAAGACTAGCAAGATCAAGAAGTGACTATCATTCCCTAATCAAAAAGGCAAGTTACACTCTCATACAAAAATCCTACTATTTTCATTATACTTAGTGGATTTGAAAACATGCATGAAAATGATTTATACCTATGCTATGCTAAATCCTAATAGGATACCCTTACTTTCCTTAGAGAAAATCTTGTAGTTGTACATGCTTAGCCATGCTATATGCTATAATTTGAAAAAGAGATACATGTTGAGATTTTACAAAGGTTGAGAAAAGGACTTGTGTTTTACATAATAAAACAAGGACTCAATGAACCACCTAGGTGGAGGATACTTTAAGTTTTGGAGAAGGTGGCAACAAAAGGGAACCATGTCTATGGCAATCACTTTGTGTTGTGCTCCAAAAGAAAACCACCTAGGAAACTTAGAGATCAAACATGCTTCTCCAATTGTGGCTTTCGTGTGCAACCACATGCTATTATGGCTCTGGCTTAGTCAATTACATTAGGAAGACCCATACATTGTCTTTAGTTACTGGACATGGGGATCTGGAATGCTTCATGGGGGCTGAAGACAAAGCTAGCAATGATGTATGGGAGGACCTTTTGGAAAGACTTCGTCACATTCTCAATCTGCCAGTACTCCATCTTGGTGAGCACTAATCCAGTAGGCCACTGGTGGCAACAAGATGGGATTGTGTCATGTGGGTAAAGTGTACTCCTTCTGCAGAAGTAAATAAAATCTAAGTACTTAGCCGTGTCCCCGGTTATGGACAATACTGAGCAACTAAAGTTTGAACTATGGGAGATCTTGACATTCCAACTTCTAATATAAAAACTTGATGCCTTGTGTGTCTACCAAGGAATTCAAAGAGATTTTGTAAAACTTGTTGCACTTGGGGTTACCAAGGTGCTCAAGAGCATGAAGTACTTGGGGCTTTACCAAGAACTCATGAGTTTTGATAAGACTTGTTGCACTTGGGGTTACCAAGGTGATCAAGAGATTTTGACAAGGATTTGAACACTTGAGTTTCTACCAAGGAGTTCAAGGAACTTGGAAAAGAAATTTGACAAAAGACTTTAAAACCCTTTTGAAAAGATAGGATAAAAATATTGCTTTCTGCAAATAAGCCTTAAACTCTACTTAGCCAAATATGCATATAATGATAGGATCCACTCTCATTGTACCTAAAAGTGAAGCTTGCCAATACAATTCAAAATGTATTGACCCTTGTGGCTGTAACTTGTAATGTTGCAGGTTGATTGTTTTAAAAATGAAGATTGTTTGATTGCCAGGACTACAAAATCTACAACCAACATCTGCCTGTGGCACTTTGAAGATGATGGACCCATACTTATAGATATTCCGCTGCAAATGAAATGTAATAGCCATATGAGCTATGTTTGATGTAATAAACTTATGTTATTCCTGGTTATAAATTTATATTATGACCATTGTATCTTGATATTACATCTTAACTGTGGATGCTAGCTATTGATCCAGGGACTAGCATTGTAAAACACAGGAGGACTCTACCTTATTGGGTTGGGACCTCTACAGTATACATGGTAGAAATTGATTTGCGCTAGTGTAGCCTACCCGTATCCCTTCATGGGCCACACCTGCCCTAGGCGCGGGGTCAGGTGGGCCCTCGCCTAGGGGGGTGTGGGCCCCCTGAGGCCCAACTCCGTCCCTCCTTTTGGCTTCCTTCGTCTTCTGGTAAAATAATATGTTTCCATATTTTTCTGGTATTTTCTGATCTTCGCGAAATTGCACCGTAACGCCTTATTTTCCATCAGAATCCAGACTCTAATAGTCCATACTCCAGGAATCATCCAACATGCATAAATAGATGAAAAGCCATAAGTAATACCTCATAATAAGACAAATATCAATGAATAGAGGCAAATTATGATACAGAATGGTGATGCAAATTGGGCGTATCAACTCCCCCAAGCTTAGACTTCGCTTGTCCCCAAGCGAATACTGAGCTCAGTAAACATGTCCACATGTTTATGGAGTGATGTATCGATAAAAAGAATACGAACAAGAGGCATCACACTTACCATTGCACAACTCATAGAAGAAAGCAACTCACCATTATATAACTTAGCTTACAACCAAGTACAACAGTTACAATAGAGATACATAAAGATAAATCATAATTGGAATTGGCAAACTTGTTCTTGGTCAGAGAACATCTGGCAAACAGTTTCACAAAAGCTTTTTTGTAGAAGTTTCAAAATAGGAGCACTCTTTGCTCAAAAAGGTTTTTCACAAGTGAAGGCATTCAAAGTAATACTCAATACATAAGAGTTTTGTGCAAACAAGGAAGATAAAGAACATGATTGAATAAATCACCATATGAATGCTTGAAACACAACAACTCAAAAGCTTGCTGGAGATAGAGAGGAAGTAGGTTTACTGACTCAACTGGGAAGTGAGAGAAAGGTCCCTTCTTAGAGGGTAGCAGGGATTACAAGTCATAAAGAGGTTCCAAAAGATTATGATACTTACTAGCTTTGAGCCCTCATTGCCCCTATCATAAGCATCTTGAGATGATTAAGGTTAAAGTGAACAAATATGGAGTATATGCTTGACAAAATATAAGTTGGCAATCTCATGTCCCTTGAATATGAGGGCCACTCCTCATGCATACTCAACTTTGGGTCTAGGTAAGTTATTGTCATTGTAAGTATTTGCATATCATTGAGAACCGCCAACGGGGTACCCCTTGCACATGGTACATGAGCTTTCCCATAACCAAAATGACAAGGCAAGCAGACAATGAGCATCTCAGCAATCTTTTTATTTAACATGTTCATAGCTTTTTATTGAGGATGCTTCATAGATGACTCACTATGGTGATGATGCAAGTTTCCACCATGATTAAGCATGGATTAGGCTAGCGGCCCAGGCGTTTCTCTAACAGAGAATACAAACTCCATGGACTTACAAGTCCCTCTTTATTTCACACCGTTGACATCCATAGACAAAAGAGCACGATATCAACTGTATACAGAGTACAAGTGCAATGTTGAAAACGTTCTCCGTGACAGCACGGTTCTGCTAATTCCAATGTATAGATGCAAGCATATACAACTTCGATGTTCACAATGGTTCAAGTCAATTAGGGGCAAGTAAATAAAGTGCGCCATCAAGTTCGTGAGAGCTTTACTAACTATTTTTCACATAACAAAATACTTTTTAATTTGAAAGGTAGATGAAGCTTGAGAATTTTCTAGGAATATCAACAGCTATTAGGTAGATATGGTGGACACAAATGTCAAAGGTCTTCGGTTCAAAGGGTTTTTGGAAACATGAGAAGTATGCCCTCTCAAAACAGGTTTTTGGCTAGCAAGGCTAGGTAGCAAGCAAGAGAGTCGAAAGAAACAAGAAAACATACAAGTAATAAAGCCAACCATGCAATCTTTCTTGAAGACACAAAAGAATCTTAAATAAAGAATACTAAGCTTATGAGCCAACAAGAAAGAAAACAAATGATACCAAATACCCGTAAGCTTTTTCTTTCTTTCTTTCTTTTTCTTTCAAACTAAAGCCACTGACCAGAACTCGGTTTGCCAAAACCAATTTAGATTCACTTAATGATCCCAAAGTGGTGCCAATACTGAACAACAAGATCCATCATATAATAGAGATTGCAAACTAAAATAAGAAGTGCAAAAATTAAAAGATGACACTTCTTATTAATATTCCGATAAAGGCACTCACACCAAGGGATACAAAGATAATTAACTAAAGGAGAGATACTTCCACATGCAAATAAAACTATAAGATAACCTCTCTACCATAGATATGAATCTACTAAAAAGGTAAAAGATAATAGATAGTGGTGGTGATACCGCAACACTCCCCCAAGCTTGGAACAAGCCAAGGGGATGCCAAACCTGATGACAATTTACTCCTTCGGTGGTGGTGGTGTTCTCTTGATAAGCTCCTCAATAAGTTTCTTCAACTCCTCGAAGTGAGAAGTAAGAGTACGAATTATCTCCGAGTTTTGCTCTATACGGTTCATGATCATGTCAGTCCGAGAATCCCAGTTCCTGTTGTTCTTTCCCCCACTCTTCATCCCTAGCATGATCCTTCTCTGCATTGTTAGAACGACGCATATCCCAAACCGAAGGCAAGATTCCTTTGGGCACATGTTGATATTGATATTCATGTATAAGTGTACGGAAGGGTCTCTTGTTACGTGGAGGAGATGGCTTTGGATTGTAGAAGAGACATGGAGGTTTCCCTCCTGTAGACATCCGTGTTGTCTTCTTAATCTTGGTCGGTAGTGCCACCAAACCAATGCTTACGACGGTAGCGCGGGTGTCTGGTTGCTTGTCCTCCTCCATGTCACCTTCATATCCTCTGGATCTCTTCCTCCTTGGAAACTTGAGGTTCTTCTTTCTCGGGCTTCTTGCCTTCGTCGTTGGCGAAGGCATGGTGCTCTAAACTTGAGAAGATTTCCTGACAGAAACAGATCAAAACGAAAACACAACAAGAACACGATGCGCGAACCTCGGGGGATCCGGGGGTTTATATATTACGAAGATTCAATGCATAAGAAAAGTTTTGACACGGAAACGAAGCGGAGACGGAGTTCGGGGGAGTCAAACCCCCTCCAGGCGCGGCCAGGCTGGGCCCGCGCCTGGGGTGGGTTTGCCCACCCCGGGCTCTGTTTCCTCTTCAGTTTCGTCTTGTAACTCCCCTTATGTATTAAAAACATCAAACATATAAAAAGATTGGAGATTCATGAACCTTCTGTTTTCGCCACTTTTACCTATTCAAAGACGAACTCTGCAGATTCCTTCTCTCTTTCTCCCGAGAATTTCCTGTTTACAAAACCCTTGCACAAACTCAATGACAACAATTAGTGTAAGAAAAAATAATAACCCTTTGGTAGACACTTCAACTGAAAACCCATCAAAACAAAAGCTTCTGTAAGAGGCAAATGCAAATGATGGCAGAAATCTGTCAAAACAAACCAGTAGGTAAATATTATTTTTTCTGAAGACCTTTTATTGCTCAAATCAAAAAGTGCAGAACTGATGAAAGTTGGGTAACAACTTGGAGAAAAAGATAAGAAAAATGAAGCTCCATCCGAAGTACTGAGCTCCTTCACGAATTTTTACAACGCAGCACAAAAATCTGTCCTAGGACAGCCACTTTTCACAACTCCTCTACTTCACAAAAGTAGTTGAACTTGACACAAAAAACAAAACAAAAAGGATAAGGAGCGGTTATTACAGAGGTAATAACTTCCAAAACTCGACAAACCTCTTGGGTTATCTCCCAACAAGTTCTTTTCTTTAATGCCTTTAAGTTAGGCTTGAAACTTCCAAAGATGATCACATAGGATATATATATCTGGAGTGAAAGAGAGCATCAAAAATCAAATAACCAACACACTTGAGTCTAATCCACTTCCTATTCATGGGGGTATCATGGGAAAATGAATTGTTGAAACAAAAAGCCACTAGCATAGGAAGACAAAACAGATGCAACTTTAAAGCCTTCAACATAAAACCGGGAAACTTAACATCATTGAGATGCATAAAACCTTGTTTCCCTCTCTCAAAATAACTTTTAGTATCACTTTGAATAAAGTTGACAATATAATTGTCACTAGAAACAACTTTATCATCAGAATAAGCATACTTACATTCACCAAAAAGAGGTCCAAGATCATAGACTGGATCAACAGAAGCAAGTTGTTCCATCCTGAAATCTTTATTAGGCAAGCTATTTTCACAAGGAGCTTTAGCAAATTTGGAAAAGTTAAACTCATGAGAATCTCCATCAAACTTAGTTAAAACTTTCTCCTTCTTACAATCTATAATAGCTCCACAAGTGTTCAAGAAAGGTCTACCAAAAATGATAGGACAAGTTTTGCTAGCTGCAGAATTAAGCACTAGAAAATCAGCAGGATACTTAATCTTACCACAAAGAACTTCCACATCTCTTACAATGCCAATGGGGCAAATGGTTTCCTTATTTGCAAGGTGGATAACCACATCAATGTCCTCAAGATCACAAGCACCAATCTCATGCATAATTTCCCTGTAAAGCTCATAAGGAATAGCGCTAGAACTAGCACCAATATCACATAAACCATAGTAGCAATGATCACCAATTTTAACAGAAAGTATAGGAACACTAGCTTTTCTAAATTTACCAGGATGAGAGACAATAGTAGAAGCGTCTTCACAGAAGACAATATGTTCATCCTCTATATTTCTAGTGACAGTGTCCTTCACAATAGCTACCACAGGTTCATCACTCAAATGCTTACCATGCTCAACAGTTTCCATTGTACCCTTCTTATTTGCACTAATAATCATAGAATACTCCTTTACCTTAACTGGGAAAGGCATTTTCTCAACATGGGGTGTAGGCACAATATGATTAGTAGTGCAAACTTGAGTACTTCTAACTGGAGCATGATTAACAACATCTTTATAAGGAGCATGGTACTTATTCCACTTCTTCTTGGGAATTTCTATGTAAGAGGCAAAGGCCTTAAAATAGCTGGCAATACTTTGGAATCAAGACCAAACTTATTGCGAATATCACAGAAGTTATCAGTACCCATAAAAGATTTAATGCATTCATAATCATAGTTTATACCTGACTTTCTTCCTTTGTCATTCTCCCAAGCCTCAGTGTTATCTTGAATACGGTCTAAGAGATCCCACTTAGCTTCTTCCTTCATACTTGTGAATGATCCAGCACAAGAAGCATCTAATAAACCTTTATCATGAAGAGAAAGCCTAGCATAAAAGTTATTGAGAATAATATTGTTAGGGAGTTCATGAATAAGACATTTAAGCATTAGTAGCTTCAATCTCCCCCAAGATTGGGTTGTACTCTCTCCATCAAGAGGCCAAAAGTTATATATAAGACTTCTATCCTTATGGATTTCACTAGAGAAAATGACGCAAAACTACCACATTTAGGACTAAGGTGACAATCCTTCACAAAAAAACTACCGAAAAACATGCATTTTGGTAGGTTTTTGGTCACTTTGCCTCAAATGTGGTGGTTTTGTGTCATTTACTCATTTCACTGAGAGGATAAAATTTAGAGTAAAAGAGAGATGCCATCTCCTCCCATTCCATGGATTGTCCATTCTTCAGCAGCTTATATCATGCCTCAGTTCTCCCTTTCAAGGATATGGAGAGTAACTTCCTCTTCACCTGTTCAGTTGTGATACCTACACACTTAAACAACCCGCATAATTCATGGATAAAAAGCAAGTGATCACCAGGATGGATAGTTCCATCCCCAAAATAATAATTATCCATAACACGATTAACAATACTTGTAGGTATCTTAAAAGGATCGATCTCAACAGGAGGTGGTTCATACACTATCATAGCAGTGGTAGTAGTTTTCCCAAATAGAAAACCAAGTGGGTTATTCATATTGGAAACAAAGTAACAAGCAGTAACAAAAGAAATACACACAGTAAAAGTTTTCCTTACTAGTTCCACTCTTCAATAGCGCTTCACTCCCCGGCAACGACGCCAGAAAATAGTCTTGATGACCCACAAGTATAGGGTGTGTATCGTAGTACTTTTGATAAATAGGAGTGTCGATGCCAACGAGGAGCAGAAGGTGCTGAACAGTGGTATAGAGCAGGAAATCCATGTGAATACTTAGCAAACGGATTTTTAGTGGTTTTCTGACAAGGCAACAAAACAAAGAGCAAGTAACAGAAGTAACAAACAAACGGAGCAAGTGGCCCAATCCTTTCTTATCAAAGGATAAGCCGGTGGAAATACTTATAAGTACCAAACGTTCTCGAGGACACATGGGAATTCTGTCAAGTGCTTTCGCTTCAAATAGATGAGTGCTCTTCTCTGGTGTTGTAAGTGTTGTGTGGGTGAACCTGTGCTAACATACCGCCCTTCCTAGGACTAATACATACTTATGATTAAACCCCCTGCAAACATCTGTAACTACAGGAAAGTAATTAAGATATAAATATAACCACAGCCTTAAACTCTGAGATCCTACACTCCCGTGGGCAAAGGTGTCCTAACGGGGGTTCAGGTTTCTGTCACTCCGACAACCCCACGATTAGTAGCCAAATACACAATGCATTCCCCTAGGCCCATAAATGGTGAAGTATCATGTAGTCGACGTTCACATGACACCACTAGAAGAGTAGCACCACAACTTAAATACTAAACCATTGAATAATAACTCATCACAGATTCACTACTAACATCATGACTTCTCCCATGTCCTCAAAAACTAAACGAACTATTCACAAGACATCATATGGATCAATATCAAAGATGATATGATAATGGATAACAATCTGAACATAAACAATAATCCAATGGTTCCACTCACAAGCATCAACTACAATAGTAATTAACACCGGGAAAGTTTCCCCTAACGAACTAAAGCAATATCCAACACAATTGTTACATTGGAACAGAGTGATGGTGCTGGTGGAGATGATGGTGTGGATGATGATGATGATCCCGATGAAGACTATCTTGATGAAAGTGTTGATGGCGACGGTCTCCCCTCTCCGGGAAGGAATTCCACTGGTAGAAATCTGTCTGCTGGAGAGATCTTTCTCTCTCGGTGTTTTCCTCCCCCGAGAGGCGGCGGAAATCTATCTGTGGTCGCTCCCCCGATATTAGGGTTCCGTAGGGAAGATATAGGCAAAGGGGCGGAGTCGGAAGCCGGGCAGGTGGGCCACACCTGCCCTAGGCGCGGGGTCAGGTGGGCCCGCGCCGCCCTCCTTCTGGCTTCCTTCGTCCTCTGGTAAAAATAATATGTTTCCATATTTTTTGATCTTCGCGAAATTGCACCGAAACGCCTTCTTTTCCATCAGAATCCAGACTCCGGCAGTCCATCCTCCAGGAATCATCCAACATGCATAAACAAATGAAAAGCCATAAGTAATACCTCATAATAAGACAAATATCAATGAATAGAGGTAAATTATGATATAGAATGATGATGCAAATTGGGCTTATCAATGTCCATGTTTGGGAAATGAAGAGCAAAAAGACAAAGTTGGTTAGGATGAAGATGGGAGCTAGGTCAAATGCAATCTTGACGACTGGATGGGAGAAGGTTGTGAGAAGCTTTAACCTAAAGCAGGATAGAATTGTCTTTTTTTTGCTTTAATGAAAAAGATAATGGAGCGGTACATATTCTGGTTCAGCAACTTCCATGAGATGGCCCATTATAAATGCAATGCTGGTTTCTTAGATATTACTAATAATGTTAGCTGATTAATTTATGTAATGCACTTTGTATGTATCGCCATAATGTGTAATGGCTAAATTTATATGAATTTCCCCAACTATATATATATCTGGCTAATGTTTACCGCGATCGAGCTGCTATATATATTTTTTTCTTGAGTTAATCTGTCTATCTAGCTGCTAAATCATGATTATGTGTTATGTCAACTATGATCAAGTTCAAATTAGCATGCTACTATTTAAATTGGTTAACACACACTGGATACGGTCACTTTAAAAATCCGCTTCGAGGCATACTAGTTCTGGAGATGGTCTTTGTTAGAATCCGACTTAGGTCGCCTCATTATTGGATACGGTCCCTAGTATATGCCATCTGAGGTTGAGGAGTTCTTGCAAGCGGTCAGAAATATTGGACGTCTCGAGCTCGTACATGTTAGATGCATTTTCCTTTTTGCACCGTCTGAGGTCGCGTATCTTAGAGCTGTAAAAAAAATATGACTCAGGTGGTGTGCTCTTAAAAGCTATGCGCTTGAGCCAGAATGAGAAACCGTCTGAGATCTATAGGAAATTGACGTCTCTAAGTAGCGAGTTTGTACTAGTCGTGGACACGCCAGTGATGCTCAAAGAGATCAGCTTGTAGCTAATTTTGTGCATCCCTATTCTCGATGCGTCGGTGCATTTCGAGAAATTGGTTGATCCTATTTGCATCATGCTCATGCACAATAAGGTCTCCATTTAATATGTACCCATAGTTCTCTAGCATGTCCCTCTCATGTTCAATGATCATGCTATAGAAAATGATGCAACATGTCATTATCTACCATAGGACCCACGACTTTCAATACTCGACAGGTCCACGAACAGTGCCAAAGCGCATCGGAAGCACACCGAAAGCTCTCTCCACATCTTTCCTTGTTTCCTCTTTCACTATTGCGAAGTGTAATTTCTTCGGGTTATTACAAAGATGCCACAGGATTGACTTCACAAATGTGGACCATGAAGGATAGATCACGTTAGCAAATAGTAACCCATTGAGGTCTCATGGCCTTCAATCTCGTAGTTGTAAGGAGGAGTTTCACCCTTGACAAGCCTTGAGAATAGTGGTGACCTTGACAACACATTTAGATCACTAAGAGAGCCATGCAATCCAATGAATGAATGGCATATCCATAAATCATTCGATGCAGATGATTGTTACATCTTTGCAATGCCCTTTGCATTGAACTTTTCGAGCAGCTGGACAATTCTTCCAGGTCTAATGCATACAATCAATTGAACAAAGTATCCCAATCCATACTCTTGCTTCATTTTCAGAAAGAAGTCTCTCGATGTCTTCTTCATTGGGTGCCCTCAAGTACTCTGAACCGAAGATATCAATCATAGCTCTTATAAACCTTCTCACAGACTCCAAAGCTGTATCCTCCCCAATGCGAACATAGTCATTATTGGTGTTGGTCGAACAAGCATATGCAAGTACCCTCATGGCCGCCACACACTTCATCACCGGGCTTGCACTGATCTCTCCAGTCGCACTCCTCCGAAGTTTGAACCAATCATCATAGTCCTCCATGGATCTTTTAATTGTGAGAAGCAAGTCTTTTTTGCATCCGAAACCACCGCCTGAAGTGCTTGTCAGTATAGGTCATCGTGGTTGAAATAATCCTTCATGATCTTGGCATGAACCCTAGGATCTATTTTGGTTGATCCTCACACAGCCGAATTGATATCCTAGCCTCGGCGTCCCAAAAACCTCATTCAAAATCATGATCATAGCCATTTCCAAATCCACGTCTTCTTCGTCTTTCTCCTTGGACGAGGAGTCCTCGAAGATCATCTCTCTCGACCTCTTCATCTATAGCCGAAAGTCCTCTCGGTCAAGCTCGGTTGCGAACAAAGAAAAAAACTCTAAAAAATCTCACATGGTAATTTCGTTGAGTACCTCTCGGTCCAGATGACCACCAAGGCTACGCGATGATTAGATGGCAAGGTTGCGGTTGTGGGATGTCGTCGGTGCGACAGCACAACGTCCGAACGTCGATGAAGCGGCAATCTTCCGCTGGGAACAGCTCATCGGGAAGAGGGCTATGGCCCTCGGGTTCTAGCCACGAACTGGTCTGAGGCTGTCAATCTACACCTTCCCCATGCCCCGACACTTTTTTGCCGAAGGAATCGACCTCGCCACGGAGATCCCCTGTAGATTCTCGAAAAAATAACATCAACATAATGGTACAAAAATACAGACAAAAAATGTCTAAACTATGACAAGATGAAACAAATGAAACCTCGGTCTGACTCCTCATTCTTCTAGGAATCATGATAAAGTCCTAAACAAGGGAGAACATAGTCAGTCGTCGTTGTCGATCCAGCCTAAGGTCAATTTCTTCATGGGTGTTAATTAGCCTAAGAAGGTCAATTTCATCATGGGTGCCTGGCACAGCCAACCAAGACCAGAACATCAAAACAAAGAGAATGACATGAACAAGGAGACAACAAAAGTGTGCAATTGTTGTGTCCAACTAGTGAATATGGTGTGTGTGTGTGTGTATGTGTGTGTGTCTCTGTGTGTGTGTGTGTGTGTGTGTGTGTGTGTGTGTGTGTTTTCATTCCGGATATGATGGTGTGCCCAAGTTAAACATATGCCATCGGATCTTCCAAGAGTTACCACTTCCGACATTCATTACTACGCTTGAGACCAACATGGTGTCATCTAAATATAGTTGCACATAACAGGCCACCATCGTAATTCACCATGATACTATATTTACCTGTCCTAGATCAGTAGATCAGACGTGATCAATGGTCCTCCACCCCTCAAGGTAAGCCTCGACTCGTCCACGAACAGGAGTGGGGAGATGACACAAAGCCACATTTATGCTCCTTAGGGTGATGATAGTAAGGGGTCAATGTTGGTTAACTATGGCTTAATATAATGTGTTGGTGCTTGTATTTCATGAAAACATTCTGAACACATTTCTTGTATTGAGCAGCAATAGGGATAAAAATCGGGCATCCCGCAAGCCCGCATGAAAGTGCGTTTGTGCACTGTTTCTTTTTTGAAGGGATTGCTATTGGAGAGGTTAGGCTTCTAGTGTTGTTTCGGTGCTGCTAGTGTCCGTTGCTATAAAGAATTTGTCGCTACAGCGGGACTTTTTTTTATAATCACTACAGGAAACGATAAATAGGCCGACGGTTGGGGCCCGTCGGCGTAAGCCCTGATCCCCGTCGGCGTACGCTGGCCCGACGGGGGTCGTCGACGTATGCCCGTCGGCGTAGTACCCCGTAGGCGTATGGCAATAAACCGTCGGCGTATACATTCCCGTCGGCCTAGGCCCACCTAGGGCCCACCTGGAGCAGCTAACGGCCGTTAGCGCGGGAATTTATACGCCGACGGCATAGCCGTCGGCCTAAGAGGCCACGTGCCACTCTGTGGCTGTCTACGCGGTCGGTTACGCCGACGGCATAGCCGTCGACCTAATAGGCCATGTGCCACTCTGTGGTTGTCTACGTCCTTGGATACGCCGACGGCATTGCCGTCGGCCCTCTCTGCCAGCTGGGCTCCTCGCATACTTACGCCGACGGTGCTGCCGTCGGGCAAACTCTGTCTGGCTCATATGGTACTGTCTACGCCGACGGCATTGCCGTCGACTTAGGACCTGGTATTTTTTTTTTGCATTTTGTTTTACTTATTCCCTACAAATTATATATTCCCGCATTCCCAAATTCCAGACACAGCACATGCACAAACATAAGATCATCATCGTCAAAAGAACATAACTAGGTCATTCATACATAGGATCATCCATACATAGGTACATCCTCATCCAAACAACATAACTAGTACATCCACACATAGGTACATCTCTAAGTGCATCCTAACACATGCACATGCCTACACCTCCGGAGAGCTACTCGAGAGACCCATGTCTCCCCGCGCGAAGAAAGGTGAAGCTTGACGTCGAGTAGCCGCCGTTGAACCAGCACCGGAAGAAGGAGAAGTACCGCCATGACCACCACCATCGGTAGAAGGAGAAGCACTGCCACCCTCAGCACGATGGAAGGAAGGAGAATCACCGCCACCGCCACCACCACCACCACCACCACCAGAAGCACCAGGAGAAGCACGACCGGTATGAACCGGTGTCATCGCGCTCGAGATAGTCGGCGAGGCATCAGGACGACCAAAGTGTGTATTGCCGGAGCATCCCGGTCCCTACATGTTTGAGGCAGAGTTAGCAACCACCAAGACACAGGTTTGTTGTAACAACCGGTTTGGCAAAAAACTTACCGGGGTCCCTGAGTAGAAGGTCAAAGCATATTCTTCCTTTGATGGGAAGATTGGCTGCGGCCCTGGCCTAGGTGGCTGTGGCGGTAGAGTGGCTCGCTCTCCAGTGCCATAAAACCTCTCCAAAAGCGGCAAGATAGTTTAGATATGAGGCGTTGCAAAAATAAAGATTCAAACTAGGGAATGCGAGACTTGTCATATTTTGCAAAAATAAAGGTGGAAACTTACATCATCGCGTAACTCTGCCCACTGCTCGTAGGCCGCTCGGGTCTGGGACCACGTCTCGAGCGTCACCAAGTGTTCCGCAAAAGCGGCCTTGTAGGCCGCGTCCAAAACAGGCTACAATTTCAAAAACAATGAATCTCGTCAACTTAGCCACTCACGAATGATTTTCGGAAATATGATGGAAATGAGAAAAACTTACATCGTCGTTCGCTCGGGAAGGCCGTCGAGGCGGGATAGCGGGGTCGTCGGCAGTGAGGGTAGCCTTGATCCGCGTGAGGCTCAAAGCAGGAGTTCGCGGGATCACCCTATCGAGAATCTTGAAACGACCGTGCTACCGGCCGCGCCCCGCCACGGCCAACGCTCTCTCGTCGGTCTCCGCTGCTCTAGGATCTTCCACCTCCGGATGAAAACCAGTGAACGCCTCGAGGTAGTTAGTACCATCCTCCTTGGCAGTGCCATAGAACTCTGGAAGCGAGGGCTGAGGCTGGGACATATCAGGCTTCTTCTGCTTCATCATTTCCCATACTTCATAGTCAGAACAAGGCCTCTCTAGATGTGTCTCCTGCATGGACAAAAAAATGTTATGCGTATCAAGTAGGATCACGAAGGGAAATAAATACAGATTGTTCCATGTATACATGTATACCATATGGGCCTTGAAGCGACCATGGTTGCGGTTTCCCGCACAGTGTGTCCCTCCGGAGCCACGGTTTGCCTTGTTCCGCTCGCTCAAGGCGTTGAACTCGGCGTCTTCCCCGCGCCACCTCGCCGACAACGCCAGCCATGCGTCCTCCTTACCATCGGCCCACGTGGGCATAAACTGAAAAAACAATACTCATTTGAAGAATGGATAATGCAATTAGCAACAACATAGAATCTGATTGACAATTTACTTACCCCGGCATAATCTTCCTCGGTCATCTTTGGTTGGGCCTTCACATTCAAATGCTTCGGCGCCCTCTTTCTCAACTTCTCGGAGCTGTATAGACTGGTGGTGGTATGCTTCTGATTGTAAAACTGCTGCCGTGTCAACCTCTGACAAGCCCCCCGCAAAGTCTTGTCCACCTTCTCCTGGTCCTCCGGAAGCACCCTATAGAATCTCTGTAATCATACATACAAAATAGTGTGAGGGTCATAAGTTAGCATGGTGGGGTCATCAACTATGAACGAAACTCGAAAACTTTGCCTTACCCAAAACTTGGTGATCACGGCTTCAGAAGCTTTCCCAGCATAGCCCGAGTTTTCGGTGGCCTCATAGTGCGCCCAACTGGTGGCTAGCTTCCTCTCGCCGTTGGGGACGAGAGTGTAAAAGCCTGGCCAAAATTTCCTAATCAGAGCTCCAACCAAGGTGTTAGGCGCATGGGTACCTGGAGGAAATGTCCAGTTGCTGCACAATAGTAAAACATTAGTACATGCCAAATTCTTATGACCAAAATGAAATTACATGTTCAAAATTAGTATAGCCACTTACTCAATGTTGTTAGGCGTAATGATGGGTTTATCCTCCTCAGAAGCAGGTTCGTCCACTAGGACACCCGATTCCCCACGAATCTTTGGCTTCTTCGGCCGCGTCGACGGCCCCGACTCCTGGTATCGGGCCTCCCCCTGCGTGTCTCGAGACTCCCCCTCCTGGTCTCGAGAATCAAAGTCCTGGTCTCGAGACCCCCCTCCTGGTATCGATACTCCCACTCCAAGTCTCGAGACTCCTCCTCGTCAGGAGACTCCGAGTAAGCAGACTCGAAAGCCACGTCGCCAGAAGCGGAGGGTAGGTCACTCATAAGGCGTAAACCTCGTACTCCAACTCGTCCTCGTCCTCCACCTCGTCCTGCACCTCGTCCTCCGCCTCGTCCTGCCCTCGGGGGAAGTCCGCCTCCTCCCTCACCTCGTCCTGCACCTCGTCCTACCCTCGGGGGAAGTCCGCCTCCTCCCTCACCTCGTCCTGCACCTCGTCCTGGCCTCGGAGGAAGTCCACCTCCTCCTTCCTCACCTCGTCCTCCTCCTCCTGCATTGTCATCATTGTAACGCGAGTTGGGAATGGGTGCTCTTCCACTTTTGGTAACCTTCTTCTGCTTCCACTTAAGGATAGAGGACGGTGATTCCTTGCGTTGGCTCATATTGGTCAATCACCTACATTGAGAAGAGGTAAACAATTTAGTCAAGCATAATAAAAATACTAAGCATAATAAAGATATTAAACATAAATACTAAGCATAATAAAGATACTAAGCATAATAAAGATACTAAGCATAATAAAGATACTAAGCATAATAAAGATATTAAACATAAATACTAAGCATAATAAAGATACTAAGCATAATAAAGATACTAAGCATAATAAAGATACTAAACATAGTCGAGGCATAAAAGACATAAAAGACCCTCACCACTCATCATCATCACTCTCATGTGTATGTATTGGGTTCTCATCAGCACTATCAACATCACTATCACGTGAGAAGTAAGTTGGAGGTTCATCGCAGGGTGGAGGCTCATCGTTGCCATTGTACGAATATAACTTGGTGAGCATATCAATGTCCTTTATATTCGTGACTACCTCACCACGAGTATGTGCATTGTTCTCGAGGTTCTCAAGATCTTGTAAGTCAAAGTCCCCAAAGTTCTCTTGTTCTTGATAGAAAACTCCCTCGTATGTTTTAGGGTCAATGTTGTTGTAATCATCGTCGGAGGGCATGGGTAGCTTACCACGTGGCGATACTTGGAACACGACTTCCCAGCCCTTGAGTTCCTCTTTCTGACATGGGTAGGGTAAATAATAAACTTGTTTGGCTTGGTGGGCCACAATAAAGACATCGGCTCCACTATAGGTGGTTGAAGGCCTAACTTCAACTAACCCAATGGAAGGGGTACTTCTATATCCAGCGCGTGGGTCGAACCAGTGGCATTTGAACACAACAAGCTTGAGTTCTAGGGGCGTATTATTGAACGTCAGCCCGTATACGTTTTGTAACCTTCCATAGTAATCAAAGTCATCGGCTCCTCTGGTGAAGACCCCGGTATTTATAGTTTTTGCATTTGGCCGACGGTTCTGGTAAGACTCTGTATGGAATCGATAACCATTCACATCATACTTCTCATACATCTCGACTTTACGGTTACAACCCTAGGAGACACATCTCAACTCATCCGACATCTCAACGTTGGGATCGGCTCCCTACAAGTTGCGTACAAATTGTGCATTAGTTACGTGTAATAAGAGGGACAAGTCACGGATTGCCAGGTAAGAGGGACAGGTTATAAATTACCTTTTCATAGAACCAAGACGTGAAATTTTTCTTTCCAGGGGCACCCACTTTCAGAAGGGTTTCCAACTCCGCGTCATCGGGATCCGTCGTTCCCGACCACATTTCATCCGTGAATTGGCTAAAAGGAGAAAATACGTATTAGATCGAAACCGAGTTACTAGTTGCAAATGAATTTGTTCACCATTTTACCTAAGGAAACTGGGCACTTGATTTTCTTCCTCATCTTCATTCTCACTGCGGACCACTTCCTTCATGTTCATAAGCACATAGAGCATTATGCAATCCTTCTCTTCCTTTTTCAAGGTATAACTTGTTGCGCCACCGGCCTTGCCACCGGGACACTGGAAGAGGAGGAGCTTGGGGTCATGCTTCGGCTCGTCGACATTGTACCGACAGACCTGGTTATGCATAGTGGGAACATCATCGCCATAGTATGTTGTCGTGGCGTCTGTTATCTCCTGGAGGAGAGTTTCCTCAGCTATGCATGCTTCAATCTTATTTTTGTTTCCACATTTGGTTCGAATATACTTAAACTCTCTCTCAATACAAAACTGCCAACGAAACTGCACCGGTCCACCCAAGAGTGCCTCGTTCGCGAGATGCACAATGAGATGTAACATCGGAGTAAAGAAGCCTGGCGGAAAGATCGTCTCTAACTTGCATAGCAACTCCGGCACTAGATCATGCAGCTTCTCAATCATCAAGGGACATATCTGCTTGGCACAGAGCGTGCGGAAGAAATGACTCAACTCCGCAAGCACTCGCCAGATATGCTCTGGGAGATACCCTCGAACCATCACCGGCATCAGCCACTCAATCCATATATGATAGTCGTGACTCTTGAGTCCAGTGACTTTTCCAGTTGCCAAATTGACTCCCTTGCTCATATTCGAACAATAACCATCTGGGAACATCACGACGAATTTGAGCCACCCCAATGACTGCTTCTTTTGGAGGCTATCAAGGCAGTAGTAGGCATGTGGCTTGACCCAATTTTTTCGATTGCGTTCAGGAGGTTGCATGCATAGTCTCTTCCTATCACATAGGTCCTCAACATCAACTCTAGCCTTGACATTATCCTTTGACTTTTCAGGAATGTTCAGAATTGTGTAAAAGAGAGACTCTGCGACATTCTTTTCAGTGTGCATCACATCGATGTTATGGGGAAGTTCGCAGTCCTTGTAATACTCGAGCTTCGTTATGCCTGCCTCGTGTGTCCAGTTGTGCGTTTTTCCATATCCCTCAAACTGTGGGAAACCAGACTCGGTACGCACGAGAGCACGTAACTCGGCATCAACAGCAACACCATCGAACGTTGGTATCTCTTTTTCTTCAAGCACAACTTTGCCCTTGATGAAGTTCTTTTTGTCTTGTCTGAACGGATGGTCTCCTTTGAGGTATGGTCGATGCGTGTCAAATGCGGAATACTTTTTACCCACCTTTAGCCAAAGGAACTCAAATAGATGCCTGCACACTGGGCATGGCCACTTACTAGCTGTACACCATCCGCAGAATAGGGCGTACCCGGGCATGTCGTGCATGGAATAGTGGAACCAAACTTTCATGTAGAAGTTTGTCTTTGATGCACGGCCGTATTGCAACGTCCCGTGGTGCCAAGAGTGGTTCAGATCTTCCACAAGCGGTTGCATGTACACACTCAAATTCTTCCCCGGGTATTTAGGCCCTGGAATGATCAGCGACATGAATATGGTCTTCCTTTGCATTAGGGCTCCGGGAGGGAGATTGAGCGGCATAACAAACACGGGCCAGCAGCTATACGAGGCGGTCGACATACCATATGGATTGAATCCATCTGTTGTTATAGCAACTCTAACGTTCCGAGCCTCTCCTGCCTCATCGGGATGGTCTCTATCAAAGTTCTTCCATGCCTTACCATCAGATGGATGTCCCATCTTTCCCCGTCCTTGCTCATCCTCATATCTCTTCCCCGTCTTGTGCCACGTCATCTGTGTGGCAGACTCCTTGGTCATGTAAAGCCGCTGGATTCTTTTTATGAATGGGAGATAACGAAGAATCTTCATGGCGACTTTTGTCTGCGTATTCTGACCATCGTCTCCCACCTCATGATACCTAGAGGCCCCACACTTGCTACAGTAATTGTCATCCGCAAACTGTTTCCAGAACAAGAGGCAACCTTTTGGACAACAATCTATCTTTTGGTATTCCATGCTGAGCGCTCGCAGGATTTTCTTTGCTTCGTACATGGTTTTAGGCAGACAATGCCATTCAGGAAACATGTTACCATATGTTTGCAGATGGTCTTCAAAGCATGAACGGGTGTTGCCGTACTGGAGCTTTTTGGCTAGTGCTTGCGAGATGGCATCGAGCTGAGAAATCTTTGAACCCTCGTACAGAGGCCTCTTAGCCGAGGCCATCAAATCATAGAAGGCCTTCGCGCTTGGCTCCGGATCCTCTGGTTCACGAGGTTCCTCCAGTTCTGGAGGTTCATGTGAAGGTGGCGAATCTGGCATGTCGGCATCATGGAAATCATCTAGCAAATTTATAATCCCATCGCCCTCATTGCCATTGATCCGTTGCCGTATCACCTCACCTCTATTACGTTCGTACTGAGTAAAGTCAACCGTCGTGACGAAGTCCCGCATATAACCATATCTCCAAAGGTGTTTTTTCATTTCCTCCTTTGACTGACGATGACGCTTATTGCAATGAGCGCAAGGGCAAGTTGGACGAATGCCTGCCTTTGAACCACGCGCTAACTCCTTCACTAACAGATCAGTCTTCCATGTCCACTCATCTGTTCTATCAACAACACTAGTACGACCACTGTATATCCACCCATTATCAGCCATCCTCTGTTTTTATTAGGAACCAAACAATAAACATAGCATTTCATATCAAATAATAGCATGAAACTAAATGCATCATATTTTCTATTTATTTACTGAGAAAAACGCATAACCTACATCTCTAATAGGTATAGAGGGTCCTAGCAACCGCCGGATCCGTAGATTGAGTAGGTTCTCCATGCTCTACCCTGTTCCAAGCCAGAATTTCGGCAGCACCTCCCCGCTGCTCTCCCGATACACGTCTCGGCAAAAAGCCAAGAGGATATGCATCCGGAGAACAACGGGGAGGCGCTACCGAAATCCTGACTCGGACCAGGACAGAGCATGGAGAACGTACCCAACTACGCATCCGCCGACTGTCCCGTAAATGCCGCAAGAATTACGCTTCATAATATGCGACCTCTAATGCATATTTATCCACGTAATGCTCGCATACGGGATATGACACCTAGGTGACGCGACTTGACGTGGAAATGGAATCTACTGACATCAAATATGCGAGGGAGGAGACGGAGTTGTAGCTCACCCTCGGCGGTAGAGGTAGTAGGCGACCTCCGGGACGGGGACCTCCGGGACAGCGACCTCCGGGACGGCGACCTCCGGGACAGCGACAGGACCTAGTGAATGTAAATAGAGTCATGATTATAGCACAACAAGTAATATACTAGAACAACTAATATACTAGAACTAATATACAACAAGTAATATAGTAGAACTAATTATATAACAACAAGTAATTACCCTAAATAGGCAGGGAGGCAGAGGGAGGAGGGGAGGCACGGAAGGAGGGGAGGCAGAGGGAGGAGGGAAGGAGGGGAGGCAGGGATGTGGGGAGGAGAGGAGGCAGAGGGAGGAGGGGATGAGGGAGCTGCCGGCGGGGAGGAGGGGATGTGGGGAGGTGGGGAGGAGAGGAGGCAGAGGGAGGTGGGGAGGAGAGGAGGCAGAGGGAGGAGGGGAGGCAGAGGGAGGAGGGGGAGCTGCCGGCAGGAGGAGGGGGAGCAGCCGGCGGGAGGAGGGGGAGCGGCCGGCGGAGGAGGGGGAGGAGGGGGGGCGGCCGGGAGGATGAGGCGGGCGGGCGGGCGGGCGGCGGGGAGTCGGGCGGGCGGGTAGGCGGGCGGGCGGGAGGGGGGCGGCCGGCGGGGAGGCGGGCGGGCGGCGGAGCAGCGGCAGCGGAGGAGGAGTGTGGTCGCGCGGGCCGGGTGCGAAGTGTGTGGTCGCGGGGGCTCGGGGTCGGCAGCAGCAAGCCCCTTATCCACTTAAGTCTAGGCCGACAGCAAAGCCGTCGGCGTAGACAGACTCAAAAAAAGGCCACAGATAGGCCGACGGCAAAGCCGTCGGCGTAGATTAAATAAAATATAATAAAAAAATATTTTTTTATTAAACTTCTAAAAAATATAATAATATAAAAATATAATATTAAACTTCTATCTATAATTTTTTATGTAGTTATATTATGCAAGTTTTGGAGACATCCTCGTGCTCTCGTGCTAGTTTCCCACGTAAACCCTAATCCGAAACCCTAATCGCGTGCAACGTGGACGGAAGCTAGGTTTTCCGTCTAGGGGCAATCCACCACCCTTGTGCATGTATGCTAGGGCCACACGCATGTTCCCGTGGCATCCCGGCACTCGGGCGGTCCTTTTCCGACGAAACCCTAATCCGAGGGCCCCGCGGGTCTACCCGTAGCATTCTCCGTACGAGGGTTGAACAACGCACTCTCTCGGTGGTTTAGGTTTGTTTAGGTCATATCTACATGAAAAACCAAGGATAGGCCCAGGGTTCCATCGGTCTACCCTCGTCTGACCCGCGGCGGGAGCCTACTCCTACATGTCCAGCACGCTTCTATAGGTGTTATCGCATGCAATGTGGACGGTCACACCCGGGAGCTAGGTTTTCCGTCTAGGGGCAATCCACCACCCTTGTGCATGTATGCTAGGGCCACACGCATGTTCCCGTGGCATCCCGACACTCGGGCGGTCCTTTTCCGACGAAACCCTAATCCGAGGGCCCCGCGGGTCTACCCCGTAGCATTCTACGTATGAATTCTTGTTTCTTTTTTCTGAGTTGTGTGCATCTGTAAAGCCGCTAGGTCACGTATTGTTGCAGAGGCCGAGTGTAATTGATATCTTTGCAATATTAATATATGATCTTTATAAAAAAAATCGAAAGTTAAAGTTAAACCATATGATGTCAAATAAAAATTCCGCTTGGTTGATATCTTAAGAACACTTATACGCAGGTTTATGCAGGCTTCCACTTGCATCCAAAGCAGAAACAACAGATTTATAATATCATTAACTTTCATACCCAAATTCAACAAGGGATCTAGGATTCAAATTATTGAGCCAGAAATTCAGGCATATATTTCTGGAGCGCGTGAGAAACACAGTGGCTGCAAATTAATATAGACCAAAGCTATGGTGATGCAGCTTCTTCGTATTCTTGGGAGGCAGGAGCACAGTGCTGAGAGCTTTGCGAGTTACCAAGGCAGCTTTCAGTAGCTCCATAACCTGGTACAAAAAACAGTAAAACCTTAGCCGATCAGAGAGACTGGCGAGTTTTATGCTATAGGGGAGAAATGCATATATACAGAAAATAATAACCTGGGGTTTAGTGAGAGTGAGTTCTTTCTCCACGAGGTCCTTTCTCTGAATCTTGGCTTCACTAATAACTTGCAGAGTGCTTTCTAAGGACAGTGGAAGAACAGACAGATTATCCGTAACCATGAAGTTGTGAGCCCCCTGCTTCACATATGATTCTCCATTTCCACCTTCTTCTCCCTTGGGTGATTTGGGGTCCCGCTCAAAAAGGCTTGCTTTCTTTACAGTATTTAAGCAATTTTTATATTTCAGTCTATAGTTGGAATCATAAAATTGCTCACAGCGGGAGAGATTCATGAAACCACCGATCTTGAAGCAGGTAAAGCAGGAATTGATCTCTTGTTTATATGGAGATATTTCTTCAACTTGAAGCATCTTACTAGCACGGCAACCAAAGAAGGGTGCCAAGTTTGGGGACAGTAGAAAGGTCTGGTATTCTGGTCTCAGGAATCCTATAGAACTTCCATTTATGCTACTGTAAAGGTTGTAAACACATCCTGTTGATCCGCACTTCCCATACCTTTTCACAATGGATGCTAGAGGTATGCTCAGTAATCCAAGCAGAAGATCCACAAATTCGCCACCAACTTCAGCATACAAGATCGATGAGTTGTTTTTTGACTCAACAACCCTGATGTTGACATTGATTAGCTTCTCCTCGGCATCTTGTTCATGATGCAAGCTCTCAGGAAGCATATCTGTGACTGAATCATCAGGCGAGATATCAACATCAAAATAGTGACCGGTCAATGGGTTCTTCGAAGTTAGTGACCTCTTGAGCAGGCTAATCATCTGCAGCAAATGTACCAATAAGTTTACAGGTTTCAACGCATTGGTTAATTTAAAATTAGTTGAGAGAATAGACAAACCTTGTCCGAACTAAGTTGGATAATCTTCTGCTCTAAACTGGAGGGATCCTGCACCCCGAACTTGTCCAAAACGGCCAACATGAGAGAAGTTGAGGCCGGTGCAACATTGAGATCATCGGTGATGATAAACTTCATATATCCTTTGACAAAAACTCCATCTTCAAAACCACCACCAGCAGTGTTACAACCATTCTCTGGCCTCTCCCCGGCATGCTGCGTCATGACTTTGCCGCATTTGCAGACAGCGCCGGGGACTGAGCTGTACGCGCAGTCGGCATGAGCGCAGCAGCTCGCGTCAGCGCAAACATAAACCTCCCTGTGCTTGGTGTCGTCGACTCTGACCTTGAGTTGACAGCACTGCATCGCCGCGCCATTGATGGGCCTGAGAAGCATCGTCTTGCAGGCCTCGGTTCTGAAGAAATCGGCGGGGAGCCCCTCCACGCTCTTGTAGAGCTCGTCCAGGCATCCGGCCTGGGACTCTTTGCCAAGTAGGCGAACGATGGTGCCGAGAGGCAGCGTGAGGAAGCCGAAGAGCACGTCGACGAAGTCCTTGCCGGACTCGGCGAAGAGCACCCTGCTATTCTCCTTGTCCACGAAAACCTTCACCTCGACCGTCGGTTCTTCTGTGGTGGCCATGGTGGAGGTGATCCGGTGAAGTGCGTGTGTTGCAGAATGCGGTGAGGTGATCCGTCTTGGGGCTTAAATGTGTTGCGCAGCCCAAACGGCAAGGCTTTTTTTAGGGAGCCAAAACGGCAAGGCTTGTTATCGTGGGAAGTTCACCAGTCCTGGAAACTGAATCGGCAGATGGATCACTCGAACTTCGAGCGAAGAGTTTTTTTAATCTGCTTCGAGTGAAAGACTTTTAAAAAAAAACTTTTTGAACACTTTATTTATCAGAAATCAGAGTTTTTTAACAAATATATATTGAGTCAGCAGAACCTTCCGGTCCCTTTCAGTACCCTGGAAGGAAAAGAGTGCAACTGGGACCTGCTGCTCCGCAATCACAGTAGTGTTACATCATCCACTAATTGTGGATATAGAAAAACAGGTGGGCTCTCAAGCCAGAAAGTTATATTATGACTATCTACTGTCCTAGCTACGAGATCCGCTGCTTTGTTGGCTTTCCTGGGGCAATGGCGTAGGGTCGCAGAGCTAAACCCTACCATCATCATCCGACATTCGTCCAACAAAGCTCCTCCAGCAATTCTGTATTCCAAGGGATTATGGAATGCATTAACCACCTCGAGAGAGTCTGTTTCAATATCAATATTAGCACAGCCAATGTCAATATCAATATCAATGCGCTCTGTCAACCGGAGTCCATCCTGCAGTGCTTGAGCTTCAGCGGTTGCAACATCAATAACACTCTCGATCTCCACTCTACAAGTAGCTAGGAACTGACCTTGGGAATCCCGAATAATACATCACGTCGAGGCCATCCTAGTATCCAGGTTAACAGCCGCATCAGTATTTAGCTTAACTTTCCACTTGAAGGTTTAGTCCAACCTTTTCTTATTATTCCACCCCTGTTCATATTTGCCCGGAGGCTGTTAGACACCATTGCCTTGATTGATAGCGCCACGAAATGAACCAAGCCGTTGTAACAATGACCTCTTTACCTTCTAGCCCGCCCAAAACAGGGATCGCTGGTTGATTCGACCGGAGCAGGTGTTCCAGCACCACGCTCCCTGATCGGTCTTCTAGGACTGCCCTCTGAATGATCTTGGTTAATCTGAGCGCCTCCCAAACTTCAAGAGCATGGTCACACTTGAACAACATATGCGCAATATCCTCTACACCCGACTCACATACAGGGCATTGACCAGTTCCACCAATGTGTCTATTAGCAAGGGTACACATACATGGTATGATTCCATGAAGAGCCCTCCACGTGAATATCCTCACCTTGGCTGAAACTTTCAGTTTCCAGCAGGTGTCCCATACAGGGTTTGCCTCAAAGCTCCCTGCCTCATCTCTTCTCCTCGCCCAGGCCCACGACGCCTTCGGATCCTTGGAGAGAAAGACTAGAGTAGATAGGAAATTCAAAGGGGTAAAACCCTAGAACCTGTAACCGACTAGGTCTATGCCCGGGACCTGCCTAAGTCTATATAAAGGCCAGGAGGGCACGGCCTAGATCTCTCGACTCATACTTTCGCATACACACCACCACGCCAGATTGCATCTGCGTACCCCTGTAACCTTCGGTTCCGCCGTAATCAAGAGCAGACAAGCAGGAGTAGGGTTTTCCCTCCGGGGGCCTGAACCTGGGTAAACCTTGTGTCCCCGTGTTGCTTGTTTGCTAACCGTTCCACGATCTCCAGCATACCCATCTTCTCCAAAACCCAAGTCCATAACAATGGGCATTGATGAGATCAAACCTCGTCAATTGGCGTCGTTTGTGGGAACTGGGGACGCTGATTGTGCGGTCGTGACGGTCCCAACCCGATCGATCTACAACTCTGCGGCGATGGAGAGTCACCTCCTCTTCGGTGCTTTCGACTTCACCGCCCACTCACCAGCCACCATGAAGGACTTTGAGCCCGTAGGCGACGGACTCGAAATCCTGTTCGGGAGATTCTGCTTCCAGGTGGGGCAAACCGGCACCCTCCGCCTCCCTGAGCGGGTGCCCCTGCCATCAATCAGGCCCGCTTCATGGACCCCACACCCCATTCTACGCACAACATTATCAACAGATGATTCATACGACAGCAACAGCTGCAACTCCGATCTGTACGATCCGCCATCGGACGCAGGGACCTACAGTTCCGGATCTGAAAGTTGCGGCAGCAGCCGACCAATCTACGAGCGCTACCAATGCGCCGTAGTCATCCAGAGCGACGCGGACCATCAAACACCCAACCCGCCAGAACGAAACGGCGGGAACAGAAGAAGCCAGTACCCCCCACCCGAAGGGGAAAACAACGGCGGCCACGTCATCCGCCTTAGCAAAGAAGGATGGGCCTAGGTCCGCAACGCCGTGGCAGGCAACATAGTACTGCCTGCAGACGCCTCCCGGGATATGCTAATGGCCTACCACCTGCTCCTGATTGAGGAGCACAAAAAGCAGGTCAAGATGCAGGAGGTGCTTGACAAGCGCAAGCAGGCAGCCTCAGAGTCCAGCGCGCGACGAGCTGCGCTCTCCGCCATGGGCATAGGCTCCAGCTCGAATGCCAACCAAGGCAATAAGCACCGCTCTAGGGTGGAAAACATGGACCCCAAGGAGCGCCGTGAGGTGACCCGAACCCTCCACACATCCTTCATGGATATGGACGCCGACGGCAACGTCATCCCGAAAACGCCGCAAGCTGCGATCATGGCAGCCACTACGTACCTCGCGGCCCACCCACCGCCGGAGGGGGACCCTAAGAGGGCCATGCACAAGTCCGCACTCACCGGACTTAGACTCGTTGGAGCTGCGCTCCACCAGGAAGCTCCCACGGAGCCGAAGAAGAAAGCTCCGGTCAGGTTCGACTGCAGCCCCACCCCTTCATCTGAAGAAGAGGAACATGACCTTCCTCGAAGGAAGAAGAGTTCGCGTTGTCACGACCGCGACTACGATGCCAGAGATGTGCTCACACAGCGCAAAATCGACAAAGCGCGAGCCAAGCGCGCATGGTAGTCTGAATCCGAGATGGACGAAGACGAAGGAGAACTCTGCGGAGCCCGATGATTCAGCAGATCAGTCCGACGGAGACGGATGCCGCGCAACTTCAAGCTTCCTTCGGATACTCCGAAGTTCGACGACACTCAGGACCCAAAATCTTGGCTCAGCGACCACTTATCATCCGTCAAACTGCACGGTGGAAACAAGGAGACTGCCATGCAGTGCCTTCAGCTGCAGCTGACAGGCGCAACCCGGATCTGGCTCAGCAGCCTATCTTCAGGGTCCATCCGAAGCTGGGATGAGCTAGCTTACAGCTTCATCCGAAACTTCAAAGGCACCAGCAAGAGGCCCGCCTCAATCGAAGAGTTGCGAGCCTGCACTGAACGAACAGGCGAATCCATTCGCTCGTACATACTACGCTGGTCCAACACAAAGAACTCTACAGCGCACATCTCCGAAGAGAGGGCCATCGACGCCTTCAGGGACGGCGTCAAGCGCCAAGACTTCAAGGAGGAACTTGGGCGCGTCAAGCCCAAAACACTCGACCACCTCATGGACATCGCCAACAGGTGGGCCGACGGAGAAGATTCCATTCATCGAGCACAATCGGAAGAAGAAGACGACTACGGTCGACGGCGAGAGCGCCGTAGCAAGAGAAGATCGCGCATCTACGACAATCGCAACGGACCAGACATGGTCGCGGCTGGCTACGCCGATCGCCGCAACGACGCCAACCGCAACAGCGGAGGATATCGCGGAGGAAACTTCCACGATGGGGGACGCCCAGCGCAGTCGTGGCAACGCCGCGACCGCGATAACGGACCCTCAGCATACGACAAGCTTTCGGGTCCATGCACCATCCACTTCTACATCGACAAGCAGGATGGCAAAAAGAAGGCCAGCCACATGTTCAAGGACTGCCGCGAGTTCCAGAAACTCAGCGAAAGCATGGTGCAGATGAGGCAGCAAGCCCCAATCCCCGCGTTCGGAAACGCACCCGCGCCAGGTGAAATAGCGCATGGAGCTCCTCCACCGCCACCTGTTGGAGGCCCGAACCAACCAGTCGCACCAGCACAGAACAACGCTGGGAACGGGTATCCCCAGCCGAAAGGAGCACTAATGATCCAGAAGGGGCGCCCCACGAATAGGGTGCAGAAGAAAATCACCCGACAGATCAACCTGGCCGTGGCAACTCCACCCTCCATCCCTGAGTACCTTAGCGGATCGGAATCCTGCATCACGTTCAGTCGTTCGGATCACCCTTGCCAGATCCCTCGCCCAGGTCATGCTGCCCTGGTGCTGGAGGCGCAGATCGGAGGTTTCGAGATCAGTCGCGTCTTCATGGACGGCGGCAGCGGCATCAACCTGATATTCGCAAGCACTCTAGTAGCAATGCGGATCCCGCAGTGTAGCGTGGAACAGTCAGACACAACGTTCCACGGCATCGTTCCAGGGAAGGGAATATTCCCCCTGGGCAAAATATGGCTCGACGTCATCTTCAGCAAGCCGGACAACTTCCGGCTGGAGCGACTCGAATTCGAAGTGGTGGACTGGCCATCACAGTACCACGCCATCCTCGGGCGCGTAGCATTCGCAAGGTTCTTGGCTGTCCCACACTATGCATACCTGCTACTCAAGATGCCAGGACCAAAAGGCGTCATCACAGTCCACGGGAGCTTCACCCGATCAGACCAGTGCGACAGGGATTTCAACAGAATCTCCCAGTCATTCGGCATGCAGGAGGAGCTCCTAAGGCTCCGCGAGGTGACAGACAATGGGGCACCCCCAGTCGCACGACAAAACGCACCTGACATGTCTTTCGACTCCACCGTCAACACAAAGAAGGTGCAAGTCCATCCGACGGATGCCTCCAAGACGGCGCTGATCGCCAACGACCTCAGCCCCGCATAGGAAGGCGCGCTCGCCGAATTCCTCCGTGAGCGCTGGGAAATCTTCGCCTGGTGTCCTGCAGACATGCCAGGAGTTCCCAGGGAATTCGCCGAGCACGCACTCAACGTTTTTCCAGAAACCAAGCCCGTCAAGCAGTCCATCCGGAGACTGTCCGAGCCACGAGTCGAAGCTATCGGCAAAGAAATCAACAGACTACTCGCTGCAGACTTCATCAGGGAAATCAAAGAAAGCGAGTGGCTTGCAAATACAGTGATGGTCCCGAAAAAGGACACGGACATCCTGCGGATGTGCGTGGATTTCACGTCGCTAAAAAAGCACTGCCCAAAGGACCACTTCCCTTTTCCTCGGATCGATCAGATCATCGATTCGACTGCAGGTTGCGAGAAACTCTCCTTCCTCGATGCCTACTCAGGCTACAATCAGATTCGACTCAAGGTCGAAGATCAGGAGAAAACAGCGTTTATCACACCGTTCGGAGTGTTCTGCTACAACACAATGCCCTTCGGGCTAAAGAACGCATGTGCCACGTACCAGCGATGCATGCAGGCATGCCTCAAGGACCAGATCGGTCGCAACGTTCAAGTCTATGTCGATGACATAGTCATAAAAACCAGGGAGGCGAGGACACTTATCGACGATCTCCGCGAGACGTTCGACAACCTCGATCGCTACATGATCAAACTCAACCCCGAAAAGTGCGCCTTCGGCGTCCCATCGGGTCAGCTGCTTGGGTACTTCATCTCTCAGCGAGGGATCGAGGCGAACCCGAAGAAAATCAGAGCCATCATGGCAATGGAGAAGCCGAAAAACCTCAAGGGTGTCCAGCAGCTTGCAGGACGAATAGCGGCGTTGAGAAGATTCATTAGCCGCATGGGTGAGAAGGCCCTGCCATTCTACCAGCTGCTACGCAAGGCAGATAAATTCGAATGGATGCCCGAAGCCGACGACGTGTTCGAAAGCCTCAAACGGCTACTCTCCACCTCGCCCGTCCTGGTCACTCCAAAGGAGCGCGAGCCTCTGCTGCTGTACATAGCAGCCACACACCAGGTGGTTAGCACCGTGCTAGTGGTCGAACGACCCGAAGAAGGCTAGACCCACGGGGTCCAACGCCCAATCTACTACCTCAGCGAGGTACTGACGCCAACAAAACAGAGGTACCCTCACTACCAGAAACTCGCCTACGGCGTGTTCATGACGGCTCGACGGCTGAGCCATTACTTCCAGGAGCACCAGGTGATAGTCGTCAACGAGGCACCCCTAAAAAGCATCATGAATAACCCTGAGGCCATAGGACGCGTGGCCCTGTGGGGCATTGAGCTGTCACCTCTGGACATCATCTACGAGAAGCGACTCGCAATCAAATCTCAAGTCCTCCCGGACTTCCTCGTACATTGGATGGAGCTGCAGTTGCCAGACACCCCAGACATGTCGCAGTCATGGACAATGCACTTCGACGGCTCCAAGCGTGAAGTTGGAGCAGGAGCCAGGGTCATACTGACCTCCCCGCTGGGCGACCAGATGAAGTACGTCCTCCGGATGAAATTCCGAGCCTCCAACAACGAGGCCGGATACGAAGCCCTCATCCATGGCATGAGGATGGCAAATATCTGCGGTGCAACGCGCCTGGTCATCTACGGTGACTCCAACCTCGTCGTCCAGCAAACGATGAATGAGTGCGATGCACACGCCGAAAACATGATCGCGTACCGCGCACTCTACAACGCACTCGAAGGAGAATTCGACGGCTACGAGCTTCGGCACATTGGAAGAGAAAGCAACGAGGAAGCCGACAGACTCGCCAACATCGGCTCCATCTGCGCAAAGGTGCCACTGGGTGTGTTCCTCGAACAGATCTGTGTGCCATCCATCAAGCGGAAATTCCCCAAGGGATCACCCGAAGAAGCAGAACACTCGAGGGCTACGCTGCCCGAAGGACACGAAGGACCCGAGAAACTGGACACAGAGGTCGCTATGGTCAACCTGATGCAGGTCATGGCAGTCGAAGAAACTTGGACACGACCATACCTCCAGTTCTTGATAAACGGAGAACTGCCTGACAGCCCGACAGACGCCCGACGCATATCTCGTCGGTCAAAAGCCTTCACCATCATCAATGGCGAGCTGTACAAGCGCAGTATTACGGGTGTACTACAAAGGTGCGTCACCATCGGTGATGGGAAAGCCATCATCCAAGACATCCACGAGGGCATCTGCGGCCATCACGCAGGCAGCCGCTCCCTTGTCGCCAAAGCTCTACGAGCTGGATTCTACTGGCCAACGGCCATGAGCGACGCAAAGGACATCGTCCGAAGATGCAACGGGTGCCAAAGGTTCGCTGACAAACCACACGCATCTGGATCAGAGCTCAGGCCAATACCTATAGCCTGGCCCTTTGCCTAATGGGGCCTCGACATGATCGGCAAACTGCCAAAGTCCTCGAAAAGGGGGCATGTTTACCTCTTGGTCGCAGTCGATAAATTCACCAAGTGGGTCGAGGCCATGCCGGTAACCAACCAAAAGGGCAAGACCGCCGTCAAGTTCTTCGAGTCCATTGTCTACCGGTTCGGCGTGCCGCACAACATCATCACCGACAATGGATCAAACTTCATCTCCAAGGAATTCCAGGACTTTTGCGAAGGCCTCGGGATCAACATCACGTACGCCTCAGTGGAGCACCCGCAAACAAACGGGAAGGTGGAAAAGGCAAACGGTCTAATCGGCGCTGGCATCAAAAAGCGCCTCATGAGCCCACTCGAACGAAAGGCCGGAGCCTGGACGAAAGAGCTGCCATCCGTCCTATGGAGTTTGCGTACTACGCCAAACAGCTCCACCGGCTACACACCCTTCTTCATGGTGCACGGAGCCGAAGCCGTGCTACCAGCCAAAGTACTCCATCAGGCCCCTCGGGTCGTCGCTTACAGCGAAGCCGAATCCACGGCTGCACTCGAAGACGCCTTGGACACACTCGACGAAGCAAGAGACGTAGCAGCAACTCGATCAGCGGTGTACCAGCAGAGTCTCCGCAACTACCACAGCCGACGGCTATGACCAAGGTCCTTCGTCGAAGGAGACCTCGTCTTGCGACTCAAGCAAGAGCGACCGAAGAAATTCGAGTTGCCATGGGAAGGACCCTACGTTATCACCGAAGTCATCCCAGGTGGCGCCTATCGCCTCAAGCACGTGGAGTCCGGATTCGCATACTCCAACCCATGGAACATCGCACACTTGGATTCTACCCATCTCTACCGACCCCTTTTACTTTCAATAAGGCTTTTCAGCCAAGGCTATTCAGCCGAACAATGTACTTCCTCCATTACGATATAAATAAAGCTAAGTGTTCCGCCCCATAGTCTTGTTCGCTACTTGCAACTTTACTTTATGCTACAAACGCACTCGGGGGCTCCCCCACCTCACGATTTCATCAACGAGGATCACACGTGTACACCTGAGTAGCTGACAACGTCAGGCAAACAAAAAGGACACGTACTCAAACAAAGCACCACGTGCTCACAATAAACAAAACCTTTATAACAAAGGGCACAACACGCCCAGTCGAAATATACAAATTTTACATCTATCTCTTTTACAGGTACTACCTATTCTGAAGAATAACTTGAGCATGCTGCTCAAACAAATCTACTACATGTTCGGCATACTGCCTTACAGACGCATAATGCGGACGCATATCCCACTCGCCACCATCTAGCCGAAGAGGTGGCCCAGCTGCTACAACAGATAAATATACATCATGCCGGTGCAGCCTCACAAGGGACAAAGCAGCCTTCACTCCCGCGACAAGCTGTCGCCGCACCAACTCCTTGACATTGCTCACGCCCCGAAACTTCGACAGAAGACCTGCAAGGCTTGTTGGCATGGCATCCAATGGAAACATGACATGCAACACCGAGGCAAGCGACGTCTGCACCTGACGAAGCACCCGCGAAACTTGGTGCACACGATCCTGCACCGTCGCCAGAGCCATGGCACGGTCACGATCCATCCAGAAGAAGCTGCCAGCCTCCATGTCCTATTGAGTCAAGCAATTGGCCCGAACAGCGACACACTCCTTCTCTTCCCTCGGAGCAAGGTTAGCACCTGCGACAATTGCACAAAATAAGAGGCAAGGCCAGCAGGCTCATTCGAAGAACTGAGCTACAGCTCGAAACAAAGAACAACTTACATTGAAGCTGCTCAGACAGCCGAAGCAGTTCCGCCATCAAGTACTCCTCTCTGGCTGCACCGCGCTCTGCCTTGGACTTCCAAACATCGGTGTGACCATGCACCCCAAGCAACTCCCTCTCAAGACTACGAACACGGTCTCGAAGAAAAGCGAGTTGTGAAGAATCATCCAAAGACGGCCGCAGTTGCGCTGCAGGCGAGGTGTTAACAGGGTCAACACCCGAAGGAACCTAGAACAGCAGAAAAGAAAAGGACATAAACATTCAGACATAGAAGAGCACAACTCAGCAAAATTCATTAAGCATATAAAAGCCATTACGTGGCACAATGATTTCGTTCCTCAACATAGTTACAACAAAAGGAGACTACAAACTATCCTACAGCTACAAACGCCTAAGACGCGGCACCCTGAGTAGCCTCAGAGCCGGACTGCCTCACCTTGGCCTCCCCTTGTTGCCGCAGCGCATACTCGGACAGCAGATCAATGAGCTTCGGCCCATATCGCTTGCAGCGAGCAGAGTAGGTAGCAAAAGCTACCTCGGATCCATCCGCGGTCGTCGGCATCCGGGAGGTGATCTGGGGAAGGTCCAGCTCCGCTCCAGCCGCCAAGGCCATCGAGCCCGACGGACGCGCCGATGCCCTTCTCTTGCGCTTGTACGCCGCAGGCGCTTCGGCTGACAAGGCCTCCGCCAGGGCGTCAACATCATCAAGGGCCGCGCCCTTAGGGACAAGCTCCTTGTAGAAGCGGCCAAGGACTTCCTTCGCCTTGGCAAGGGAGCCGACGACGGTGCCGCAGCGATCTTCGACCGCTGCAGTAGCATCACCTAGAGCACTCCCGTGCTCCAGAGTGCCGCGGTCAAACTCGATGCCTGCGGCATCTGAGGCAAAACAAAAAGAGAAGACTGAGGACAATAACACAGAAGAAAGGCAAGAAAACAAAAATACAGAAGCAAAAATAAGGTACTCACCAGAAACATCCTTGGCAGTAGCCATGAGCTTGCCTGTCACCTCTCTATCACGCGCAGTCGCAGCAGTGGCAAGTTGCTCCTCCGGTCCGTGGCCTCCCGCTGCAGACGCTCCTTAGCTTCGGCTGCCTCAGCTAGCTCTAGCTCAAGGCGCTCTTTCGCACCAACGGCGGCCTCAGCCTTCTTCTCCGATTGACCAAGGCTCTTCTTGAGAGCGTCGATCTCACGGAGAGAGGTATTATGCTCCTCTGCATTCAAAACAAGCAAACGTCAGAAAGCAGGACAAGAATAAAGGAAAGAAGTACCAAAAGCATACGGGTACCTTGAAGCTGTTGGAGGTTGGCCTCCAGCGCCAGGCGCTCCTGCACCAGCCGCTTGGCCTCCTGCACAAAAGGCTGCAGGAAGAAGAACCACCATTCAGAAAAAGGACTCGGGGGCTATGCCCAACAGGAGAAAGCAGAAGAAAAAGACTCACACGAAAACACTTGGGGGCTCCCCCCCGAGACATGAAGAACAAAATAAGAGAACTCTTTTTTACACGCTCGGGGGCTCCCCCCGTGATAGACGACTTACATGATCCAACGGTGACAATGAAGGCCCGCTGGTGAAATTCTGAGGCGCAACCACCTGCACCTCCTGCAGAGGAGGATTCGGAGCAGCGCCTCCCGAAGTTGCCACCGTCTGAGGAGGAGGAGACGCGACCTTCGACTCACCCATCATCTCTCGAGCACCATCGCTGGAGGAGTCGTGGGAGGAATGCCTGCACACAAAAAAATTAGCACAAAAGTCAACAAGAAAAAGGAGAGCAGTATAACAGAAGCTTACGAGTCCAGCGAGCTCAGGTCGAAGACAGGAGGAGTTCTTCGGGCTCTCTTCTCCCCCTTATTCTCCTCCTTTTTCTCTTATTCTTTTCTTCCTTTTTCCGCTTTGCTGGCGGGTGTGGTGCTACAGCCCGCACAGGAATGGCAGGAAGAGGGGAGGAACAGCCTCCATGCCCGTCATTGTGACGCTCAAGGCACAGAGGGTTTCTAGGAGTCGGAGGAGTAGAGGCATCCGAAGACTCGCTGGAGCTCTGTGATCGTTTGCGCGTATGGTCCTCGCTCGACTCGTCGGCATCTTCCGCCGGAGATCATGTCGACGGCAGCTCGGACACGGAATCCACCACGTCATTATCCGGAGCATTCGGATATTTTTCGGGCAATGGCGGTACCATGCCCGGCACCTTGAAGCTCTGCAAAAAAGAAGGGACTTTGTTAGCAAACAAAGGAAAATAAATACGCAGTCGACGAAAAGCGCTACGCGCACAAATCTACACCCTGTGGAACAGCCAACGCCGAAGAAAACGGCGGAGTCAGCGACTTCCCCGGGATGTTCTCTCCGGCCTTGAACTTCAGCAGCGAGCGAAGGGCCCTGTCAAGATCTCCCCTGGAGATTTTCTCAGCCGAAACTCTCGTCGGATCACGGCGCCCAGAATAAAGAAACATCGGGTGCGCCTTAGCCTGGAGAGGCTGCACCCGACGCTCGAGAAACGTGCGGATAATATCCACACCATTAACTTCTTTCTCCAGAATCAACTGGAGATCCTCCACCCGACGATATAGCGCCTCTATCTCCGCCTCCTCGCCATCCAAGATCTTGTTTTTCCAAGACCTTTTCGGCTCAATCTTTTGGGAGGGGTCAAAAGGAACAAGACCAAAATCTTGCCCAGGCACTACGGAGTCGCGGATATAAAACCATCGCCTCCGCCAGTACTAGACAGTTTCGGACATGGAAAAGGAAAAGAAAAGCAGATTGGGCCTGAGGGAGATGATGCAACCCCCAATGGGATAAACACCATCCGAACCAGATTGCCTCTTCATGGAATAAAGTTTCCGGAAGAGGCCAAAATGCGGCTCGATACCGAGCCAGCACTCGCAGAAAGTGATGAAACAAGCAATGTGAAGAAGAGAATTGGGCGAAAGATGATGCAGCTGGATGCCATAGAGAAAGAGCAGCCCACGAAGGAAGTCGTGGACTGGAAAGGAAAACCCACGCATAACGAAGGCAAGAAACATAACCCGATACCCAGCGGGGGGACGGGGGATTACCTCGTTGCCGGGGAGTCTGACGGCCTCCCTATCCTACGGGATCAAGCCCCGCTCGTGAAGCTTGCGGAGATCACTCTCCCGCGTCTCTGAACGCCGCCAACCACCGTCGGTGACACGGGTAGCGGTGGCGCCTTTCTTTCCTCCGGCGGCGCTGGTACCAACCGCAGATGATGATTTCTTTGGTTTCCCCATCACGCTACAGTGGCGCCGGCGGTGAGAGCGTAGAAGGGAAGATGGAAATGTGGAAGGAAATTCCAGCGCGCAGCAAGAATCACTAGAGCACAAGGAGGCAGTGAAAACAAGAACTGATGCGGTGAAAACAAACCGCAGCTTTCCCCAATGATTATAACGACGAGGACGATGCACATCAGCCGTTCATCCAAAAGACCTAACGCCAACGACAGATCTGACCATACACGTGTCAGCATCACAACGAACCATCGTTACCACGCCGCCCACTACGCGCGGAAATCGAGGCGACGCCATAATTATCTCCACGCCGCGTGTGACCGGTCAATTCAAGGTCAGCAAGTGGGACCCACGTTCGTCCAGTCAAGTCATCTCTGGCGCAGCAGAGGCTTGAGGTCATTGATCGTCAGCACTGATGTCATCAAAAGCTATACTAGCAGCAACTACACTTTCTTCGGTTTCAAAGCTAAGAGTACTCACTCGAATCTACGATTCGACTAAATATTGGGGGGCTACTCCTATTAGGAGCGCTAGCCGCGCACCCGAAAGATGAGAAAAAACGAACTATTTCTTCGAGTCCTACGCCGAGTATACGACTCCACTACGGACTCGAGGGCTACTCCCATAGGGAGGATGGATTTAAGCATCCGAAATTTTTTGTGTCCTACGAACTTAATGTTTGAACTAAAGTCTCTGCTCGAGTCTACGACTCGAACAGACACTCGGGGGCTACTCCCATAGGGAGCGCTGGTCGCGCACCCTATGAACTCTTCGACTGCGATCTTTCGGATCAGCATGCAAAAACTTTTCGGCAACTCTGCCACAACAAAACGCTAAGTGAGCAACGATCTCCTTGGCCACCCGAAACACCTCCCTCGTGATAAGAATTCGGATGCTGTGTCTGTGACACAAAGATAAGATCTACAGATATCATCTGGTGGCCTGGCAACGCACACGACCGCGCTCTGCTAGTATAAACCCGTGCCAGCAGGCGCGATGAAAAATCCTGACGGACGCGTTGGGTACATCAGTTAAAATCACTGGAATTCCGCTCCTGTAAGTCCTCTGCGGCCTGAGTCGAATTACGCCAGCATATGTTCCGGGTTCGAGTTGAGGGACTCGAACCTGAGGAAGATCGTGTTGTTTCGTCCTAAGACAGTTAACTGACCCTGATCCGTCGGGTGAGTCAGGCACACACATCAACAATCCCTACACATGAATTATTGAAATACATAGTTGCACCCGAAAGATTGAAGAGTCCTCAGCCGAACCTATGATTCGACTGATCACTCGGGGACTACTGACATGGTTATACCCCGCGGGTGCATGATCTCAGCATATCTGGTCCAGCCCAAGGAAGGCCCACGGCAAACATATGCCGGCCCATGAAGACTTTCGGGTGGCCCAGGCCCACGACGCCTTCGGATCCTTGGAGAGTAAAACTAGAGTAGATAGGAAATTCAAAGGGGTAAAACCCTAGAACCTGTAACCGACTAGGTCTATGCCCGGGACCTGCCTAAGTCTATATAAAGGCCAGGAGGGCACGGCCTAGATCTCTCGACTCATACTTTCGCATACACACCACCACGCCAGATTGCATCTGCGCACCCCTGTAACCTTCGGTTCCGCTGTAATCAAGAGGAGACAAGCAGGAGTAGGGTTTTCCCTCCGAGGGCCTGAACCTGGGTAAACCTTGTGTCCCCGTGTTGCTTGTTTGCTAACCGTTCCACGATCTCCAGCATCCCCATCTTCTCCAAAACCCAAGTCCATAACAATGGGCATTGATGAGATCAAACCTCGTCAATATTGATGTTGCCACTCCATATGATAAGCCGATCGTACTGAAAAATCCCGTTTTTGGTACCATGCCATGCAACAGAGTCCCCAACCTCCTAGGGTGGTAGGGGTATAACCTAGATTTGTCGCACATTGATTGGGTAGAAATTGTCCTCTAGAAGCTGGACATCCCATGTATCTGTCATTGGATTAATTAGCTCTTGTACCTTCCCAATCATGATACCACCTTGTCTTGTGGACACCTTCTTATTTAGGCTATTTGGTATCCATGGATCCTGCAAGACATTAATTACTGAGCCATTCCCCACACGCCAAATATAGCCTCTTTTGAACGTTTCCATTCCCGCCAACAGGCTTTGCCAAGTGAAGGAGGCCCCTTTTTTTAATTCTTCCTTCAACAGTTCCCCAGATGGGTAATACTTTGCTCTATGGATTTGAGCACATAAAGATTCAGGTGTTTCTACTAACCTCCATATATGCTTTGCAAGCATAACCAAGTTAAAATAGTGTAGATATCTGAACCCCATGCCACCTTGCTTTTTTGGAGTACACATTTTCCACCAAGAATACCAATGCATGGCCTTTTTGCCATATTTCTCGCCCCACCAAAATCTTGATATTGCCGCAGCTATTGCTTTCCAAATTCCTATTGGCAATTTAAACACAGACATAGCATATGATGGAATAGCTCGAGCTACAGCTTTCAACAAAATCTCTTTCCCGCCCATGGACAGGTTCTTTAGGTTCCAACCACTAATAATTTGGCACACACGATCCACTAAGTGTTGGAAACAATCAGATCGATCTACCCCCACACCTAAGTACCTCTCGGTCAAAGCTTCCGATTCTATATGGAGCACTGAGCATACAACCTCCCTATCCTCTCCACTTGTATTAGCGATCGAATAGAAGCGGGTGGGTCATCTAGCCAAACACGCCCAAGAGATCTCCTAGCTAATCTAGCTAATCCATGATCCACAGAATTGGCCTCACGGTACGAATGTTCAAAAATGATCTTTGAGAATTCAGTTGTCAAATGGTAAAAATCATCAAAGATAGCAGCAGTTGATCCTTAAGAGCCTCCTTCATTCATAGCATTGACGGCATCCAGACAGTCCGATGAAAGTATGACTCGGTTGCAACCCATGGACTGAGCTAACATTAGTCCCTCTTTAATCGCTTTGGCTTCAGATGAAACTATATCAAGTACCAATCAAGCTCCGATTTGCAGCAGCAACGAACGCTCCTTTGCTATCTCTTATAACCACCCCAGATGTACCTTTCAGCAGATCCTCATCAAAGGATGCATCGACGTTCACTTTCACATAATCTTGAACATGTTGTATCCATCCATTGCGCCTCATGCTAGCTTTAGGCGAGTTGGAGGCGTAGAAGTTTGCATATAGCGCCTCGGTCGCCCTAGCCAATGAGCTTGCATCTTGATATTTATCAGAGTGAGTAACTTGTCGTCGAGACCACCAAAGGTGCCAGTAGGTTACAACAACAATCTCAGGTATCACAAATGAAGATGTGCCCGTCTTGTTCTCCACGCACAACAGGAACTCCAGCACGGCTTGGCCCATGGGATCAACATCGCATGCTCTTTAAATCATTGGATACGGCCCAAGCTCATCCCATACTGAGCTCGCATGTGGGCAGATGAACAACATGTGCTTCACGTCCTTAGCCGCTTTCTTACACAAAGGACATTGGGGCACTAGCTGAGATGTGTCTCCTGGCCAGCACCGCTTGACATGACACAGTCTCTTGCATCACACGCCAGATAATTTTTTTTGATTTTGCTTGGGACTCGCAATGACCAGATCTTATCCCACATTGGGTGGTTAGACACCGGACCATTTTGACTCTGAACTTTCTGACCAAACGTACTCTCCCATTCCACATGATAAGCCGATCGAACGGTGAAGATCCCCGATTTATTAAACCTCCAGGACAGAAAGTCATCCATATCATTATCCGGCAAGGGGATATTTAGAATCCTTCTAACATCAATAAGCCAGAATGTATGTCTCAGTAATTCCTCATCCCATGTATTAGTAGTCGGGTCAATGAGTTCACTCACCCGAGTGAAAATATTTTGTCCTCTTGGCGTTAGTACCCTGCCACTCAATCCACTGGGAATCCACTCATCATCCTAGATGTTAATTGAGTCACCTTTTCCTACACGCCAAATATACCCTTTCTTTAGAGTTTGCAAACCAGCCCAGACGCTCTGCCAAGTGAATGAACTACCATGCCCTCAAAATGTCTTCTGATGGGAAGTATTTGACTTTGAGCACTCTAGCACACAAAGATTCAGGTTCTTTGATTAAACTCCAAGCTTGCTTAGCTAAAAGGGCTAAGTTGAAACAATGCATATCTCTGAAACCCATCCCTCCCTTCTTTTTTGGTATGCACATCTTCCACCACGCGACCTAGTGTGTCCTTTTCTGATCCACACTATCTTCCCACCAATATTTTGACATCGCTGCTATGATTCCTTTACAAATTTTTTTGTGGAATCTTAAAGTATGACATCGCATAAGATGGTATAGCTTGTGCTACAACTTTCAACAACACTTCTCTTCCTCCAGCCGACAACAGTTTCTCCTTCCATCCATTGATTCTTTGGATTATCCTCTCCACCAGAAATTGGAAACAATCACTCCTTTCCATCTCCACCATAGCAGGGAGCCCCAAGTACTTCTATGTCAATGCCTCAGTTAGTAGCTAGAGTTATTTTCTGATGGTAATATGTGTCTATTTATATCATAAATGTCATAGTACAAGCCACGTAGATACCGACTTGAAAAAACTGAAAAATAGCTGAATGCAAGCCTTTGCACAAAGGCAACTGCTAGGCGTCCCCCGGACGATGTAAGGCTTCCCATCGCCCTGCTTCCGCGCACGCCACGTGTTCCCAAAGTCGCCCCAAATCCCACTTTTGCTACAAAACACCAATTTTTTTGCTACATATGTCCCCGTTTTTGCTTTCGAAGCAAAAAAACGGTTCATTTCAGAAATAGAACGTCTCGCTGGAGACCTCACCGTCCATCGGGAGAGCCACCACCGAACTGGGTAGCCCGCCTAGGGCGACCTCCACCAGCGAGGGGTCGTTTCTCGGCTCCAATAGTATGTAGCATCCCAATTGTCTAACAATTGTAATGCAACTTGGTCTAGTAATATAATGGCTACTTCAAATATAATTGTTGCATCATCATTATATCATGCTCATGTCATCATGCCACCTTGCATTTGAGCATCATATAAAAACCCTCCCTCTTTCTTTGGTTCTTCTCTCATATGCATTATTAATTGTATTTGCCTCTTGATATTGTATTTGGTTATTGATATATTGTTTAATGCCCAAGTTGAGTTGGGGGCATATCTTTTATTTAACTCCACCACCTTTCTTGTCATCACCCCATCTTTCCACCATTCCACCATATATGAGCATTGCAACTTATTTGGTTTTACCTCTAGCTCATATGTGTTGGTGTGGATCCATTCTATCTCCACATGCTCTCATATATGCACCATATTGTTTTCACATTATTGGTTTAGGAGAGCCACATGGCCACCTTTGCATGCCTTGTGAGTGGGACCTTTTCTCCTAGCTTCCATATGGATTATTATGGAATTATGCTCATGTTGGGATATTTTAGGGACTATTAAGCATCTAGTGGCACATACACACTAGTATGTCCCATTTTTATTCAAATATGGTCATCTCCAACTACTCCACATGGGGCATCCTTTCACTTCTTCTAGTTTGGTTTATTCCATATCTTGGAATGCATATGTATAAATGCTATGGATATTATTTTGTTTTCACAAGATGAACCTAGCATTAATATTATGCATGGGCCATGCAACCATCTATATATTTTTTTTCTTTTGCCTCCTTTGTTTTATTTTGGTCATTTTGAGTGGATCATCTCTAATCTCTCCCTCCCTCCTTTTGGGCTTGATCTAGTTTGATCTTGCTCAAACCCATCACCACCTTTACCTCTTCCTCTTTTTGGTAGAGCTCTTGTTTGATCTTGTTTTTTTGCTCTTGCTTGAGCTTGCCAAAAGAAACCTATCACCCAATCCTCTACACCACATCTCACCTCTCTCTAAACCTCTCTCCTAATTTATACCTAATCTAAAACCCACCCTCTCTCTACAAACCCTAGCTACCATGCCACCCCTACCTCTCGGCCTCTCCTCTCTCACCTAGCAGGCCCACCTGTCTACCCCTCTCTCTCTACCCAACCCTAAACAAACCCTACCCGAGGCTCCTCCAACCTAGCCCGAGCCTCCCCTCTCCTCTTTTCTCCTCTCTCCCTGCCCTGCATGCCCCACACCGAACCACCCTCCTTGGCCTCGCCCGTCCCCACCTGGAAGCCACCTGCCTGCCCTGCTCCACCGAGCCAGCCCGAGCACGTGAGGGTGAGAAGAAAAGGTGGCCGAAGCCACCTTTCCCTTCCCGAGTCCCCCACAGCTACCTTTTCCCTCTCGGCCTCCCTACCTACCTCCCTTCCACCTCTCTGCCTCGCCCAGATCCACCCCAGAACTCCCCAGGGCGCCTGCCGCTCCTCCCCTCCCTCTCCACCGTCGCCAACCTCTCTCGCCGGCCACCGCCAGCACCACGTCGCCCCGTCGCTCCGGCCTGTGGACACGTCGTGGAGGTGATCGAGGAGCCCGTGGAGCATCCCCTGCTTCACCCCGTAACCGCCGTCGAGGAGGAGAAGGGCCGGAGCCGAAGAACATCGCGACGCCGACCCCGAAACCCTAATCCGCTGGGCCTCTGCATCACCGTCGTCCTGCTGCTCGCCGACCCGATCCGACACCACCGACCTACCCACGGTGAGCCCCTAACCCTCCTGGACATGGTCCGCCTCTCTGTACCACCCTAGCCTCGCCGGACTTTGCGTCGAACGGCCTCCGCGCGCCGGAGTGCACTGGCGTCTGCACGCTCGCGCTCCGCGTAGCACCTCACCTAGGCCGCGCCTACCTCTCTGACAACAACCCCAGCCCAGCACAGTGGCTCCGCCCTCCGCCCGCGAGCCCTAGGTCCCCGGATCGAACCCTGCGCGCCGCGTCGACCGCTGTCGCGCATCGAGCGATCGTCAGAGATCAGAGGAAGATCCACAGTACCGCGTCGCCGTTTTTGCAGAAAACCCCCTATAGCTTTTTACTCCTCAACCCGCGCTCCTCTAGGCCCACATGTCAGCCTTCCGTGGCGTTTTTGCAAAAAGGATCCCAGATTTTTGTACTCCTCAACCCGCAGTCCCCGGATCCACCAGCTGGCCGTGCGCGCAGTGGACCCGCGAGACCGCCAGCCCCACCCGTCAGTCGCATAGGCTAGGAAGCCCCGCGGTGAGAAAATCCTGTTCTGCACGCTGTGTTGCCCAGTCAGCTTGGCCCCACTTGTCACTGACTGTGGCTAAGTCTGGGTCGAGTAACAAAAGTATTTCTGTTTTCCTGTTATAATTCAAATCTTTTCAAATTATTTTTAAATTCAAATTTAAATCTGTTTTAATATAACTTTCAAAATATAAATCCAAATAATACAATTAATATATGTTTTCAAATCAGAAAAATATGAGGAATTCAAATATGCCCTCCAAAATATATTTTGAACACTTTATTTTCCAAGTTGATTAAAATTACAATAAAATGCCCTTTTCTTAATAAATTAATAACTTTTGTTTTATAACTCCAAATTTGACAAATAATATGTCTAAATCGATCAGCGCGACGAGACCTTTCTGTTTATGCATTCCATGTTTTGAATTGCAGCATGCATCATATAAATATAAAGTATACAGCAACTTATTTGAGTATAAAAGGTGACTAAAACTCCATAAAATGTTTATTTCTTGTATCCTACACCTCACCCATGCCATGCTACTTTATTGCCATGCAAATTGTGCATCATTCATCATGGCATGATTGTTTGCTTGTCGCATTTTATTCATATGCTTGTGCACTTTATTTAAGTTGGCCTTGTTTGTTTGGTTCTTCTTCGAATAGACGCCGAGCAGGGGATCTATCAAGGAACCCAGGAGCACTACCCAGATCCTTCTCTCGCTTCAACTGAGCTGCCAGGCAAGCACTACCACATGCTTGCATACATATAGTACCTATTGCCTCTATCTTATTCTTGCATCATTGAGTCGCGATTGCATTAAACTGAATCCCAAGTATTGCATAGCCTTTACTTTTAAACCCCACCAAAGCTTGTTCCTCCATCCCATGAGCCATTACTACAGGAGTTGTTTGAGCCATGCGAGTCGTAGAACAGCATGTGTAGGGTATGTGAGTGTCTGATGGATAACGAGGTACCTAAACAACTTAACCTGAGTAGTAATGGGATAACTAATGAAAGTGGCACCGGTGAGCAATATCTGCTATTTGGTTTTTCATGCTCACTTGTGTCCCGTAGGACCCCGAGTACTTGATTCCTGTTCCTTGAATATTCGCGCTATCCACATCCGGGAGGCTTATGGGACCCCCCTGAGCCAGAGCTTGATTCATTCCTATTTCTTGGGGCCACAAACTAGTTTGAGGTTTTATTTACTATCCTATACTTATGCCATGCTTTACCGCTTTATTTTAAATTGTGCGAGGTACTGCACCTGTACTGTTTAGGTAAGCGGAGTGTTTTCACGGTATCGACAAGCCCAGTCACATTTTCGGGTTCCCAGTCGTTTACAGCCATTGGCGCAAACCTTGAGTCCGTCTCGGAGCCGGCCAGTTTCGTTGCGGGTAGCTTAATGGGGTGGCCCCCTGAAATATTTTTGAATCTTGTGATTGCTTTGTCGTGAAGGCCTCGTTGGGTTTTGATTTGGTTTTTCCGAGGTTGATCGAGTGTGTGTTGCTATTTGTGCACCCCTGCAGGGTAAAACTTTCTGAAAGCCGTGTCCGCGGTTATGGACGACTTGGAGCACAGTTTCTCGATCATAGACAAGTATAACTAAAGTACCGCTCTTAATTTGACTAAGTAACTGACTAGTAAATAGTGCAACACTCCTGGAATGGATAATAAAACTGCCAACGGATGGGGGGGTTGTTCGTCCGCTTCCTCGTTGGTAAGCGAGGAGGAGGATGGATCTGTTAATATTACTGTTATAACTGTTGTTATTAATTCTCGGACATCCGTCTATTTTTGGTTAGGCGGATGGTTAGCGAGTATCTATAGAATTGCTAGGTATTATCTTTTGTTGCAATTGCGTCACCCCAGGTTGTGTCCCCTTTAGAGGCATAAAGACTTGCTGAGTACCCCTAGGGTCTCACACGATAAATTATTTGATTCAGATGAACAGGTACACTCACAAGATGGATACTGGGTGGAGGAGACGGATGATGTGGGCAACGATCATTCGGTGTAGAGATTCCTGGAACGGGGATCCGTGAGATCTGTGGGCGGGATGTGTTTATTTTATGGGGCATCTTATGCCAATTTGCTTCTTATCCGTACTTGGATCTTGTTGGCCGCTTCCGCCTGATACTATGATGTTTGATGTATGAGGAGATATCCTAAACTATTATATCTATCTAGGACATTTGGATCTTGCCGTATGGCGTTGCAATATTTTTTTTTCTTTTAGATGGAATGGCTCTGATGTACTGTTGTATGGTGGCTTGCATACATACTCATTTGTGTATGTAGTTGATCCCTTCGCCTGCCGATTACGCCGCCCGTTCTTGTCCCGATGTTTGGAAATGGTTGGGACGACCGAAAGGTCTACCTGTGAGTGGCATTTGGGCCCCACCGTACTATTTCAACCATTTCCGCTCATCCAGGCTTGTAACTAGGAGCGTAATTCACCGAGGTAGTTACAATTGGTATCAGAGCCATCCCGTCCTTCAGGGTCTCAGCCAAATGGTCGTTGTCAGTCTAGCAAATATTTTTGGTAGCTATGTATACTAGGGAAAAACAAAACGCGAGAGTAGGACTGCTTCCATTTTTCTTCTTACCCACCACCCACCCTTTTCTGGTAAGGAAGTGTAACGTTTTCAATCCTCTTCTTAAAAGTTCAAACTAGGATTCACGTGTTCTGGGTTTCCGTAGTACCATAGGTTGTGTGTGTGTGTAATTCCTTGTCTATCTGTTGCATCCAAGTTGTTATCACAATCGGCCTTTTGGTTATCAACTGTTGGTACATTCCATACCGACAGGCTTTTGCAAACCGACGCGATCTATCTGATTCGTTGTATACCGCCGCGATATGTCTTACTCTTTGTTATCCGACGTTATCTTGTTTGGGGTGTTCGTTTCCGTAGTTACTAATCTTTAGGTTCATCTTGAGAAGAAGGTGTTGGGATATGTGTTCTACTTATTCATGTGCGGAGTAATGATTTGAGTGCGGGATGGAGTCGCGACCATACCACTACTCTTATCATTCGCTCTTGTATATTGAATTGGTAGAGTCACTAATCTTGATTCGTTAAGTGATTTTGCGCATCTACTGGTATTTTAATGCCAAAATTTGCGGAAATTTTTTCTTTGATATATCTGTGTACCACACTCCTTTTCAGTCGTGTGCGATATGCTTAATATCTTCTAGGTGCTTCGAACTTTGTTGATATTTTAATATCATCTTAGTAAATTGTATCCTTTAATCTTGGTTAATTCCATCTTGGTACTATTTTGGATTATTATTATTCTCCATTATAGTACTGACTTGTGTTTTATATCAATCACAGGATGGCACCACCACGCCGTTCTGATGAGGACATACCACCTGAACTTGAGGCCGCGTTGTCAAGCATCGCCAATGCCTTGGCAGCAATGCAGCAGAACCAGCAGCGTTTCGAAGAAAGTGTCAGGAGGAATGAGTTTGCTCCGCTACCTCCACCTCCCAAGCGAGGAGACATCAAAAGCTTCCTGAAGTTCAACCCACGCCAATTTGATGTGTCCGATCAACCACTTGATGATGATGATTGGTTGCGTGAGATGTCAAGACTACTGACGACTGTAGATGTTCCTGAGCAAGAATGGGTAAAGTGTGCCACGCACCTTCTGAAGGGAGATGCAGCTCTCTGGTGGGAGAATTACCTGAAGGCAAACTGCATTGGTTTTCAGCCTACTTGGGAACAGTTCACTGGAGCCTTCAAAGAGCAGTATCTGTCAGAAATTGTCATGGAGAGGATGAAGGAAGTGTTTCTCAACCTCAAGCAGGGCAATGATAATGTCAATACCTACATCAGGAACTTCATGAACCTTTCTCGTTATGGTGGCGATGAGATCTCTGATGACAAGAAGAAGCAAAAGAGGTTCCGGCAAGGGCTCAACGCATCGATTAAATATGCAATCACACATGCAAGGCCGGCGTCTTTTCTGGAACTTTAGCATACAGCTCTGCAGGAAGAAGCAAGTAAGCAAGTGTTTGAGGAGTCAAAGAAACACAACCGCGATGCAGCAAGCTCTTCAGCTATGTCAACTCCTTCTAAGCGTCGTGTCTGGGTTCCTAACACCCCACCGTCACTCCCGGCTCCACCAAGACCTTCAAGCTATGCGGCAAGGCCACCAAACTTCCTCACTGCTGCTCCCAGGGGCTACAACCACCACTACCCTAGAGCGCCTGGCGGAGTCCCTGGCTACGTTGCTCCACATCCACCTGGGGCTTGTTTCACTTGTGGAGACACTGGGCATCAGTACTGGAACTGTCCGATGAAAAACAAAGCTCTTCCTCCACCACCTCCAAGATCTGCAGCAAGCTCTCCTATGGTTCGTGCACCACCACCTCGGGCTCTCAACATCAACACCAAGACCGGGTCTACTGTAGCTCGTGCCAACTGTGTCAACGCCGCTCAAGCTGAGCATGTACCTGGAGTTGTGATGGGTATGCTTCCCGTTAACTCAGTCCCTGCACGAGTTTTGTTTGATTCTGGTGCATCGCATTCTTTTGTTTCTAACAAGTTTGCAAATGAGAATGGGTTAGCGTTGGATCCTCTCCTTAAGCGGTTAATGGTCCTTTCTCCTGGAGCAACAATGGCAGCTTCTAAAATCAGCCATGGCAATCAAATTGAGATTGGTGGCTCTTTGTTCTCAGCGTCCTTAATTGTTCTGGGCAATTCTGACATTGATGTCATCTTGGGCATGGATTGGTTGACAGCAAATGCAGCTGTGATTGATTGTGCTGAACGCTCGGTTTCTTTGAAGATTCCTGAAGGCCATATAGTCTATTCTCCAAGTCTGACTCCTGCTATTCAGCTTTTCTCTTTGGCGGCTCTGAATGATGATGCTATGGAAGCTATTCAGAGTGTTCCGGTGGTCTGTGAGTTCCCAGATGTCTTTCCTGAAGAGTTGCCAGGTATGCCTCCGTATCGTGAGGTTGAGTTTGTAATTGAGCTTGAACCTGGAACGGCTCCTATCTCCAAGCGGCCTTATAAAATGGGTCCTGCTGAGTTGGCTGAACTCAAACGTCAGCTTGATGAACAAGATAAGTTGGGTTTCATTCAACACAGTACTTCTTCTTGGGGTAGCCCAACAATCTTTGTGAAGAAGCGAGACAAGACTGATAGACTTTGTGTTGACTATCGGGCTCTCAATGCTAAAACCATCAAGAATAAATATCCCCTTCCGCGGATTAATGATCTCTTCGATCAGCTAGCTGGAGCTGTGGTGTTCTCTAAGCTTGACTTGAGAAGTGGTTATCACCAAATCAAGATTCGCAAGGAAGATGTTCCTAAAACAGCTTTCACCACCCGCTATGGCCTGTATGAGTACACAGTCATGTCCTTCGGTCTCACCAACGCACCTGCCACCTTCTCGAGGCTCATGAACTCGGTTTTCATGGAGTATCTTGATAAGTTCGTTGTGGTCTATCTGGATGACATCCTAGTCTATTCTAAGTCAAAGGAAGAACATGAAGAACACCTTCGGTGTGTCCTAAACAAGCTTCGTGAGAACCGCCTGTATGCAAAGTTCTCCAAGTGTGAGTTTTGGCTGCCTCAAGTAACCTATCTTGGTCACGTCATCTCTGCCAAGGGCATTGCCGTCAACCCGGAAACGGTAAAGACAATTGTTGAATGGCTTCCTCCTGTTAATGTCAAAGAAGTGCGGAGTTTCCTTGGTTTGGCTAGTTATTGCCGTCGCTTCGTTCAGAACTTTTTGAAGATAGCGAAGCCTCTTACCGATCTCCTCAAGAAAGGCAAGAAATACCTTTGGACTCCTGCATGTCAAGCAAGCTTTGAGACACTCAAAGAGAAGCTCACTTCCACACCAGTCTTGGTTCCTCCGGACACATCTAAGCCTTTCCAGATTTTCTGTGACGCCTCTTTGCAAGGATTGGGTGCGGTCCTTATGCAAGAAAAACAAGTTGTTGCTTATGCCTCTCGACAGTTGAAGACGCATGAGATCAACTATCCTACACATGACCTCGAGCTCGCAGCAGTTGTCTTTGCTTTGAAACTATGGAGGCACTACTTGCTGGGCAACCGTTGTGAAATCTTTTCTGATCACAAGAGTCTGAAGTATATCTTCACTCAGCCTGATCTCAACCTTCGGCAGAGGAGGTGGATTGAAGCAATCAATGATTTTGATTTGACCATCAACTACACTTCGGGCAAAGATAATGTTATGGCCGATGCTCTCAGCCGCAAAGCTTATGTCAACAACCTCATGATGGAAGAACAATAGCCTCTCTTGTGCGAGGAATTCCGTTAGCTCAACCTTGAAATTGTGGAACAAGGGTATCTCCTGAACCTTCTGGCTACTCCTCTCTTGGAAGAAAAGGTTCGCTCCTTTCAGCTTGGTGATCCGCACACCAAAAAGATCATCTCCAGACTTCAGCTTCCGAAGTATGAGTCCTTCCACGTCGATGATCAAGGCACGCTTTTCTTTGAACACCGGATGTTTGTTCCGAACTACCCGGGTTTGAGAGAGCAAGTTCTCAAGGAGGCGCATGATTCTGTTCTTTCTATTCACCCTGGCAGCACAAAGATGTACATGGACTTGAAAACACAATATTGGTGGCCGGGATTGAAACGATATTGTGCCAAGTATGTCTCGGAGTGTGATGTCTGCCGCAGAGTGAAAGCTGTCCATCAGAAACCTTCCGGTCTTCTACATCCATTGAAACCCCCGGAATGGAAATGGGAGAAAGTAGAGATGGACTTCATAACTGGTTTTCCAAGGTCGCAGAAGGGCAACAATGCAATCTTTGTTGTCATCGACAGGCTTTCTAAAGTGGCTCACTTCTTCCCCGTCAAGGAAACAATTTCTGGAATTCAGTTGGCTGAGCTCTATATCAACAGAATTGTCTCTCTGTATGGGGTTCCGCTTGAGATCAGTTCAGACCGTGGGAGCATCTTCACTTCCAAGTTCTGGGAAAGTTTCCAAAATGCTTTGGGAACAAAGTTGAACTTCAGCACAGCTTACCACCCTCAGTCGCAAGGACAAGTTGAAAGGATCAATCAGATTCTGGAGGATATGCTCCGTGCTTGCGTCATCTCTTTTGGCATGAAGTGGGAAGAATGTCTTCCATATGCTGAATTCTCTTACAACAACAACTTCCAGAAAAGTCTAAAGATGGCACCATTTGAGGCTCTCTATGGCCGCAAATGCAGAACTCCGATTGGTTGGTCGGGTGCAGGAGAAAGAATATTGTTTGGCCCTGACATTGTAACTCAAGCGGAGGAGAAGGTGCACATCATTCTTGAAAATCTGAAGATTGCTCAAAGTCGCCAGAAGAGCAATTATGACAGAAAGCACACGGACATGGAGTATGCCCCTGGTGATCTCGTTTACCTTCGTGTCACTCCCATGAGAGGCACGCACCGTTTTGGTATCAAAGGAAAGCTGGCTCCTAGATACATCGGTCCTTTCAAAATTCGTGGAAGAAGAGGAGAAGTTGCTTATGCTCTTGAGCTCCCGGAAAAACTCAAGGTCCATGATGTTTTCCACATCTCTCAACTCAAGAAGTGCTTCAAGGATCCCGGCAGGACCGTGGACCATGAGCTTATCAATCTCCAAGAAGACCTGTCTTATCAAGAACACCCCACAAAAATCCTTGAAACCGCAAAAAGAAGGACTCGCAACAAGTCCATCAAATTCTGCAAGGTGCAGTGGTCGCACCATTCCGTTGATGAAGCCACTTGGGAACGTGAAGATGAGCTCCGTGCCAAGTATCCTACCCTCTTTGTGTCTTCTTCTTATTCCTAGAATCTCGGGGCGAGATTCCTGTTTAGTGGGGGAGAGTTGTAGCATCCCAATTGTCTAACAATTGTAATGCAACTTGGTCTGGTAATATAATGGCTACTTCAAATATAATTGTTGCATCATCATTATATCATGCTCATGTCATCATGCCACCTTGCATTTGAGCATCATATAAAAACCCTCCCTCTTTCTTTGGTTCTTCTCTCATATGCATTATTAATTGTATTTGCCTCTTGATATTGTATTTGGTTATTGATATATTGTTTAATGCCCAAGTTGAGTTGGGGGCATATCTTTTATTTAACTCCACCACCTTTCTTGTCATCACCCCATCTTTCCACCATTCCACCATATATGAGCATTGCAACTTATTTGGTTTTACCTCTAGCTCATATGTGTTGGTGTGGATCCATTCTATCTCCACATGCTCTCATATATGCACCATATTGTTTTCACATTATTGGTTTAGGAGAGCCACATGGCCACCTTTGCATGCCTTGTGAGTGGGACCTTTTCTCCTAGCTTCCATATGGATTATTATGGAATTATGCTCATGTTGGGATATTTTAGGGACTATTAAGCATCTAGTGGCACATACACACTAGTATGTCCCATTTTTATTCAAATATGGTCATCTCCAACTACTCCACATGGGGCATCCTTTCACTTCTTCTAGTTTGGTTTATTCCATATCTTGGAATGCATATGTATAAATGCTATGGATATTTTTTTTTCACAAGATGAACCTAGCATTAATATTATGCATGGGCCATGCAACCATCTATATATTTTTTTCTTTTGCCTCCTTTGTTTTATTTTGGTCATTTTGAGTGGATCATCTCTAATCTCTCCCTCACTCCTTTTGGGCTTGATCTAGTTTGATCTTGCTCAAACCCATCACCACCTTTACCTCTTCCTCTTTTTGGTAGAGCTCTTGTTTGATCTTGTTTTTTTGGCTCTTGCTTGAGCTTGCCAAAAGAAACCTATCACCCAATCCTCTACACCACATCTCACCTCTCTCTAAACCTCTCTCCTAATTTATACCTAATCTAAAACCCCCCCTCTCTCTACAAACCCTAGCTACCATGCCACCCCTCCCTCTCGGCCTCTCCTCTCTCACCTAGCAGGCCCACCTGTCTACCCCTCTCTCTCTCTCTACCCAACCCTAAACAAACCCTACCCGAGGCTCCTCCAACCTAGCCCGAGCCTCCCCTCTCCTCCTTTCTCCTCTCTCCCTGCCCTGCATGCCCCATGTGGCATCCCGTAAAACCACCACTAGAAAATCGCGTTGAATTTGTGCATTGCATCGTCATCATCATGCATTGTTTGCCTAAAACTATTTTCGCAAAGCCTGTTTTTGTTTTCTAAAACGCCCCGTCTCGTTTTCAAATTCAACCCGGGACTCCGGATTAATTGTTTTGCCGGTTATCGGGTTGCAAAGGCCCTGTTTTAAATAAATAAAACTTTTAAATATTTGTAGTGGGGCATTCGAACGGGCCGCATCGACCCGAACGACCACCCCCAGGAATTAAAACGGCCCACCCATAATCCTATTCCTACCCAATCTAATCTACCCACCCCTCTGGCCACCTCATCCCACCCAATCCCCACCTGACACCTCACCCTCTCCCTTCCCCCACCCACTCCCACGCCGCCACCTCACCCCACTCCCTCACCCCTGCCTGCCACACACACACCACACCCCGCACGCACCCAACCCCAGACCCACCCGCGCCTGCTCTCTGACCCAACCCACCCGGGCGGGCCCCGCCTGGCGCCCCACCATCCCGCACGCGCGCGCCCATCTTCTTCTTCCTCACGCCGGCTCCCCTCCCGCTTCCCCTGGCGCCCGACGCCGCCCCGCTACCCCTCTCTTCCCCGTCGCCGGCGCTCGCCTGCCCCCAGTCGCGGCCGCCTCGCCCCACTCTCACCTCCCCCTAGTAGGCCCCGGCGCGGCGCCGCCCTCGGCCGCGATCCCGAGCGCGCCGCGCCGAGCTGCCTCGACGCCGCGACCCCCCTCTCCTCCAAGCTCACCGTCGCCCCTGGCCCTCCTCCAACTTCCGCGCCGCCGCCTCCTCCCGCGGCCCCGCACCTCCCCGAGCCGAGCCGCGTCCATCCCAACCTCCGCCGCCGACCGCTCCCCCGACCGGCGGCTACGTCCTCTGCCCCGCCGTCAAGGGCCGCGAGCAGCCCGACCCCGTCCCCTCCGAGCCCGAGCAATGCCGCCTCGAGTCTCCCCGGCCGCGTCTCCCGCAAGCAGCGAGCCCCGCCAACCTCGTCGGCCCGGTCTGCCGCCGCCGCGCCCACCAAGTTTCTCGCCGGGTCCGCGCCGACCCCGTCTGTCGGCCTTCCTCCCCGCCTCGCACCGCCTCCCTCGCCATCGCCCTCCGCCGCCGGTCCTCCCCTCCTTCTAGCTCTGCCGCCGCCGCGGGCGTCCCTTATCGTCGCGGCCCCAGCTCCGGTCGCCCTCCGTCTGCTCAGCGCCCCCTCGAGCTGGCCTCTGTCCGGCCTGCACAAGCCAGAGCTGCCCCTGCGTCCTCCACGTCTTGGTGCCTGCTACACATGCTCCCGCAGCCGTCTCGCGGTGTTTGCCCGACGCTTGATCCGAGAGGTGCAAGCCAAGATCGGCCCGAAGACCATGTGATGCTACAAGTCCGTTGATGACCACGGAACCAAAACCCCCAAGATCTTCACAATCGGTGCCGCATCCATGTACCTAGAAACTAACAAAATATGGAGCACGACAAGATCTTCTGCCGGGAACCCGCATGATCGCCTTCTCGGAGCACCAAGTACTCTGCTGCGGAACCCGAAGACCTTCCCGAAGACCGATCCCCGAAGGCCGAACCATCGGACGCCAAGTTCGCCGAGAACCTAGATGCCAAGCTCTTATCATCGACATGATCGACCCGATCTGGAACGCCAAGTACTGCCTCGGACGCCGAGACCCCCGAACCCGAAGATCGATTCCGTACCCGTTGCCGCGCCAAGAACTCCGAAAAACCCCGGCACCGGACAAGTTCGCCATCGACCTCGAGAACGCCTACACGGAACGCTAAGACCCTGAGGCCCCGAACCGAAGACCGATCCGAAGCGCCAAGGCCTTCTGCAGGGAACCGACCAGTTCGCCGAGAACCGCACCCGAACCTGAAGGACGCCAAGATCGCCACCGGAACGACAAGCACTTCGCCGTCGCACGCCAAGTCCTTCATCCCGAACGACATGACCGTCGACATGACCCGAAGACCACGGAACGCCAAGATCTACCCCGTTATCTAAGAACGATCCCGGAGTCCGAGAACGTTTCCGTCGAACCCTGGACCCTGAGACCGACCCCGAACCCCCGGAGCCCCAAGTTCGTCGAGACCCCCAATGTGTGAACCTTTTCCCGAGCCCCTATTTTATAAATGCTAAATATAAAACCTGTTGCATAATAATCATTATTTTCGCATGCATATTGTCATGTGGTTTGGGGGCCTTATGCCGATTCACCTCTAATTAAATATGGGGCCCATATGCGGGCAAATATAGTCTTATATTGGCCTCATTTAAATTGGTGTAGCCAACCAGTTACTTATTTTGCCATGTTAAAACAACATTTAAATTATGGGGTAGTTAAATAACATGAGCCATCTAATTAATTGTCGGGACCCTGGTTCCGCTTAATATTGCCTAATTGCATCGCACCTTTGCCATGTCATACATCATACATGCATCATGCCGATTTTCTACCGTAGTATTAAATATTGCATCCGGTGTTTATTCTAGTGTTTGCTTCTTCGCGGATAAGGCCGTTGAGTTGATGCGAGTGTCGACCCGATCTTCGGATGAACCTTCGACAATGTTTTCCAGGCGAGCATCTCCCCTTTCTACCTATCTTACTTTTATAGTATTTATTCCCTCCTGTTGATCTATTGCTATCTGTGTTGCGATGCTCTAGTTTTTCCGTACCCGTGATATCCCCTTGCAGCCCTATATTGCCACAACCACCTCCTATTACCTGTTGTTTGGTAGATAGTTGGACTTGCGCGTCGTAGTCGCTTGCTCAAGTGCTGTTGCGTGTCGCCATGTACCACAGTTGTTGGAGTATTGCCACATGTTTGGTGTTGGAGATGATCTCGGCTTATTTATCGTTCACTTTAATTCCTGTTTAACAACTAAAATTGAAGTAAGTAAGCAGAGGCATCGGTGGGTGATAGATAATATTTGGTTTCCGACCGCCCACTTGTGTCCCGTAGGACCCCGAGTACTTGATACCTGTTCCTTGATTTATCGCGCTATCCACATACGGGGAATTATGGGCCCCCTTAGCCAGAGCTTGATTCATTCTTATTTCTTGGGGCCACAAACTAGTTTGAGGTTTTATTTACTATCCTGTACTTATGCCATGCTACTGCTTTATTTACGATTGTGCGAGGAGCACACTGTACTGTTTAGGTCAGCGCAATGTTTTCGCGGTATCGACAAGCCCCGTTTGGGGTTCCCAGTCGTTTACAGCCATTTTCGCAAACCTTGAGTCCGTCTCGGAGTCAGCTAGCTTCGTTGCGGGTCTACTCAATGGGGTGGCCCCCTGAAATATTTCTGAATCCTGTGATTGCTTTGTCGTGAAAGCCTCGTTGGGTTTTGATTTGGTTTTTCCGAGGTCGATCGTGTGTGTGTTGCTATTTGTGCACCCCAGCCGGGTTAAAACTTTCTGAAAGCCGTGTCCGCGGTTATGGACGACTTGGAGCACATTATCTCAATCATAGACAACTATAACTAAAGTTTACTGTTATAAATTGACTTGTATCTGATATGATTAGTAATCAGCTCCAACTACAACGGAATGGCTAAATAAACTGCCAACAATTGCTTGTTTGGTTTGTCGCTTGCGACAATTGTATCTGACTAGTAAGTATTGCAACTACAACGGAATTGGCTAAATAAAAATAACAACAACTGCTGGGTTTTGGGTTACCTCATGCTAATTGTCCCTGACTAGTAAGTTTCGCAACTACAATGGAATGGTTAACTAAAAGTGCCCACTGCTTATCTTATCAGGATGACTATCTATACTTGACTAGTAATTACTGCAACGATAACTGAATAAATAAAACTGCCAACTGTGTGAGTTCCTCGGTTGACTTCCTCGTTTGGTCTCGAGGGGGAAATACCAGGATGGGTTTGTTTGATGGTAGTAACAGGTTATCTCCGAATAGGTCTTTCTTACCCCTCCCTGATAGCCGCCAGTTGTATCGAGTCTCTATAGGTTGTCTAGTGCATGCTGCCGCTTCAGTCCACCATACCTATGTAGGCGAGGACCGCCGAATTCTAGCCTCGCCGTGTACTGGCCTCAGTACTGACGCTCCTCTTTTTCCTTTGCCCCTTGTCGGCACCCCTTTTGTTTAAGCAGGTTTTGAGATCGACGTCGTTAGCAGGGTTACCCTTCCGGCTTGGCCTGGGCAGGGTTATGGACGCCATTGGTTATTCTTCAGGGCTCTTAGCCCCATTTGCATCTTGTCCGTAGTCGGACGCTCTATCATTTTCAAGGTGATTTGGATCTTTGTATATTATATCTGTATTCCTGACTCATGGAGTCGTGTTGTATATATATCTGTTCTGTGGGTCCCATCGAGGACTGTTGTGTAATGTTGTTACTTTGTTTTCCACCCGCACGCAAGTGCCTGGTGGGCACCTTTGAATCGTTTCTATGCGTGTTTGGCGGGAAGCGCTGAAACTTGCATAGGGCCGATTCTGAGGGTGTTACAGAGTGGTATCAGAGCTCAGCAGTTGCGATACCCCACAAGTCCAGCCTGTAGTATAACCTAGCTAACGGCCGAAGTAGAGTGTCAAAACTATTTTTGCAAAATCGTTTGGATAGTTCTGATTAGGTCTGATTTTACTCCTTACCCCTCTGCTGCTCTCCTCTCACCTCTGCGTGTTTTGAATCCACTCTCTTACCTTTCTTCAAGTCCAGGATTTCTCGTGGTTGGGTTCCGTCGTACCTTCAGGGTTTCGCTTCCACCTTTGATAACGGTGTTCTACCATCCGGACTTCATGCTATCTGGGTGATCCTATATTTGTGGTACCATTCTTTGTTCCTTGTTTGTGCCTTCCGGTGTTTCCGACGCGACGACATCATCTACGTCAGATCCGATGCAGAGTCTGCATCGCTCCTTTGTTTCCGAACCTCGCTTGTCGAGATCTTCAGTCTGATTCCGAGAATGGGTGCACGCTTTTCCACTGATTGTGCGGAGTAATAGTTTGGGTGCGTGATGGATTGGCCCCCATGCCGACTACCCCTTCTATTCGCTTTTGTACATTGAAGTGGATGAGAATGCATCGGTTCCCTCCCATTTTTCCATCGAAGCTAGAGGTGGCTTTATTGTTGATACCTCTACCTTCGACCTTATGTTCCCGGAGTGTTCCCTCGACGATCACGGACAGCGACCTCTTGTTAGTGGTGTCGCGAGGATCTACACGAAGCGAGAAGATTCAGATCGCCGACCTTCCTTCCGGTACCATGAGGCGGATCTCGAGGGCGAGATCCATTGTTAGTGGTGTCGAATTGTGGCATCCCGTAAAACCACCACTAGAAAATCGCGTTGAATTTGTGCATTGCATCGTCATCATCATGCATTGTTTGCCTAAAACTATTTTCGCAAAGCCTGTTTTTGTTTTCTAAAATGCCCCGTCTCGTTTTCAAATTCAACCCGGGACTCCGGATTAATTGTTTTGCCGGTTATCGGGTTGCAAAGGCCCTGTTTTAAATAAATAAAACTTTTAAATATTTGTAGTGGGGCAGTCGAACGGGCCGCATCGACCCGAACGACCACCCCCAGGAATTAAAACGGCCCACCCATAATCCTATTCCTACCCAATCTAATCTACCCACCCCTCCGGCCACCTCATCCCACCCAATCCCCACCTGACACCTCACCCTCTCCCTTCCCCCACCCACTCCCACGCCGCCACCTCACCCCACTCCCTCACCCCTGCCTGCCACACACACACCACACCCCGCACGCACCCAACCCCAGACCCACCCGCGCCTGCTCTCTGACCCAACCCACCCGGGCGGGCCCCACCTGGCGCCCCACCATCCCGCACGCGCGCGCCCGTCTTCTTCTTCCTCACGCCGGCTCCCCTCCCGCTTCCCCTGGCGCCCGACGCCGCCCCGCTACCCCTCTCTTCCCCGTCGCCGGCGCTCGCCTGCCCCCAGTCGCGGCCGCCTCGCCCCACTCTCACCTCCCCCTAGCAGGCCCCGGCGCGGCGCCGCCCTCGGCCGCGATCCCGAGCGCGCCGCCCCGAGCTGCCTCGCCGCCGCGACCCCCCTCTCCTCCAAGCTCATCGTCGCCCCTGGCCCTCCTCCAACCTCCGCGCCGCCGCCTCCTCCCGCGGCCCCGCACCTCCCCGAGCCGAGCCGCGTCCACCCCAACCTCCGCCGCCGACCGCGCCCCCGACCGGCGGCTACGTCCTCTGCCCCGCCGTCAAGGGCCGCGAGCAGCCCGACCCCGTCCCCTCCGAGCCCGAGCAGTGCCGCCTCGAGTCTCCCCGGCCGCGTCTCCCGCAAGCAGCGAGCCCCGCCAACCTCGTCGGCCCGGTCTGCCGCCGCGCCCGCCAAGTTTCTCGCCGGGTCCGCGCCGACCCCGTCTGCCGGCCTTCCTCCCCGCCTCGCACCGCCTCCCTCGCCATCGCCCTCCGCCGCCGGTCCTCCCCTCCTTCTAGCTCTGCCGCTGCCGCGGGCGTCCCTTCTCGTCGCGGGCCCAGCTCCGGTCGCCCTCCGTCTGCTCGACGCCCCCTCGAGCTGGCCTCTGTCCGGCCTGCACAAGCCAGAGCTGCCCCTGCGTCCTCCACGTCTTGGTGCCTGCTACACATGCTCCCGCAGCCGTCTCGCGGTGTTTGCCCGACGCTTGATCCGAGAGGTGCAAGCCAAGATCGGCCCGAAGACCATGTGCTGTTACAAGTCCGTTGATGACCACGGAACCAAAACCCCCAAGATCTTCACAATCGGTGCCGCATCCATGTACCTAGAAACTAACAAAATATGGAGCACGACAAGATCTTCTGCCGGGAACCCGCATGATCGCCTTCTCGGAGCACCAAGTACTCTGCTGCGGAACCCGAAGACCTTCCCGAAGACCGATCCCCGAAGGCCGAACCATCGGACGCCAAGTTCGCCGAGAACCTAGATGCCAAGCTCTTCTCATCGACAGGATCGACCCGATCTGGAACGCCAAGTACTGCCTCGGACGCCGAGACCCCCGAACCCGAAGATCGACTCCGTACCCGTTGCCGCGCCAAGAACTCCGAAAAACCCCGGCACCGGACAAGTTCGCCATCGACCTCGAGAACGCCTACACGGAACGCTAAGACCCTGAGGCCCCGAACCGAAGACCGATCCGAAGCGCCAAGGCCTTCTGCAGGGAACCGACCAGTTCGCCGAGAACCGCACCCGAACCTGAAGGACGCCAAGATCGCCGCCGGAACGACAAGCACTTCGCCGTCGCACGCCAAGTCCTTCATCCCGAACGACATGACCGTCGACATGACCCGAAGACCACGGAACGCCAAGATCTACCCCGTTATCTAAGAACGATCCCGGAGTCCGAGAACGTTTCCGTCGAACCCTGGACCCTGAGACCGACCCCGAACCCCCGGAGCCCCAAGTTCGTCGAGACCCCCAATGTGTGAACCTTTTCCCGAGCCCCTATTTTATAAATGCTAAATATAAAACCTGTTGCATAATAATCATTATTTTCGCATGCATATTGTCATGTGGTTTGGGGGCCTTATGCCAATTCACCTCTAATTAAATATGGGGCCCATATGCGGGCAAATCTAGTCTTATATTGGCCTCATTTAAATTGGTGTAGCGAACCGGTTACTTATTTTGCCATGTTAAAACAACATTTAAATTACGGGGTAGTTAAATAACATGAGCCATCTAATTAATTGTCGGGACCCTGGTTCCGCTTAATATTGCCTAATTGCATCGCACCTTTGCCATGTCATACATCATACATGCATCATGCCGATTTTCTACCGTAGTATTAAATATTGCATCCGGTGTTTATTCTAGTGTTTGCTTCTTCGCGGATAAGGCCGTTGAGTTGATGCGAGTGTCGACCCGATCTTCGGATGAACCTTCGACAATGTTTTCCAGGCGAGCATCTCCCCCTTTCTACCTATCTTACTTTTATAGTATTTATTCCCTCCTGTTGATCTATTGCTATCTGTGTTGCGATGCTCTAGTTTTTCCGTACCCGTGATATCCCCTTGCAGCCCTATATTGCCACGGCCACCTCCTATTACCTGTTGTTTGGTAGATAGTTGGACTTGCGCGTCGTAGTCGTTTGCTCAAGTGCTGTTGCGTGTCGCCATGTACCACAGTTGTTGGAGTATTGCCACATGTTTGGTGTTGGAGATGATCTCGGCTTATTTATCGTTCACTTTAATTCATGTTTAACAACTAAAATTGAAGTAACTAAGCAGAGGCATCGGTGGGTGATAGATAATATTTGGTTTCCGACCGCCCACTTGTGTCCCGTAGGACCCCGAGTACTTGATACCTGTTCCTTGATTTATCGCGCTATCCACATACGGGGAATTATGGGCCCCCCTTAGCCAGAGCTTGATTCATTCTTATTTCTTGGGGCCACAAACTAGTTTGAGGTTTTATTTACTATCCTGTACTTATGCCATGCTACTGCTTTATTTACGATTGTGCGAGGAGCACACTGTACTGTTTAGGTCAGCGGAATGTTTTCGCGGTATCGACAAGCCCCGTTGGGGTTCCCAGTCGTTTACAGCCATTGTCGCAAACCTTGAGTCCGTCTCGGAGTCAGCTAGCTTCGTTGCGGGTCTACTCAATGGGGTGGCCCCCTGAAATATTTCTGAATCCTGTGATTGCTTTGTCGTGAAAGCCTCGTTGGGTTTTGATTTGGTTTTTCCGAGGTCGATCGTGTGTGTGTTGCTATTTGTGCACCCCGGCCGGGTTAAAACTTTCTGAAAGCCGTGTCCGCGGTTATGGACGACTTGGAGCACAGTATCTCGATCATAGACAACTATAACTAAAGTTTACTGTTATAAATTGACTTGTATCTGATATGATTAGTAATCAGCTCCAACTACAACGGAATGGCTAAATAAACTGCCAACAATTGCTTGTTTGGTTTGTCGCTTGCGACAATTGTATCTGACTAGTAAGTATTGCAACTACAACGGAATTGGCTAAATAAAAATACCAACAACTGCTGGGTTTTGGGTTACCTCATGCTAATTGTCCCTGACTAGTAAGTTTGCAACTACAATGGAATGGTTAACTAAAAGTGCCCACTGCTTATCTTATCAGGATGACTATCTATACTTGACTAGTAATTACTGCAACGATAACTGAATAAATAAAACTGCCAACTGTGTGAGTTCCTCGGTTGACTTCCTCGTTTGGTCTCGAGGGGGAAATACCAGGATGGGTTTGTTTGATGGTAGTATCAGGTTATCTCCGAATAGGTCTTTCTTACCCCTCTCTGATAGCCGCCAGTTGTATCGAGTCTCTATAGGTTGTCTAGTGCATGCTGCCGCTGCCGCTTCAGTCCACCATACCTATGTAGGCGAGGACCGCCGAATTCTAGCCTCGCCGTGTACTGGCCTCAGTACTGACGCTCCTCTTTTTCCTTTGCCCCTTGTCGGCACCCCTTTTGTTTAAGCAGGTTTTGAGATCGACGTCGTTAGCAGGGTTACCCTTCCGGCTTGGCCTGGGCAGGGTTATGGACGCCATTGGTTATTCTTCAGGGCTCTTAGCCCCATTTGCATCTTGTCCGTAGTCGGACGCTCTATCATTTTCAAGGTGATTTGGATCTTTGTATATTATATCTGTATTCCTGACTCATGGAGTCGTGTTGTATATATATCTGTTCTGTGGGTCCCATCGAGGACTGTTGTGTAATGTTATTACTTTGTTTTCCACCCGCACGAAAGTGCCTGGTGGGCACCTTTGAATCGTTTCTATGCGGGTTTGGCGGGTTTCGCTAAAACTTGCATAGGGTCGATTCTGAGGATGTTACACCCCACACCGAACCACCCTCCTTGGCCTCGCCCGTCCCCACCTGGAAGCCACCTGCCTGCCCTGCTCCACCGAGCCAGCCCGAGCACGTGAGGGTGAGAAGAAAAGGTGGCCGAAGCCACCTTTCCCTTCCCGAGTCCCCCACAGCTACCTTTTCCCTCTCGGCCTCCCTACCTACCTCCCTTCCACCTCTCTGCCTCGCCCAGATCCACCCCAGAACTCCCCAGGGCGCCTGCCGCTCCTCCCCTCCCTCTCCACCGTCGCCAACCTCTCTCGCCGCCCACCGCCAGCACCATGTCGCCCCGTCGCTCCGGCCGGTGGACATGTCGTGGAGGTTATCGAGGAGCCCGTGGAGCATCCCCTGCTTCACCCCGTAACCGCCGTCGAGGAGGAGAAGGGCCGGAGCCGAAGAACATCGCGACGCCGACCCCGAAACCCTAATCCGCTGGGCCTCTGCATCACCGTCGTCCTGCTGCTCGCCGACCCGATCCGACACCACCGACCTACCCACGGTGAGCCCCTAACCCTCCTGGACATGGTCCGCCTCTCTGTACCACCCTAGCCTCGTCGGACTTTGCGTCGAACGGCCTCCGCGCGCCGGAGTGCACTGCCGTCTGCACGCTCGCGCTCCGCGTAGCACCTCACCTAGGTCGCGCCTACCTCTCTGACAACAACCCCAGCCCAGCGCAGTGGCTCCGCCCTCCGCGCGCGAGCCCTAGGTCCCCGGATCGAACCCTGCGCGCCACGTCGACCGCTGTCGCGCACCGAGCGATCGTCAGAGATCAGAGGAAGATCCACAGTACCGCGTCGCCATTTTTGCAGAAAACCCCCTATAGCTTTTTACTCCTCAACCCGCGCTCCTCTAGGCCCACATGTCAGCCTTCCGTGGCGTTTTTGCAAAAAGGATCCCGGAGTTTTGTACTCCTCAACCCGCAGTCCCCGGATCCACCACGTGTCGACCACCAGCTGGCCGTGCGCGCAGTGGACTCGCGAGACCGCCAGCCCCACCCGTCAATCGCATAGGCTAGGAAGCCCCGCGGTGAGAAAAGCCTGTTCTGCACGCTGTGTTGCCCAGTCAGCTTGGCCCCACTTGTCAATGACTGTGGCTAAGTCTGGGTCGAGTAACAAAAGTATTTCTGTTTTCCTGTTATAATTCAAATCTTTTCAAATTATTTTTAAATTCAAATTTAAATCTGTTTTAATATAACTTTCAAAATATAAATCCAAATAATACAATTAATATATGTTTTCAAATCAGAAAAATATGAGGAATTCAAATATGCCCTCCAAAATATATTTTGAACACTTTATTTTCCAAGTTGATTAAAATTACAATAAAATGCCCTTTTCTTAATAAATTAATAACTTTTGTTTTATAACTCCAAATTTGACAAATAATATGTCTAAATCGATCAGCGCGACGAGACCTTTCTGTTTATGCATTCCATGTTCTGAATTGCAGAATGCATCATATAAATATAAAGTATACAGCAACTTATTTGAGTATAAAAGGTGACTAAAACTCCATAAAATGTTTATTTCTTGTATCCTACACCTCACCCATGCCATGCTACTTTATTGCCATGCAAATTGTGCATCATTCATCATGGCATGATTGTTTGCTTGTCGCATTTTATTCATATGCTTGTGCACTTTATTTAAGTTGGCCTTGTTTGTTTGGTTCTTCTTCGAATAGACGCTGAGCAGGGGATCTATCAAGGAACCCAGGAGCACTACCCAGATCCTTCTCTCGCTTCAACTGAGCTGCCAGGCAAGCACTACCACATGCTTGCATACATATAGTACCTATTGCCTCTATCTTATTCTTGCATCATTGAGTCGCGATTGCATTAAACTGAATCCCAAGTATTGCATAGCCTTTACTTTTAAACCCCACCAAAGCTTGTTCCTCCATCCCATGAGCCATTACTACAGGAGTTGTTTGAGCCATGCGAGTCGTAGAACAGCATGTGTAGGGTATGTGAGTGTCTGATGGATAACGAGGTACCTAAACAACTTAACCTGAGTAGTAATGGGATAACTAATGAAAGTGGCACCAGTGAGCAATATCTGCTATTTGGTTTTTCATGCTCACTTGTGTCCCGTAGGACCCCGAGTACTTGATTCATGTTCCTTGAATATTCGCGCTATCCACATCCGGGAGGCTTATGGGACCCCCCCTGAGCCAGAGATTGATTCATTCCTATTTCTTGGGGCCACAAACTAGTTTGAGGTTTTATTTACTATCCTGTACTTATGCCATGCTTTACCGCTTTATTTTAAATTGTGCGAGGTACTGCACCTGTACTGTTTAGGTAAGCGGAGTGTTTTCGCGGTATCGACAAGCCCAGTCACATTTTCGGGTTCCCGGTCGTTTACAGCCATTGGCGCAAACCTTGAGTCCGTCTCGGAGCCGGCCAGTTTCGTTGCGGGTAGCTTAATGGGGTGGCCCCCTGAAATATTTTTGAATCTTGTGATTGCTTTGTCGTGAAGGCCTCGTTGGGTTTTGATTTGGTTTTTCCGAGGTTGATCGAGTGTGTGTTGCTATTTGTGCACCCCTGCAGGGTAAAACTTTCTGAAAGCCGTGTCCGCGGTTATGGACGACTTGGAGCACAGTTTCTCGATCATAGACAAGTATAACTAAAGTACCGCTCTTAATTTGACTAAGTAACTGACTAGTAAATAGTGCAACACTCCTGGAATGGATAATAAAACTGCCAACAGATGGGGGGGTTGTTCGTCCGCTTCCTCGTTGGTAAGCGAGGAGGAGGATGGATCTGTTAATATTACTGTTATAACTGTTGTTATTAATTCTCGGACATCCGTCTATTTTTGGTTAGGCGGATGGTTAGAGAGTATCTATAGAATTGCTAGGTATTATCTTTTGCTGCAATTGCGTCACCCCAGGTTGTGTCCCTTTAGAGGCATAAAGACTTGCTGAGTACCCCTAGGGTCTCACACGATAAATTATTTGATTCAGATGAACAGGTACACTCACAAGATGGATACTGGGTGGAGGAGACGGATGATGTGGGCAACGATCATTCGGTGTAGAGATTCCAGGAACGGGGATCCGTGAGATCTGTGGGCGGGATGTGTTTATTTTATGGGGCATCTTATGCCAATTTGCTTCTTATCCGTACTCGGATCTTGTTGGCCGCTTCCGCCTGATACTCTGATGTTTGATGTATGAGGAGATATCCTAAACTATTATATCTATCTAGGACATTTGGATCTTGCCGTATGGCGTTGCAATATTTTTTTTCTTTTAGATGGAATGACTCTGATGTACTGTTGTATGGTGGCTTGCATACATACTCATTTGTGTATGTAGTTGATCCCTTCGCCTGCCGATTACGCCGCCTGTTCTTGTCCCGATGTTTGGAAATGGTTGGGACGACCGAAAGGTCTACCTGTGAGTGGCATTTGGGCCCCACCGTACTATTTCAACCATTTCCGCTCATCCAGGCTTGTAACTAGGAGCGTAATTCACCGAGGTAGTTACATAGTAGCACCTGCGCCACCTGCACCACCCTCGGCAATGCCGAGAGCTCCGCCGCCGCGCTAGGCCGCCGCCCCTAGGATACCCCCATGGACCTGTCGTCCAGTGCAGGAGAGGTTACGGGAGGAGGGGTAATGATTGTGGGCCGCCACCGCCAGCACCGCCTAGTGCTTGCCTGGTGCTAGCCACTGATGACGGTGGAAGGGAGAAGGCGAGGAGGGCTGGTGGGAGCTAGGATGAGTGGCGGCACGGCCGGTCGCCCGCGGGGGCGAGCCGATCGCGAGTGTTATTTCTGTTTCGCGAGCCGAGAAGATGCAGGCAAACCAGAACTCATTATAATGTAACTCCTGAGGACATCTCTAGCCGAACTCTTAAAAAGTTTTAGAGGAGTATATTTTGCGAAAACCGCTCCTAGCTGATCTCTTAAACAGTTAGATGAGTAAAAATTATAAGGATGTGTTTGGTTTGTGCCCAAGATTGCCCCACCAAATATTTGGCTAGCCGAAATATTGGTTGAGTCTTTGCTTGCGCATAACTTGGCCAACATTATTGGCTAAAAAATTAAACTAGAGTTGGTAGTGAAGCATTGGCAAGCCAGAAAATTGACAATAATCCAAACAAGAGCCAACCTTTTGGTTATGAACAAAATATTGGTAGGATACATTTTGGCCACAATCCAAACACACCCTAAGAGTCAGCCTTAAATGGGAGACAAAATCTCTCCAATATACTGGCTGCAACCTCCATATAGAATAATTTTGGCCATTTCTGACCGACCACCCCACTTCCCGCCTCCCCAACACTCCCGTCTCCCTGCCTCCTCGCCGACATCGATGCCCCAGACTCCGTCCGGAGTGGAAGCGAAAGCCTCTTCCGCAACCATTTACGAGGGCTTGGCTGGAGAGGTGACCTCCAACTATTTATTATTGATACCCATGGCTGAGAGCTAGTTCCTTGGCCCGAGTTACACCCTTGACTAGATGAATACCGATGGTCTTTCTTCCTCGGATCAGGAACACAAACCATGTCTACATCCTAGGGTAACTCTCCTTCCTCGTCTCTAGGACACGTAATGAGTTAGTGCCCCAGCAAGTCACATGATAAACTGTAGGGTTCGCAGCATAGAAAACAAAAAATTTCCTACGATGGGAACAACTATGTACCATGATCTATCTACTAGATACAAACAACAGGCGGATGTATATCCATAGATAACATACCCTTGAAGACCGACAAAGCTTAACGAGTCCAAACTCGTGGTTGATGTAGACGATCTCTTGCCGATTTCAAGATCGAGAGGAAGTCCTAGCGCCGCAAAACAGCAGCGCATCCGTGCTCGCACACACGTTCGAGGCACCGAGCAACCTACGCCTCCTCGCTCCAGCGATGCAGCAGAAGCACAACGCTTTCTTGCCGAAAAGCCACCGGGAACATGTATCTCGCTAGTCCGAGACCATGGTGGATAAATTCTAGAGGGGGAGAGAGATCCTTCACGAGGAGGTGTGGTGTGAGAGGAGGAGAGGGGGCCTTTTATAGGGGAGAGGGGGGCACCCAAGGGGCATGGCTCCCAGCCATGGGGCTGCCCCCACCTGTTCCACATTCATGTGGGTGGAGCTCCCACTCAAAATGAAAAGCCTCCACTCCCATTAAAAAGCCTCCACTCAAAAATCCACTCACATGCATTAAATTTCCACCAAATTTAATGCAAGCTCTCATTTAAATAAAACTCTTTTATTTATTTATTCAGAATTTTGTTAATTACTTTAATTAACAAACATTCACATAAAACCCCTTGCTAGTATTCCATTTCACATGCAGAACCAGTTTCAGCAATTTCAACCGAAACAGTTTCGGTGTCTAGTGAAATAAATTCCTGCGCTTTCCTTTTCTTTTCGGCATGAAACTTTTGCTCCAATTTGATGTCGGTGTCTCTTAAGTGTGTCACCCTACGGTTCGCGAATAATGTGGACATGATCGAGACCCCTCTCAGATCAATAATCAGAAGCGGGATCTAGAGACCCATACTGACTCCCACACATTCAACGATGACTTTCTTGTGATCGTCAGAACCTTTTACGCTAGTATATTAATCCTTTTGTTTCGCGATATATTACATGTCCAAGATTCGATCATCGGTATCTCCATACCTAGTTTGATCTCGTTACTGACATGCACTCTTTTCTCGTTCCCGTGATATAACATTCTAGTGATCAAATCACTTGCTTGCAAGCTAACCAATGTGATATCACCGAGAGGGCCCAGAGTATATCTATCCGTCATCGGGATGAACAAATTCCACTCTCGATCCATGGGCCTCAACATCACACTTTAGTAGTTCTGAATCCATCTTTATAATCACCCTGTTACGGTGTGACGTTTGATGTTATCAAGAAACTCTTCCGGTGTTAGTGATTGACATGATCTCATGGTCGAAGGATTAGGATCACTTCGTAAGATGTTATGCAATATAAACTCAATGACTTTGATCGTAATGCTATACTTCAGATGAATGTTCATCACACCATTACACTAATGTTGTGACCTCGTTATTAACAACATCCAATGTCCATGATCAGGAAACCTATGATCATCTTGTTAATCAACGAGCTAGTTTATAAGAGAGGCATAACTAGGAACTTTCTTTTGTTTATTAAACACACATGTATTAACGTTTCCGTATTAATACAATTATAGCATGTAAAATAAACATTTATCATAAATAGGAATACGATAATAACCACTTTATTATTGCCTCTCGGGCATATTCCCTTCAGTCTCCCACTTGCACTAGAGACAATAAACTAGTTTGAAAACTTTGTGTATTGAACACTTATGGCTTTCTGGTGTTCCATATACGCGATTGTAAGTGGTTAACATAATCTGCGGATCTGACACTTTCAGGTCCGTGTGTATTTGCATATCTTTGCGTCTCCACGCATCACTCATTCTCCAATGAGATGGCATTGTATAAATTTGGTCTTTCGGTGAGACCTTTAGTTCCTTGGGGTTAAACCATGTAGATACTATTGTCATACAATATATCTTTAGTGTTAGCCCGTTGCGAACCACACCTTAGTTTGATAACAAACTTCTTGACACAAATTCCCTCCTTTGCTGCTACTATAGCAGTCATATACTTAGCCTTTTTGTTGTAGTATTCGTCACAATGATTTAACTATGGATTTCATCCAAATCCATCATGGAATCTTCTTTCCATTACATTGTGCCACCCATAGTTTAAATTGAGATAAACTTAATTTGTATCTTGTGACAAAACTAGTATCAATGTAACACTTTACAATGAACTATTTGTAATTGTTTGTCACCTCTACACAAATATATTCTTAGTTCTTCCAAAAGATCATAAGAATATCCTCACTATCGTCCAATGATCATTTTATGATTCATTCTGGTATATGCTCATAACACTTTGAGCATAGGACATATCTGGATGTGTACATATCATGGTATGATTGATCAAAACATTCTCGTGATTTCACTCATCAAGTGTCAAAGCACTTGAATATTTTTTTACTTATCAAGTGTCAATACACTTGAATCTTGTTTCAATTCCTTTCCATGCGACAAGAACCGTTTCTTGTTGTTTCTATATTGAACTCCTTCAATATCTCATATATGTACGTTTGGCACAACCATATTAGCATCACAGTCTATCCACTATAGACATTCATGCTAAATATTCGGGTTTTGCCTAAGTTTTCATCGAAATGAAATTCTTAACCTTTGTCAATAAAAATTACATCATTTCTAATCAACAAGATGTCCTCCACATAATGTATTAGAAATATGTCTCAGCGCTCCCACTTAATTTCTTGCAAATGCAAGCATCTTCATCGTCTCCTGATGAAAACTCTTTTTCATCACGGTGAAGATTCCAACTCCGCGATGCTTACTTCAACCATTGAAGTTCGCATGCCCTTTTTAGCATCCTTTGAATTAACAAAACCCTTTGGATCGTGTCATGTACACGTCCTAGGTAACCATTCTATTAGAAGAACTTTGTTTTGTTTATTCATCTACCATATAACAAATTATATGTAGTGGTTGCTACTTTAATCTGTCCAGACTAAATATCGCTATGAAAGATCAAATCTTGTCATAGTCAACTCCTTGAACATTATAATAAAATATTTTACGACATGTCGACTATTTCATAGATGTGAAACATCTATGTCTGTTTCTTTATAGATCCAAATACGACCGATAGGTTTTTACACCTTTCCGGAGGGTCTTCCAAGTTCAAAACTTGATTTCTCGTGTATGGAACTATCACGGATTTTATGGCTTCAATCCATTTGACGGAGTCAGGGCCCATCATCGCTTCTTTGCATGTAGTCGGTTCATCATTGTCAAACAATAATGATTTACTCTCAAATCTTAGTATTTGATTGTTTATCCGACCGACTTGGTTCAATAAGAACATAGACCTCCGTGACCACAACATTTGAGGCACGTGAGCCATGAGCATTATGGCTGCCTCCGGAACATTTCCCGGCGCTGCGCAACTCAGCACATATAGCTAAGGTTCGTTAACCTTATCAAAGTTCTATTGTCCTCCCACTTAACTTTTATGAAAAATTCCTTCTTCAAGAAACTTCACGTTTCAAGCGACAAACCCTTTTGTTCTTGATGTTATGGAGGAATAACCAATTGTTATTCGAAATAACCTACAAAGACATGCTCATCCGACTTCGGTTGTAAACATCTTAATTATGTTTAGCATACCAAAATTTAAGAAATGACAACTTGGGTTTTACCCCAAACCATAACTTCCATGGTGTCATTTCAATGGATCAAGATGGAGCTCTTTTCAGTGTAAAAGCGGAAGTCTCTAAAGCTTTAATCTTTTAAAACATAATGGCAGTTTTATCAATAACACCTTTGATCCAACCATGTTAAACAAGGTTTCATTACAAATCTCAAACACTCCATACACCTATGGTGTTTTGGGAGATGTAAATCTAGGTGTTTTGCTAAACTTGCAACTCAAATAAATCCCTTTATGATAAAATCATAATTCATTTACTTGTTACACTTGTAACTCAAATAAATCCCTTATGATAAAATCATAAACCATTTATTTTCTTGTCACAATGATTTTCACTTCATCTTGAAAGTCTTTGAACATTTTCAAATATTTCACACTTCTTTCTCATTAAGTGAATATTCACTCAAATTTCCGGAGAAAGTATATAAAGTTGAAACCCATCGCTTATGACTACACATAATGGACTACATACATCGATATGTATAAATTCCAATATTTTAGTCGTTCGTTCTTCTTTGGCCTTTGAACGAAGTTTTAATTATCCCGAGGAAAGTCTCACAAGCGTCACTTGATCAAATCAAAGACTCCAAAAATCCATGAATATGGAGATTCTTCATGTTTTCTTTCCAATATAATTTAAACAGCGATGTCACTTCGTAAGTGATATTTCAATCATTTGTCTTGTGACATTTTAGCATTAGGTTTTATGGTGTGATTTTTCCAACTAGATTTGTAAATCATCCATCTTATATGGAATACGGTAATTATTTGAACAACCTTTGTTCTCATAATACCTGATTTAAATAACAATTATTAAAACAAATCTTGAAGTCAAGATTTGATGTCAACGAGAAATACAAACAACGGTTTGTTTGTTTTCGATGAACATCATCACATATTCTCTTGCTAGTTACTTAGGCCATTGTGGTTCATGAATTGCGTCGTTCCGTATGAAATTTCATACCAACAAATTCGGTATCCAATACCCAAGAACCACATTGTTTAACAAGCAAAGAATACAACCATAACATGTATATCATCCATATACCTAAATTGGATATTTCCAATCTTTTCTTTTCTGCCAAATATATTTTATAGATTCTCTTTCAGCATTTCCTTTTCCTTTTTAAAAGAATCTATCAACATCAAAAGTGGCGCCATATACATGACACATAGTCCAAAGCGTGTATATTCAAATAATAATACCTTTGGACTTGCATTTTGAAGTTGATCACCATCATCAAAATGATCGGTATTCTTTCAAAATCCATTATTTAGTAGTCTTATAGTATAGTAAACACTTTACATACATCTTCTATTCATCCTTATCATGACGACTTTCATGATCAAGCTACTATAGCTTATAAAGGCGAATCGTGAGTATAACATTACTTTCCAAAACCTTTTTGGATGATTAGGATGTCTAGCATCTCCAACCTTCGTAAATTCTCATCCAATATGAGAACATATATTATAATCTATCATATTGCAACCAAAACATTGTTTCAGATATCGTTATATCTGCCACACATGATGATTTCTGAAATAATTCTTTCAGCTCCTAGATAAACTTGATATTAAAACAATCAAGAATCATGGAGGCAAACATGATACTTAAGATACTAACACTGGAATTGTTACTCTCGATTTAATACCAATTATTAAATTTCACGGAGTAAACATAGTTTGCTGAAAGTTTGCAATAGGACTTTAAACTTTAGATTGACACTCAACACAATACGATACCAGTTCGTAAAGTATATATCCAGAATTCTATAGTTCTATTATCTCAATTACAAGTATGCATATGGTGGTGAACGAATGCCAATGACTACAACAAATTATGCAAATTCACTTTGATTTAATTTATGATAAATTGAGTTCTACTAATACAAATTAGAAATGAACTCCCACTCAAAAACGACATCCCTCGTGCCTTTTTGGTGATTACATGAACCAAATCCACTACACCAAGTCCGATCATCACGTGAGTCGGTGTAGCTTCAAAGGCGAGCATCAAATGGTCATCATATCAAAATATATGACTCATGCTTAACCTTTTGGTCCGTGTTCCGAGGCCATGTCTATACATGCTAGGCTCGCCAAGTAAGAACCTTAGTATTCGCGTGTGTAACTGTCTTACACCCGAGATATGCTCGTGGATTCAAGTACACCCGATCATCACGTGATGTCTTGAAGCGACGAAACATTGTCGGTGCATACTTAAGGAAGAACACATTCTTATCTTGATATCTAAATGAGGGATCATCTTATTATGCTAATAAAACGCCAAACAAGCAATATAAGATGCAATCAAAACATCACATGTTTATAAGTGAAATGATACGGTTCCCGCATATGATCTCCATCATGTGCACTGTGGTATGATCTCTATCATACCTTTATGTGTAAGGCCAAGGTCTATGGAACTTACACGCTATGTGTGTTGTAAGAGTATCATCTCATACTTCTACTTACAACATCACCATATCAAAACACTAGCCCAGCAACAATCTAAACTAGACGCCTCTAATTTATCCATTGCAAGTTTTACGTGGCTTAGGGCTTTCGAAGATAGAACCATTCTTACCTACGAACATGAACCACAACGAGGATAACCAAATTGTTGACAACTCGTTGCAAATTAGATATTGACTATAGAAGGAGAGACAGACACCCGCTAGCCACTTATGCAAAACTAGTTGCATGTCAAGCGTGGAACAGGTCTCATGTGCGAGGACATGTAAAGTTTGTCCGGGCCGCTTCATCCCACTATGCCACCAATATCTAAAGTACAACAAAGAAGCAATAAAATGATCATCATCGCCCACATACTCATATGTGTACTACCCGTGCAAAGTATCTACGCATAGATCCGTCTCTGATACCACTGTAGGGTTCGCAGCATAGAAAACAAAAAATTTCCTACGATGGGAACAACTATGTACCAAGATCTATCTACTAGATACAAACAACAGGCGGATGTATATCCGTAGATAACATACCCTTGAAGACCGACAAAGCTTACCGAGTCCAAACTCGTGGTTGATGTAGACGATCTCTTGCCGATTTCAAGATCGAGAGGAAGTCCTAGCGCCGCAAAACAGCAGCGCATCCGTGCTCGCACACACGTTCGAGGCACCGAGCAACCTCCGCCTCCTCGCTCCAGCGATGCAGCGGAAGCACAACTCTTTCTTGCCGAAAAGCCACCGGGAACATGTATCTCGCTAGTCCGAGACCATGGGGGATAAATTCTAGAGGGGGAGAGAGATCCTTCACGAGGAGGTGTGGTGTGAGAGGAGGAGAGGGGGCCTTTTATAGGGGAGAGGGGGGCACCCAAGGGGCATGGCGCCCAGCCATGGGGCTGCCCCCACCTCTTCCACATTCATGTGGGTGGAGCTCCCACTCAAAATGAAAAGCCTCCACTCCCATTAAAAAGCCTCCACTCAAAAATCCACTCACATGCATTAAATTTCCACCAAATTTAATGCAAGCTCTCATTTAAATAAAACTCTTTTATTTATTTATTCAGAATTTTTTTAATTACTTTAATTAACAAACATTCACATAAAACCCCTTGCTAGTATTCCATTTCACATGCAGAACCAGTTTCAGCAATTTCAACCGAAACAGTTTCGGTGTCTAGTGAAATAAATTCCTGCGCTTTCCTTTTCTTTTCGGCATGAAACTTTTGCTCCAATTGGATGTCGGTGTCTCTTAAGTGTGTCACCCTATGGTTCTCGAATAATGTGGACATGATCGAGACCCCTCTCAGATCAATAATCAGAAGCGGGATCTGGAGACCCATACTAACTCCCACACATTCAACGATGACTTTCTTGTGATCGTCGGAACCTTTTATGCTAGTATCTTAATCCTTTTGTTTCGCGATATATTACATGTCCAAGATTCGATCATCGGTATCTCCATACCTAGTTTGATTTCGTTACTGACATGCACTCTTTTCTCGTTCCCGTGATATAACATTCTAGTGATCAAATCACTTGCTTGCAAGCTAACCAATGTGATATCACCGAGAGGGCCCAGAGTATATCTATCCATCATCGGGATGAACAAATTCCACTCTCGATCCATGGGCCTCAACATAACACTTTAGTAGTTCTGAATCCATCTTTATAATCACCCTGTTACGGTGTGACGTTTGATGTTATCAAGAAACTCTTCCGGTGTTAGTGATTGACATGATCTCATGGTCTAAGGATTAGGATCACTTCGTAAGATGTTATAGCAATATAAACTCAATGACTTTGATCGTAATGCTATACTTCGGATGAATGTTCATCACACCATTACACTAATGTTGTGACCTCGTTATTAACAACATCCAATGTCCATGATCAGGAAACCTATGATCATCTTGTTAATCAACGAGCTAGTTTATAAGAGAGGCATAACTAGGAACTTTCTTTTGTTTATTAAACACACATGTATTAACGTTTCCGTATTAATACAATTATAGCATGTAAAATAAACATTTATCATAAATAGGAATACGATAATAACCACTTTATTATTGCCTCTCGGGCATATTCCCTTCATAAACAATACAAAGGGAGCTTCTCATACCTCGTGTCATAGTAAATCGTGCGCTTCAGGCTAGGAGACTCCACTGCAACACATATCATAAAAGGCTTTGTGATATCCACATTGATCCTCACACGAAGTTTATCTACTTCAACCTTCTCTACCTTGCCAATCATGCTAGCAAGAGGACCCCTCTACGCTCATAATTCATATGAGCAAAGGGAAGGTCATAGATCCTCACCCACAATAACAGTTTGTCAAAGATAACATCAATAGGCATCACACGGGAATCAAACTATCAAACTCATCACCCATGGTGAGCCAACAATCACTCGCTGCATGTCTGCCTTTGATTCAAACTCTGTAAAAAATATTAGGCCCCATACGGCGCACCATCATACCTTTAGGGTTTCTCCATGATGGGCGGATCATTGCCTTGATCGTTTTACTATGCAAAGTATTGGGTGGCAAGACCTTTCCCACGAAAGCCCACTCCGAGAAGTTGATCATGTACTCATCCAATTCATTAAGAAAGGAAGTTTTGGATTCCTTCGACATGGGCTTGAGGCGCCCCTTCATGGTCGTCACTTCATTGCCCACGCTCGATCCGGCCTCGTGCACGCCAGCTCCTTTTCCCTTTGATGGATCCTCCACTGCTGCAGCCCATGATCAAAGGTTGGATCCTAAACCATGCTGCCAAAACACCCTTCGCCTCCACAGACCGATCATCCTCCATCGTCCACCTCGATCTGGTTAATGCATGTCGCCAAGGGTGGGTTGCAAAACTAGGTCTGCCCCCTTTTCACCCCAAACGAGTACGAAAGACCAGCAACAAGGAGGATCCGACATGATGAACAAGATCATGAGATTGTTTGAAGAGTACAAATTGGGCGCAAAGCTGCGAGGATCTCAGCCGCACCAAAATTTGCCCCAAAACCCTAGAAATCCCATATCGCTTATACGAAAACCGAGGAAAAAGGCACACATGCCTTGATTTTTTTAGAATTTCCATGAATGCCTTGCTTTTTTAGGAAACATTGGCACTTTATTAAACTAAAATATTGGTTTGAATACAAAGATCGGCAGGGGGCTGAAGGAGTCAAACCTACAGTCCCACACTACCAGAAACACTAAACCGTGCCAATCTGTGAGCTTTCATGTTTGATAACCTATTCTTATGAACAAAACTCGCCTCTACTAGCCGAGTCGCATCCGCTATAATCTCTGAGATCACCATGCTGTAACCACCTGAGTAAGGTTGCCTCAATTTATTGACAACCGACCGACAGTCAGATGCCACTGTGACTTGGCGGAGCTGCAGGTCCTGCGCGAGGGCAAAGGCCTCTCTGCATGTGATAGCTTCCAGCAAGGTCCTGCCAGAGATCGTGAGGGTTGAGGCCCCCAGGAAGACTCCGTTAGCGCTCCTGCATATCGCGCTTACATCACCACGCGAGCTCGGTGTAACACCGCCCCTAGTTTCATTAAATTCTAATTAGAATTTGATTGTGCATTCATGAGCATCATCATTTAAAATGCATGCAACAAAAAGGTTCTCAAACCCTAGACCCTAATTTCCCTATCTACTTGAAACCTTTCAAATGGTTTTAAAATATCTGAAAACTACCAAAACAAAGTGAAGCCCAAATGGATTATAAGGGTTCTGCAGTATTTAAAGTGTTTATAAAAGTTCTGGTATTTTTGAAACTATTCAAAACAGGTTTGAAATTCAAATACAAAAGAAAATCAGAAAACAGAAAAAGAAAAACAGTTTTCTGGAAAAAAAAGTGAACCTAGCTACTGGGCCATAGCCCATCTCCTCTTCCTCTTTCCCTGCCGGTCGCGCGCAGCCACCTGCAGCCCACTTCGGCTCGTCTGTGGCCCAGCCTGGCCCAGTACTGCTTCATCCTTTCCTCGTCGTCTTCCTCCCCGGTGCCAAGCACCTCTCTAACGTCGGCGTCGCCGTCAATTTCCGCCGCCTGCATCCCGCCATAAGTCGCGCTCCGGGGGTGGATAAGTTCGCCACGACGACGTCTCCTTCGCCCTCATCCACTTCTCCTCTCCCAAAGACCTCTCTCTCTCTTCTCTCCTACGTGAAACCGAAACCCTAGCTTCGGCCGCCGTCTAGCACCGCCGTCCCTGGCCTTCCCTCGCTCAATCGAGTCTGCCACAAGCTCCGACTCGTCGCGCTGGTTCTTCTCCCCGAAGGAATCGGCCCTCCTCGCTCGCAGTTGTCGCCATCGATGACATCTTCCTTGTCACCAACGACCGCCGTCGCCAACATTGCCGTCGACCCTGACCTTCTTTTCCCTCGCCGAGCCTGCACACGCATCAAGGGTGAGTCGCTCGTCCTCCTGGACCACTCCATTGTCTCCCTCCCTCTCTGGTTCGTCCCTGCATCGAACGCCGTCATGCACCGCCGCCAGGCAAGCTCGCCACCGCCAGTCCGATGACCTTTAGCCAGCGGTGCCACCCTTTTTAGACTCACCTTGATCCCCTCTGTCAAACGCACACAACCCCGCATTCCCGCTCGCTCGCTAGCATCAATCTCTGCCACCGTCTGCAGGGTACTCCGGCGAGCCGACGTGGCGTCGACGTGGGCGCTGACCCAGCTTGGTCGGCGTGGATCATTGACTTGGCCATAGGCCCAGTCATCAGTGACTGGGGCTAGACCCAGCCCTAGTAATAAATGCCCCACCCCTGTGCTGACGTCATAATGACACAGTAAAGGTTTTAAGCGGTTTAAATAATTTCAGATAATGAATAAAACTTGTAAATTCATATCTAATTATTTATAAGTCAGAAAAATGTGTATAATATATCAAAATGTTCAGAAAAATGATCTCTACCTCTTTAAGCTATAATCATGCATTGATAATCAACTTACATGACAAGTTTAATTATAACAACATAGTAACCCCTCACAGGTGATTCCGCAGTTTCTCCGAACTAGGGTTTATACCCCTCGGAACCCCGATTAAATTGTCAAGCATGTCTTAGGGGTTTATTTCAATGCAATTTCACTTGTCATATCATCATATTTGGTTGAGCATTGCATCAATCCATGTGTTGATTGTTTCCCTTTCTTTTCGGTGTTTGATTCTTCTCGGTAGAATACGATATTGAGATCAAGATTGAAGACCCAGATCAACATCGTCGAAGCTCGAAGATTAATACTTGACCAACTGTAACCAAGTCAAGTACCATATGTCCGAAGCTCTGCTTTCTGGGTATCAACTGGCAAAGGCAAGTGAAGCCCCACACATGATATAATCATATGTTTTCAATCATTTCAATTCTAGCCATGTGCATGCGGTTCTAAAGTCTTTTATCGATAGATAGAGTAATTCTATCTGATGCATGTTCCCTTTATAGCCTATATTTCCTGATCCACTGCTCCTAGCATAACTAGATTTTGGCTTATGAAGCGTTGCTAGAGCTATTACATCTTTTGTGCTTAGCCATGCTTAGTTGTTCCGCTGGTCCATCCGGTTGATAAATCAGAGCTGCGAATGAACCTAATATGACAGGATGACATGGTATGATCAGAGATGAAAGTTAAACATGCTCAGTCTTGTATGGGAGGCCACAGTGGGTTGTGGTTTTTGTAGTCCCATACTTTCCACTACTAGGACCTGAGTTCTTGCCTATGGTCCAAGATGAGCGTACATCCACACGGGGGCCCGGAAACCCCCTCGGCCAACTAACTTGTCGAGTAGATTCCATGAATCACATAGTTCAGGCGTTCCATTCGACATACGCATTTTGGTTCTTTCCGAAGGAGGTGCATTCATACAGGTAGGTAAGCGTGACAGGGAATGGGAGAGGCCCGACCTCCGTAATCTCAAACCCTGTTCACATCATTAGGGACCGACTTTGGGACTCGACCCGTTATGGCGGAATCTCCCTAGTGCGTGACTCATGGTCTCGGCAAAATCAAGGTAAAGGTCGTGGTCAACCACTTTCTGCCGGCCTTCCAAGAAAGAGGGCTAATCTATAGTGGCATTAAGAATCGGTTGGTGCGTGTGTGTAAAGTTGTACACCCTGCAGGGTTAAATCTTCTCGAAAGCCATGTCCATGGTTATGGACGACTTGGTGACCAGATTCTAAGATCATGAAGAACTTTAACCTAATCGTAAAACTTGGCAGATCAATGTGTGCTTAAGGATGCTTCCTCATGGGTACGAGGGGGTGATGCTAGTTGGTAGGTTCAACTGATGAGGATCCAGTGGATATCATAAGATGATCAAAGTTGGCGATATCGCTCTCTTATCCCCTTTTAAAATATTCTGACTAGTCGAGATTCTTGTCCCTCTTGTCTTACAAACAAAGATGGCTTTATGCAAAATAACTTCACCAGCCATAAGTCTTGCGGAGTACACTCTTTACTCCCCTTGCTTCGTTGATACTTTTGCAGCAGAGTAAGTGTTACATTGAAGATGAGTTCTTTACAGCATCGACATCGATGAGTAGCTTGGGATTCCCGGTCGGCAGACTGGAATCTATGGAATGGACGTCATCATTATGCTTCAGGCCTCTTAGGCCATTTGTTAAGTTTGCTATACTTAATAGCGTAATTTGCCTTCCATTGTTTGATGTCTGTGGTCAGTGACCTCTGCTTGTAATATTTTGGTTCTTCGCTCAGTTATGAGCTTGCTAACTTTTGTGTCATAGGGTAAGTATTGTGTTATCAATTCTCTCTCTGTACGCGTTCGAGATTTAGGTTAGGCTTATATCAGACCAAAGTCTAGGATTTGTCTAGCCCTAATTCTGGGGTATCACACTCGTCTTTGTAACAGCCGCATCGATATTTATCAAAGTTTAAAATAGCCGGCTATTCTATTTAGCCGCGGCTTTTTCTGAGGCTATAGCGCCGGCTATTCCATTTTAGCATATTTTAAAAATTGAATAAATTTTAGTTAAATCTTTTCAAAAGATGGGGATAACAATGACTCAAACAAGATTCGAGCTGCAAGTCATGCAACTATTGAACACAAATAAGTATTCAACCAATTAACTCACAAGTTGTATTGAATCATATTTACATAAGTTCAAAAAAGGGAAACAAAAAGAAGAAAACTTCAGAGATCATAAGTTTAGCGGCTAAATTGGAGGCTAATTTAAGGTTAAACCAGGCTATAACTAGCTATTAGCGGCTATTTCCCATTTAGCCTACAAAGAGCATAGCCATAGCCGGAGACTTCTCAGAAGGCTATAGCCGCAATATAGCCGGCTATTTAAAACTTTATTTTTGCACAGCCCGGCTAAGGCGGAATCCACTTTGGGTGTGCAGTCTGTAACCCCACCCTTGGCCTCACTGCCTCCCTGTATGATATAAACAGGTCGCGAAGGAAGCCCTAAATGAAAAGGTGGGTAGAGAGTGGACTTTGAAATTCATCTTCATGAATTTTCTTTCTCCTGGCGAACCAGATTGCAAACTTCTTCTTGAAAAGAGTCTCCATCGTAACAAAGAGCCACAGCTTCGCTGATGGAACGTTAATACCTTTCGGTCCGTCCAGCTACGTTCCAGCCCGAGGCGGCCTCAGACACGAAGATGAAGGTCGTGCCCGACTCGGAACACGATCCGGCATAGGCCATAAATATTCACAGGCGGCAAGCTCCGGTACGCCGCACAGTACCGGGCTCCAATCGTCACCAAGGAAAAAAAAAGTACAGGCGAGAGGAAATTAAACCAAGGAACCAAAGAAAAAGGAAACCGTTGATGTCGGCGCTTCGATGCGCCTCGAGGAGGCTCGTTGGCCCGCGGACGCGAGCGGCGATCGTCTCGCCGGCGACTCAGGCGCTGCAGCGGAGGCTCTTTCCAAGGCTCCTCCACAGCAGCCCGGCGGCTGGCGTTCCCCACCCACCAACGAGCAGCTGCAAGGTACGTAACCTTTGCCCAAATCCGCAGCTTTGATCGATCCCTTTTTCCATCGATCGCCAACAAAGCAGCGTGGAAGAGATTCATCTATGATCGACTGTGCTGCAGGCCCTCGACATCCAAAAGGAACTCCGCCAGAAGAAAGAGGAGCTGTACAATCTGCTCGCGAAGGTGGAACTGACATACGATCCTGCGTTTGGCTACATAGACCGGTACCGGAATAAAAAGTTGCTCGAGCAGCTTTCCGTGCAGATCGAGCCTAGACACAATGACCTCGACTGGTATGACCTCAAAAATATTTGCTCTTCTTTACATGTCGTTCACTTAATCTTTTTTTTTTGAAGTGAGATTCATGTTTGCTTGATCTCATTTGGCTGCTGCTGAACCTGTAGGCGCTGGTTTCAACTTGCACACAAAATAAACTTCTACCGGATCTGGGGGACGACTATTTTTACCTGGTGCGCGTTTTGGCACTATGATTGGCGTGGGCAGAATGGGAGCGAAGATCCAAACGGAAAGGAAACAGCACCCGGAATGACTGAAGATGAAGGTCACATGTCTATGAATGATCATGGGTTCTAGCTTAATTTCGATTGATTGCTTCGTACCAACCTCCAGTCTGGATCTTCAGAATGAAGATGAGTTATTGGTTATGACCAGAACTGTAGAAGAAGTGATTTTCCTATTTCCGACTTAATATTGGTAGTTGGTAACAATATACAAAATAATTCCACAAATAAAAATCCAGTAAAATGAGAAAGCTAGCATAGACAACCGTTATTATGAAAAGAAAAGTGCTATACATCCGACGATTTCCACCCGATTCAGATGTACCATGGTTAAATCAAGCCGTGTCTAAGGTGATTAGAGGACCATTTGACGGTGCACAAGAAGTGTCTTATGGACATCGTACATGAAAGATGGTGTGCACAACAATTCCCTTATGGGAAAGAAACTAAAAGACACTTCACCCATCAAAGGAATATCTCCAAGACTCTAAGCGAAGTATCTCTAGATAGAAAGACCTGTGTATAAACTTGCAGAATACCAACAAACTCACAACTAGCATAAGCCAACGACTACATTGTGGCACCCCGGATTTACGGTCCGAGAATACCCGTTATACATGCAATTCACGTTTCCATGATCAGTGAGCCGTGAGCATAACCGACCAGTATCATTACATCATCCATAACAGTAACGATTACAAAACTTACAAAGGGGCCATTATGGCGATTACAACACAAGTAGCGAAAGTCTTCAGTCGCAGAGCCCATGTCACGCTTAACCTACAGGCGACTGACTGGGAAGACGGCCTAGGTCGCATAGACGTCATCAGCTCCTTCGTTTCTCTCGAACATTTGAAAGTCTGGCCAAGTAGATAGCCAGGGACAATGCCGGTGAGTACTTTAAATGTACTCGCAAACCACCTTAAGAGAACAACAATAATAGATATGCAATATGGCTGTAGTAGGATGGTTCCATGAGAGGTTTTTTTATAAACTAGTTTCTCTTGTAGATATAGCATATCTTTATATCTTTATTGAAAAACTTTTGTAAAACAGTTTGAAAACCTTATCGAAAAGTTTTGAGAAAACACTAGGATTGGGTCACCCATTAGTTTTTCCTTCCGGTCATCTCATGACCAAACTCCTTCCTCCTTTTTCCGACCATCTCATGGTCAAATCATTTCCAAGCCATTTCTTTCCCGAAGTCCTTTTTGAAATCAAAAACATCACCCCCGTACAGCAGCCATCACAACCGTCCATGACCGAGGACTCGGCTATTCGAATAGATTTACACTATGCAGAGGTGTACACTTTACCCACACCATCCAATTACCCATCCCTGATCTACACCGATAGTGGGTCGAGTAACCGGTCAAGGACTTCCGAATGCCCTCTCCGATATAAGTGTCTACCCTATGAAGTTAATCCCCTCAAAACCGGGACGCCCTTTATAGTTAACCAGGCCAACCGGAGCGCGTTTTGCACCTTGTCTGGTGTGCGCTTTCAATGAGGAGCTCATAGTATCGCGCGGAGGCCCCTAGACCCTTTGTTCCTTCTCCCGGTCGATGCTAAATATGGACCGTTAGACAGAGAAGGCCCACCCTCCAGGGATTGTTTGCCCATGTAGTAGTGTGAGGCACCTATACCAGATTAGACAAACCTCTAGCCTAGTCCCTTCCCATTCCAGATTAATGTGGTTGCACGGGTTAACTGCTCAAGAATTAGGAAGTGTATAGCCGGGCGTGTTTTCGTAAACATGTTTCCTCCATCTTTCATCCGACCATTTTGTAAACCAAAACCTTTCTCATTTTCAACATCACTTGGTAGGCCAAGCCTCACCAAGGTTTTCTCATAAAACATTTTTGTAAGCCTTTTTCCGGGGTCTTATCATCACATACTTTTACTTCGGCTAAAACAGGGTCTCCAAGGGGTTATGGTGCTAAGTCACCATCTACCATGCTAGGGGCAGGTAGGTATCATAAAAGTGGGTTGTACCTAATGGTACTAAGGGGTAATGGTTTGTAGGAGCCAAACATTCCCCATATAAAACATAATATAGTAAAATAATGCAATTTGCATAAATGGTAAGTAAAACATGCATAGATAAAATAATAGGTCAAGGCGTATGAGCAAGAAGGTGGCTTGACTGTGACCAGCGAGATGTCCCATGACTTATTTAGAATACCTGAAAACCAATAAAATAATAAAGGGATAACCTGATGCTTCCTTCTTCTCGGTGTCTCACAAATCGCAACTATCGTCGTTATCGAGACTACATGCAAACAAACAACACCACAATCAATATAATGCTTACAAGCGTCAATACATACAGCAAGAAAAATTATACAACAAAAGATATACATCAGTAGGGTGCTAGATGATGATTTGATTGGATTGAGAGAAGATTTGGAGGCATAGGGAAAGGGGATCCTTTCAGATTTGTAGTCTAGGAACTACCTAAGAGAGGGTTTTTGACCAAGGGATTGATCTGTAGGATACCATTGTATAAAGATGATACTCTCAGATAGGTATTGATAAAATGAAGCCAACAAAAGTGGTTTCACTATTTTATCAATTTTCATTGATTTATAAAGTATTTTCTAGTGATTAAAACTCTAGTTTTAGTAATTAATTCACCAGAATTATTCTGGAGTTCCAAAAATTAATTCCTTGGTCTATTAGGTAGTATTTCATGGACTGATTCACTGAGAGTTGGATTTACCTCAAAACAATAACCAGAATGCCCCCAGGAAATTCCCAAAGGCAGTATTGGATGGTTTTTGTCCTTTTCACCCAATTTAAACTACAAAAGCTTTTGATGTTATTATAGGGAAACTTGGTAGGTACTGAGAATACCTTTCTGTAGAAATTGGAATCCCTCAAATTGGATTTACATAGCTACTGTTAGGAATTTATTGGTAAATAAACAATGCATAGAACAGTTTAAATCACCAAAATTCCACAGGGGTTCATAAAATTATGAGCTACTGGGATTTGAAGTATATAGTTATGGGTGTCCAGTGGGAGTTGGAATTAGGTCAAAAACTCACTTGGTTTGACCTAGAGAATTTTCTAAAGGAAGAAAAGGCCTGATTTTGTTATGTTTACTAGATGCAAACTAGGAAGATAATTTAGATGGGGCCAGTGGGACATTCAAAGTGTGATTAGTACCTTACAGTATCCCAAGGTTTCACTCCATTTGGATTTGTAGAAACCCCTGTAGAAATATATTGGTAAAAAAGGATACCTCTAGGTGGTTGATTTATTGAAATAGATCTGGTCCTTATTTTGGTCAAACCTAGGCACTGAATGTTTAAGGAAACATGTAGGCTCAAGATAAAAATATTAACTGGCCATTTTGATTCACTTTCCATTTTTATTTTGAATTAAACCTATGGGAAAAAATCTGGACAGGATGTTTTAATAAAAGAAAAGGGGAGGCAGAGCCTTACAGGCTAGATCTAGGGGATACTGGGCCGCTGTCAGCAGATTCGGCCCAGTACCGGTTGCGCCCTGCGCGGAGAGTAAGTGGCTGCCGGCTTAGCTAGGACGGCCCATTAGCAGGTCCAGGGCAAAGGGGTAAGGGATAGCGGAAGCCGCTCGATTAGATCGAGATCGAGGGCTCCCAGCCGTCTTCCTCCTCGCGGTAGGAGCGTCGGGGCAGAAACCCTAGGCGGGGTCGGAGGGCGGTGGAGGCGCTTACTAGATGGCGTCGAGGCAACATGGAGGAGGCAGGGCGACGCGACGTTCCCTGCTGAGCTCAATGAGGGGCTGCACGACTGGGTTCTACGCCGGGAGGGGGCTCGCACGCAGTTGACCGAGGTGGCCTCGTCGATGCTCGGTGGGGGAGCTCACCTGGAGGTACTCCTGGGCCAAAAAGAATAGGGTTAGATAGGGGAGGTCAAGGGGGTCTTAGTAAGGTGACATGCAAGGGGAGGGGAGGGGAGGAAGGAGCTCAAGGCTCGAATCTTGTGAATGGCCGAGGGGGCCTTTCTCCTCTTCTCCTAGCGAGTACATAGCTAGGGAGAGGGAGAGGGTGCTTTGGGGAGGTGAGTTGGAGTGGGAGGGAGCAAATGAGGCAGGGAGGGGGAGTTGTGTTGGCCCTTTGGCTTATAAACCGAAAAGAGAGGATGCATGGTGGTCTATGTCCATGGGGAGGCTAGGGCATGCCTATGGCCTGGCCATTGGTTGACAAGGGCGGTTCTAGGGGGTGTGTGGGGCCAGGGATTCGACCAGGGAGAGAGGAGGGAGCTGTTGTGCAAGATATCTTGCAAGATGGGCATCTCTCTCTCTCAACAAGCACATGGTACAAGGTGAATAGTGATATGCTACAATGTAGCACGGCCAGGGGGAGTGATGGTGATGTGGAGAAGTGCTTGGGAAGATTGTGTGGGAATTTGAGTTGGTTTGAATCAAGGTTTGGTTTATTTTTTAAACTTGATCAAATGGTAGCTTGTGAAGTAAGTTGAAAATGTTGCACTAAGCAAGGTGATAAAAAGGTACTGGTGTGTGTATAGGGTCATTGCATAACCCTAGGAATTATTTGGGATTTTTCTAATGATAAAAACCCCATTTAGTTGCATTAATTCAAAGAGGGCAGAAGTAGATTATGGAGGATAATGTAATATTTTTAAATTATACAAGGTTGGTTTTTGATGTGAAATGGTTATGAATACCATATTACACATTGGAGAATTTTATTGGAATTTATTGAGGTGGAAAAGTGTTTTTAAGGAATTATTTCTTGTTTCTGCCATTTAAGAAAAAGGGCAAAAAGAAATAATAAAGAATCTCAAAAATATTTATTTTTGAGTTTGGAAGATAGGGTATGATATATAGAACTCAAATGTGCATTGAGTTGGACAAGTAGTTTGGATAAAAACAAACTTGTCTTCATAGACCAAGATTCTAGGGTTTTGCCAAAAGTGGAAATTAAAAAGTTTTGGGATCCCATTAACTATGGGAATTTTTCATATCCAAGGTAGATGATGTAACCTTGATGTATACATCATGTCCAACCTTGGATTTTATAGTATTGTGGTGCAAAAGGGAAGAAACTAGATTTTTGGGAATCTAGGGTTTTGTTAATTTCATGCCACCAAAACATGGTTGGATTAGTGAGCTCATAGCTCACCTTGATACAAGGGGTAGATGGATGGATATGCAGGGTTATATAGATGATCATGGAATAAAGAGTTGAGCTTGGTTGGATTTGAGGTGGTTTAGGGGTGATGGTAAACTTTGTTAAAAATTAAGGCTGCCATAGCAGATACATCAGGTAGCCTCCTAGACCATGTGGGTTTGAAAAGCACAAGGCTTCAATTGGAACAAGGGAATTGAGGATAGGCCATAGTTAGTAGATCATAACCATGCAAATATTTGTTCAAGGGGAGGTGGCACATAGATGTGAGCTTCTGCCAAAGTAGGCATGTTGGCTAGTTTTGCAGAAAAGATTACCATGATGTCAACAAAACCATCATGGATGAGTTGGATTAATAATGGTTTACCCAAGGGAAAGAGTGGGCTTTGGTATTATTGATGATGTAATACAAGATGGTTCCAGTACATTCTCAAGAATGAACATAGGTTGGTATAGGTAGAGCTCCAAAGATTGAATCTAGATAAGAATTCCAGACTTAGCCATTTTGGCAGATTTAGGGTTTTAGACTAGAGTACAAGTGTAGATGATTTTTGAGAGGATGCTAAGTTCCAAACTCATGATCAAGGAGATGATGTTGATGTGTTAACTTAGTAGATAGTTAACTTAGTAGATAGGATCCATGCTTAGATTGGGTCTTCGCTGAGTTGGAACTATTAGAAGGGATTATCCCTGGATTGATCTGATTTAGGAGGGGAGATGATCACCTTAGTGGCTTAGGATAGATCCATACTTGGATTCTTGATATGATATTGAGGATCACAAACATAGATTGGGTCCTAAGGGATGAGCTAGTAGATTAGCTCACTTTAGTTCCTAAGCAAACAATGCAATCAGCAGATCAAGGCAAATCATCAGACAGCAGATCAAGACAATTCATCCTATCAAACTTATCCAACTACTACTAGGGTTACCATCAAGCCTAGCTTGAGGTAGGGATGGGTATTTTGAATTGGTTATGTTTTGAAATAAGATAAGTACCTCTTGGTATTTCTAAGAAGATTGGAATAAAGAGGTTTTGAATAGAGGTTTTGGAAAACCTAGGGGTAAGAGTGGTTGAGAGTTCTGTCTTGAAAACATAAGGAGATTGTATTTTTAGTTCTTCATAGTTTTGTTAATAGAACTAGTAAAATTATTTTTGTTTTGTCAAAGTCATCTTGGCTCAGGTTTTGAAATGCCAGAGCATTTGAGAATATAAAAGATGAGCCAAGATATCTCTTTTGTAAAATAGCTTTTGTCAACTATTGTTGAGATAAGAAGTATAGCACCTAATACACAATCAATTGCAAGAGCACAAGCAAGCAAGTAAACAAACATTGCACAAGTAACAAGAAAAAGTTTTTGTTCCCCTGATTTTTGCCTTTTGAACAACAATTCAGGGTTGCTAAAATTGGGATGTTACATACATGCCCCCCCACCAATGTTAGTTAGCATGAAATTTTGTGCATCACAAACTGCATACCATGGGATCTAATTTAAATAGGAGCACTGGGCATCGTGGATGGCAGGTCTAACTGAAGCATGTATGCGCACATCCGTAGAGCAAAGGACTGCAATGGAATACACAAAATTGCACTCTTAAATTAAAATATAATACATAATATAAATTAGTGCAGTTACAATATAAAAATATATATTGACCTAGAGCATGTAAACAACTCGAGTGACGAAACATATAGTATTTCATAACATCCATTTAGCCAATTTGGTGTACTAGTGAGAGCTGTTGAGTAACATATTGTACTACGTATAGGTCCCCGTGTTTTGTCAGGGTTGTACCTGTACTTGTACATGTGTCCGTCTATATATATATGAGCAGCCGGCCCAATTGGTGCTGTGCAATCTCCAATCCCTTTCCACATGGTATCAGAGACCCTCTGGTCCTGACCTAGCCGCCGCCCCTCCCCTCTCTACCCTAGGCGCCGTCGGCCCTCCCCCAAGCCTCCGCCTCACCTCCCTCCCTAGGGCGCCGCCGGCCCTCCTTCCAGTCGCCGCCCCTCACCCCCCCTCTCCTACCTAGGGCACCGCCGGCCCCTACCTCCAGCCACCGCCCCCCCTCTCCCCCTACCCCTAGCCACCACCCACCCACCACGTTCCGCCATGGCCGAATTCTCCTCCTCCGGCCCCTCCGATGCCTTCAACTCCTCCCGCTCCGGCAGCAGCAACCCCTTCGCCGGGCCCTCCGTCGCCGTCATCCGCGACATCCCCATCGTCGAGCGCGTCCGGGTGAAGCTCTCCACCACCGCTGCCAACTTCTTCCCGTGGAAGACGTACTTCGGGCTGCTCTTCCGCGAGTATGATCTCCTCGACCACGTTGACGGCACCATCGACCTCGTCGCCATGCCGCATGACCCCGAGTGGCTCGCGATCGACGCCACCATCATCCGCTGGTTCTACCAGACCGTCTCCAACGACATCTTCCGCACCGTCATCCGGGACGGCGACACCGTGCACACGGTGTGGGAGAAAATCACCGGCCTCTTCACCGACAACAAGATCCAGCGGGTCACCTTCGTCCAGCAGGAGTTCTTCGGCACCCACCAGAACGACCACTCTCTCGATGAGTACGTTCTCAAGCTGAAGAGCCTCTCCGACGAGCTTCGCGACTTGGAGTTTCCGATCGATGACAAGATCATGCTCTCCACCCTGTCGGCCGGCCTCGGCGAGGATCTCAGCAACGCCGCCTCCAATCTCACGCTCCTCACCACGCCCTCCTTCGAGTAGGCCGTCGCCTACCTGCGCCTTGAGGAGCGCCGCCTCAAACATCTCCGGGCTCGGGCGGCTCACACCGTCTTCGTCGCCGGCCTCTCGCGCGGCGCCCTGGCACCGGCGCCTCGCCCCCCCCCCCCCCCCCCCCCCCGCCCCCGCCCCTGCGCCTCGCCCGATGGGACCGCCTCCGGGCTTCTACGCCCCGCCGCACCCGCACCCGCCTCCGCCTCCCGCCACCGGCGGCAGTGGCACCAGCGGTGGTCGTCGCGGGCGCCGTCGCCGTGGCGGCGGTGGCAACGGCGGCGGCCATGGTGGCGCCACCGCCCCCGCGCCTCGTCCACCCCCGCACGCCGCTCCTACTCCGCCATGGCTCGCGGGTCACAACCCGTGGACCGGGGTCGTCCACGCCTACTCCATGCCCCTGCCGCGCACCCCCTACCCGGGCATCATGGGGCCGCGTCCGGCCACTCACCAGGCCTTCTACGCGGCGCCCCAACCCGCCGTCACGCCGAGCTACGACACCGTCCTAGGCTACGGTGTCGCGCCCTACTCCGCCCCGGCCTACGTCGCCCCCCCGAGCTCGGCCACGTGGGATCCCGCGCTCCTGACCGCCCTCCAGAGCGCCCCCACCGCTGGGGCGTATGGTGGCGGCGGCGACTGGTTCATGGACACCGGCGCCTCCGCGCATATGGCTGCGCACCCCGGTACCCTCTCTTCTTCTACACCCTCCTCCACCTCCTCTCGCATCATCGTTGGCAACGGTCATGCGCTTCCCATTACTCACACCGGTTCCGTCTCTTTTCCCTCCACTTCCACTCCTCTCTCTCTCTCAACAACGTTCTTGTTTCTCCTGCCTTGATTAAAAATCTGGTTTCTGTTAAATCTTTCTGTCGTGATAATCCTGTGACTGTGGAATTTGACGCTTTTGGTTTTTCTGTCAAGGATGGTCGTACTCGGATGCTCCTCCACCGATGTGACAGTCCTGACGATCTGTACCCTGTTGGTTCGGCCTCCACCACCGCCAGCAGCTCACTCGCCCTCTCCACCGGTGTCGATCTCTGGCACGCTCGCCTCGGCCATCCTAGCTACGTCGCTCTCCGTCAAATAATGCAAGGCTTTTTTTTTACCTGTAATAAAACGGATGCCCACTCCTGTGACGAATGTCGTCTAGGCAAACATGTTCGCCTTCCGTTTAGTTCCTCCTCCACAGTCGCGTATTTTCCGTTTCAACTTATTCATAGTGATGTTTGGACCTCGCATGTTCCCAGTAATTCTGGTTATAATTATTATCTTGTGATTCTGGATGATTACTCTCATTTTGTATGGACGTTTCCTCTCCGTCGCAAATCCGACGTTGCCGCCACTCTCACCGCATTTTTCGCCTTTATTTCCACTCAGTTCGGTCGCCCTATTCACGCCTTACAAACTGACAACGGCAAAGAGTTCGACAACATCACTATTCGCTCCCTTCTCGCCGCCCATGGCGCCATCTTCCGCCTCACGTGTCCCTACACTTCCCCACAGAATGGTCGTGATGAACGGATGCTACGTACTCTAAACGACTGTGCCCGCACCCTTCTGTTCCACTCCCATATGCCTCCACGTTTCTGGCCGGATGCTCTTGCCATGGCGACTCTCTTCGTCAACATCCGCCCGTGTCGCGTGCGTTGGTCTTACACGCCACACCACCTTCTCTACGGTGCGCCGCCCGCCTATGATGACCTCCGCGTCTTCGGCTGCAAGTGTTACCCCAACACTGCTGCTACCGCCGCGCACAAGCTTGCGCCTCGCTCTCTCCCTTGCGTGTTTTTAGGCTACCCCGCCAACACCAAGGGCTACCGCTGCTACGACCCGGTCTCCCATCGCGTCCTCACCTCCCGGCACGTGTACTTTGACGAGTTGTCTTTTCCGTTTTAGCAGGGACTCTTGGCGACACCTCCGACGACGCCCCCGGCGCCCACCGGCCCTCCTGTGGCCGGACCCGCGCGCCGCCGACTGCGCCCGGTGGCCCCAGCGGCCCCCACTGTGTCCGCCCCGGCTGGGCCCATGGCACCGACGTCCCCCGCGTCGCCCCCGTCGCCCGCGGCGCCCCCGTCGCCCGCGGCGCCCCCTCCTGCGGCGCCTCCGGCGCCGTTGACCAGCTCGAGCACCTCAGGCTCCCTCTCGCCGCCCGTCGCTACGGCTCCTGCGCCCATGCTCACACGAGCACGTGCGGGCGTGCGGCGGCCGTCTACGCGCTACCCCCGCCGACCAGTGGGCCTTCTAGGCCAGCAGGAACAGTGTCCTGCCGCATGACGGCGGGGCGCCGTCGTCCCACGAGCGGGAGGCGTCCTCCTCGCGGCCGAGCGTGCCGTCCACCTCCGCCCCCTCGCCGGTGCCCACCTCGGCTCGCGCCGCTCTGCGCGACCCGCACTGGCGCGCCGCCATGCAGGAGGAGTACGACGCGCTGCAGCGCAACCGGACCTGGGAGCTGGTTCCCCGGCCCCCTCGCGCCAACGTCATCACCGGCAAGTGGGTCTTCAAGCACAAGCTCGGCTCCGATGGTACTCTCGAGCGCTATAAGGCGCGCTGGGTCGTCTGCGGCTTTCGGCAACGCGCAGGTGTCGACTTCACGGATACGTTTGCCCCGGTTGTCAAACCGGGCACGATCCGCACGGTCCTGCACCTCGCCGCTTCTCGCGCGTGGTCGGTGCATCAGATGGACGTCTCCAACGCCTTCCTCCATGGCCACCTGTCGGAGCAGGTCTACTGTCAGCAGCTCATTGGCTTCGTTGACGCCGAGCGCCCCGATGACGTGTGCTTGCTCTCTCGGTCCTTGTATGGACTGAAGCAGGCGCCCCGCGCCTGGTACCAACGCATCGCCGCGTTTCTGCATCAGCTCGGCTTCCGCTCCACGCGCTCCGATGCGTCGTTGTTCGTCTTCCGGACCGGCAACGACATGGCCTACCTGCTGCTGTACGTCGACGACATCATCTTGACGGCATCCACCGCCGGTCTTCTTCGACAGCTCACCGACAGTCTTCGTGCTGAGTTCGCGTTGAAGGACCTCGGCCCGCTCCACTACTTCCTCGGCATCGAGGTTGTCCGGCGTGCGGACGGTTTCTTTCTTCATTAGCAGAAGTACGCACGCGAGCTTCTCGAGCGTGCAGGGATGCTTAATTGCAATCCCGTGCCTACTCCTGTCGACACGAAGGCCAAGCTTTCCGCTACTGATGGTTCGCTGGCTTCCGATGCCCCGTTCTACCGCTCCATCGTCGGCGCCCTACAGTACTTGACGTTGACACGTCCGGAGCTCCAGTATGTTGTGTAGCAGGTGTGCTTGCACATGTCGGGACGCCCATTGGGCTGCGGTGAAGCGGATTCTCCGCTACATGTGTGGCACGATGGGATACGGCCTGTCGCTGCATGCCTCGCCATCGACATCCACTGACCTCGTCGCCTACTCGGACGCGGACTGGGCGGGCTGCCCGGACACGCGGCGCTCCACCAGCGGCTACTGCGTCTACCTTGGCTCGTCGCTCGTCTCTTGGTCCTCCAAGAGGCAGCCCACCGTGTCTCGCTCCAGTGCCGAGGCCGAGTACCGCGCCGTGGCTAATGCTGTGGCCGAGTGCACGTGGCTTCGCCAGCTTCTCTCCGAGCTTTCTTGTCCCGTTGACAAGGCCACGGTGGTCTTCTGCGACAACGTGTCGGCTGTCTACCTCTCCGCCAACCCCGTTCATCATCGACGCACCAAGCATATTGAGTTGGACATCCACTTTGTTCGTGAGCAAGTTGCCCTCGGTCACGTTCGAGTTCTTCACGTACCGACGTCTCAGCAGTTTGCTGATATCATGACGAAGGGATTACCGTCCACGACTTTTCCTAAGTTTCGCTCCAGTCTATGTGTCGGTGCCGACCCTTCGACTGCGGGGGGTGTTGAGTAACATATTGTACTACGTATAGGTCCCCGTATTTTGTCAGGGTTGTACCTGTACTTGTACATGTGTCTGCCTATATATACATGAGCAGCCGGCCCAATTGGTGCTGTGCAATCTCCAATCCCTTTCCACAAAAGCGATTTTCTGCAGGTGACAATATTGCATTGTATAGCCTTAGCCTGCTGCTGCTACCGGACATGATCCATTAGAACCCCGACAACTCAGTTGGGAGTATATATAGCTGAACTCAATTGTCTTCAAAATTTTGAGTTCAATGACAAGCAAAACTTAAACTATTGAAGATAATATCACTATGGAATAATGCTTTATGCAGGGGCTACTTTTTGGGTGGCAGGAGCAAGATGGTGAGTGCATCCCGGGTCAACATTGCTGCCCTCGATCAGTAGCTTAACTTCATATGTGGGGAAAACATGATCATTAGACCAGGTGTTTTTCCTTCGATGGATCTGAACATCCATTAATTCCCCATGAGAAAGCACATATAATTAAACAGGACACTCGAAAATGATACTACTGAATAGCAGAAACGGAAACTTGAAGCAGACGAAACGGGCATGAACAAAACAGATCCTGCGTAAACTGCAGGCAAGTGGAACAGTCGCATGATGCAGAGTGGGAGCAACAGTCGCAATCGCTAGTGTGAAACATGCACGAACATTACGATAGTACTCCGTATAGTAAACTAACGGTGGAACGGTGATATCTTATTCGCAACCGCCGGCTTCACTTCACATGATAGAACGGTAGTGATGATGATGGCGCTACTTCTTGGGATGCAACAGCACGCTGCTGAGTACACCGCGAGTCACCAATGCAGCTCTCACTAGCTTCATAACCTGTCACCAGCAAACCAAAAACATCGATCAGTGTGTTTCTTCAGAAAGTGAGAAACTGAGAACGTAGAAAGTGAAAAAGAAAGAACTACTCCCTCCGATTCATATTACTTGTCATAGAAATGGATGTATCTAGACATGTTTTAGTGCTAGATACATCCAATCCAATGACAAGTAATATGGATCGGAGGGAGTAGCTGGGATCTACCTGGGTTTTGTCGAGAGAGAGTTGTTTTTCCACCAGCTTCTCCTTCGGAATCTTGGCCGCGTGCATGACCTGAAGAGTGTTTGTTAAGGAGAAATGGATGATCCGCAGATCGTCGGTCACCAGAAAGTTTCTGGGGCCTCCCTTTATATATGCCTTTTCGTTGTTGCAGTAACTTCCTTCGCTTGCGTACTTTGGATTCATCTCCTCAACAGTTGCGTATAAAGGCTTAGTATGGAGAGCGCATGGTAGTTGACCTGTGCCTGTGGTACGACGGCACTTTAAGCAATCGAAGGTCAGTCTTCTTCGGTATAGCTCTTCTGTTTGCAGTACATTTTTGCTGCAACCGAAGAACGGGGCCAAGTTCGGGGTACGAAGTAAGCATTCACATCCTGATTTCACGCATCCTCTCGCGCTCCCACCTACACTATTGTACAGGCTGCCAATACATCCATTTGGAGACATCTGACCATACGTCCCAATGACGGAGCCAAGCGGAACGCAAAGGAGGCCAAAGATAATATCCACAAAATCTTCCCCAACTTCAGCATACAGCACCGAGGAGTCGTCCTTTGTATGCACAAGCTTTATCTTGATTGCACTAAAAGTTCCATCACCTTGTTTTGGAATTTCAGGGAGCTGATCTATATTTACAGCATCCGACGAGCCAGCAACTTCAAAATATAGTCCGGTTAAAGGTTGCTTGGACAATAGTGCTCTCTGAAGGAGGCTAAGTATCTGTAAGAACATTATCATGGCTGTGATTAGTAAACAGAGTCTGATTTCCCGGCAAAATGTGGCAGCCCAAATTTTGGGGGCGTGTGACCCCTTTGCATGAAAAAATATACCACGCCAAGAAAATCCAAGAAAAACATACTAGTATGGTTTGCGTCTTGTTGAAATATAAAGAAATGATAAGATTGAAATGCAGTTATGAACACAAACCTTGGAGGCACTGAGATGAAAAATCTTCTCCTCAATCTTGGCTTGCTCTTGTAGCCCAAACCTATCGAGCAGGGAAAACACAAGAGTTGTAGAAGTAGGAGTCACTTGGAGATCATCAGTGACGATGAACTTCTGACCACTTTTTACAAACACCCCGTCATCATTCCCTTCAACTGTAACAAAAACGTTCTGTGGACATTCCCAAGAATTTATCCAGCTGCCACAGTTGCAATAATGGCTAGTGACCGGGGTCATCTTCTTACAGTTATCGCAGATGTAAAATCTTCTGGAATTACCATCGTCAATTTGGACTTTAAGCCGATCGCAGTGAAACGCGGCAGCATTGACAGGACTAAGAAGCATGGTCTTGCAAGCCTTGGTTTGGAAGTGCTCTTCGCCGAGACTCTCCACGCTCCTGTACAGCTCATCAAGGCACCCTATCTGAGACTGCTTATCGAGGCGACGCACGATGGTGCCGAGAGGCAGCGTGAGGAAGCTGAAGAGGATGTCTACGAAGTCCTTGTCAGATTCTGCAAACAGCACCCTCTTCTTCTCCTTGTCGATGAACAGCTTCACAGCAACCGACATGGCGTCTGCAGTACCCAGGTGCTCACGTAGGTGTTGTGGTACTTCTGAACTAACTGATAAGTAGGGGAGGCTTATGCGGTCCTTAAATATCCACCATGGCCTGTTGGAGTGCGCACAATTCAATCGTTACCTAGAATCTGAAGGGTGCTAGTGGCTCCAGACGAAGAGTCTCCAAGAGCACTGAAACGCTAGTGTAAATGCAAATCTTTACTTTTCCCAACATGAAGGTGTTGAGGTTCCCTGATTTTATTTCGCAATAAGCTCGTATGGCCTTACTTATTGCCCAGACTTCGTATGGACAAGAAATATACTCCTAGTTAAGGTTCGTGTAAAATTTGAGTTGTGTTTATATATGTCGACTGTTTTTTTTTTTTTGAAATGGGGATATCCCGGCCTCTGCATCCTCAAATGCATACAGTGTTATATGTCGACTGTTGATGAGGGGACAACTAAGTTATATACTAGTACTTGCCTACTTCTCTTCACTAGTTTAACCTTTCATGTGTGCCAACGTGTAAAATAAACTCAATTAACCTATGTTGAACCATTCTGGCCTAAGAGGCCCAAGCCCATGGAGTGCTGACCTATAGAAGGAAGGGGCTGGAGGAGAGCAAGACCTAATCCCAGTATCCAGCCGCCAGTGCTATGTGTGTGTGTGTGTGTGTGTGTGTGTGTGTGTGTGTGTGTGCGCGCGCGCGTGCGTGTGGGTGTGTGTGTTGTGCGCGTGCGCGTGTGCGTGTCTGTGTCTGTGCTTGCGTGCGTGCGTGTGTGTGTGTGTTAGAAAGATGATTCCCCTCTGAATTAACATGGTATCAGAGCTATGGTTGCTGGGGCGGAGGTGGCGTGAAAGGCTGCTGTAGGTGGCAACGGTGGCAGGGCAGAAGGTGCTATGGGTTGAAGAGTTGTTGTTGTGTGCTTGCGGGTGTCGGTTGTAGCGGTGAAGATGGCTGATGCAAAGAGTCTAGCTGAGGCTCTGGATAAGCTCACCACATTCCTTGCCTCCAAGACAGATGGCCCAACCTTTGGGGCTATCGTGCCTCGAGAGGAAATGGTTCAGAAGCTTGTATTGGTGCCAACTGACCTCAAACTTGAGGGTGCTGCCAACTATCTGAGTTGGTCTCGAAGGGTGAGGTTGGCTGTGAAGCAGAAAGATCTTGATGGGTACTGTTGGAGAACCAGGAGACAAAACTAGTGCAGAAGGGAAGAAGTGGAAGGCCATCAACTCCTTGCTTGTTGGGTGGCTGTTGAATCCAGTGATGCCCTCCCTTGGGCGATCTGTGGAAGGGCTATCCACTGCTGCTGAGATATGGAAGACATTGTCCACCCAATACTCCGGCAAGGGCAATTTATGCTCATTGCTCAGACAGATGGGAAGATTCGTCGCTTGCGCCAAGGTGAAAATTCAATGATGACATATGTGGCTGAGCTGCAAGCATTATGCGCAGACCAGGATAATTGTGACCCTCTCGAACTCTATGATGCAGCCTGCATCGAGTCAGGATAGAAATGGATAGCACGCAGACGCGTGTTACAACTCCTAGAGGGGATCGATAAGCGCTTTGATGGTAGAAAAACTTCTGTGTTGCATCATACCTCATTGCCCACTATTGATGAGGCTATTGCAACAATGACTCCAGAGGAAGTGCGTCTATGTCTTGAGCAAGAGGATGAGAAGACTGTACCGGCCTCAACATTTGTCGCTATCGAGCAAAGGGAGTGGAAAGAGACTAGGGACTGTTTCACATGTGGGGAGATAGGTCACCTGAAGTGGAACTGTCCAACTCGTGGCAGGGCAGGGCAGGGAATATACTAGAGGGAGTAGGATGGCTGGTGGCAGAGGTGGATATTCAGGACACCATAGGAGGCAGACTACCAGAGGCCGAGGTGGATACTCGGGATACTCTGGAGTTTAAAAGGCACACATAGCAATTGACGAGGGGGCAGTGGGATGTCCAAGGGTGCAGAAGTAGGTGGTGCTGCCTATGGGGACTTTGCTCACTAGGCCTCCACGTATAAAGGTAATTCTAAAATAGCATCTCTTGCTACTAATGAAAATGATACAAAATGGGTTCTTGACTCGGGAGAATCTAAGCATGTTACTAGTAAATTTTGTGTATTTGAGTCGTACAACAAGCATCCTTCTACTCACAAGGGAACCATCCAAACTGATGATGGTACAAGACAGACCGTCATTGGGGTTGGCATAGTAAAGTGCACTTCAAACATCTCTCTATCCTCAGTTGTACATGTGTCGGTGTTTCCTATCAATTTGGTCTCTCTGAGTGCTCTAATTGATGACATCGATTGTAGTGTGACTCTTGACAAGTTCGGTGTCCTGATTTAGGAGCGACTGATGAGGTAGATGGTTGGGACTAGCACCAGGCGTAGAGGGCTCTGGTATATGGACAAAGGGTTGCAGCTAGAGTTGGTGTACGCTGCATCCATGGAAGACAAGGAGAAGCAAGCAATGATCCATGTAACATCCCAGCATTAGAGCTTAGAAATAAGCTGAACACAGATGTGTGCATTGCATTCATGCATAGAAAATCTGAATAATTTTCGCGCTTTTAAATAAAAACTGGTCAAAGTGATTGAAGCTTCTCTTAACTTGATGGAATTGAAGTAGATTATCAAGTTGACTGCGATAAGTTTCAATATGACCTTTGCTAAAACCTTATTTTGGGTAAACATTATTTGATCTACGGGTAGATCAAGTGGAATAAAACTAAACCTTAATACATTACTTAATGGTTTATATTTGATCCTTAGGTGATCATATCATAGTATTCATTATAATAACTCATGAGAACCAAGTTAAGGATATAACACAAATAATAAAAATGTAACAACTACATCTTGACCTATCTTAATCTCATCTACTTATACCATGAGTATCATGGAAATACCTAACTTTAACTCTTTAGTGAGATTAAGTAGGAAAGAAACCAAACATAAGACCATTCACCATATATCTTTCTTTCCATATCAATCTTTATCATCTCTATTGAATCCTATCTAAATATCAGTTGTTCATCAATATTGAGTAATCAACTATTGATTCACCAATTCTAAACCTATCAACTCTTGTCCTTATTATAGCATTCACTTCAGTCTTAAAAAGAAAGAAGTAAGAAGAGACAAGTAGTGGTGCTAGTTTTAGATATCATCTATAGGATGGGAGTGATTGAAGTAAATCAAATCAATATGGTAACAAAGAATATTACAAGGATAAAGTCTAAAGATAGTCACCAAGAGTAGTCCTATTGGATTAAGTAGGTATAGTCAATGAATCATATCTCTTAAACCCTAATGGAGCTAGATATAAGATAATTCCAATGCAACTGTAATGTTGTATTGATGAAGCGTTGATTAGCCAATTGAAAACCTAAACCCTAAAGGATTATAATGATCATGCCTTACTCACCAATATTGAATGCTTATACCAAGTATAAGTGACATTGGTGGATCAAATATGATTGAACCATAGTATAGATATATTATCCTAGATTAGTCATTACAAATCACATTAATATAATGGGAGGATTGGAATGTTAGATATTGGAGTCAAGTAGAGACAAGATAGTATGATTAAAATAATGTTAGAGCAACATTGGATTAAAGAAGTAGTATTTTCCTCTTGGGAAATACTAAACACTTAAGGAGAGGAGAATTTGATATATACATCTATTGAAGTAATTTTTGTGATGGATGATTTAGGAAGGGTATGATTGGAGTTAGAAGTAACCACTTGATGGATGGGGACATTACCAGCAATAGAGTAGTTGATATACCCAGGTATAGATATGAAAAGATCAGGAAATTGCTTTAGAATCCAGCTCATTGGAATTACCAGAAGTGTTAGAAGAATAAAAGTGGATAAGAATATTCATGTGAGCTAAAGCTCATCATGTTAGCACATGATGATGGATAGGAAGAAGTAATATATCTAGGAAAGGAATTCCTTAATTAGAAGTCCAGAAATATGATGTATGGAATATAGGAATCCTTGTTAAACACTAAACCCTAATTCTAGAACCAAACATACTATTTATTTCATCTGATTGATTTATTATCTTAAATCCACAATGGTTCATAGGAATATTTTTCTACAGTAAATCACCTGAGCACATCTTTATCATTTTCAACCATCATTATCATAGGTGCTTAGGAACCATCTTCATCAATTCTTTCTCATAAGTTATCCTAGAAAACAAGTCCACTATTTTACTTTGAATGGAGATATTATTAAATTCACCAACATAAAGACAATCTGTCTTAGCCATTAATTTTGATTCACATCAATAAAGGAAATATGAGAATATTAAATCTTCTAAGAATTTACGGTAAAGCATTCTCAATTCAAACTTTAACTCATATGTTAGTTGTAATAAAGTATAGAATTATCATTCCCTAAATCTATGAGAATAATATTAACCATATTAAGTTCTCAAACCTTTATATATTAAATAACAATAAAGGATCAAGATATATAAAAGTTTCTTTAATATTATAAGTCAATAAGAATCAAGACATCAAAATTTAAGATCCTAAACAAATCCTAAAACCTAAGGCCCTAATTTATATTTATTCTATTTGATATAATAACCTTCATATGATTAGGAATATGGAGTATATAAAAGGGTAAATCAATAAAATATATTATTATCAAAAATAGTATTAATATCAGAGTCTTAAGTATATTCCCATAAACTTACAATTTTCTAAATAAGAAATTCCTAGAAAGTTAAAACAAATGAATATATACAAAGCTAGCAAATCAAAACAGAAAAGAGAAAAGAGATAGAATCAGAAAAAATAGAAGAAATAACAAATCTAGCCCACGGCCCATTTCTCTCTCCACCTATTCACCGCTCAGCCGCAACACCCTTCCTCTTCCGCTCACTTTGCTGCAGCCCAGCAACAGCCCAAGACCAGCCTAGTCTGCCTTCCTCTCTGATTGACTAGTGGACCAACAAAGGACTGCGGGTTGAGTCTAGATTTTTAACAGGGAGTTTTCTACAAAATAACCGTCGTCGTCTTCCTCGTGCGTCACAAGCACCTCGCTGGAGGGGTTCGCCGCCGCCCGATGCCGCCGTCGTCATCAGCCGAGCGTCGCGATTCCCGCCACCGTCCCAGAAGACGATAAGAAGGCCACGGCTACACCTCTGCTCGATCTCATCCTCTCTCACTCGCCACTCTCTTCCTCTTCCCCTCTCACTGAAACCCTAGCCGCCGGAGTTGTTCATCGTCGTCGTTAGAGCCCTCCCCGAGACCAACCGATGATGCAGCAAGCTCCGCCGGGGTGGACACTGTCTAGGTGCGGAAGGAATCGAGCTAGAAGGCCGTAATCGCACGCATCCACTTTCTCTGACCGCCGCTCGCCGTCAACCATGGCGACATTGTCCGAGCTCGCCTCCCTTCGCCATAGCCTCCACGAGATTCCTGGTAATCTTTTGAGTATGTCGGCATCTCCCAATTCATCGCTCACTCGTCGTAGTTACCTACCCGCGTGTGGCAGAGTCGCGCCGCCGCGCGAGCTCGTCGCCGACCAACCTCTGATGACCAAACTAGAGCGGCGCCTCCACCATTCGACTCCGTGTGCTCGTTCGCGTCCAGTAACCCACTTCCCGTGTGCCAGCATCCACCAAATCAATCGATCGAACTTCGATCTGAGGTGAGAGTTCGTGTGACATCACGATGATGTCATGCTTGCGTCATCCTTGACCCAGTCCACCCTGTTGACCGGTCTTTGCCCATGTGGCATGTGACGTGGCCTCAGGCCCATGAGTCAGTGTCTGTGGCTAGATAGAGTTGCGGTATAAAAGTTTGTGTCTGTTTAGAAAATAATTAAAACAATATGAATTCAAATTTCAAATATTCTAGAAATAAAATAAAATGATTAAATCTTGTAAATTTAATATATTTTGTTTTATAAATCAGAAAAATACATATAATATATGAAAATGTTTAGAAAAATAAAATCTACAACTTAAAACTATTATTAAATATTATTATCATAATTATTTAAATAATATTATTTAATAAATACTTTATCAAGTTTTAATACTTTGATAATTAATAATTTATTAATAGTAAATATTAAAAATCTAAATAAAATACCAAAAACTTAGAAAAATAAGAATTAAAGTTTAAAACTATAATCATGCATTATTATTTCTCTTAATTAAATATTTATTATTTATTAAGTATTTATATAGTAATAAACCTTATTAAAATCATATCTTATTATTTTTAAAACGCAAAAATAAATGTAATATACCAAAATGATCACAAAAATAATACCTACATGTTTAAAATGTAATATTCCACTTTTGAGTTAAATAAAAAGCTAAACACTTTCATAACTTGAATTTCAACCTATTTCTTTAAGTTAATAATTCATATAATGACAAATAAAATTTGTTAATATTTCTTAAATTAATGAATTGAGTCTAATAAAAAGTATCAATCTTAAATATGGATGGTGTGTATTCTAAATGAATTAACCATTTTGAATACAATTTTATTAAATTAATTCTCAACCATTAATGTAGATTATTTTATAAAAGAATCCTTATCTAACATAAAATCTCCAAGAATAACTATAATAAGATAAAACCCATTCTTTATATTAACCACAAGTTTATAAACAAACCAAAACACTATAGTGAGTTCATAAATATTAAATAATATTGTTTACTTATTCATAAACCTTAAGCCAAACCTTATAAGGAAAATAAAACCCTTTATACATTCACAATACAAAGAAACCACTACCAAATAAAAGTATAATCCTTCCTAAATAATTCTAAAGGAAACATTATAAAGTAAATAAGCTACAAATGTTATAAGCATCATACCTTAAGTCCATCTATGTCTTTAAAGATTAAATTTAGTCTACCCAATTTTAAATATAATACTAAAGACTTTATTATATGTTTTATAGTTAACTTTGGTTTGTTATAATTAAATTGTAAAGCATCTTAATACCAAACCAACCAAGTTAAAAACCAAGATAGATAAGTCTCAAATACTACTAATTTCATTATTCCAGTAAAGGCAATTCTTTCTGACTTAAAGACTATAACTAGAAATAACACCTCATAAGGTTAACTTAAAAGCTTAAATGCTTCTGCTTAATTGAGTAAGATTTTCTTCAAAAGTTATTCGTTTTGCCACTTCAGAAAATCAAATAACCACTAATCACAATCACTTTTACTTTATACTTTACTTGTATAATAAGATTGTTAATACTTAAATTCTTTATAAGTGACATTACTTATACAGTAAAACTTGAAGATAAACAATTAAGATGTAAGCAACCTTGAGTAGCATTCCAAACTGTGTATTTTGTTGTGGTATAAATACATGATGTTTTCCACACACTCACAAGCCTTAATAAGAAGCACATGTATGAAACTTAATCTAAAAGGACAACACATTCCAAAGAAACCTTTCCAGTATCCAAAACCTAGAACAACGTTATTCTCGGGATTCGTGTTTATCAACTTGCATTACATTACTTATGCATAAAAGCATCTTGCTTCTTTAAACATTAGTCCTTACCGGACCAATGATGCAGATTTCAACTATTGGATCTTATATTGTCTTGAAGACCGTGAGTGCATAATCTTGCAATCACAAAAGGAAAGTTCACACTTGCTCATGTCCTTTGATTATTTTCTGTAAAGTATTTTACAAATCCAGTGTTGTCATCACCTGCATTTGAAAAAGGATAGAAAACACTATTTTCATAATAATGTGATTATAGGTTATTTACCATGAGGTAATAACCTACTATAAGCGTTCCGGTGGTAAAGGAACATATTATCTAGGACTTAACAACCAATGTCGCCAGTGATTCTTGCGCCGTATATTACGCGTTGACCATGAGATTTGGAATAGGACGAAGAAGTCACCTGTATCTTTTCCCTCTCGCATGGAGCTGGATGTGCGGGTTGTGGTTGTTATCACTCGTAGCGTGCATATTATTTATGGTAATTCGTAGAGGATATGCAGCATATGGGTGGGAGCCCTCAACGTCCCATGATAGTTCTGACATCTGAACGGTCTGTACTGCCATTGCCGTAATTCAATAGGTGGGCTGGCGTACACCGAGGAGACATGCGGGGTCGCGGAGAAGGCAGTGATTGGCTTGGGTATTAGTCTGGGCCTCACACCAAGGAAGTGTGAACGGGTTCGCGGCCCGGATGTGCAACAAAGCTAAGATCTCTCATGGGTAAAGTAACGCACCTCTGCAGAGTGTAAGAACTGTAACTTGTTACTCCTTGTTCTGGGAAGGAACTGCGAACGCGGTGGGAAAGGAACCCCATGAAGGTTCTAGTAAACCCGTGAAGGCTAACGGACATAGCTTTTCAGAATAAAATCAACCTTTTGAAGAAATGTTTATGAAAACTTGCATTACCTACGACCTACGGTCTGTGGCTGTAGCTATAGTGCATCAAACACTCCTTTTCTAGTGAACTTGCTGAGTACGCTCGTACTCAAAGTATCTTCTTAACCCTTGCTAGGTTCTAAAGCCAGTACAGACGATGTCTACATCAAGTTATGCTCCAGGAATCATCATCAAAAGCTAGAGCTCTTCAAGGAAGTCAAGAAAGTCAACATATACATCAACTCAAGTGAAGACGAAGTTGCTGATTAGATAAGAATAGAATTTCTAACCATAGAACCTATTTCTGTAGAGTATTGCAATAGCAGCAATGCAAGCCAGTAGTTCAGCTACTAGTTTTATAAGTATGGTAGCTATGAGTTATTTATTCTTGATTCTTCTTCATAAGAACTTTCTTTCTCTCTCTTTAAACTAGAGTGTTCTCTGGATCTTGTGTAAAGAGTTGAGTTGTAACCTATAGTCATGTCTTGGACCTGCTGTGTTTCTGTTGTACTACTCTAAGGGATGTAATACTAGTGAACGGTGTTTCATTGGTGTTATGTCAACGACTATAGTGTACTACATCATGCAGTGGTATGCTGGGTCACCACAATCCATCACTGTAGGATGGGACATGTATCATTTGATAAGATGAGTAGAATATTTCCGGATGTTATGTGTGGAATAGGCAAGGGCAAACTGACATGTAATGCTTGTGAATATGCTAAACACACAAGAACCTCATATGTGAGTAAGGGGCTTAGGTGAAGGGAATATGCCCGAGAGGCAATAATAAAAGTGGTTATTATTGTATTCCTTATTTATGATAAATGTTTATTTTGTATGCTATAATTGTATTAATACGGAAACATTAATACAGGTGTGTTTAATAAACAAAAAGTAAGTTCCTAGTTATGCCTCTCTTATAAACTAGCTCGTTGATTAACAAGATGATAAAAGGTTTCCTGATCATGGACATTGGATGTTGTTAATAACGAGGTCACAACATTGTTGGAATGATGTGATGAACATTCATCCGAAGTATTGCATTACGTTCAAGGTCATTGTGTTTATATTTCTATAACATCATACAAAGTAATCTTAGTCCTTAGACCATGAGATCATGTCAATCACTACACCGGAAGAGTACCTTGATAACATCAAACGTCACACCGTAATAGGATGACTATAAAGATGGGTTCCGTGCTACGAAGGTGTTCTGTTGAGGCCCATGGATAAAGAGTGGAATTTATCCATCCCGATAACGGAGAGATATACTCTGGGCCCTCTCGGTGATATCACATTAGTTAGCTTGCAAGCAAGTGATTTGATCACTAGAATGTTATATCACCGGAACGAGAAAATAGTACATGTCGGTAACGAGATTAAACTAGGTATGGAGATACCGATGATAGAACTCGGACATGTAATATATCATGAGACAAAGGGATTGAGTTACATGCGTATAAGGTTCACACGATCACAAAAGTCATCGTTGAATGTGTGGGAGTCAGTACGGATCTCTAGGTCCCGCTGCTGATTATTGATCGGAGAGGGGTCTTGATCATGTCTACATTATTCGCGAACTGTAGGGTGACACACTTAAGGGATACTGACACCATTTGGAGCAAATAAGATGTCAGAGAAAGAAAAATAAAGCGCAGGAATTTATTTCACTAGACACCGGAATTGTTTCGGTTGAAATTGCTGAAACTGGGAGGTGAGTGAAATTTTGAGTGGGTGGCTATTTTTGTGAGTGTGAGCTCCACCCACATGAATGTGGAAGAGGTGGGGGCACCTCCATGGCTGCCACTCCATGGGAGGGGGCTTCCCCCTCTCCCTATAAAAGGCACCCCACTCTCTCCTCTCATCTCACACTTCCTCGCGAAGGATCTCTCTCCCCCTTTTAGAATTCCCCATGGTCTCGGATCAGCGAGATATATGTTCCCGGTGGATTTTTCTAGAAGGATTTGTTGCTTCCACTGCTTCGCTGGAGCGAGGGCGTGAAGGTTGTCGGGGTACCCGAACGAGTGTGCGATCACGGATGCACTACTGCTTTGCGGTGATGGACTTGATGGTGCTGGACCGGCTGGACCAGATGGACTTCATAACGATCTTGAGATCGGCGAGCGTTCGACTACATCATCCACGAGTACAACCTCGTTAACGCTATTTGTTCTTTGAGGGTATGTATTTTATGGATGTATATCCACCTGTTAGTTGTATCTAGTAGATAGATCTTGGTACTTACTTGTTCCCATTGTAGGGATTTTTTTTGTTTTCTATGTTGCGAACCCTACATTAGGAGCATATCCCCTTTTATGCTTATTCATTCAGATGTATGGACCTGCCTAGTGGTGTCAGTAAATGGAATGAAGTAATTTGTTACCTTTATTGACTGCTATTCTAGTATGACTTGGGTTTACTTGATGCGTCACAAGGATGAAGTGTTCTAGTGTTTTCAGAACTTTCATGCTTATGTGAGAATCATTTCCAAGTGCATGTACAGGTGATCAGAACTGAGAATGGCACAGAGTATGTGAACACAACCTTTGGAACTTTCTTGTCTGATCAAGGTATTCTTCATCAAACATCTTGCCAAGATACCCCTCCTCAAAACAGTGTGGCAGAGCGTAAGAATCGCCACATTTTGGAAGTTGCTCGCTCACTCATGTACACAATGAATGTACCCAAGTTCTTGTGGAGTGAAGCAGTCATGACAGTCGCATACCTGATCAACCGGACACCTTCTAGGATATTAGGTATGAAATCCCCATGTGAGATGCTATTTGGAGAGAATAAGTTTATTGTTTCTCCCAAGTTATTTGGTCGTACATGTTTTTTTCGAGATCATAGGCCATCTATTGGGAAATTGGACCCACAGGCACTGAAATGTGTTTTTATGGGTTATTCGTCTAGCCAACAGGGGTATAAGTGTTGGAGTCCCTCTGCGAAACGGATGTTTGTGAGTATGGATGTCACCTTCAGGGAATCTGAGCCGTTTAACGATGAACCTACTGATCTGAGCATGCTATTTACTGAACTTGACCATCTTCAATCCATGCAAGATGGCCATGAGGGGGAGAAGACTGTGTCATGCCCTCAGCAGGGGCTGATTATATGGGCATTAATACTGATAATGAGGTTCAGGTTCAGCCGATAGTGAGTACAATTCAGAATGGTTCTCTCCAAATTCCTATTGAACCTGTTCGGGATCATTGGCCACAGAATATCCAGGTGTACTCTCGACGACAACCACATATGCAGGGGGAGCAGCAAGGTATAGCGATGATGCAAGCTCATCTACTAGACAGCAACCACATGTACATGGGGAGTAGCAAAGTAGTGTTGATAGTTCATCTGGTATAATGGATCTGCCTATTGCACTGCGAAAGGGGGCACGTGAAGCGGCAAGGAAGAGTAACGTGGCAAGGAAGTCCCTATCTGAAATGCATGCTCTACAAACTGATTCTGGTGACCATGACATTAGGAAATTTATGTCTTATAAAGCTCTGTCTCCGACCTATAGAGCATTTGTTGCCTCCCTTCAAACTGTAACAATCCCAAGGGATTGGTAGTCTGCAAAGCAAGATCCAAAGTGGAGGGAAGCAATGATAGAGGAGTTGGAAGCACTGAAGAAAAATAAGACGTGGGTACTAACCAAACTACCCGTAGGAAAAAGACAATGAGTTGAAGGTGGATCTAGACAGTAAAACAGAATCCCGAGGGGAAGGTAGAACGGTATAAAGCCAGATTGGTTGCAAGAGGGTTAAGTCAAACTTATGGAATTGACCATGATGATACATTTTCTCAAGTGGCAAAGATCAATACAGTAAGGATATTGGTTTCTTGTGTTGCTAACTTTGGGTGGAAATTACATCAGTTAGATGTAAAGAATGCTTTCTTGCATGGGAACCTACAAGAAGAAGTGTACATGGAGATACCACGAGGTTTTGGTACCCGAGAGACCACTCGGAAGGTATGTAGGCCAAAGAAATCTTTGTATGGACTTAAGGAATAGCCGAGGGAATGGTTTGATAGGTTCAAACGGGTTGTTTGCAGTATGGGGTATGGTCAATGTAATGGTGATCACACGGTGTTCTACAGACATTCTAATCGGAATATCACTATTCTTGCAGTTTATGTGGATGATATTATCATCACTTGAGATGACCAGGAGGAAATAAAGAGATTGAAGGAATATCTGAGCAAAGAGTTCAAGGTAAAATATTTGGGCAACCTAAAATACTTCCTGAGTATAGAAGTGGCTAGGACAGAGAAGGGAATATCTTTATGCCAACGAAAATACACCTTGGTTCTCTTGAGTGACATGGGCATGATGGGATGTCGTGCAGCTCCTACCCCGATTGAACAAAATCATCAAGTGATAGCACAATCATGTGATCTAGTGAATAAGGAAGACTATCAAAACCTGGTTGGGAGACTATTATACTTGTGTCATACCAGGCCTGACATTGCATATGTCGTCAGTGTGGTGAGCAGATACATGCATGAACCAAGGAGCGAGCATCTTGATATAGTGCATAGAATCCTACGATACCTGAAGGGGACTCCAAGAAAAGGGGTTGCGGTTCGCAAAGAGTGGACATCTTGAGGTGGATGGCTATAGTGATTCTGATTGGGCTGGCTATCAAGATGATAGAAGATCAACATCAGGCTATTGTGTATTTGTGGGAGGAAATTTGGTGTCATGGAGAAGCAAGAAACAAATTGTTGTCTCTAAATCAACAACAGAAGCTGAGTATAGAACCTTATCTCAAGGGGTCAATGAAATGCTCTGGGTGAAGTACCTCCTTAGTGAGTTGAAACTACTGAGGAAGGGACTCTTGAGAGTGTGGTGTGACAATCAATCGGCTATAAGTATTACCAATAACCCAGTTCAACATGATAGGACAAAGCATGTAGAAATTGATCGCTTCTTCATTAAGGAGAAACTTGATGCTAGAATCATCAGTCTTACACATGTCAACTCTGGACAACAGATTGTTGATTGTTTGACAAAGGCACTGGAACAAAGGACTGTAACTTAGCATATGACAAGATGGGGCTGATAGATATCTACCACCCATCTTGAGGGGGAGTGTTGAACCATTCTGGACCAAGAGGCCCAAGCCCACAGAGTGCTGATCTATAAAAGAAAGGGGCTGGAGGAGAGCAAGACCTAATCCCAGTATCCAGCTTCCATTTATATCGGGGTGTGTGTGTGTTAGAAAGGTGATTCCCCTCCGAATCAACAATTTCCACGCATATATGGGGTGACCATAAACACCTGACGGTCAGTGCTAGTTTTAATTTACAATTTCACACTCAGGCACTTCTTTGACTTGACTGCGCCACATGCTCGTTCATCTGCCCGGCGAGGTACTGTCCCTTCTAAATTCTTCACTTCACAATATACGCTAAAATGCCGTCCAGTTTTGGAGAACCCTGGAATAAGCCGATCTGCTAGAAAGATTCAGTTTGTTGCCGACAGGCTATCAACAGGATTAAAACAACAGTGTGACATGAGTATGTACCCAGGATGGTCAGAGAAATAGTTGCAGATTTTTTTTCGAAATGGGGAGCGGAGCCCCGGCCTCTGCATCAAACGATGCACACAACCTTTATTTATTATTAGAACCACATTGTTTGACAAAGGCCATTACAAAGATCATACAAACCGGAACCTCCAAAGCAAAACACTGAGCAAAAACGATAACTGTATCGCCAGCTCCCCAACGAGATCTATCAAACCCCTATCTACCTATTTCGACCATGCCCCACGGACACCCACATTGTTTCCACTCACCAAGAGAAGCTAGAGTGCCTTGGCGTGGCGGCACGAACTCAAGCAAAAGGAGCCCTAGAACCGCTCAGCATATCCACGGAGTTGCGCCCACGCACACGCTTTGAATGTCGCCACCTTTATAATCTTCCACCAACCCGTCGTCAGCATGTAGATTGATGTGCAGAGTGTCTCCAAACCAGCCACTGACACCACCTCGGTGCCAAGCAGCACCACCCCTATGCGCTAGCCGCTCCATCCCTTCTGCCGCTTCCATACAACGCTGCTCCACAGGCGATGCTCCCAGGAGAGAACGTTGCCATCGCTCGACCCGGAGATCTTAGGGTTTCCCCCGGAGTAGCACGAGTAAGGTCGACACAAGGTGCACGACGATGCCTTCATCAAGGTAACGACGTGGTAACGTTGCCATCGCCTGCCAATGGCTCGGTTTTCACCGCCACCTAGGTCTCCCCCGCCTCGCTGCTGGGACTGGAAGACGGATCGCGAGATCTGCCAATCCAGCCGTAGGCCTGCCACCTCCAACGGAGAAGATGACCACCTCCACCAAACCCAGGGCCTTCGCCTCGGGCGCCCTCATGATGCAAAGTAGGCCGTAAAATACCTCCGGATGACACCGGTCAACATCGAGGAGGCGAGGACGACCGATCTAGGAACCCTAGATCTTGCCACCACCCGCCACCCTGCCACCCAGGAACCGCTGTCGTCAGAGCTCACCGGCCGCCGCCCACCCGCCATCACTGCTACAGATCCGTTGGAGCGCCGGTGCCGTTGCCTGGAGCTCAAGCCGTTGCCGCCATAGAAGCGACACGCGAGAGGGCTGGGGCCCTGCCGCCGCCTGAGCTTTGTCCGGCGACAGAGAGGAGGGGCGAGCGGGATGGGGTGGCTGGCCGGGGGCGCACCCGGTGCGACGGTGCCGCACGGGGTCGGGAGGAGGAGGGGTCCTAGCTGTTGGCTGCTAGCTGCCGTTTCAAGAAATCCCTAAATAAACTCTGTTTTAGCACAAAAATGCATGCACTGCTCAGAGCGTAGCAAAGTAGAAAAAGCAATCCCTTCAGATAATGCGATGACCCGTCCTGCAAAGAACAAAAGCAATTCATTCATTGCAATCACACACCGCCGAGGTGGTTAGGTCAAGCGTGCTTAAGCATTGTTCCTTTTTTTAGAGGCGTTGTTGTTGGAGAACACCTTTCGCCGCCTGGGTGTTGCCAATAATGGTGGTTGTGTTTGCGGTTCGTTGATCACTTTGGCAGGACTATGTCTTTTTTCTTTTATTTTGAGGTGTGCATCTTTGATGTCTCTACTAGTTTTTGACATTATGTTGTTGCAGATGTCGGATGTATTTGGTATCTTCTTAATAGTAATATATTCCACTGGTGGAAACGGGGCTATAGGTCCCGGTTGGTACGGGGCTTTAGTACCGGTTGCCCAACCTGGACGGGGCAATCGGGACTAAAGCCCTAACCTTTAGTCCCGGTTGCCCCACCAACTAGGACAAAAGGGTGCACACGTGGCAGCGGCAGAGGTCGAGGGGGGTGGAGCATTAGTCTCGGTTCATAACACGAACCGGGACTAATAACCTTCTGCCGCGGCAGAGATTTGGCCCATTTCTCTGCCGCGGCAGAGAATTCATTTTGGCACACTTTGTTGCCGCGGCAGCATTTTCGCCACTTTTTGTGCTGCGGCAGAGAATTCATTTAGGTTGTTTTATTGTTTATTTAGTGATTTGCACTTATCAATGAAGGAACCTTATATTACATCATGAATATCATGACAATATTACATTGAATACACGGATCGAGTTCATGCACTACATACAAAAGTTGCTATTCGATGCTACCGGCCAATTCCTTCAAAGTTGCTATTTTTACAATCCCTATTGTCTATACACAGCCGAATAGTATTCTACTTTTGGGTCTAGGACTTCTGCATCCAAGAATCCCGCCAATTCCTCCTGAATTGCTCGTACGCGATCCTTTGGCAGAAGACCGTCCCGTAGACGTTCGATCTGATTTAAAAAAGGAGTCAGCCTATATGAATGAAACTAAACACAATTTGATTGTAATTAAAAACTATAGAAATTGTTTACGTACGTGGAGTTTCTCTAAATTTCTGCCCTTCTCATCGCACGTCTGCCGGATGAACTCGCAAACATAGTATCCACATAGATTGTTACCTGGTCCCTGCGTCAGGCACTTTACGAGAACAGAGTTCAATCAAAATAATAATCAAGCATGATAAAACTGTATCAAAACTAGAATCAAAGAGATGCGCGGATATAGCTAGTGGTGCTTACATTTAGTGGTTGAAATGTAAGCTCCTCTTTCCAAACACCCCTAGCCTTGTTGGTGAACCGTTTCCAAGCGCTGCCCGGCGTAGAAAACGAATAAAATAAGTTATTAAGTACTTGATATCATAAAATTCACGAACGTTGCCGATATAGTGTCGTAATGATTAGAATTACCGCTGGAGAAGTATCTGCATGTCCTTCCACGTCTCAAGGGGTTTATGTTTCGAGTCCATGACTAGTACACGCCCTTTGTCAAGTTGAATGATTAACAGAATATAGTGGAAGCTGCAAATGCATAACTAATCAATTATATACTTAACATCGAGTAAGCGAAATAGAAAGTGTATACAAGACAATAACACTCACTCAAAGTTGTAAGGAAATAGTATTTCCCTTTTGGTTTCTTGAAACCTTAACGCGTGTACTATATTATCCTCCGTATCCTGGGGGCTTATTTTGAGATTAGCTTCAAGAACCCAATATGGGTCAATGAAGCCAATGTCATAGATTTGTCCTCTGCTGCATTCGAGAATCTTCATTCTGCATATTACAGTATGATTATATACATGCAATAAACAAAATAATATAGCTGGAGACTAAATTAATTACAGAATTAGTACTTACAGACAATAGGCACTGATGATCGATTTGTCCAAGGCGTCTTGATTGAATAATTGAAATAGTTCATCCAATTCAATGGATATCATGTCATCCTTTTCTTTCCCATGATGCTTTTTTGTAACCCTCAGCACTATCCAGTTAGCCCCGGCCCTTGTGGCATGCATGTACCAGTTATGCAATCTTCGCATTTTTGTTGGAAGATTGTTTACCTCCTCAGGTTTGACGAGAGGTTTGCCGTACTGGTATTTGTATGCTACTTCACTCACGGGGAAGAACTCTAACTGGGATAAGTACTGGGCAATACTCATACCTTGAGCAGCGGCAGCTTCTCCGTATTGTGCAACTACCTCTGGATCATACTGCTCTTCGGCCCCATATTTGCTCGACCCCACATTGGTTTGGGAAATCACCTTGAGAGGGGCGCAAGTCTGTTTTGCTTGTTATCCGAGCTGGGCAACAGATTTCTCGCTTGCATCAGTATTGCTCTTCGAGGCTTTTTGTGCCGCATGTGACTTGAGAATAGAACGCTCATAGTCTGATGACATCTTTGGCTCGGGTTGATGAAGAGTCTTTAGCATTTTCAACACTTTGGCTTTTTCTTCTTTGGTGCTGGGGAACTCTGGCTCTTTCGGCCACCTCAGCTTAGCAAAAAACGCTGTCGTTTCCGCATCAACGATCGCCGCAGTCTCCTCTTCAGTACAGTCATAAGCTCTCTTGGGAGGAACCTTTGGTACTTTTGGAAGAGCCTCTTGTTTACGTTTCGGCGATCGCTTACGACGCACAGTAGCGGTACGCTTACGCTTTTTATCCTGAGGCGCCAGCGATGGCTGCACCGGAGATTGGTGAGGCGACGGAGCCGGGTGAGGCGACGAAGACGGCTGCCGCGGCGGCGACGACCTCGCTGGAGACGGGTGAGGCGGCGTCGAAGATGGCCTTGGCGTGTGATTTCGAAGCACGATACATTCCTTCGGCCATAGAATGGTGACGTTTTTTGCGTCTCCCAGTACAGTCACATCCCCTTCACCTGCAGGGTAGTGAAGATCCAAAACCTCAAAGGTGGGCATGATTTCATCCACGCCGACAACAGCGTAGCCCTCTGGAACCGGACGACAGTGGTAAGTTGGTGTGGGTCCAATTGGTAAGGCATAGCCGACCTCCACCTTCATTGATATGTTCACAACTTTGACATGTAGCTCGCAGTGTGTCATCTCTGTGATATCATCCACTGGGTAGCCAACTGGAGCCATCGTCGGTGCATCATCGTCATCGCCATTGTCATCACCCGGGACCTCGGTGGAAGCCACACTGCTTTTTCGATTATTCGATAGGCCGGTAGCATCGAATGCAGTGTGCTGCTGAGATGGGCCGGTAGTACTTTGCTCTTTAAGTGCGTTAATTTCATCTTGTTGTTGCTTTAATCGTTCTTCAATTAAACGCATTCGATCTTTCTGACTATCTGCTTCAACTTCCTCCCTATCCTTTCTCCTCTGACGGCTTCTATCAGGATATTTCTTCCTCTCTTCTGGAAACCCAGTCCTCCATGGTTGGGAGCCTCTTGTGCCTCGTGTTCGTCCATCATGTTCCTTATTTCCAAGGGCGAGTGTGAGCTCATCATTCTCTCTATCGGGAATGAAGTCCCCATCTTTAACAGCCTTTACTGCTTTTCTGATCCTCTCGATTGGCAAGGGGTCTTCTTTATGTCGTATGTTATATATACACCTCCCTTCTGAGTCCAACGTGCCCCCATGCCCGTAAAACCAATTCCTTGCACGTTCTACCAATCGTCTGTCTCTGGGGTGATCTTTTTATCACGCAGTTCATTCTCAAGTTTCTCCCACTTAGGAATGCCAGCCCTGTAGCCACCTTGCCCCATAGTATGGTGATACTTCTTGTTAGCAGCATTCATCTTATTCGTTGCAGACATTTTCTTAGCTTTTTCTGATGTCTTGTATTCCACAAACTCAGCCCTGAATTGTTTTATCTTCTCAAACTGAATATTCTTGAAATCGGGAGTCTTTTCTTTCACGACATAGTCAAGGTGCAATCTTTTCTTCCAGTTGGTGAAACATTGGGCCATCTTCTTCAAAGCCCACTCCCTGACCTTAGCCTCCATGGCTCTCCCATGTTGTAAGGCGTCCTCAACTGGATCCTCCGCATTTGGATCCAGCTCTATCTTCGGTAGTTTGAAATTAACCATGAGCCTCTTCCACGGTAAATCTTTGGCGTGGTTAGGGACAAATAAACATGTTCCCTCTTCATCCGCATTAGCAGGCATATTCCAATTTCTAATGGTGATCGGGATTAAGTCCCTAACGATTACTCCGCATTGTGCCACAAATTTGTTTGCGACAACTTCGGGAGCCGTCGGCTTGCCGTCTTCAGCGACATCTTCGATCCTGAACCTCTCATGGTCTTGCAACTTTTTGGTTGGGCCTCGTCTGCTCTTTTCAGTAGATTCCTTCGATCCGGAGGGCTAAAAGAAGAAAGATCGTCGTTACTATTTCTATATAGATAACAGATGATTAATTAATGAATTGATTATATTACATGCACCTCGCCGGAGTGGTCGTCTTCTCGACTACACAAGGCATCGCCTTCTCCCTCGCGGAAGGCAACACCTTCAACCTCAAACAAGTCGTCTATTCCGGTAAAAAGAGGATCACCCTCACCGGAGTTGTTCAGAAACATTGATACGTCTAAATTTTCTTCCCCACGGATCACACCTTGGATCAACTCTTCCTTTTCTTCGTCTCTGACGTGTGGGTCCATATTTTCTGCATAGGTGGAAAAACGAATAAGTCAAAGCAGCTAAAGGAGAAAGTTAGGTACGGTGTTGAGAGATATAAACCCTAATTCAAAGAAACCCTAATATATACATACACAATAATAAAAATGAAGAGAAACCCTAAACCCTAAACCTAGCTACAAAAAGGAAACCGTGTATTAGATAGGCACATCGTCGAACCCACATGCACCTAAGGGGTATTAATGATTCCTTATCTAAGATAGGGCTTTTAAGTTGCTTGACAATGTGAATCGGGTCTGGGGCTACCCACAGTGACTGACCAGTGGGACCGAAGACCAATAATACCAAACTAATTAATAAACCTAATAATACCTAACTAATAATAAACCTAATAATCGAAACACCGAAAAGAAAGGGAAACAATCAACACATGGCATCGATGCAATGCTCAAGCAAGTATGATGATATGACAAGTTAATTTGCATTGGAATGTAACCCTAAGACATGCTCGACGATTTAATCGGGGTTCCGAGGGGTGAAAACCCTAACTCGGGGAAACACCGGAACATATGAGAGGGGTGCATTTATTCTTCTAATTATACTTGTCATTTAAGTTGTTGAACACTGCATGATTATAGGTTAAACAGATAGGTTTCATTTTTCTGAACAATTTGATATATTATTTGTATTTTTCTGACTTATAAACAATAAGTTATTGATTTTACAATATTAAATCATTTTCTGGAATTAAAAAAAAAGGCAAATAGTTTTTACACCGGGGCGTCCCCTAGCCAGTGAGACTGACAGAAGGGCCCCAGTGCTAACTCAGCCTCCACGCGTACAGATCATTTTTATACCACAGCGGAGCCTACCCACTGAGGCTGACTGATGGGCCCTAGGCCACATCAGCTGCCACGCAAGCACGAGTGACGTTAGCACGACGTCACGCTGGCGGTGAGCTCCCAGGCAGCGGCAGCGACGGCGATAGCGGGCACGCCTGGACGCGCGGATGGGCGCGTTAGAGAGAGCGCGATGCAGGGAGAAAGAGAGTGGCGGCGTCGCTCCTTGTTGGTCACCGGAGCGTCGCCTCCGTCGAGCTCGAGCGGCGGCGGCGTCGGGCACACGCGGGGAGAGTAGTACAGGAGGAGAGGGAGAGAAAGAAGAACACCGTGAGGATCAGCAGCTCACCAGGAACACGACAGAGGTGGTGGCGAGGCCGGGCGAGCTCGGGAGACGCTGGAATCGACGGAGACAGACGGCGGACGGAGCTTCCAATCCAGGCGATTGAGGTCACGCGCGAGGGGGAAAAGTAGCAGGGGCGCTCGTGGACGGAGGCAGCGGTGGTGGCGGACGGAACGCGCGGGTGGCGGCGAGCTCGGGCAGCCTGCCGGCGTCGGGGGCGGTTCCTGTGCGCGCGTCGGTGAGAAGCAGATAAGTGAGATGGGGAAGAAGAAGAGGAGGCGCGTCAGTTATAAATGAAGGGCCTTTAGTCCCGGTTGGTGGCTCCGTCCCGGTTGGAGCCACCAACCGGGACGTATACTCCAATATTTTCAGCAGACCAAGGGTTGGCGCGCAGGGGGTCTTTAGTCCCGGTTGGTGGCTCCAACCAGGACATATTCCCCTGTTTTCAAATTTTTTCAGGTATTTTCTCTCTATTCCCGCCTTATTTTTTATTTTGGGGTTTAAATTTGTATTGTTTTTTAAATGATAATTAATTTGGAATTTAGAAAAACTTTAAACATAAAAAGTGTTTGGATTTGAATAAATAATTCAAAACCATTTTCTGTTTTAAAAAATAATTAATGTAACCATTTAAAATATGAACCATTTACAATTAAAAATGAATTAACTTATATTTTTTAATATCAATTTGGACTTTAGAAAAACTTTAAACATAAAAAGTGTATGGATTTGAATAAATAATCCAAAACCATTTTCTATTTTTAAAAAATAATTAATGTAACTATTTAAAATGAATTAACTTATATTTTTGAATATTAATTTGGAATTTAGAAAAACTTTAAACATAAAAAGTGTTTGGATTTGAATAAATAATTCAAAACCATTTTCTGTTTTAAAAAATAATTAATGTAACCATTTACAATTAAAAATGAATTAACTTATATTTTTTTAATATCAATTTGGAATTTAGAAAAACTTTAAACATAAAAAGTGTATGGATTTGAATAAATAATCCAAAACCATTTTCTATTTTTAAAAAATAATTAATGTAACTATTTAAAATGAATTAACTTATATATTTGAATATTAATTTGGAATTTAGAAAAATTTTAAACATAAAAAGTGTTTGGATTTGAATAAATAATTCAAAAACATTTTCTGTTTTAAAAAATAATTAATGTAACCATTTAAAATATGAACCATTTACAATTTAAAATGAATTAACTTATATTTTTTTAATATCAATTTGGAATTTAGAAAAACTTTAGTCCCTTGTACCTTTAGTCCCGGTGTGCATGAAGATAGGGGACGAGCATCGTTAGAACTTGCATTGGATCTCTAAAGAAACCACATATTGCGAGTCTAAAAATGATTTTTTCAAAAAATCACGGGCGATAGATCATGTACCTGTAGTGCAAATCGAACCCACTTCCTACCGATTCGGCAGACATTTGTCCTTTTTACCCGGGATGGACGAAAAGGTTTGAGATGTCCCTGTTGGGAGATAGTCCATGTAAGATGGTCTAGTATTTTAGGAAAATGGGACGGTAGCATTCTGAAACGGCATTTTGGTGGTTACTTCACAAAACGGCCCGTTTTTTGCGCTCGGAAAATGGAAAAGGGCTTTTCCGTGCGACAAAAAGGAAAACTTCCTCCTGCAACATTGTTCTCCGTACCAATATCCACACACATGCATAATATGGGCACAACATCACAAACTATGCCGTGATTCAGCACATAACATCGGTCATTTGGACCGAAAGCCATGAAACCTCGAACATGATAGGTCATTTTGTGAAGGTTTTTTCGAAACATGATCAATATACCAAGTCTGGTATTTTTCCTTTCAACTATGTAACATAATATGACACCACGCGAAGGATTTTCATTGTTCGGATTTTTTTTGAATTTATTATGCCCGTTTTGAATTATCTGAATTTCTAACTATGGTCGAACTGGTGTGCATGAAGATAGGGGACGAGCATCGTTAGAACTTGCATTGGATCTCTAAAGAAACCACATATTGTGAGTCTAAAAATGATTTTTTCAAAAAATCACGGGCGATAGATCATGTACCTGTAGTACAAACCGAACCCACTTCCTACCGATTCGGCAGACATTTGTCCTTTTTACCCGGGATGGACGAAAAGGTTTGAGATGTCCCTGTTGGGAGATAGTCCATGTAAGGTGGTCTAGTATTTTAGGAAAATGGGACGGTAGCATTCTGAAACGGCATTTTGGTGGTTACTTCACAAAACGACCCGTTTTTTGTGCTCGGAAAATGGAAAAGGGCTTTTCCGTGCGACAAAAAGGAAAACTTCCTCCTGCAACATTGTTCTCCATACCAATGTCCACACACATGCATAATATGGGCACAACATCACAAACTATGCCGTGATTCAGCACATAACATCGGTCATTTGGACCGAAAGCCATGAAACCTCGAACATGATAGGTCATTTTGTGAAGGTTTTTTCGAAACATGATCAATATACCAAGTCTGGTATTTTTCCTTTCAACTATGTAACATAATATGACACCACGCAAAGTATTTTCATTGTTCGGATTTTTTTTGAATTTATTATGCCCGTTTTGAATTATCTGAATTTCTAACTATGGTCGAACCGGTGTGCATGAAGATAGGGGACGAGCATCGTTAGAACTTGCATTGGATCTCTAAATAAACCACATATTGCGAGTCTAAAATTGATTTTTTTCAAAAAATCACGGGCGATAGATCATGTACCTGTAGTACAAACCGAACCCACTTCCTGCCGATTCGGCAGACATTTGTCCTTTTTACCCGGGATGGACGAAAAGGTTTGAGATGTCCCTGTTGGGACACCACTGCGGCCAGTTTCAGGGAGATGCCGATGGAGCCCAGTCCTCCGGCATCTCCGAGAAACTGTTCATAGAGGCACTCCCTAATATGTGAAATTAGTTAGCTCCGAGGCGTATTGATCTAGTTAGAGAAGTTACAAGCTGCAAGATGGTTTTCGAGAGTAGGGACACCACTACGACCAGTTTCATGGAGATGCCGTCGGATCCTAGTCCTCCGGCATCTCCAAGAAACTGGTCATAGAGGCACTCCCTAATATGTGACTACGCGCGTTTGGAGACAAGATCTTAATGGTAAGTACGAATCGGGACAACTTCTTCATAGTCCCGGTCCAGCCACAAAACAGGACTAACACTCAAGACATTTATTAATATTAAAAACTGAGACTACAAAACCGGGACTAAAGGCCACAAACCGTGAAAGATATCCTTCGGTCAAGCCACAAACCGCGAAAGACATGAACTAGAGTTACATAATATGAGCATGAACTTCTTGTCATATGTCCTTCCTTATGATCGCTTCAGACGTAACCATGGAGCATCTTCTTTACTTAACGGAATGCTTGGGTCAGTTTTCACTGTGAAGGGCGGAATTTCATCAAACTTATTATAATCTTCTGACATGTCTGTCTTGTCCTCGATTCCCACGATGTTTCTTTTCCCTGAAAGAACTATGTGACGCTTTGGCTCATCATATGATGTATTCGTTTGCATATTTTTTTCTTTTTTTCGGTCTGGAGGACATGTCCTTCACATAGAAAACCTGAGACACATCATTGGCTAGGACGAATGGTTCATCTCTATAACCAAGATTGTTGAGATCCACTGTTGTCATTCCGTACAACTAGTCTATCTTTACCCCTTCCCCATTCAGGTTGACCCATTTGCAGCGAAACAAAGGGACCTTAAAAGAGACTCCATAGTCTAGTTCCCATATCTCCTCTATGTAACCATAATATGTGTCCTTTTGTCCATTCTTGTCTATTGCATCAAAGCGGACACCACTATTTTGGTTGGTGCTCTTTTTATCTTGGGCGATCATGTAGAATGTATTCCCATTTATTTCGTACCCTTGGAAATTCAATACAGTAGAAGATGGTGACGCGGCCAACAAGTATAGCTGATCTCCAACAGTGGTGTCATTCAAGAGATGTGTCCGCATCCAACCACCGAAAGACTTCATGTGTTCATCTGTAATCCATGATTCAGGCTTCCCCGGGTTTTTGGAGCATACAATATTCTTGTGTTCCTCGATATACGGAGCTGCCAAGGTGGAATTATGTAGAACTATGTAGTGTGCTTTAGTGAAAGAATCCCCGTCCCTACATATCATTGCTTTCTTTCCCAGCGCGCCTTTTCCACTTAGTCTTCCCTCATGCCGCGAGTCAGAAACACCAATCGGCTTAAGGTCAGGAATAAAGTCATCACAAAACTCAATGACCTCCTCTGTTCCATATCCCTTGGAGATGCTTCCTTCTGGTCTAGCACGGTTATGAACATATTTCTTTAAGACTCCCATGAACCTCTCAAAGGGGAACATATTGTGCAGAAATACCGGACCGAGAATGGCAATCTCTTCCACTAGATGAACCAGGAGATGCGTCATAATATTGAAGAAGGATGGTGGGAACACCAATTCAAAACTAACAAGACATTGTACCACATCCTTCTGTAACCTTGGCAGAATATCTGGATTTATTACCTTCTGAGATATTGCATTGAGGAATGAACACAGCTTCACAATGGGTACTCGAACATTTTCCGGTAGAAGCCCCCTCAATGCAATCGGAAGCAACTGCGTCGTAATCACGTGACAGTCATGAGACTTCAGGTTTTGGAACTTTTTCTCTGCCATATTTATTATCCCCTTTATATTAGATGAGAAGCCCGACGGCACCTTGATACTGTAAAGGACTTCAAAAAAGATTTCCTTCTCTGCTTTGGTAAGAGCATAGCTGGCACGACTTAAGTGACGCCCTTTATCCGTCTTGTTATGTGTATGCATGTTCTTTGGGTCTTTCATAATTTATTGGTCCTCCCGTGCTTCAGGTGTATCTTTTGTCTTCCCATACACGCCTAGGAATCCTAGCAGGTTCACGCAGAGATTCTTCGTCACGTGCATCACGTCGATTGAAGAGCGGACACGCAGGACTTTCCAATATGGCAGCTCCCAAAATATAGATTTCTTCTTCCACATGGGTGCGTGTCCTGTAGCGACGTCGTTCGGAACTGATTGACCGCCGGGACCCTTTCCAAAGATTACTTCTATGTCCTTGACCATACCAAATACATCATCACCAACTGGGAGTTCAGGCTTCTTCCGGTGATATGCCTCACCTTTGAAATGCTTGTCTTTCTTTCTTACAGGATGATTGGTCGGAAGAAATCGTCGATTCGTCAGGTACACAACCTTCTTGCATTTATGCAAATATGTACCTTCGGTCTTATCTAAATAGTGGGTGCATGCCTTATATCCCTTGTTTGTCTGTCCTGAAAGGTTACTAAGAGCAGGCCAATCATTGATGGTTACGAATAACAACCCTCGTAGATCAAATGGCTCCTGTTTGTTCTCATCCACGCACGTACACCTGGTTTGCCCCACAACTGTAAGAGTTCTTCAACTAATGGCCTACAGTACACATCAATGTCGTTGCCCGGTTGCTTCGGGCCTTGGATGAGCACTAACATCATAATGAACTTACGCTTCATGCACAACCAAGGAGGCAGGTTGTAGATACATAGAGTCACGGGCCAGGTGCTGTGACTGCAGCTCTGCTCCCCAAAAGGATTCATGCCATCCGTACTTAGACCAAACCATAAGTTCCTTCCGTCACCTGCAAAGTCTGGGAAGTCTCTCTCGTTTTTTCTCCACTATGACCCATCAGCAGGGTGTCTCAACTTCCCGTCTTTCTTACGGTCTTCTTTGTGCCATCACAACAACCTGGCATGCTCTTTGTTTCTAAACATGCGTTTCAACCTTGGTATTATAGGAGCATACCACATAACCTTAGCAGGAACCCTCTTCCGGAGGGGCTCTCCCTCAACATCACCAGGGTCATCTCGTCTGATCTTATACCGCAACGCATTGCATACCGGGCATTTATCTAAATTCTCATACTCCTTACCGCGGTAGAGGATGCAGTCATTAATGCATGCATGTATCTTTTGCACATCTAATCCCAGAGGACAGAGAGTCTTCTTTGCTTCGTAGGTACTCTCGGGAAGTTCGTTATGTTTTGGAAACTTCGGCTTCATTATTTTCAGCATCTTTTCAAATGAGGAGTCAGTTAGACCACACTCTGCCTTCCATCGCAACAATTCCAGTGTGGTACCGAGCTTTGTGTTGCCATCTTCACAATTTGGGTACAACAATTTCTTGTGATCTTCTAACATGCCCTCTAACTTCAACTTCTCATTTTCTGTTTCACAGTCTCGCTTTGCATCAGAAATGACCCTACCAAGTTCATCAGCCGGCTCATCTGATGCCCGTTCTTCACCTCTTTCCTCTCCATTGTCTTCCATTGCAGTATCACTGTATTCAGGAAACATATGATGATAGTTGTTATCATCATCATCTTCTTCTTCACCATCTTCCATCATAACCCCTCTTTTCCCGTGCTTGGTCCAGCAATTATAGTTGGGCATGAAACCTTTCATAATCAGGTGGTCGCGAATGATTTTCGAGGAAGAGTACTCCTTGTTGTTCCGACATTGAACACATGGACAACGTATAAATCCATTCTCTTTGTTTGCCGTAGCCACATCGATAAATTTATCCACGCCTTTGATATACCCGGCTACGCGCCGGTCACCGTACATCCATTCCCGACCGTTCATCTGCATCATATAAGTAAGTTTATCAAAAAACAGGACATCATAAATAGTGAAATAACCAATTCACACCGACACATGAATTGTATCAATGACCTAGAAAAGATAAGATTGCTAACCTCGATCGAGGGAAATAAAGAGGAGAAAGCTCAAGTGCGTCTCGGACACCTTCTATTATTTTTGTTCTATGAGAAATTCAACGGGATTTTTCACTCAAACATTTCATCAAACACCTTCAATGCATGCATAGAAGAGAAAAAACTAGCACACCCCTCACACCTTCCACCATTCTAAAAAACAGAGTGGAGGCAGAGGAGGCTGGGGCGTTGCATTTATAGAGGGCAGGAGAATACGTCCCGGTTGGAGCCACCAACCGGGACTAAAGGTGCGTGCCACGCCACGTGGCTGTGGGCAAACCTTTAGTCCCGGTTGGTTGCTCCAACCGGAACGTATTCCCCCTTATCAACCGGGACGCATGCCCCCTGGCCCCGTGCCCGCTCCAACCGGGACGCGTGTCAGCATTAGTCCCGGTTGGTGGCGCAACCGGGACTAATGCTCCGCGGGGCGCGAACGGATGGCATGTTTTCTACTAGTGTTCCTTTTATTAAAAAAAACACCGAGGTGGTAGATTTTCGAAATACTCAATGCAGCCTAAAAATAGGTGTGCGCAACAAATTCTCATTTGGTTGCAGCTAAATCATGGAGAAAGAATCATTTGTCCATGAAAAATGCTTGCACGATGATCAGCATTTGCAGCAGCCATATCGGCTGTGTGCTTTAAAAAAAAAAGGTTCCGACATGTCGAAAGAAAGTACGCAACATCAAAATTTACAAAATCGTTAACACATATTTTTGAGCACTGACCTCACCATCGATTAACCACTGGAAACATGATACTACTCATTAGGAAAAATAGAAGTTTCAAAAACTGAAGGGGCATGAAGAAATAGATCTTTGAAGAATTCTCAATTCTGGAGAGGAAGAAACAAGCGGGAGATCGATGGGGAACAAATAAATCGGATGTGCCCAGAGGTACTACTGGAATGGTTGGTTTTAAGTTTATGATCTGTTAACGTTTTTCCTTTTCTTCGACGATATAGGACTCGCAGTCCTTACATGGGTCTGGCCTTTATTCCACCACAGCCGGGTCCTGGCTGAATAGGCTTTCGGAGTCCGCGAGCTCCTCCTCAGCTGCCTTGGGTCTTTTCCTTCGAGGCCTGACGCGGTTGTAGCTCGAGTGGATGTTGTCGCGGCACTGGTCGTGACATTCTTTGGAGGCAAGAGCGCGCTGCTGAGCGCATCACGAGTCACCATTGCAGCTCTCAGTAGCTTCAGAACCTGTTGCCAGCAAACAATCACTGAGAGCCCATCTAAAAAACTGAAAAACAAAGCAGAATGATCTAGTTCTTCGGCATACCTGAGTTTTGTCAAGAGTTAGCTCTTTCTCCACAAGCTTGTTTTTCGGAATCTTTGCTGCATGTATGGCCTGGAGACTCTTGGCCAAGGAGAAATCGACGATACGCAGATCGTTGGTCACCATGAAGTTTATGGATCCTCCGTTGACATAAGCTCTATAAGCAGTTTCACCTCCCTTGCTAGGGGATTTGGGGTTCATCTCGTAATAGTAGAAATTTAGAGATTTAACTACTCTCTGTTGTAATTCTTCTACCTGCAGTACATTACTGCTGCAACCGAAGAAAGGGGCGAGCTTTGGGGTTAAAAGTAAGCTTAAGCACTCTTGTTTGACACATGCTCCCACACTCTTGTAGATATTATCGATACATCCGCCTGGTGATAATTGACTATAAGTCTTAATTATGGATCCGACAGGAATGCAAAGCAGGCCAAAGAAAAGATCAACAAAGTCTTGCCCAACTTCAGCATATACCACCGAGGAATCATCATTTGTCTGGACAAGCCTTATCTTTATTGGTTTGAACTTGGGCTCAATCTCAACTCCTTGTTTGGTCAACCGACTTTCAGGAAAGTGAGAAGAAGTCTTAGCATCCAGTGCGATAGCGACATCAAAATATAGGCCAGTTAAAGGTTGCTTTGACAGAAGGGCTCTCCTAAGCAAGCTGATTATCTGGAAGAAATAGAGTTTAACCATCAATAATTTAAAAAAAAATCTAATTTGCACAATAATTTGCATCGGGGCAGGGTAAGTCAGAGAAAGAGACCATATTGGAATTGAGGTTGAGCACCTCCTCCTTGATATTTGCTTGGTCCTGCAGCCCAAGCTTGTCGATCAGAGAAAACATGAGTGTTGTAGTGGAAGGAGCAACCTGGAGATCATCCGTGATGATGAACTTTGTGCCACTTTTGGCAAAAATCCCATCCGCCATGTCTCCAACAGGAACATAACCATTTTGCAGGAATCTCCTAAGCCTATCCATTTTACTGCGACATTTGCAAATAGCACCTGGGACTGAGCTGAAGTAGTAATTGCAGTTTGAACTATAGCATCTATAATTCGCTGTTTGATCAGAATCGTCCACTTTGATTTTAAGCCGATCGCAGTGAAACGCGGCAGCATTGACAGGGCTAAGAAGCATGGTCTTGCAAGCCTTGGTCTGGAAGTGATCTTCGCCGAGACTCTCCACGCTCCTGTACAGCTCATCAAGGCACCCTATCTGAGACTGCTTACCGAGTCGACGCACGACGGTGCCGAGAGGCAGCGTGAGGAAGCTGAAGAGGATGTCGACGAAGTCCTTGTCAGATTCTGCAAACAGCACCCTCTTCTTCTCCTTGTCGATGAACAGCTTGACAGCAACCGTTGGTCCGCTGTCGCTCGACATGGTGTGTGAAGTAGTATCCAGGTGCTCGCGTAGGTGTTGTGCTAGTCTCTGAAACTACCTGATGAGGAGGGCAACTTTAGTGGAGGCTTGTGCAGTCTTTAAATATCCACCATGGCCGAGTGTGCACAATTTAATCGTTACCTGGAATCTGAAGGGTGCTAGTGGCTCCAGACGAGGAGTCTCCTTCAGTACTGAAACGCTAGTGTAAGTGCAATCTTTACTTTTCCCAATAGGAAGGTGTTGAGGTTCCCTGACTTTATTTCTCAATAAAAGATGCATGCCAAGGAATGGAAAGCGTATGGTCTTACTTATTGCCCAGACTTGAAGCATATGGCCAAGGAATGGAAAGCGTATGGCCTTATTGCCCAGACTCGAAGGGTATGGCCAAGAAATATAACTAGTTAAGGTTTCGTGTAAAATCTGAGTTGTGTTTATATATGTCGACAGTTGATCAGGGGACAGCTAAGTTATATATTGTCTACTTTTCTTCACTAGTTTAGCCTTTCATGTGTGCTAACGTATAAAATAAACTCAATTAATTTACACGCATATATGATGGGGTGACCATAAACACCTGACGGTCAGCACTAGCATTAATTTACAATTTCACACTCAGGCACTGATTTGGCTTGGCTGCTCCACATGCTCGTTCATCTGCCCAGCGAGGTACCGTCCCTTCTAAACTCTTCACTTCACAATCTGCGCCAAAATTGCCGTGCAGTTTTCGAGAACCCTGGACTAAGCCGATCTGCTGGATAGATTCATATTGTCGCCGTCAGCTGTCAACAAAATTAAAACAATAGTATGGCATGAGTATGTACCTAGGATGGTCAGAAAAATAGTTGCAGATATACTAAACAGAAAATGGTTCTGACTCAAGAAATCATTACATGATCTCTGTTTCAGCACAAAAAAGCATGCACCGATCACAGCGTAGCAAAGGAGAAGAAGCAATCCCTTCAGGTAATGCGATGATCCGTCCTGCAAAGCACAAAAGCAATTCATTCACCGATTTTCAGATAGAAAAAAAATTCATAGCATTAGGTTTTGCTAGTGAACCTATTAAAAATAATTTTAGTCACTGAAATATTTTATTCTATGATATACAGGTTGACTTGATTGGGGATGCCGAACATAACATAAAATTACCTGGAGGGTGAAGCTTGTCATTAATATTGCCAGAAACAACGAACCAGTCTCTAGCAGGTTGAGATCAAGATCCATTGGAACCCCCATGACCCAAGCTACAAGGACACTCAAGGGCACCTAGCACAGTTCAGTTCCATCAGGAAAGAGACCAAGGCAAAGACCATATGAAATTCACAATGCCTAGAGGTTAGTTAATACAGACCACAAACATGGAAATCTGCGTAGCTGACCCCAAAGACACTCCAAGGGTGATGTCCTGTCACAGCCAAAAAAGCATTGAATTTGGTGTTAATGTTTGCTCCCTCGATATATCAATGAGTATGCACAGGTTCTCGTGCTGCCTACCAGCTTGTTCTTGAAAGCAAATATCACTGCACCAGCATGCTCTGCTGCATTACCGACAATCGGAATCAGTATGATGCTAATGAAGCTCACTGATAGTTCCCAGGATTTTGATGCTGCCTACAAGGTTTGTTTAGACAAACATTGTTAGCTACACTGTAGGTTAGATCAGAGTAAAATTATGGAGGAAAATTCTTCAGAACACCCATCCAAACTATACACCATGAACATAGCATAATGCTGCATACCTCAATTGTGCTTACGACATACTCTGATAGTACAGCAGTCATCACAGTCATGATTGCTAGCCAAATCATTGCACATGAAAATCCCAGCACTGCCTCATCTTCAGTGGCCAAATCCTCACCATCGTCTTCAACCTAATAAATTTGTTGATACCACAATTTTTGTTAACCAATTAATTATATACATGATGTTTGGTATTTCGGGTTTCTGATCAGCACTCTAGCATATATTACACACCTCCTGGGGCTCAAAGAGCTGACGATGGGTCTTTAGCTGAAAGTAAAGGTAGGCTGCATAGGCTAGGATCATCACAACGCTACATGCCCGGGATAGCATCAATCCTGCATCCTCAGAGCTTACTGCATGCTCCCCAGCGCTTACTGCATACCTCAGCATCAGTGGCATGGAATTGCATAGCAAACCAAGAATCAGAAGCCCTGTGCTGACATCTGCTTGCTTCTGTAGAAGTCAAAACCATATCATTATTCATGCGTCATAATAAATCCGCTCACTCGTAGACAGCATGATAGTAATAGAAAGTAGATAACTACGATGGTTACCTTGTCGTATGGCTGCTCACTGCCGAGGTTGGCAATGCCACCAAAGAAAAGGGAGGTACCAAGGACAAGCAACAAGTTGGACAAGATGGAGCCGAGCAGGGAGCATTTCACCACTGTTATTTTGCCTTCACTCAGGGCGAAGAGTGCGATAATAACCTCAGTCACATTGCCGAATGTTGCATTCAGCAGTCCACCCACTGCAATTCAAGTAGGTAACTGTATGATGCCTGAGTTGCAAGGTGGATAAGTAGATCTGACAGTTTTCGATCAACAACTCTTACCAGTAGGACCGGTGTAGAATGCAATCTGCCTATGATCAATTAACACAGAGAACAGAGTACAAGTTTTAGCAACATAAATAAGGCAACTCCAAACTGAACAGGCTATGATTATGATGGACAGAGAAACTCACTCGGTCAGGAAACTGAGTCGCTCGGCAAGAGGAATGAGACCAATTAAGCTAAGCACAAAGAGCCACACCTGTTCGAGTCGAAAATTAGGAAAAGCATGTGTGCTTCAGAAGTTGGGGAAATGGTAAAGAAGTCCGGGATCATTCGATCAGATTAGATTATATATGAGTATACTCTTCCTCTCCTATTGGTTTAGTTACGAAGATGTATTGTTCCTGTTTAAACATATTTGTGAATGTACAACTCTGAATGTATTATTGCTGAGATGTCAAAAAACAAACCAAGCCAAGGTAAGCTGGCATTTTCTTGTATGGTCACATGTTTTCTATAGCATCGACACAGACAGTGAGAAGACATAGAGTCACATGCCGAACTAAAGAGTGGTCAAAGAGAAAAGAGAAGACAGTGCAACAAAAGGCATCTCTGCTTTGGCCAGAGGAATACTACATTGTGCGTGGCCCGTGTTGAGCTGAGCTCTTGAGTAGAAAGGAACTACAGGCGCAGTACTTGGAGCCTATGTACGGACAGGATGCACCTGCTGAGGACATTGCTACTTGGTGCTAATCTTGGCACTAGTTGCATGTAAAACGAGCTCAGAAGCGAGAATAGCTGCCATGGTGGTTGACTGAATATACTACTAGCAGTTAGGAGGAGAAGGTGCAGACATGGGCGGTAGAGAGCAAGAACATGCATGTGATTTTTTGCATAGTTGGGGCATACTAGTAGTTGCTGATAATTCCACGATCCCATCTGTACGCGTCAATTTTAATCAGTTTGGTATTTCAGGCTCCTAGCCATCACATGGTCGATCTGGCCACATGTAAGAAGAGCTCGTCGATGTACTAATAATTAAATTAAATCTAATCGCCATCATTCCAGTCTCTCTCGTAAACCTGTAGTAACTGGTGTCTGACCGGTAAGTTTCACTTTGACCACGGGAATGTCTAGCTAGCGCAACGCTCTGCTGCATTAATCTACGAATTAATTAGCAGTGAATGTCAGCGGCAGCGCGTATATTCGCTGGTATAATAGCTAGCTGCCCTGTCCCCACGTTTTAATTCTACCAGGTGTTATGGTAGGAGAATGACAGGTGATTTTGGCCGAAATGACACGGGAACTGATGTACTTGTTGACCCCAACCGCAATCGTTTGTGTATGTTGGCGACAGCATCTCAACAGGGCACATGGAGGTTTAAACAGTACTAGTACTCCAATTGAGATGGTGGAACGAGTCATCAGAACATAAATGAATCGTCCCTACACATGACATGATCGATCCAATTGCGACGGTGGAATGGAGCAATCAGAATCGGAGAATTTCGATCGAGCAGACAGAAAACAGCAGCTAAACTAACAAGAGCAGGTAGCTAGTACGCACGTCAGGTAGATGTTGAGGTGCCTGGCCGAAACAGAGATTGGAACTGGAACAATCGAGAACAGGATGGAGAATTGGAGATTGGTGGAGAAGAGAGGATCAATGGCATACCTGTCCGAAGTGCATGTATCTGGCGAGGACGGCGAGCCCGACGGCGGGGAAGAGGACGAAGAGCTTGGTGCCGAGGAGGACCTCCTGTAGGGTGGAGAGGAAGGGGCGTAGCGCGGCGCAGGGCACCTTGCGGACGAGGGAGGTGTCGGACTTCTTGCGGAGGGAGGAGGAGGACATGTTGTGGGCGGTGCGGAGGCCCAGGTGCCGCAACTCCTTGGCGCGGCCGTCCCCCGCCTCCAGCAGCGCCGCCGCCTCGGCCGAGGAATCCATCTGCGCCGCCACGGAATCACGGCAGGGGAAGCAAACGGAAGAAATCGATCGCCGCGAAGGTAGCCTCGGGCCTCTGCTGGTTAGTTAGTTGGACTCGGGGCTCTGCTTTCGTGCTTGGTTATTTGGAGATGGGCAGCGTCGTCACGTCGCTCCCTCACCTCCTCACCGTGGGATCAGGGGCGGGGGTGGGAACTGGGAAGAGAGAGGAAAGGGGAGGGGCGGTGGCGTGCGACGCCCCTGGTATGGCTCTGGGTCTGGGTCGGGGTCGGGTAACCGGCCCGCACCGGTTAGCCGAGTTCCGCGCGCGTGGATTTAGTAACCGCTGCCGCTCAGATGCCGGCTCCACCTCCAACCTCGGCTCGGGTTGTTGTTTCCACTCCGCGTCCACCCACCCGCGTACGGCGCAGGCGACAGCAAAGCCAATCGGCGGCGAACGTGAGATGGGACCTTGAGCACAGACACGTCGCTTTTCTTTCCTTTTTTTTATAAGGGAGAAACAAAATTTTGAAATTCCCGTGAACCTTCCTCGTCACCTTCCTCCTCATCTGTGGCAGTTCATTTTGTGTTTTCCTCCTCTTTGCTTCTCTTCTTTCATGGTGTACCGGGACAACTTGAATGGAAAGAAGTTCACGCATTTCATAATGTATTTTTCACCTACTTTAGTAAAATATGTAATTTCGGCATTGTGTCCCCAAAACAGGTCAAAACACGCAAAAGCCTTTTTTTTTTTGTCTCGCTGGACTTTTTAAAGCGGTTTTCACTTTATCTCTGCGAACTATGTTGTATAACCTAATGTAACACCTAGGACATGTTTGGTTGCTTGACGACGTTTCTCCCTCTCATACGTGATGGTCGCATAGAGCCTGCCCAAGTGCTTTGTATGCTCCGAGCCAAGATATGTCTCCCGTTTAATTGCTGGAAAGCCATTTTGGGTTTTATGACAAAAATTAAAGCATGATATTTGATGAGCTGTTTTAGGATTTGAAGAAAAAACAACTGTTGTTTGGTTGTGTGCACGATGGGCGGTGTGATAACTTCTTTGAGTGGTGCGGTTTCCAGTTTGTTTGTGCAAAACTAAAAAGCAAGAAATTAAATAGACATAATTACTTACCACAGATCAACATAACTAGATCATAATAGCTTGACCCACATAATATTACGCATTGTAACTTAGCCAACATGGTAGTACACAGTTCACCACACAGACATAGCTCAACACACAGGCATAAATACTGGTCACATATCACCAGAACTAGATCACTCCTCAATCATGGCAAGGGTTGGATCATGCTCGAGGCACTTTTGTACCGGCTCATTCACGGAGCAGTCGAAGATGGTGACCCTACAAACATCGTCCCTCGTCACCTTGAAGGTCAAGAAGAAGACGATCTTGACCATCCTTTGTCCATGTCAGCCATCCAATTGACATCTAAGAGCCTCACCATCTAGCTGCACCTGGTGTTCGTCTTCAGCGTTGACGAAGGATAGTTTTCACGATCCGTCTGTGGTCTCACTTCCGAGGAACGAAAGATAGTTCATTTGTTCGGCGGATGGTTCGGGTCAGCATGTTTGGATCTCAAATACGAAGATGTGTGTATAATAGGTGAATCCCTCCGACTTTATTCATAAGGTGATCGAAACATTGTACAATGTGTCTACAAGATGATCTCGGTGGGTTTATAATGATACCCAACGAGAGAGAGAGAGAGAGAGAGAGAGAGAGAGAGAGAGAGAGAGAGAGAGAGATGAATCTAGAGCTATGACTAAGGATAATGGTGAAGACTTGGCGATTATGGTGTGTCCTTCAGGGGTGAATGTCTTCGGTACTTATAGGTGTCGATGGTGGTCGAGTCCTTCCTAGCCACGTCAGATCTTCCTCTTGTCTTACACGTAATCTTGATCTCCAATCTCCCTCGCACGTGTGTCTGGTCTTCGGGATCTCTAGAGAGCCGCCTTGCAGCCCCACATGTCAGGTGTTTGAGAGCTTATAGATGCAGGCCTCTAGGTCCTTGATTGTCAGAGGTCATCGTGGGAAGGAATCATGGGTTTAGGCCCATGTCGGGTACAGGCTTGAGTCCACCCATCACCAACAAGCCCCCAATCAGTACCTTTGATAAGGTGGCCTTCCTTGTAACATAGTTGTTGTAGCTCGTACTCAACATCTTCCTGGTGAGCTCGATGACTTCTTCTTGGTTTTGAGGTGCAAGGTCCTTGTGAATGCTCGAGGTCTTGGTGTAAGGTCTCCGACATGTGCAGACATCTCGATCGCGCAGACCTTCCCGTATTCCCATTCTCAAAACAGGTCTGATGAGCCTTCCCATCTCAGATGTCCCAGGGTAAAGGGATTACGACGAGGTCCTGCAAAAGGATTAATAACAAAAGGGAAGAGAACGATCCTTTTGTTTAGAGGTGTCGATAACTTTAACGACCATAAGAGGTCTGAGGGAGAGGTCCCTTATGTGACATGGAGTACCAAACCGAGGGATCAAGGTATCCATAATTCCAGCTCTTATAATGTTGGAACCTTGCATGTGGACCCGTCTGACACGATGAGGTCGTAGCGGGGTTTAGGTCTAGTCCAGGATGACGCAATCAATGACGTTGTGTGTTGCTTTAACTTCTCCTATGACCCGAGAAGGTCCGACGAGAGGATATCTCTGGTGGCCGTGAGGACCTAAATCTGGACCGATTGGAGAGGTCTGGTCAATAACTATTTCTTCTCAGAGCTCTTTTGCCATGTAGGAATATATTCCGTCTAAATAAATTGAAGGTGGTGATCATAATGATATTCCTACCCACGAGGACAGTTGGACCCCATTGCATACTGTGGGAATCACTTTCATTCCCACCGCCTCTATCATAAAACCCGCCCTTTCTTCGTTCGTGGGTAATTTCCCCTTTCCATCTCTCAGAGCTCATCCATATCCAGATCTCCTAACTCCCCCAGAACACCTTACTCCTCTCTATTTACATGCCCCGGGCCCATGGAGGCTCTCCACAATATCTTTGACCTTGAACCAGTGCCACCGTCGAGGGATTCAACCACCGTAGAGCTTGAGGAGTGGAGGTCCGAAAAGTGGTCAGTGTGTGTCGACACCTTTGGCCAGCTTGAAGACCTCGTCCGCGATGGGAGGCTCCCTGCGAGCCACGGCTTGAGAACCACATAGGAGGCTCCCTCCCTCGTTCGGCAGGAGGGAGGGATGGTGGAGCTGCTAGACCACCTTATCTGTGGGGCATCGTCCCCCTTTCCTCATTCATCCTGGAGGTTCTTGATAATTTCCAGATCCAGTTTCTCCACCTTACCCCTAATTACGTTACCATCCTTTCATTATTTTTGCATCTCTGCCGGTCTCTGCTCGGGATAGAACCTTGGCTTGATATATTACTCCACTTTTACCACCTCAAATCCTCCTACAACGTGGTGAGCAGGTTGTGCGTTAGCGGCTACTTCATTATCTGTCCCAGGCTCGCCGGCTCCTATATTCCCATCGGTCTAAAGGAATCATGGACCAACCCGGCAGCGAAGTGGCTAATTGGGGCCGGCGGGAAATCCATCTGCCATATCTCATAATCATAATATGCAGCAAATTGTAGTAAAATCCGAACATATTTAAACATTGCTACAGGAGAGAAGGTCTCACTATAGTCAATTCCTTCCACTTATCGAAAACCCTATGCGACAAGTCTTGCCTTATGGATAATCACATTGTCATCAGCATCTGTCTTCTTCTTAAAGATCCATTTATTCTCCACGGTCTTTCGACCTTCAGGGAGATCTACCAAGTTCCAAACTTTGTTATCATACATGGATCCTATTTCGGATTTCATGGCCTCTAGCCATTTCTCGGAGTCAGCACTCTCCATTTCTTCCTTGTAGTTTCTAGATTCTTCTTGTTCATCTAACAAGACAGACATCACAAGATTACCATACCAATCTGGAGTGATAGTACTCTTACAGATATCTGAACCGTAGGAGCTTCGATGTAATGATCTGTATCATTTGTTTCTTCTTCCACTATAGAGGGCAGTTCCAGAATAGTTTCTATTGCGCTATCGGTATCTGGAGAGAAGGGTCAATGCCCTCATCAAACTTTATTTTCATTCCACTTACTCCTTTTGCAAGAAACTCTTTCTCTAGAAAGGTGATGTTCTTAGTGACAAACATTTTTCCCTCAGCTTTGTTGTAGAAGGTATACCAATAGTCTCCTTTGGGTATCCTACATAGATGCATTTTTTCGCTTTAGGTTCGAGTTTATTAGGCTGTAGTTTCATAACGTACGCCTCACATATCCAAACTTTCAAGAATGATGATAACTTTGGCTTCTTTCCATGCCATATCTCATATGGTGTTGTCTCCATGGATTTGGATGGTGCTCTATTTAGAATAAAAGCGGCGGTTTCTAACTCATATCCCCAAAAAGACACAAACAATTTAGTTAAAGACATCATGGACCGCACACTATCCAAAAGGGTTCGGTTACGCCGTTCCGACACACCATTACGTTATGGTGTTTCGGCTAGCGTAAGTTGTGGTACAATACCACAGTCCTTCAAGTGCATGCCAAACTCATAACTCAAGTATTTGCCTCCTCGATCTGATTGAAGGTGCTTAATCTTCTTGTTGAGTTGATTCTCTACCTCTTTCTGAAATTCTTTGAAATTTTCAAAGGTTTTAGACTTATGCTTTATCAAATATATATACCTATATCTACTCAAATCATCAGTAAAGGTAACAAAATAACGATATCCATTGCGTGTTGAGACACTCATTGGTCCACACACATCTGTATGTATGATTTCCAACAGGTCCGCTGCCCGCTCCATAGTACCGGAGAAGGGTGTCCTGGTCATCTTTCCCATGAGGCAAGGCTCAGAATGGAGTTTCTTCATGCTCTTTACGCCAATATGACCAAGACAGAAATTCCATAGGTACATGGTATTATCATCATTATGCTTGCAACGCTTGGCATCAATGTTATGGATGTGTGTACTACTCTCAAGATCTAGCAAGAATAAACCTTTGCATACACGCGCATGAATATAAAAGACATCATTCATATAAATAGAACAACCACTTATTCCAGATTTAAACGAATAATGATCTTGCAAATATCCACTCACAATATTTATGCTTAAGGCGGGTACAAAGTAGCACTTATTCAAAACTAAAATTAATCCTGACGGTAGACACAGAGGTAGATCGTCAACGTCCTTGACATCGACCTTCGATCCATTTCCGACGCGCATCTTCACCTCATCCTTCCCCGGGCGGTGCTTATTCCGTAGCTCCTGCTAGGAGTTACAAATGTGAGCAACAGAACCGGTATAAAATACCCAGGTGTTGCTCCTGGCGCTTGTAAGGAACACATCAATAACATGTATATCATATTTGTTGGAGATATGCCCAAGAGGCAATAATAAAGTGGTTATTATCATATCTTCGTGCTTATGATAAATGTTTATATACCATGCTATAATTGTATTAACCGGAAACATTAATACTTGTGTGATTTGTAAATATAAAAGAGTCCCTAGTAAAGCCTCTTGTTAAACTAGCTTGTTGGTTAATATATGATCATGGTTTCCTGATCATGAACATAGAATATGTTATTAACAACAGGGTCATATCATTAGGAGAATGATGTGATGGACATACTCCTATAGTTAAGCGTAGCATAAAGATCAAGTCATTTAATATAGTTCATTTGCTATAAGCTTTCTGATACATTGTAACCTAATTCCTTCGACCATGAGATCATGTTAATCATCATCACCGGAAGGATGCTTTGATGACATCAAACACCACACCGTAACTGGGTGGCTATAAAGGTTGCATTGAGTGTTCGGAAAGTATGGGTTGAGGCACATGGATCAAGAGTGGGATTTGTCCATCCATATGACGGATATATATACTCTGGGCCCTCTCGGTGGAATGTCATCCAATTAGCTTGCAAGCATGTGACTGGATCACAAGGGATCACATATCATGGGAACGAGAAAATAGTACTTATCGGTAACGAGGTTGAACTAGGTATGCAGAGATACCGACGATCAAAACCTCGGATAAGTAAACTATCGTGAGACAAAAGGAAATTGGTATCGTATGTAAGTGGTTCATTCGATCGCAAAGTAATCATAGAAATATGTGGGATCCATATGAATTTCCAGATTCCTCTATTGGTTATTGATCGGAGAAGTGTCTCGATCATGTCCGCATAATTCACGAACCGTAGGGAGACACACTTAAGGATTTGATGTTGTTGAGTAGTTATGGAATGATGAGTAAGAGACCGAATGTTGTTCGGAGTCTCGGATGGGATCCTGGATATCACGAGGAGATACGGAATGGTCTGGAGAATAAGATTCATATAAGGAAAGTCATGTTTCGGAGTTGGGGAATGATTCCGGTGTTTTCACCAGGAATGTTCTAGAAGGGTCTGGAAGTTCCGGCACTCCGGAGGGATAAGGGTACATGGATGTGTCATGACAATGTGGAATGGTTGCATCATGTACTAGGTCACTTGGCTGGGCAATATGATGAGAGAAATCAAATCCAAGTTTGAAAGTCAAACGCCAATTTGAAAAATCAAATCTGAAGTTTGCTTGGTGGAGGGAGAGTAGGAAACCTACTTGGGGAGGAAGTCCCACTCCCTCCCACCCGCCGGCCATGAGGAGGAGTTGGAGGAGGACTCCTTCCTCCCCAAACCGCCTCTCCCCTCCTATATAAGGAGGGGTAGGGCGCCCCCTCTACCTACACCTCCAAACCCTAGCCTAAGGCGCCACCACCACCACCAAGTGCTGATGCCGCCACCTCCTAGGGATCTCCTCCAAGTCGCCGAGTTAAGGCTTCTCCAAGCCCTAGCCGCCGGCTACACCCCCCCCCTTGGTGCCCTCTATTCCGTAGATCGCCAAGTCCCTCTCTTACTCCACCATACTCTCTCCGGCTTAAGGCGAAGCCCTGCGAGATCTCCCCTCTACTTCCGACACCACGCTATCGTGCTGCCGGAATCACGAGGAGAGTGCTACAACCTCCGCTGCCTGCTGGAACAAGGGAGAGGAAGGTCTTCATCGAGTACCGAACGTGTGACCGACTGCGGAAGCGCTGCCGGAACGCAGCGCAGGAAGGATCATCTACGCGATCTTGAGATCGGAAGTGTACGACTACATCATCCACGAGAATCTGCTCTCGTTAACCGCTTTGGATCTTCAAGGGTTAGTACTCTATCGACTCGTTGCTGCAATCTAGTAGATAGATCTTGGCTTATGTGTGTTCATGCGATAGAAATTTTTTGTTTTCCATGCTACGAACCCCTACAATATTTACCTTTGTATTTCACGGAAAACTTGCTGGCTTTCTTATCCTCGGGGTACTTGGGGAAGTTGCGCTTCCAGTGTCCATCTCCCTTGCAGTAGAAGCACGTGATGCCAGGCTTGGGCCTTGGAGCCTTAGGGGAACTAGCAACTGGCTTGCCATCCCTCTTAGGATTTTTTCCCTTCTTATGCGCCAACCTTTTAAAATTGGTTGTCTTATTGACCATCAACACCGTGTGCTCCTTCTTGATTTCCACCTCAGCAGTTTTGAGCATGGCGAAAAACTCAGCAAGGGTCTTAACCATCCCCTGCATGTTGTATTTCATCACGAGAGCTTTGTAGCTAGGGGCAACGAGTGTAGCACCCTATCAATCACAAGCTCATCCGGGATTTTGCATTCTAGGGCATTCAAGAGTTGAACGTAGCCAGACATTTTGACCACATGCTCGCTCACACTGCTATGCTCTTCCATCTTGGGATAGAAGAAAAGCTCTGAAGCTTCATACCTCTTGGCCCAAGCCTGCGAAGCAAAGACGGCCTTAAGATCCTCAAGGATCTCGAAAGCATTCATCTTCTCAAAACGCTTTTGAAGCTCCGGTTCCATGGCATAGAGCATTCCACTCTGGATGAGGGAGGAATCATCCGCCTTGGAATTCCGACATTCTTTTCATCCTGGGTGGCGGTATCAACAGGTTTGGCGGGCAGTTCTGCCTCTAAGACATATTTGAGCTTGTAGAGGGCCGGGAGGATTCTTAGGGTATGGTGTCAGGCGGTGAAGGTGGACCCATCGATTTTCAGCTTGTCCTTCTCTAGGAATGCGCGAAGGGTCAAGGTGGTGGGCGAGATATCTACAATGTATTTGCAAAGTGTTTAGACCATGTTCATAATATAATGAGCTCAAGTTTTAAGTTTACCCTTAAACTAAAACTAATAGGGCTCCCACTTAAAACAAATATTCCTCCATTCATTTTAGTAATCACATGATCCCATATCACCATATCACCGCGATCGTCATGGCCGATGATATAGATCCAAAGGTAGACATTCCCAAATGTTGATCACAACAACTTGTGATTCATGCTCTACCTTTCGGTTTCTTGTGTTCCGAGGCCATGTCTGCACATGCTAGGCTCGCCAACTCAAACTTTTGTGTATTGCAGTGCAACACGGCTTACTCCCACTGTATACGAACACAGGTATGCCTGGCACCCGATCGTCACGGCGTGCCTCATACCGAAGAACTTTCTTGGTGGTTGATGAGTGCATATTTGCATCATGTTTTATATTATTATTTTGCATTGTAGTGGTATGATCTTGGTATTTTACGACGTTCGCACGCACCTTTTATGTTTATTTTCACCAGGATCAGGATAGATGATGAATCCGATGGACACAATTCGTGGACCAGTTACATTGGAGTGAAAAAGAGCCAAAAACAACGTAAGTCGCTTATTGGGTAAATATCAATAATACCAGAAGAAACCTCGAAGCGATTGGAGGATACATAAGGGTTAACGACCAACTATACAACGGGAACACTTTTTTCGGCCGTATAGTTCCCCCCATATAGTTGGCGCCGACACCGCCTCCTCAAATAGTTTCACCCCGTGCAACTGGATAGGAGAGACGACATACAGAACACCTAGAAATCGCCAAAAACCTCACCTCCGGAAGGGATCTGGAGGGGGAACTTGCCCTAGGGATCCATCTTCGCCCTAAGCAGATCTAGGAGGCCAAGGCATCGATCTCCATCTTCATCAACTGCTGCATCACCATCATCATCATCATCATCTCCATCCATCCCATATAGATCTTGTTGTAATTCTAACACTAGTTGTGGATTTATACAAGAACTATTCATCTATAATCGTTTCCATTACTATTGCCATGATGATGTTTGCCTCCATGCACTGGCGAAGGACGAAAGTATTTTGGCGAAACTAGCATCATCACAATATTTTTTTACTAAATATATGCTCATAAAGTATACGCCAATCTCTACTACCTAAAAAGAACTTCATGTTCCGTGGTCAACCGATACGTCCTTCCTTTCGTCCAACATCTCGTATCAATCCAACATTTTTATCCGGAGACTCGGACCCCGCGGCCGCCTCCGCCGTTTCTGCCTCTGCCTTCATTCAGCCTCCCACGCCGCTAGCGCCATCTCCGCCTTCTTCCACCCTCCAGCGCGGTCTCGGACTTCCTCTCCATGGTCCCCTCCCTTAAGTCTCGCCTTGCAGGTCATTGACATGGAGCATGGGCCAGGCAGCATCATGGAGGCTCTCGACGCCACCCGCATATCTTCCGTCCTCTGCCTCCCGGAGTCTTTCCCATTCTTGATCTCCTTAAGCCGCCCCTCCCCTGCTTTCCCACCGGCGGGTGTGTGGACTCAAGATCGGCATGCTCGCATCGCGGGCGACCCAGAGCTAGGCACTGATGGAGGCGGAGGTAGAGGCACGGGCCTCGACTCCAGCGGCCACGGCCACCGCGTGTTAGATGGCTCAATAGCACCGGCCTCCTCCCGCGGGATAAGGCGATGAAGATCCAGTTCCCCTCCCTAATACTCCTCTTCCCCATCAATCCCACCAAAAAGTCGTCTCCTCCAAGTGCTCATGGTTCGCAAAATCTGCACTCGAGGCGCTCACGGTCCCCCGGATCCGTCAGACGGTGTGGAGGAAGATTCATGTGTTCCCCTTGCTCGCTGCGACTCCCTAGCGAAAATGAGCCCATGGCTGAGCACAATGACGGCCAACACCATCCACATGGCATTCAGTGATAGAAGGCTGCTTTGCCATCTCAAGGACAAGGCGCCTGATGACTGACTAAGATGTCAACAACAACCTGTCAGGCACATCAATACCCTCGCTCGGGTCGTACAAAGGTATGGACTCCTGTACCACAATCTCGCTTGGGGCAGGGGATGATGATAGATTGTGTGTGTGTGTGTGGGTGGGGGGGGGGGGAGGGGACAGCGATGGATTGTTAATGTGCTGATGTGAATGTTGTGCCATCGTTTTACGTGATGCTAGCCCCCTGTTTGTACAAAGAAGTGAAAAAAATACCAGGTTCAGTTGTCAATTTTGTTATCCAAGAAATGTCCTTACTCTTCTTATTTTTGCAAGCAGTAAATCAGTCGCGGAGTCATTTCAAAGCATATAGGAATGTGACAAAAATTGCAGAGCTCAGATAGAGACTCAAGAATCAAAGCATATAGGAATGTGACAAAAATAGCAGAACTCAGAGAGAGACTCAAGAACATCATGAAAATCCTCAAGTCTGATGTATATTCAGATTTTACAAGGTACACAACAAATGAACTTGTTTAGATCTTTGTGATTGATCTGATCCTAGATGGTGAAAGAATAATTCTGTCATTATCCTGATGCAATATGTTGGTCCAGATGATGGCGAAAATATGTGCGCTCTGACTTATCAGCATGACGGTTTCTTTCTATTTTTCCCGGATTTAGCCCTCCATGTAGCCCGGATTTAGTTTATTTACTTTGTTGTATATTATAGTTTTTTTGTTGGACGGGATCTTGTAATGCTTTTACAAACTTGAGGGTCATGGGATCTTTTGTCGAAGGATCTAAATTTTCAATTTTTTTTGTTTGGTAATGGTGGTTGCAGGCTACCATACAGCTATCCGAGTCCTCCCTATTTGTGCATCTGTCATCGCTGAGAAGGTGGAGACTGAGGGCATCGACGGTACAAAGGAGCCGCGACTGAGGTAGGAGATCATCCATGTGCCTCTGCATGGTGATACTTCGTCACCCATCTATGCTAGGGTTATTGAGCAGTGCATGTTAGACGTGCAAGTGCCTGGTCCTTTATTTCCTGCACAATAACAATGTGTATATCTTCCATCCAGTTGATTTTATCATTAGATCTCACATGTTAGATTCTAATGTTGGGTTTGTTTCAAGGTATTCAAGTACGGGAAGATCAAAAAGATTAGTAAGGATTTTGTACTTCCTGTTTAGTGACTTCTTATTGATTGCTTCTAGAGATTGCAAGTACTAACATTGAATATTTGTCATATTAATCCTTGATCCAGTATATGCGTACATACTGGTTTGATACATCGTATTCAACTATTCATCAATGAAGTTGAGCAAAACTTTGTAATTTAGTAAGGATTTGTACTTTTTGTTTATAGATTCAAATACAATTTGCTAATATCTTGTTTTTCCTGTAGAGTTCCAACCTATGCAGCTGAGCAGCCCCATTTTAAGACTTATATAACAAATTGGTAATTATTTTTCCGTATCTTATCTAGCTCTGCCAGCAACAAGTAGAGAAGAAGCTATTATGCTCCCTCTAACATAGTTTACCCCATCCACTGTTCGACATGCTACCTTGGTATTACTAATTGAACCACGTGCTTTTCTAAACCATATGACTGAATCTAAGTTTGTTGCGCATTAGAAAATCCTGGGTGGAATGAAATGGAATGTTCATGCCCTTCCCTTTGGTTCAGAATGTACAAACCATATTTTAATTAAGACATATTTATCTTTGCAGTTGTTAATTATCCAAACTTTTGGTTTGTACATATGCTAAACCTTGTAGAGTCTATGTTCCCTTATAGGAATGTTCATGTGGCATGCAAGGCTTATACATCCTCTACTTCGTCGACGGCGTTCACAAGGATTATACCGGTGAGCGTACCAAGTATGTAGCCACCTTCTCCACTATGTGTTAGCTACTTCTATATTGTTCAATCATTGGGGATTTGTTTCTCCTCATGATATGAAATCGCCACCTAGATCAGCAAGAGGCTGGAGCATTGTGTGCAGAATGTTGTCACCGTCTACGAGGCTGAGAGGATCATCATCGGGGACGACACAGACGTTCTCGCCTTCCTTTGACTCCCACTCGGTGTATACCCACATTATCTGGTCGACCGAGTTAACCCAATTGGAAAATATTATGTAAATTTAGCTTCCGGTATATATCAAAGCAAACTGACAGAACAGTGTGCCAGATTCAGACCACCCCAAGTCGCTCTCCTCCACTCCCTACATGACATAATAGTGTCAAAATCAGCCGTGCACACAGATAGACATGCATAGAACCAATTTCTGCTTGATCAGATGTTATGGGTGTAGCTGATTTATTAGGTGTTTATATATGAATTCAACATCCATTTTTCCAAAAAAAAATATGAATTCAACATGATGGATAACACAAGAGTTGAGATACGGGGTGACTTGCCTTTCGAGTGGAACAGGTGAGCCATCACACCACCAGTCCATCGTAGTTACATCCCCAACTCTGCTTTCCTGTATTGAGTTATTGATTAAGCTAAAAGAGTGGATGTATTACTGAGTGCCACGGTCATCGATTATCATGCCAGGGGAACAAAAATTCCCTGAACGGAATTAGATAGGAATAATTTGTAGCATCTACCATGTTTTGTTGCATGTTATCATGACTGAATTACCTTGCTTTCGGATATGCTGCAAGCCTACAAACTCGATCGAGTTCGGCATCACCTCGCATACGTATAGGACGACCGCTGGCGGCAGCCCATGGATCCTCTTGACCTGTATTCACAATCCCTACGGTGACTTGCTTGTAGAGTCCTTAGAGGATAAGCTGGTCTTGACCGAAAGTGCTCGTGGACAGGGTCTTCGCCTTCGTGGCCTACTTTTCGAAATCCTCCTGCAACATAGTATGATAGATTCAAAATCATTGTACAATCAAGATGTACACTCACATAGTCCTGAGTACCATCCTTTCAGCCACAACTATGTTCCTACGAATTGCTCTACACAACAACGTCGACCTCGCGTAGCCCCTCGCTCACTGTCCGAGAAATAATCGCCGAGCAAAGAAAACAAAAGAGATCATACATGGCCAGTGCATAAAATTGTGGTATATGGATCAGAGATCCAAACGAAGAATCAAAACAACAGTCTAGATACATGCGATTTCCTCTGCAATAGCATGAACACTCGAAGAGTGAAGCTAAATTAATCAAGAACTAATCAAATAGAGTCAAATGAACTACACAATAATTCATCTTGGTGAGTCCATATACATTCCAAATCTTTAGCCACAAGGCAATCACCACTCACCATCATATAATTCTGGTTGAAACCAAATCGTCAAATCTGAAACGCCACCTCTATCCTCTCTATCCTATGGTCTTGCAGGCAGACTGTCCTTCTCTCCCCTTCGATGTACACGACTACAATCCGGCGATCCGTCGCTGCCCAGGAACGATTCCTCGCGGCCAGGCCCTCACCAGCTCTCCCCGCATCAATTCCCGTCCAAGACTGGCCGGATTTGGACCAAGAACGGACAGCCAGTCCTAAGACCCGACGACCCCCAATAAGCATATTCGAGATCGAGTTGTACCAGGTGCTTGAATGCCTGATCTTGGATTTGGATTTCCTCAGCGAGCCTCCGCCATGGCCTATGGCTGGATAGGGTTGGATGAGTGCGAGAGGAGGCCTCTGCTGGCTGTGGCCGAGTTGGGAGGGCGCCGGCGGTCTTTTGGTTTGTACATATGCTAAACCTTGTAGAGTCTATGTTCCCTTATTTTATATTTTTATTGCAGAGGTGCAGGAAGCCATGGAGCTTTTGAGGACCCTATGGTGGATTCATATACATAGGTCCAACCATGTCAAGTAATACTTTCCCCTCCGTTTTAACCTTTTGATGATCCATATGCATAGATAGTTACATAAGCTCATATTCTGTGTTGGTTGTGCAAATGTGTGCCATTATTTTCTTAAAAAGGTAAATTATTTTTTCCATCCACCCCACCAGCAGAGTGTCCATTTGTTAAGTTCTTGATCTAATATCTTGCATCTTCAGACTTAATCAAGGTTTACATGACATCATGTATCTGTTACACACCCTACACGTCTCATTCCTTAATCTCCATTGTTTCTTACATGTATTTCGTATTGGAATGAGGTTGGCAATGCAGCATGTGGGTTGCATTAATATCATAGATGAAGCTTGTTATATGTCTCCAAGAAGAAGAGCTTTCCAAAGACGTTTCATCTCTACTACAGAAATGAAGATTCAATAGAACGTGATCCACTCAGTTCTGATGAACTTCTCTGGCCTGGAACCCCTGCCCGTTTAGCCTGGCGCATGACAGCTCCTCCACCACAGCCTAATGCGATGGCCTATCAACGTGTCCGCGCTGCTGCTCCTCTGGCCACCCCCATGCTCAACCGGGCTCTACAGGCGGCAAGGTCCCGGGTAGTAGAAATGCTCTGGCGTCCAGGCGCTTGTTTACCAAGTCTAGCACGAGCTCCTCTATCTATTGGCTTATTAAGATAGTATATATGATCCAAATAATCTTGATCACGATGCTGGTCTTCTTACCTGCCATTCTGTCAAACTGGACATGCGAATATCTTCAACTTTTCCTTTGGACATGAGGTGAGTCAGATTAGCCTGAAATATTTCCCCCTTGGATCTTCTTTTCCTTCTGCTTCGACTGGTTATGGCCATTGTACTGCAGAATTTTTGACCCATTTACCGAGATTCCATATTATGTGCTTCTTTTCCAAATATGCATCCCATTTGTGATTGAACATTTCAAGCCTCTGCAACAATTAGAGCTTAATTTGTTTCATCATTGGTTTGTTGTAGTTGGCTGAGCACTAGACCTAACTGATTTTTACTCCCAAAATCTGAAGAAAATGATGAGCAAGAGAACTGGAATGGCAGGGCAGAAAGAAGAGAAAGGGTATGAATAATGATGACAGGGGTAATGCTAATGAAGCTACACAGAAGATGAAACAAGAAGGTTTTACATCAATAGATGGTTACTGCAAGTTGTAATAGGAAACTGTAATTGAGTATAACTGGTTTTGCAACTTCAGTTCAGATGGTCCACTTCAGTTGTTGATAGAAACAGAGTAGAAACTTTGTATGCAGATTTATGTTGTGTATATGCAGGAATTTGTATGGAATAAAAACGAAATCCCAATGTTATGCAATTTCTAAGAATAAAACACTGCACCCTTTAGTTCATTTGTAAAACTATTATTAAACCCTTCTGTTCGACTTGTAAGCAACTAATAAGGACCTACTATTTTTTTACAATCAGCTCTTTAAATTTATACTATAGTCAGAGCAAGAATTATGGAACGGAGGGTGCATTGGTTTGTTGTGGGGTATTCTTTTTTCCTCAGTTTAATGTGGTTGTAGCTTGTAGAGGGGAGACAAATGTAGTGGATATAGGAAGGAGATTGATTTGATGGCCTCAAAATCATTTGTTTTACAAAAATATATACTATCGCATGAGTGATTGACATGCATATTCAAAAATTTGTATTTGACATATTTATAGATATAGAATTTTGTGTGTCCGTAGCAACGCACGGGCATGTTTACTAGTCCATAATCAACATTGCACAGTAACTATAATATGCTTGTCCGTAGATAACTAAGATAAAAATTACCTCTGTAATTGAACGAAACTTAAGACAATATTTCACTATGAATTTATTAAACATATAGACTTGACATGTTAAAGAAACATGAAAATATTTAATTTAGAATTAGTTTATACAAGGCAAAACATATGGAAACAGAAGACATGAGGCAAACGAGACATATGAAGCACTAATTAGATCTAGGAGCACCAGAATCAAGGTATGGCAGGCGCCATAACTTGCCACACAAGGTCCTCCGCCCATGCCTCCATGTCGGAGTAGATCATTAGTTCTTGGGGATATGGAGAAACCCTAGTACATGATTGAGATAAAATAGAAATTATTATGTTATACATCATTACGTGTATGTGTTAATTATCTTCATCTTGATGTTGGGAGTTGTGCACCTCCTTAATGTTTGCCTCTTACGGGGACTTTATAAAGGGGATTACTTGTTGGTAGATAGAGAAATGATAACATTTATTATGACTGTAAAGTAGTTGTCATTCTTTACGTACTAACTTGGGGAAGCAAGAAGAACTCATTAAGCCATGTCCATGCCACGAGAGAAATCCCTTAATAGCGGGATAATACGATTGATGTCGTTTATCTATCAGCTGTGGTTATGAAGGATGATCTGAGCGGTGGTTACTGCCTATTCGTCTATATATGGAGCTCCTCCCATATACATACATGTCATGAGAATATTCGTTATAATAATCTTGATCACTTAGTCTAAATTGCTAGTGGTGTATCCACCACTCCCCGAAAACGCCCTTTTCCTTATTGCAGTTTCAAGCTTTCTTACACACGCGATTACTACTTTCTGCATTAAGTTTTACTTCACTTACTTTATTGCTTCGCTCAACCAAAAACAATTCTACTTTTCTTGCATCTTAGAATTATTACTTAAGTACTTCATTTAGTTTTAGTTAAAAGCATTTTAGTCTTTCGCCTACTGCTCCCTGTGGAATCGATATTTTTATTTAGAAAACTAGCTACAAATGATCTGTGCACTTGCAGTCATTAGTGGTGCACACATAAGGGGAACAATATCATTGGAATTGTGTGAGGGATCGTCTTATATCTAATATACTATACCAAACAAGATGTACAAACAAATACTTCAAAAGTATAGTGTCATGACATGGTTGCAGCTCCTTGATCTCCATCGAGAGCTCCAACGGGCAACGTTTCATAAACTTACCATTACCATGTCATGACACTCGCCCCCTGCAAAATAAAGTTAGACGCCTCTACTTTATCCTTTGCAAGTTTTACGCGGCTTTAGGGCTTTCATGGCAGAACCCCTTCCCACCTATGAACGTTGAGCCACAACGTTGATTCAATGATTGCCTCTTCGCTCCCTTTTTAGGCCCCCTCGGTATTAAAATCATAACAACTATTGAAAGAGAGATAGACACCCGCCAGCCACCTCGCGTAAGAGTACACATAATGTCGGTCCGGGCCGCTTCATCAATCAATACCGCGATATAACAAGAACACGAAAGAGGGTCACAACTAGAGAATCAACACCCACATATTGCTATGTGTTCTATCCGTATGATATGTCTACCCATTGATCTGGCTCTAATACAACTTTGGGATTCGAAGCAGGAAAAAATTCTAGCTACGCGAACACGACAACCAAGATCTATTATATATAGACATAAGTAACGAAGAGAGAGGACGGAGTTTATAACCTTGAAGACCATGGCACGCCTTACGCAGGAAGGCGTATAGCGATGAAGACGAGCGCCCCAAGTGTTGCGCCTCGAAGCTCTACACACGTCCGGTGTAAGGACGTCTCCCGGGCTTCGATCCAGCCGAGTAGCGGAAGAATATGGAAGCCGGACCATCCTGCGCACGACGATAGTGCGGAGGTGGAGATCTAATCCTACAGAGCTAGATCCAATCTAGGTGGAGAGAGCTCTAGGGCGGAATAGAGGGAGAGATTGTTGTTGTGCATAAAGGGGAGGGGGACCCCTCTATTTATAGGAGGCGGGGGAGGGGCAAACCCTAGGGAAAAGGGGAGTGGGACCCCCAAATCCGCCGCCACCGTCGGCCCTAGGTGCCCCCACGCCTAGCCCTATGGGCCTCCCTTTCCGGTGAGGCCCAATAGGCATGAGCTGCCTTCAAAAATAAAATAAAATTTTAGGTTTTAATATTAATTCCACTAATTAATATAAAACATATTCTTTATTATATTTTTTACTCCGGAATACCTTCTGGACCCCTCTGATCAACATCGGATGTTACCCAGAACCTTTCTAGTTTCTCTCTCTCATTTCTCCAGCGGTGCCGGTTCGATCCCTAAGCGTCCCCACCCTTAAGTGTGCCACCCTTCGGTTCGGAGATGCTCTGGACATGACCAAGAACCCTCTTGCATCAATGATCACCAGCGGGACCTGGATGCCCATAATGACCACCCGTGCATTCATGAATCTCATCGCTTGAACCTTTCACAACGTTGTCCAATTCTCTTTGCCATACGATACCTAGGTCATCCAAGATTTGATCTCAGGTATCTTCATACTTGTGTTCGATATCGTTTCCAATGATCTCGTTTACTCGTTCCCGTGTTGTTGCATTCCATGACCTAGTCATACGCTTGCAAGCTTTGTTAATGCAATGTCACCGAGTTGGTCACATGTATCTATACGTTACTTGGATTTGAGAAATCCTGGTCTTGATAAAAAATCCTCAACCCGTACCTTTGAGAAACCCAATGATACCTTTATGATCACCTTTTTACAACTTGATACTTGATATCATCAAAGTCTCCTTCAAAAATGGTGATTATGCATTATCTCACAGTCTAAGGATATAGGCCACGGTGCTTCTGTTTTATCATCAATGATGAAAGTTAGATAATTAGATCTCATTGTGATTAACTTTTAGTGCTTGTCTATCACATTATTCAATTAATAATGTGACATCATTATCAATTGGCCCTATCATCCATGATCTCGAAACCATAAGATCATCGCTTGCCCAATGAGCTAGATCTCTAGAGGCAACTAGAGACCTGGTTTGTTTTCATACCACACGTGTATTAACGTTTTGTATTAATACATTTATAGCATGATAAGAAGCATACTATAAACATACAAGAGATACACCAAATAAAAACATTTTATTATTTGCCTCTAGGGCATATCTCCTTTAAACCCCCACATCAAACTTGTCGCACAACAGAAACCCTACCTCTCCGCTACCCGTCAAGGCTGAGAAACCAGACTGGCCGGTCCCTTGATCAGCCCGAGGGAGAGAGAGAGGAGGAGACATGAGAGGATCATCGGAAGAGATCTGGTCATAACAGACCTCCGAGGTGTTCGCCTTCGCAGTCGCCCTAACCCTAGGAGCAAAACTGTAGGTCTTACCAGTAATAGTGGGGAACTATCGTTAGTCTTTTTTAGAAAGGAGCATATATTAATATCAGAGGATACAATTACACGCATCCTCTGCAACAACGCAGTGCCCTAGCAGCCATACAGATGCACATAGCCAAAAATAAAAAAAAAATTACAAAAAAGAAAAGTCACGCTACAATAACTTATTCATTGAAACATCAGTACTACCACCACCAAGACAGCACCAAAAGTCCAGTTTCTTCAAAAATAACGCCTCTAACTATCGTTAGTTATCACATGAACTCACGCGGCTGGTTGAGATGTAAGGATCAAAGACCACCCAGTCCCTTGAAGATCTTTTTTAAAAAAGTTCAGCAATATGTGTAGCTCGCGGAATAAAACGAAGATGGGCCAGCCAGCGGGCCGGGATGTCACACGGGATTTTTTTTTTTTGCACAAAGGGTCCGGGAATCCACAAAGTTAGTTGAGTTAAATAAGCCAAGTTAGTTAGGATTCAGAATCTTTGTTTAGATTCAAACAACAACTACAGCAACCTACCTTCTCGGATCTCCATTACTCCTTATAATTGTGGCCGACGTCGATCTCCTCGATCGTCCCTAACAAAAACCACTCCGGTCTGAAGAGAGACTGCAGGCATATGGAGATCGAAGGTCCCGCCGGCCGCGGCGCGGCCGACGAGGACGACGTGTCGCCGGTGGAGCAGGTCCGGCTGACGGTGCCGACGACCGACGACCCGACCCTGCCGGTATGGACGTTCCGGATGTGGACGATTGGCTTCGTCTCCTGCGCGCTGCTGTCCTTCGTCAACCAGTTCTTCGCGTACCGCAGCGAGCCCATCGTCATCAGCCAGATCACCATCCAGGTCGGTACAATAGATTACACGCGCGCGCCCCAAGCGCACAACCATGTACCACGAGGAATTCACGGATCGCGCTCGCATGGATGATGCAGGTGGCGGCGCTGCCGATAGGGCACTTGATGGCGCGGGTGCTGCCGGAGAAGAAGTTCAGGGTGTTGGGGTGTGAGTGCTCGCTGAACCCTGGACCCTTCAACGTGAAGGAGCACGTGCTGATATCCATCTTCGCCAACGCCGGCGCGGCCTTCGGCGGAGGCAACGCCTACGCCATCGGCATCATCACCATCATCAAGGCCTTCTACAAGCGCAACATCTCCTTCGTGACCAGCCTGCTCCTCATCATCACGACCCAGGTGAGATCCACTTAGTAGATCTGTTTAGTTTGTCCCTTAAGCCCCCATTGTTTCACACTTTTACGTGTGGTGGTGTTTCACTCGATCTATCAATTAATTGTAAGTTTATATGAATCTGATGTTCACTGCAGGTATTGGGGTACGGATGGGCAGGGCTGATGAGAAAATACGTGGTTGAACCGGCGCACATGTGGTGGCCGACGAGTCTCGTGCAGGTTTCTCTCATGAGGTGGTACTGCCATACTTGTTCCCTCTCGGATCGATTGATCATCATCTAGCACTTGATTTTCTGGACTGACAACTGAATTTGACAGAGCGATGCACGAGAAGGAGAGGCGGCGGATGACGCGCGGCAAGTTCTTCCTGATCGCGCTCATCTGCAGCTTCTCGTGGTACATCGTCCCAGGGTACCTCTTCCCGACTCTGACGGCCATCTCGTGGGTGTGCTGGGTCTACCCGAAATCCATCACGATGCAGCAGATCGGGTCCGGCCTGAACGGCCTCGGCGTCGGCGCCCTGACCCTCGACTGGTCCGTGGTCGCCTCCTTCCTGGGGAGCCCCCTCGTCTCGCCCTTCTTCGCCACCGCCAACGTCTTCGTCGGCTACGTCGTCTTCGTCTACGGCATGCTTCCCATCTCCTACTGGGTGCTCAACCTCTACAACGCCAGCACCTTTCCCCTCTTCTCCAACGACCTCTTCACCGGCTCTGGCCAGCTCTACAACATCTCCGCCATCGTCAACGACAAGTTCGAGATCGACATGGACGCGTACAACCAGCAGGGCAAGATCCACCTCAGCCTCTTCTTCGCCATCAGCTACGGCCTCGGCTTCGCCACAATCGCCGCCACGCTCTCCCACGTCTCGCTATTCTACGGAAGGTACTTCCTTATATGTTTCGTCTCATTAATCTCAGCTCTTATTGTTGTGTTGCACATGTGTTTATCGAATGTCTGATTTTGCTGCTTGTGCTTAAAGGGAAATGTGGCAGAGGTACAAGGAGTCGTTCAAGGGCAAGCCTGACGTGCACACGAGGCTGATGAGGAAGTACAAAGACATACCCAACTGGTGGTTCTACCTCCTGCTCGTGGCGTCCATGGCCGTCTCCTTGGTGCTCTGCACCGTCTTCAAGGAGGAGATTCAGCTGCCTTGGTGGGGCCTCCTCTTGGCCTGCGTCATGGCATTCATCTTCACGCTCCCCATCAGTGTCATCACTGCAACCACAAACACGGTACTGGTTTTGGATTAATCGGCATGCAAGCTTCAAATTTTCCGATTGTTTAGTTAATTATTAATTATGGTGTTAAATTGATTGCAGACGCCAGGGTTGAACATCATCACGGAGTATTGCCTGGGGCTGATGATGCCAGGTAAGCCCATCGCCAACGTGTGCTTCAAGGTCTACGGCTACATGAGCATGAACCAGGCAGTCTCCTTCCTTACCGACTTCAAGCTTGGCCACTACATGAAGATTCCCCCAAGGTCCATGTTCCTAGTGCAGGTACTAGCTACTTCACATCAATCATCATAAATTAAGGATTACAAGCCTCAAAGATTGTTAATATGTCATCGGACCAAAAGTAGTACATGATGCTTGAGAAACAACTACTAATGCCTGAATTTTCAGTTCGTGGGGACGATTGTGGCATCATCGGTGAACACGGTGGTGGCATGGTGGCTGCTGACGACGGTGCCGCACATTTGCGAGAAGGACCAGCTTCCCGAGAGCAGCCCGTGGACGTGCCCGGGCGACCACGTCTTCTTCGACGCGTCCGTCATCTGGGGCCTGGTCGGCCCGCGCCGCATCTTCGGGCCACTCGGCTACTACAACGCGCTCAACTGGTTCTTCCTCGTCGGCCTTGGCGGGCCGGTCATCGTCTGGCTCTTCGCCAGGGCGCTGCCGCGGCACGCCGGCTGGATCAGCCTCATCAACATGCCCGTCATCCTGGGGGCCACAGCTATGATGCCGCCGGCGTCGGCGCTCAACTACACGGCGTGGTGCTTCGTCGGCACGGTCTTCAACTTCTTCGTCTTCAGGTACCGCAAGGGGTGGTGGAAGCGGTACAACTACGTGCTGTCGGCGGCCATGGACGGCGGCGTGGCCATCATGGGGGTGCTCATCTACTTCGCGCTCACCAGCGAGGGCAACCAGCTGGACTGGTGGGGTTCCAGGGGAGAGTACTGCGATCTCGCCACCTGCCCCACCGCCAAGGGCCTCCTGGTGGACGGCTGCCCGGTCCTCTGAATTGAACACGATCTCTTGCAACAAAAAGCATGCTATCAGCCTAGTATATAGATTTATGGAGCGTCCGTTGTTCTCTTTGTCAATTAGGGATTTAGATTTTAGAGCATTATTCAGACTATTCAGTTCGTAGCTAGGTTAGTACGTAAAGCTACCGTTGTTTAATATGGAAGTATGTCCGTCATCTTTCAGTACTGTGTAAATATTCCAAAAAATAGCCTGTACGTGTTTGGAAGATGCAACTCATTTTCTATTTTCTATCATTGAGTCATTGCCTACAGAACATGTTTTGTAGCTTGATCAGTGATCAACATCTCCCATTAATTTTTGGTGTTTGAAAATGGGTTGGAGTATCGAATTCTACAATGAAATGAAATAGATTGGACACTGAAACAAGGAAAACGAGGCATTTGATTGCCCGGTTTTTCCTTGGGGCTCGTTTGGCTTCTAAGTACTCGTATTGGAGTAAGAATTGTAAAACTCAATTATGATTTTAGGGAGCAGTGCATTTGGCTGTCATAGAATTGTATAAGGAATTCAGTTGGCAATTCCATCCTCATTCCATGCTTAACCTCATTTCCAGTCAATATCCATGTCATTTCATTTCATTTGGGAATTGTGGACTCAATTATGATTCTAGAGAGTAGTGCATTTGGCTGCCACATAATTGGATAATGAATTCAATCGGCAATTCCATTCTTCCCATCCCATGCCTAACCTCATTTTCAGTCAGTACCCATGTCATTTCATTTCATTTCTATCAAATCTAAAGATAATATTGTAGCACCCAAATGGAGCTCATAGAAGCCATCTGCATCGTGAACCGTTGGATTGTCCTTCCAAACATATCATGGCCGCCTGTTTCGCCTACAGGTGGTCCTAGCCGTTGGATTGACTTGCCCCAAATGATCCTGACCATCCAGATCTGCTGTGCATTTCTACCCGTACCATCATGATCCTTGCTTCTTCCATTGATTTGTGGGCCTGTGTTTTGCATGGCCAGGAACGAAGACAAGGGGGGGGGGGGGGGGGGCTTAGCCACCCCCATGGATGAATTTTGTAAAAGGAATGTAGTCACTAGAACTATAATTTTGCACATATTTAGTCAAGTCTTCCCCCCTCGTGTCCATTTTGCCCCCCTCAAATTGAGAAGCTGGCTCCGTCCTTGTGCATGGCCTGCTGATCAGAGAGCCATGCTATGTGGTCTTGCGTCCATGGAAGTCGGGAGAGGCCGCCCGATGGCTCCACTGTGGGTTTCCGTTCCGTGCGGGGTAAATTTTGTACTTCCGCAAGCCAAACCCTATTAGCGTGATGGGCTCGTTTGCCAACCATCATTTTGTGGCGGATCATGGAATTCAACTGAGATTTAATAATACCTAGTGTGTTTGCCCATCATGGAATTATAGGTCATTTATGTTCCAAATTTGAGGAATGGGTATTGTATGGTAAGTCAATTCCTGTAACTAGCTAACCCTGTCATTCTTCTGGAAATCATTTTATAAATCCTTTTTTTAGGAGTCGTGCGCTTTATTGATCAAATAATCATAATGTTATTACAAATAGTCTCGTGGATGCAATCCGAAGAAACACCACGCTACACCGAAACCGTGCGTCCCAAATGTGCCACATGGTGACCATGACCACAGTTGCTTCAATCTTTGAATAACGAACGGAGAAAATCCAAAGCCTAGCTCCTTGGAGATGTAAAGGAGTGGCATTGGAGATGGACCTCAAAATCACCCTTCACCTCTTGTCATACCTCATTCACAAACTGACACAAGAATAAAGTGTGCTCAATCGTTTCATGTTGACCGCAGAAAATACAGAGGTGGTATGTGTCTTCTTTGCAATCGATGGCCACACTATGAGTAGTCGTGGGCAAAACGCCACATTGTAATTTTCATTTTCCCTAGAGCTTTAGTAGACCAAAGTAATTTACAGCGTTTAGCATCCCGATTCACTGACGAGGATCCTTGGCCCATGCGGCTACATTCGATAGCAAACTGAACAGATCGAGCAAGGTGATATGCTGCATCTGACAATATATTGACCATAGCAGGAGTGCGGCCACGATGCAAAGTCATCGCCACCGTGAAGACTGACCCGAACTTGCAAAATTTTAGACGCAATGTGATCTGGAAAGATGATGCGTACTAGTTTCGAGTCACATGACTAAGAGAGTCATCCGCCAACAAGTCTCCACGTTTTTTTTTCATTCAACAATTAATGGTACTAGAGTGCGGATAGTACAATGGGAACCTCCGGTATCCAATTGTCGGACAGAATCTTGGTAGCTCTGCCATTCCCAATACCCCATCTTACACCCTTCTTCAACATATCCCTGCCAACAAGTATACTGCGTCATATGTATGACGATGAGAGAGGATCGTGTGGCATCTCAGAAATCACAGTTAGGGAAATACCTCGCAAGAAATCACAATTAGGGAAATACCTCGCCTTGAGAACTCGAGCACATAGAGAAGATTGATCTGTGAGCAATCGCTAGCACTGACGACCCAATATATCTTGGTTAAATAGTTCTAGATCATGAAAACCCGGTCCTCCCAGATCTTTCGGAGTTGATAACCACTCCCATGAACGTCAGTGGAGTTTCCTCCTACCATCATCTATGCCCCACCAGTGTTTTGCGATAGACTTCCGCGTCAAATCATAGATGGAAACTGGCAATTCAAAACAGCTCATTATATAGGCAGTGTAGAACAATAGAGAGGGATTGGCGGAATATGTTCGATTCATTATTGAGCCTCAATGGAGAGTATATATAGGCGTACAGGGATCATCTTGGAGTGCAAGATAAGTTAGGCTAGAGTCCTAACTATCCTAAACTACCATAACAACTGTATATGTATAATACTCTAACATATAGAGAGGGTTTGGCAGAATATGTTGGATTCATTATTGAGCCTCAATGGCGAGTATATATAGACGTATAGGGATCATCTTGGAGTGCAATACAAGTTAGGCTAGAGTCCTAACTATGCTAAACTATCATAAAAACCGTATACGTACAATACTCTAACATTCCCCTATAGTCGTAGCGGTAGCATCGTGAACAACTGGAACGTCACGGACGCTCAGACTGAAGATAAACCAAGGTAGAATCCAGTTGGTTGACACCCCCCCCCTCCGCAGTTCGAGCGGGAACGTGATGGACGATGTCGCATCGCGGTAGCTTGGAATATAGAGGAAGCTGGTGAGATGGTCAAGCGAGGTGATAACCCTTGTGCCAATGTCGAGGGAGCCGAGAGCGTTGGGCAGTGCCGTGGTCGAGATAGCCGTGGTCGGGGATGCCGGTGTCGAGGTAGCCACATGTGAAGCCGCATGCACATAGTGCGCAAGGAGGATGACAGAGATGCGTTGAGGCAGTCGTCGAGGATGTCGATGCCGAAGCCCATGCAATCCGAGCCATCGAGGACGAGGTGCGGCCATAGTTTTTTCAGAACTAGGCGCACATCAGGGACGAATGCACAATCCCGTTTTGCTAGAACCGAGTATGCAAAGAAGAACACGTCGGTGACGCGGTTGAGGTAGTCATAGAGGAAGGGGCGATGCCGAAGAAGACCATGTCGAATCCGATGAAGAAGAGGTGCCGATCCGAGCTTGCCGGACTCAGCAACGCATCAGGGACGAAGGCACTCACAGTGTTGCCAGTACCAGGCGTATGACATGGACCATCTGTAGGGGTTCGTAGCATGGAAATCAAAATTTTCTACCGCATGAACACACACAAGCCAAGATTTATCTACTAGATTGTAGCAACGAGTCGATAGAGTACTTACCCTCGAAGATTCCAAAGCGGTTAACAAGATCGGATTCTCGTGGGTGATGTAGTCGTTCACTTGCCTATCTCAAGATCGCGTAGACGATCCTTCTAGCAACGTGTTCCAGCAGCGCTCCCGCAGTCGGTCACACGTTCGGTACTCGATGAAGATCTTCCTCTCCCTTGTTCCAGCAGGCAGCAGAGGTTGTAGATCTCTTCTCGCGATTCCAGCAGCACGACAGTGTGGTGTCGGAGTTTAGAGGGGAAATCCCGTAGGGCTTCGCCTAAGCCTGAGCGGGTATGGTGGAGTAGAAGAGAGGACTTGGCGATCTAGGGTTTAGAGGGACAAGGCGGGTTGTGCCCGGCGGCTAGGGCTTTGCCCTAGTCAGCGACTTGGGAGGAGATCCCTAGGTGGCGGCGGCTTGAGAGGTGGTGGCGCCAAAGCTAGGGTTTGAGTTGTGGGGCAAGGGGGTGCCCTCTCCTCTCTATTTATGAGAGGGAGAGTCAGCAAGGGGAGGGGAGTCCTCCCCCAACTCCCCTTGCTTGCCCAGAGGCAAGGAGAGGGAGGGGTCCTCCCTTAGGTAGGATTCCTTCCCTCCCTCCACTAGGCAACCAATGTTGGGATTTGACTTTTTCAAATTGGAGTTTGACTTTTCAAACTAGAGTTTGATTTCTCTCTTCCCATTTCCCAGCCCTGTGACCTAGTACATGATGCAACCATTCCACTTTGTCATGACACATCCATGTACCATTCCCACTCTGGATCGGTGGACCTTCTAGACCCTTCTAGAACATTCCAATGAAAACACCGAAACCATTCCCGAACTCCTGAATTGGACTTTCCTTATATAAATCTTATTCTCTTTACCATTCCGAATCTCCTCGTGATGTTCTGGATCCAATCCAAGACTCCGAACAACATTCGGTATTCTTACTCACATTCCATATCTACTAAACAACATCGAACCCTTAAGTGTGTCTCCCCACGGTTCGTGAATTATGCAGACATGATCGAGATTCTTCTCCGATCAATAACCAATAGAGGAATCTAAAAATTCATATGGTTCCCACATATTTATACGATTACTTCGTGATCGAATGAACCATTTACATACGATACCAATTTCCCTTTATCTCGCGATACTTTACTTATCCGAGGTTTGATCGTTGCTATCTCTACATACCTAGTTCAACCTCGTTATCGATAAGTACTCTTTACTCGTTCCTTTGATATGTGATCCCTTGTGAGCCAGTCACATGCTTGCAAGCTAATTGGATGACATTCCATCGAGAGGGCCTAGAGTATATCTATCCATCATATGGATGGACAAATCCCACTCTTGATCCATGTGCCTCAACACATACTTTACGAACACTCAATGCTACCTCTATAACCACCCAGTTACGAAGTGATGTTTGATGTCATCAAAGCATCCATCCGGTGATGGTGATTTAACATGATCTCATAGTCGAAGGATTTAGGTTACTATTTATCTGAAAGCTCATAGCAAATGAACTATTGAAATGACTTGATCTTTATGCTACGCTTAACTATAAGAGTATGTCCATCATGACATTCTCCTAAAGATATGATCTTGTTGTTAATAACATCTCAATGTTCATGACCAGGACACCATGATCATCTATTAACCAACAAGCTAGTATTACAAAGAGGCTTTACTAGGAACTCTAACAAGTTTACAAATCACACAAGTATTAATGTTTCTGGTTAATACAATATAGCATGAATGTAAACATTTATCATAAACACAAATATATAATAATAACTACTTTGATTATTGCCTCTTGGTCATATCTCCAACAGTCTCCCACTTGCACTAGAGTCAATAATCTAGATTACATGGTAATATACCGAACACCCATGGAGGTTTGGTGTTGGTCATGTTTTTCCCTCGGGAGAGGTTTAGTCAAGGATCCGCCACATTCAGATCTGTGTGTACTTTGCAAATATTTATGTCACCATCTTGGACATGCTCTCGAATAGCATGAAAACGCAGCTTGATATGCTTCAGTTTTTTGTTTGACCTTGGCTCCTGCGCATTGGCTATGTCACCCATGTTATCACAGTAGATATCCATTGGGTCTAGCGCACTGGGAACCACACCAAGCTCCGTAATGAACTCCTTCATCCATATCGCCTCTTGTGAAGCCTCCAAAGCAGTTATGTATTCCGATTTAGTTGAAGATCTCGCCACAACGCTTTGCTTTGCACTCCTCCAGCTCACTGTCGCCACAACGCTTGGCTTTGCCACAGTGCCAGTTGCCTCCAAACTAGCATCGATGTAACCACTAACAACGAGTTATTCATCACCTCCATAAGAAAGAACCATATCCTTAGTTCTTCTTAAGTACTTAAGGATGTTTTTGACCGCTGTCTAATAATCCACTACTAGATCACTTTGATATCTGCTAGTTAAACTAACAGCATATGCAATGTCGGGTCTAGTACATAGCATGGCATACATGATAGATCCTATGGCTGATGCATAGGGAGTCTTACTCATCCTCTCTCTATCTTCTGCCGTAGCAGGACTTTGAGTTTTACTCAAGGTCGTATTGGGCAACATGGGCAAGACTTTCTTGCTATATTCCATTCCAAACCTCTTTACAACTTTGTCCAAATATGTACACTGTGAAAGTGATAGACGTATTGATCTATCTCTATAAATCTTTATGCCTAATATATAAGTAGTCTCGCCAAGATCCTTCATTGAAAAACTATTATTCAAATAATCTTTGACACTTTTAAGAAGGTCTATATAATTACCAATCAACAATATATCATCCACACATAGTACTAGGAATGCTATAGAGCTCCCACTCACTTTCTTGTAAATACAAGCTTCTCCATAATTTTGTATAAAACCAAAACTTTTGATCACCTTATCAAAACGTTGATTCTAACTTCGGGATGCTTGCTTCAATCCATAAATGGATTGTTGAAGTTTGCATACCTTGTTAGCATTTTTAGGATCGACAAAACCTTTGGGTTGTACCATATACTACTCTTCATCAATGTCTCCATTGAGGAACCCCGTTTTGACATCCATCTACCATATCTCATAATCATAATATGCAGCGATTGCTAACAAAATCCTCACAGGCTTTAGCTTCGCTACCGGTGAGAAAGTTTCATCGTAGTCAACTCCTTGAATTTGTTGAAACCCTTTTGCGACAAGTCGATCTTTATAGATAGTTACATTATCATCAACAACTGTTTTCTTCTTGAAAATTCATTTGTTCTCGACAGCCTTCCGGCCATCCGGTAAGTCCACCAAATTCCACACTTGGTTTTTGTACATGAATCCAATCTCGGATTTCATGGCTTCCTGCCATTTATTGGAATCTGGGCTCATCATCGCTTCCTCATATGTCGCAGGGTTGTTGGTGTTGTCCACCAACATAACACTCATAACGGGATCATACCAATCGGGAGTGGGACGAGTCCTCATCGACCTGTGAGGTTCCGTAGTAACTTTGACCGAAGTTTCATGATCAACATCATTAGCTTCCTCTCTTATTGGTGTAGGCGCCACATGTACTTCTTCTGGTGCTGCGCTACTCTCAAATCCGAGAGAAGGTTCGACAACCTCGTCGAGTTCTACTTTCCTTCCAGTCACTTCTTTCGAGAGAAACTCCTTCTCTAGAAAGGATCCATGCTTGGCAACGAAGATTTTGCCTCCGGATATATGATAGAAGGTATACCCAATAGTTTCCTTCAGGTATCCTATGAAGACGCATTTTTCTACTTTGGGTTCAAGCTTGTCGGGCTGTAACTTGTTTACATAAGATTAACAACCCCAAAGTTTAAGGAACGATAATTTAGGTTTCTTCGCAAACCACAATTCATACGGTGTCGTTTCATCGCATTTAGATGGTGCCCTATTTAAAGTGAATGCGGTTGTTTCTAATTCATAACCCCAAAACGATAACGGTAAATCTGTAAGTGACATCATAGAACAAACCATATCTTAGAGAGTATGATTACGATGTTCGGACACACCATTACGCTGTGGTGTTCCCGACGGTGTCAATTGTGAAACTATTCCGCATTTCTTCAAATGCTCATCAAACTCGTAACTTAGATATTCACCTCCACAATCAGATCGTAGAAATTTTATCTTCTTATTACATTGATTCTCTACTTCACTTTTAAATTCCTTAAACTTTTCGAAAGTTTCAGACTTATGTTTCATCATATAGCCATATCTACTCAATTCATCCGTGAACGTAAGAACATAATGATAACCACCACGAGATGCCACACTCATCGGGCCACACACATCGGTATGTACGATTTCCAAAAAGTCCGTAGCTCGCTCCATCATACCAGAAAATAGAGTCTTAGTCATTTTCCCATCAGACATGCTTCACATCTTTCAAGTGATTCGAAATCAAGTGATTCAAGAAGTCCATTGGAATGGTGTTTCTTCATATGCTTCACTCCAATGTGACCAAGACGACAATGCCACATGTATGTAGAATTATCATTCAATTTCAAACATTTAGCGCCTATATTATGAACATGTGTATTACTACTATCGAGATTCAACAAGAATAGACCATCTATCAAAGATGCATGACCATAAAATATATTACTCATATAAATCGAACAACCATTATTCTCGGACTTAAACAAGTAACCGTCTCGCAATAAACAAGATCCTGATATAATGTTCATGCTCAACGCAGGCACCAAATAACAATTATTTAAGTATAAAACTAATCCCGATGAAGAGGTAGCGTGCCGACCGCGATCACATCAACCTTCGATCCATTTCCAACGCGCATCGTCACCTCGTCTTTCGCTAGTCTCCGTTTATTCTGCAGCACCTGTTTCGAGTTACAAATATGAGCAACTAAACCAGTATCAAATACACAGGCACTACTACGATTACTAGTAAGATACACATCAATAACATGTATATCGGATATACCTTTCTTCTTGATGTTGCCGTTCTTCAGATCCGACAAGTACTTGGGACAATTCCGCTTCCAGTGACCTTCTCCCTTGCAGTAAAAGCACTCAGTATCAGGCTTAGGACCAGCCTTGGCCTTCTTCGCCGGCGCGGTAGCTTTTACCGCCCTTCTTGAAGTTACCCTTTTTCTTAGGCTTGCCTTGCTTCTTGAAATTGGTGGTCTTATTGACCATCAACACTTGGTGCTCTTTCTTGATCTCCACTTCCATAGACTTCAACATAGAGAATAGTTATGGTAACGACTTATCCATGTGCTACATGTTATAGTTCATCATAAAGTTCTTGTACCTTGGTGGTAGTGATTGGAGGATACGGTGAATCCCCAAAGCATTAGGGATCACTATACCCAAGCTCTGGAGCTTATTGGCATGCCCAGACATCTTAAGCACATGCTCACTGACGGAGCTGCCCTCTTCCATCTTGTAGTTAAAGAACTTTTTAGAAGCTTCACAACTCTCAACTGCCGTGTGAGCCTCAAATATCATTTTGAATTCACGGACAATATCATGTGGGTCAAAGTTCTCAAACCTCTTTTGAAGCTCCGATTCCAAACCATACAAGATAGCACACTGAACTGTGGCGTACTGATTCTTCCGAGTGAGGAAAACATTCATCGGTAGCATTAGCTGCAGGTGGGTCACCCAGCGGTGCATCTAGCACATAGGTTAACTGATCAGCATTAAGGACAATCCTCAAATTGTGGAACCAATCCGCGAAGTTGCTTCCATTATTTTTCAACTTTTCTTTTTCTAGGAACATATTAAAATTGATGGTAGTGGCTGCCATGATCTACAACATATTTGCAATAGTTTACACTAAGTTTATGACAAATTGAATTCTAATTAATACTTAAATTAATCTAGGTGAACTCCCACTCAAAACAATATCGCTCACATTGTTTTAGTGATCACACGAACCAAATCCACTACATCAAGTCCGATCATCACGAGAATATATGTAGTTTCAAAGGCGAACAATCAACATATTCATCATATCTACTATATGACTCATGCTTTACCTTTTGGTATTCCGTGTTCCGAGACCATGTCTGTACATGCTAGGCTCGTCAAGATTAACCTTAGTTTCCACATGAGAAAATATGGTTTGCTCCCGTTGTATGCACACGCAGAATCTATCACACCCGATCATCAAGTGGTGCTTCAAAACGACGAGTCTTAGCAACAGTTCTAACTAAGGGCGAACACTTTATTACTTGATATTTTGTGATAGGGATCATCTTATAATGCTATCGTCGCGATCTAAGCAATACAAGATGCATAAAAGGATTAACATCACATGCAATTCATAATATGTGATATGATATGGCCTTTCTTCTTATGCTTATGATATCCATCTTCAAGCACGAACATGATCTCCATCATCACCGGCATGGCGTCAAGGTCAAAGGCACCGCTCCATGGTTGTCGTCCACCAACATCAACTATTACAACTACTTTGAATAACAGACACGCAGGTCTTAACGAAATTAAAAGACAACTATAAGGCTCCTGCTGGTTGCCGACTTACAATAAGGATCACTGCATACATCATATATAATCACAATCATGGCCATATCACATCACAACACACCCCTGCAAAACAAATTTAGACGCCTCTAATTTTCTTTGCATGTTTTACGTGGTTTGGGGCTTTCCAATAAGTACCGTTCTAACTTACGAACAAGAACCACAACGTTGATGCAAGTACTATCAAGTGCCCGTTGTAAATTGAATCTTCACTATGATGGGAGAGACATACACCCGCAAAGCCACTTATGCAATACAAGTTGCATGTCGAGCGTGGAGTAAGTCTCATGAACGATGTCATGTAAGGTTATCCTGGGCCGCTTCGTCCCACCATCCCACAAGATGCAAAGTACACAAGAAGCAATTGATAATAAAAGCACCACCTCCCATAATGACCATTATGTTCCACTCGTGCAACAGATCTACATATAGACACGGCTCTGATACCACTATAGGGGTTCGTAGCATGGAAAGCAAAATTTTCTACCGCATGAACACACACAAGCCAAGATCTATCTACTAGATTGTAGCAACGAGTCGATAGAGTACTCACCCTCGAAGATTCCAAAACGGTTAACGGGATCAGATTCTCGTGGGTGATGTAGTAATTCACTTGTCGATCTCAAGTTCGTGTAGACAATCCTTTCGACACCGCATTCCGGTAGAGCTTCCGCAGTCGGTCACATGTTTGGTACTTGATGAAGACCTTCCTCTCCCTTGTTCTAGCAGGCAGCTGAGGTTGTAGATCTCTCCATGCGATTTCGACAACACGACGTTTGGTGTCAGAGTTTAGAGGGGAAATCCCGCAGGTCTTCACCTAACCCGGAGCGGGTATGGTGGAGTAGAAGAGAGGCCTTGGCGATATAGGGTTTAGAGGTCCAAGGGGGGTGGTGGACGACGGCTAGGGCTAGTGCTTTGCCCTAGTCGGCAACTTGGGAGGAGATCCCTAGGTGGCGGCGGCTTGAGTGGTGGTGGCGCCAAAGCTAGGGTTTGAGTTGTGGGGCAAGGGGGTGCCCTCTCCCCTCTATTTATGAGAGGGAGAGGCGGCAATGGGAGGGGAGTCCTCCCCCAACTCCCCTTGCTTGGCCAATGGCAAGGAGAGGGAGGAGTCCTCCCTTAGGTAGGATTCCTTCCCTCACTCCACTAGGCAACCAATGTTGGGATTTGACTTTTTCAAATTGGTGTTTGACTTTTCAAACTATAGTTTGATTTATCTCTTCCCATTGCCCAGCCAAGTGACCTAGTGACATGGATATACCCTACGGGTGCCTCACATTGGTATTACCCGGTCCAGCCCAGGGAAGGCCCACATGAAGACTTGCTGTCCAAGAAGACTCCGGGTGGCCCAAGCCCAGTACAAGTTCGAATCCTTGGAGAACACAGCCAGGCTATAGATAGATTATTCAAGGATGAGACCCTAACTTGTAATTGAATGAACCTACCCCCGGGACCTGGCCTATCTATATAAAGGCCAGGAGGGAATGGCGAGGAGGATCTCTCTCCCAACTCATACACACACCTCACGCCAGATCGCATCTGCGCACCCCTATAACCTTCGGTTCTGCCGTAATGAAGAACAGACAGGCAGGAGTAGGGTTTTCCCTCCAGGGGCCTGAACCTGGATAAACCTCGTGTCCCCTTGTTGCGTGTCTATTAACCGTCTCGTGACCTCCAGCATCCCCATAGTCTCCAAAACCAAAGTCCATAACAATGGGCATTGACGAGTCGAACCCTCGTCAATTGGCGCCGTCTGTGGGAACTAGGGACGCTGATCATGCGGTCGTGACGGTTCCATCTAGAGCAACGTACGATTCCTCGGTGACGGAGAATCACCTTCTCTTCGGTGCTTTCTACTTCACCGCCTACTCACCGGCCACCCGCAAAGATTTTGAGTCTGTAGGCGACGAATTCGAGATGCTGTTCGGGAGCTTCCGCTTGCAGGTGGGAAAAACCGACACCCTACGCCTTCCGGAGCGGGTGCCACTCCCATCAATCAGGCCTGCCTCATGGGTCCCACCAATCGACACCCTGCACACATCATCGCTGACGGACGGTTCGGATGATAGCAGCAACTGCAACTCCGTCCTATGCAACCCTCCTACAGAGAAAGGAACCTACGGTTCTAGATCTGAGAGCTGTGGGAGCAATGATCTCTCCCCGCGCTACATGTGCGTGGCCCTCCATAACGGCAACTCGACAACGAAAACAAGCTCCTACTAAATCCCCCTCCGAATCCCCCGCCCAACCCTCAGGCCAAGAACGGAGGAAATAGGGCACCTCAAGGCACTAAGGGTATAAACCGTGTCCGTAATGAGATCCACCTCTCCGACGAGGATTGGGAGAAGGTGCGCGACGCCGTGCGAGGCACTCACCCCCTACCTATCAATTCCCCACGTGACATGCTGATGGGCTATCACTGCATCCTCATCGAGGAGCACAATCGATAGATCAAGAAGCAAATCGAGCTCGACAAGCATAGGCGAGCAGCTAATGAATTGAGCATGCGGAAAGCTGCACTCTCCGATGGCGGCTCCACCTCGAAGGGTTACGGTGGTGGCAAGTATCGCTCTCGCTTGGAGCGCATGGACCCGGCGAAACGACGCGAGGCCACCAAGGCACTCGATATGTGCTTCATGATGATGGACTCACAGGGCAACATCATGCCGAAGACGCCAAGCCGCGGTCATGGCGGCCACCACCTACCTCGCATCCAACCCGCCACCGGCTGGGGACCCAAGGAACGCAATCCACAAATCTGCGCTCGTAGGACTCGGACTCGTCGGAGTTGCGCTCCACGATGAAACACCCATGGAGCCGAAGAAAAAGGCCATGGTAAAGTTCACTCGAAGCCGCACACCCTCATCCGAGGAGGAAGAGCATGACCTGCCTCGACACCGCCGGAGCCCACGGTGCGGAAGTAGTAACTATGAAGCTCGTAGTGAGCTCACACAGTGCAAGATCGACAAGTCACACGCCAAACACGCATGCTCAACTGAGTCCGATGACAATGACGGGGAACTGTGCATCGCCAGGTGCTTTAGTAGGGCCATACGGCAATCACAGATGCCAAAAAACTTCAAGATCCCTTCGAACAACCCGAAGTTCGACGGCGCACAGGAGCCGAAGACTTGGCTCGACGACCACCTGTCATCGGTCAAGCTCCATGGTGGGACCAAAAAACAGCCATGCAGTGTCTCCAGCTGCAGCTGACACGCGCACCCTAGGCCTGGCTCAATAGTCTCCCCTCCGGCTCCATCCGCAGCTAGGAAGAACTGGCGTATAGCTTCATACGCAACTTCAAGGGCACCAAAGAGACCAGCTTCAATCGAAGAGCTACGGGCCTGCTGCCAGCAGTCCAACGAGTCCATACGCTTGTACATGCTATGCTGGTCCATCATCAAAAACTCTGCCGCAAACATCTCTGAGGAGAGGGAAATCGACGCCTTCAGAGACGGCGTCTGATACGTCGGAAGCGTATCTATAATTTTTGATGATCTATGCTTGTTTTGTATCATTTGTCTTATGTTTTGTCTACACTTTGAGGTATTTTTATACACTTTCTGGAACTAACCTATTGACAAGATGCCACAGTGCCAGTTGCCTGTTTTCTTCTGTTTTTGGTTCTAGAAAGGCAGAAAATCAATATTCTCGGAATTGGACGGGACAAAAGCCAAAGTCATTATTTTTCCCGGAGCAACAGGGAACCACGAAGCAGAGCCGGAGGGGGGCCATAGGGTGGCCACACCCCCCAGGTGCGGGCAAGCCCTAGAGGTGCCCACAGGGGGTGTGGGCCCCCTAGACCCCCACCGACCTTGATTCCTGTGCCTATAAAAAGCCTCCGACCCAAAAAACCTAGGGCATCTAGAAGAAATCCACGAAAACCTCTATAGCGCCGCCGCCACCGAAGGGGAGATTCGGGGGACAAAAAGTCTCTGTTCCGGCACCCTGCCGGGACGGGGAAGTGCCCCCGGAGCCATCTCCATCGATCTCCATAGCCATCTAAACCCTAAACCCCATGATGAGGAGGGAGTAGTTCTTCCTCGAGGCTAAGGGCTCTACCGGTAGCTATGTGTTCATCTCTCTCTCTATGCATGGTCATATTGTGATCATGAGCTTTGTAATCAAGTAGATCTACCTTGCTACTCAAGTGCTTCATTAGATCTCTACTCTCCCCATGTGTGTGAAAGTGACAGCATGCACTCCATGGTGGCACTTAGGTTTGAGTCTACATAAATACTCTTTGTGCTTTTATAGATCTATGTTTTTCCCCACGTGTGTGAAAGTGACAGCGTGCATACCGTGTGTGGCACTTTGGCTAGATTGAATATTTGTTATGATTTATATTTGGAGTTGGATGTCTCTATGAAATTGTGGTGTTTGTTGGAATGATCTAGCGCTCAAGGTGACAGTGTGGGGTTATCTAGATTGGGGAAGGCGGACTTTGAGGAGTGCTGTTATAGCCCTACCGATGATTAGATTGTCCAATCGGAGAGTACTTAAGAGTAGTATCATGAAGAGAGGATATTTATATGAGAGAGTGTTCGCTAGTGAAAGTATGATCCCTAGGCCTTGTTTATAAGCATTGAAACACCGTTTGCATCTAGATCTATTGCATGTTTGCTTGCTTTAGTTTTTACCTCACCGTCAAGCTATTTTCTGGCACCGTTGCCGCTTATATTTTACTATCTCTTCGCCTAACTAGTGCACCTATACACCTGACAAGTGTATTGCGTGTGTTGGGGACACAAGAGACTTCTTGTATGTTTATTGCAGGATTGCTTGAGAGGGAATACCTTTGACCACTTCCTCCCTGAGTTCGATAAACCTTGGGTGATCCACTCAAGGGAAACTTGCTGCTGTTCTACAAACCTATGCACTTGGAGGCCCAACAACTGTCTACAAGAATAGAAGTGCGTAGACATCAAGATCTTTTCTGGCGCCGTTGCCGGGGACTGAAGAAGAAGAAGCTCCCACGTTAACCACGCGCCATCAAAGTCTTGGCGCCGTTGCTGGAAAGGTAAGGTTAAAGGTACTCACATCCTCCAGTGTGAGTGCTCGAAGGTATTTCCTTTAGATTCTAAAATTTTGTCTTTTTGTTTCTTGTTTTCACTAGTTAGGCTTAATGGAAAACAACAAAAAAATTAGAGAGCTCTATTTATCTTGAGTTATGGCATGAAGTGTTTGAAGAGAAAATTAAAAAACCTATGGAACTTTATTTGCATGCTAATAGCAATGTTATTAGTATGAATTCTTTGGACACCATTATTGCTAATGTTATGGAAATGTCTAAGCTTGGGGAAGCTAGTTTTTATGAAAATGATCTTTTTAGTCCCCCAGCTTTGGAAGATAGCTATTCTATTGCTTATGATGATACCAAACCTCCAATATATGATGATTATAATGATGAATATGATATTTTCAGTCGACATACTATTGAGGAGGAAATTAATTGTGATTATAATATGCCTCCTATATTTGATGATTATGGTGATGAGAATAACAATGATAGCTATTTTGTTGAATTTTCTCCCACTACAATTAATAAGAATGACTATGCTTATGTGGAGAGTAATAATCATTTTATGCATGTGGCTCATGATAAGAATGTTTTTTGTGATAGTTATATTGTTAATTTTGTTCATGTTGCTACTGAAAGTTATTATGAGAGAGGGAAACAAGGTTTTATGCATCTAAAAAATATTAAGTTTCCCCTCTATGTGCTGAAAGTTTTGAAGTTGCACTTGTTTTGCTTTCCTATGCTTGTTGTTTTGTGCTTTCATGACTTGTTTCTTTACAAGATTCCCATGCATAGGAAGTGGGTTAGACTTAAATGTGTTTTAATTTGCTTCTTGATGCTCTCTTTTACTTCAATTCATATTTCTTATGTGAGCATCTTCTCAAACTATCAAGCCTAACTTAAAGGCATTAAAGAAAAGTACTTGTTGGAAGATAACCCAAGAGTTTTCTTGAGTCTTGGAAGTTATTACTTCTTTAATGACCTCTCCTTATCCTTTTTGTTTGTTTTTTTGTGCCAAGAATGACCTCTAATGAGAGGGAAGTAAGATTTGGGGAGTTGCTGCTGTCCCGAAACAGATTTCTGTCCTCCACCATAAAAATTGTCGTGGGAATGGTCACGGCAGATGCTGCAATCGGCAGCGAGTAGTAGAACGAGGGGCAAGGGCGGCCAGCCATCTGCGGTGCGAGATGAGGGCAAAGACACAGGGTTTTACCCAGGTTCGCTCCCCCGGAGGGTAAAGACCTACTCCTGCTAGATTGTATTATGGAGGTGGTACAATGGGCGAGCTCGGCGGCTAGGCGGCGAGTCGCTAGGGTGTATGATGGAACGTATCTCTACTCACCCTATGGGGAGGTTTATATAGGCTCACCTCCCCTAGGGTTTACATATCTCAACCGATTCAGTTAAAGCTTCGGCACTCGTTTAACCTAATCCGACCGGGCCTATCTACTCGCTTGGGCCTTCAGCTTCCAGTCGCTTGGTTCCTCGCTGGGCTTCGATCCAGTCGCCGTCTTGCAGGCCCACTCGCCAGCTCTTGGGCCAGTCGGAAACGTCCTGCTGGGTATACCCCAGTAGACATATCCCCATCAGTAGTCCCCGAGGCCGTCGTTGAATTGGCATAGGTGACTGCTGGCAGTCGGAGCATACGGCTGCTGAGTAGACATCCAGTCGAATCGGCGGCGGGCTCCTGTATAAAGGAAAAACTAATCATACTGCTCGCAGCTTTGGCGAGTTGAGTCGGCGAATCACTATCATAGTGGTTGGGTCGGCGAGCCGAGTGGCTGAAGTTGGACCGTTAAACATGGTCAAACTAGCCATTGGAGTAATCCAACGGTAACTTTTGGCGTAATCATTGCGCGGTGACGGTTCCCTGATTTGGCGGGTAACAACCGCTATATAAGAGGAATGGCAGGCGATCAGAGAACCACCTCCTCGCCATTTCCTCCGACTGCGCGCACCTTTCGTCTCCCTTCGCATCGCGATCAGTCGACCCGAAATCCCCCGACCCCCAGCAAATCTCTCCGCCATGGCCCTCTCCACCGAGCCGTGGGGTAGATCTAAGTGCACAAGGGCGCAGCTGACTTCCTTCGAGGAGGCCGGGATTTTGCGAACCGGCTGCTGGCGCATTCCCTCAGCCGGAGAGACGACCCCGAATCCGCGAGAGAGGGAGTTCATCTGCTTCACTAGCCATCTTGAACGGGGGCTAGGGTTCCCCATGTCCCTGTTCTTCCGGCGCTTCTGCGCCTACTACGGGATCCAGCCTTCGGATCTGGGTCCCCACAGCATCGAGCAGCTCGCCATCTTTGTGGCGTTCTGCGAATGCTACTTGGGCTGTCGGCCCTACTTCCCCTTGTGGCAAGATCTGTTCCACGGACGGATCAGCCGCGAGGAAGCGGGCGGCCCAATGCTAGCCGGGGGCGGCCTAACCTTCCAGCTCAAGTCGAAGGCCTCATTCTTCGACCTGATGCTGCCCGCCAAAGCAGCGAGCGACTGGAAGAAGTCGTGGTTTTATGTATCCGAGGCGACCCCGGAGGGCGAGGTGGCGATCCCGCGGTACTCCGTCAATCGGTCCGAACCGCGCCGTCTTCAAGTCGGCAAGCTCCCCAACGACCAGCGGATGGTCGTCGACGAGATGCTCCAGACCATCCGCAATCTGAAGAAGAAGGGCCTTCAGACGATAAACCTGTACAACTGCTGGCTCGGGCGGCGGCTCGTCCCGCTCGCTCGGCGCGAGCACTATATGTATCAGTACACGGGCCGGGAGGACTCGACGAAGGCTTGCCTCGACGAGTGGAAGCTGGAGGACTACATCCCAGCACTGAAGAAAATCACCCAGGCGGTGTACCTGGACGCACAGGCTGGGGTCGCCCCCTATACCGCAAAGCGTCCAGCCCCAACGGTAATCACTTCACTTTGCTCGCAGTCGTAGTTTATGCAGTCGCGGTAATTCTAACTTCATCTTGTGTTTATTGCAGCTATTCCAAGTGGTGGAAGGATGGATCCTACCGTCGGACGACGAGAACTCGAGCTCGTCCGTGCAGGACGTGGGCGAGTCGCCTCCCGCCAAGGGCGATACCGGGAGTGATGAGGGTGACAGCGACGATGAATTCGAAGAGGAAGTCGCCCCGCTGCTCCGCAAAACCCGCGGGCAGCATCAACGCGAGCTCGAGGCAAGCAAAAGCCTCGAGCGCCACGACGACGACGACGAGCTCCCAGAAACCACCTCGCACCGCCAGGCCACTCCATCGAAAAAGAAGAAGAAAGAGAAGGAGGCGAAGGCACCTCCGAGGAAGACGAAGACGAAGCCGACGAGGCCGGCCTCGCCATCGCATTCAGCAAGCAGTTCCGACGCCCCCAGCCCGGCCAAGGACGAGGCGCCGTCGACGATGGCCGCGCTGGATACGGCCACCATCGAGGTGCCCCTGGTGTCGATGCCTCCGCCATTCGCCCCAGTCTCAGGGCTGGGGGATGCTCCGGCCGTAGCGACTTCGCCTCGCAGGGAAGCTCCCGTCGAAGAGGTTACAGAGGCTCCAGTCGCAGCTTAGACGACGAAGAAGCCATCCGTGTCTTGGGCACGCGACGTCCTGGACATGGGGCTCAGCCGCCGACTGGGCCCTGAACTGGAGAAACCAGCCGGCCTCCGTACGGGGCTGCGCTTCATTCCGTTCGCCAAGTGAGTGCACTCACCTTCCTTTGTCTCCCATAATCGCTCATATTATCTTGCTTACATGATTTATGTACAGGACCGGAGTGAAGAGGATGGGCCACCAAACCGTGGCTAAGGTGCCACCCGTCGTCAGCGAGGAAGATTCTTCCCGCAAGAGGAAGGCGGACGAAGTCGTCGCCCCCGCGGATGGCGGCAAGAAGGCCAGGAGTGACACCGTCGTCACGATTTATGACGATACGGCGGCCGCGCCGGCTGGACCTGCAATGGAGGCAGCCGCGTCTACGAAGGAGGGCGCTTCCTTGCCTGGAACGGCCGAGCCGACCTCCTTTGGGGCGGGTGCCTCTATCGCCACCTTCCCGCGCTTCATGACCAAGGCGGCCGCGGCGAGTGGAACTTCGCCCTCGAGCCACGCTCCTGGGGTCGCCGATGCCGAAGTCGACCAACGTCGTGGGCATACGCCGGCTCTCCTCGCGTCCGTGGACGCGATACAACTCCACGGCATGCTTGGCGCAGCCATCCAGGTACATCCAGTCCCCGAGGATCAGGTCGGTGCTTTGCAGCGGCCTGATTCTTTTAATGTCTTATCTTTAGGAATTTCTTCGCATCCAGTCCCCGAGTGCGCATGCGCTGAATTTCAGCGGGTGGGCACTTAGGAATTTCTTTGATTGCCAGTCCCCGAGTGCGCACTCGCTGAATTTCAGCGGGTGGGCACTTAGGAATTTCTTTGATTGCCAATCCCCGAGTGCGCACTCGCTTAATTTCAACGAGTGGGCACTTAGGAATTTCTTTGATTAACCTTTTTGGTGATGTGCAGGGTCTGTAGCTTGAATCGGCTGACCGATTGGTGGTGAAGCAGCGCGTGGAGAAGGAACTGGCCATCGTCCAGGAGGCGAACAAAGGGCTTCAGGCTGTTGCCGCGAAAGCAGAGGAAGCTCGCCAGGGGCTTGTCCCCGCTGGTGAATTGGCAGCGGCGCAGTCGGCTTTAAGTTCGGCTGAACAGCGGATCGCCGACCTCGAGCGCAAGCTGCGGGAAGCGAAGGAAGAAGCGAGCTCGGCTGATGGGCGAGCCAAGGCCGCCGTTGCAGCCGCCGAAGAGGATCGCAAAGTGTCGAAAGTCCTTATTGCTGGGCTTCAGGACGACCATACGTCGCTCCAATGCTTCATCACGGAACTCGCCCGCCCGTTGATTGGTGAGTACGTCTGCCTCTCTAAGTAGTTGTGCCATTTATGGTGTCCGTCGTATTCATTATTGTCTTCTACCCGCAGGTCGCATCATCGACAACGCGGAAGAAGCAAGCACGTTCGACGCGCGGCACTGTGTGAGCACGCTTGTCGATTCGGCAACGTTGTCGGCGACGTGCATCCGTGCCTATCTCCAGGAGATATCGCCCACGGAAGTGATTCCTAGCGACCTCGTTGAGGTGTGGAGGTATTTGGAGAAGGCGCCCACGGTCGTTGAGTTCATGACGCGGTCGGCGTTTCGGCACGGGGCGGTGACTGCGCTTAGTCTTGGACTTGCCCACTTCCCCGAAGACTTCGACATCGACGATGTAACGAGTGGCTACCCATCGTCGACTGGCGCGGTGGAGCTTTCCGAGGTCCTCAAGTTGCAGGACCGCGCCGCCAAGTACTCGGAGCGTGTCTTGGCGATGTGCGACCTCCTTCCGTACCAGGAGACGGTGGTCGTGTCTGGCGACCCCGAGCCGCCGCATCGTGATCTCAAGGTTGAGCAACCCTTCCGCGCGGCGTTGGTGGGTGAACTGACGACGTATCCGTCGAACCCGTACACGCCGTTCATCCGCAATCGCCGGGGTGTTGGCGAGTCGTCGTCTAAGCCTGCAGAATAGGGTAGTTTGCCTTGTGGCATTAGCAGCAGTTCTGCCATGCGGGCATAATTTGTAATGCGAGACAATGCAACATGCTATCGAATGAGACATCGTGTATATTTTGGTATTTGTCATGTGTTTGTGATTGATGTTTAATCGAGTCCCCGAGCGCGTCCGCCCTTTTGTGGGGTTTACCTCGTATGTGTTATGTTTGTTGTATTTGTGTTAGTGATTGTGGTCGACTCGCCCAGGCTCGAGGAGCCAGTCGCTAGGCGACTCCCTTGAACGCTCTGTACTTCGCCGTTTTCCCTTGCGCGAACGAGGTCGGGTGGCCGAGTCCCCGAGCGTGGTACTTGGCTGTTCTAGTCGCGACTCGAGGGTGAGTGAGGACTTGGCGCGTTAGTTCGAGCGCATCACTCCTGCCTGACCCGTGGGGTCAGTCGCGTGGCGAGTCCTGGGCATGCTCTCTTACTTGGCATTTTCCCGGACCGCTCGCGGTGAACTGGTCTGCAGTCCCCGAGCGTGGTACTTAGCCGTTCGAGTCGCTATGTCAAGGATGCGGAGGACCATGGTCGCTGTAAGAAGCGTGGGCAGTTGTCTTGGTTCGTAAAACCAGTCGGCCTAGGCGACTCCAATGGGGCTCCGGGTAGGCGTTTTTCATGGATAGTGCAAGACCTGAGGTGAGTCAGTGCCCTTGCACCGCACTACTTAGCCGTGCCGATCGCTGTACCAAAGGTTGACTTCTGCGGTTAGCGTAACGCTGTTATTATGAGTGCGAGTGGCACAAGACATGGAGAGTAGGCGCAATTTTGTGGTAACCGTTTCTTTTTATTTCATAGCGACTGGAGAGTACATGTGTGGGGTTCTAGGAGTAGAACTTCCGTAGGAGGTTTACATTCCATGGTCGCTTGACATCGAGTTCGCCGTCCCCGCGGACGTCGATGAGGTAGTAGGCGTCGTTGCCGAGTACGCGCCCGATGGCGAATGGCCCTTCCCACGGAGGGGAGAGCTTGTGCATGCCCTTCTTGTCCTGGATGAGGCGTAACACCAGGTCGCCTTCTTGGAAGGTGCGAGTTTTCACCCGCCGGCTGTGATAGCGGCAGAGTCCCTGCTGGTAGATGGCGGTGCGTGACCGAGCGAGGTCACGTGCTTCGTCGAGTTGGTCGACCCCGTCTTGGCGGGCGAGCTCGTTTGCAGCCTCCGTGTAGTGGACGACCCGCGGTGAGTCGTGCTCAAGGTCGGTGGGCATGACTGCCTCGGCGCCGTAGACCATGAAGAAGGGGGTGAACCCTGTCGACCTGTTGACTGAGGTGCGGATCCCCCAGATGACAGAGGGCAACTCCTCGACCCAGCACCCGGCGGTGCGCTCGAGTGGTACTTGGAGTCGCGGCTTCAGGCCGTGGAGGATGCTTTGGTTGGCCCGTTCTGCCTGGCCGTTGGATTCCGGGTGGGCGACCGACGCGAGGTCGAGCCGGATGTGGTGCTCTTCGCAGAATTCAGCCATGGCTCCTTTGGCGAAGTTGGTGCCATTGCCCGTGATGATGCTGTTTGGGAACCCGTAGCGATATATATGAGCTCGCATAGGAATTTGGTGGCGGTCTTCCCGTCGCATTTCCGAACTGGCTTGGCCTCCACCCACTTTGTGAATTTGTTGACTGCGACTAGCAGGTGGGTGTAGCCGGAGGGGGCCTTCTTGAAGGGGCCTACCATGTCCATGCCCCACACAGTGAATGGCCAGGTGATGGGGATTGTTTTGAGCGCTGAGCTCGGCACGTGCGTCTGGTTGGCGTACTTCTGGCACCCGGCGCACCGCTGGACAATATCCACAGCATCGGCATGGGCGGTGGGCCAGTAGAAGCCATGTCGCATAGCCTTGGCGACCAGAGAGCGGGCGCCGGCGTGGTGGCCGCAGTCGCCGGAGTGGATGTCGTGGAGAATCTTGCGTCCTTCGGCGGGTTGGACGCAGCGTTGGAACACGCCAGTGATACTGCGTTTGTGGAGCTCGCCGTCGATGATGGTGTATGACTTGCATCGGCGAGTGATCATCTGTGCGTCCGTCTCGTCTGCCGACAAGGTGCCGGCTTCCAGGTAGGCGATGTTGGGCTTGGTCCAGTCGTCTGGCTCGTTGACGAGTGCGACCAGGGCTGCCTCTGGTTGGAGTGGGACTCCGATGTCGATCTCCCTCGGGGGAGAGACTGATGGCTTGGTAATCATGTCGAGGAAGACGCCGGCGGGTGGTGCGAGTCGAGCCGACCCGATGCGAGAGAGTGTGTCGGCCTCCTCGTTCTTCCGCCTGTCGATCCACTCGACGGAGTAGCCTGTGAAATGTCCGCCCAATTTGTCCACTGCTTGGCGGTATGCCGCCATGGTGGGGGAGACGGCGTCGCAGGTGCCGGCGACTTGCCCTGCGACGAGGTCGGAATCGCCGTAGCAGCGTAGGCGGTTGACATTCATCTCCTTGGCCGCTCGCATGCCATGGAGTAAGGCCTCGTACTCAGCCATGTTGTTGGTGCAGGGTGTGAAGTCGAGGCAGAGGACGTAGCGGAGCTTGTCGCCTTTTGGCGAAGTTAGCATGATCCCTGCTCCTGCGCCGTCCGCGTTCTTTGAACCGTCGAAGTGCAGGCTCCAGTAATGGAGGTATGGCAGCTTCTCTGGCTGCTGGGCCTCTTCCCAGTCGGCGATGAAGTCCGCTAGGGCCTGCGACTTGATCGCTTTTCGCGGCTCGTATTTGATGTTGTGGACGCCGATCTCGACGGCCCACTTGGCGACCCGCCCGGTCGCCTCACGGTTGCGGATGATGTCCTGCAGTGGTGCTGAGGAGACGACCGTGATCGGGTGCTCCTGGAAGTAGTGTGGCAGGCGCCGCTGAGCTCTGAAGACCGTGTATACCAGCTTTTGATACTGTGGGTACCGCTGGCGCGACTCGGTGAGGACCTCGCTGATGTAGTACACCGGCCGCTGTACTAGGCGCTCCTTTCCTTCCTCCGGTCGCTCGACGACCATAACGGCGCTGACGACGCGCTCGGAAGCCGCGACGTAAACCAGCATGGGTTCTTTGTCGGCGGGGGCAGCGAGTAGCGGCGCGGCGAGTAGCACCTTTTTGAGGTCGCGGAGCGCGTCGTCCGCCTCCTTGTCCCACTGGAAGGTGGGGTTCTTGCGCATCAGGCGGTATAGGGGCATCGCCTTTTCGCCCAGGCGGGGGATGAAGCGACTGAGAGCCGCTACTCGCCCGACCAGTTTCTAGACGTCGCGCAGGCATTCGGGTTTGCCGAGCCGGGCGATCGTGTCGATCTTCGTGGGGTTCGCCTCGATCCCTCGTTTGGAGACGACGTACCCCAGTAGTTGTCCGGCAGGTACACCGAAGGTGCATTTGCCTGGGTTGAGCTTGATATTGTATTTTCGCAGGTTGGCGAATGTTTCCGCCAGGTCGGCGAGTAGGTCGCCCTGGCGAGCGGACTTTACGACCACGTCGTCGATGTAGACGTGGATGTTGCGGCCAATTTGGCTCGCAAGGCATTCTTGCATGCACCGCTGGTAGGTCGCCCCGGCGTTCTTGAGGCCGAAGGTCATGGCGGTGTAGCAGAAGGCTCCGAATGGCGTGATGAACGCCGTCTTCTCCTCGTCCTCGACAGCCATTTTGATCTGGTTATACCCAGAGTAGGCGTCGAGGAAACATAGCGACTCCGAGCCCGCGGTAGAATCGATTATCTGGTCGATCCGCGGGAGGACGAACTGCTCCTTTGGGCAGGCGCTGTTCAGGTTTGTGTAGTCGATACACATCCTCCAGGTCCCGTTCTTCTTCTCGACCAGGACTGGGTTTGCCAGCCACTTGGAGTATTTGATTGGCCGGATGAAGCCTGCAGCGAGTAGACGCTGCACCTCCTCGGCGATTGCTCGGCGGCGCTCTTCATTGAAGGGCCGCAGCGACTGCTTGACAGGTCGCACTTTGGGGTCGGCGTTTAGCTTGTGCTCAGCGAGCTCCCTAGGGACACCGGGCATGTCAGAGGGATTCCATGCGAAGATGTCCCTGTTCTCATGGAGGAACTCGATGAGCGCGCCTTCCTATGCTGGGCTCATGCCCGTCCCGATCGTCATCGTCTGGCTGGAGTCGCCTAGGACCAGCTCGACGGTGCGGGTGTGCGTCGTGGCCTCAAAGGTTGAGGTGTTTGCGCCCTCTGAGTTGGGCTTCTTGAGTATGGTGGGGTCGTCGTTGTTAACCCCGCTCGCGTACTTGGCGAGCTCGTCGGCGTGGTTGGTCTTCGCCGCGATGACAGCGTCAGCGAGCTCGGCCCCTTTGGCCTCGCACTCGGCGGCCATGTCGGGGTCGCCGTTGATGGTGATGACGCCGCACGGCCCGGGGAGCTTCATCGCGTTGTACGCGTAGTGGGGCGCTGCCATGAACTTGGCGAACGCCTGGCACCCCAGGACGCAATGGTAGGGGCTGTCGAAGGGCACCAGCTCGAAGACGATCCGCTCGGTGCAGAAGTTTGCTGGTGTGCCGAAGGTGACTGGCAGCGTGACCTTACCGATCGGGTACGCCTTCCGACCGGGGACGATGCCGTGGAACGTGGTGTGGGTTGTCTCGATCATCGACTGCGGGAGACACAGCCGCCTGAAGGTGTCCAGGTACAGGATGTTGATGGAGCTGCCGCCGTCCATCAATGTCTTGGGGAGCCAGTAGTCGCCGACCTTGGGCTTGACCACCAGGGCGACTCGACCTGGGTACTCGATGCGTGGCGAGTGGTCTTGACGACTCCAGGTGATGGGCTGCTCCGACCAGTTGAGGAACTGGGGAACGTCCACCTGGGCCACCGCATTGACGGCGACGGCGCGGGCGATAACCTTCTTCTCGCGCTTCGTGTTGAAGCCTGTGAAGGTATGGAGCGAGCCGGCTACTTTGCCGAATTTTCCGCCGTTTGGCGGGTCGTTGTCGGGGTCCTCCCGCGCTTGCCGTGCCTTCTCTATTTCCCTGAGGGTGTGGCAGTCGGCGGTGGTGTGCGTTGCGGGCTTCCCTTCCCTGCTATGAAACGCACATGGTTGGTTAAGGAGAGCCGCGGGGTCGAACCTTGGCTTGGCCTTGTAGTTGCCGCCGTCGCGGCGTTGTCCTCCGTCGCGGCGGAAGCTCTTGGGCTCGCGTTGCGCGTGCCCGGCGTTGGCGACGAAGTCGACTCGCCCGTCACTGCGGCGCTTGCCGGTGAGGCGAGTGTTGCTGTAGCGTAGGTCGGACCGTCGTCCGCTGTCGTTGCCGCTCGTGCGGCGTTGACCTCCTGACTCGTCGTCAGTTTCCTGGTTTGGATCTTCCTCTGCGTACCGTTTGGCAATCTCGAGGAGGTCGGGGATGTTGTCGAGTGTGCGAGAGTGTCGCTTGAGCTTGGCGACCAGGGGCTCGTAGCGGCACGAGGTCTTGAAGCAATGGATCGCGGTGTCCGGGTGGATGCCGACCGCGTTGTACCAGAGTTCTTGCCACCGTTGGACCCAGTTGCGGGTCGACTCGCGGGGTCCCTGGACACAGCGCTCCAGGTCCTTGATAGTAGTGGCGCGGGTGTAAGAGCACTCGAAGTGCCTGACGAAAGCGTCGCGCATCTCCTCCCAGGAGTCTATACTGTACTGAGGGAGGGTGTTGATCCACTGCCTGCACGTCCCCTCCATCATCAGGGGGAGGTAACGGGTGGCTAGCAGGTCGGTGTGGCCTGCGATCCCCATTGCCATGAGGTATGTGTCGAGCCAGACAGCGGGGTCGTACGATGGGTCGTACTTTTCTATCTCCTTCGGCGCCTTAAATTTTGGCGGGTACTTCTCGCCTCGGATCATTGGTCCGAAGCACTTGGGGCCGAGTCGACTGAGCGACCCCATGGGCTCGCCGTCGCGGCGATTGGTTAGGGTGTGTCGCAGGTCGTAGGGCTGACGTGCGCGCCAGCTTTGGTTGTTGATGATGTGGGTGCGGGCGTCGATGGGTTGACCGTTGGCGGCGACGAGGTTGGTCGCCGGCCTGGGGTCGTTGGTGGAGAGTGCCGCGTTCGCGGGCCGGTGTTGGAGCTGCAGTGGCTCCGGTGGTGGGCAGTTGAGTGTGTTTGCCGCCATTGGGCGGCCGCTTGAGGCCGCCCTGCTTCCCGAGGAACGCGAGTATACTCGACCTTGCGAGTCGGCGCCCGCTCTTTGCTGCTCGACGACCTTTGCGAGCAGGGCCCTGACGTATTGGATCTGTAGGGCGCCGTCGCCGATGGCCGTGATGCTGTCGGCTGCTGCTCGGCCTGCCACGAGGTTGTCCATCGGGGTGGAGAACAGTGGGAGACCGTTTGCGTCTCGCTCCCGTGAGGAGACTACTATCCGCGGCTGGTCCCTGGGGGGTGTGCGGTTGGGTGGAGGCGGGGCGCCCATCGCCGTCGACCCTGGCGGGGGTCGGGCGCTTCCTCCTGGTGGCGCGTTCTCGCAGATCGCGCGCTCGGCCACGCGGGCCGGGTCGTTTTCGTCGTCGAAGTTCAGGGCGCGCCCCTGAACGGTGGGGTTCAGGCGCGACCTGATCCGCTGTTGGTGGTAGCGCGATAGCTCCTCGCCGTCACCTGCTCGAGGCGGAATTTTTCGCGCTCAGCTTGTTCCTTGCGCACCGCCTCCACCAGTTTCAGGCGGAGTTCTTCGACCTCCGTTGCCGTGGCGTTGGGAGGGATTGGGGTGGAGAATGGATCCTCCAGCGGATCGGTGCCGGTCGCCATGTAGGTCGCGACGTGGCGACCGGTTCCGTCGTGGAGGTCGGCGGAATTCTCTGACCCGGAGTCGAATTCGAAGATCCCGAGGATGGAGGGGTCCTCGAAGTCTCCCACGTTGGAGACCTGAGTGATGGAGCCCGCGGGTGAAGCCGCGGTGATGGACCCGGCGAGTGACGCCGGGGTCGCCGAGTCGGCGTCGTCGTCGAGGGCCGCGTCTCCTGCGGCCGCTGAGTTTTCGGCCACGTCGCTGTGGGCCGAGTTGTACTCGGAGGCGAGGCGGTGGATCGTGCGGATCTGGATCTCGGAGAGCCGATCGCGTGGCGGCGACTCGCGGATGCGAGCCGAATCCTCCGAGACGATGACGTCGGTGAGGCCGACGAAGAGGCTGATCGTGCCGATCGGAAGGATCACGCTGTGCGTGACGGGCCGCGCCGCCGGGACGTAGCTGCTCGGCAAGATTTGGAGCATCTCGCCGATCGCTATCATGCGGCCGGTGGCGACCGTCTCGTTGATGGGCAGATTGGATCTCGCCGCAGAACACCGGCCGGACCGGCCAGGCCCCACGGTGGGCGCCACTGTCGTGGGAATGGTCACGGCAGATGCTGCAATCGGCAGCGAGTAGTAGAACGAGGGGCAAGGGCAGCCAGCCATCTGCGGTGCGAGATGAGGGCAAAGACACAAGGTTTTACCCAGGTTCGGCCCCCCGGAGGGTAAAGACCTACTCCTGCTAGATTGTATTATGGAGGTGGTACAATGGGCGAGCTCGGCGGCTAGGTGGCGAGTCGCTAGGGTGTATGATGGAACGTATCTCTACTCATCCTATGGGGAGGCTTATATAGGCTCACCTCCCTTAGGGTTTACATATCTCAACCGATTCAGTTAAAGCTTCGGCACTCGTTTAACCTAATCCGACCGGGACTATCTACTCGCTTGGGCCTTCAGCTTCCAGTCGCTTAGTTCCTCACTGGGCTTCGATCCAGTCGCCGTCTTGCAGGCCCACTCGCCAGCTCTTGGGCCAGTCGGAAACGTCCTGCTGGGTATACCCTAGTAGACATATCCCCATCAAAAATTCATGAGGAGTTTCTGTAAGTCGGATTCAGCTAAACATTTACAAATAAATCCCTCAGTATGTTAGATAACTTTCGTTAGTTCAGCACTTTTTTATTTGAGCAACTGAAGGTCTTCGAAAAAATCGGTTTCTACCTGCTGGTCTGTTTTGACAGATTTCTGCCATTATTTGCATTTGCTTCTTATTGATTCCTTTTTGGGTTCTTTTTGGGAAACTGAGCTTTTTGAAGGATTTTATACAGTAGCTTGTGTATTTAGTGAAATTTTTTGCTGTTCCAAAGCTTTGCCAGAGTTCTAATATCTTTTGAATACACTAATGTTGCTAATGAAGATTGTGTGAAGTTTTGTATGAAGGAAAATTTGCAGGTGTAGAGAAAGAATGATGTAATGAGATGAAGAATGGACAAAAGCTCAAGGTTGAGGCTGCCACCCCATGTCACCCCAAGAAATATTCAAGAGGTACAAGCATCAAAGCTTGGGGATGCCCAAGGCATCCCCTTCTTTATCAATAAAAATCTCAGGTCTTTCTAGACACTTCGTTTTTATTGTTTCATGCATTGTTGTGTTGTTCTTGGAGCGTCTTAGTTTTCATTTTTGGTTTTCATTTGCTTAGTTTGCTTGAGTAAGTTGGTTGGTTACACCACACTTCTTTTGAAGAGAGACACACTCTATTTTCATTGCCTGGAACACTCTAGTTTTCACTCTTATTGTTTTGTGAGTGTTCTCTTTTGCTAGCACTCTGTTTAGCCTTAGTTTTCTTGTGCTTTCAGCTTAGAACTTTTTAGTTCTTCTTTGTGGATTTGTGAGACAAGCTCACTAGTATTTATTGATTATTATCTTTGTGAGTTGTTTCAAATAGGTTGATTGGTGTTGGAAAAGAGTAGTAAGTTCTTGCTTGTAAGTGCAAGAGGAGCTTGCATTGACTGTGACTTAGACTTTAGCATGACATGCTAGGTGTTGTTTTGACCTTATGCTTAGTAATTATTGCTGTAGCATGTATTGTTCCAAACAATTGGGATTGCTTAGTGTGCCTTGAAGAAATTATGTGTTGTTTTAGCATGCAAAAGCATATTATTGTGGTATTCTCCTTTGATGCTTTGTTTGGGTTGACTTGGCACATGCTCACAACATGTTATGACTACGACAAGTCACCATTAGCCTCTATGATCATTTAGTCCTTGACTTGTAGTACCACTCTATGCTTTGATTAGTAATGCTTTGTTGCACTGCATGATTATGACCACCATTGCTCTCTTAGTTGGTTGCTCCCAGTATTTTGCTAGCCTCCACTTGTATGAGTAAGCTCTACTCATGCTTCCAACTTCCAAGAAACCAAGTTATTCCAAAGTGTCCACTATAAATTCCTATGCATGGTGTGTTACACCATTCCAAGTATATTCTTGTTTTCAGCTATCTTCCAATTAAAAAGTATTTTTTATGTGAAAACATAGTGATTAAAGCCTTCACAGACTTGATGGCACACTTTAAATTCTTTGCACCTAATAAACTTGAACCATTGTGTCATCTATGTTGTATATGCTTGCACTTATACGTTGGAATTAGCAGTACCGTGCTTCCACGGGGAACATTTTCAACATTGCAATTGTACTTTGTACTCAGTTGAAATCATGCCCTTTTATCTATGGATGTCACCGGTATGAAATAAAGAGGAAACTTGTAAGTCCATGGAGTTTGTATCCTGTGTTAGAGAAACGCCTGGGCTGCTAGCCTAAGCCATGCCTAATCATGGTGGAAACTTGCAGCATCACCATAGTGACATCTATGAAGCATTCTTCTTATAAAAAACAGACACACTGAGAAAAGAGGAAATAGAGGAAAAAAGCACCATATTCCCATGGTAAATAAGAAGATTGTTGAGATGCTCATTGTCTGCTTTCCTTGTCATTTTGGTTATGGGAAAGCTCCTGTACCATGTGCAAGGGGTACCCCGTTGGCGGTTCTCTATGATATGCAAATACTTACAATGACAAGAACTTACAGGTGACTAAAGTTGAGTAGCATGAGGTGTGGCCCTCGTATTCAAGGGACTTGAGATTACCAACTTATACTTCGTCAAGCATATACTCCATCTTTGTTCACTTTAACCTTAATCACTTAAAGATTCTTATGATAGGGACAATGAGGGCTGAAAGCTAACAAGTACCATAATTTTTGGAAGCTCTTTTTGAAACTTGAAATACCTGCTTCCTTTATAAAAGGCCTTTCTTCCACCACTATTGAGTCTCCACCTTCTACCTTTAGGCACCATTAAGAGAGCATAGTTGTCATTCTGTGTGCAGTGTCCCAAAACTTATTGATTGATGCATATTGTGATATTACTTGTTCTTGTGCTATTTGTTTCTAGTCACCCTTGTGAGCTTTGAAGGTGTCCTATGCATCTATTTGCTAATCTATGAGGGACAAGCTGATTGCCACTATGCTATGTTTTCTGTATGTGAAACAAACAAACGTTTTTCAATGCATGTTATTCATGATCTTTGTTTGTAGCCTTTCATGTTGCATGCATAGTTACTATGTCCTATTGTTAGAACTCCATCTTTCATGCACATGTTTAGAGTTCTTTGATCCCAGCTTTCAATGCTTGCAAATGGTTTGATCCTTATTTTGATGGTGCATGTCACCTCAAAAATTATTATTTTTATCACTTACCTACTCGAGGACAAGTAGGAGTTAAGCTTGGGGATGCTTGATACGTCGGAAACGTATCTATAATTTTTGATGCTCCATGCTTGTTTTGTATCATTTGTCTTATGTTTTGTCTACACTTTGAGGTATTTTTATACACTTTCTGGAACTAACCTATTGACAAGATGCCACAGTGCCAGCTGCCTGTTTTCTTCTGTTTTTGGTTCCAGAAAGGCAGAAAATCAATATTCTCGGAATTGGACGGGACAAAATCCAACCTCATTATTTTTCCTGGAGCAACACGGAACCAGGAAGCAGAGCCGGAGGGGGGCCACACGGGTAAGCCCTAGAGGTGCCCACAGGGGGTGTGGGCCCCCTAGACCCCCACCGACCTTGATTCCTGTGCCTATAAGAAGCCTCCGACCCAAAAACCCTAGGGCATCCAGAAGAAATCCATGAAAACCTGTATAGCACCGCCACCACCGAAGGGGAGATTCAGGGGACAGAAAGTCTCTGTTCCGGCACCCTGCCGGGACGGGGAAGTGCCCCCGGAGCCATCTCCATTGATCTCCATCACCATCTTCATCATTGTTGCTGATCCCCATGATGAGGAGGGAGTAGTTCTTCCTCGAGGCTAAGGGCTCTACCGGTAGCTATGTGTTGATCTCTCTCTCTATGCATGGTCATATTGTGATCATGAGCTTTGTAATCAAGTAGATCTACCTTGCTACTCAAGTGCTTCATTAGATCTCTACTCTCCCCATGTGTGTGAAAGTGACAGCGTGCACGCCATGGTGGCACTTAGGTTTGAGTCTACATAAATACTCTTTGTGCTTTAATAGATCTATGCTTTTCCCCACGTGTGTGAAAGTGACAGCGTGCATACCGTGTGTGGCACTTTGGCTAGATTGAATATTTGTTATGAGTTATATTTGGAGTTGGATGTCTCTATGAAATTGGGGTGTTTGTTGGAACCATCTAGCGCTCAAGGTGACAGTGTGGGGTTATCTAGATTGGGGAAGGCGGACTTTAAGGAGTGTTGTTATAGCCCTACCGATGATTAGAGTGTCCAACCGGAGAGTAGTTAAGAGTAGTATCATGAAGAGAGGATATTTATATGATAGAGTGTTCGCTAGTGAAAGTATGATCCATAGGCCTTGTTTCTAAACATTGAAACACTGTTTGCATCTAGATCTATTGCATGTTTGCTTGCTTTAGTCTTTACCTTACTGTCAAGCTTTTTTCTGGCACCGTTACCGCTTGTATTTTACTATCTCTTCGGCGAACTAGTGCACCTATACACCTGACAAGTGTATTGGGTGTGTTGGGGACACAAGAGACTTCTTGTATCTTGATTGTAGGATTGCTTGAGAGGGAATACCTTTGACCACTTCCTCCCTTAGTTCGATAAACCTTGGGTGATCCACTTAAGGGAAACTTGCTGCTATTCTACGAACCTCTGCACTTGGAGGCCCAACAACTGTCTACAAGAATAGAAGTGTGTAGACATCAGCGTCAGGCACCCTGAATTCAAAGAGGAGCTCGGGCGCATCAAGCCCAAAAGCATCGATCACCTGATGGACATCGCCAATTGCTAGGCCGATGGCGAGGATGCCATCAACCGAGCACGTTCGGATGACGAAGATGACTTCGGCCACGGAAAGAGAAGATCATGTGTCTACGATGACCGTGAAGAGGTCGATATGGATGACCATGAAGAGGTCGACATGGTTACAGCTGGCTACACCGATCACCGCGATGATGGCAACCTCAACAGCGGGACCGCGGTGGCAACACTACTAGGAAAATAGCTATAGGTAATCAGCACATCTGTGGCTCACATGGTTGAAGTGCCCCACGGCTAAAACAGGCGTGGCTCATCTATGGGCAGTTCCCTACTAGTAACTAGAACAACCGTGGCGCACATGACCATAGTGCGCCACAGATATGTGTGGGCCAGGGCCCTGTTGGCCGCACGCCAAACATCTGTAGCGCACATAGGGTAGGTGCGCTACGGTTGTTTCTGTCAACTGTGGCGCACATGGGGGGGGTGCGCTACGCCAACGAGCAAGACTTCGACCAGTACGGCGATCCAAAGATTAAAGATGACGACGACTACGATGCAGCAACATACATCACAAGAAGAAAAAGGACAACCCTACCCAAAAAGGTAGCCCGTTCGAAAGAAGAAACATTAAAGTGCCGGGGCTAAATTATTCAACCGCGACAAAGAAGGGAAAAAATATTGTAAAACGCTAGCTCAAAAAATATTGTAAAACGCGTGGTCGAAAGAGATTGTAATATTCATGGACAAATTATTATGACATATTTGAATCATATTTAATTGGTACCACTTTTATGACATATATTATCACTTTCGGGCATTTTTGGAATATTTAAAAGTATTTTAAAAACAAAACAAAACTTTTATAGAATATACCACCACTTTTGGGCATTTTTTGGAACATTTAAAAATATTTTTTAAATAAAAATAAAAAAGGTGGGCACCAGGATTCGAACCTGGGTGCTCACAGGTTTAAATTAGAGTAGTGGGTGGAACCAGTGGGATAGTGCAGTGTTAGTTGTCTATAGGGGTGGCCGCGCCTTCTTATGTGACTACTAGCACCGAGTTAGGCGTAGCGCACTCTGGCCAAGTGTGCTACGGGAACCGTAGCACACTTGGCCAGAGTGCGCTACGCCTAACTCGGTGCTAGTAGTCAACCCCACGCCCCGCGCGCCTCTTCTCCCCATCTCAGATCATACACCGCCGCCGATCTCAACCGTGCCCCGCCGCCGTGCTCTCGATCCGCCGCTGCCCTGCCAGCTGCGCGTGGAGGAGGAGGAGTCCGAGCTGTGCGCGTCCGAGGAGGAGGAGCCGCCGTCGTCCGCCCGCCTGCCCACCGTCGTCCGCCCGCCCGCCCGCCGTCGTCCACCGCCGCTCCCTCCTGGTGAGTCCCCTGCCCACCTCCCCTCTCTCCCTCTCTCTCCCTCTCTTCCTCTCTCCCTCTCTCTCAATTGTAGTTGAATGCATGAATGAATGCAAGCTATTAATCTGAAATGAATGAATGAATGCAAGATATCAAAAACAAGACAGTAGCTAGCTAGCTAGCTCTGAGGTTTAGAACAAAGATATGCAGATTAGATTTAGGTTGACAGTGAGGTTTAGGTTGATTTAGGATTAGATTTAGGTTTAGGTTTAGGTTTAGGTTTAGGTAGTAGAAGTAGCTTGATTTAGGTTGATTTAGCAGTAGATTTAGTGCTGAAATGATGTAAGCTATTAATCTGAAATGATTTAGCTGTTAATCTGAAATGGTTTACCATTTCGATCTAAATTCGATATTTTTTCTCATAGTGATCTGAATTCGACTTTAATGTCTGTAGTATAAACAATTTTGGATTGAAATAGGCTAGTTAAACAAGTGCAGTAGTTTCTGTAAATGGGCTAGTATAAACAGTTTCTTACAATATTAAACTGAAGTTAAAACATGCTATAAACATTTTATACTACAATTTCTGTAAATGGGCTAGTATAAACAGTTTCTGTAAATGGGCTAGTATAAACAGTTTCTGTAAATTGAACTGTTATTTTTTGCTTCCAATGAGGCTGGTGCATTAAGGAATTCTGTATAGTCGCTATGAATAGAAAACCAAAAAAAGCTGCTTTAGCTGTTACAAAATTTATGGTAAGACAGTTCTAGAACTTTTTGAGATTTCTGTTTGGCAGCTACCTTAATTCCTGTTGTTGTGGTTGTATTCTATTTTTGTCCCTTCTCTCTTACTGTTCCCATCAATTCCAAGTCGTTATCCCAATATAAATGTTCATCGGTTATTCTTGAAATTATGTATGTGTTTTTATTTCATATCCCAATCTGAAATGGATCAGTGGATGGATGTCACATTTCTGTGCCTCTTCTTGATATTTTCTGGTGTCACTTGTTCATTTGAGTTGATGATGATCATCCCACCAATATATAGATGCTAGTTAGTAGAAGTTGCTGCTTCCTGATGGAAATATCGCTTCTGTTTGGAATAGATAGTTCCAGATTTTTATGTGCCTCTGATTACTATTTGCTAGTGCCACTTTGTTTGTTTCACTTGATGATCATCATCCCAGCAATAAAGTTCAGAGTGTGGCGTGTGTGTTTGTGCACGTTACAGCTGACAGTAGCTAGGTTTGTTTCAGTTTTAGACTTAGTTGCTGCATAGGATGCCTGTGGGATGGCACAACCCAGATCATGCAGCGAGTTAGTAGGGGAGTTGGGCCTAGATCATGCTGTAACAGTTTCAGCATCATTGCATCAATATGAATGTCAAGGTACTGTTTGTGATGCTAGGCATAACCTGGTGCTAGAATTGATGAAAAACTATATGTGCTAATGTTTTTGATCATCTAAGCATTGTTGTTCATCTGGTTGCTACTACTATATGTGTTGCTGGCTGCAAAAAACTACTGTGCTACTACTACTATATGTGTTGCTGGATCTGGCCATTTATTTTTATATACCTAGTAATGATCTTGATGTGCTTGTTGTGCTGGTAATGTGCTGGTAATGTACTGGCTGTGCTGGCTGTGCTTGTGCTTGTATGAAGCACTTTATTATGTCGTGTATGCAGGTTCTTGTATGAAACGAGTCCTGATTTTTGCCGGAATGTTGATTAACTTCCGTTTCGGCAGAAATCGGGCACTCCTAGTTTAAGAAAATTAGCAAAGGTCATGACGGATTTTTCCGTGCATTTAACCAATTATTTGTTTTTTATTAGTGCAAAGATGTGTGACAACGACGAGGATGGATGTTCTAAGCGCATCAGCGCTGAAGGAGAACTCAGACCTCCGAATAAACAATTGACATTTTGGGAGGCGGCCCAGCGGCTAGAAGACGATGAAGAATACCATCCTTCGGAGAGCGAGGATGATGAGATGGAAGACGCGGAGGAAGAAGCCAAAGGAACGGCGGACGATGAAACCACTGATGGCGGCGAGGGAACATGGAATGGTAACAATCCTCCTAAGAAGAAGAAGAAGAAGCCGAAGGACCAGCGCCCGAACACGGTCGGCACGGTCAGGGAGGAAATTACAGAAGTGAGCCCATCAGGGGTTCCTTTGGAGCCCGCCCTTGTCGTCAAAGGGTACGGTGGGCAAGTGGCGGCGATCACCCTGACAACCATCTCGATCAACACCGAGAATCTTCGGCATAAAGATAATGGCCACTTGTGCACACTCCTCTTCGAGAAGCTACACATAAGATACAAGTTCCCCGCTAAGTATCAGAACACAAATTATCATGGGAACGAAGTAAACAAATCCGCCCTCACAAAGATGAGCACCGCCCTGGCCAGCTGGAGAACCCGGATAAAGAAGAAGATCTATAAAGAAGGCAAAAGTCTCGAAGAGATCCAGAAGATTGACCCGCAGATCACCGAAGATCAGTTCCGGGAGTTCAAGGAGAGGTGTGAATCCGAAAGAGCCCTGGCCAATAGTAATCGGGGAAAGGTGCTGCAGGCGATGAATATAGGTCATCACCATCTCGGATCTGGTGGATACAGAACCGTGGAGGCCAAATGGAATAAGGAGGACGAAGAGTATAGATCCAAGGGAATAGAAAACCCCTTTGCTAAATTCGAACCCGGGCAGGTTCGAAACTTCATCAGGGCTCGTTACCATGTGGACCCAAAAACCAAACAACTCACCGCGGATCCTGCGGTGAAGGAATTCGAGGAAATTGTGGTAAGTATAATCTAATTACCGCGGATCAACTCGATTGCAATCTAATCGATGATCTAAACGATTCACTATTACTTCTTCTACAGGAGGAGGAAATTGTTGCTAGTCATGGATCCCAGGGTTCCTCATCCCAGGGGTCGACGGCGGCCACCCGGTGGGATAACCCTTTTAACTAGGCGATGAACCGGGCCAAGAAAATAGAGCCGGTTACGAAGAAGCCTTCGTCGGCTGGCCGTCTGGCCGGCCTCGGGGGTAAGAATTGGGTGGATCATTTTGGTCCACCACCGAGGACGCATGTGGCACCGTCGGGAAGGAGCAAGGAGGAAAACCGCGAGGTTCAAGAACTTAAGGCACAAGTGGCGTAGATCCCGCAGATCGTCCAAGACAACCTGGCAATCACCCTCACGTCCTTCCTTCCTACCTTGGTGGAGTCAATAGCGAACTGGAGTGCGGGTGGTCGAGTAGGGCCGTGCCCGATTCCAAGCATGGTCAGCAGCCACTCGAACAACGCGACACCGACGAATCAGGCGAACTACGTGTTCGTGACTCCTCCCGCTAGCACCGCGGAGCCGCAAGTGTTGGTGACTCCCCCTGCCATCACCGTGGCGCCGGAGTACATGTTGGTGCCCCCTGCCATCGTCGCGGCGGCACCGGAGCTCCAAGCACCCGTCGGTAGGGAGAATACACCAGCGGCCAGCACCGCGCCATCAAGCAGCCCTTCCGTCTCTTGCACGCCCGTCGCCGTATGCGGTGCGTCGACATTAGCCGATCTCGACGCCATCACGGTAAACAAATTGCTTTAATTACCGCCTTTCATGCCATCTATTACTCTTATGGCATCTCTGACGACGCCGTACATGTTTTACGCAGACGGATGTTCCTTGCACTCTCTTATGCTACGTGAACAACGAGCTGAGGGATGTTGCCAAGGGTACCATCGTTCAACCCTTGCAGCGCACGTTCCACTCAAGGCCGATGTCAGATAGCGTGCACAGGGTTAAAATTAGTCGAGTTCTAAGGGGCTGCGACGACATGGAACCTCCCATTCAACCCCCAGGAGCGGATGAAGAAGAGCCGTCTGTCCTCAGAACTTGCTTCGGCTTATTCTTGCTATGGCCAAAGAGCATGATCCGTTTGGGGACGGCGGGGGCCATCACGCCACACACAACAGCACCGCTTGTCGTGCCAGCGACAAGCGGTGGCAAGGCCCCCTTACCGCCCTCGCCGTCACCTCCATGCGGTGGGTCGGATGATCATGTTGATGATATGCACATGGCGCAGGATCCAGCCGAGGACGACGAAGACTGGAATGATCACTTCTTCAGCACTCAGTTTAGCAACGAAGACCTAGCTGGTGGCTCCACAGAGAAAGCCACTATCACCAAGCGTCTGTTTGGTTCTCAGGAAACGCCTCCAGCTTGCGCCTTTACAGAGCCAGCTGATACAACCAACCGGCCCTTTATTCTAAGACCTGACACACTACATAGGGCGGCCGGTGCTCATATTGTGGTGCCTTCCCGCTCTCCAAAAGGAAAAAAGGGCAGGAAAAGAAAATCTAGCAGCTCGAGCCAGCCGGTGGCGTCAACAACTGCGAATCCGATCAGGTTTCAGGATGGGCCACCAAGACCCGAGGGTATTATGTGGAGGATTCATGTGGCGGGTGATCCCATGCTACCTAAGAATTTGCGGAAGCTCGCCAGTTTGGAACTGCAGAGTGTGCATGACGGCGTGCTGACGATAGAGAGACGCCTTCTATCGGAGAAAGATCCCTCGCACCCGGTATTCATGGTTAAGGTGCCACCAGGCTTGGGCTTCATCGACAATGCCCCTGCGGATCTGTTCTTCCTGCGGTTCGACGACATCTTCAATATGTTCCACCTATACTCGCTGCACTATACCATGGTCCGTCTATTTTCTCTCAGCCTGGCCATGCAGATCATTAGAGAGAACACACCGGGCATCGCTATAGTGGACCCCTACTACATGCGTGACGGCTGTTTGGGTTCCCCCGCCGAACGACGTATCGTGGCCTCGTACCTAAAAAGAATCCTCGTGGCGAACAAGACAAAGGAATACATTCTCGTGCCTTACTTTCCCGAGTAAGTCGTTATTCACTCGCCACCGTCGATTGGCTTTATTAGATCATCATCATTATTTTTCCAACACATTTCCATTTGAATTTTTTGCGCAGAGATGAACACTGCACGCTCATCTCCTTATCGCCGAAGCATTCCCACGCCATGTATTTCGACTCGGGGAGTCTAGAAAAGAAGAAAAACTACGACAAGATCAAGGAAGTTCTGGATGATGCTCTCACTGGCTTTGCCTCGACGGAAGGCACCACCTTCGTGCGTACGAAGGTCAAGTTCGGCAGGCACGTCTTCAACCACGTAACGGAGTTCCCCTGCGTGAAGCAGCCGGAAAACAGTAAGAAGGAAGCCTACTACGCACTCCATCACATGAGGGCGTTCCTACTTGACCATCAGAATTCTACGCTGCCAGATCATCTCAAACAGTGGGCCGAAGCAAAGGCCAAGATCAATGATTCAGATATTAGACAAGAGATGTATCGCATCCAGCAGCAGTTTGGGGCAATCATCTTTCGTGATGTCATGACTTCGGGGGGGATCTTCTACGGAGGAAATATCCCGAATAACCGTGACATAGAAGATCACCTAGAGATGCAGGGTGACTATAGGAAGTTCATGACGAGACAAGGCGTCCTCCCGTTCCCTAAGCCGATCCAGAAGGCTTGATGTTGGCCTAGTTGTAGTTACAAACTATAGATGACCTTTGTGTGTGTGTGGACAAGTGTACATGCTACTATACTTATCTTATTAGGTTTATGAATCATCGCTTACTTCTTTTGCTTATTAATATTATATATCAATCAATGCTTGGTGTTTTTGCTTACTCTTTGGTCCTTTGCTCACTTTGGTCCTTCTTTTTTTCCTTACTCTTTTTTCGAGAATAATGCCGATGATTGAAATGTCGTGGCACACTATATATGTGAATGTGCTACGATGGGATTGTGAGCCTTTGTTATCGCCACATTTTGGACAAAGGAGGAGATGGGCCGTAATCAAGATGGGCTTGGAGGATACATATATGCAACGTATTGCTGGATCAGCCTTGTACGTGGATTTGGGCTAAATTGCCCGTGTATCTGTATATTATGTTAGGTTACGATTCGGTTTAAGTAAGAGATAGAGTTGTTAGGGTTATTCCAAAGATAGAAAGTCTCCGGACTATAAATATGTACCTTAGGTTATTGAGAAAAGAGGACGACCACGTTCACAACAAACACAATCTCGGCGCATCGCCACCCCTTGTTTCTAGGGTTTTTCTCGGGTAAGTGTCATGCTGCCTAGATCGCATCTTGCGGTCTAGGCAGTATCTGCTTATGCGTTATTTAGCGTTACTCGTACTGAAGCCTTGTTGATGGCGAGTAATACTATTATCATATATTTGTTTGGGCTAGCATCGGTGCCTTTTTGTTGTGATTGCTCAGTTATGCTGCCTTTAGTTATCTCGCTGCCTTTGCACCCTTTTTCGGCTGTAAGGGCAGCATCTTGCTTGATCTTTATTCAGTCGATTTGATCTGTTATGGTTATGCCTTGTTTTCCAAGGTTTAGTTTGATATCCACGTAGTCAGGCCTTACAAACGGGTTGAACGATCCAGTAGTATGTAAGGATATGGTTTGCCAATTCGAGAGGAGTTGTTCCGGGAATTGACTTTACGTCGGTTGTTAGGCCTTCTCTAGGGTTAGTTTTCTATCATCTTTTGTATCTACCAGGCTCAATTACGTGTAGGATGTTCCAATTATGTGGTGAAAGCGTTAAACTGTCGTAGATCGATTTAACTTGTATTGATGAAGCAAAACCCCATGTTATCGTAGATTTAATGCAGAACCATGGGATAATCGGCTCCAGGAGCCGATTCACAGGGAAACCTGGGAGCCGATCGCGGCTCGAATTTTACGTATACTTGTTTGCCATGCAGGAAACCAATCGAAGCAATCCATCACCTTCCTGACCAGGTATAGGTCAGGTGGCACGCCCTTACATCAGCCAGGACGTGTGCCGGAGTTTTGTGGGCCGTTGCCCGAGGGACCAGGGCCCACCAGTAGTTCTGGGAGCCTCCCGGCTCTTCGTGTTGCTCGTCGCTGCTCGCCGGTGGGTTTTGACAGGCAACACATTCTGGCACGCCCGGTGGGACATTCAACAACATCTGCATCAACATCCGACGCTGCGATGGGGGACAGACCGGTCACGTACGACGATCTGCCTGAGGAGCACAAGGCGAAGTATGATGATATCAAAGCTCTCTTCGAAGCCGATCTCATCGGCTCTTTTGAGAGGACCCGTAAGCATGGCATCAGGTGGAAAGGGTTCTCACCCGAAGGTGCTCTTGATGAGGTGGATCTGTCTGTTCCTTCAGAGGAGCGCACCAGAGCTCTGCGACAGGAAGTCAATTACATGGTGGCTCATTCGCTTCACCGCCATTCTGAGAGCCTAGTGAACGCTTTCGAGCGCGTCGCGGTTCGCGTAGTTCAGGAGATCATGAAACATCAGTACTCTCCGTCGGGGCCTACTCTAGGGACTCACCAGGGAGAAAGACCGCTCCAGACCAGGCCACAGCTGCCGTTCGCGCTTGCAGCTCCGGAGCCACCAGGGGCACCGGCGTACGTCGTCTACAAGGTTGGAGGTGACCCTGGAGATTGCCAATTCCTGTTTGAACCACCTAAAGAAATCCCACATGGATATGTGTGCACCTACGTGCCGGACTGCAATAGCCTGACGCGCACGAACCAGATTGCAACCGCAGGGATTTCTGGGGCAGGAGTTTCTGGAGCAGGGGCTTCGGGAGCAGGTATTTCTGGAGCAGGGATGTCTGGGATGGACGCTGATAAACAGGCATGGCTAGCCAAATTTGCCACCGGAACGAGTCATGAGAATTTAGCCCCTGCAGCTCAAACGGTGGAGCAAATCCGTACCATCCTGAGAGACCAGTTCGGCTTCGTGCCGAAGAGAAGGACAATCGGCTACTCCAAGCCGTACCCCAACGAGTTTGATCTGATTCCGCTGCCACCCAAGTATCGGCTCCCTGAGTTCTCAAGGTTTAGCGGATCAGAAGGGTCGAGCTCGATCGAGCATGTGAGCCGATACCTGGCACAGTTAGGCATGATTTCAGCATCAGATCAGTTACGCGTGAGGTTCTTTGCGCAATCTCTGATAGGACCAGCTTTTGGGTGGTACACCTCGTTGCCACCGGATTCGATCCAGACCTAGAAGCAACTGGAAGAGCAGTTCCACATTCAGTATCATTCAGAAGCTACCGAGGCTGGAATTGCAGATCTGGCGCAGGTGCGGCAAAAGCGGGGAGAAACGGTAGCCGAGTACATTCAGCATTTCAGGACTGTCAAGAACCGATGTTATTCGGCTCGTTTAACTGAGAAAGAAGCAGTCGAGCTGGTAGTGTTGGGTCTCTCAGCACCTATCAAGGATCTGGCTTTCCAAGTAGAATACAATTCATTGGCGCACATGGCCCAGAAACTGACAATGTATGAACAGCGCCACCCTGAGTTGTACCAAGACAAGTTCAAACGTCCAATAGGACTGGTCGATACAGAAGAAGAGGATCCCGTACAAGACCAGGAGGTGGCCGTGGATGAATGGGCTCGGGGGGCAGATCCTGTGTCCTGCAAATGGGTAAAACAGCAAGGGCCTGCAAAAGGGTTCGACTTCGATGTGAGCAAAGCTGAGCAGATATTCGATTTACTACTGAAAGAAAAGCAGCTGAAGTTACCCGAAGGCCATAAAATCCCTACGGCTCAAGAAATGAACGGGAGACCATATTGCAAGTGGCACCACTCATTCACCCACACCACCAATGATTGCAAAGAGCTACGTCGCCAGATCCAAACGGCGATAGAACAGGGCCGTCTGATCCTTGGGCAATTCGCCATGAAAGTAGACACAAACCCGTTTCCCGGCGTCAACATGGTAGAACACAGCCACTCCACGAGGCGTCAGTTAGATTTCTCGTTCGATGTTAATATGACAGGGCCTGTGTACCACCATGGCACATATAAGGAGGAAGGCGGTCGCTCTCGGGGCAAAGAAAGAGAGGAGGCCGGTCCACGTGACCGGCCCCGTTATGATGACAGGCGGTATTTAACCGAGGAGAAAGTGAGAAGCGTGCGATACCAGAAGCCACACTCCACGCATCTCCTTAACAAGTATGAGCGTCAGTATGACCGACGTTGCCGGCACGATAGAGACGATGAAGGATATGAGCACCTCGCTAGGGGAAAGTCAAAGGGAAAGGAAGGCGTGGATAAGCATTGGGATTGTCCTTTCTTCAAGTATTGCTGGGATGCGGGAATGAGCCGATTGCCTACAATCGACAACTGCCCGGAATGTGGACAGCAGAAGGATGACACAGGTCCAGTTTCAGTGTTCAAGCGTCTAGGGCCTCTCCCGCCTCAGAACAGGCAAGAGGAGTCATCTCGAGCAAAAGATCTCGAGGAGCCAAAGGGTAAAGAAGAAGAAGACAGATATCACCGGCCAAGGTGGTGTCCCGATGGACTTAGACACACCCAAAAGCGTAGAGTTCAGCGACTGCGTAGCTTGGAGGAAGCCGAAGCGCAGTACCTCCACGCTTTAAGGAAGGCACGGCCCGATCTGGCCGTGAAAGTTCGGCAAACCTTGGAAACGGAGGCTCGTCCGAAAAGAAAAGAGTGGCGCCCCAAACCAGTAAAAGCCGTTGCGAAGACATCGGCTGGCACAAACATGGTGTTCACACTTCCGTCAGAATTTTGCACTCCAAGAACCAAAGAACTACCAGTGGCACAGTTTGACTGCGGCCCACGGCCGGTTATCTTTGAAAAGCCACGAGAGAAGGGCTACAAACATCTGAAAGCCCTGTACCTGCGAGGTTATATCAATGGGCAGCCTGTCCGCAAGATGTTGGTTGACACCGGAGCGGCAGTCAATATAATGCCATACTCCATGCTACGGCGTTTGGGACGCTCCACTGCAGATCTGATCAAAACCAACGTCACGTTAAGAGACTTCAACGGCCAAACTTCAGAAACGCAAGGCGTTCTGAACGTGGAGCTAACCGTCGGCAGAAAAACCATCCCTACGTCATTCTTCATCGTTGACAGCAAAAGCACCTACGCTGTCTTGCTGGGGAGGGATTGGATTCACGCTAACTGCTGCATTCCATCCACGATGCACCAGTGCCTAATACAGTGGGATGGAGATGAAGTGGAAGTCATTCATGCAGATGATTCGATCGAGATCTCTATATCTGGAATGAACATCTGGGAGGCAGAGGACCAAGAGCCGATCTCTGGAATCAGTCTAGACGGCTGTGAGCGCATTGAAGCTACAAAAAACGGGGTGAGGCTGGTCTTATCCACTGGCCTGACAGAGTAGCAAAGTCCACGATCGTACGTGGTATGGCCGATCCCTGCGATCGGCCACAAAAAATGAAAAGCAGTAATCTTACGACAAACAGGTCATGCAGTCGTAGTAGGGTGATTCCCTGCCATTGTAGAGCACAGATAAGTTGTAAACCTTCCTTGACTAATGCAATCAAAAAGGGGGCCGATTCCGGCAATCGGCCCAAATTATCTTTGTTATCCTCACCAACTGTTTGCCCCGTGTTTAGCATCGATTTAGCAGGTGACGGAAAGCTAGGGTATGGGTTTACCTCCGCTGATGAGCTAGAGGAGATTGACATCGGTCCTGGGGATAAGCCACGACCAACATTTATCAGCAAGAGGTTAGATCCGAATCTGCGGGGTCAGATGATAGCTTTGTTGAAGGAATATCCAGATTGCTTTGCCTGGGACTATACAGAGATGCCCGGGTTAGACAGGAGCATCATTGAGCATCGACTCCCGCTTAAAAAAGGGTTTCGGCCATTCCAGCAGCGAGCACGACAGATGAAGGCCGAAATTTTGGAAGAAGTCAAGAAAGAGATCGAGAAAATGTTGACAGCTAGGTTAATCAGGCCATGCAGGTATGCTGAGTGGATTTCTAGTATCGTACCTGTAGAGAAAAAGGATGGCCGCTGGCGTGTTGCCATAGATTTTCGGGATCTCAATAGAGCCACTCCAAAGGATGAGTATCCGATGCCGGTAGCAGAGACATTAATCAACGCAGCTGCTGGTCATAAGGTTTTGAGCTTCATGGATGGCAATGCCGGTTACAACCAAATTTTTATGGCCCCGGAAGATATATACAAGACTGCATTCAGAGTCCCAGGTTCGGTGGGGTTGTTTGAATACGTAGTCATGACGTTTGGACTGAAGAATGCCGGCGCCACATACCAAAGAGCCATGAATTACATTTTCCATGATCTGATCGGCAAGCTGGTGGAAATTTATATCGATGACGTGGTGGTCAAGTCTGCTTCAGTACAAGGACACTTGGACGATCTGCAACGCGTCCTGGACCGAACAAGAAAATTCGGGCTACGGATGAATCCAAAGAAGTGTGCCTTCGGTGTAACGGCCGGTCAGTTCTTGGGTTTCTTGGTCCATGAACGCGGAATTGAGATCGGCCTGAAAAGTCAGGAGGCGGTGAGAACAATGAAGCCACCTACCACGAAGAAAGAACTGCAGTCCCTCATCGGCAAGATCAACTTCGTCAGAAGATTCATATCCAATCTGTCAGGAAGAATAGAGCCGTTCATGGGACTGGTGAAAATTAAATCTGATGAGGAGTTCCGCTGGGGGACAGAACAACAACGAGCCTTCGACGAGATCAAAGAATATCTAACGAAGCCGCCAGTGTTGGTCCCACCCCAGCCAGATAGGCCGTTCTACATTTACTTGTCAGTAGCTGACACGTCCATCGCCTCGGTGGTGGTGCAGGTTTATGATGGTCTGGAGCGAGTTGTGTTTTACATCAGCAGAAGGATGCTGGATGCAGAGACAAGGTATCCTGAGATCGATAAGTTGTGCCTCTGCCTGTTTTTCACCTGCACCAAGCTGCGCCACATCTTGCTCTCAGCGGAGATTATCATTATATGCAAATCAGATGTCATAAAACATATGCTGTCGGCTCCTATGTTGAAAGGCCGACTCGGCAAATGGATGTTTGCATTATCGGAATTTGATATCCGATATCAACCCGCGAAAGCAGTTAAGGGTCAGGCATTGGCCGACCTTATTGCTGAAAGAATCAACACTGATATAGCAGCGCTGTCTATACGAGCGTGGGCTATGTTTTTCGATGGATCGGTTTGTGATGATGGTTGCGGCATCGACATTCTACTCGTGTCGCCCCGGGGGGCAACATATTCCTTCTCCATCAGGCTATCTACCCCTTGCACCAACAACGTCGCTGAGTATGAGGCGATACGCAAGGGAATGGAGTTGCTCATCGAAGCTAGAGCAGAAGCAGTGGAAATTTTTGGAGACTCCAAATTGGTGATTTCCCAACTCACGGAGGAATACAAGTGCGAGAGCGAGTCGCTCTTCCCATTATGGTTGCAATGCCGTGAGCTGATGGCACAGTTCCGGTACATAAACTTTAACTGGATCCCGCGATCGCAGAATACCGAGGTGAATGATCTCGCACAAATGGCTTCAGGCTACCAGGACGTAGCAGAGGGAGCTGATCTGCAGGTACAGTTCCTGGAGGCGGACGACTGGAGAGCCGATATCTTCAATTACTTGAAAGATTCGGCTCGGGGGGCACCTAAACGGATAAGGTACAAGGCCATGAAGTATGTGCTTATTGGGGACGACATGTTCTACAGGACTCTGGAAGGGTTACTGCTTAAATGTCTGGGGCCAACCGAGGCCAATCGGCTCCTACACGAGGTACACGAAGGCGCCTGTGGAACTCACCAATCGGCTCACAAGATGAAATGGTTGATCAGGCGATCAGGGTTTTATTGTCCCACCATGCTTGAGGACTGTTTTAAGTACTACAAAGGGTGTCAAGCATGTCAGAAATTTGGAAAAATTCAGACGGTACCCGCGTCAGCAATGAACCCCATCATCAAGCCTTGGCCATTCCGAGGTTGGGGCATGGATATGATTGGCAAGATCAATCCTCCATCAAGCAAAGGCCACATGTGGATTTTGGCCATTACGGATTATTTCACTAAATGGGTGGAAGCCGTCCCTATGAAGTCACTGAACTCGAAGGATGTTATCGATTTTGTGAAAGAACATGTCATTCATAGGTTCGGGATTCCCCAAACTATCACGACCGATGGAGGTTCGGTCTTCACTTCTCACGAATTTAGAGAGTTCTGTGAGGACACGGGAATTAAGCTGATCCAATCATCTCCATACTATGCTCAAGCAAATGGGCAAGCTGAAGCGTCTAACCAGAGCCTTATCAAGCTGATCAAGAGGAAAATCGATGAGCACCCTAGGCGTTGGCACGAGGTTTTGTCAGAGGCTTTATGGGCTTATCGCATGTCATGTCATGGAGCGATAAAAACCTCGCCATACCATCTAGTCTATGGACAAGAAGCCGTATTGCCCTGGGAGATTACGGCTGGGTCGAGGCGTGTCACTTTTCAGAACGATCTAACAACTGAAGAATATGCGGCCCTGATGAGTGACAGTGTTGAGGATTTAACTGAGCTTAGGCTGTGATCGCTTGAGAAAATCAAAGAGAACAAGGCCAAGGTAGCTCGTGCATATAATAAGAAGGTGAGACCAAAGGAGTTCCACGTTGGCGATTTGGTATGGGAAGCTGTATTGCCATTGGGGACTAAGGATGCGGCATATGGTAAATGGTCTCCAAATTGGCACGGGCCATACAGGGTCGATCAAGTTTTAAGAGGGAACACGTACATGCTTGAGGAGCTAGACGGCGTGAAATTCAGAGTGGCTGTCAACGGTCAGCATCTCAAGAAATATTTCCCAAGCATGTGGGACGATGGACAGTGAAATATGGGGGCCGATACATGAAATCGGCCAATTTCCCAAGCATGTGGGACGATGGACAGTGAAATATGGGGGCCGATACATGAAATCGGCCAATAAAAAAATAAAATATATATATAGCCGATGCACAGCCATCGACTCTAGTTACAAAAATATAGCCGATGCACAGCCATCGACTCTAGAGGTTCAAACTGTTACGAGCAGGTGTAAGCTACTGAAGGAATGCCTCGAAGGCATGGAGGGCGTCAGCACGGACACGATCCACCTCGGCGATCTCGGCTTCGCCATCTTCGTCCTTGCCCATCACTAGCTGCGTGGTCAGGGCACGTATTTCCGCCAGATCAGTCTTCAGTTGAGCTTTGAGGCCTTCTGCTTCGTGGGAGCGGGCGATGAATGCTTACTTGTCACGAATGAGCTGTTTAGTCGCCCGGACCTTCTCTTCAAGATCTCCCAATTCCTTTTTCAAGGATGCAAGCTCGGCGGTGCTGGCAGAGGTGTCAGTTTTGGCATCCAAAGATTCCTTTTTCTCATTAAGCCGCTGACATTTGTCTGCAATATTGGCCTTCAGCGGGAGCTGGGCGCGGCGCAGATTAATCCTCTCACGAGCCAACTGCACCCTTGACCCGTAGAAATACAGAGTTACAACTGGCCAAAGCTTCACCTGCAATGCTACTGGGAGTTGGTCCTTGATTTCAGCAAGAACACTCTTCACCTCTTCAGAACCCTCGATCAACTTCTCGATCGGGGAGGACAGCAAGGCTTTGAGACGCTGGAATTGAGGTAGAACAGCCCTTGCTCGTGGTTCATCGTCGGCGACAGAGAGAGTTGGTTCGATGGATTCAGGGTCGAACGTCAGCAGGCCTGAGATATCACAACCCTGGCAGGCCGAAATGGCGTCAGTATGCGTCCAACATGGAAGGATGAGCCAAACGAAGCAAACATACCTCTCCCAAGATCAAGGGGATAGCAGATGATGAGATAATCGGCTTGTGTGTTGTTGCTAGGGGCTTGGCCAAAGTGGTAACCGTTCCATCTACACCTTCAGGGATTACTAGATCCAGCCTTGCGCAAGGCATCGGCACTTCCCCGGCTTTCCCACTAGAAGTGTCAGTCGTCTGCATGGAAGGTGCGTAGCCAATGTAAATGGTGATGAATCGGCAGATAAAAAACAATTGGTAAGAGCATGGAGGGTGGTGAATTTCGAAACCTCTTGGCTCGACGAAGAAGTTTGCAGTCCCTTGCGAGCCCTCTTGGGGCTCACGGCTGGCCCCGCCTCGACTGATGCTCGGGGGGCAGTAGGTTCAGGAACCGGCCTTTTCCTGGGAGCCGATGGTGGCAAATCTGGCTGGCTCGGTGTGGTGGTCCTCTCAGAATCTGTTGGGCCCGATTCTCCTCGATCGGATTGTGTGTCCCCGCTGGAGGTGTCTTCGATGGAAGCCTGTAAGAAAAGGAGAGCTAGTAAGCACAAGCATGTTTGCAAGGATAAAAGAGATCGACCAAGGCATGGATCAACGTACATGCGAACTTTCTGGAGAAGGGCTCTGGCGCCTCAAAGTCTTCCTGGCAGCTACCTTCCTCACCACCGTTCTTGTTTTAGTTGGAACTCGAGAGGCGGCTGACCCAGAAGTTGCTTGGCTCTTGGAAGCCGATTGTGGTGATATCGGCTGATTCTGCATCACGACCTTTTTTAAAGGTGGCGAGTTTTTGCAGAAAAGGACCACAAGAGCTGGTGGGAAGAATTCGAAGGGGGAGCCATCACCGTGTGTAGGTTCAGGACCATCTTGTTGCTGCAAGAAGACAGAGCAGGTTATCATTTGTGAGCTGCATCAAGAAAATTTACAAGTAGTGGTACCTGTTCTGCGGGGATATCATATTCAGCATCGAGCTATTCCAGCAACGGTCCCAGAGCTCGCCTGAAGGCATGAGTCTTCCACATCGACCACCAGTTCTCGAAACCATCGGTTGATGAAGCGAAGGTGAGGTTGTTAGGAATTGGGATGGTCAGAGCATCGAAGAAGGAATAACACCTTTGACTGGTGAGAGGATCGGGCAGGTCAGCTCTGCTCTCTGTAAGATGGTGGAGAAAGAAATGGGGAGGTACTTGTCCAAGGCCAAATTGCCGAGCCGCTACGACCGGCTGGTAGAACTCGTATCCAGGCTTGATTATTCTGTTGGATGTGCTCATGCCAACTGGAAGGAAGCAGGGACGGATCACAGTGGAAAATAGCTGCCGAGTGCTGGTGTCATCGGCAAAGTTGTCTAGCCTGAAGGATATTGGGTTTTCAAAATGTTCCGATTCTTCCGTGTAAGGAAAGAAGATAGGATTGTCCAGGCCTTGGAAGAAAATGCTGAACCACTTGGATGCTTCCTGAGGGATCAATTTACTACCTGGCAGTCTATACAGAGCTTGGCCATAGCTGGTGCATCGGATCTGCTTCCCTTTGGCATCCGGAAAGGTGCAACTCGCCAAAAGGGGAAAGTTTGGGACATGGTTTTGGAAATACAGCTGAGTCCATAGCTGAATGAACCACCAAGGACCTCCTGTTTTGACTGCTATGCCGGAGAATAGTTTGACAGACATCAACTGGAGGTATCGATAGACTTCTCCAAGGAACAGTTTGCCGATGCCAAGTTGAGTGCCTCTGGCAAGTTCGTAGGCCAAGGAGAGATAATTCTTGGTTGGAGCAAGGGAAGGGCCACAGAATATGAAATGTTCCAGCCAGAAGTTGAGGAAAGCCGTGTGTTCTTTCTCTGTGACAGGGCCTTTAGTTTTCATGTGGCTTTGAAGATAGGCACCCCAGTTCGTGCAGTCTGTTTTGGAAGAAAGCTTGTAGGGGACCTTTGTCAGCTTAAAAGCAGAAGGGCTGGGTGATGTAACGTCCAGACCAGTAATCATCACCACGTCTAACAGAGTTGGTGTCATGGGGCCATGACCGAACATGAAGCAGTTCAGAGCATCGGACCAGAAATAGCCAATGGTTTTTAGAAGATTTTCGTGTTTCTCAAGGGGAGACAATGACAAATACAACGCATCGGCTATTCCCGTGGTTTCCCATTGGGATTGGTAAGTTTTGGCTACCCTGCTGTACCAAGAGACCCAATGTTCAGGAGGATTAGGCCAGGCTCGCAAGCAGTCGGCCCAAGAATTCAAATCTAGGTTTTGGCTTACGAAGGGGATTCTGTTTGCCTCGCAAGAGATCAGATGGGCAGGACTAGATTCTGTACGGGGGCCAAGACAGAGAGAATTTGGGAGAGAAGGATGCGGCAGCAGAATGTCTGAAACCTAAAAAATTTAACGGCGGAATAAAGCATTAATTCAGGTGTTTGCTATTAATTCTAGCACCGTGTTCAGACTGCGAGGAGCAGGCGTACCTTCAGACCGGAGACCGCTGTGTTGGTATTGGACGATTCCGCCATCTAGTTTGCCGGTGGAGATGGATCTATGCGATTGGGGATCGAGGGTTCTTGTCGCTGTAAGCTCGATCTATTCGGCAGGCAATTGGAGATCTGGGTTAGCCTTTTTGGAGAAGGTCGCAGGTTACCGTTTGAAATTGGAAAGTGGCCGCTCAGATTTATCTAAATATGCGACCAGATTTGACCTTGTCAACGTTTGTGGGGAAAGTCGATGTGTTACCATCGGCTCTTTGGGCTTTGATTTGGTTGACCATATGAGCGTAGTATGGTGAAAGCCGATACATTACTATCGGCTTCTGGAACGTTGACGTATTTTGACTATCGGCAAAATCGAATTGGGAAAGCAATCTTTATTGATCCAAAAGACGTGTGTGTACGATGAAGCCGATTGCTTACAAATGGAAATCTACTACTAGTACTACTACTACTAGTTCCTAATCTAGAAGCCGGTGTCGTCGCCGCTGTCTTCGCCGTCGTCGTATTCGCTATCATCGGCGCTGCTGCCGGCGTCGTCTTCGCCGCTGCTGCTGAAGTTGTCAGCGGGGTCCTCCTCGTCCTCGTCGTCGTCGTCGGTGTCCTCGCTGGACCCGGCGCGGAAGCGCTTCACTGGCGGGTATTCGTCGGAGGAGGTGTCCTCCTCCGCTTCCTCCTCCTCGTCGGAGGATTTGACGTCCTCGCCCCAGGACACGGTGTCGTCGGCGCTCTCCGCATCCAGTTCCCCGTCGACAAGGAACTGGAGGCCCTCCTCGCCGTCGGTCAGGGACTCATCGTCCTCCGACCAGGCGGCGAAGTCCCAATCCCTCTCGTCCCACCATTGTGGGGCGAGAGCCTCGTACGCCGCCCTTGGCGGGTGCTCCGGCGTCGGCTCCCGGTCGCTAAGTGTGTTGGAGGATTGGAAGGAAAGGCCGGATGATTTGGAGGAAGAAGAGGAGGCCATGGCGGAGAAAGAGGGTTTTTTGGCTAATGGAAGAGGATGGGGGCGCAAACTGCTCAGATGAATTTAAATAAGGGGAATAGTGGGAGGTGGTTCAATGCCATAGCAGTTTTTCATAATGTGGTGCCAAAATTGTCAAATCATGCACTGCGGAGAAGTTGAGAAGACAAGGCGTCATGATGAGGGGGTGGCGTGACAATTCTGCTCTACAACGCGTAACCCGATACAAAAAAAAAGAAGGAGAAAAAACAGAGTGGTTTTGGAATTATTATTGCCAAAACCAGGGGGCATGTGTTATCGCCACATTTTGGCCAAAGGAGGAGATGGGCCGTAATCAAGATGGGCTTGGAGGATACATATATGCAACGTATTGCTGGATCAGCCTTGTACGTGGATTTGGGCTAAATTGCCCGTGTATCTGTATATTATGTTAGGTTACGATTCGGTTTAAGTAAGAGATAGAGTTGTTAGGGTTATTCCAAAGATAGAAAGTCTCCGGACTATAAATATGTACCTAAGGTTATTGAGAAAAGAGGACGACCACGTTCACAACAAACACAATCTCGGCGCATCGCCACCCCTTGTTTCTAGGGTTTTTCTCGGGTAAGTGTCATGCTGCCTAGATCGCATCTTGCGGTCTAGGCAGTATCTGCTTATGCGTTATTTAGCATTACTCGTACTGAAGCCTTGTTGATGGCGAGTAATACTATTATCATAGATTTGTTTGGGCTAGCATCGGTGCCTTTTTGTTGTGATTGCTCAGTTATGCTGCCTTTAGTTATCTCGCTGCCTTTGCACCCTTTTTCGGCTGTAAGGGCAGCATCTTGCTTGATCTTTATTCAGTCGATTTGATCTGTTATGGTTAAGCCTTGTTTTCCAAGGTTTAGTTTGATATCCACGTAGTCAGGCCTTACAAACGGGTTGAATGATCCAGTAGTATGTAAGGATATGGTTTGCCAATTCGAGAGGAGTTGTTCCGGGAATTGACTTTACGTCGGTTGTTAGGCCTTCTCTAGGGTTAGTTTTCTATCATCTTTTGTATCTACCAGGCTCAATTACGTGTAGGATGTTCCAATTATGTGGTGAAAGCGTTAAACTGTCATAGATCGATTTAAATTGTATTGATGAAGCAAAACCCCATGTTATCGTAGATTTAATGCAGAACCATGGGATAATCGGCTCCAGGAGCCGATTCACAGGGAAACCTGGGAGCCGATCGCGGCTCGAATTTTACGTATACTTGTTTGCCATGCAGGAAACCAATCGAAGCAATCCATCACCTTCCTGACCAGGTATAGGTCAGGTGGCACGCCCTTACATCAGCCAGGACGTGTGCCGGAGTTTTGCGGGCCGTTGCCCGAGGGACCAGGGCCCACCAGCAGTTCTGGGAGCCTCCCGGCTCTTCGTGTTGCTCGTCGCTGCTCACCGGTGGGTTTTGACAGGCAACAGCCTTGTGATATGCACAAGTCCAGGTCTTGTGCATCCTACTTGGCACACGGTTCCATTGTAGCATATTCCTGTGTCCAACGACCTATGTATATATATGAGGCATTCTTTTCGAGTTATTTTTGTCTTTTTCAAGAATAATGCCGATGATTGAAATGTCGTGGCACAATATATATGTGAATGTGCTACGACGGGATAGTTAGCCTTGTGATATGCACAAGTCCAGGAATTGTGCATCCTACTTGGCTAACTGTTCCGTCGTAGCATATTCCTGTGTCCAACGACCTAGCTAGTTATATATGAGGCATTCTTTTCGAGTTATTTTTGTCTTTTTCGAGAATATGCCGATGATTGAAATGTAGTGGCACAATATATATGTGAATGTGCTATGATGGGATAGTTAGCCTTGTGATATGCACAAGTCCAGGAATTGTGCATCCTACTTGGCTAACTGTTCCGTCATAGCATATTCCTGTGTCCAACGACCTAGCTAGTTATATATGAGGCATTCTTTTCGAGCTACTTTGGTCTTTTTCGAGAATAATGCCGATGATTGAAATGTCTTGGCACAATATATATGTGAATGTGCTACGACGGGATTGTGAGCCTTGTGATATGCACAAGTCCAGGTCTTGTGCATAGCTACTTGGCTCACAGTTCGATCGTAGCATATTCCTGTGTCCAACGACCTATGTATATATATGAGGCATGCTTTTCGAGTTACTTTGGTCTTTTTCAAGAATAATGCCGATGATTGAAATGCCGTGGCACACTATATGTGAATGTGCTGCGATGGGATTGTTCGCCTTGTGATATGCACAGGTCCAGGTGTTGTGCATCCTACTTGGCGAACGGTTCCATCATAGCATATTCCTGTGTCGAACAACCTAGTTATATATGAGGCATGCTTTTTGAGTTTGGTCTTTTTGATTTAGGAGTACTTTCTATAAGTGTATCTTCATATGCAACTTTAATTATATATGTTTTTTTTAATCACCGGTTAATTATTATTTTCAACTTATAGATGACGTGGTACGTCGTGTACAATGGACGGGTTCCCGGAGTCTACGATGATTGGAAAGACTGCCGGAGACAGGTGCACCGTTTCAGCGGCAATTGCTACAAAGGGTACAACACTATGGCGGAGACGGAAGCTAGATACACGCGCTATCTAGCGGGAGTTAGGACAAGGAACCGGATGAGGACCTACACCTTCGTCGCGGCGGTGATCATGCTTATCTTCTTTGGTTGTTTATCCCGCGTTTGTGTCTAGCTAGTTTAGATGTCTAGGTGAGCTTCCGAGCTCTAACTTGTTCAATCGACACATGTATTAGCATGTCACCAACTACTTTGTAACTTGATCGAAACAATGTAACTTATACTATGTATTCATGTATGAGACTTATCTATATGTATTTGTTTCAATCTTGTTTTTCAAATTGTGTATTTATATATATAATTGTATATCTTGTATCTGTGTGTGTATATCTACTGTAATATTGTATATAATCTGTAGTGTATATAATCTGGCTCGAAAATAAAAAAACAAAAAACACACCTGTGGCGCACATGATCTACCTTTTGTGGCGCACTACACCTAAAGTGCACTTTAGAAGCTTAGTGGCGCACTGGGAAGTGCGCCACAGAAGATCCTACGCGTAGCGCACCTGCCCACATAGCCGTAGCGCACTAGTAGGTGCGCTACGCCTATCTCGACACAACCGTGGCGCACTAGGCAGTGTGTAACTACCTCGGTGAATTACGCTCCTAGATACAAGCCTGGATGAGCGGAAATGGTTGAAATAGTACGGTGGGGCCCAAAAGCCACTCACGGGTAGACCTTTCGGCCGTCCCAACCATTTCCATTCATCGGGACAAGTACGGGCGGCGTAATCGGCAGGCGAAGGGATCAACTACATACACAAATGAGTATGTATGCAAGCCACCATACAATAGTACATCAGAGCCATTACATCTAGAAAGAAAGGAAATATAGCAACGCCATACGGCAAGATTCAAATGACCTAGATAGTTATAATAGTTTAGGATATCTCCTCATACATCACACATCAGAGTATCAGGCGGAAGCGGCAAACAAGATCCGAGTACGGATAAGAAGCAAATCGGCATAAGATGCCCATAAATAAGCACATCCCGCCCACAGATCTCACGGATCCCCGTTCCCGGAATCTCTACACCGAACGATCGTTGCCCACATCATCAGCCTCCTCCACCCAGTATCCATCTTGCGAGTGTACCTGTTCATCTGAACCAAATAATTTATCGTGTGAGACCCTAGGGGTACTCAGCAAGTCTTTCTGCCTCTAAAGGGAACACAACCTGGGGTGACGCAATTGCAGCAAAAGATAAACCCTAACAGTTCTATAGATACTCGCTAACCATCCGCCTAACCAAAGATAGACGGATGTCCATGAATTAATGACAACAGTTATAACAGTAATATCCCCAGATCCATCCTCCTCCTCGCTTACCAACGAGGAAGCGGACGAACAACCCCCCATCCGTTGGCAATTTTATTAACCATTCCATGAGTGTTGCACTATTTACTAGTCAATTACTTAGTCAAATTAAAAGCGGTACTTTAGTTATGCTTGTCTATGATCGAGAAACTGTGCTCCAAGTCGTCCATAACCGCGGACACGGCTTTCAGAAAGTTTTACCCTGCAGGGGTGCACAAATAGCAACACACACTCGATCAACCTCGGAAAAACCAAATCAAAACCCAACGAGGCCTTCACGACAAAGCAATCACAGGATTCAGAAATATTTCAGGGGGCCACCCCTTGGAGTACACCCGCAACGAAGTTAGCTGACTCCGAGATGGACCCGAGGTTTGGGTGGACGGCTGTGAACGACTGGGAACCCAAAACTGGGATTGTCGACACCGCGAAAACGTGTCCCGATCCTAAACAGTACAGGTGCTATCCATTGCACAAATTAAATAAAGCAGTAAAGCATGGCATAAGTACAAAATAGTAAATAAAACCTCAAACTAGTTTGTGGCCCCAAGAAATAAGACGGAATCAAGCTCTGGCTCAGGGGGGTCCCATAAGCCTCCCGGATGTGGATAGCGCGAATAATCAAGGAACAGGAATCAAGTACTCGGGGTCCTACGGGACACAAGTGAGCAGGAAAAACCAAATAGCAGATATTGCTCACCGGTGCCACTTTCATTAGTTATCCCATTACTACTCAGGTTAAGTTGTTTAGGTACCTCGTTATCCATCAGACTCTCACATACCCTACACATGCTGTTCTACGACTCGCATGGCTCAAACAACTCCTGTAGTAAGGCTCATGGGATGGAGGAACAAGCTTGGTGGGGTTTAAAAGTAAAGGCTATGCAATACTTGGGATTCAGTTGATGCAATCGCGACTCAATGATGCAAGATTAAGATAGAGGCAATAGGTACTATATGTATGCAAGCATGTGGTAGTGCTTGCCTGTCAGCTCAGTTGAAGCGAGAGACGGATCTGGGTAGTGCTCCTGGTTTTCTTGATATATCCCCTGCTCAGCGTCTATTCGAAGAAGAACCAAACAAACAAGGCCAATATAAATAAAGTGCACAAGCATATGAATAACATGCGACAAGCAAACAATCATGCCATGATGAATGATGCACAATTTGCATGGCATTAAAGTAGCATGGCATGAGTGAGGTGTGGAATACAAGAATAAGTCATTTTATTGAGTTTTGGCCACAATTTATTGTCATATTAGTTGCTGTATACTATATATTTATATGATGCATGCTGCAATTTAAGTCATGGATAGCATAAACAGAAAGGTCTCGTCGAGCTAATCATTTTAGGCATATCATTTGTCAAATTCAGACTTATAAATCAAAAGTTATTAATTAATTAAGGTGAAGGGCATTTTATTGTAATTTAATTCAACTTGAAATTTAAAGTGTTCAAATAATATTTTGAATGGCATATTTGAAATCCTCACATTTTTCGGATTCAAAAACATATATTATTTGTATTATTTGAAATTATGAATTTAAATTTATTTTAAAGTCAAAATAATTAAAAGGGGGTCAAAGTCAAAGGTTTGACTAGATAGAGTCAAATTTGGTCAAATTCGAAAACATGGTGGAATTCATATTTGGAAAACATTTACTTTTCATTTTGGAAGTTTTTACAAATTCGAATTATTTCATAATATATGAATTTAGTTAGATTTAAACATTTCCTGAATTTTATTTTATTTCAGAAAACTCGGCGACTTTTCTCACTCAGGGACATTCTACCCTCCGTCATTGACATGTGGGCCAGAGGGCGAGAAGGGGCCACCGCGCGCAAGCGGCCGACGCGGCGCTGACACGGGTGCACGGCGGGGATCACGGGTTGATGAAGGCAAAAGTGCGGGTGCCTTTTTACAAAAAGGGTTGAGAGGGAGGGACTGCGGGTTAGATAGAAGGGAAGGTCAGGGGTTTATCTGCAAAACGCCTCGGAGCTGTCGCTGGCGAAACTGAAGAGCTGGACGCGAAAATAGACTAACTGATTCGATTTTTGGTTGAATTTGACGAGGAAACGAAACAGAGTTTGGGGTCGCCTCAAAAACGAAACTTGTAGCTAACATCAAACTCTACAACTTTGGTGTAGAGCTATCCTACCGACGAGTAGAGACGGAGCCGGAAACAAACGACGAACACGTCGGATTCAGTCAAGGTTTTCTGACGGAAAGTCGACGTTTTCGACAGAAAAACTGGCTGTTTTCGGGGAAGAAGAACCAGAGCTGTGGTGCTCCGATCTGAGCGAGGTTTGGACCTTGAGCTGGAGGGGATATAGGGCTACAAGATTGGTTCAGAAGTCTGGACAAGATCTGGGATGCACCTCTCGGAAACTTGACGACAACAGAGAGCTAGCGAGCGGTTCGCGGTGTCTGCAGAGGTGTCCTGCCGCTGCCAGGCCCGACGCGTGCAGGGCACGACAGAGCGCGGCGAGGCTGCCGGGCGTGACACAAGCAAAGGGGGGGAAGGTACAAGGAGGAGTAGGGCGGAAAGGGGGTGCTCACCTAGACCGATTCCCAGAGGAAATGAGGAGGGGAGTGGTCGGCGGTGATGACGGCGACGGCGGTGTTGTCCTGTGCTTGGTCAGGAAGAAGAGGAAGCAGGGGCGCCACGTCCAGCTCCTCCTAGAGCTCACGAGGGGGTCGACGAAGAATGCCTGCACGCCCTCCGGCTCCAGAAGGTGATCAAAGCGACGGCGCGGCGACGCTCTCCTTGCCGAAGCTCTCGGGCAGGGTGAGCATAGCTGGGAGCAGAGGTAGGGGATGGCGGCGGAGAGCAGGGGAAAAGGGAGGCTAGGGTTCCAGGGACGCGGCTGGGTGGATAAGAAGGCGGAGGGTGACGCGGCTGACGGGAGACGACGGCCACCTGCCTCGCAGCTGCTTTCCGTCTGCTGCCGAGGGTGAGCGGGCGAACGGCGTCAGAGGCAGGAAGAAGAGGAACAGGGGTGAGCGATGGCGCTGAAGCGGTACGGGCTGGGAAAGTCCGGCTGGGGGAAGTGGGCCGGGAGATGGGCCGGAGGAGGGAGCTAGCTGCGACGGTGGGCTGCTGCGCTGGGCTGCAGGTAAGGGTTTCTTTTTCCTCTCTTTAACTCTTTTTGTTTTAACAAAAACTGTTTTGATTTGTTTTGTTTTGTTGCAGATTTAATCAAACCTAGGAAAAACCTCTTTATGGAAGTTTTTGCAAATTTTGTTATAGAATAGAGATAGCTAAGGAGCGTAGAGAGGGCTTGGATTTAGACTAAGATGAGGTGAAAAGAGAGGAGAGGGGTGGCATGGCAGCTAGGGTAGGGTTAGATGGGGTATGGGTTTAGATTAGGTATAGATTAGAAGAGAGGTTTAGAGAGGGAGGAGAGATTAGATGGAGTGGTCTTTTTGACAAGATCAAGCATGCTCTAGACAAGCTCTAACAAGATCAAGACAAGAAAAAGAGAGGGATGTGGTGATAGGGTTTAAGCAAGATCAACATAGATCAAGCCAAAAGAAAGGATAGAGATAGAGATGATCCACTCAAAAACCAAATGAAATCCAAATGACAAGCAAAAGATGGTACTTGCATGGCCCATGCAAATAATAAATGCCATGTATTCATATTTGTGAAAACAATCATAAAATCACATGGCATTATTCCCATGCATTCCCAAAAGGTGGAATAAGGCCAAGCAAAGGGACTAGTATTGGATCCACCCAACCCACATGAGCTAGGTAAACTCAAATAAATGCCAGCTCATATTAATTGGATGGTGGAATTATAAGGTGGTGAAGAAAAGGTGGTGGAGTTTAATAAAAGATATGCCCCCAACTCAACTTGGGCATTTAACAATATATCAAGAACCAAATACAATATCAAGAGGCAATACAAATAATAATGCATATGAGATAAGAACCAAAACAAAAAGGGTTTTTGTATGATGCTCAAATGCAAGGTGGCATGATGACATGAGCATGATAACATGATGATGCAACAATTATATGTAGGGAGTAGCCATTATATTACTCGATCAAGTAGCATTACAAATGTTAGACAATTGGGATGCTACAACTCTCCCCCACTAAACAGGAATCTCGCCCCGAGATTCTAGGAAGAAGAAGAAGACACAAAGAGGGTAGGATAGTTGGCACGAAGTTCATCTTCACGCTCCCAAGTGGCTTCATCAACAGAATGGTGCGACCACTGCACCTTGCAGAACTTGATGGACTTGTTGCGAGTCCTTCTTTCTGCGGTCTCAAGGATTTTTATGGGGTGTTCTTGATAAGACAAGTCTTCTTGGAGATCGATAAGCTCATGATCGACGGTCCTGCCGGGATCTTTGAAGCACTTCTTGAGTTGAGAGATGTGAAAAACATCATGAACCTTGAGTTTTTCCGGGATCTCAAGAGCATAAGCAACTTCTCCTCTTCTTCCACGAATTTTTAAAGGACCGATGTATCTAGGAGCCAGCTTTCCTTTGATACCAAAGTGGTGTGTGCCTCTCATGGGAGTAACACGAAGGTAAACGAGATCTGTTGGAGATATGCCCAAGAGGCAATAATAAAATAGGTTATTATCATATCTTCATACTTATGATAAATGTTTACATACCATGCTATAATTGTATTAACCGGAAACATTAATACTTGTGTGATTTGTAAACTAAAATAAGAGTCCCTAGTATAGCCTCTTGTTAAACTAGCTTGTTGGTTAATATATGATCATGGTTTCCTGATCATGAACATAGAGATGTTATTAACAACAGGATCATATCATTAGGAGAAATGATGTGATGGACATACTCCTATAGATAAGCATAGCATAAAGATCAAGTCATTTCAATAGTTCAATTGCTATATGCTTTCTGATACATAGTAACCTAATTCCTTCGACCATGAGATCATGCATATCGCCTTTACCGGATGGATGCTTTGATGACATCAAACACCACACCGTAACAGGGTGGCTATAAAAGTGGCATTGAGTGTTCGGAAAGTATTGGTTGAAACACATGGATCAAGAGTGGGATTTGTCCATCCATATGACGGATAGATATACTCTGGGCCCTCTCGGTGGAATGTCATCCAATTGGCTTGCAAGCATGTGACATGGTCACAAGGGATCACATATCACGGGAACGAGAAAAGAGTACTTATCGGTAACGAGGTTGAACTAGGTATGCAGAGATACCGACGATCATAACCTCGGATAAGTAACATATCGTGAGACAAAGGGAAATTGGTATCGTATGTAAGTGGTTCATTCGATCGCAAAGTAATCGTAGAAATATGTGGGAGCCATATGAATTTCCAGATTCCTCTATTGGTTATTGATCGGAGAAGTGTCTCGATCATGTCCGCATAATTCACGAACCGTAGGGAGACACACTTAAGGATTCGACGTTGTTTGAGTAGTTATGGTATTATGAGAAAGAGACCGAATGTTGTTCGGAGTCTCGGATGGGATCCGGGATATCACGAGGTGATCCGGGATGGTCCGGAGAATAAGATTCATATAAGGAAAGTCCCGTTTCGGAGTTCGGGAATGATTCCGGTGTTTTCATCGGGGATATTCTAGAAGGTTCCGGATTGTCCGGCACTCCGGAAGGGGAAGGGTACATGAATGTGTCATTGCATGTTGGAATGATTGCATCATGTACTAAGTGTTCTCGCTGTCCAAAATAAAGGGTTTATTTAAATCCTAAAATTGAAAAGTCAAACGGCTAGTTTGAAAGTCAAACGGCAAGTTTTGGAAAGTGGAAAGAGGAGGAGAAGAGGGAAACCGAGTTGGAGAGGGAGACCTCCTCCAACCGGCGGCCAACTCCAATGCCGAGTTGGGGAGGGACTCCACTCCCTCCCCCTGGCGCGCCAGCCCCCTCCCACCTATATAAGGAGGGGCAGGGCTCCCCTCCTAACACACACACAAGTTCCTATCCTCTAAACTAAACCCTAGATCTAGACCCCGGTTTAGAGCTATTCGGTTTAGAGCCTTCTAATTGGTTTAGAGCCTTCTAATTGGTGTGTCTAATTACTAGACCACTAATAGCCTCTCTCATAAGCTCCACCATACTCGCACCGGCTTAAGGCGAAGCCCTGCGGGATCTTCCCTCTACTTCCGGTACCACGCTGTTGTGCTGCCGGAATCTCGAGGAGAGTGCTACAACCTCCGCTGCCTGCTGGAACAAGGGAGAGGAAGGTCTTCGTCGAGTACCGAACGTGTGACCGACTACGGGAGCGCTGCCGGAACGTGGCGCCGGAAGGATCGTCTACACGATCTTGAGATCGGAAAGAGTACGACTACATCACCCACGAGAATCTGCTCTCGTTAACCGCTTTGGAATCTTCGAGGGTAAGTTATTCCATCGACTCGTTGCTACAATCTAGTAGATAGATCTTGGCTTGTTTGTTTGTATGCGATAGAAATTTTTTGTTTTCCATGCTACGAACCCCAACAAGATCACCAGGGACATACACCATGTCCGTGTGCTTCCTGTCATAATTGCTCTTCTGACGACTTTGAGCAATCTTCAGGTTCTCAAGAATGATATGCACCTTCTCCTCCGCTTGAGTTACAATGTCAGGGCCAAACCATATTCTTTCTCCTGCACCCGACCAACCAATCGGAGTTATGCACTTGTGACCATAGAGAGCCTCAAATGGTGCCATCTTCAGACTTTTCTGGAAGATGTTGTTGTAAGAGAATTCAGCATAAGGAATACATTCCCCCCACTTCATGCCAAAAGAGATGACGCAAGCACGAAGCATATCCTCCAGAATCTGATTGATCCTTTCAACTTGTCCTTGCGACTGAGGGTGGTAAGCTGTGCTGAAGTTCAATTTTGTTCCCAAAGCATTCTGGAAACTTTCCCAGAACTTGGAAGTGAAGATGCTCCCACGGTCTGAACTGATCTCAAGCGGAACCCCATATAGAGAGACAATTCTGTTGATATAGAGCTCAGCCAACTGAATTCCAGAAATTGTTTCCTTGACGGGGAAGAAGTGAGCCACTTTAGATAGCCTGTCAATGACAACAAAGATTGCATTGTTGCCCTTCTGCGACCTTGGAAAACCAGTGATGAAGTCCATCTCTACTTTCTCCCATTTCCATTCCGGGGGTTTCAATGGCTGTAGAAGACCGAAAGGTTTCTGATGAACAACTTTCACTTTGCGGCAGACATCACACTCCGAGACATACTTTGCACAATATCGTTTTAGACCCGGCCACCAATATTGTGTTTTCAAGTCCATGTACATCTTTGTGCTGCAGGGTGGATAGATAGAACAGAATCGTGCGCCTCCTTGAGAACTTGCTCTCTCAAACCCGGGTAGTTCGGAACAAACATCCGGTGTTCAAAGAAAAGCGTGCCTTGATCATCGATGTGGAAGGACTCATACTTCGGGAGCTGAAGTTTGGAGATGATCTTTCTGGTGTGCGGATCACCACGCTGACGAAAGCGAATCTTTTCTTCCAAGAGAGGAGTAGCCAGAAGGTTCAGGAGATGCCCTTGTTCCACAACTTCAAGGTTGAGCTGACGGAATTCCTCGCACAAGAGAGGTTGCTGCTCTTCCATCATGAGGTTGTTGACATAAGCTTTGCGGCTGAGAGCATCGGCCATGACATTAGCTTTGCCCGGTGTGTAGTTGATGGTCAAGTCAAAATCATTGATTGCTTCAATCCATCTCCTCTGCCAAAGGTTGAGATCAGGCTGAGTGAAGATATACTTCAAACTCTTGTGGTCAGAAAAGATCTCACAACGGTTGCCAAGCAAGTAGTGCCTCCAAAGTTTCAAAGCAAAGACAACTGCTGCTAGCTCGAGGTCATGTGTGGGATAGTTGATCTCATGCGTCTTCAACTGTCGAGAGGCATAAGCAACAACTTGTCTTTCTTGCATAAGGACCGCACCCAATCCTTGCAAAGAGGCGTCACAGAATATCTGGAAAGGCTTAGATGTATCCGGAGGAACCAAGACTGGTGTGGAAGTGAGCTTCTCTTTGAGTGTCTCAAAGCTTGCTTGACATGCCGGAGTCCAAAGGTATTTCTTGCCTTTCTTGAGGAGATCGGTAAGAGGCTTCGCTATCTTCGAAAAGTTCTGAACGAAGCGACGGCAATAACTAGCCAAACCAAGGAAGCTCCGCACTTCTTTGACATTTACAGGAGGAAGCCATTCAACAATTGTCTTCATAGTTTCTGGGTTGACTGCAATGCCCTTGGCAGAGATGACATGACCAAGATAGGTTACTTGAGGCAGCCAAAACTCACACTTTGAGAACTTTGCATACAAGCGGTTCTCACGAAGCTTGTTTAGGACACACCGAAGGTGTTCTTCATGTTCTTCCTTTGACTTAGAATAGACTAGGATGTCATCCAGATAGACCACAACGAACTTATCAAGGTACTCCATGAAAATCGAGTTCATAAGCCTCGAGAAGGTAGCAGGTGCGTTGGTGAGACCGAAAGACATGACCGTGTATTCATACAGGCCATAGCGGGTGGTGAAAGCTGTTTTAGGCACATCTTCCTTGAGAATCTTGATTTGGTGATAACCACTTCTCAAGTCGAGCTTAGAGAACACCACAGCTCCAGCTAGCTGATCGAAGAGATCATTAATCCGCGGAAGGGGATATTTGTTCTTGATGGTTCTAGAATTGAGAGCCCGATAGTCAACACAAAGTCTATCAGTCCTATCACGCTTCTTCACAAAGATTGTTGGGCTACCCCAAGAAGAAGTACTGTGTTGAATGAAACCAAACTTATCTTGTTCATCAAGTTGACGTTTGAGTTCAGCCAACTCAGCAGGACCCATTTTATAAGGCCGCTTGGAGATAGGAGCCGTTCCAGGTTCAAGCTCAATTACAAACTCAACCTCACGATCCGGAGGCATACCCGGCAACTCTTCAGGAAAGACATCTGGGAACTCACAGACCACCGGAACACTCTGAATAGCTTCCATAGCATCATCATTCAGAGCCTCCAAAGAGAAAAGCTGGACAGCAGGAGTCAAACTTGGAGAAAAGACTATATGGCCTTCAGGAATCTTCAGAGAAACCGAGCGTTCAGCACAATCAATCACAGCTGCATTTGCCGTCAACCAATCCATGCCCAAGATGACATCAATGTCAGAATTGCCCAGAACAATTAAGGACGCCGAGAACGAAGAGCCACCAATCTCAATTTGATTGCCATGGCTGATATGAACAGCCCTCATGTTTGAACCAGGAGATTGTACCACCAACCGCTTAAGGAGAGGAACCAAGACTAACTCATTCTCATTTGCAAACTTGTGAGAAACAAAAGAATGCGATGCACCAGAATCAAACAAAACTCGTGCAGGGACTGAGTTAACGGAAAGCATACCCATCACAACTCTAGGTGCATGCTCAGCTTGAGCGGCGTTGACACAATTGGCACGAGCAACCGTAGACCCGGGCTTGGTGTTGATGTTGAGAGCCCGAGGTGGTGGTGCACGAACCATAGGAGAGCTTGCCGCAGATCTTGGAGGTGGTGGCGGAAGAGCTTTGTTCTTCAACGGACAGTTCCAGTTTAGATGCCCAGGGTCTCCACACGTGTAACAAGCACCAGGTGGACGTGGAGCAACGTGGCCAGGGACTCCGCCAGGCGCTCTAGGGTAGTGGTGGTTGTAGCCCCTGGGAGCAGCAGTGATGAAGTTTTGTGGCCTTGCCGCGTAGCTTGAAGGTCTTGGTGAAGCCGGGAGCGACGGTGGGGTGTTAGGAACCCAGACACGCCGCTTAGAAGGAGCTGTCATAGCTGAAGAGCTTGCTGTATCACGGTTGTGTTTCTTTGACTCCTCAAACACTTGCCTACTTGCTTCCTCCTGCAGAGCTGTATGCTGAAGTTCTAGGAAAGATGCCGGCCTTGCATGTGTGATTGCATATTTGATCGATGCATTGAGCCCTTGCCTGAACCTGTTTTGTTTCTTCTTGTCATCAGAGATCTCATCGCCACCATAACGAGAAAGATTCATGAAGTTCCTGATGTAGGTATTGACATTATCATTTCCTTGTTTGAGGTTGAGAAACGCTTCCTTCATCCTTTCCATGACAATTTCTGACAGATACTGCTCTTTGAACGCTCCAGTGAACTGTTCCCAGGTAGGCTGAAAACCAGTGCAGTTTGCCTTCAGGTAATTCTCCCACCAGAGAGCTGCATCTCCCTTCAGAAGGTGAGTAGCACACTTTACCCACTCTTGCTCAGGAACATCAGCAGTCTCGAGTAGCCTTGACATCTCACGCAACCAATCATCCGCATCCAGTGGTCGATCAGAAACATCAAATTGGCGAGGGTTGAACTTCAGGAAGCTTTTGATGTCTCCTCGCTTGGGAGGTGGAGGTAGTGGAGCAAACTCATTCCTCCGAACACTCTCTTCAAAGTGCTGCTGGTTCTGCTGCATTGCTGCCAAGGCGTTGGCGATGTTTGACAATGCAGACCCCAGTTCCGGTGGAATGTCCTCATCAGAACGGCGTGGTGGAGCCATCCTGTGATTGATGTAAAACACAAGTCAGTACTATAATGGAGAATAATAATAATCCAAAATAGTACCAAGATGGAATTAACCAAGATTAAAGGATACAATTTACTAAGATGATATTAAAATATCAACAAAGTTCAAAGCACCTAGAAGATATTAAGCATATAGCACACGACTAAAAAGGAGTGTGGTACACAAATATATCAAAGAAAAATTTTCCACAAATTTCGGCATTAAAAATACCAATAGATGCGCAAAATTACTTAACGAATCAAGATTAGTGACTCTACCAATTCAATATACAAAAGCGAATGATAAGAGTAGTGGTATGGTCGCGACTCCATCCCGCACTCAAATCATTACTCCGCACATGAACAAGTAAAACACATATCATAACCCCTTCTTCTCACGATGAACCTAAAGATTAGCAACTACGGAAACGAACACCCCAAACAAGATAACGTCGGTTAACAAAGAGTAAGACAGATCGCGGCGGTATACAACGAATCAGATAGGTCGCGTCGGTTTGCAAAGCCTGTCGGTATGGAATGTACCAACAGTTGATAACCAAAAGGCCGATTGTGATAACAACTGGGATGCAACAGATAGACAAGGAATTACTCACACACACACACACAACTTATGGTACTACGGAAACCCAGAACACGTGAATCCTAGTTTGAATTTTAAGAAGAGGATTGAAAACGTTGCACTTCCTTACCAGAAAAGGGTGGGTGGGTGGGTAAGAAGAAAAATGGAAGCAGTCCTACTCTCGCGTTTTGTTTTTCCCTAGTATACATAACTACCCAAAATATTTGCTAGACTGACAACGACCGTTTGGCTGAGACCCTGAAGGGCGGGATGGCTCTGATACCAATTGTAACTACCTCGGTGAATTACGCTCCTAGATACAAGCCTGGATGAGCGGAAATGGTTGAAATAGTACGGTGGGGCCCAAAAGCCACTCACGGGTAGACCTTTCGGCCGTCCCAACCATTTCCATTCATCGGGACAAGTACGGGCGGCGTAATCGGCAGGCGAAGGGATCAACTACATACACAAATGAGTATGTATGCAAGCCACCATACAATAGTACATCAGAGCCATTCCATCTAGAAAGAAAGGAAATATAGCAACGCCATACGTCAAGATTCAAATGACCTAGATAGTTATAATAGTTTAGGATATCTCCTCATACATCACACATCAGAGTATCAGGCGGAAGCGGCAAACAAGATCCGAGTACGGATAAGAAGCAAATCGGCATAAGATGCCCATAAATAAGCACATCCCGCCCACAGATCTCACGGATCCCCGTTCCCGGAATCTCTACACCGAATGATCGTTGCCCACATCATCAGCCTCCTCCACCCAATATCCATCTTGCGAGTGTACCTGTTCATCTGAACCAAATAATTTATCGTGTGAGACCCTAGGGGTACTCAGCAAGTCTTTCTGCCTCTAAAGGGAACACAACCTGGGGTGACGCAATTGCAGCAAAAGATAAACCCTAACAGTTCTATAGATACTCGCTAACCATCCGCCTAACCAAAGATAGACGGATGTCCGTGAATTAATGACAACATTTATAACAGTAATATCCCCAGATCCATCCTCCTCCTCGCTTACCAACGAGGAAGCGGACGAACAACCCCCCCATCCGTTGGCAATTTTATTAACCATTCCATGAGTGTTGCACTATTTACTAGTCAATTACTTAGTCAAATTAAAAGCGGTACTTTAGTTATGCTTGTCTATGATCGAGAAACTGTGCTCCAAGTCGTCCATAACCGCGGACACGGCTTTCAGAAAGTTTTACCCTGCAGGGGTGCACAAATAGCAACACACACTCGATCAACCTCGGAAAAACCAAATCAAAACCCAACGAGGCCTTCACGACAAAGCAATCACAGGATTCAGAAATATTTCAGGGGGCCACCCCTTGGAGTACACCCGCAACGAAGTTAGCTGACTCCGAGACGGACCCGAGGTTTGGGTGGACGGCTGTGAACGACTGGGAACCCAAAACTGGGATTGTCGACACCGCGAAAACGTGTCCCGATCCTAAACAGTACAGGTGCTATCCATCGCACAAATTAAATAAAGCAGTAAAGCATGGCATAAGTACAGAATAGTAAATAAAACCTCAAACTAGTTTGTGGCCCCAAGAAATAAGACGGAATCAAGCTCTGGCTCAGGGGGGTCCCATAAGCCTCCCGGATGTGGATAGCGCAAATAATCAAGGAACAGGAATCAAGTACTCGGGGTCCTACGGGACACAAGTGAGCAGGAAAAACCAAATAGCAGATATTGCTCACCGGTGCCACTTTCATTAGTTATCCCATTACTACTCAGGTTAAGTTGTTTAGGTACCTCGTTATCCATCAGACTCTCACATACCCTACACATGCTGTTCTACGACTCGCATGGCTCAAACAACTCCTGTAGTAAGGCTCATGGGATGGAGGAACAAGCTTGGTGGGGTTTAAAAGTAAAGGCTATGCAATACTTGGGATTCAGTTGATGCAATCGCGACTCAGTGATGCAAGATTAAGATAGAGGCAATAGGTACTGTATGTATGCAAGCATGTGGTAGTGCTTGCCTGTCAGCTCAGTTGAAGCGAGAGACGGATCTGGGTAGTGCTCCTGGTTTTCTTGATATATCCCCTGCTCAGCGTCTATTCGAAGAAGAACCAAACAAACAAGGCCAATATAAATAAAGTGCACAAGCATATGAATAACATGCGACAAGCAAACAATCATGCCATGATGAATGATGCACAATTTGCATGGCATTAAAGTAGCATGGCATGAGTGATGTGTGGAATACAAGAATAAGTCATTTTATTGAGTTTTGGCCACAATTTATTGTCATATTAGTTGCTGTATACTATATATTTATATGATGCATGCTGCAATTTAAGTCATGGATAGCATAAACAGAAAGGTCTCGTCGAGCTAATCATTTTAGGCATATCATTTGTCAAATTCGGAGTTATAAATCAAAAGTTATTAATTAATTAAGGTGAAGGGCATTTTATTGTAAGTTAATTCAACTTGAAATTTAAAGTGTTCAAATAATATTTTGAATGGCATATTTGAAATCCTCACATTTTTCTGATTCAAAAACATATATTATTTGAAATTATGAATTTAAATTTATTTTAAAGTCAAAATAATTAAAAGGGGGTCAAAGTCAAAGGTTTGACTAGATAGAGTCAAATTTGGTCAAATTCGAAAACATAGTGGAATTCATATTTGGAAAACATTTACTTTTCATTTTGGAAGTTTTTACAAATTCGAATTATTTCATAATATATGAATTTAGTTAGATTTAAACATTTCTTGAATTTTATTTTATTTCAGAAAACTCGGCGACTTTTCTCACTCAGGGACATTCTACCCTCCGTCATTGACATGTGGGCCAGAGGGCGAGAAGGGGCCACCGCGTGCAAGCGGCCGACGCGGCGCTGACACGGGTGCACGGCGGGGATCACGGGTTGATGAAGGCAAAAGTGCGGGTGCCTTTTTACAAAAAGGGTTGAGAGGGAGGGACTGCGGGTTAGATAGAAGGGAAGGTCAGGGGTTTATCTGCAAAACGCCTCGGAGCTGTCGCTGACGAAACTGAAGAGCTGGACGCGAAAATAGACTAACTGATTCGATTTTTGGTTGAATTTGACGAGGAAACGAAACAGAGTTTGGGGTCGCCTCAAAAATGAAACTTGTAGCTAACGTCAAACTCTACAACTTTGGTGTAGAGCTATCCTACCGACGAGTAGAGACGGAGCCGGAAACAAACGACGAACACGTCGGATTCAGTCAAGGTTTTCTGACGGAAAGTCGACGTTTTCGACAGAAAAACTGGCTGTTTTCGGGGAAGAAGAACCAGAGCTGTGGTGCTCCGATCTGAGCGAGGTTTGGACCTTGAGCTGGAGGGGATATAGGGCTACAAGATTGGTTCAGAAGTCTGGACAAGATCTGGGATGCACCTCTCGGAAACTTGACGACAATAGAGAGCTAGCGAGCGGTTCGCGGTGTCTGTAGAGGTGTCCTGCCGCTGCCAGGCCCGACGCGTGCAGGGCGCGACAGAGCGCGGCGAGGCTGCCGGGCGTGACACAAGCGAAGGGGGGGAAGGTACAAGGAGGAGTAGGGCGAAAAGGGGGTGCTCACCTAGACCGATTCCCAGAGGAAACGAGGAGGGGAGTGGTCGGCGGTGATGACGGCGACGGCGGTGTTGTCCTGTGCTTGGTCAGGAAGAAGAGGAAGCAGGGGCGCCACGTCCAGCTCCTCCTAGAGCTCACGAGGGGGTCAACGAAGACTGCCTGCACGCCCTCCGGCTCCAGAAGGTGATCAAAGCGACGGCGCGGCGACGCTCTCCTTGCCGAAGCTCTCGGGCAGGGTGAGCATAGCTGGGAGCAGAGGTAGGGGATGGCGGCGGAGAGGAGGGGAAAAGGGAGGCTAGGGTTCCAGGGACGCGGCTGGGTGGATAAGAAGGGCGGAGGGTGACGCGGCTGACGGGAGACGACGGCCACCTGCCTCGCAGCTGCTTTCCGTCTGCTGCCGAGGGTGAGCGGGCGAACGGCGTCAGAGGCAGGAAGAAGAGGAACAGGGGTGAGCGATGGTGCTGAAGCGGTACGGGCTGGGAAAGGCCGGCTGGGGGAAGTGGATCGGGAGATGGGCCGGAGGAGGGAGCTAGCTGCGACGGTGGGCTGCTGCGCTGGGCTGCAGGTAAGGGTTTCTTTTTCCTCTCTTTAACTCTTTTTGTTTTAACAAAAACTGTTTTGATTTGTTTTGTTTTGTTGCAGATTTAATCAAACCTAGGAAAAACCTCTTTATGGAAGTTTTTGCAAATTTTGTTATAGAACAGAGATAGCTAAGGAGCGTAGAGAGGGCTTGGATTTAGACTAAGATGAGGTGAAAAGAGAGGAGAGGGGTGGCATGGCAGCTAGGGTAGGGTTAGATGGGGTATGGGTTTAGATTAGGTATAGATTAGGAGAGAGGTTTAGAGAGGGAGGAGAGATTAGATGGAGTGGTCTTTTTGACAAGATCAAGCATGCTCTAGACAAGCTCTAACAAGATCAAGACAAGAAAAAGAGAGGGATGTGGTGATAGGGTTTAAGCAAGATCAACATAGATCAAGCCAAAAGAAAGGATAGAGATAGAGATGATCCACTCAAAAACCAAATGAAATCCAAATGACAAGCAAAAGATGGTACTTGCATGGCCCATGCAAATAATAAATGCCATGTATTCATATTTGTGAAAACAATCATAAAATCACATGGCATTATTCCCATGCATTCCCAAAAGGTGGAATAAGGCCAAGCAAAGGGACTAGTATTGGATCCACCCAACCCACATGAGCTAGGTAAACTCAAATAAATGCCAGCTCATATTAATTGGATGGTGGAATTATAAGGTGGTGAAGAAAAGGTGGTGGAGTTTAATAAAAGATATGCCCCCAACTCAACTTGGGCATTTAACACAATATCAAGAACCAAATACAATATCAAGAGGCAATACAAATAATAATGCATATGAGATAAGAACCAAAACAAAAAGGGTTTTTGTATAATGCTCAAATGCAAGGTGGCATGATGACATGAGCATGATAACATGATGATGCAACAATTATATGTAGGGAGTAGCCATTATATTACTCGATCAAGTAGCATTACAAATGTTAAACAATTGGGATGCTACACAGTGCGCCACGGCTAGGAGATAGCCGTAGCGCAAGGCACGTGGCGCACTGCTAGTGCGCCACAGATGATCTTTTAAGGTGCGCCACTAACTGCTGTTTTCCTAGTAGTGCAACTACCGCGATAGCTGAAGGACCACCCAAACATGGTAGCGCCGCAACCATGATGATGAGCCATCCGCATTCGAAAAGCTGTTGGGTCCCTGGACCATCCACTTCTACATCGACAAACATGATGGAAAGAGGAAGGCCAGCCACATGCTCAAGGACTACAGGGAGTTTCAAAAACTCCACGAGGGCTTTGCCTAGATGCGACTCCAAGCGGTGAACCCAGGATTCGACTCCGCTCTAGGAGGAATAGCCCAAGGGGCTCCACCACCACCACCAGGAGGACCCACGCAACCTGCGACTGCGCCGACGCAAAATAACGGGGTCGACGCATACCCGCCACCATTGGGGTATATGATTATACAAAAGGGACGCCCAACCTACAGGGTGCAAAAGAAGATCACCCGCCAGGTCAACTTGGCCGTGACCTCTCCACCAGCCATACCTGAGTACCTCCGTGGCTCGAAGTCATGCATCACGTTTGATCATACGGATCTGTAATACCCTCAGAATCGACCCTATGCAAGTTTTAGCGCTTCCCGCCAAACCCGCATAGAAACGATTCAAAGGTGCCCACCAGGCACTTTCGTGCGGGTGGAAAACGAAGTAATAACATTACACAACAGTCCTCGATGGGACCCACAGAACAGAGATATATACAACACGACTCCAAGAGTCACGAATACAGATATACAGAACAAAGATCCAAATCACCTTGGAAACGATAGGGCGTCCAGCTACGGACAAGATGCAAATGGGGCTAAGAGCCCTGAAGAATAACCAATGGCGTCCATAACCCTGCCCAGGCCAAGCCGGAAGGGTAACCCTGCTAACGACGTCGATCTCAAAACCTGCTTAAACAAAAGGGGTGCCGACAAAGGGCAAAGGAAAAAGAGGAGCGTCAGTACTGAGGCCAGTACACGGTGAGACTAGAATTCGGCGGTCCTCGCCTACATAGGTATGGTGGACTGAAGCGGCAGCGGCAGCATGCACTAAACAACCTATAGAGACTCGAATCAACTGGCGACTACCAGAGAGGGATAAGAAATACCTATTCGGAAACATCCTGATGCTACCATCAAACAAACCCATCCTGGTGGTTCCCCCTCGAGACCAAACGAGGAAGTCCACCGAGGAACTCACACAGTTGGCAGTTTTATTTATTCAGTTATCGTTGCAGCAATTACTAGTCAAATATAGATAGTCATCCTGATAAAATAAGCAGTGGGCCGTTTTAGTTAACCATTCCGTTGTAGTTGCGACACTTACTAGTCAGATACAATTAGCATGAGATAACCCAAAACCCAGCAGTTGTTGGTACTTTTATTTAGCCATTCCGTTGTAGTTGCAATACTTACTAGTCAGGTACAATGGTCGCAAGCGACAACCCAAACAAGCACTGGTTGGCAGTTTTATTTAGTCATTCCATTATAGTGAAGCTGATTACTAGTCATTATAAAGTCAAATTTATAGCACTACTTTAGTTATAGTTGTCTATGATCGAGATACTGTGCTCCAAGTCGTCCATAACCGCGGACACGGCTTTCAGAAAGTTTTACCCGGCCGGGGTGCACAAATAGCAACACACACTCGATCAACCTCGGAAAAACCAAATCAAAACCCAACGAGGCCTTCACGACAAAGCAATCACAAGATTCAGAAATATTTCAGGGGGCCACCCCTTGGAGTACACCCGCAACGAAGTTAGCTGACTTCGAGACGGACCCGAGGTTTGTGGGGCCGGCTGTAAGCGACTGGGAACCCAAAACTGGGCTTGTCGATACCGCGTAAATGGGTCACGATCCTAAACAGTACAGTGTGCTCCTCGCACAATCGTAAATAAAGCAGTAAAGCATGGCATAAGTACAGGATCGTAAATAAAACCTCAAACTAGTTTGTTGCCCCAAGAAATAAGACGGAATCAAGCTCTGGCTCAGGGGGGTCCCATAAGCCTCCCGGATGTGGATAGCGCGAATATTCAAGGAACAGGTATCAAGTACTCGGGGTCCTACGGGACACAAGTGGACGGTTAACAACCAAATAACATCTATTGCCCACCTGTGCCTCTGCTTACTTACTTCAATTTAGTTGTTAAACAGGAATTAAAGTGAACGATAAGTAAAACCATGATCATCTCCAACATCAAACATGTGGCAATACACCAACAACTGTGGCACTTGACGACACGCAATAGCACTTGAGCAAGCGACTACGACGCGCAGGTCCAACTATCTACCAAACAACAGGTAATAGGAGGTGTCCGAGGCAATATAAGGCTGCAAGGGATACTACGGGTACGAAAACTAGAGCAACGCAACACAGATAGCAATAGATCAACATGAGGGAATAAAGACTATAAATGCCAAATAGGTAGAAGGGGAAGGGATGCTCGCCTGAAACATTGCCGAAGGTTCAACCGAGGATCGGGTCGATACTCGCATCAACTCAACGGCCTTATCCGCGAAGAAGCAAAACACTAGAATAAACACCGGATGCACTATTTAATACTACGGCAAAATATCAGGCATGATGCATGTATGATGTATGACATGGCAAAGTTGCGATGCAATTAGGCAATATTAAGTGGAACCGAGGTCCCGACAATTAATTAATCGGTTCAAGTTATTTATCTACCCCGCAAATTAAATGTTGTCTTCACATGGCAAAATAAGTTACCGGTTCGCTACACAAATTTAAATGAGGCCAATATGAGACTAGATTTGCCCGCATATGGGCCCCATATTTAATTATAAGGTGAATCGGCATAGTGCCCCCAACCCACACAAATATGCATGCGAGATGAATGATTATTAATATGCAACAATTTGATATTTTACATTTATAAAATAGGGCTCGAGAAAGGGTCACACATTAGGGTTCGACGATCTTGGGTTCCGAGGGTTCGGGGTCGATTCTCAGGGTTCAGGGTTCGACGGGATCGGTCTCGGACAACGGAAGTCGATCTTGTCGCGTCCTCGTGTCGGGTCGGTTCTGGCATTCGGGGTGAAGTACTTGGCGTCCATCGGTTCCATGTCGACGACCTTGGTTTCCTCGATGGCGAACTCGGTGTATCCATGACGCAGGTCTTGATGGTTCCGGGGGGTTCGGGTTCGGTCTTCGGTTCTTCCAAATCCGAGGCTTCACATCATCGGATCCGGGAAGGAGGTCATGGCGTTCCAGGAAGGAGAACTCTTGCATCGCCGCCTCCAGGTCCCATACTGAAGTACTTGAGGATCCAACTTGGGTGGTCTGTGTCGATCTTGGTCTGCGCCAGGTCTTGGAAGGTATTGTCGATGGCAGCCAACAGGGACCAGGAACACTGTTCAAAGCATGGACCTGGCCGGGGTCGTGCACGCTCCCATACACATAGCAGCCGCACACGTTCGGCAGGGAAGGACCCTCACGGATGAAGCAGAGACGAGGCGGAGCTTGCGTCGGCCGGAGATGAAGGAGGCGGCAGCGGCTGTGGCCGGCGGCGCTCGGGCGACGGAGGAGGCGTCCAGGGGCGCTGGGGCATGCGGGGCCGAGCGACGCGGACGCGGTTGGTGATGAGCGGGGGCAGGTGAGAGGAGGGAGCTCGGGGAGGGTCGGGCTAGCGCGGGAGGCCGGCGAGGTCGGCGGAGGAGGCCGATGGCGGCGTCGGGGGTGCGGCCGGGCCAGGGAAGAGGGGCGAGGGCAAGGCGGCCGGAGGTCAGCGAGGTGGCGGCACGGGAAGGCGAGAGTCGGTGGCGGGCGCCAGGGGGAGGCGGGGTCGTCGGGCGGTCGGAGAGGGGCGCCAGCGGCTCCGGCAGCGCTTCTGCCTGCGGCGGCGGCCGGGGCCCGACGGCGACGGCGACGCGGGGAAGGGGAGTGGCCGCTGCGCGCTGGCATGCGGGACTGCAGAGAGAGAGGGAGCGAGGCGAGAGAGAGAGAGAACCGCGAGCGGGGAAGAAGGGAGAGGAGCGGGGGCGCAGGTCGCGTGCGGGGCTGGCGTCCGGCGAGAGGAGAGAGGCAGGGCGCCGGGCGCGTGCGAGAGAGACGGGGAGTGGTGGGGCCGGGGGAATCCCGATGCGGGGGTTGTCGCGTGGGGGAGGGTGGGCGACAGGACGAGGTGGAATGCGTGCGTTGGGTGCGTGTGTGAGCCGCTGCAGGGTGGGGTCGGGGCGTGGGGCCGCGCGTGGGGATCGGCGGGTGTGGGTGCAGGTGCTGTGTGCGTGTGTGTGTTTGGATCGGGGTGGGGCCATGTGGCAGCAGATGAGTGGTGGGGAGGAGGGAGAGAGGTGAGGTGGCAAGAGAGGATTGGGTGGGGTGAGGTGGCTGGAGGGGTGGGTAGACTAGGTTGGGTAGTTTTACGATTTTGGTGGACCGATTGGTTTTATTCTGGGGGTGGTAGGCTGGGTCGAATCGGCCCGTTCGACTGCCCCCTAAAATAATATAACTTTTATTTAATTTGCAATAAACTTTTGTAAATAGTTTTTAGACAAACAAAATATCCGGAAGCATCCGGGGGTTTAATTTGAAATAGACGGAGGGCTAGTTTTAGAAAACCATAGTCTTTCGCAAATAGTTTTTAGGCAAAATAATATGCATGATGATGACGATGCTCAAATGCAATGTGGCATGATGACATGAGCATGCGGTCACGAAGATGCAATGCACAAAAACAACGCGATTTTCTAGTAGTGGTTTTGCGGGATGCCACAGGATCACCCGTGCCAGATACCTCGCCCAGGTCATTCTGCACTGGTGCTCGAGGCCCATATCGGAGGGTTCGAGATGAGCCGCGTCTTCATGGACGACGGTAGTGGCATCAACTTGATGTTCGCTAGCACACTCGCAGCCATGCGGATCCCGCTATGCAGCCTCGAGGCGTCGGACACGACGTTCCATGGCATCATCCCACGAAAGGGTATATACCCCCTGGGAGAAATATGGCTCGATGTCATCTTCGGCAAGCCCAACAACTTTAGGTGTGAGCGGCTGGAGTTCGAAGTGGTGGACTGGCTCTCACAGTACCACGCCATCCTCGGGCACGTGGCATTCGCAAGATTCCTGGCGGTACCGCACTACGTGCACCTTGTACTGAAGATGCCAGGACCCAGGTGCGTCATCACCATCCCAAGAAGCTTGACCAGGTCAGATAGCTGCGACAGGGACTTCAATAGAATCTCCCAATCGTTCGGTGAAAGAACATGTTGGGCCCCCATGTGTGGTTTTGGTAATTAATGACAATCTTTATGGACTAATGTGTGTATTAAGTTGTTCTTGTAGGAATTGTCCATTGGCATCGCTTGGAGCATGTGTTGGCTTCAAGGTCGATGAAATGAGAAGAAGATGTGTTGTGCAAGCTCAAAATGCGTCATCTATAGAAGATCTCATATTTGATGCTTGCCATCCTCGGTGATCATGGATCGATGATGAGGAATCAAGAAAGGCGTTCCATCTTGAGAAGGTCAAGTTTGTCTACATCAATCTCAAGTGGAATGCTCAAGGCAAAGGTATAATCTTGATAGGTTTTCCCTTTTGCCGGTCTCTTGTGTGTGGGAGACTGGGTTTAGGATAGATAACCGTACTATCAAGAGGGGCTCTCGAATGAGTAACTCGGTCACATCGTTTGGAGAGAGCTCAAACCTTTGCATACTTGCATCATGTATTTGGTTGTTATTTGGTCTTGTCCATGTGAGGATATATAGCTTGTTTTAATGTTCATAACAAGCTCTTGTTCATCAAAATCGGATTTCCCTTTTATATCTTATTGCATTTTGATCTTGGAGGTTTTACCGGTTTGTATTTTAGAGATAGGTAAAACCTTACATTATTTGGTTCTTACTCATGTGAGGATTTAGAGCTTGTGTTAATCTCCATGACTAGCTCTAGTTCATCGAAAATGGATTTCATATGCATTTTCTATTACATTTTTTATGTTGGAGGTTTTATCGGTTCGTCTTTTTGAGAGAGGTTAAACCTTTCGTCATTTGGATCTATCCTCCCTTGCTGTACTATGATGTTTCTTTGCATTATCTTTTATAGCTTGTTGTCCTCTTCGAAACGAGCCCAAGATCATCAAAATCGGAGTCCGGATGCAAAATAAGGGGCGTTTGGCGTCCTAGGATCCCCAGGGAATGTCCGGTAGTACCGGGAAAAAGTCCGGTAGTACCGGGATTCGCGTTTTTGGGCTTCAAAGGTTGGATTTTGGGGGGACCTATTTAAGGGGCCTTCTTCCCCATTGGATCCCCAACCATTCTTGCAAGTTTTCCCCTCCATTGTTGACCTTCTTGAGCTTGCTTTCTCTCAATCCCTCCAATGATTCTTGCATATTTTTGAGGGATTTGAAAGAGGAGATCTAGATCTACAATCCCACCAATCATTCTCTCCTCTAAGTGAGGGGAACATATTGGGATCTAGATCTTGGAGTCTTTTGTGGAATTCCTCCATTGTTCTTCCTCTCTTATTCCCCCATAAGCTTTTGTAGCTTTGGTGGAATTTGGGAGAGAGGGATTTGAGCACCTTTGTGGTGTTCTTGCCATTTGCATTTGGTGCATCGGTTTGAGTTATCCTCGGAGGATTTGGTTCGTGTGACTCATTGGAGCTTGTCCCTCTTAGGTTCTTGGAACCCTAGACGGTTTTGTGGCCTTGGTGGCATTGTGGCCTTTTGTGGCATTTGTTGGGAGCCTCCAATTAAGTTGTGGAGAAGTGCCCCAACCTTGTGAGAGGTTCCGGTTGCCACCGACAAGTGCACGATAGTGGAAGCGTGGATCGATCCCATTGGGGTGAGATTCACCGGAGAATAATGGATGCCTTTTGTGGCGTTGGTGGTTTGATACCACCGCCTCTCCAAACGAGACGTACTCCATGTTGGGAGGAACTCGGTAAAATTTCAGTGTCCCCACGTGCCTCGGTTATCTCTATACCCGAGCTCTTTACTTATGCACTTTACATTGTGATAGCCTTCGTGCTTGAAGTAATATATACTATCACTTTGTTGCTTATATTGCTTAGCATAAGTTGTTGGTGCACATAGGTGAACCTTAGTTGTTCTAGGTTGTGCTTAACAAAGTAAACACTAGTTTTATTCCGCCTGTGTTGAGCCACTCTAGGAAAAGTTTTAATCGCCTATTCACCCCCCCTCTAGGCGACATCCGTATCCTTTCAATTGGTATCAGAGCCCGATCTCTCATTTTAGGCTTCACCTCCTTGAGAGTAAAGATGCTGGCTAGGGGATTAGTGCACAAGGACATGCTCACATTCGATGGCACAAATTATGATGTTTGGAAAATTCGCATGCTTAATTTATTTCGGGGAATTCATCCAATTATCGAGGGATATCTCTTCTCCTATGGATACCCAAAACGAATCTTTAGAGGAGAAGTTGAACTCTCATATAGATGCTCTAGCTACTAAATTTTTTTTGCATGCTGTGAGCAATGTAGTTCTTTCTTCTATCATGCCTTATTCAAGCGCTCGTGAGATATGGACCAAGCTTCAAGATAAATATAGCAAGTCCAACATTATTAAGGATGATTGTGTTGCTTCCACTTTCAGTCGAGATGAGTTCTCATCGTCTACCACTTCACCAACTTGTGATTTTTCACAAGGTAATGATATGGTGAGTGGTGATAGAAATTGCAATATGGATAGTGATATTACTACTTGTAATCCTTCATCCCTATCTAGTTGAAATGATCTATCTTTGGACCTTAACACTTCTAGCACTCAAAACTCCTTACATGCTTGTGTTAATAGTCCTTGCATATCATGTAGAAATGACTTGAATAAATCTCATGATGATATGCTTGTGTTGTCTTGTTGCCATGATAAAAATGCTTCCATTTCCTCTAGTGCTTGTGTTGATAACCATGTAGAGGAAAATGAAGATTCTATGGGCCAAGACAAGGTCTTGAAGAGAGCTACAAGTGCAATCTCATAATCACCTTCCTCCGGTTCTCACATGTGCCTTATGGCTAAGGGAACAAAGGTAACCTCTTTGAATCCCATTGTATCTCATGATGATGATGAGGTTGAGAATCATAATGATTATTATAGAAGTAAGTATGATATTACCTCTATTAAGAAAATGGGAGAGGTTGTCTATAGCGCTCTCTTCAAAAATAAAATTGCTTCCTCCAACTTTCTTGAAATCTTGAATTGTGCCATAGAAGGCAATGATCTTATTGAGGAGCAAGAAAACTTAATTGATGAAAAGTTTGAACTTGAGAGTGAGTATGCTAATGAAGTTGCACAACTAAAGGACTCCCTTGAAGAAGAACAAACCACCAAAGAATCTCTTGAGGAAACTTTTACTCTAGAATTATCTAGAGTAAAGGAATACCATGATAGAGAACTTGCGGTGGCTAACTCCTTCAAGATTAAAAATGATAAACTTGAAGTTTCTTATGCTAAACTTGTTGAGGATTTTAAGCACCTCGAAAATGGCTCTAGGGTCATTAAGAGGGAGCTCATCAAACTCACCGAGTCACATGAGCAACTTAAAGCTTCATATTTAAAAGAGCTTGACAAGTTGCCCTCACCTCTTGCTAATAATAATGATGCTTGTGCTACTAACTCTATTTCTTGTGAAGCATCTATTTTGAAGGAGAATGTTGAGCTAAAGGCTCAACTTGCTTTGCTAACTAGCAACTATGGGAAATTAGAAGAAAGTCATGATAAGCTCTCGAGCTCGCATGAGTATCTTCTAGTCTCCCATGGTAGGCTAAAGTTAGCTCATGAGGCCATCGTGTCAAAGGTAACATCTAGTGGGCCTCATGTGGACATTAGCACTACATCTACTCCAAATGTTATATTGCCATGTGGTAGTACTTGTAATTCATCCTCTCACAACCATGTTATATCTCGTGATGAATTACATTCCGTGCCTTGTTGCTATAACAATGTAGCACCTACTTCCTATAGTACTTTTGTTGAAACTAACCTCTAGAGGCCATCGTGTCATGGCTCAAGTCAATTCTTTGAAGAATGACTTGAAAAGGGTCATCAAGGGAAGGTCACACTCAACAAAATCTTGAGTGTGCAAAAATCCCCCAATGACAAGAGTGGTCTTGGATTCAACTCCAATGTCAAGAACAATTCCACTATCAAGTTGAAGCACAAGGACAACAAGAAGAATGGCCAAGATCAAGTCAAGAATACGACCAACATTGTTTGCTTCAAGTGCAAGGAAGAAGGGCACCATGTTAGATCTTGCCCATTGAAGAAAAAGCCTCTTAGTGTGAAGCAACAAGGGAAGCGGCCTCAAGCTCCACCTCAAGTCATTAATGGGCCTCTGTAGAGGTCCCAACCTTTAATAAGGTACAGATCCCTGTGTTTACAATGCTAGTCCCTGGATCAATAGCTAGCATCCGCAGTTAAGATGTAATATCAAGAAACAAAGGTCATAATACAACTTTATAACCAAGAATAAAATAATTCATTACATCTTACATAGCTCATTTGGCTATCCCATTACAATGCAGCAGAATATAACAATAGGATGGGGTCCTTCATCTTCAAAGTGCCACAGGCAGTCATGTTGGTTGTAGTCTTGTAATCCTGATCAATAAACTTCACTAACATCAAACAAACCTGCAATATAATAAGTTACAGCCACAAGGGTCAATACATTTGAATTGTATTGGCAAGTGATACTATGGTAGTATAGTGGAGTCTATCATCTATATGCATTTGGCTAAGTGGATCTTAGGCTTGCTTTTCTCAAAATAGTTTTTCCTTATCATTTTAAAACACTAAGTTTTTGTTTGTCAAAATCACCCAAGGCATCTCCCAATAGAAATTGGTGATCCTTAAACCCTTGTTTAACCACAAGTTTTTAACTTAGAAATTGGGATGAGGAGATTCTTGATAGCTTCCATGTATTGGTGCTCAAATTGTCCTTTACCCGGGACATGGCTAAGTACTTAGATTTTACACTCTGCAGAGGTGGTGCACTTTCCCCACAAGACTTGGTTTCACAAGACAAGATCTTTTAGAAGCCTTCCCTTAGACCAGAATGGACGCGCTCCAACCTATCAAACCCCTACCACCAACTATCCATTTGGCTAAGTTATTGCAACCTATATGATCCAGGCAGAGCCCATAATGCCAAGTGGCTGCACTTGAAGCTTCTCAACATTTGACATCTCAAATCTCTTTGTTCCTAGGTGGCTTTCCACAAGTGAGATATCAAGTTTTCCCCAGTATACTGGACTTGGTGATGCCCAAGTTTTCCCCAGCATACTAGACTTGCATAACCACTCAACACAAACCATTCTTTCCATTCCACCCAGGTGATTAATTCACTTAGTTGTTTTATTAAACAAAACACAAGTACTTGACTTAGAAATATTCTATAGCATGAATATAATCCACCCTTGTTTTCTACTAGCTAAGCTAAGCATGATAGTAGTAGGAATCTTAACTTAGGAAATTTCTACTAAGGTTTCATCTACTAGGATTTCCCATGGCATAGTTTATACTTAGTAAAAATTCCATGCAAGTCCTACTTTGAAATATCACTAATACATAGTGAAAATAATGGGACAAAAGTATGAAGCATCACTTTCCTTTTTGGTAGAGAATATAAGTTCACTCCTTGATCTTGCAATGATCACACTCTTCAAATTCCACTACAATTCAATCAAGCAATCAAGAATTCAATCTACCATTCAAGCAAACAACACATAAAATAATAGAAACAAAGCAATGCATGCAAGCATGCAAAAGATTGTTTTATTTGGAAAAGTGGTTTATAATAGGTTATAAACATTCTAAAACACCTATTGGTCATTTTATATAAGTGGTAAAATCATTTGCAAAAGATTTTACTTATAAATCATTTCTAAACCAAATCAATATTTTATGTGGTTAAAAATGCCTTTAGCAAAGCAATAATTTTTATAGGTTTCACAAAACATATTTTTATATCCTAAATTTGTGTTTGGGGTCAGAGAGTTTAAATCAAAACATTTCCCAAAGGTTCTTCTCCAAAAAGTAATTTCCACAAATGAACAACATTTTTATTTGACTAGAAATGTTTTAAATCAAAGATTTATTCTTTTGCTTCACAAAATATATTTTTGAAACCACAAATTCATTTCTATGGTCAGTAGGTTCAAAACAAACCATTTGCCAAAGATTTTATCACAAAAATAATTTTAGAACAAATTTTATATTCTAAATATGCCTACACAAGTTTCTGCAAAAACAACTAATTTTACAGAAGCAATTTACTAAACAAAGGGAATGGTTGGGTAGGATTTGTCTTTCTGATTCCATTGATATAAAATTTGTAAAGTTTGGACGTGTGGTTTGAAAGTTATGTAATTTACAAAATCTCATATCTAACAGAAATGTTTCTGTTTTTAAAACGAAGTCTGAGCCACGTGGCTGCTTGCTACTGGCTGATATCGATTCGTTCGGATCACGCACTGAGGATCGTTGGATCTAATGCGAATCGCACGGCACAGATGCTCTCATACCCTTTCGTTTAAGTTGTTCTGTCTACGCCACAGGATAAGGATCTAACAGCTCACTTGCGTTCGACCAAAGGTTGGCGGCGCTGGCGGCGGCGACTAGCGGCGGCGTGTCTGGTGGCGGTGGTTCGGTGAATCTAGGAAGCGAGAATAGGAATGGAGGGGCTCACCGGGTTCGCGGGGTAGTGGTGATGCTCAAGGCGGCCGCAGGATGGACATGGGCGCACAGAGCTGGCTCGAATCGTTCGCCGGAGTTCGTGTCCGCGTCGGGCTCCTCTGGCTGTCATCGTGGGCGACGTTTTAGACCGCGCTAAGACAAGATGAGGGTTGCGTTAGGTGCGCACGATGCTGGGGATCACACACGTATCAAACAGAGGGAGAGGGGAAGCTGGGGCTTACGGGGGATGGTCGCCGGAGTTCGAGCAGACGGTGGTGCGTTCAGTCGAGGTAGTTGCCGATGATGGGGGGCACGCGCGAGCGAGAAGAGGCCACTGGGAGATGCGCAGGGGTCTGGGAAACACGCTTGTGTGTTCAAGGGGCGAGGCGCGGCGAGATGTGGCCGGAATTGGAGAAGAGGCTCGTCGGAGACAGTGGCGGTGCTCTGCAAAATTAGGCAGCCTGGGGGCGCACGGGGATGGAAGGTTGAGGGGGAAACAGAGAGGAGGGAGAGGTGGTTAAGAAGGCGTGGTCGCGGGGCTGTTAAATGTCGTCATTACCGTGCAATCAATCGGAGAAACGGCGACAGAACGGCTGGGCGTGGTCAGCGGCGGGTGGGGAAGACGATGATGTGGTCGTGGGGCCTGTTTGACGGTGAGTGAGAGAGAGGAGGAGTGGGGTCTGGTTGTCATTCACTGCGCGGGTCGTTTCGTGGGTGAGAGAAAAACGGTTCAGGGGAGAGAAGAGAGGTGGGCTGCTGGGCTTAGTGGGCTAGCTGGGCTGGGCTGCTTTGTTTTATATTTTTTTCTTCTCCTGTTTATTTTTCTTGTTTCAATACTTTTATTCTGTTTTGATTTTGTTTAATCAATTCAAACATTCATTTGAAATCAAACTTTTTCCAAACTTTGTGAATAATCAAGCACTGTTTATTAACACATTCTGAAATCAAATTTAGATTAATTATTTTATTCTTTTAGGATTTATTAATAATTAAATAAATAGACATTAGTCTTTATTTCAAATAGGATTTAATTTATTTTAAAACTCTATTTGAAATCTAAATAATACAAAAACCTTTTCAGCAGGTTTTATTTGAAAAACAAAACACTTGGAATTTTTATTTAAAATACTTTAACAAGTTTTAGTGTTTATTTAAAATGGAAAAACCTTTACTCCAATAAAATTGGATATTAATAAATCCTTATTATTTTATTTAAATAAACCTTTACTATTTTTATCAAACAAAATATTTTATTTCATTTGCTTGGCCAAGATTTAATTTGGCTCTTTAAAATAATCCTTATTTATAATTCTACCTTTGCTTATAAAAACCATATCTTTTTGTTTAAAGATCCAAAAATGGTGATTCCAACTATTTTAACTTTATTTATTATTTGTTTATCTTTTTAAATCCATTTAGGATTCAATTTGATCAAAATAGGTTTTGATGTTTCCAATTGGAATCAAAAAGTTTCTTCTCACCCTAAATTTCAACAGTTATTTATTTTGTTTATTTATTTTTCACATTTCAAAATTTGGAAAATTTTGGGATGTGACAGCCTCTTCCTAAGAGGACTACTCGAGCTCTTCCTCGAGTTGTGGCTTCTCCTAAGAATAAATATGGCAAGAGCAGAACTTGCTACATATGCCGTGAGAAGGGGCATATTTCTTCCTCATGCACTCTCGGTATCTCCTCATCCAACCCTATCATTATTGATGATGCTTATTCTCTTTGGAAGGATGAGGTTGGCAATGTGTTTGCCAAATTTGTTGGTGCCCAATGTGGTGTCAAGAAAAGATCCATTTGGGTTGCCAAGCCTATTGTGACTAACTTCTTAGGACCCAACTTGGTTGGGGACCAACAAGCCAAAACTTGATCAATAGGTGTGTTTTGGAGGGCATTGGAGATTTGGCTACATCATGAAGAATTAAGGGATCTTCATTATTATATTTGTCAAGCCAAGTCATGTGGTTTATATTGATCCTATTATTATTATATTTCCAATGTTCCTCCTTGCGGTAACATATGCTTAACTCATTTCATTGAAAGTTACTCGCCCCCTTGTGCATGTGTTGGTTTTGTATCTTCCATGCTTTTGTACATGTTGTGCTTTCCACTTAACTATCTTGAGGTATCAAGCATATTTGTGTATGATTAGGTGGCACACCATGTATGTGTGTTTCTTGTGTTTGAGCCTTACTTGGTTATATTTGGTATCTTATTTGGCTCGTTTGAGAGATTAATGGATTATCCCATTTTGGGGGAGTGTTATGCTTGGGCATTCCACAATCCTAAAAATTGTGTGTACATGAGGAATACCACCTAGTATTTATATTGGATTATTGTCTAGTCTCTATGTGGTATAATTCTCATGAGAAACTTAAATTTATAATGTCCATTAATTATCTCTATTTGTATCATTTTGCCTCGTGTTGGTTTTATGGTAGTATCACATTATGGGGGAGTCATATGCTTAGTGCATATTACAATCCTAGAAAATGTGAATATTCGAGGTTGTGTCACTTAGAATTGATATTGATAATTATCTAGCACCTATGTGACACATTTGCTCATACAAGTTCCAATTTGCTTGAATGTTGTTGTTGATCATATTTTGGATCTTATATATGAGAGTGTTTCTTGGTATGTGTTTCCTCATATTTAGATCTCTATATTCTCATGGAAACCATTTACTTCAAGTCACTCTAATCACTATGATTGTGTGACTATTGGAAGCTACCAAGAATCTCTTTCGAAGCATCAAACTTAATCTGTATACTTTGTTACATCCTTCTTTGTGTGAATACGATCTTGGATATCCGTATGAACTACCTAGGGAAGATTATTCTCAATTCTTCTTGTCCTTGGACAATTAGTACCAAATCTACGGTAGACTTTATTGATCATATTCACTTTGGCCTTTGCTTAATATTGTCCTATCTTTGAACAAGTAAATGTTTTGTGTGCTCCCATGTATTCCTTGCTACTTTTGGATCCCTTTATTTTTATTGATATTCTCTTGTGTTTTATTTAATGTAGGTAGTAGTGATGATCTCATTTGTGTGCATTTTGCATTCAAAAGCAAAATTCTATATAATGTACTACTTATGGGTGAGCTCTCCTATATTATCTAGAACAATCCTTTTATGCTTCTTTGTTTGATCCATATCGGGTTTTATGTGCTTGGAAGTTTAATCTTTTTGTTTTGGTATTTTGTGCCATCATGCAAAGTTTGGAGAGGTTGGTTTACTTGTTGGAACCTTACTCTTTGTGGGAGTTGGTTTTTTCTCATTCCTTGTTTCACATTTTGACCATTTTAGAATGAGATAAAACCTTGAGCATTTGTATTTTTATATATCTTTTGCTCCTTGGCTTTTGCCTAGTTCATTTGTTGAACTTGTGATCTTTCATGTGTTGAATTGGTTCTTTGATACAATTTGGACATCGTTTGTCATGTCACACTCTTATGTGTGCAATCTCGATTTACTTGGTGTTTTTGTTCAATTTGTATCTCCTTTTTGGTTCTTGAAAGCTTTATGCATGCATATTTACTATATGTCTATATTAAGGCATGCTTGCTTTCTTTGATCCAATATATAGGGGAAACTCCACCAAATACCATCGGCTAAGTTGTGCATGAAATTCAATTTCATATCAATATGCACATATTTATGTGGAGTATCTCCTATGTATTGTAGTTGCACTAACTACTTTGGTCCCAATAAGTTTGGAGACCATTTTGTACTTAAATGTGTTTTAGATACATTGGAGATATATTGGATGTTTGTTTCTCAATCTTGAAGAAGTGGTGCGTTAATGAAAATTGGAGGCATGCTATAGGATGTTCATTGATTTCATATCCTCTACATCCTACCAATTATATCTCGGTAACAAGTATCTCTTTGTCATGATCATATATCTTGATTCCAACCATTTATCGGTTGTCTTCTAGCATGAATTCATGTATTTGTAATTGTTGTATCTCTAGCCATGGTATTAAGAGAACTCTCTATTGTATATGTGTATAAGTTGAGATGAGTATATATATTTGGGACTATAAAAAATCATGCATATGATCCTCCAATCCCAAATAGGTCAATCTAGCAATTTTATTGCCTATCTTTTCCTCAAGTTCTCTCATGTGCAATAGTGAGATTTTGCTAGTTAAATTTTTCTTGTGATACTTGTTGCCTTTCTCCATATATTCCAACTTTCTCCGCTTCCCTTGGTGAAAGTTGTAATATATGTAGTGTGTTGGTGTTTGAAGTCCATTAATGTACAATAAGACATATGTGAGCCGTTGGCCATGCTTTGAAGCAAAAAATCTTTATGATATATGTTATGACTTCATTTTTGCCTTTCATGTGCTTTCTTGTATAATCTTCTTTATGTGTGCATATTTCTTTTTTGGAATATGTCTTTGTGATATTTTCCACTTAGAGACATATACACATATGAGAAGATAATTTTAGTTGATTTTTAATCCTCGGAGACTGTAACATCCCAAAAATCATGTTTTCAAGAATTGCATATCATACATGCATGCATATCATTTAGGGACCAAATATCAAACTCATTTCAAGTAAACAGAAGCACTAAGTGCTATTATTTTATGTAGACAAAGCATTGATCCAATGCTACTCTCCAATGAGAGATTATTTGTTTTAACCAAGCTTTGCTTGCTCTCTTGTTGTTTTGGTAGAATGTTAGTGCCTGGGCCAAAATTTACAAAACAGAAGTGGTTTGAAAACCTTTTTCAAAACTTATTCAAAACAAGTGCTATAACACTGTTTATCTTGTTTAATCAAAGGGACCAAGCTAGTACAAAGAGACTACATCGTTTTATGCCAAAAAATATGAGTGTTACACTCTACAAAAATCCAGAAAAGATTTGAATTCAAATTGCATTGGAATTTATTTGAAAATGAATCTAGAAAATCAAAACAGAATTAGAAAAGGAATAAAGAAAATAAAAAGGGCCAGCGTTGCCAATCTGGCCCAACACTGGATCCAGCCCAACAACCAGCCCACCCGGGGTTTCCCTCTCCCTCTGTTTCTCACCCACGCGAGCACCCCCCCTCTCGCTGACGCCCTGGACCCACCTCCACGTCACCCCTTCGTCCCCAAATCACGCCCGCGACCAGCTCCGCCGCGGCCGTATCTTCCCGACGATCTCGCGCTTGATTACGCGTTACGGCAGGCATAACTCCCTCTCTCGCCCTGGCTACTTAAAGCCCTCCTCGCTCCGCTCCATTCCCCTCACTCACCAACCACAGAGCGCCGCTAGGCTGTCCACAATCAAGCTCGCGCCGCCGCTGTCCCGAACCACTCCGGCGAGCCATCACGGTGAGTCCCGAGCACGCCCTGCCTTCTGGTTCACACGACCGGCTTCGTCATTGCCTTGCGCACCTCCTCATGCTTTCAGTTTGTCCTAAATCACCCTAGGTCGTCGCCCTCGTCAACGCCTGCAAGTGTCCGAAGCTCAGCTCAACTCCGACGAGCCATTCCGGTGAGCCCCGTGTTCCCCTTGATCTCTGGTTCATGCGAGTGAGTTCGCTTTTGTCTTGCGCGTCTACTAACACATGCCGCTTGTTCCCTTGCACACTAGGTTGTCGCCTTCGTCTCTGGTAGTGAACCCGACGCCGCCTGCAGCTCCGATGACCCCTAGCCGCCGCTACAGCACGCCCCCGTCCCAACGGCGACCACATTGAGCTTCCTCATGCACGTGCAAGTCTGGTAAGCAACATCATCACCCCCAGCCCTCGCTAGAATCACTGGACCATCGCCGGCAGAGCCGTCGCCGTCGCTGTGTCCATGAGCGCTGCCGGATTAGGGTCAAGTCGAGTAGATCCACTGGATCTAGATCCAGTGGTCTAGATTAGACGCCAGCCCGAAGGGGTACGGGCATATCTGAGCCGCTGGATCTCATTTAGATCTGACGGTGCATGTGTGTGATCTGCGCGAAGCGGTACCAACCAATCAGGAAGCGCCGCGTGGCTAGGTTTAGATTTAAAAATCTGGATTTTCATCTATTAAATGTTCAAACTTGTAAATTCAATAACTTTTGATTCCCACGTCCAAATTTGAATTTTTTTATATCATTGGAATCAGGAGAGAAAATCCTTTCCATTTATGCAATGTGTTTAATGTTTTGCCTCTGTTAAAATGCTTGTTTTTACAGAAACATTTGTAGGCATAATTTGAGTATAATAATTATTTGGTAAAGTTTTTGCTAATCAAATAAAGTTTATTTGTCAAGTTTTGGACTTGTTTATGTTTCAGTACTGTGCACTTGTTTTGTTTGGTGTAGAAAATCATCACATGGCATTTTGCATACATTCATGTATTTTTGCTTGTATATATTGTGTATCTGATTTTGTGCCATCATTTTATGTGTAGATTTTGGTGCAAATAGTGATTGTGATTGTGAGGATTGTTGCTACTCCCCAAGCTACCAAGGCAAGTGGTGCTTCATGATTTTATTCCTATGTTTTCAACTATGCATTAGAAATATTTTGCTATCCTTGCATGAATATTTTGATCTATATGCTATGCTTGGGAAATCCTAGTAGTTGTAGAATTGCTAGAAATTTTCTAAGTTAAGATTCTTGTCAATACCATGCTTAGCCTAGCTAGTAGCAACCAAGGGTGGTTATATATTCATGCTATGAGAAAATATTTCTAAGTCTTTGGACTTGTGTTTTGTTTAATAAAACAACTAAGTGAATGAAACACCTGGGTGGAATGGAAGGAATGGTTTATGTTGAGTGGTTACACAAGGCCCATTTCTATGGTTTAGCTTGTGTATCTCACTTGTGGAAAGCCACCCAGGAACAAAGGGATTTGAGATGCCATATGTTAAGAAGCTTCTAGTGCAGCCACTTGGCAATATGGGCTCTGCCTGGATCATATAGGTTGCAATAACTTAGCCAATTGGACAGTTGGTGGTAGTGGGATGATAGGTTGGAGCGCGTCCATTTGGTCTAAGGGAAGGCTTCTAAAAGGTCCTGTCTTAGTGAAAATCAAGTCTTGTGGGGAAAGTGCACAACCTCTGCAGATGGAAGAATCTAAGTACTTAGCCATGTCCCTGGTAAAGGACAATTTGAGCATCAAGACATGGAAGCTATCAAGAATCTCCTCATCCCAATTTCTAAGTAAAAACTTGTGGTTGAACAAGGGTGAAGGTACACCAATTTCTATTGGTGTTTCCTTGGGAAAGATTTTTATCAAAGAAAAACTTAGTGTTTTCAACTAATAGGTAAAACCTATTTTGAGCAAAGCAAGCCTAAGCTACACATAGCCAAATGCATATAGTATCTAGTTACCAATGTTATACTAAGGTATCACTTGCCAATACTATTCCAATGTATTGACCCACTGTGGCTGTAACTTGTGATGTTGCAGGTTATTCTGATGGTGATTAGGGGTTATGAGTCTACACTCAACATCCTTGCCTATGGCACATGAATATGAAGACTTATTTATCTTATTACATATTTAAACTCTTGTACTAGGACTGTGGCCATGGAGGTTGTAAAAGACTATGTTTGTCTCTGGAATGACTTGTAATAATGACCTTTGTTTCTATGTACTTCATCTTAAACTGTGGATGCTAGCATTGATCCAGGGACTAGCATTGCAATCACAGGGATCTTTTCCTTTATAAAGGAGGGATCTTACAGATGGTATCAGAGCACTGTGTTCCCTGTAGTATTATGACCCTAGGATTGGAAAACCACTAAGGAAAATTTTTAACAACTTTCACACTTGTCTTTTCTTGTCGTAAACTTTTCTAATCTTCTTTCTCATCTCTATTTGTAGATGAACTCCATAAACGAAGCCGTGAAGAAGGGACCACTCATGACTATGACTTTAGAATGTGAGACAGAATTCCCCAAGGATCTCAAGGACCTCATGGTTGCCATGGGAATACATGGTGCATCTGTGTACAAAGGATTTTCTGTGATGGATGGAGGATTTGAGTACTGGTGGGTGCAACTTCACTTGTATAAAAACAAGGAAGACAACCACAAGGAATCAGGATTCTGCATGGTCACCAACTCAGTGATGCGCACCAAATTCTTTGATTCAGCAAGGGATGCAGCTTGGAAGGCCATCAAAGAACTTGGTGATAGAATCAAGTGCAGAATGCTCAACACTCAGAATGACCTTAAGGAAGAAAAGAAACATACCCAAGAGTTAGAGGCTACCAACCAAAGTTTAAGGGAGGACATCATAGACTTAGCAATGGAGTCATGTGATTTAGATAGACAGATTGCCTCTAGGGATGCCCTGTTAGCTAACTTGGCAAGTGAGATGGGGTTGTAACGTACTCCGTTAGTTGGACCACCACTTTCACTTATTTCCAAATGTTGTTTAAAATAAGTTGAACCTTGGATGTTTGTAATGGTTTTATGTATGCTATGACTTGTATGTTTTGATTTCCAAAGTTATGCATGTGATGCTTTGTCTTGTGATTCATCTCTATGTATGTGGATTCTAACTTTTTCTATCTTATAAAATAGATGCCTAATGTTATTATCAGCACGGCTGAAGAGTTCAAGGGAACTCGTTTTGGCCCTTGTCTTATTGAGCTCACTAGTTTGCTCAATCTCCCACTTCCTTAGATCATGATGCTTCCCCTCACCAAGTTCGAGAGGAAGGACCTTTGGGGCTTCAAGGTTATTCAGCCAGGACGCCAGACTGAGCCAGCCACGGAGGCCATCACCTTCAAGCTCATGCATGATGACAAGGAGAGAGGCCTAGAGGTAGTCATGCAGGATTTGCTTGGACGCTTGGTAGGGAGACACTCTCGGGAGGTTATAGGTACTCACTTCCACGCCTTCGGCAGACGTGACGAGGATGGTGAGGCCATTGACTTCGAGGATACTGCTAGAGAGATAGCAGAGCCGATTCATCTGTACCTCCATGACTTAGAGGTTCTTCTTAGGCACCTAGACACTGATAGGACCAACGTCATGCTTAGCAATGATGAACTCCAGGTGCAGCTTCGTGAGAAGGACAAGCTCTTCGAGGAGCAAGATGATATAGTCAAGGAGATGGAGGCCAAGTTTGAGAGTCAGGACAAAAAGTTCAAGAGTCAAGAGAAGAGAGTCCAAGATAGGAACAAGAGGATTCGAGACATGACTGGAGAACTAGAGGCCAAGGACTTAGAGTTCGAGCATCAACAAGGTGTGATTGAGAGACTTCGTGCACAGAAGAGGGCTCTCAAAGCCAAAGTAGAGGCCTTGACCACCAATGTCGAGGAATACAAGACCGCGATGGAGAATGCAGGTCTTACACTTGTTGATGAGGAGGTTGATGTAGAGGAGTAGTGATGACTACTCATTTACCATTTGTTTACCATGCTTTTGATTATTGATGAGTCGCAATGACCATCCAACATGTGGATGGCTTGCTATTGGTGTGTTTACTTTTCCAAAAACTTGTTGTATGTGTTGTTGAACTTTTACTACTATGATGCATGTTTGATGATTGTTATGTGATGTATTGTGCATGTTAGCATCTATGGGTATCTCATTCATATCCTTATTGAAAACCATAGATGCCTCCCCGACGTGCCAATCCCAACCCCAACAACAACAACATCACCCCTGAGATGCAGCAGATGATGACAGCTCAGACGCAGCTGATGCAAATGATGACTACTTTCATACAGAACCAGAACAACAACAACAACAACAATCAGAACAACCCACCAGGCTTTGGCATGCTTACCAGGTTCTTAAGACTGAGGCCAACAAAGTTCTCAGGAACTACTGATCCTATGGTGGCCAATGATTGGCTACTCTCTGTGAATAAGGACTTGGTAACCGTTGGCTGTACTGATGAAAAGAAGGTCAGATTTGCAGCACACTTGTTGGAAGGACCAGCAGCCACTTGGTGGGATAACTTCCAGATCATCACTCCCATTGCGGATGTGACATGGGCTATCTTCGAAGATGGTTTCCGTACCGCTCACATCTCATCCGCAGTCATGAGTTCAAAGAAGAAAGAGTTTCATAATCTGAAGCAGCGCCACCGCAGCGTGGCAGAGTATATTGAGGAGTTCAACAATCTGGCGCGTTATGCACCGGATGAAGTTGACACTGATGCTAAGAGGAAAGAGAAGTTCCTCGAAGGATTGAACGATGAACTGAACCTGCAGCTATCAGTGGCCTATGTCCCCACATACCAGTCACTTTGTGACAAGGCTGCCATCTTGGAAAGCAAGATGAAACAAGTTGAAAGCAGGAAGAGAAAGCACAACTCTAATAAGCACAGCTCGGGATCGTCTCACAAACGTTCCCATTATGATGATAGTGGGAATTCTGGATCCCACAAGCATGGAAAGTACAACAACCACCACAACCACAACCGTCATCATGACCACAAGCATCACCGTAGTAATGACAATGACAGGCACAAAAATCACAAGAGTGGATATAAGAGCCACCACAGTAGAAGTGGAAGTGGCAGTGGAAGCCAGCCTGTCAAGAAGGATCTTAGTCAGGTTGAATGTTTCAAGTGTAAGAAGATGGGGCATTATGCAAATGAATGCCCAGAAAAGAAAGTTGAAGGACCCAACAAGCCCAACCCTTTTCAAAAGGGACAAGTGAACCACATTAATGTGGAGGAAATCTATGAGGAACCTGATGCTGTTGTTGGTAAGTTCAAACTCAATTCTATTCTAGCACTTGTTCTTTTTGATACTGGTGCATCACATTCATTCATATCAAAAGCATTTGTTGATAGAATTGAGTTTCCAACTGAAAACATTGGGTGTCCAATAAAAGTAAGTTCTCCTGGTGGAGACATGATAGTAAGTCTTGGATGCCAGGATCTAGTGATAGAATTTGGAAAGCATAAGTTTCTAGTGAGTATGATAATCCTAGATTCCCAAGGACTGGATGTAATTTTGGGAATGGATTGGATGACCAAATATGAAGGAGTACTAGATTGTGCCAATCGTACTGTTGCACTCACAACCCCGGAAAAGAAACGGATAAGATTCAAGTCTAACTTTGAATCAAAAGGGAGTAAGCTAAATTCTCTTAAGGGGGTTAGCATAGACAGTGTGCCTATTGTGAGTGAATATCCTGATGTGTTTCCGGAAGAATTGCCGGGAATGCCACCAGATAGAGATGTGGAATTTCTTATTGATTTGCTACCAGGATCTGGACCAATAGAAAAGAGACCGTACAAGATGTCAGTGGATGAGTTGAAAGAACTCAAGAAGCAACTTGGAGAACAATTGCAGAAAGGTTTTATCCAACCAAGTTCTTCATCTTGGGGGGCACCCGTTTTGTTTGTGGAAAAGAAAGATAAAGTCAAAGGTTATGCATAGATTACCGTTCACTCAATGAGGTGACTATCAAGAATAAATACCCTTTGCCTAGAATCAGTGACTTGTTTGATCAGTTAGAAGGAGCTTGTGTGTTCTCAAAGATTGATCTCCTGTTAGGTTATTTCCAGCTCAAGATAAGAGAGCAAGACATACCTAAGACAGCTTTCACCACAAGGTATGGATTGTATGAGTATACCGTGATGCCATTCTGTTTGACCAATGCACCAGCATACTTCATGAATATGATGAACAAGGTGTTCATGGAGTTCCTTGATAAGTTTGTTGTCGTTTTCATCGATGACATTTTGATATACTCCAAGAGCAAAGAAGAGCATGAAGGACATTTACGTTTGGTACTTGAGAAGCTTAGAGAGCATAAGCTGTATGCCAAATTCAGCAAGTGTGAATTTTGGTTGAATGAAGTTGGATTTCTTGGACACGTTGTGTCAGGAGATGGTGTAGCAGTTGATCCTGCTAAAGTTTCAGCTGTAACTGAATGGGAATCTCCTAAGTTAGTGAAAGAAGTTTGTAGTTTCCTTGGCTTGGCAGGATACTACAGAAGATTTATCAAGAATTTCTCCAAGGTAGCTAAGCCTATGACAGAATTGCTAAAGAAAGACAAGAAATTTGCTTGGTCTGAAGGATGTGAACTCAGTTTTCAAGAATTGAAGAAAAGATTTCCAAGTATATTGTGATGCATCTCATCATGGATTAGGTGCAGTACTTATGCAAGAAGGGAAAGTTGTGGCTTATGCCTCGAGACAACTCAAAACTCATGAGGTGAATTACCCTACTCATGATTTAGAGTTAGCCTCTGTTGTCCATGCACTCAAAACATGGAGACATTATCTTTTGGGAAAACGATGTGAAGTGTTCATAGATCACAAGAGTTTGAAGTATATTTTCACCCAGAAAGAAATTAACATGAGACAAAGAAGATGGCTAGAAATCATCAAGGAGTATGACTTGAGTTTGCAATACCACCCCGGTAAAGCAAATGTTGTAGCGGATGCTCTAAGCCGTAAAGTTTTTGTGAATGGCCTTACTAAGGGAGAATTGCCAGATGATCTGTGTGCTCAATTCAGAATCTCAGATTGGAGATTGTGCCTGAGGGACATCTCATGTCTTTGGATGTACAACCCACTTTGTTGGACAAGATCAAAGAAGCCCAAAAGACAGATAAGGAAATTGAAGAGATTAAGGAAAATATTGGCAAGGGAAAAGCCAAAGGATTCCATGAAGATGAACATGGTACTTTATGGTATGGGAAACGTATCTGTGTTCCACAAGATCCGGAGCTTCGGAAACTGATTTTACAAGAATCCCACAACTCACCATATTCCATTCATCTGGGTAACACCAAAATGTACATGGATATGAAAGAAAGATTTTGGTGGAATAATCTCAAGAAGGACATCGCCGAACATATTGCTTTGTGTGATGTATGTAGTAGAGTGAAAGCAGAACATCAGAAACCAGCGGGATTGTTACAACCACTACCTATTCCTGATTGGAAGTGGGACAAGATTGGTATGGACTTCATTACCGGATTGCCGAGGACCCGGTCAGGATATGATTCTATTTGGGTAGTAGTGGATCGCCTAACTAAAGTGGCTCATTTCATACCCGTGAAGACAACCTATACAAGTGCTAAGTTAGCCAAGATCTATATGAGTAGAATTGTATGTCTACATGGAGTACCCAAGAGTATTGTGTCTGATAGGGGAACTCAATTCACTTCTCATTTTTGGAGGCATCTACATGAGTCATTGGGAACGAGGTTGGAATTCAGCACTGCTTTTCATCCTCAGACTGATGGACAGACAGAAAGGACGAACCAGATACTTGAATATATGTTGAGGGCATGTGCCCTAGACTATGGAGCCAGTTGGGATGAAAGTCTGCCTTACGCAGAATTATCTTACAATAACAGCTATCAAGCCAGTATTGATATGGCACCATTTGAGTTTCTCTATGGGAGAAAGTGTACCACCCCATTGTTATGGAATGGTGTGGGAGAAAGAAGTTTGTTCAGACCAGAACTAATTAAAGAGGCTAAAGAGAAAGTCAAGCTAGTTAAGGATAGATTGAAGATAGCACAGTCCCGACAGAAGAGTTACGCAGATCCTAAGCGTAGAGAAGTCATTTATGAAGCAGGTGATAGAGCTTATCTTAGAGTGTCACCACTTTGTGGAGTGAAGAGGTTTGGTGTCAAAGGTAAATTGGCCCCAAGATATGTTGGACCATTCAAGATTCTGAGTCGTAAAGGAGAAGTAGCTTATGAGATTGAATTGCCAGAGTCATTGTCTGCTGTTCATAATTTCATGTGAGTCAGCTTAAGAAATGCCATCCAGAAATGGAAGAGACTTCTTTGAAAGATACTATACCTTTGGAAGAGGTCCAGTTGGAAAGTGATCTCACCTATGAGGAGAAACCTATCAAGATTCTTGAGACTGCAGAAAGAGTTACTCGGACTAAGACTATCAAATTCTGCAAAGTTCAATGGGACCATCATTCCGAAGAAGAAGCAACATGGGAAAGAGAAGATGATCTTCGGAAAGACCACCCTCACCTATTTGCTAGCCAACCCGAATCTCGAGGGCGAGATTCACCTTAAGGGGTTAGATTTGTAACATCCCAAAAATCATGTTTTCAAGAATTGCATATCATCCATGCATGCATATCATTTAGGGACCAAATATCAAACTCATTTCAAGTAAACAGAAGCACTAAGTGCTATTATTTTATGTAGACAAAGCATTGATCCAATGCTACTATCCAATGAGAGATTATTTGTTTTAACCAAGCTTTGCTTGCTCTCTTGTTGTTTTGGTTGAATGTTAGTGCCTGGGCCAAAATTTACAAAACAGAAGTGGTTTTAAAACCATTTTCAAAACTTATTCAAATCAAGTGCTATAGCACTGTTTATCTTGTTTAATCAAAGGGACCAAGCTAGTACAAAGAGACCACATGGTTTTATGCCCAAAAATATGAGTGTTACACTCTACAAAAATCCAGAAAAGATTTGAATTCAAATTGCATTGGAATTTATTTGAAAATGAATCCAGAAAATCAAAATAGAATTAGAAAAGGAATAAAGAAAAGAAAAAGGGCCAGCGTTGCCAATCTGGCCCAACACTGGATCCAGCCCAACAACCAGCCCACCCGGGGTTTCCCTCTCCCTCTGTTTCTCACCCACACGAGCACCCCCCTCTCACTGACGCCCTAGACCCACCTCCACGTCACCCCTTCGTCCCCAAATCACGCCCACGACCAGCTCCGCCGCGACCGTTTCTTCCCGACGATCTCGTGCTTGATTACGTGTTACTGCAGGCATAACTCCCTCTCTCGCCCTAGCTACTTAAACCCCTCCTCACTCCGCTCCATTCCCCTCACTCACCAACCACAGAGCGCCGCTAGGCTGTCCACAATCGAGCTCGCACCGCCGCTGTCCCGAACCACTACGGCGAGCCATCACGGTGAGTCCCGAGCACGCCCTGCCTTCTGGTTCACACGACCTGCTTCGTCATCGCCTTGCGCACCTCCTCAAGCTTTCAGTTTTTCCTAAATCACCCCAGGTCGTCGCCCCCGTCAACGCCTGCAAGTGTCCAAAGCTCAGCTCAACTCCGACGAGCCATTCCGGTGAGCCCCGTGTTCCCCTTGATCTCTGGTTCACGCGAGTGAGTTCGCTTTTGTCTTGCGCGTCTGATAACACATGCCGCTTGTTCCCTTGCGCACTAGGTTGTCGCCTTCATCTCTGGTAGTGAACCCGACGCCGCCTGCAGCTCTGACGACCCCTAGCCGCCGCTACAGCACGCCCCCGTCCCAATGGCAACCACGCTGAGCTTCCTCGTGCACGTGCGAGTCTGGTAAGCAACATCATCACCCCCAGCCCTCGCTAGAATCGCTGGACAATCGCCGGCAGAGCCGTCGGCGCCGCTGTGTCCATGAGCGTCGCCGGATTAGGGTCAAGTCAATTAGATCCACTGGATCTAGATCCAGTGGTCTAGAATAGACGCTGGCCCGAAGGGGTACGGGCAGATCTGAGCCGCTGGATCTCATTTAGATCTGACGGTGCGCGTGTGTGATCCGCGCGAAGCGGTACCAACCAATCAGGAAGCGCCGCGTGGCTAGGTTTAGATTTAAAAATCTAGATTTTCATCTAATAAATGTTCAAACTTGTAAATTCAATAACTTTTGATTCCTACGTCCAAATTTGACAAATTTTATATCATTGGAATTAGGAGATAAAATCCTTTCCATTTATGCAATGTGTTTAATGTTTTGCCTCTGTTAAAATGGTTGTTTTTACAGAAACATTTGTAGGCATAATTTGAGTATAATAATTATTTGGTAAAGTTTTTGCTAATCAAATAAAGTTAATTTGTCAAGTTTTGGACTTGTTTATATTTCAGTACTGTGCACTTGTCTTGTTTGGTGTAGAAAATCATCACATGGTATTTTGCTACATTCATGTAGTTTTGCTTGTATATATTGTGTATGTGATTGTGTGCCATCATTTTATGTGTAGAGTTTGGTGCAAATAGTGATTGTGAGGATTGTTGCTACTCCCCAAGCTACCAAGGCAAGTGGTGCTTCATGATTTTATTCCTATGTTTTCAACTATGCGTTAGAAATATTTTGCTAGCCTTGCATGAATATTTTGATCTATATGCTATGCTTGGGAAATCCTAGTAGTTGTAGAATTTCTAGAAATTTTCGAAGTTAAGATTCTTGTCAATACCATGCTTAGCCTAGCTAGTAGCAACCAAGGGTGGTTATATATTCATGCTATGAGAAAATATTTCTAAGTCTTTGGACTTGTGTTTTGTTTAATAAAACAACTAAGTGAATGAAACACCTGGGTGGAATGGAAGGAATGGTTTATGTTGAGTGGTTACACAAGGCCCATTTCTATGGTTTAGCTTGTGTATCTCACTTGTGGAAAGCCACCCAGGAACAAAGGGATTTGAGATGCCATATGTTAAGAAGCTTCTAGTGCAGCCACTTGGCAATATGGGCTCTGCCTGGATCATATAGGTTGCAATAACTTAGCCAATTGGACAGTTGGTGGTAGTGGGATGATAGGTTGGAGCGCGTCCATTTGGTATAAGGGAAGGCTTCTGAAAGGTCCTATCTTGGTGAAAATCAAGTCTTGTGGGGAAAGTGCACAACCTCTGCAGATGGAAAGGACAATTTGAGCATCAAGACATGGAAGCTATCAAGAATCTCCTCATCCCAATTTCTTTGTAAAAACTTGTGGTTGAACAAGGGTGAAGGTACACCAATTTCTATTGGTGTTTCCTTGGGAAAGATTTTTATCAAAGAAAAACTTAGTGTTTTCAACTAATAGGTAAAACCTATTTTGAGCAAAGCAAGCCTAAGCTACACTTAGCCAAATGCATATAGTATTTAGTTACCAATGTTATACTAAGGTATCACTCGCCAATACTATTCCAATGTATTGACCCACTGTGGCTGTAACTTTTGATGTTGTAGGTTATTCTGATGGTGATTAGGGGTTATGAGTCTACACTCAACATGCTTGCCCGTGGCACATGAAGATGAAGACTTATTTATCTTATTACATATTTAAACTCTTGTACTAGGCCCGTGGCCATGGAGGTTGTAAAAGACTATGTTTGTCTCTGGAATGACTTGTAATAATGACCTTTGTTTCTGTGTACTTCATCTTAAACTGTGGATGCTAGCATTGATCCAGGGACTAGCATTGCAATCACAGGGATCTTTTCCTTTATAAAGGAGGGATCTTACAGAGACCACCTTTCTATTCCTTTTGATTCTTCGGTGGCTTCCTAATTTAATTGCCTATGAGTGCTTGTTCCTCTTGTTTGCACATTTTGGCACTCATATCTGTTCTCTCATGCCTTTTATTGTTAAATGAACTTGGATGAGTGAGTATTCCATGATTATGCACCTTGTTCCCAAATGCAATTATCATAATTGGTGCATTATCTTTGGGGAGCTCATCCAATTCAGTTAATAATGCTCATTTGTCTTCTTTTTCATTTTTTGTGTCTTAAATGATTATGGGGAGCGGGGATTCCATATTAGTGTCGTGGTATTGTCGACGAGTACGGCATGGAGGGGTCCTCATAGTGCATGTTTAGAGACGTGGGGTAAGGCGGATGGTTGACGGGTACGAGGTAACACAGCTTACCCAGGCTCAGATCCCACGACGGTGGCGGAATCCTACTCCTTCTATAAATCACTATAAGGGCAATACTCCGAGTTACAGAGATAGGTCCGCTGTGCGAGGTAACTAGAGAGTCTGAGTTATTGTGCCCTAAAGGATCCCGTAGGTCCGACTTATATAGTCGCCAGATCGTAGGGTTACAGGGAAAAGTTCTAGCCGGACAGGTTACAGAGTCCTACACCGTCTATCACTAGTCTTGTGTATCTTGTACTCCAAGGCTCCGGGTACGCTGGTGACTCCACCGTAGCCTTCCTTTATCCGGCATGGGCCTCCCTTCCTGATCCCCCTAACTGGGCCGCCCAGCAGGCCATAGGCCATGCTACCGACTATGGGCCACCCGGGTTAGTCGGATAAGAGACATGCTATGAGGATACCCATATAGCATATCCCCAACAGTAGCCCCCGGAGAACTTCGAGACCTTCCGCCGTCTTGCCTCTTCATGTGGAATGCTCCGTCTAGATGGTTGTCGGCAAATCATCAAGCAATATCTTGTAGTCCTCCCAAAGAACCCTGCAAAGTTTTCTCCGTCTTCGATTAGTAATTCGGAGAAATGCTGAATCTTCCATCGTACTCTTCCGTAGTCGGATTAAATCTGTCCATGCCGGAATATTCGATGTGACGGCTCATCTACCATGTCAGTTATGACGACGTAGGCTTAGGTCAGCGACGCCTCGTAACTCACACATGCAGAGAACGCAATCATATCCGATTTTCCCGCACGAGCGATACGAACCGTTGGCGGCGGCGGTTGGAGACGTGGCGAAATTACCGCGCATGTTCACGAACACGTCGTCTACACGACAACCGTCCGATTAGCTGCACGAATCTTGACGCAGAGCAAGATAAATAGTAACTGTGGGACACTTGCCACTTTTTACCCTATTCTCTCGCGTCATCGTCTTCTTCCTCTAGCCGCACGCCTCCTCGATCTCTCCGCAAGAAACCTCGAAAACCCTAACCTCCCTCGGCGTCAGTCGCATCCTTCCAGTCCTCCATGGCCAGCAGCAGCTCCTCCCCATCGATGGCGGCGTCGAGCGAAGCCACGGCGAAGCCGGCGAGCTCCGACGTCGTGCCCCCAGAGGGCCTGGTCATCCCCGCATCGGCGGTGATTGAAACCACCGGTGGTGACCATAATCTGGCGGCGCTAGAGCCTCTGGAAGAAGAGGTAGACTCGCACAAGGGCGACTGGCGTGGCTCGGACATCACCGGCCGCGACATCCAAGAGATGGTCGCAGAAGGCTACCTCTCCGCGACGGAGGGGCTCGCCTGGCGGGCGGCACCGGCCGACGAGGTGACACCTTCTCCCCAAGCCGGAGAAAAGGTGTACCTCAAGGCTCAGCTGGTACGCGGCGTTTCTCTGCCCATCTCCCACTTCTTTCTGTCTGTCTTGAACCACTTCAAGGTCCAACCCCATAACCTCTCCCCGAATAGTATCTTAGTGCTTAGCAACTACGCGACACTTTGTGAGGGTTACCTAGGGATTAGGCCTAGGTTAGACTTGTTCATGTACTTCTTCACTGTCAAACGTGAAGCCGGACACAGTAGGGAGGAGCTTAGGAACTGCGGCACCATAAGCTTCAAGATTCGACCTGGCCGGCGGTCACCCCCATCGTCGGCCACGAGTCGTGCAAAAACTGGCAGCGGACGTACTTCTACGGCCCCGACATTCCTTTGGCGGGCCGAGAAGTGACATACCCGGACTTCGTGGATGGAGCCGCCGCTGAAGTTTCTACATGGAGATCCCATGCCTCCCTTCCCTCCGACCTCGATGCTTCTCGCGCAATAAGGCGGATCGAGTGGTTCGTAGAGACGGGTTTGACCGGCTTGGACCTAGCCATGTGCTGGTTCATCAGGTGAATCCAACCTCTGCAGCACCACGCGAAGTTCATGCACGAGTACACCAGTGATCGAAGGAATACCCTCCGGATCTCCGTGGATAACTTCTCGAGCGACTCCGTCAAGCTCCGCCTTAAGGACATCGTCAAGGTGAAGGATAAGAAGCGTGGCTTCACCATCACGTACGACATGTTCGTAGACGGCAAGTGCCCAAAGGTAGATATTTATTTTCCGTGTATGACATTGCTCCAGTTTTTCCGTCTTGCCAATACCATCTTTTCTAACACGGTGATTTCTCACTTAACAGCTTAGCGATCTAGATGAGGACAATCTGGCTACCCAAATCTACGATCCAAAGATGAAGGAAGTCACAGTTGTGTCCGACGACGATGTCCCATTGGCACGAAAGAGGAAAAGCTCCACCTCTGACGCTGCCGACGGAGGCAAGAAGAAGAAGACGGAGGGTGGAGCCTCCAAGAAGACTACCGCCGCCCTGGAGGCGGAAAAGAGAAAAGCCACCGGGATTTTTTCCAAAGCGCCCCCCTAATGTAAGCCTCTCATTTTCCGACATTGTCTATTTATCTGTCTTATTCCTGTACTTATGCACTTTGCACGTTTCAGGAAGAAAGCCACGACCAGCCTCAAGAAATCCTCCAAAACTTTGGGGGCTTCTAGAAATATCAAGGACATGCTGCATCGCGACTCCTCCCCCGCCATCGCCCCTGATACTCCTGCCGTCAAGCCCTCCTCTGCTCCGACAAGCTCTCAAGTCCAGGAGGCGCCAGGACCTTCCGCCATGGAAGTGGATTCTGGCGCCTCTACCGATCTCGCTGTTGTCGGCGAGCAGGCGATGCAAGAGAGCGCTGCTCTTCAAATGGCTGAAGCTCCGGCTAAGGATGCCATCGGTAGCGGCAAGGCGGTGGTGGGAGCTGGTACCTTTGCCGAAGGCGGCTCCCTACTCCCCAGAAACCCTTCGAGTTCCCAAAGATAGTTTACCCGGCGCTTCTGCCGAGTAACACTACTATGGTTGCTGGAGGAGTGCCGTCATCTCCAACGTGCGGTCTTGAGGAGCTACTCCGACAAGCGGATATCTTGCGAGGAAATAGCATTTCCTTCGGCAAGCTGCTAGCCGAGAGTGCTACAAATCTCAAGATTATTGCACTTGTAAGTTTTTGCTTTGCCTTTTGCATTTCATATGAGTATCCCACTGTAGCCCCTGAGGATGTAGATGGAAAACCATAGGTTTTGCATCTATATGCTCTGAGATTGACTAAGTTAGAAAAAACTCTCACTGTAGCCCCCAAGCATTTAGATGGAACATACTATTACGACTAGATGCTTTAAGAGTAGCATACACAGTGTTCATAATTTTCAATGCTGTAGCCCCCAAGCCTCTAGTTGTAACTGAATTAGTTCCGACTAGATGCTTTAAAGAAAAGCTAAGCATATTCTGAGTTAAAAACTTTATACTATAGCCCCAAGCCTCTAATCGAGAACTGAATTAGCTCCGACTAGATGCTTAAAGAAAAGCTAAGCATATTGATAAGTTGAAAACTCTCGCTGTATCCCCCGAGCATCTAGATGGAAAATATCCGACTAGAAGCTCCAAGCAGACCAAACAACGATTTAACTTTGTATTTGTTTCCACAGAACGAGAATGCTCGGAGGGGCATGGCCAACGACAAGTACCAGAAGATGCGCGCAGATCTTGAAGACGAAAAGGGTAAAACTACCATCTTGAAGGAACAGATCATCAAAAACAAGAGTTTGTTTTCTTTTTGCGCATTTCCGTCTTACTTTTGTGCCCATAATCTTCGAGTACTCACTGTGTACTTTGTTTTCTCCGACTTGCAGAACATGTCGCCAAGGCCAAGGACACTGTCGAGCAGTCCAAGCATATCCAACAGCTGGACAGCGAGAACAAGATCCTTAAGGAGGAAAGGAAGGAGATGCTGAAGATGCACGGGGATTCCATGAAAGCCCTGTAGGATTCCGCCACCGCGGAAATCAATCGCTTGAAGGAGGAGCTTGCGATCCTAAATGATCAGAAGCAAGCTGCTGATGAGCAAAACCATCGCCATAGCGAGGCGTTTAAGATCCTCCGACAAGAGAAGGAATCCTTGGCAGACACCCTTTGGTAGGCGAAGGACAGCATCTTCAGTAAGTTTCCTCCGTCTTGTATTTCTGTAGTCTGGATACTTAGAGTTTATTGAACTCATGCGCTCCTTGTAGGAATTTGCAGCTCCTATGGGTTTAACCCGCTCGTCTCCTTCGGATAAGGAATGTATGGTTCTTGCCGGCAACTTCATCAACACCGCCATCGCCCAAGCCAAGGAGATTGCCAAGCCCCTCCAGATTTATATCAAGGCCTCGGACTCCGTGACGAAGTACTCGGAGATTCTGCGCGGAGCCCCCGAGCGTGTCACGAGCTGGAAAGCTTCATGTGCACGGGCTGGCGCAAGGATGGCGCTGTCAATGGTGAAGGCACACTAGGACGATGCCGACATCGATACGGTGACCTCTGGTATCCCCGACGTGGATGATGACGGCAAGGAGATCGATCACGAAACCATCCTATCATCACTCGCGGGTTATGACACCAGGGTTTCCGAGTTGGTGGACATTGACGTCTTCGTGTCCAGGAACACCATCGATAGCGTCAACCAAGATTCCTCCGAGTCTCATCACAGCGCCGACGTTGAGGGTGATTCTCCGGCTGGTGATGATGCGGCCTCCAAGTCTCCTGCGCCCAAAGAATGAAAAACACTTTGTAATTTCTGTTTCACCTTTGGTGTGTGCATGGGAAAAACTTGGTGATGTAACCTTAAGGCGGAGAACAATGATTGTTATGTCCTGCTACTTAAGAATTAATTCCCAGTATGTATATATTTTTTAAGCAAGTGCTGGCTTATCCATCACTCTGGTTCTTATGCTTGACTTTTCGTGAGTCGGAAGACTCGTTGTCGGAACCATGCGCTTAGGTGATGATGCCCAATGGCACCGTCAATAACCTGAGCACAAAATCGCCGACAATAAGTGCCGAAAGTCACTACTTCAGAATCCACATAAAAACGACAAAGAACGTGTAGACCAGAAAACTTAAGCTAACGCCCGTAGGCGGAATTTTCACAAGTGCAATCGCAAGACTTGTGCATAAAGGTTTTACATGATCCAAAAATGAACACTAAAGGAGGTAAAAGACTCAGCAATATGATTGAACCAAAAAGCTTTATTTCATTGATCATATAAGAGGTACACAATTAGATAAAAAATGCTAAGTGTAGAAAGGACGTAGCTGTGCTATGTTCCATGGCCGATCAAGCTCCGAGTAGTCATCATCCGGGTCACGTCGCTTATGCTTATGATCCTCGTTGGGTCTATCCTTGAGTTCACGATTGTCAACAAGGTAGTAAGACCCATTGAGCAGCGCCTTGCTTATGATGAACGGTCCTTCCCATGGCGGGGATAATTTGTGCGACTTCTTCTGCTTAAGTCGGAGCACCAAATCCCCCTCTTTAAACGAGCGATGACGAACGCGGCGACTATGGTAGCTGCCTAGCTTCTGCTGGTAGATGGTGGAACTTTGGCATGCCAAAACGCGCTCCTCCTCGAGAAGGTCCACATCTAGGCGTCTGGATTCTTCAGCGTCATCTTCGTCGTAGGCGGCAACTCTTGGTGCATCGTGGAGGATGTCAGAAGGTAGGATGGCTTCTGCTCCATATACCATGAAGTAAGGGGTGTAGCCGGTGGATCTGTTGGGTGTAGTTCGTAAACTCCACAGCACAGATGGCAATTCTTCCGCCCAGGCTCCAACTGCTCTATGTAGCGGTGCCTCAAGACGTGGCTTGATTTCCTGCAGAATTAGTCCATTGGCTCGCTCGACCTGACCATTGGATTGTGGGTGTGCCACAGATGCAAGGTCAAGTCGGATGCCTTTGTCCCAGCAATAAGCCTCCACTTCTCCAAGTGACAAGTTGCTTCCATTGTCGGTGATGATGCTATGTGGGAGACCAAATCTCACCACTAGATCCCGGACAAACCTGAGGGCAGTTGCCCCATCAAGCTTTCTAATGGGTTTAGCTTCTATCCATTTGGTGAATTTTTCAACTCCTATCAGCAGATGCGTAAACCCGCACGGTGCCGTCTGTAACGGCCCCACCATGTCTAGCCCCAAGACTGCAAACGGCCAAGTTATTGGTATTGTTTGAAATTCTTCAGTAGGAACATGTGGTTGTCGGGCATAATACTGGCATCCCGTGTAATGGGGGAATACCAATCGGGGTATACCCATGAAGCGGATTCGCCAGCTGGATCGAGCCGACTGAAGCCAATCCTTGAGCGGGTCGACTCGCCCAATTCGGCGACTGGCGCATGCTGGACCCAGACGAGTGGCGCCGACTGGAGGCCCAAGACGGCGACTTTAATACAAAGCCCACCAAATACTTGTAAACCCTAACTGGCTGCATATATAAAGCCACCAGGGGCACCCCCACGGGGGGGATCTCTTCCCACAATAGATTAGACCTAGTCTCTCCCTCCGCCTACGGCGGCTCCCATGTAAACCAATCTATGATCATATACTGGATTGATAGCAGGACGTAGCGATCCTCCACCGAGGGGACGTGAACCTAGGTACATCGTGTGCCAATCTCGCTCCCGGATTCTCCTACGTCGCCTTGCTCCCTCTACGTAAGCTACCCCCAGTAGCATCTGCCGTGCAATACTACGACAGTTGGCGCCCACCGTGGGGCAAGCGGTGCTTGGAGGGTGATAATCCGGGCGGGATCCCTCACCGTCGCCGGCGGCTAGATTGCATTTGGCACGCCGTCTGAAAAAGTCCGGTCGGCTAGATACGGCTTCCGCCCCATGCGCCCGACTCTCGGAAAATTCCAGGCTATATGTCTGATCTGTTCCTATCGATCTAATCTCTTCTCCTTCTAATTGATTATTTATTCAACTGATTATTCTATCTAATTAACTGATACGCATCTTTGGGAGAATCAATCTATGCATGCAGAAATCAGCGACCTCGGCGGCGCTCAAGTGAACAAATCACGTCTGGTCGCAGGTTCTATGTCAGTATTACCACCGGTCGACGAGCTCATCGCGAGTCACCGATCCCAGATCGATGGTTGCTGACCGCCATTCCAGATAAGGGAAAAGGTGAATCAAGCCGCGAAGGTGCACCAGCAAGTCGAGCATGGAAAAATTCATGCGATCACAATCCTGAGGGATTTTCTTTATTCAATCCCATCTCTTTCTCTCTTTAATTATTATCGCTTGATTATTTAACTTGGATCTAATCCCTTGCATACGATCACAAGCCTGAGACACGCATTCTTTCCGAAAAGCTTTGGTGCAAACAAACACGCGCCGAGGACGTACGGCCGGACTGATGTGACAATCACATACGCTTTCCTGATCTCTTAGTGGTTATTCTCTCAATGATTATTTCTAATCATCAACGTATATGCTGTTTACTTGTGTACGCATGACATTCCTTTTGAAATGATGGAGTCGTGAAGGATCCAACTCAGTCGCTCGGCCGCCGCGGACTCGCCAAGCCTGGGAAATCACGCATCATAGAATCGTCGTGCCGGTCATGGAGCTCGTGGATCCTCCCGCCGTGGACTCTCCACACTCGTGGATCTTCCCGCCGCAGACTCTCCACGTCCGGCGACCCATCCATCGCGGACTCGCCATGCTCCGGAACTCGCCTAAACACGGACACGCTTAAACGCGGACTCGTTAGGCTTGGGAACTCATCTATCGGGGACTCACCCAACGCGGTCTCGCCTTCCTCGGGATCGCCATCGCGACCTCGCCCTCACGGCTCCTCCGCGTCGACATCGCCATAGCGCGACCTCCGTGCGCCGCACCGACTCCGTGTCCGCCGCGTCGACATCGCCATAGCGCGACCTCCGTCCGCCGCGTCGACTCCGTGTCCGCCGCGTCGACTCCGTGTCCGCCGCGTCAACCCTTTCCGGCTACGTAAAATGTGTATGCCGCGATTTCTAAGGGACCTTCATCGTCCGAGTCGCCAGAGAGGGTTGCTTGCCACGCTGCATGGACTTACCACTGGGCGTCTCTTCCCCTCGGGAAAAATCAATTCGCCTTTGTCAACCTTTGAAAGAGCGACTCGCAATGGCCAAGTAGTGCGGACGAGGACTCGCAAACCGAGCCTCGGATCGTCCACGAAAAACGCTAACCGAGAGCCATCATTGGAGTCGCCTTGCTCGACTGGCCTTCCGGGCCAAGACAAATGGTAGTGCTACACAAACAGCACCATGTCCTCTTCAACCTTAGACAGTGCGACTCGCACGGCTAAGTACTGCGGACGAGGACTCGCAAACCGAGCCTCGGATCGTCCAGGAAGAACGCCAAGCCGAGAGCCATCTTTGGAGTCGCCATGCGACTGCCCCCCCGAGCCAAGACGAGAGACTCGCTAACAGAAACAACACAATCAACATCATCGCGGACTCGCCATGCTCGGGGACTCTCCCCTCGCGGACTCGCAATCATCGCGGACTCGCCACGCTCGGGGACTCTCCCCTAGCGGACTCGCAATCATCGCGGACTCGCCACGCTCGGGGACTCTCCCCTCGCGGACTCGCAATCATCGCGGACTCGCCACGCTCAGGGACTCTCCCCTCGTGGACTCGCAATCATCACAGACTCGCCGCGCTCGGGGCTCGACGCTCGCTGGTCGCTCGACCTCGCCACTCGCCGCGCTCGGGGACTCGGCGCTCCCCGGACGCTCGACCTCGCCACTCGCCATGCTCGGCAACAACCACTAATATTTTCGGAATATGCATCTCTAAAGAGCCTCAAGTCGCCTCTACAAGCCAACTCGAGCCTCGGGGACTACTCCTATGCATGCTACGTGTACGCGTGGTTCCACGACTGCGGCTCACCCTTGTTGACTCGCCACCGTGGACTCTCCACTCGCGTACTCAACGCGCTCGGGGACTCGCCACTGACTTTCCACTCGCGTGCTCAACGCGCTCGGGGACTCGCCGCCGCGGACTCACCCTCTCGTACTCAATATGCTCGGGGACTCGCCGTCGCGTACCACGACACCGTGCATGTCTCAACCAGCTTGTCGGCGTCCGCTTTCGCGGTCAGCCAGTAGAATCCTTGCCGGAAGGCTTTCGCGACCAATGATCGAGGAGCGGTGTGATGACCGCAATCTCCGAGATGGATTTCGCGTAGAATTTCCATACCTTCAAGCTGGGAAACACACTTCAGGTATACACCAGTAGTGCTTCTTTTATAGAGTTGCCCATTGATTATGGTATAACCCTTTGCTCGTCGTACTATTTGCCGTCTTTCGACTTTGTCGTCGGGCAAAGTTCCGTGTTCGAGATACTCTATGAACGGTTTTGTCCAAGCCAGAGGGATCTTTGTCACCATGTTGACGAAAGAGTCAGCTCTATCCAGGTTGTCGAGGTCGGATCCCTTCACAGATGGTGTGCGTAGATGCTCTAGGAAAACTCCTGGCGGAATTCGCTTGCGCCCTGATCCAAGTTTAGACAGTAGATCAGCCGTCTCGTTTTGCTCCCTAGGCACATACTTGACTTCGTAGCCTAAGAAGCTCTTGGCTATCTCGTCCACTTCGTCTCGATATGCCGCCATCATAGGGTTCCGCGCATTCCAGGTGCCAGCCACCTGCTGGGATACCAAGTCGGAATCTCCACAGCAAACTATGCGCTTGATGCCAATATCCTTGGCTACACGTAGTCCGTGAATGCGTGCTTCATACTCCACCATGTTGTTTGTAGCCTGGAAGTGGATCTGTAGAACGTAGTGTAGCTTGTCTCCTTTTGGTGACTGTAGCAGTACACCAGCCCCCGAGCCGTTGAGAAACTTTGATCTATCAAAGTGCATCACCCAGTACTCTGGTTCTGGCAACGGAGTAGCATCTGGAATCTCCGTCCAATCTGCGATAAAATCCGCCAAAGCTTGTGACTTGATAGCGCCGTGTCTCTTGTAAGTGATCTCGAAGGCGGCAAGTTCAATGCCCCACTTCGCGACCCTTCCTGTAGCGTCGCTGTTATTGATAATGTCGGACAGTGGAGTCTTGCTCACTACTGTGATTGGGTGCGCCTGAAAGTAATGCCTCAGCTTCCGAGAAGCGAGGAATACTCCATAAGCTATCTTTTGGTAGTGCGGGTAACGTTGCTTGGACTCCGTCAAGACCTCACTCACATAGTAAACTGGTCGTTGAACTCCGTGCTCCTAGCCTGGTTCCTTTCGTTCTACCACGACGACGATGCTGATAACCCGTTTGGTTGCCGCCATGTAAATTAACAGGGGCTCTCCAGGCTCGGGTGTCGCAAGGATGGGCACTGAGGAAAGAATCTCCTTGAGCTGCTTCAATGTTGCATCTGCTTCGTCTGTCCACGTGAATTTTTCCGCCTTCTTCAGCAACTTGTACAGCAGCAAAGCCTTCTCTCCAAGTTGGCTGACGAACCGACTAACTGCTGCAACACAACCTGTTAGTCGTTGAATGTCCTTTAGGCATGTCGGATGGTTTATGTTTAAGATGGCCTTGATTTTCTCCGGTTTGACCTCGATTCCGCGCTAGGAAACGATGAAGCCCAACAATTTGCCAGCTGGAACCCCGAAGACGCACTTCTTAGGGTTGAGCATCATGTTGTATTTCTGGAGATTATCAAAGGTTTCTTTTCAGTCGGAGATTAAGTAGTTTGACTTTTTAGACATCAGCGCGATATCGTCCACATAGGCGTGAACGTTCCGACCAATTTGGTCGTGAAGGCAACGTTGCATTGTCCGTTGGTAGGTAGCACCTGCGTTTTTCAGCCCAAAGGGCACCGTGACATAGCAAAACGTGCCGTATGGGGTAGTGAACAAAGTGGCCAATTGGTCCGACTTCCTCATCTTGATCTGGTGGTATCCTGAGTATGCATCGAGAAAACACAAAAGTTTCGAGCCAGCCGTCGAGTCAATGACTTGGTCAATGCGAGGTAAAGCAAACGGATCTTTGGGACATGCTTTGTTCAAGCCGGTGTAATCAACGCACATTCTTAATTCATTGGTTCCCTTTTTGGGGACAAGTACAGGATTAGCCACCCATCGGGTGTGAAGGACTTCTCGGATAAACCCAGCCTTAAGTAACCTAGCTATCTCTTTGCCAATGGCGCGTCTCTTCTCATCTCCGAAGCTTCGTAGAGGTTGTTTCACTGGTTTACATGTTGGATCTGTGTTTAAGCTATGCTCGGCAAGTTCCCTAGGTACACCTTTCATGTCGGCAGGTTGCCAGGCAAAGATGTCCCTATTCTCACGGAGGAACTCGACGAGCGCGCTTTACTATTTGGGATCCAGGTTCGTCCCAATGGCGACGGTCTTGGAGGCATCGCCTACCACAAGTTCCACCGGCTTGGTTTCGATGGCGGCCTTGAACGCAGGAGCGGATTCGGAGATCTGCTTCTTCGACGCGGGCATCTCTGAGTCATTGACCTTGCTATGGATCTCTTTGAATTCTTCGCTGTAGAGGACAGCTTCTGCAACGGCTGCTTCATTGATCTCGCAGTCCCTTGCCTTGGTAAAGCTTCCAGATACAGTGATGACACCGTTTGGTCCGGGTATCTTGAGTTTGTTGTAGACGAATCATGGCTTGGCCATGAACGTGTGGAATATGTCGCGGCCGAATATGACGTGGTACACGCTCTTGAAGGGGACCACCTCAAAGGTCATGCGCTCTTGGTGGTAATTATTAACGTCGCCAAAGGCTACTTGAAGTGTAATGCACCCAAGGGACCGAGCCTCCCGACCAGGAACTACGCCGTGGAAAACGGTGTTGGTCCGCCTTAGGTTTGCCTCCGTCAAGTTCATCTTCTGCAGTGTATCCAGGTACATGATGTTGATTCTGCTTCCACTATCCACCATGAATTTGGTGAACTCCACGCCGTCAATCAATGGGTTGATTACCATGGCGTACTGGTTCTCCGTGGGCACAAGGTCTGGGTGGTCCGTCCTGTCCCAAGTTATTGGAACCTCCGACCAGCGTAAGTACTGGGGAACTGGGGGGAGAGTGGCCATCAGGATCCTTAGAGAGGTCTTTTGTTGTCGGACGGTGGGGGTGCCAAGGAAAGTGTGGTAGACTGGGGCCTTCTTTACGAAGGGGTTCTTGCCCTTGTCGTCGCTCTTGGCGGCGTGCTTGGGGTCAATGTCCTCGTCCATGTCACTTGAATCCTTGGACTCCTCCTCCTTCTTCTTCCCCTTGCCCTTGCCTCGCGGTCTGTTCTTCCGAGCTTGGGTTGGGACGGCCGTTGCCGGCAAAGAGCCACGAGCATCGTAGTCGGCAGCTGCGAACTCACTAGCTAACTGAATCATCTGATTCAAGTCAAGCTGATGATTGTCCTGCAAGAGCTTCAGCTTATGTCGGAGCAACGTGCCCCTTTCCAATCCGTCGATGAAGGCGGCCATGGCAGTTTGAGCGTGCACTCCTGCGCAGGAATTCTTCATATCCAGCCATCGGGAGAGATAGGCGTGAGATGTCTCGTCTTTTTCTTGCACGCACCGCTGTAGATCGCCCATAGTGCAGGGACGCTTGTATGTACCCTCAAAGTTCTTGGTGAATTCTTCTTGCATATCCAGCCAGTTGTAGATAGATCTCTCCGCCAAGTCATCGATCCATTGACGGGTCGTGCCCGCCAACATTAACGGGAGGTACTTGACGGCGAAGTTGGGGTTGCCTCCGGCAATCTCCACCGCGTTGCCGTAGTCCTGCAACCACGTGGCAGGCTTGGCGGTGCCGTCATAGGGTTTGATGGTCTTGTTAATCCGGAAACCTTTGGGGTAAGTTGCAGACCGTATTGTAGGTCCAAAACAACGTGGTCCCAGGTATGGTCCTTCCCGGGCCTCGTGGATCTTATCGATCCGCGAACGCGCATCGTACGACTCCGGGTTCTTCTTCTTGTTGTCAACAGGGGATGGGCTGCGTGAACGACGCGGGCCTCTTCCGCCATAGTGACTGCTTGGTGGTGAAGGAGGCGGAGGTGGCGGTGGGTTAGCCTTCTTGCTGTTACCCTCCTACGACGCCTCGCGCCTGTCATGGTTGCTTGTCGGATGCGGAGGGTCGTAGTGTGACCTGCTCTTGTGTCCTTGGTGGCGCTCTTCATCATGACGGGTCTGTGCCACATTGTCGCGGATGACGATGCCGCACTGCTTTGGAGGGGGCATATCCGTACGATGGTGAGCCTTGTAGTCTTCCTGACGTCGGGGGGGGGGGATCAGGGCGGTGGCGATGGGCGGTGAGGTCGGGCTTTTTCTCCGTGGTCGGAGGATATGGGGATAGCATCCTTCCTGTTGCGCGCATCCCTCCGTCTTTGTTCTGATGAACCCGTCTATGATCCGACATCCTGAGGATATCTGTCCCTTGGTGGTTTGTACTGGCTAGATCGGCAGAGCGCTGGGTCAGACTCAAGCCTCTGAGAGGTGGCCTTTTCTTGCTGCTTTACTGCCTTGGCCACTAGGTCATAGACCCGTTCTACTGCCTCAGGCGATCTATCCTTCTCCAGCAGGGTCTTGGCGACGACGAGGTTAAGGAGTGGGGTGGGCATCACCTGCTTGCCTTCACTATCAATGTATGGCTTGTCCTGTGCCGGCTTCGAGGGAGCCCATCCTAGGTTGCGCCGTACACCAGGATCGTTGATGACGCGAGCCGGAGCTTTCTTAGCCTTTTGCTGCTGTAGCAGAGTCTTGTACTCGGCCTCCATTGCTCTAGCTTTCTCTATGGACTTCTGCGCGTTGACCAGATCTCGATCTAGCTTAGCGCCTTGCTCCACGATGGCTTGCGCCTCCTCCAGCAGCTGCTGGCGCTTCTCGTCAAGCGAAGTCACGTTCCGGATATGAGCAACGGTTAGTGGCTCAATGAGGAGATTGCCGTACATTACTCTATCAGCTGGAGTAACATGGGCTGCTACCGACGTGGATGTTGGAGGCGGCAAGTTTGCGGTGTTGTTGTTGCTCGGGCCGGTGCCGAGTTCCTGCGGCTGCTGCACTGGGTTAGGCGGGGGGCATGACCTTTGCGCGATCTTCGTCAGCAGCAATAAGTGCCCCCTTCCCCTTCTCCAGCGTCGTAGGCGGATCTTGCCCGGGTTGATATCATCCATCGCTGTCCCAATGGTGACGAACACCCCTCGAGACGTGATGGTGTTGTTAGCTTGCTCGTCACGCGAGTACTCCTCCATATCCTGCATAGCGGAGTCTAGCTCTTCTAGAATGAAATCTATCTCCTTTGAATCTGCACTAAAGTCAGCATAAAGCGCATCAATGACAGAGTCGAAGGGTGCCAGGACTTCCTCGATGACGGGCGGTGGAGATGCAACGGCCTCGACGATGACTGGAGGTGGTGGTGCGGCTGCGACAATGACGGCAGGAGGCGGTGGTGGCGGCTGCTGAACCGGAGGTTCTCCGTCTCTAAGCGCAAGCTCCATCTGGGCTGCCGCGTAGCTATTGACGGTGCTCACCATCTCTTCAAGGGTAAGGCGTCCTGTTGCCTGCTGCCGTCTTAAAGAATGTCGGAGAAGTGTGCCGCGGTCCAGTCCTTCCACGAAGTGATACAAAGCGTTATCATCGGGGTAGTTGGCCAGATCGGCTCGTATACGGAGCCACCTGGCTAGGTAGTCACGGGGGTTTTCACCCTCTCTCTGAACGCAGCGCGCCAGATCGAAAATAGTAACCACACCGACGAACTTGGATCTCTGCTGTCCGGACGCGCGGACAAAGCCGGCGGATTTGCAGTGATCTTCCACCTTTATATCCTGCACAGGGGTGGTTTGGGTGGGCCTTGAATTTTTCCGATCTTTGCCGGCAAACTTCGAGGAGAGATCCGACATCGATCCTTCCGCGAACGTATCCTGCCCGTAGGCGGTCCGTGCGGGTCTTGATGCTTTCCGATCCTTGTCGGCAAACTCCGAAGAGAGATCCGACATTGATCCTTCCGCGAACGTATCCTGCCCGTAGGCGGTCCGTGGGGGCCTTGATGCTCCTCCGACTCCCAGGGAACTAGTGCCCGAGTCGGTTTCACCGATGAAGAGGTGGATGTCTCCGATAGGAACGATCGAACACCGCATAGGGTTCGTCTTCGCCGGGATCCAGAACTTGTCAGGGGGGACGATCGGAACATTGCCGGAGAAGAGAACACGGCCTATGGCTACGGTTTCGCCGATTCCCGCGAAGATCTTGGTCCTCGCCCGCTGAAGAGCCTGAAGCGCCTCTTGCCCCACGGTGGGCGCCAACTGTCGTGGTATTGCCGACGAGTACGCCATGGAGGGGTCCTCACAGTGCGTGTTTAGAGACGTGGGGTAAGGCGGATGGTTGACGGGTACGAGGTAACACAACTTACCCAGGTTCAGATCCCACGACGGTGGCGGAATCCTACTCCTGCTATAAATCACTATAAGGGCAATACGCCAATTTACAGAGATAGGTTCGCTGTGCGAGGTGACTAGAGAGTCTGAGTTATTGTGCCCTAAAGGCTCCCGTAGGTCCGACTTATATAGTCGCCAGATCCTAGGGTTACAGGGAAAAGTCCTAACCAGACAGGTTACAGAGTCCTACACCGTCTATCACTAGTCTTGTGTATCTTGTACTCCAAGGCTCCGGGTACGCTGGTGACTCCACCGAAGCCTTCCTTTATCCGGCATGGGCCTCCCTTCTGGATCCCCCTAACTGGGCCGCCTAGCAGGCCATAGGCCATGCTACCGACTATGGGCCACCCGGGTTAGTCGGATAAGAGACATGCTATGAGGATACCCATATAGCATATCCCCAACAATTTGTGCAATATGTATTCTAATGCATTTATTTTGAATTATGCACAAATCTTGGGGAGCTTCTCTATTTTTTATTTGAAGCACTCTTTTGCTCATATCATAACATCTTTTTGTTTCCATTTGGACTCATTCGTTGTTTTCATTTGGTTTGTCAGATCTTGTAAATTGCTTGCATCATTTGACTTTATTTTGGCAATCTTTGGATCCTCGATATAGTTATACTCCCTCCCAAGTATTCATCATTGGATATGTGCGAAGGCACACCTTTGGAGGAATTATTACTATATTTGCCTTCTAGAACTTGTCACCCATTTCGGCAATCGATGCCAATAGGGGAGAAGTTTTAGAGGGTTTAAGGGAAGTTGGTTTATGCATTGAGTTTGTTCTTGTGCATGTGCCTCTCATGCTCTTGCATCTTTGTTGTTGCTTAGCATGTGGTATATATAGAGGAAACTCTACCAATAATAATGATTGGCAATATATGCAATGAAATTCAAGTTCATCACACATGCATAGATTGTGGGGGAGTTTTCTCTATATATGGTGGTGGTACCAATATCACATACTTTTGTAGTATTTAATATTGGTATTACCATTTTATTCATTAATATTCCATATATAAACCCTCTTAAAGGGATTGTCATCAATTACCAAAATGGGGGAGATTGAAAGAACATGTTTGGCCCCCATGTGTGGTTTTGGTAATTAATGACAATCTTTATGGACTAATGTGTGTATTCAGTTGTTCTTGTAGGAATTGTCCATTGGCATCGCTTGATGTGTTGTGCAAGCTCAAAATGCGTCATCTATAGAAGATCTCATATTTGATGCTTGCCATCCTCGGTGATCATGGATCGATGATGAGGAATCAAGAAAGGCGTTCCATCTTGAGAAGGTCAAGTTTGTCTACATCGAGCTCAAGTGGAATGCTCAAGGCAAAGGTATAATCTTGATAGGTTTTCCCTTTTTCCGGTCTCTTGTTGTGTGTGGGAGACCGGGTTTAGGATAGATAACCGTACTATCAAGAGGGGCTCTCGAATGAGTAACTCGGTCACATCGTTCGGAGAGAGCTCAAACCTTTGCATACTTTCATCATCGTATTTGGTTGTTATTTGGTCTTGTCCATGTGAGGATGTATAGCTTGTTGTAATGTTCATAACAAGCTCTTGTTCATCAAAATCGGATTTCCCTTTTATATCTTATTGCATTTTGATCTTGGAGGTTTTAACGGTTTGTATTTTAGAGATAGGTAAAACCTTACATTATTTGGTTCTTACTCATGTGAGGATTTATAGCTTGTGTTAATCTCCATGACAAGCTCTAGTTCATCGAAAACGTATTTCATATGCATTTTTTATTACATTTTTTATGTTGGAGGTTTTATCGGTTCGTCTTTTTTAGAGAGGTTAAACCTTTCGTCATTTGGATCTATCCTCCCTTGCTGTACTATGATGTTTCTTTGCATTATCTTTTATAGCTTGTTGTCCTCTTCGAAACAAGCCCAAGATCATCAAAATCGGAGTCCGGATGCAAAAGTTATGGCCGTTTTCGTTCAGGGGTGACCGGTAGTACCGGACCAGGGTCCGATAGTACCGGAGGTCCAGTAGTACCGCCCCTTAGTACCGGTTGGTACTAAATAAGGTGCGTTTGGCGTCCTGGGATCCCCAGGGAATGTCCGGTAGTACCGGGAAAAAGTTCGGTAGTACCGGGATTCGCGTTTTTTGGCTTCAACTGTTGGATTTTGGGGGGACCTATTTAAGGGGCCTTCTTCCCCAATGGATCCCCAACCATTCTTGCACGTTTTCCCCTCCATTGTTGACCTTCTTGAGCTTGCTTTCTCTCAATCCCTCCAATGATTCTTGCATATTCTTGAGGGATTTGAAAGAGGAGATCTAGATCTACAATCCCACCAATCATTCTCTCCTCTAAGTGAGGTGAACATATTGGGATCTAGATCTTGGAGTATTTTGTGGAATTCCTCCATTGTTCTTCCTCTCTTATTCCCCCATAAGATTTTGTAGCTTTGGTGGAATTTGGGAGAGAGGGATTTGAGAACCTTTGTGGTGTTCTTGCCATTTGCATTTGGTGCATCGGTTTGAGTTATCCTCGGAGGATTTGGTTCGTGTGACTCATTGGAGCTTGTCCCTCTTGGGTTCTTGGAACCCTAGACGGTTTTGTGGCCTTGGTGGCATTGTGGCCTTTTGTGGCATTTGTTGGGAGCCTCCAACTAAGTTGTGGAGAAGTGCCCCAACCTTGTGAGAGGTTCCGGTTGCCACCGACAAGTGCACCAATAGTGGAAGCGTGGATCGATCCCATTGGGGTGAGATTCACCGGAGAATAAGGGAGGCCTTTTGTGGCGTTGGTGGTTTGATACTACCCCCTCTCCAAACGGGACGTACTCCATGTTGGGAGGAACTCAGTAAAATTTCAGTGTCCCCGCGTGCCTCGGTTATCTCTATACCCGAGCTCTTTACTTATGCACTTTACATTGTGATATCCTTCGTGCTTGAAGTAATATATACTATCACTTTGTTGCTTATATTGCTTAGCATAAGTTGTTGGTGCACATAGGTGAACCTTAGTTGTTCTAGGTTGTGCTTAACAAAGTAAAAACTAGTTTTATTCCGCCTTTGTTGAGCCACTATAGGAAAAGTTTTAATCGCCTATTCACCCCCCCTCTAGGCGACATCCGTATCCTTTCATTCGGCATGCAAGAGGATCTCACAAGGCTGAAGGAGGTCACAGACAATGGTCTGCCCCCATTCATTAGGCAAAATGCACCTGATATGTCGTTTGACTCCACAGTCAACACTAAAAAGGTGCAGGTCCACTTGACGGACGCCTCGACGACGGCGTTGATCGCCAACGACATGAGTCCCGCACAGGAAAGAGCGTTTGTCAAATTCCTGTATGAGCATTGGGAAATTTTTGCCTGGTTTCCTACGGACATGCCAAGAGTTCTCAGGGAATTTGCCGAGCATGCACTCAATGTGTTTCCGGATGCGAAGCCAGTCAAGAATTCGATGCGTCGATTGTGCGGGCCAAGAGCTGAAGCCATTGGTGCCAAAGTCAATAGACTCCTCAACGCCAACTTCATAAGAGATATAAAAGAAAGCACCTGGGTGGCTAACCCCGTACTAGTCCCCAAAAAGGACACATACATCAGGTGGATGTGTGTGTACTTCACGTCGCTCAATAAGCACTTCCCTAAGGACCACTTACCCCTACCTAGGATCGACCAAATCATCGATTCGACAACAGGTTGCAAGAAACTCTCATTCCTCGACGCCTACTCAGGCTACCACCAAATTCGAATGAAGGTGGAAGATCAGGAGAAAACAGCGTTCATCACGCCGTTCGGGGTGTTCTTCTACAACACTATGCCCTTTGGGCTGAAAAACGCATGCGCCATATATCAATGATGCGTGCAGGCATGCGTAAAGAGCCAGATTGGTCACAACGTGTAGGTCTATGTCGATGACATAGTTATCAAGACCAAAGAGGCCAGAACACTCATAGACGATCTCCGCGAGATGTTCGATAACCTTGATCGCTACAAGATCAAGCTGAACCTAGACAAGTGCACCTTCAGCGTCCCATCCAACCAATTACTCGGGTACTGATACGTTGGAAACATATCTATAATTTTTGATGCTCCATGCTTGTTTAGTATCTACTTTGCTTTACTTGTCTACACTTTGAGGTACTTTTTACATGTTTTCTGGTACTAACCAATTAACAAGTTGCAACAGTGCCAGATGCCTATTTTCTGTTGTTTTTGGTTTTAGAAAGTTAGTAAAGAAATATTCTCAGAATTGGACGGGACGAATGCCAACGTCAATAACTTTCCGTGGGGAACAAGAAGTCCAGAGGAGAGCTGGAGGGGCTGGCCAGGGGGGCTAGACCCACCCCAGGTGCGGGGTCAGGTGGACCCGTGCCTAGGTAGGGTTTGGCGACCCTGGTCGCCTCCCAGACTCGCCCCTTTGCCTATAAGAAGCCCTCGATACAGAAACTCTCGGTACCCGATCAGAAATTCATGAAACCTTCTGTAGCCGCCGCCACCATCGTCCCTAGATCGGGGGGATCTGAAGTTCTTCCCGGCACCCTACCTGATGGGAGATCATCCCGGAGGCCTTCTCTCCGGTATGATTCGTGAGTAGTTCCACCTTGTAATATGGGTCCATGTAGTAGCTAGATGGTTGTATCTCCTCCTTTGTTCTTTCATGTATAGATCTTGTGAGCTCCGTTCATGATCAAGATCTAATCTATTTGTAATCATGCATGTTGTGTTTGCAGGGATCTGATGGATATTGAGATTATTATGTTGGTTTGATTAATGGTTCTATCTTTATGATTCTATCATGTCTGTGTTTTTTGTGATCTTGCATGCTCTCCGTTGCTAGTGGCTATCTTGGCCAAGTAGTTGCTAGTGACTCCAAGAGGGAGTATTTATGCTCGATAGTGGGTTCATGCCTCTAGCTTCCAAGGGAAGTGTCAGAAATCTCTTCGGTTGTAGATGTGCTGTTGCTACTAGGGAGAAAACAATGGTCTCTTGTTCATGGAACATGTGGACTGTTTACCTTACACACTTTCTTAAAGCAGTTGTCTGTTGCTTGCAACTTAATACTGGAGGGGGTTCGGATGATAACATGAAGGTGGACTTATAGTCATAGATGCAGTTAGATTACGGTCTATGTATATTGTTGTATTGCCCAATCAACTTCATAGGATCTTTCTGGCAAGTAATTGCATTGTTATGCCTTGCTCAGTTCTTGTCAACTGCCTCGCTGTAATTTGTTTACCCTTCATGCCATGTTGTTTATTTAAGGAGAGCACCTCTAGTGAACTATGGACCCCGGTCCAACCTTTACCATTGATACATCTTCCACTATTACTTGTTTACTTGCTGCAAACCATTACCTTCCACGCCATACGTTTAATCCTTTGTTATAGCAAACCGGTGAGCTTGACAACCTCACTGATTCGTTGGGGCAAAGTCTTGACTTTGTGTTGTGCAGATCTCCGTGTTGCTTGCAATACCTATGTGACGTTTCCTTCCTCCTACTGGTTCGATAACCTCGGTCTCAACTAAGGGAAGACTTGCTGCTGTACCCTTCACACCTTGCTCTTGGGGTTCCCAACGAGACTCCACATCAGCCAACAAGTTTTCTGTCACCATCAAGGAGTCATCAACAAGTTTTCTGGCGCCATCAAGGAGTCATCAACAAGTTTTCTAGCGCCGTTGCTGGGGAGACTAAGAACGTCTTCACTAGGGGAGTCCTTCACTTCCTTTCTCTTTACTTTGTTTTTAGTTTTCTTTGTTTCTTTTGCTTGGTTTTGTTTGGCTCTTTTCAAAAAACCCCAAAAAAATAGTCTAGTTTGGTTTGCTTGCCTTATTCAAAAACACAAAAAAAATTAGTTCCTACACTCTAGTTGGTGGTCTGTCATTGCCTTGTTTGGTCATGCTTTCCATTAATTGGTGGATTCTTTGAAACTGTTGCTTATTGGCAAGGTGGGTTCACGGAAGAACAAAAGTATTATTATAAGAAACACCGTTTGTCAAAAAAAGGGAAACACTTATGGGAACAAATTGATAAGTTGAATACAATTGCTAGAGAGGTGTGCTCCACTTATAATGTTACTTATTGCTTTGATAAAGCTTGCTGCTGTATGTAACATCCCAAAAGTCTTAAACAAGAATCATAAAACTCTTATCATCAAAATTAGGGTTTACAAAAACTTTTCTAAATAAAAATATGAAAACATGCTTGTGTGTATGCATTCCAATTTGAATTCTTTTGAATGACCTTGCTTATGTTTTTCTTTGCTTGTAAATGGATTCTTAGGTGACTTAAACATCATCTAAACAATCCCCACACTTTTCCCAAAGACAAATAAATCAAAACAAAGCTAAATGAGTGAATGGTCATTTTGACCAATTTAACTCCCATGCCTACTTTGGCTGTCCCAAACTTTCAGAACTTAACAGAAACTTGTTTGGATCTTTACACCCCTTGATTGTACTCATAACAAAGTATCAAGGCCCACTTTGTGATCATCCAGAAACTTTCAAATGCATAGTTTAAAGGACAGTTCAAAATTGAATCTTTATCATATGGGAAGATCCCACTTTTTCAAAAACCACTCAAACAAGCTCAACTTTCAAAACCCAAGCATCTGTAGACTCACCAGCACCAACCTAGCACACCCACCAAAAATCTTTTCAAAATTCAAAACTTGAATTCTTGCGGACATTTCATCAAACACCTTGCAGATTCAAATCAAACAAAATCCAAACACTATTGTGAGCAGTGATTGGAGCCTAACTTGTTCCCTCTATGGTTGCAACTAGGCTTTAGTAGATCATCTAGCTCAATTGCAAACCTCTAGCATCACTGTAAGCTTGGCAATGCCATCAATGGTGAGCAGGCCGAGTGCACCCTTGCCACCCCCATGTCGACAGCGAGCTAGGAGAAGAAACAAGCCTAGCCAACATGTCTGGGAGCAAGCCAACACCCCACCGCCACTCCCTGTCCAGCGCTCGAATGTTGCCAGCCCCTGGACCACACGCACGTACCATGCCAAGCTCGCCAGCAACCATGCCGAGAGCGCGCCCCGTGCGCCACGCTCAACCAACACCCACAGATCGCGCGCCGCTCTCGCTGTGTGCATACGTGATCACCACCGTTCCAGCAACCCCGCAGACATGCTCGTTCGCCGCCGCGTGGACCATGCACGCTGTGCGCATTAAAAACTTCCGTCGGGCATGCGCAGAGCACCGCCGCGTTCCGACCAAACCGCACCGCCCCACGCCTCGCCACCATGTCGTTGAGCATCGCCAGGGAGCACCGCACCGCCCCCTACCGTCGCCCATGCTGCTAGCCTTCTATGTCGTCGACCACGACGAGCTCAGCTTGCGCCCGTTGGTTCCCTCTCGCCACTATAAATAGAGGCCACCCCCAGCCGAATTGAGCACACCATCTCACTCCCCTCTCACCCAGAACCACCCCACCTCAGTCCCGAAGAAAGGCGAGCAGCGCTTCGCCGGAATTTCACCGGAGTCTGCCGCTGCTGGAGAAGAAGGGGGCCAGCGATTGGAGCCTCCCCATGAGAAGCTGTCGGTACCAGGAGGTTCCCCATCGTCGACTTCGTCGTTCGCCGCCTCGCCGACCCTCGCCTGAGCCCCGGTGAGCCCCCAACGACCCCCACCTGCCGCGTTAGGTTTCAGTCTCGCCGGTGTTGCCCGACGTGGACGACGACCCTCAGCCGTTAGATTAGAACAAGATCCCACGGCTCACATTGCCCCGTACCGCTTCGCACCCCCTCGTCTCACTGACACGTGCTTAGCAGGCCGGCCGAGTATCGCTTCCCGCGCAGCCCATTCATTTGAATTTAACCTTTTCCATTTTATTTCAAACACACTTCTGCACCTAGATTCAAAAATCAACCCAGGTCGATTCAGTGAACCAAATTGAATGAAACCAATTTTGTTAGAAAGGTCTGGGAATGCTGAATCCAAGCCCATTGGATTCAAGTCATTTGGATCTGTAGATCATCCTTGGTAAAAATAACAAGGCAGCACTTTTTTGCATTCAAACATTTTTCAAATTTAAACCATAATAGTCTTTGAGTTGATTCCAATTCTCAAAAATCACATTTAACCATACCTTTCAGAATATATAAAAATATATAGGTTTACTTATAGAAATAATGACCAAGTAATAAAAGAATGCCAAATAGGCATTTCTAGTCACTTATTTAATTAAAATAAAAAGGTAAAACCTTATTAAATTGTGACACCACTTTAAATCATATTCCCCTGGACTAAAATATGTGGTGATGACATGTGTCAACATGATCCCATGTTTGAATATTAAATCTTAAGTAGTTTTTCAATGAGTAGAAATTAATTTTCTAAAAATAAAAGGAATTAAACCAAGCTTTAATCTTGTAATGTTAGTGATGATGCTAGATCATCTATAGGAACTTTTGTGTGATGATTTCAAGTAGTTAAGTATTGTTTGGTGATTTTGTACATGGTATTTATTTATAGACGCTAGTACCGACCAAGGATACGAGGAGGAAGGAGGATACTACGAAGAAGAAGCCGAGGAGAACTTCAACCACTGCTCTGCACAAGGCAAGCCTTACTAATCAAGTTGACCTATGCAAGCTTATACTTGCAATTATGAAAGCCAACACTTGCAAGATATTCTACTGATGCAACAAATCCTTACTTGTTACCATGCCAACTATATGGCTTAAGCATATGTGATCATACCCACTTGATAACCCAATCCTAGTTTTATTTGCAAGCTTTCTACTTTATTTCTTTATCAAACCTACTTCCTTAGAGTTTACTTAAGTGAATTGTAGATTCTAGAAAGATATTTGAAGGTTGCATAAAGAGCATAAAATTTGGCCTAAGTTAGAAAATCTTGATGTCATCCTAAGGCATAAGATTGAACTTAGTTGAAACTCCACTAGTTTACTACCCCTCATTAGTACTCACCTCCACTTGTAGATGCTAGTGCTAAGTATAAAACTTGATCAACTTTAGATGGGAATACTTGGTGAAAATGGTTATGAAAACCTTAGAATGATGGATCATTCTACTGAGATGTTTTGACATGTGTTAACACCAGATGATTTTAGTGATGAAAATGTTGAGGCATGAGCCTTAGCCCTTTATAAAACTGATGGTTGTCTGGATGCGATACCATTCCAATTTTTACCGTACAACCATAATACCCGAAGATTGGGTAGGGATTGACTGGAAACTTATATACCTTAGTATTAGTTCCCTCACGGCCAAGGTCTGAGCTAAGGCTACCTTGTGAAGATTGTCCACCTGTGCAGTACCCAAGATGACAGTTGGTCATGGTTGGGAGGCCAAACTCACAGGAGAGGTGCTTATACTAGGGCGTGTAATTGAAAGGTTAGGATTGATTATCCGCATACTGAGTATGGTGGATTCAGGATTTGTTCCTGACGGATGTATCGAATGTTGTGGTGAAAGTGTACAATATCTGCAGAGTGTCAAACTATTCGAATAGCCGCGTCCGTGGTTATGGATAGTTGGAGTGGCCATACTGTTCCCCCGTCAGATGTTTTGAAAATGACTTGTGAAATGAATTGACACTTTGACTTGACCACAACTGGGTTGTGATATGAAATACAAGTTCCCACTTAGGTGATATAAAATCTGCAACTAGCTTTCTTGTTTCAGCACTTAGTAGAAATAATCTGGCTTTTGCAAAACAACCCTAGAGCCTAGTGTCCTATTATCAAAAACCCCTTTCACTTGTTAGTATTAGTTTGCGAGTACTTAAAGAGTACTCATGGATTTGTCCCTGGCTATTCCCGTGGCCAGACTATGAAGAAGAGTACCTGGAGGATGGACCCCAGGAAGGTTACGACAACTAGGATTATCTCCCATATTCAGCATTGCCTGTGACCCCGAAGATGGAGCTTCGCCTACGCTACCGTTATTATTACGTATTCCGCTGCTTGAGTTGTATTAAGAACTGGATCATGAGATCCTTATTTGTGTAAGAACTTATGTATGGTTTGTAATGGATGATGTACTGTGATAACCAATTTTGTTATGTCTCACAAAAATGGTAATCCTGGGATTGCGATGTATGGCATAACAGGCATCTGGGATTAAAAATACGGGTGTTGACAAGTTGGTATCAGAGCCATCCTGACCATAGGAGACCCTAGTTAGACTGGACGTTTGAATCAAAAACTTAGTTTCAAAACCAAAGAAAGCAAATATTTACAAAAACTTATTCCCATTCTTATCACTTTGATTCTTTCAGAAAAATTCATGTTCCTCAAAAACTTTTGCAAAATACATAAAAATTTGACACACTTGATCACTCTACTAACTTACTCATCCTATATTCTTATAGATGGACGTGAAGTACAGCAAGTTTTATCAGTTGGGAAATGGAGGAGACCTTATCTTTGAGAGGGATTTGGACCAGCTTTCGGAACTTCTGGAGCGTCCGCACCCCGAGTTCTTCGGAGCTCAGCTCAATGATCAAGGAGGAGAAGATCTGAAGTGGATAATAGTTGCAAGTCTCCGAGGAAAGATTGAACCTCCCACTGCTGAGGGAATTCAGTTTACCTTAAGAGAGAACAAATGGCTCGATGGACTTGCCAGGGCCATGCAGAAAGCTCTTGCCGGTCTGTGTGGCAAAGTATCAATCAAATCAAGGGAACCCGCTTTGAGTTTTGCCCAAGGCGTGATGCTAATGGGCAACCACTGGAAGCACCATACCATCCTGAGCTGAAGACTCAATTGGACCACCTTAGCTTCATGATGTATGATCGTCAGCAGGAGTTGGATAACTGCCGTGACTACTCCAACCACAAGTCTGCCATCATCAAGACGAAGGACCAAACCATCGCCATGCTAGAGAAGGATCGCAAGTCTCGCCGCCGTCAGCTCGACAAGAAGGAGCGCATCATTGCCCGTCTTTGCCACCGTATCTCATCTTTGGAGGGGACCATCCACGAGAGGGACATGCAGTTCGAAGAAAGAGAGAATGCCAGAGAGGGCCTTCGTGGAGACCCCTACTCCTATCTCAGCGATGATGATGATTTTCTGGAGGATCAGGCTATGGACTTCTTCACCGATGAGGATGATTTCGCCTTCATCGATGATGATGAGGATGATGAAGCCACCGATTCCAAGGAGTAGTAGCACTTGAGCACTAGCGTAGTGAATAGTATTCGGTCCCACTGTATCGTAGATTCCAGAATGGTTCTTAAAACCATCTGTTTTCCTTTTTTGTGGTGTGTGTTTGTATCGTGTGCTATGAATGAATGAAAAGCAAGTTGCTAGAAAATCTGAGTCAAACTTTAAAAACTTTTCAAAGTCCCAGAACCTTAGAAATTTCCCTCTTTTCTCATGATCTATCTCAATCTTCAGATGCCACGCGGAGGAAGTGGTTCATCCCCGGACCCGATGTTGCAGATCCTGCAAATGTTGGTTTCTGATCGCGAAGCTGAAAGAGCGGAACGTCAAGCCAACCTAGCCACCCTGCAATAGATAGCTCAGTTAGACCACAACAATGAAGGCCATGGAAATCAAGACAACCATGGATCTAAGCTCAAGAATTTCCGGAATACCAACCCACCTGTTTTCACTAAGTCAGAAGAGCCCCTAGATGTCGACGATTGGCTGCAAACCATGGAAAATAACCTGGAAGTCGCCGGAGTGGAAGCCAACGAGAAAGTTCTGTTCGCCACCCACTATCTAGCCGGAGATGCCAGGGCATGGTGTAGTAGTGTTCGTGCAATGACCGGAGGCCAGATGATGACCTGGGAGGAATTCAAGGTCAAGTTCAGCAGAACCCATGTGCCACCGGGTTTGATCAAGAGGATGAGAGACGAGTTCAGAGAACTGAAGCAAGGAAGGATGACTATAGTGGAATACCGTGACAAATTCTTGTCATTAGCTAGGTATGCCCCGGATGAGATCGACACTGAAGCCAAGAAGAAAGAGAGATTCTTGAATGGTCTGCATGATGAGATGCAGACTGTGTTAGTCAATATCCCCTTTGCTGATATTTAAGCCCTTGTCGACTCTGCTATCCAGATGGAAGGAAAGATCAACCAAGCCAATGAGAACCGCAAGCGTCGCATGATGCATCAGCCAGGAACCTATCAGACCCCAAAGTACCGCCCTAACCCATCCCCAGGATTTGCCCCAAGGACAAACAGACCCCCGATGAACCGTCCCACCTATCCCAACCGTGGAAACCCTAGGCCTGGAGGAAATCACAACAACCCCGACTGTCGTGGGAATGACCATGGAAGATGCTGCAATCGGCAGCGAGTAGTAGAACATAGTGTTGGAGATATGCCCTAGAGGCAATAATAAATATAGTTATTATTATATATCTTTGTGTTTATGATAAATGTTTGCATTCATGCTATAATAGTATTAACAAGGAAACCATTAATACTTGTGTGATTTGTAAACTTAATTTGAAGTCCCTAGTATAGCCTCTATACTTCACTAGCTTGTTGGTTGATTGATGATGTGGTTTCTTTGTCATGAACATTGAGATGTTATCAACAACAAGATCATATCGTTAGGAGAATGATATGGTGGACATACTCCTATAGACAAGCGTAGCATAAAGATCAAGTCATTTCAATAGTTCAATTGCTATATGCTTTCTGATACATAGTAACCTAATTCCTTCGACCATGAGATCATGCATATCACCTTTACTGGATGGATGCTTTGATGTCATCAAACACCACACCGTAACAGGGTGGCTATAAAGGTGGCATTGAGTGTTCGGAAAGTATTGGTTGAAACACATGGATCAAGAGTGGGATTTGTCCATCCACATGACGGATAGATATTCTCTGGGCCCTCTCGGTGAAATGTCATTCAATTAGCTTGCAAGCATGTGACTTGGTCACAAGGGATCACATATCACGGGAACGAGAAAAGAGTACTTATCGGTAACGAGGATGAACTAGGTATGCAGAGATACCGACGATCATAACCTCGGATAAGTAACATATAGTGAGACAAAGGGAAATTGGTATCGTATGTAAGTGGTTCATTCGATCGCAAAGTAATCGTAGAAATATGTGGGAGCCATATGAATTTCCAGATTCCTCTATTGGTTATTGTTCGGAGAAGTGTCTCGATCATGTCCGCATAATTCACGAACCGTAGGGAGACACACTTAAGGATTCGACGTTGTTTGAGTAGTTATGGTATTATGAGAAAGAGACCGAATGTTGTTCGGAGTCTCGGATGGGATCCGGGATATCACGAGGTGATCCGGAATGGTCCGGAGAATAAGATTCATATAAGGAAAGTCCCGTTTCGGAGTTCGGGAATGATTCCGGTGTTTTCATCGGGGATATTCTAGAAGGTTCCGGATTGTCCGGCACTCCGGGGGGGAAGGGGTACATGAATGTGTCATTACATATTGGAATGATTGCGTCATGTACTAAGTGTTCTTGCTGTCCCAAATATAGGATTAAATTGAATCCTAAAACAGAAAAGTCAAATGTCCAGTTTGAAAGTCAAACTGCCAAAACAAGAAACTGTGGGAAACAAGCAAGAGGAGTTGGAACCAACCTGGAGGAGGAGTTGGACTCCTCCAGGCCGGCGCCCAGCCCAAGGCCGAGTTGGGGAGGGACTCCCTCCCTCCCCTGGCGCGCCCACCCCTCCCACCTATATAAGGAGGGGCAGGGCTCCCCTCCTACACACAAGTTTCCTATCCTCTAAACTAAACCCTAGATCTAGACCCCGGTTTAGAGCTATTCGGTTTAGAGCCTTCTAATTAGTTTAGAGCCCTCTAATTGGTGTGTCTAATTACTAGACCACTAATAGCCTCTCTCATAAGCTCCACCATACTCGCACCGGCTTAAGGCGAAGCCCTGCGGGATTTCCCCTCTACCTCCGGTACCACGCCGTTGTGCTGCCGGAATCGCGAGGAGAGTGCTACAACCTCCGCTGCCTGCTGGAACAAGGGAGAGGAAGGTCTTCGTCGAGTACCGAACGTGTGACCGACTGCGGGAGCGCTGCGGGAACGCGGCGCCGGAAGGATCGTCTACGCGATCTTGAGATCGGAAAGAGTACGACTACATCACCCACGAGAATCTGCTCTCGTTAAACACTTTGGAATCTTCGAGGGTGAGTTATTCCATCGACTCGTTGCTACAATCTAGTAGATAGATCTTGGCTTGGTTGTTTGTATGCGATAGAAAATTTTTGTTTTCCATGCTACGAACCCCTACAGTGGTATCAGAGCCGTGTCTATATGTAGATCTGTTGCACGAGTAGAACACAATGGTCATTGTGGGCGTTGATGCTTTTATTGTAGATTGCTTTTTGTGTACTTTGCATCTTGCGGTATGTTGGGATGAAGCGGCCCGGGCTAACCTTACATGACATCGTTCATGAGACTTGCTCCACGCTTGACATGCAACTCGTTTTGCATAAGTGGCTTTGCGGGTGCCTGTTTCTCCTAGCATAGTAAAGATCCAATTTACAACGGGTGATCAACAATGCTAGTATCAATGTTGTGGTTCTTGTTCGTAAGTTAGAACGACACTTATGGAAAGCCCCAAACCACGTAAAATATGCAAAGAAAGTAGAAGCGTCTAACTTTGTTTTGCAGGGGTGTGCAGTGATGTGATATGGCCTTGATTGTGATTATATTTGATGTATGCAATGTTCCTTATTGTAAGTTGGCAACCGGCAGGAGCCATATGGTTGTCTTTAATTTCTGTTAAGACCTGCGTGTCTATTCAAAATAGTTGTAATAGTTGAAGCTGGTGGACGACAACCATGGAGAAGCGTCATTGACCTTGATGCTATGCCGGTGATGATGGAGATCATATTCGTGCTTGAAGATGGAGATCGGAAGCACAAAGAAGAAAGGCCATATCATATCACATATTATGAATTGCATGTGATGTTAATCCTTTATGCATCTTGTATTGCTTAGTAGACGACGGTAGCATTATAAGATGATCCCTCATGCACATAAATTTCAAGTTCTAGAGTGTTCACCCTTAGTATGCACCGTTGCCAAAGCTTGCTGCTTCGAAGCACCACGTGATGATCGGGTGTCTTTGATTCCGCGGGTGAATACAACGTAAGCAAGCCAGATTTGCTTATGCGGAAGCTAAGGTTTGATCTTGACGAGCCTAGCATGTACAGACATGGCCTCAGGAACACGGATCGCCGAAAGGCAAAGCATGAATCATATAGTAGATATGATGAACATGATGATTGTTCGCCATTAAAACTATATCAGCTCTCGTGATGATCGGTGTTGATGTAGTGGATTTGGTTCGTGTGATCACTAAAACAATGTGAGGGATGTTGTTTTGAGTGGGAGTTCACCTAGTTTAATTTCATTAATTAATTTGAACTCAATTTGTCATAAACTTAGTCTAAACTATTGCAAATATGTTGTAGATCAATGGCAGCCCCTACCATCAATTTTAATGCGTTCCTAGAGAAAGAAAAGTTGAAAAACAATGGAAGCAACTTCGCGGATTGGTTCCGCAATTTGAGGATTGTCCTCACAGCTGGTAATTTGACCTATGTGCTGGATGCACCGCTAGGTGACCCACCTGCAGCTGATGCTACCGATGAAGTAAAAAATGTTTACCTTGCTCGGAAGAATCAGTACTCCATAGTTCAGTGTGCTATCTTGTATGGTTTAGAATCGGAGCTTCAGAAAAGGTTTGAAGAGTCAGATCCATATGATATTGTCGAGGATCTCAAATTAATCTTTGAGACTCATGCGGCAATTGAAAGTTATGAAGCTTCTGAAAAGTTCTTTAACTGCAAGATGGAAGAGGGTAGCTCCGTCAGTGAGCATGTGCTTAAGATGTCTGGGCACGCAAATAAACTTCAAAGTTTGGGTATAGTGATTCCTAATACTTTGGGAGTTTACCGCATCCTCCAATCACTACCACCAAGTTACAAGAACTTTGTGATGAACTACAACATGCAGAACATGAACAAAGAGTTGCCAGAACTATTTGCTATGTTAAAATCTGCAGAAGTGGAGATCAAGAAAGAGCACCAAGTGTTGATGGTCAATAAGACCACCAAATTCAAGAAAGGCAAGTCTAAGCAAAAGGGACACTTCAAGAAGGGTGGTAAGAAAGTTACCACGCCGACGAAGAAGACCAAGGCTGGACCTAAACCTGAAACTGAGTGCTTTTACTGCAAGGGAGAAGGTCACTGGAAGCGGAATTGCCCAAGGTACTTGGCGGATTTGAAGAACGGCAACATCAAGAAGAAAGGTATATCTGATATACATGTTATTGATGTGTATCTCACTAGTACTCGTAGTAGTGCCTGGGTATTTGATACTGGTTCGGTTGCTCATATTTGTAACTCGAAACAGGAGCTGCAGAATAAACGGAAGCTAGTGAAGAACGAGGTGACGATGCGCGTAGGAAACGGATCAAAGGTTGATGTGATCGCGGTCGGCATGCTACCTCTTCATCTACCATCGGGATTAGTTTTATACTTAAATAATTGTTATTTGGTGCCTGCATTAAGCATGAACATTATATCAGGATCTTGTTTATTGCGAGACAGTTACTTGTTTAAATCCGAGAATAATGGTTGTTCGATTTATATGAGTAATGTGTTTTATGCACATGCACCTTTGATAGATGGTCTATTCATATTGAATCTCGATAGTAGAAATACACATATTAATAACATTGAGGCTAAACGTTTGAAATCAAGCGATAATTTGACCTATATGTGGCACTGTCGTCTTGGTCACATTGGAGTGAAACGTATGAAGAAACTCCATTCCGATGGACTTCTTGAATCACTTGATTTTGAATCACTTGAAAGATGCGAAGCATGTCTGATGGGTAAAATGACTAAGACTCCATTTTCTGGTATAATGGAGCGAGCTACGGACTTACTGGAAATCATACATACCGATGTGTGTGGTCCAATGAGTGTAGCATCGCGCAGTGGTTATCGTTATGTTCTTACCTTCACGGATGACTTGAGTAGATATGGGTATATCTATTTCATGAAACATAAGTCCGAAACTTTCGAGAAGTTTAAGGAGTTTCAAAGTGAGGTAGAGAATCAACGTAACAAGAAGATTAAATTTCTACGTTCTGATCGTGGAGGTGAATATCTAAGTTACGAGTTTGGCGAGCATTTGAAGAAATGCGGAATACTTTCACAATTGACACCGCCGGGAACACCACAGCGTAATGGTGTGTCTGAACGTCGTAATCGAACTCTCTTAGATATGGTTCGTTCTATGATGTCACTTACAGATTTACCGCTATCATTTTGGGGTTATGCATTAGAAACAGCCGCATTCACTTTAAATAGGGCACCATCTAAATCCATTGAAACGACACCGTATGAATTATGGTTTGGGAAGAAACCTAAATTGTCGTTCCTTAAAGTTTGGGGATGCGAAGCCTATGTAAAGAAGTTACAGCCGGACAAGCTTGAACCCAAAGCGGAAAAATGCGTCTTCATAGGATACCCGAAGGAAACTATTGGGTATACCTTCTATCATATATCCGAAGGCAAAATCTTCATTGCCAAGAATGGATCCTTTCTAGAGAAGGAATTTCTCTCGAAAGAAGTGACTGGAAGGAAAGTAGAACTCGACGAGGTTGTCGAACCTTCTCTCGAAATTGCGAGTAGCGCAGCACCGGAAGAAGTTCCTGTGGTGCCTGCACCAATAAGAGAGGAAGCTAATGATAGTGATCATGAAACTTTGGTTGAAGTTGCTACAGAGCCTCGGAGGTCAACGAGAACTCGTACCACTCCAGATTGGTATGATTCCGTTATGAATGTCATGTTGGTGGACAACACCGATGACCCCGAGACATATGAGGAAGCGATGATGAGCCCAGATTCCAATAAATGGCAAGAAGCCATGAAATCCGAGATTGGATCCATGTACGAAAACCAAGTATGGACTTTGGTGGACTTACCGGATGGCCGGAAGGCTGTCGAGAACAAATGGATTTTCAAGAAGAAAACAGATGCTGATGGTAATGTTACTGTCTATAAAGCTCGACTTGTCGCAAAAGGGTTTCGACAAATTCAAGGAGTTGACTACGATGAGACTTTCTCACCGGTAGCGAAGCTAAAGTCTGTGAGGATTATGTTAGCAATCGCTGCATATTATGATTATGAGATATGGCAGATGGATGTCAAAACAGCATTCCTCAATGGAGACATTGATGAAGAGTTGTATATGATACAACCCAAAGGTTTTGTCGATCCTAAAGATGCTAACAAGGTATGCAAGCTTCAACGGTCCATCTATGGATTGAAGCAAGCATCCCGAAGTTGGAATCAACGTTTTGATAAGGTAATCAAAAGTTTTGGTTTTATACAAACTTATGGAGAAGCTTGTATTTACAAGAAAGTGAGTGGGAGCTCTGTAGCATTCTTAATACTGTATGTGGATGACATATTGTTGATTGGGAATGATGTAGACCTTCTTAATAGTGTCAAGGAATATTTGAATAATAGTTTTTCAATGAAGGATCTTGGCGAAGCAGCTTACATATTAGGCATAAAGATTTATAGAGATAGATCGAAACGCCAAATATCATTGTCACAAAGTACATATTTGGACAAAGTTCTAAAGAGGTTTGGAATGGAAGATAGCAAGAAAGGGTTCTTGCCCATGTTGCCCAATACGACCTTGAGTAAAACTCAAAGTCCGACATCGGCAGAAGATAGAGAAAGGATGAGTAAGACTCCCTATGCCTCAGCCATAGGATCTCTAATGTATGCCATGCTATGTACTAGACCCGACATCGCATATGCTGTTAGTTTAACTAGCAGATATCAAAGTGATCCAGGAGTGGATCATTGGACAGCGGTCAAAAACATCCTTAAGTACTTGAGAAGAACTAAGGATATGGTTCTTTCTTATGGAGGTGATGAACAGCTCGTTGTTAATGGTTACACCGATGCTAGTTGGAACACCGATCCAGATGATTCTAAATCACAATCTGGATACGTATTTATTTTGAATGGTGCAGCAGTTAGCTGGAGGAGTGCAAAGCAAAGCGTTGTGGCGAGATCTTCAACTGAATCGGAATACATGGCTGCTTCGGAGGCTTCACAAGAAGCGATATGGATGAAAGAGTTCATTACAGAGCTGGGTGTGGTTCCTAGTGCGCTGGACCCAATGTCTATCTACTGTGATAACATGGGCGCCATAGCCAATGCGCAAGAACCAAGGTCACACAAGAAGCTGAAGCATATCAAGCTACGTTTTCACGCTATTCGAGAACATATCCAGGATGGGGATATAAAGATTTGCAAAGTACACACAGATCTGAATGTGGCGGATCCGTTGACTAAACCTCTCCCGAGGGCAAAACATGACCAACACCAAACTGCCATGGGTGTTCGGTATATTACCATGTAATCTAGATTAGATGACTCTAGTGCAAGTGGGAGACTGTTGGAGATATGCCCTAGAGGCAATAATAAATATAGTTATTATTATATATCTTTGTGTTTATGATAAATGTTTGCATTCATGCTATAATAGTATTAACAAGGAAACCATTAATACTTGTGTGATTTGTAAACTTAATTTGAAGTCCCTAGTATAGCCTCTATACTTCACTAGCTTGTTGGTTGATTGATGATGTGGTTTCTTTGTCATGAACATTGAGATGTTATCAACAACAAGATCATATCGTTAGGAGAATGATATGGTGGACATACTCCTATAGACAAGCGTAGCATAAAGATCAAGTCATTTCAATAGTTCAATTGCTATATGCTTTCTGATACATAGTAACCTAATTCCTTCGACCATGAGATCATGCATATCACCTTTACTGGATGGATGCTTTGATGTCATCAAACACCACACCGTAACAGGGTGGCTATAAAGGTGGCATTGAGTGTTCGGAAAGTATTGGTTGAAACACATGGATCAAGAGTGGGATTTGTCCATCCACATGACGGATAGATATTCTCTGGGCCCTCTCGGTGAAATGTCATTCAATTAGCTTGCAAGCATGTGACTTGGTCACAAGGGATCACATATCACGGGAACGAGAAAAGAGTACTTATCGGTAACGAGGATGAACTAGGTATGCAGAGATACCGACGATCATAACCTCGGATAAGTAACATATAGTGAGACAAAGGGAAATTGGTATCGTATGTAAGTGGTTCATTCGATCGCAAAGTAATCGTAGAAATATGTGGGAGCCATATGAATTTCCAGATTCCTCTATTGGTTATTGTTCGGAGAAGTGTCTCGATCATGTCCGCATAATTCACGAACCGTAGGGAGACACACTTAAGGATTCGACGTTGTTTGAGTAGTTATGGTATTATGAGAAAGAGACCGAATGTTGTTCGGAGTCTCGGATGGGATCCGGGATATCACGAGGTGATCCGGAATGGTCCGGAGAATAAGATTCATATAAGGAAAGTCCCGTTTCGGAGTTCGGGAATGATTCCGGTGTTTTCATCGGGGATATTCTAGAAGGTTCCGGATTGTCCGGCACTCCGGGGGGGAAGGGGTACATGAATGTGTCATTACATATTGGAATGATTGCGTCATGTACTAAGTGTTCTTGCTGTCCCAAATATAGGATTAAATTGAATCCTAAAACAGAAAAGTCAAATGTCCAGTTTGAAAGTCAAACTGCCAAAACAAGAAACTGTGGGAAACAAGCAAGAGGAGTTGGAACCAACCTGGAGGAGGAGTTGGACTCCTCCAGGCCGGCGCCCAGCCCAAGGCCGAGTTGGGGAGGGACTCCCTCCCTCCCCTGGCGCGCCCACCCCTCCCACCTATATAAGGAGGGGCAGGGCTCCCCTCCTACACACAAGTTTCCTATCCTCTAAACTAAACCCTAGATCTAGACCCCGGTTTAGAGCTATTCGGTTTAGAGCCTTCTAATTAGTTTAGAGCCCTCTAATTGGTGTGTCTAATTACTAGACCACTAATAGCCTCTCTCATAAGCTCCACCATACTCGCACCGGCTTAAGGCGAAGCCCTGCGGGATTTCCCCTCTACCTCCGGTACCACGCCGTTGTGCTGCCGGAATCGCGAGGAGAGTGCTACAACCTCCGCTGCCTGCTGGAACAAGGGAGAGGAAGGTCTTCGTCGAGTACCGAACGTGTGACCGACTGCGGGAGCGCTGCGGGAACGCGGCGCCGGAAGGATCGTCTACGCGATCTTGAGATCGGAAAGAGTACGACTACATCACCCACGAGAATCTGCTCTCGTTAAACACTTTGGAATCTTCGAGGGTGAGTTATTCCATCGACTCGTTGCTACAATCTAGTAGATAGATCTTGGCTTGGTTGTTTGTATGCGATAGAAAATTTTTGTTTTCCATGCTACGAACCCCTACACATAGGGCAAGGGAGGCCAGCCATCTGCGGTGCGAGATGAGGGCGGAGACACAGGGTTTTACCCAGGTTCGGCCCCCCCGGAGGGTAAAGACCTACTCCTGCTAGATTGTATTATGATGGAGGTACAATGGGGCGAGCTCGTCGGCTAGGCGGCGAGTCGCTTGGATGGATGATGGAACGTATCCTCTACACGCCCTGTAGGGAGGTTTATATAGACTTAGCCCCCTAGGGTTTACATATCTCAACCGAATCAGTTAAGGTTTCGGCACTCGTTTAACCTAATCCGACTGGGCCTTTTCTACTCTCCTGGGCCTTCAGCTTCCAGTCTCTTGGATCCACGCCAGGTCTTGATCCAGTCGCCGTCCTGCAGGCCCACCCGCTAGTTCCTGGGCTAGTCGGAAACGTCCTGCTGGGTATACCCTGGTAGGCATATCCCCATCAGTAGTCCCTGAGGCCATCGTCGATTGGTCGCAGGTGTTCGTTGGCAGTGGGAGTATACGGGTCCAATGCGGACGGCCAGTCGAATCAGTGGCGGGCTCCTGAATAAAGGTAAAACTAATTATTCTGGTCACAATGACAGTAGTTAATCGGGTCGCAGCTCGGCGAACGGGTCGGCGAAACATTTAGTCACTATTGTAGTGATTGGGTCGGAGAGTCGAATGGATGAAGTTGGACCGTCAGACGTAGTCAAAACTAGCCGTTGGGGTAATCCAACGGTAACTTTGGCGTAATCACCGCGTAGTAACGGCTCCCGGAATTGGCGGGTAACAACCGCTATACAAAGGAAATGGGAGGCGATCGAGGAACCACTCCTTCGTCATTTCCTCTGATTTCTCCCATCTCCGTTTTCCTCTGCATCGCGATCCAATCGATCCAAACTCCTCCGACCTCCACGAACCTTTCCGCCAATGGCCCCCCCACCGAACCATAGGGCAGGTCCAAGTGCACCAGAGCGCTATTGGCATCCTTCGAGGAGGCCGAGATCCTGTGCGCCGGCAGGTGGCGCATCCCCGCGGCCGGAGAGGTGACTACGGACCCGCGCGAGGGAGAATTTATCTTCTTCACCAGCCACCTGGAGCGGGGGCTGAGGTTTCCCACATCTCTCTTCTTCTGGCACTTCTGCGCCTTCTACGGGATCCAGCCGTCGGACCTGGGCCCTCACAGCATCGAGCAGCTCGCCATTTTCGTGGCGTTCTGCGAGTGCTATCTGGGCTATAGGCCATACTTCCCCTTATGGCAAGATCTGTTCCACGGGAGGATCAGTCATGAAGAATCAGGCGGCCCAATGCTTGCTGCGGGTGGCCTGACGTTTCAGATGAAGTTGAAGGCCTCCTTCTTCGACCTGATGCTACCCGCCAAGGCGGCGAGCGAGTGGAAGAAATCCTGGTTTTACATCACCGAGGCGACTCTAGATGGCGAGGTAGCGATCCCAAGGTACTCCGCCGACTGGCCCGAACTGCGCCGACTCCAGGTCGGCAAGCTCCCAGTGGATCAGAGGATGGTCGTAGACGAGATGCTTCAAACCATCCGCGGCCTGAAGAAAAAGGGCCTTCAAACCATCAATTTGTACAACTGTTGGCTCGGGCGGCGACTCGTTCCCCTGGCCCGCCGCGAGCACTACATCTACGAGTACACGGGCAGGGAGGACTCGATGAAATCATGCCTCGCCGAGTGGAAACTCGAAGAGTATGTCCTGGCGCTGAAGAAGATCACCCAGGCAGCATACCTGGACGCGAAGGCTGGGGTCGCCCCCTATACCGCGAAGCATCCAGCCCCGACGGTAAGTCGTTGTCTACCATTCGCAGTCGCAGTTGATGCTGTCGCGGTTACATTGATATAGTCTCGTGCCTGCTGCAGTTATATCAAGTGGTGGAAGGGTGGTTCCCACCCGCGGACGACGAGAACTCGAGCTCGTTCGTCTAGGACGGGGGTGAGTCGCCTCCTGCCAAGGGCGGCATTGGGAGCGATAGAGTGATGACGACGACGAAGATGACGAGCCCAACGAAGAAGCCGCCCCGATGTTCCGCAAAACTCGTGGGCAACATCAGCGCGAGCTCGAGGCGAGTAGAAGCCTCGAACGTCACCACGACGACGACGAGCTTCCCGAGCACACCTCGCGTCGTGAGGCTACACTGTCGAAAAATAAGAATAAGAAGAAGAAGAAGAAGAAGAAGAAGAAGAAGGAAGTGAAGGCTCCACCAAAGGGGAAGACGAAGCCGGCAAAATAGGCATCTCCGCCTCGTTCGGCGAGTAGTTCCGACGCCACCAGTTTGGCCAAGGATGAAGCGCCGCAGACGACAACAGCACCGGATGCCGTTGCCGCCCTGAGTGAGGTACCTATGGCCTCGCTTCCCCCCCATTCGCCCCAGTCTCTGGGTTGGGGGTTGTTCCAGCTGCAGCAACTTCGCCTCCCAGGAGAGCTCCTGCCAAAGTCATGTCGGAGGCTCCTGTCGCGGCCTCGTCGTCGAAGAGGACTTCCGTGTCTTGGGCACATGATGTTCTAGAGATGGGCCTCAGTCGGAAACTGGGCCCCGAACTGGAGAAGCCGGCCAGCATCCGCACGGGGCTGCGGTTCATACCAGTCGCCAAGTGAGTTTTGTTCACCTACCTTGCCTTTCGTTGTACTCGGACCATTTTGCTCATGTAATCAACTCGCGGGACTGGAGTTAAAAATATAGGTCACCCGTCCATGGCCAAGGTGCCACCAGTCGTCGTCGAGGAGGACCCCTCACGGAAGAGGAAAGTTGATGAGGTCGCTGCCCCCGCAGACAGTGCCAAGAAGGCCAAGGGCAATGATGTCGTTATGGTGTCTGACGACACGAGTGGTACTACGACGGAGGCGACCTTGAAGACCAAGGAGGATGTTTCCTCACCTGGGATGGCCGAACCGGCCTCTCTTGGTGCTGGAGCGTCCATCACGACCTTCTCCCGCTTCATGGCCAAAGCGGCTATAGCGAGTGGTACAACGCCGTCGAGCCGCGTACATGGGTCGCCGAAACGAAGGTCGAGCAGTGTCGCGGGCACACGCCAGCTCTTCTCGCATATGTGGACGCGTTATAGCTCCATGGTATGCTGGGCGCAGCCATCCAGGTATGTCCAGTCCCCGAGGATCGGGCCACTGAATTTCAGTGGTCAGATTCTTTTGGTGTTCATTTTTTATTTGTAGCACCCAGTCCGCGAGTGTCCAATCGCTGAATTTCAGCGGGTGGGCACTTAGGGATTTTTTATCTCCAGTCCCCGAGTGTCCAGTCGCTGAATTTCAGCGGGTGGGCACTTAGGGATTTTTGATCTCCAGTCCCCGAGTGTCCAGTCGCTGAATTTCAGCGGGTGGGCACTTAGGGATTTTTCATCTCCAGTCCCCGAGTGTCCAGTCGCTGAATTTCAGCGGGTGGGCACTTAGGGATTTTTGATCTCCAGTCCCCGAGTGTCCAGTCGCTAAATTTCAGCGGGTGGGCACTTAGGATTTCGTTGTTGTTAACTGTTTGATTTGCGCACAGGGCTTGCAGCGTGAATCAGCCGACCGGCTTGCTGCGAAGTGTCGCACGGAGAAGTAACTTGTTGCCGTCCAAGAGGCGAACAAGGGACTCCAGGCGATTACTGCGAAGGCAGAGGAGGTCCGCCAGGGCCTTTTCTCGGCGAGTGAACTGACGGCGGCTCAATTTGTGTTGAGTTCGGCTGAGAAGCGGATCGCCGACCTTGAGCGCGAGCTTAAGGAAGCGAAGGAGGAGGCGAGTTTAGCGGATGGGCGATCCAAGGCTGCTGTTACGGCCGCAGCTGAAGAGCGTAAGGTCTCTAACGCCCTCGTTGCTGGGCTACAAGACGACTTATCCTCTCTTCAAAGCTTCATCACAGGTCTTTTCCGTCCTTTGATTGGTAAGTGTGCCTGCCTCTGCCTGTAATAGCTGCATTGCGTGATCTTTGTTGTACTCACTGCCACCCTCTGTCCACAGGTCGGATTATCGACAGCTCGGAAGAGGCGCAGTCGTATGACGCGTGGCGGTGTGTGGCCACTCTGGTCGACTCGGCCACGTTATCCGCAGCTTGAATTCGGGCATATCTTCAGGAGATGTCGCCAACGGAAGTGATTCCCAGCGACCTCGTCGAAGTGTGGCGGTATCTGGAGAAGGCGCCGTCAGTCGCAGGGCGACTCCCATGAGTGCTCTTTACTTCACCGTTTTCCCTTGCGCGAACGAGGTCGGGTAGCCGAGTCCCCGAGCGTGGTACTTGGTGGTTCTAGTCGCGGCTCTAGGGTGGGTGAGGACTCGGCGCGTCAGAGTGAGCGCATCACTCCTGCCTGGCCCGTCGGGTCAGTCGCATGGCGAGTCCTGGGCACGCTCTCGTAATTGGCGTTTTTCCCTAGTCGCTCGTGCTTAACTGGTCGTCAGTCCCCGAGCGTGGTACTTGGCCGTTCGAGTCCCTGTGTCGAGGATGCGAAGGATCGTGGTCGCTGTGAGGAGCGAAGGCAGTTGTCTTGGCTCGTTAAGCCAGTCGAGCTAGGCGACTCCAATGGGGCTCCGGGAGGCGTTTTTCGTGGACGTTACGAGTCCTGGGGTAACCCAGTGCCCTCGTAACGCACTACTTGGACGTGCCGGTCGCTGAACCAGAGGTTGACTTCTGCAGTTAGCTTGACACTGTTATTACGAGTGCGAGTGGCACAAGACACGGAGAGGAGACGCAATTTGCGGTAACCAATATGTTTTATTTCATAGCTAGTGGAGGGTACATGTATGGAGTTCTAGGAGTAGAACTTCCGTAGGAGGTTCACATTCCACGGTCGCTTGACGTCGAGTTTCCCGTCTCCGCGGACGTCGGTGAGGTAGTAGGCTTCGTTGCCGAGTACTCGCCCGATGGCGAATGGTCCCTCCCACGGGGGGGAGAGCTTGTGCATGCCCTTCTTGTCCTGGGTGAGGCGTAGCACCAGGTCGCCTTCCTGGAAAGTGCGAGTCCTCACCCGCCGGCTATGGTAGCGGCGGAGGCCTAGCTGGTAGATGGCAGTGCGGGAGCGAGCTAGGTCGCATGCCTCGTCCAGTTGATCGACTCCATCCTGGCGTGCGAGTTCGTTCGCAGCCTCCGTGTAGTGGACGACCCTTGGCGAGTCGTGCTCTAGGTCGGTGGGCATGACTGCCTCGGCGCCATACACCATGAAGAAGGGGGTGAACCCTGTCGACCTGTTGACCGAGGTGCGGATGCCCCAGATGACGAAGGGTAGCTCTTCGACCCAGCACCCGGCGGTGCGCTCGAGTGGTACTTGGAGCCGTGGCTTCAGGCCATAGAGGATGCTCTGGTTGTCCCGTTCCGCCTGGCCGTTGGACTCCGGGTGGGCGAGTGAGGCGAGGTCGAGTCGGATGTGATGTTCCTCGCAGAACTCGTCCATGGATCCTTTGGCGAAGTTGGTGCCATTGTCCGTGATGATGATGTTGGGGAACCCGTAGCGATATATGAGCTCACGTAGGAACTTGGTGGCGGTATTCCCGTCGCATTTCCGGACTGGCTTGGCCTCCACCCACTTTTTGAATTTGTCGACCGCGACCAGGAGGTGAGTGAAACCGGAGGGGGCCTTTTTGAAAGGGCCTACCATGTCCATACCCCACACGGCGAATGGCCAGGTGATGGGGATTGTCTTGAGCGCCGACCTCGGCACGTGGGTCTGGTTGGCATACTTCTGGCACCCGGCGCACCGCTGGACAATGTCGACGGCGTCGGCGTGTGCGGTGGGCCAGTAGAAGCCGTGTCGCATAGCCTTTGCGACCAGAAAGCAGGAGCCGGCATGGTGGCCGCAGTCGCTGGAGTGGATGTCGTGGAGGATCTTGCGTCCTTCGGCAGGTTGGACGCAGCGTTGGAACACGCCGGTCACGCTGCGCTTGTGGAGCTCGCCGTCGATGATGACGAAGGATTTGCAGCGGCGTGCTACCATCCGGGCGTCTGTCTCGTCTGCTGGCAAGGTGCCTCCCTCCAGGTAGGCGATGTACGGCTTAGTCCAGTCTTCTGGCTCGGCGATGAGTGCAACCAGGGCTGCCTCTGGTTGCAGCGGGACTCCGATGTCGATCTCCCTTGGGGGAGAGACAGAAGGCTTGGTGATCGTGTCGAGGAAGACGCCGGCGGGTGGTGTGAGTCGAGCCGAGCCGATACGAGAGAGTGCGTCGGCCTCCTCATTCTTCCGCATGTTGATCCACTCGACGGAATAGCCTGCGAAGTGTCCGCCCAGCTTGTCCACTGCTTGGCGGTATGCCGCCATGGTGGGGGAAACGGTGTCGCAGGTGCCAGCGACTTGCCCAGCGACGAGGTCGGAGTCCCCGTAGCAGCGTAGGCGGTTGACATTCATCTCCTTGGCGGCTCGCATGCCGTGGAGTAGTGCCTCGTACTCGGCCATGTTCTTGGTGCAGGGGGTGAAATCGAGGCAGAGGACATAGCGTAGCTTGTCGCCCTTCGGGGAAGTCAGCACGATCCCTACTCCTGCGCCGTCTGCGTTCTTGGAGCCGTCGAAGTGCAGACTCCAATAGTGGAGGTACAACAACTTTTCCGGCTACTGGGCCTCTTCCCAGTCGGCGATGAAGTCCGCGAGAGACTGCGACTTGATCGCTTTGCGTGGCTCATACTTGATGTTGCGGACAACGATTTCGACGGCCCACTTGGCGACTCGCCCGGTCGCCTCACGGTTGTGGATGATGTCCTGTAACGGTGCTGAGGAGACGACCGTAATCGGGTGCTCCTGGAAGTAGTGCGGCAGTCGCCGCTGTGCTCTGAAGACCGCGTATACCAGTTTCTGGTATTGCGGGTATCGCTGGCGCGACTCGGTGAGGACCTCGCTGATATAGTACACCGGTTGCTGTACTGGGCGCTCCTTTCCTTCCTCTGGCCGTTCGACGACCATGACGGCGCTGACGACGCGCTCGGAAGCCGCGACGTAAACCAACATGGGCTCTTTGTCGACGGAGGCGGCGAGTAGCACCTTCTTGAGGTCACGGAGCGCGTCGTCTGCCTCCTTGTCCCACTGGAAGGTGGGGTTCTTGCGCATCAGGCGGTATAGGGGCATCGCCTTTTCTCCCAATCGGGGGATGAAGCGACTGAGAGCCGCGACTCGCCCGGACAGCTTCTGGACATCGCGCAAGCACTCGGGTTTTCCGAGTCGAGCGATCGTGTCGATCTTGGTGGGGTTCGCCTCGATCCCGCGCTTGGAGACAACGTATCCCAGTAGTTACCCTGCCGGTAAACCGAATGTGCATTTGCCTGGGTTTAGCTTTATCTTGTATTTCCGCAGGTTGGCGAATGTTTCCGCCAGATCGGCGAGTAGGTCTCTTTGGCGAGCGGACTTCACTACCACGTCATCAATGTAGACGTGGATATTGCGGCCAATTTGGCTCGTAAGGCACTCCTGCATGCACCGCTGGTAGGTTGCACCGGCGTTTTTGAGGCCGAAGGTCATGGCGGTGTAACAGAAGGCTCCGAATGGCCTGATGAACGCCGTCTTTTCCTCGTCCTCAACAGCCATTTTGATCTGGTTGTACCCAGAGTAGGCGTCGAGGAAACACAGCGACTCCGAGCCCGCGGTGGAATCGATTATTTGGTCGATCCGCGGGAGGACAAATTGCTCCTTCGGGCACGCGCTGTTTAAATTTGTGTAATCGATACACATCCTCCAGGTCCCATTTTTCTTCTCGACCAGGACTGGGTTTGCCAGCCACTTGGAGTATTTTATTGGCCGGATGAAGCCTGCAGCGAGTAGACGCTGCACCTCCTCGGCGATGGCTCGGCGGCGCTCTTCATTGAAGGGCCACAGCGACTGCTTGACATGTCGCACTTTGGGGTCGGCGCTGAGTTTGTGCTCAGCGAGTTCCCTAGGGACACCGGGCATGTCAGAGGGCTTCCATGCGAAGATGTCCCTGTTCTCACGGAGGAACTCAATGAGCGCGCCTTCCTATGCTGGGCTCATGCCCGTCCCGATCGTCACCGTCTGGTTGGAGTCGCCTGGGACCAGCTCGACGGTGCGGGTGGGCCTCGTTGCCTCGAAGGCTGAGGTGTTGCCGCTCTCCAAGTTGGGCTTCTTGAGTATGGTGGGGTCGTCGTTGTTGACCCCGCTCGCGTACTTGGCGAGCTCGTCGGCGTGGTTGGCCTCTGCCGCGATGACGACGTCGGCGAGTTCGGCTCCTTTGGCCTCGCACTCGGCGTCCATGTCGGGGTCGCCGTGGATGGTGATGACGCCGCGCGGTCCGGGGAGCTTCATCGCGTTGTCCACGTAGTGGGGAGTCGCCATGAACTTGGCGAACACCTGGCGCCCCAGGACGCAGTGGTAGGGGTTGTCGAAGGGCACCAGCTCAAAGACGATTCGCTCGGTGCGGAAGTTTGCCGGTGTGCCGAAGGTGGCTGGCAGCGTGACCTTGCCAATCGGGTACGCCTTCCGACCGGGGACGATTCCATGGAACGTGGTGTAGGTCGTCTCGACCATCGACTGCGGGAGCCGCAGTCGCCTAAAGTTGTCCAGGTACAGGATGTTGATGGAGCTGCCGCCGTCCATCAATGTCTTGGGGAGCCAGTAGTCTCCCACCTTGGGCTTGACTACCAGGGCGACTCGGCCTGGGTACTCGATGCGCGGCGAGTCGTCCTCGCGGCTCCAAGTGATTGGTTGCTCCGACCAGTTGAGGAACTGGGGAACGTCCACCTTGGGCCACCGCGTTGACGGCGACGGCACGAGCGATGACCTTCTTCTCGCACTTCATGTTGAAGCATGTGAAGGTGTGGAGCGAGCCGGCCACGCTGCCGAATTTTCCGCCGTTTGGCAGGTTGTTGTCGGGGTCCTCCCGTGCTCGTCGTGCCTTCTCGATCTCCTTGAGAGAGTGGAAGTCGGCGGTTGTGTGCGTGGCGGGCTTCCCTTCCCTGCTGTGAAATGCACAAGGTTGGTTAAGGAGGGCCGTGGGGTCGAACCTTGGTTTCGCCTTGTAGTTTCCGCAGTCAGGGCGTTGCCCCCCATCGCGGTGGAAGCTCTTGGGCTCGCGCTGCGCGTGCCCAGCGTTGGCGATCAAGTCGACTCGCCTGTCACTGCGGCGCTTGCCGGTGAGGCGGGTGTTGCTGTAGCGTAGATCAGATCTTCATCCGTTGTCGTTGCCGCTCGTACGGCGTTGTCCTCCCAACTTGTTGTTGGTTTCCTGGTTTGGGTCTTCCTCCGCGTATCTTTTGGCGATCTCAAGGAGGTCCGGTATGTTTTCGAGTGTGCGGTATGCTCGTTTGAGCTTGGCGACCAGGGGCTCGTAGCGGCACGAGGTCTTGAAGCAATGGGTGGATACCGACCGCGTTGTACCACAGTTCTTGCCATCGTTGGACCCAGCTGCGGGTCGACTCGCGAGGCCCCTGGACGCATCGTTCCAGGTCCTCGATGGTGGTGGCGCGGGTGTATTAACCCTCGAAGTGCCTGACGAAGGCGTCGCGCATCTCTTCCCAGGAGTCAATGTTGTTCGCGGGGAGAGTGTTGATCCACTGCCTGCACGCCCCCTCCATCATCAGGGGAGGTAGCGGGCGGCTAGTAGATCGGTGTGGCCGGCGATCCCCATTGCCATGAGGTAGGTGTCCAGCCACATGGAGGGATCGTACGTGGGGTCGTATTTCTCTATTTCCTTTGGCGCTTTGAAGTTCGCCGGGTATCTTTCACCTCGGATCATTGGTCCAAAGCACCGGGGCCCAAGTCGACTGAGCGACCCCATTGGCTCGCCGTCACGGCGGTTGGTTAGGGTGTGTCGTAGGTCGTCGGGATGGCGTGCGCGCCAGCTCTGGTTGTTGATGATGTGGGTGCGGGCGTCGACGGGCAGACCATTGGCGGCGACGAAGTTGGTCGCCGGCCTGGGGTCGTTGGTGGAGAGTGCCGCGTTTGCGGGTCGGTGTTGGAGCTACAGTGGTTCGGGAGGTGGGCAGTTGAGGGTGTTTGCCACCAATGGGTGGCCGCTTGAGGTCGCTCGGCTGCCCGATGAACGCGAGTACATCCGACCCTGAGAGTCGACGCCTGCGTTTTGTTGCTCGACCGCCTTTGCGAGCAAGGCCT